>JAPTOF010000025.1:1328750-2657500 GCA_028554755.1 Cordia subcordata | reverse complement strand
TCAGGCATATTGATTGGATAGATAATTGACTTTTTTTTATAGAAGAAGGGAAAGGGGAAAAAGAATTTCTTTTCGGCAACCCCTAGTCAAGAATATATTGTCTCCCTACTATTTCATAGAGATAAGATAATCGGTAAAGGGTATGGATTAGATCAAATGGGGAATAGGGGGATGTAATAGATAGTGATTTATGTTTTTATGCTTTTACTTATGAAACTTATGAAGATCAACAAAAAAAAGAATAGGCCTTATGATTACTACATCTTCCATTAATAACATTCCCTTGAGATGTTACTACGTATTTTGCTTGTGTTTCACCTTTCCCAATTAGAAATCATATAGGAATTTCTTATGAGTAGATTTATTGGATTGCTTTCTCCATAGTGTTCGGTCAGAATCCCTTTTTGACTCTGCGCCATTGATTCCACTATTATTAGTAAGGAAAAATGGGATAATTTCTTCATATTTATAGAGAAAGGGGACATAATTCACATGGATATAGTAAGTCTCGCTTGGGCTGCTTTAATGGTAGTCTTTACATTTTCCCTTTCACTCGTAGTGTGGGGAAGAAGTGGACTCTAGAGGTACTACTAATTGTTGAGTTGAGGAATCAAACCGTATCAATTGTTTTATAGATCGTTCTGCAACGCGTTTTGAACTATTTCAAATCAAAATATCTTCATTTCGAATTCAATTGGATTCGAATGGAGTAATGTATTATATGAATCGTATTCTTTCAATCAAACAGGATATTTCAATGATTGCCACGTTTGTATTTGAAAAGGATCCAGATGATAGGAAAATTATTCCAACCGAATTCTTCCAAATTTTCTATTTCAATATCAACGGGTTCTTACCGACTTAGAGATGGATACGAGGAAGACCGGACCCCTTTTTTCTTTTGATTTTTGTTATCTGTTTCACTATTTACTTATCAAATAAGAAGTCTTTTTTTTAATTGTATAAACACTTTCTATGAGAAACGAAATAGACATAGTATAGTGGTTGTCTAACGAGATACTATTCATAATAAAATATTACCTCAAAGTGAATCAGATATTGTGCATTTACCGATTGTTTTCTAATTTTAGATATTCGATTTTATTTATGCTTTACTTTATCGACTCGTTTCATATGATGGTTCAGGACTTAAAATCGGTGAGGTTTATTCTTCCTTATCGAAATCCGAAGAAGTAATAGATTGAACCAATGACAGGAATACCACGCTCACTAACTAAAAAAAAGATTACAAAGTGATTAGATTAGCCAATATCACTATTACTTCATAGATTAGATTCTATATATAGATACCGAGATTCGGATTGGAAATCATAAAAATCTAGTAATTCGAACCATAAGAGTAAGGCGATTATTTCAGATTGATCGTAACAAAACCAATAGATCTAGCAAATAACTAGAATTGGGTGCTAGGTCAATTCCATATGTGGAATTGATATCCACATATATGAAGATAATATTGTAGATTGATCTATATTAAGATCAGCCTCTATCTTTATACTAGAGTATAACTTTATACATTGTACAACTTTAATACACTACAATAAGACGACTAAAAGCTAGATAGTATGGTAGAAAGAAAGATTCATATATTTCTTTCTTACCATACTATCGCATCTCATAGAATACGCCAATTAGAGTCCGTTCATTTAAGACGCGAAATTGGAATCCTTTTCATTTGATTTCGTCAATTTTTGATAAGAACTCAGAAGTTAAGTTTCATTTAAATTAATTAATAACTAATTAATCATTTTGACTGACTGTTTTTACGTAAATAATAAGTAGAAAAGCGGTAGGAACTAGAATGAATAGTGCAGTAGCAATAAATGCAAGAATATTTACTTCCATCATCTCATCGTTTTTTTTACTTCGCAATAACTCGGGATTTAATCCCATAGAGATGATAAATCTTTTGCCTGGAAATTCAATGAATGAATTACCTCTCGATGATCTTGAATCGGATCAATATCATGAATAACAATATCGGAGCTATCAAATCAATTCGTTGTCGAGAATTGAATAGTATAACATAGGAAGTTCTTTTATCCATACCGAATCCAAACTTGAATTCCTGCCCCCATCCAAAATTCCTTTATTTCTTATTCATTTCCCTTCTTTTTTTTCTATAACCTACCTTACGTCTTCCTTCCTTGTACAATCATCTGATGAAGTATCATCAGATTGTTCTTCCACTTCCATTAGTTACATAGTTACAAACCCAAACAAACAATAAAAGAAAAATAAATGGAAAAAGAAAGGAGTTCAGTTCTAAACTCCCTTTTCTTTTTGACTTTACTGTGATTTTCTTGGAAAACAAGGAGGTGTGATAAAGATGAGGTCGGTATAAAAGATCTAATATTCATCAAATTCACTATTTTAGGGTAATAATAGTTTATGTCAGATAGAGTTGGTCCAGTAATTACTTCTTGCGATAAAATGTAATATATATATATATATATATATATAGATATATACATATATATATATACGTACATATATATATATATATAGATATATACATACATATATATACATATATATATATTTGTATATGTTTGTATGCATGTAATATAAAGGATAGATTTGCATATGGTTGCCCTTCCAAATAGGTCATTTCGAAGAACCTGCATGACCTGCTGCTTTTGTTTCTGGCTAATTACGAGACAACAATTCTTAATCTAAAAAAAGAAAAAGATAATAGTTTATGTCAGATAGAGTTGGTCCAGTAATTACTTCTTGCGATAAAATGTAATATATATATATATATATATATATAGATATATACATATATATATATATATACGTACATATATATATAGATATATACATACATATATATACATATATATATATAGATTTGTATATGTTTGTATGCATGTAATATAGAGGATAGATTTGCATATGGTTGCCCTTCCAAATAGGTCATTTCCAAGAACCTGCATGACCTGCTGCTTTTGTTACTGGCTAATTACGAGACAACAATTCTTAATCTAAAAAAAGAAAAAGATAATAGTTTATGTCAGATAGAGTTGGTCCAGTAATTACTTCTTGCGATAAAATGTAATATATATATATATATATAGATATATACATATATATACATACACATACATATATACATATATATACGTATCTATATACATATATGTATATATATACGTACATATATATAGATATATACATATATATACATACATATATATAGATATATACATACATATATACATATATATATATACATTTATATATACATATATACATATATATATACATATATACACATATATATATATACATATATACATAATTATATAGATATACAAATATATATATATATATATTTGTATATGTATGTATGCATGTATTATAGAGGATAGATTTGTATATGGTTGCCCTTCCAAATAGGTCATTTCGAAGAACCTGCATGACCTGATGCTTTTGTTTCTGGCTAATTACGAGACAACAATTCTTAATCTAAAAAAAGAAAAAGATAATAGTTTATGTCAGATAGAGTTGGTCCAGTAATTACTTCTTGTGATAAAATGTTTCAATTTTGAATTAATATGCTCAAATCACAATGTTATCGGGTAAAATGTACGTTACCCCATTATAATATATCAAATTAGCTAATTATTTCTTATTTTTTAAAACTTACCATATTTTCTTGTGCCTTTTAAAGAGTGGCACATTACACTCTATGATTTATGTAATATGATTTAACATATTACTTGAGCAAAAATTTAAAAACGAATCGAAAAAACAATGTAGAAGTTTATTAGATATAAGAGATAGATAATTATATTTATATGCAAGAAGAAAAGTAACTATGCACATTTTAAGTAGATTCATATTAAGCGCTTGTTTGGGATTGTGGTTTAGTAGAAAAAAAGCAAGTTTGATTTAACAAAAAAGAAAAAAGAAGCAGGTGCAAGAAGTGTTTGGTAATGGACAAAACGGAGTTTCGAGAGATCCAAAATGGAGTTTTAAAAACAAAAATCAAATAAGTTTCTTTTTTCTCAAACTGCATTCTCTAAATAGCAGGTTTATACTATACCCTTTATTAATTACAATAATTACAAAATATAATTAACGATTAAGCATATTACTTAAATAAAATTTTAAATTTAAAAAAATTAAAAATTAAAATTAAAAAATTTAAAAAGTAAAGAATTTAATATAAAAAAGTAAAAATTACAAACAAAGATATAAAAAATTTAAAAATTAAAAATAAAATTTCAATATAAATTGAAAAATTAAAAATTAAATATTTAAAAAAGCAATTTTATCAACTACTTTTTTTATCCTACAACAATTTTATCCAAATAGATACCCATTACTTTTATTCCACAACAATTTTATATTTTTTTACTGACATTGTTGAAGAAATGAAATTAGTCGACTACCTGTGTAGGAAAGGACTCGTTCATGTGGAAGGGACGGAATGAGGGTCAAAGTGAATACGGTGTCTGATGTGTTTGTTTTGTGTCTTTATGTATTGCATGTATATACTTGTTTTGAGGTGTTTTGAGCTTCATTTAATGTATTAGTTTAGCATTTAGGTCATACTTGTGCATATTAGGGTCTATATGTTTATAGTTGAAGTTAGGACTTAAATGCTATACTAATGCGCGTTTGTTGCTTGTTTTAGGTGTGATTTGGAGAGATAATTGGAGTTAATTAAGGGTGCTTGGAGTTGGAACAAAGCAAAGGGTGTTTCAAACATAAAAGACTGAAGAAAAGTGCATTTGGAAGTGGCCGGACAAAGGAAAGAGCGACCGAGGTGAAACCGAGCGCAACGTAAGCCAAATTCGGAGATTGCAACCAAAAAGGACATGAACAAATTTTGGACGTGTTTTAGGATGGAAAAGATGGATTGGAAGATCCCCCAAAGTGGTTCGAAGCCATAGGAAAAATGGTGCGCGAATCAGAGCCAAAATGAGCAAAATATGAGCATTTTACTATAAAGACCAGTCGACCTCCAGTGAAGGCCGATTGACTGGCCAGATTAGAATCTGGGCCAATTTTGGCCGGTTGACTTAGCCCCAAAGCCGGTCGACCTGCTGGGCCCCCGACTGGTCATAATTTCAACTCTATTTAAGCTACTTTTCAGCCATTTTTTAAAGAGAACACCACCCAATTCACACACCCATTTTTCTAAACCCAAAATCCACCAAAAACCACCTCACACACTCACTTCAAAACACATTTAACACTTGGAATCAAGGATCAAGAGGATCAAACACTAGGATTTGCGCATAGCTCATGGATTGTAAAGCTTGGCTATAGATAGAAGGGTATCTCTCTTTTATCCTAAGTCTAGTTATGTGTGATTAAATCTATATAGGGTGGCTATATCTTGTATTTATGGATTGATTACTACTTTTGATTAATGAGAACTTGATGGATTTATGTATATATGCTTTATGCTTAGGGTTTTAAAGACTATTTTACATACATGTCTATGTGTTTGTTGAAATGCCTCAAGACTATTTTACATACATGTCTATGTGTTTGTTGAAGTGCCAAATGATATAGCATATATATATTGAAGTCTATTGTGCTATTAACCATTTCTAAATCATTTTGTTAGCATGTCTATGTGTTTGTGTGGTGATTACATGAAGTGGGTATGGCCATATATATGTCTATGTGTGTGTTAGCATACTTAATAGCATAAATAGCTTCTTTTAGCATACTTAATAGCATAAATAGATTATATTGCTTACATGTTGGCTGCTATTGCTTAAATTGGTGTAATCTAAGCATGTCTATGTGTTTAGTAGTAGAATATAACAGTGTATTCTCAAATGCAATGCCCTAGATGTGTTTGCATTGCGCTTTAATGTCAATTTCCACTATTGTAATGCATTTGATAGTGCACAACTAGAAACTAGCCTAGGTCGAGTCCCCTTTGGCTTTAAATTCAGAAAATAAGAGTCCGGATAGGTTTAGTTGACCTTAGTTCACTTAGGAAAGCTAGTTAGTCTACCCTAATACCCTAGATTCATAAGGACCACGCCGTAGTTCTAAGTGGGGAGAAACTTAGGGACGGACTCGCATCGAGTCCTAGTGTCAGATTAGGGAATCAATTAATGGACTAAGTGCTAAGGTTAGATGATTTACACTTACCTAAAACCTTATTGGCTAGCCCTAATTGCTAAGTCATAAAGACCACGCCGTACTGCTAGGCATTGCCACGTAGGGATAGACCCGCACTAGGGCTTATGGTACCAATTAAAAGGCTAATTATAGGTCTAGATTAGAGCACTTAGTATAATCCATGAAGTAACCCTAGAAATACGTAGTAATCACCATAAACAAGACATAATCACCTTAGTCCCCCGTTTCTGACGTTTGAATTCTCTTAGATCACTTGATTTCCCCGTCACACATACTCACACATCTTTTATTTCCTTGCCTTTAGATTAGGTTTATCTTTTTCGAGCTCCCTTTAAGCCAAAAACCCCAAAAACATTGTAGTAAGAACCTCAACATGTAGCTTTTAAGACGCACTTTGCTTAGGACACCATACACGTTAGGCCTTCCCGTGGATTTGACCCTGCACTCACACATACTATAATACACGACCCGTGCACTTGGCGGCTATTTAGGGTTGTGCTCAAATAGCGTATCAAGTTCTTGGCGCCGTTGCTGGAGAGGTAATGGTTGTTTGGTTTCTTTGTTTTTGTATGTCTTAGCTTGTTACGTATTGTTTTATCTTTTCTTTTCATGTTTTCTTTATTTTGAATAACAAAATAAAAATAAAAAAAATGAAAATTGTTGTCATTAAAGAAGAGGATTACTTGTGATTGATTAAGCATAGATGATTTTAATGCTTTTATGTGGTCACTTGTAACTTCTCCCCTACCACCCCAATATGCTCTAAATGTTTGTGGCTTTTGTGAAAGTAGTAAGCATAAAGACGATTGTTGTCCCCTTCCCCATATAAATCCCTAATCTTGGATTAGTGCAAGTCATGATCCCCATAATCATGCACCATTTCATGCATCCTTATATAGAAATCAAGATTATAGGGAATCATATCATTATTTTATTGTGGAAGTCGTGATCATTATATTGATTAATGTCCTACCTTCCACCCCGATCCCCACTTTCTTGCACAACCCAAGAATGCTCCTAGCAATCATATGCCCATGCATACATCGACATCTTATCATTATGATTCTAGGAAGCAATATCATGCATTTTCATACTGGGGTCAAGATGACTTTTCATATCATCCACCTCTATGTTTCGAGTATTCACCTCCCGTACCGTCGTTTCCCACCTACCTTTCCTTCAAGTCTTTAATGATGGTGTTTTTAGTGTTTTCTACGAAGATCTTTCCCATCTTAACCCGGAAGAACTTTCTTCTTTTAGGTCTATTTCATGTAGTCAAAAACTTTACTATCTCGTATACCTTCGCCAATCTAACCAAGAAAGGCTAGGTCGTCTAAGGCAACAAGTTAATAATCGTGATGAGTGTTTGAGAAGAATGGTTAAGAATGAATGACCTGTGGTTGGAAGTCTTGAGATGCTTTTAGAATGGGTTGAACAGATAGGAAAGAGACCTAGAGATGAGAGAAATAGTGGTGAAATAGATGATGTTCTGGAGAGATGATTAGAAAAAAGAGGTCGATAGAGATATCACATCTTGTAGTGAGGATGAGGATGAGCTTGATGATAATATGGTTCTTGATGACTCTTATGGATATGTTTTAAAGGAAATAGTACACTATTCTCCTAAGCTTTTAATGCCTTCCATTGAGTCACGTGAGCCTTTTCTTTCTCCTTATGCCATACATTCCACACACTTGGAGGTTGAGTCTCATGATCATAGTACTCATTTATATTTCAAGTCCTCCTTTAGGGAGTCTAGGGTACACACCTCTCTTGAGCATTCACGTATCCATGACCCGAAATCCTTTGAGTCCTCATTGTCCTCTCCTTTGTGTCTACCCCGTATGAAGAGCATGATAGTGAGATGACATCCAGTAGTGATGAATGTATTGTTGAATTTAAAGAGACTTTAGCTAGTAAAGGTTTAGAGTCATCCGTTGGGGAAAATAAGACATTAGTTTTAGAGGTTTTAGATCACAAGTCTCTTAGAGTTAATGATTATGGTGCTAAGGAGAATTGCAACTCTAAGAAGACAAATAAGAAAGAAATTGGCGTGTTTGGAAGAACGATCTATGGGTCTTTTTGGATGTCTGATGAATCATTGATGGAAATTGAGCCCATTAAGATCGAATCAACCTCTCGTGAGGAGTTAGAACAATCTAGGCTTGATCATGTTATATCTTACGGAGAAGAAAAGTGCAATACTTCCACTTCCCATATCATTGCTCCTCCTTCTCCAAATGTCATTTCTATTCATTGTTCCCATTTCATTGAGTCTCTCTCTTCGGAGCTTACATTTGTGCCTTCTAGTTTAGAACACTTTCATCTAGGGTTAGAAAACACGTTTCCCATGTTGCATGCATTAGACCTATCTTTGACCCATGGGGAAGGTGTGTTCCTAGCCCTTGATTATGAGAACAAGGTGATGGAGTGGTTAATTAGAGAACACACAATGATTTTTCACGTTTATGCATGACACCTTCTACACTTGTGCACACATTTTTATTCGAGGTTTCATGTGGGAGTTAGAAAAGGGGTGCATTGTGCATTCATTGCCCCATTATTTGTTGCATGACCCTTTTCCTTCTATTGTCTGCACTTGGTTGAATATCCGGCAATTTGTGCCTCGCAATTTTTAACACGGTTTGCTAGAGGCGTTATATCTAGCACTGCTAAGAGGCATCCTAGACATGTTTATATTCCATTTTCTTTCCTTATTTTCATTTTGTTTTACAAGCTTTTACTTTTTAGTTATTCTTGTTCTTTGCTTTTTATTTTCTTTTCTTGTTATATTCATTTTCACCCTCCTAAGTGTTGATCCTCAACTCTATCATTTCCTATTCTTCACACACCTTGTTTATCATTAGATGATGCCAATGTGAGCTCATATGGCAATGCTACTAATTGTGTGCTATGAGTGTTTATAATTTTTGAAAAATAGGGTTAGTAGATAAATGATAAATCATTGGCATCGATGGGCTTCAAAAAGAGCACAAGGTTGTATCTATCCTTTCTCCACTTGTCCCCTTTTATCTATCCCATCCCCACCACCCTTACTTGCTTTGTGTTGCCTATTTGCTTGAGGACAAGCAAAGTTTAGGTTTGGGGGTGTAGGAGTTTGGTTTTCTTGTTATATGCTTTGTATAGGGTAGATTGCAATATGTACTTTAAAATGGTGAACTTTTTTTTGATTTTTATGCATATTAAGTTGTTTATTTCTTGGTTGATTGTTGTGTTGGCTATTGTGGTTGATATTGTAGGGAGTGAATAAAGTGGATTGAGAATTGGGTCTTAGAGGGGATGCCCTTGGAAGTTGTGGGGAGTGAGGACCTTTAAGAATGACTTTTGTAGCCACCCCATAGCTTGGTAGGAAAGAGCATTGAAAAAAGGCTATTGATATAAGTGCCTCTTCCTTGATTGGTTCTTTTTTATGTGCCAAAGCCTTTCTTTTTCTTTTCTTTTTGTGTGAATATAATGCAAAGCATGAAAAATCCAAAAAATTTAAAAAAGGCCAAAAGGTATATCAAAAAAAATTGAAAAAGACAAAAAGCCAAAGACACCAAAAATTTTTGTGAATAAGTGCATAAGTGTCATAATGTCAGCTTAGCACAAGCTATCCTCTATGTAAATATGTGAATAAGGCTTTTTATAAGCCATTCTGTATGTATATTCTTTCTCTTCTTGTCTTTGAGGCTTTGTGCATGTTAGGGATGCCATGTTAGTTGAGGAGGCATGAAATTTCAACATTCCGAGTACGTACGTTAGAGTCCTAGGCTTGTGGTGGTTTGGCTACTCGGGAACTGCCCACGAGGTTCAAGGGAGGATTCAAAGAGACTTGAGGATCTCTTCACAATTGGAATGCCCTCTTCATGCTTCTTAGGCTAATCGTGATAGCAAGTCAATTCCTTAGGCAACCCTTTGTATGGATTTTAGAGGTAAACTTAGGATTGGGCTTGCTTGGGACAAGCAAGAAGAAGGTTTGTGGGTGTTGATGTGTTTGTTTTGTGTATTTATGCATTGCATATATATACTAGCTTTGGAGTTTATTGAGCTTTATTTAATGTATTAGGATAGCATTTATGCTATACTTGTGCATATTAGGGTCTACATGTTCATAGTTGAAGTTAGGACTTAAATGCTACACTAATGCGCATTTGTGACTTGTCTCAGTTGTGATTTGAAGAGATAATTGGAGCTTAATTGAGAGTGCTTGGAGTGTGGAACAAAGCAAAGGGTGTTTTGGACATAAAAGAATGAAGAAAAGTGCATTAGGAAGTGATCGAGCAAAGGAAGGAGCGACCGAGGCGAAACTGAGCATAAGTGAGCCAATTCGGAGCTTGCAAGCAAAAAGGACATGGAAAAATTTTGGACATGTTTTAGGGTTCAAAAGATGTCTTGGAAGATCCCCTAAAGTGGTATGAAGCCATAGAAAAAAACGGTGTGCAAATAGGAGCCAAAATGAGTGAGATATGAGCATTTTACTATCAAGATGACTGGCTAAATCAGAATTTGGGCCAATTTTGGTCAGTTGAAATAGCCCCAAAGCCGGTCGACCGGTTGGATGTAATTTCAGCTCTATTTAAGCCACTTTTCAGCCATTTTTGAAGAAGAACGCCACCCAATTCACACACTCATTTCCTAAAACCCAAAATCCACCTCACATGCTCACGTCAAAACACATTTAACACTTGGAATCAAGGATCCAAGAGGATCAAACACTAGGATTTGGGCATAGCTCATGAATTGTAAAGCTTGGCTATGGATAGAAGGGCATCTCTTCTTTATCCTAAGTCTATTTATGTGTGATTAGAGCTATGTAGGGTGATTATATCTTATATTTATCGATTGATTACTACTTTTTATTAATGGGAACTTGATGGATTTATGTATATATGCTTTATGGTTAGGGTTTTAAAGGCTATTTTACATACATGTCTATGTATTTGTTGAAATGTCTCAATGATGTAGTATATGTATATTAAAGGCTATTGTGCTATTAACCATTTCTAAATCATTATGCTAGCATGTATATTTGTTTGTGTGGTGATTACATGAAGTGGGCATGACTATATACATGTCTGTGTGTGTTAGCATACTTAATAGCATAAATAGCTTCCATTGCTTACATGTCAAGTGCTATTTCTTAAATTGTTGTAATCTAAGCATGTCTATGTGTTTAGTAATAGAATATACCGTTGTATTCTCGAAAGCCATGCCCTAGATGTGTTTGCATTGTGCTTTGATGTCAATTTCCACTATTGTGATGCGATCGATCGTGCACAACCAGTAACTAGCCAAGGTCGAGTCCCCTTTGGCTTTAAATCCAGCTAATAGGAGTCCAAAATGGTTTAGTTGACCATAGTTCACTTAGGAAGGCTAGTTAGTCCCCCCTAAGACCTAGGTCCATAAGGACTATGACGTGGCTCTTAGTGGGGCAAAGCTTAGGGACGGACTTGAACCAAGTCCTAGGGTCAGATTGGGGAACTAATTAGTGGACTAAGTGCTAGGGTTAGATCAATCTACACTTACTTAGAACCTTATTGGCTAGCCCTAATTCCTACGTCATAAAGACCACGCCGTATTGCTAAGCATCACCACCTAGGGATGGACCCACACTGAGGCTTAGGGTACCAATTAGGAGGCTAATTATAGGTCTGGATTAGAGCACTTAGTATAACCCATCAAGTAACCCTAGAAAGACATAGTAATCACCATAGACAAGACGTAATCACCTTAGTCCCCCATTTCTGACGTTTGAATACCCTTAGATTACTTGATTCCCTATCACACATACGCACATCTTTTATTTCCTTGTCTTTAGATTAGGTTTATCTTTTCCGAGCTCCCTTTAAACCAAAAACCCTAGAAATATTGTAGTAAGAACCTTAACACGTAGCTTTTAGGACTCACTTAGCTTAGGACACCATACACATTAGGCGTCCCCATGGATTCGACCCCATACTCACACACACTGCATTACACAACCCGTGCACTTGCAGGCTATTTAGGCTTATGCTCAAATAGCGTATTAGTATCAAATCAAATAAAGGGATCGGATGGCGTTACCAACTCGCCCTTTAAGGATAGGTAGGTTTGCTCTTCTCCTTTTCTTTTCTTTAATGTTATGAGCCCTTATTTATTAATAGAGCTTCAACCTGAGGAAGAAAGAACCCTTCCCTGCTTTAGCAATGAAGAGGTTTTGAATCTGGCAAAAGATCTTTCCTCCGTGATCAGGGAAGGCAGTCTTTAGCCGCTAGTAAAAGTACTAAGAATGAGTCCAGGGTTATTCATCCCATCATTCTAGTAAAAAAGCTGCCAAGCATTCCTTTCGAGCAGATGTTCGGATTTCTCTAATATAGATAGTCAAGAGACCTAGCCTCCGGAGATAGAGCCTTAAGTGCAATGGGGTCTTTTCGGATATATTAAACCAATGATTTTCCACTTGCATATTGGACTATGGATAGACAAAACTACAGGGGCGAGGGCAAAAGTTGGATGTAGTAAGGGAGAAGCAAAACCGGGCATCATAGTAGCTCTTCTTCTTGTAAATCATGTTAAATTCCCTCGTTAAACTTCTACCCTGATGCTGATTGGGATATTGAGATTGAGGCTGTGGCTGCGGTTTCAGAGTCTGTAAACACATATTATTGGGATGAGGGAGTAGGCAATAGATACCGTTCCTTCACCCGATCCTGTAGGTTAAATCCCTCTGTCCATGTAATTGACTTGAAGCTTTGGGTGTAGAACAAAGCAAGCTCGGGAAGAGGAGTAGAGTCTAGCAACATTAAGCCCCAAAATAGAGTTACTATTCCAATCCCTACTCAACACGGCATAGTTTCCACAACCATTTTCCCTCACTTTTGTCTTTGACTTTGCTATGATTTTTGACAGATTTCCTTGGCATGTTTTTTGAACATTTCCTAAAACAAGGTGCTTGAATTCCTTTTTCTGAGAGAGAATCCAGTAGCTATCTGAAGTGTTGAGTTTTCGTGTGTGTTTGCATTGTTATTTGCCTATGTTTAAGAGGTATTAAGTGCTCAAAAAGCTGCATTGGTGTAAGACTTTTGATAAGAATAGGCTTAAGTGTAAACAAAGGTATATATTGAATTTAAGAGACAAATTGCTATACTAATGGCTTGTTTTCAATGATTTAGGTGAACTTTGGGTTAAGATCGAGATTGAACGATGATAGGTGATGAAGATGGGAGATATACGGGTCAAAAAGAGGAGATCGGAGGCCAGAAAGACAAAGAATGGAAGAAGGAAGTCAACTGGATGAGCTAAGAGAAGGAGCTGGTCGACTGGCTAGGTCGACCGGCCACTCTAAAGAGGTGCTAAAAATAGCCGGACGACCACCCCTCCAAAGCTGGTTGACCTAGCTAGTCCAGAGAGCATCACCAAAAAGTCGGTTGAGCTAAGAGGAGTCGGTCGACCGGTAGTTCATGAAAAGTTGATATAAAAGCCCGATTTTCAGACTTAAAGAAGGTATTTTTTTGACAATTCTAAAAAGGATCTTTACACACCCATCACACACACACAGTTAACCTTAGTCTTCACCTATATCACACACACTCGCTCACACATTTCATCACTTTGAATCAAGAGAATTTAGAGGGTTTCAACATTTGGATTCAAGTTGATCAAGAGCTTTGTACAAGATTAGCTAAGATGAAAGGGAAGCTTTATAAACTCTCTTTCATTCTATCTCTTATTATGATTGAGTAGACTTGTGTAGGGTGATTTAACTTATATAAAGTGTTAGCTATATACTCTTATGATACGAGATTAAATGGCTGAATATATACATGTTGGATTTTCTTGTTTTAATGGTTATTTTCTCATTCATGTTTAAATGTTTGATTAAATGCCTAAATGAGAAGCATGTGTATAAATTGAAGTCTATTTATTACTAAACCTATCTAATCCATGCTATACTCATGTCTACGTGTTTATATGTGGATGTTATGAAGTGGGTAATGCTTATATTCATGTCTATGTGTATATTTGCATGCGTAGTGGTGAATATGACTTTAATAACGCATACATGTTGGTGGTTAATTGCTTCAATGGTGTAATCCGAGCATGACGATGTTTGGTAGTTGAATAGATCCTTTTATTCACAAGCACCTTGACCTAGAACATGTATGAATGTGCTATCAAGTTAAATCTCGCTGTAGTGACCTTAGAATGACGGTAAGCAATTTAGGGCTAGCCTAGGCCGAGTTTCCTTTGGCTTTAAATCTAGCCAATAGGTTTCAGGGTAGGTTTAGTCGCCCTTAGCAACACTAGGTCTTGGCTTTAAATCCAGCCAATGATTTAGGAACTAGGGTAGGCTTATTCTAAGTCACCTAGGAAGCTAATTGGTCATTCTTAAGGCCCTAGGTCATAAGGACCACGCCGTAGCTCTAGGAGGCACCGCCTAGGGACGGACCCACACCGAGTCCTAAGTGAAATTAAGACACTAATTTAGCAAGCTAGTTAAGAGCAATTATGAAAATCAGCCATCATTCTTTAATCCCATATCATTTGAGTACAAAATCACCCAGTCATAAGTTGAAGTCACCCTAACACCTTTCCATTTGTTAGTTCTTCTAAATTAGCTTGTTTCCTACTTTCGAGTCCTATAGTTTAGCTTAATTCGTTTTAGTTAGAGCTCCCGCCATCAAATATCCAAAATCCCAAAAATAGATAGTTTAGGATTCTTTTTTTAGGCATAATCTAGAACACACATGTAGAATCCATCTCATAACATAGTTTAGGATTCTTTTTTTAGGCATAATTTAGAACACACACGTAGAATCTATCTCATAACATAGCCTCCCTGTGGTTCGACACTTGTTCTTGCACACACTACACTGCATCGATCTGTGCACTTGTGGGTTTTTAGAGCTTGCACTCGAGAGACACATCACTATCCAAGGGTTGCAGGTAAGCTTTACACCTTCTTTAACTTAAAGCCAAGTAACGCAGTTGCTCTTCCTTTTGAAAGAAAAGTTAGGAAGAGAATGCGAGACCGAACATAAAGACAATCTAGACCAAGAGGTTGGACAAGAAGCTCATGCTGTAAGTGCCACCCAATAAGATTTATCTGAATCGGTGGATTCCATTTTTCCTCAACCAAATCTGGCGGTGAATCATTGGCTATCAGGACTAAGGACTTTTGCTGAGTCCAATCCTAATTTAACATGGATAATATAAGCTGGGTCACGGTAGACAATTATGTTCCTTTCCCAAGAGGATTACTCCTTCCTTGGCCTAGCCTAACCCTAACAGTTCTATAGCCTTTAACCGGGAATCAAGAGTTCAAGAGAACAAAACAGAGGAAATGCACAAGGGTCTTCTTGAAGAACGAAGTCTAAGGTAAAGAAAGAAAGGTAGAGTTGGCACACCATAGCTTTGGATCCTTCTCCACTACAATTTTTGTCCCTATATTCTAGGTGTGCCATAGGGGAATATTTCTGTGATAATGGAATGCATGCGTTAATAATCTATGATGATCTTAGTAAATAGCAATGTCCTTCTTCAGTTTGCTCATAGTCTCTAGTGATTGAATCACTTTATCTAGCTCTTTGACGCAATCCATCAATTCTTGAATCTCAGCCATCAGTTTTGCCATTACTACATCAACCTTTTTCACCAAATTTCTTTCGGATAGATCAAGAATAGATAAGCAAAATGAAATCAGGATTTGGCTGAAAAAGAAGCAAGCCCATGGATACCATGACTGATCACCACCGATAAAGAAGAATCTTTCTAAATCACTTTGGGTCAATAGGGCCACAGAAATGAACGAAAATTAATATAAACGTGCTATTTTCAAATCAATTAATAGAAAGTCTGATTTGTTCTGATGGATTGAAAGAGATAAAGAGGCAACCTATCAAGAATAAGGGGAAATCTCCTATTTTTATCTATTGATGAGACAACTATCTATTCTTGATCCACCTTTGGCATGAGATTTCCACTAGACTTTAAGAGTTCTGCTATTTGTTAAGACTTGGGCCAAACTGACTAAACTAACCCACTCTTAAGAAGGCTTTACCATAGTTGGGTGCTTTGCTTTAGTGTGATTAACGAAGGCTAGGTTAGGTTTGGTAATACCCAAAATAAATGAAAGGAGATCGGGGTCGATAGTTGGCAGTTGGCAAGGAACTTGATCCAAGCTTCACATACAGCTCATCCAGTTTGTTGCCTCACCTTCACGTCACCTATTGCCTAAGTCTTAATTTCTTTGTCACCCTCTCTACTAGTCTTCTTCTTATTCCTGCCTGCCTTTCATTTTCATCTTACTTTGAAAAGTTTGTTCTATCTAATATATATCTTGGCTAATCATACTGATCCTTCTTGTGTTATTCTCCAGGATTGGCTTATCTTATTGTGAAAAAAATTGGGCAACTCCCTATGGAAAAAAGTCCCGATCTTGGGGGCTGGATCCTTGACTATTGTTAACTTTCTTCGTTGATACGACCTCAGGACCTATATAAGGAAGAAAAAGGTGTTACATCGTCTTCTATAATTGGGGTATTTATTTAACAAGAGTTCATACTTGACTTGGTTCATAGAAAAGATAATGCACATACTCTTATTGCATAACCAAGGTTGGTGAAAAACAAAGGTAGAATGATCCTTGATCGGATCTGTCGTAGATATCCGATAAACCTCTACAAGGTACGCTTAAAGAGTAAGAGGACAAGAAGCAAAGAGTTATGCTTCATTTCTTTGATTAATTCAAGGTAGAAACCTAGGTGCACTTCGACCAAATAAAAATATATTCATCAAGTAATCTTTCAGGTCGGAGCTTATTAACTAATGAAAGTGTGTGCCTTAAGCCTGAATACCCCTTTGTTGGTTGGGGAAAGAGGGAACTTCCATCGCGAAGGATTTAATCTAGCCACAAGTTCCTCTTTGGCTATCTTGTTATGACTTCACCCTTGTCGGAAACCCTAACGAGGTATGCGTCAATAAGAGAAGACTGCTGGGCAGAGATCACTATTCAAAAAGCCCCTTATATGGTAAGGGGAAACCAAAAGTACACTCTTGCGTACCAGCTAAAGAAAGAGTGCCTTTAGAAAAAGGCTAAAAAGGCACTCATTAGTCAGCTCAGCCCCTTTCCTATTTCACTTTGTTGAAAGGAATTTGGAAGGCAGTCTTACTCTACCTTCTAAACATAGGAACTAGTTGTAGAAAATGAAAGTCAGTCACGATTCTACCCTACTAATAGTAGACCTAAGTTCTTGCTTTTAGACGTTCAGTCAGAAAGGATTTTAGACCCTTGGGATCCTGCACACATTGGCTGGGTCATGAACAAAGTGAATCCCAACGAAAGCCTGGTAAAGAAGAAAGATTAGGAATGGAAGACAAACCTTTTACCTTCAAGAGGAAGTGAAAATGACCATAAGGGAAGAAAGCAAGTCAAAATCTATTGAGAGGAGTGATGGAGTAGGACTATGAGAATGTTCCACCAGAGGAAGAGGAGAAATAGAAAGGAAAGTCAGACTTTCACTAATGGAAGAAGGAAGGGCTACTCTTTTAAGTTCAATTTCATCTTTTCTCTACTTTTTGTTTTGTCGAATGAAACCTCTAGGACTAGACTTTTTTACCAGTCCTCAAGTTGATATGCTATGGTTATGACACATAGCTTATTTTATTCTGAAATAGCGGATTCTATACGGGCATTCTACCTTTTCGAAGACAGAGCACTTGTGGCACACATTAGGCCTTTTGCCTTAGAAAGAGTTCAACCCACTTGAAAAAGGGAAAAGCAGTAGGCATAGTACCAGATTTTTAAAATGTAGAGATTACACACCGCATCGAGAACTCTCTTTATGTTGAGAGAGATTTTTGGGGTTGTTCATCCCGTCATTCCAACAAAAAAGCTGCCAAGCATTCCTTTCAAGCGGATATCTAGATTTCTCTAATATAGACAGCCATGAGACCTAACACATGTTCTACTATAAGATTATTAATCTTAAGAAAGTAACTGTAGAGCAAAATGTCTTTTGCCTATACTGTATAAGTAGTATTTAAGTAGTTAAGTTTCCAAAGGTGAGCTGTTTATCCTTTATAGTGGTAAAAGACTTTTCAAAAAAGTAAGGAAGGAGGCATTCTAAAGGCTGACCACTATATCATCGGCATTCAGGTCGTAAAACCAACGACTACATTGCTCTATACCAAGTCATGAGCAATAGCAAAGCTAGGTCACCATCTATAGGTGAAAGGATGAAAGGCCAATGAAGGCCTATGCTATAGTAATAAAGAAAGTAGGTTAAGGTTATGAAGTCACTTTGTCGTAAGTACGTTAAGGTTATGAAGTCACTTTGTCGTATACAAAGGGAAAGGTGTCGATATGGAGTTAGGTTAGTTGTGGATATAGATTGGGCTATAAGTAATGGAGTCAACAACTATGGACAGATGGGATGGATAAAAGAATTGAGCTAGCCTAAAAAGTGCTTAGGCACTCTACGTATGATGTAGACTCCATTAGATGCATATCGATTTCTTTCTGATGGATCAAGAATAGATAAGCAAAATGAAATTAGGATTTGACCAAAAAAGAAGCAAGGCTATAGATACCATGACCAATCACTATCGATAAAGAAGAATCTTTTTAAATCACTTTGGGTCAAAAAGGCTACGGAAATGAACAAAAAGCAACATGAACATGCTATTTTCAAATCGATTGATAGAAAGTCTGGCCCATTCTGATGGTTCATAAGAGATAGAGAGGGAATCTAGCAAGAATAATGGGAAATCTCCTATTTCTATCTATTGATGAGACAACTATTTATTCTTGATCTATCTTTGGCATGAGATTTTCGCTAGACTTTAATAATTCCATTGGTCGTCGAGACTCAAGCCAGACTGACTAAGCTGACCTATCCTTAAAGAGGCTTTTCCATAGTTGGGTGCTCTACTTTAGTGTGATTGACAAAGGCTAAGTTAGGTTTAGAACCTAAGCCACATTTTCGACCATGGGCCTTTTAGTTCACGGATCAGTTAACGTGAATCATAGTTGTCTCATCGCTCAGCACCCCGCATAGAATCAGTCTTTAGGAAAGGCCAATAGTTAGAAGAGGTACACCAATGACGAACAGAAGCAAGGTTATTAGATACCTCAAGAAAGCCTGGCCAGAACCAAAAGTGCAAGTTTCCCAGCATATGGCTTGTCCGTGATAACTTCTTCAAATTTGCATGAACATGTTGACTGATCACTAAGTAAGGATGCTTCGCTACATCCAGAATCAGGCAGAGGCCAACAATCAATAGGGCAATAGCATGGCTATTATTGACTTGACCCCTAAACATATTACTTACACCTACTTTCTTCAAGATACGAAAGGAGTAGTCGGAAACGACTATCCCTCTTGTGTTTTAGATGGAGTCATCAATAGGGCTAAGAATCTTACCTTTACATAGAGTGGTTGTATTGCTTCTTGCTTTTCTATGAGAGTGAAAGCTACTCTCTTTAGTGACAGGCTATGCCTTTGAGGTACTTTGGAACTTTTCTTTGCAATTGGAGGAACTATTGAAATGGATTGCACAATTTATTTCTTCTATGAAGGGGCCCCTTTTTGTAGTTATACTGCAGGGTTGGTTTCGTGCTTAGCTGCCTATCCCACATCCCTTTCTAGGGCACAGTCAAAGACCTTGCAACTGAAGGCTTCGATTGATGCCTTCAAGCTCACCTAACTTGGTTCCAATGTTGTGACTGTCGTGGGTGTGGTTCTACTATGTGTTAGTTTCGTGTGTGATTTTGCATTGTACTTATATATCTATTTAGTGATGTTTTGTGCTTATTGGAAGGCCTTAGTACAGTATTTCTGCTATATTTGAGCATACAGGGATATAAGTATTCATAGTTGAGTTTAAAGGAAAAGTGCTACACTAAGTGCTTATTTCTTATGCTTTTAGGTGAGATGTGGAACAATCCTTGGAGCTTAAAATGAAGAATATGTGATGATGAAGCCAAGCCAAAGGTGTTTTGGATGAGAAGAAAGTAAGAAGATTGCAGTTGCAAGCTCCCAGATGAAGAGCCGAGTAACCTGGCAAAACCGAGCGCAACCGGAGCCAAATCCAGAGCTTGCAACCAAAAAGGACATGGACTAAGTTTTTACATGTTTATAGGGTACAAAAGATGAAGAAAAAAGTCTTGGGAGATTCCCCGAAGTGATACAAAGCCATAGAAAGAAATCTCACGCGAATCGAAGCTAAACGAAGCTGAACGGAGCAAAAAAAAAAAAAGCCAGTTGAGTGCCTTTCAGAGAGGCGGTGCACTAGCTCACTAGGCCAGTAAAACCAGTAAGCAACCTTTCTTTGGCAGAATAAAGAGCTCTTGGAGGCAGTACACCAGTTAGGTGTTCTGGTAGTCACAAAAAATTGGCTATATAAGCCCTTATCTAGTCTTTTTTAAGAACAACAAGTCGTATTCTTTCACACCCATCTCCCAAAACCCCAATTCCTCTCTCACTCACCTCACGCACTCACTTCTAAACACATTTAGCACCTAGGAATCAAGCTTCTAAGAGGATCAAATGCAAGGATTTGAGCATAGCTCTTGGATTGTAAAGATATGGCTTTGGATAGAAGGGTATATTTCTTATCTCTCTTTTATCCCAAGTTAATATATATATATATATATATATATATATATATGCTTGTACTTAGGGTTTCAAATGCTATTTTATATGCATGTTTATGTGTTTGTTTATCTTCATGCTGGTTGGAGAATTGGCTTTTGTTATTCACTTAATTGATTGGAAAAGATAAGGGTGTATTATGGGGAGTGAATAGAGTGTTGGGTAAGACCAAGACTTTGAAGAGAATCCTATTAAAAATGTAGGGAGTGAACATTTCTAAGAATACACCTTGCAGTTACCTAACAACTTTGTTGGAAAAAGATGTCTCTAAAGGGTTGTTGATATGAGTGCCGATTCCTTGATTGATTCTTTTAGTGTGCTTTAGCCTCTTATTTTTCTTTTCTTTTTGTTCTATGTTATGTATTGAGAAAAAAGTGCAAAAAAATGAAAAATGAGAAAAAGCCAAAAAAGCAAAAAAAAGATTGAAAAGTGAAGTATGTTGAATAAGTGTCAAGTGACACAATGTCAATGTGACACAAGTATCCTTTTTGTTCTTTCATGCATTGTGAATAAGGCTCTAACCTCAATTATGAGCCATTGTTATGTATTCTTCTCTTCCTTGTATCTTTGAGGCTATGTGCATATTGGGAGGCCATGTTAGTCGATAAGGCACGAAGTATCAACATCCTGAGAGCATGAGTTGGGTTCCTAAGTTTGTGGTGGTTCTAACTACTAGATAACTTCCCAAGCGATGCAAGACCCCTTGTGTTTGAGGAAAGGATCCAAAAGAGGCTAGAGAAGCCCTTACATGAAAAGAATGACCCCTTATAACACTTAGAGGCAAAAAGATAGCAATTCAGTACAATTAGTAACTCTTGGCAAAGCATGTGGATAGACCTATTTTAGGATTGCTTGGGGACAAGCAAGGGGAAGGTTTGGGGGTGTTGATGTGTATGTTTCGTGTATGTTTGTATATATTGTTTGCATACACTTCTTAGGGTGTTTTAGAGCCTATTTGTGTGCATTTAATATAGAGTTTATGCATATTTGTTAATAGTTGTGCATAAGGTGAATAATTGCATAAATGTTACACTAAGTGCACTAATTGCATGACTCATATGCATTTTAGGTGAAGTTGATGCTTGAGCTTAAATGAATAATTTTAGAAGAATGTTCACAAAGATTTGATATTTCAAAACAAGATTCAAGCATGCTAGATGATGTACAAGGTCAATAAGGAAGCACAAAAAAAAAAAACAGAAGTGAAAATAGAGCAAAAATGAAGAAGATATGCCAATACCAGTTGACCCCCCTATTCCAGTACCGATCAATTGGAACACTCTTTTTGTAGTTCTAGAAGATCCATCAAAAGTAATGGTTGAGTAACCTCTAAGTACCGGTCGACCGGTTAGGTCTTCTGGTGGTTGAATTGAAGGTCTATTTAAAGCCCATTTTAGGTCATTTTTAGGGGAGCAACTTTATTTCTTAAAGCCTAATAATCCCTAACCCTTTATCAACTTCACCAAACACCCAAAACCATCATTCCACATGAAACCAAGCAAGGATTAAAGTTTGTAACAAGAGATTGAAGGCTTTTGCTTTGGATTTGAGTAAGGATTCGAAAGGGAGTTTCTTATTCCTTTTCTTCTTGTTGTTAATATGCTTTGTATTTGAGTTAGATCTAGGGTTGATTGATATTGTATATTAGATTAGTGCTTTGAATAAAGGATTTGTGTATATCTTTGGCTCTTAAGATATGCTTCTTTACATTGATTAATGGCATGAATCAATATGTCTATGTGTTGATAATCAAATATGTCTATGTATTTGATAAAATGCCTAGGTGAAGTTGCATGTGTTATTTTGTGCTTAAATGATATTGGTAATGGTGTCACCTTAGCCTTAATCCATGCTAATAGCATGAGCCCTATTTGCAACTATGTGTGTTGGTTAATAGGCTTAATTAATGACTTGTGTGGTAGGATTATATTTCTAGATTGAAACAATACTAAAAAGGTGACCACTAGCACTAGTTAATGATCTAGGAGTCTAACCTCTATTCTAAAAAAACACTAATAGGTTAGTCTTGAGTAGGACATTAATCAACACTAAAGAGAGCAATCGAGCATAGATAGACTGAACCGTTATCGTTGCCCGAGTCTTGTTGCAACACAATCACCTATGATCCCCTTTAACCTTGTACAGCTTTCTTTCCTTTGTTTGGTACCCTTAGTTCCTCCATTATCTTTGGTTTGGATTTAGGCCTTATTTTTTAGCCTCTTTTTATCAAAAAGACCAAAAATGCTTCAACACACGCATGCAGCTAGTTTTAGGCACTTTTGCATGTAGAAACCGAACTAAGATAGCCTCCCCGAGGAAGAACGACCCTGTACTTGCATGCTTCACTGCACACGACCCGTGCATTTATAGATGTGGTCACATCACACCACACCCCTTTGTGGTTTATCAAAAGTACATAGGAACCCCAATAGTCTAAAAAGTCTTGCATAATCCCTTTATGGTCTATAAAAATGCATAAGATCTCCTACCATTAAGAAGTTCGTTATTTTTCACCAAAAAATTTTTTAAATACCCAAATTATTCTTCTCTCTTGTACAAAAGAATTGGGGCTAAAAGGATTTGAATCTTTGACCTCAAATTAGAACAATAAATACTCTAACCAACTAGACTACAAATTAAACAATCTATTTTCATAACACTCTAACCAACTAGACTATAAATTAGACAATCTACTTTCTAACTTATTACAAAAAGATAAATATACCATATATATTAATAACTAAAAAAATCACAATCTCTATAGTTAAAAAAGAAAGACTTAAAAAAAATTATTTAAAATGATTAAAAAATTATTAAAAATAACTAATTAATTATTTTTGAAAATAGAAAAATTTCATAGTGCGATAATTTAATAATTAGATAATATCCAAAAGTTGTCAGCGATAACTAATAAATACATAAAGCTTAAAAATAGCCCAACAAAGTTTATTTGAAAAATCTGCACAAGCATATATATATATATATATGAACATGATAAAAGTTAAAAGCATTCAGCACATAGAAAGGGTCCTTTGACAATTTGCTAATCATAACTTCAGCATGTTCTCATGAATATTTCTTTTTAAAAAAAAATTGATAAGCTATTGTTAATAAATTTTTTAATTGTTTCAAAGCGTTATTTTTTTAGTCTTCTTTTTTTATTATGGATGATATGACCCGAGTCGGCCCATTGGGCTTATTTGTATGCTGGGCTGACCTGACCCACCAGAGGTCTTGTTACTGACCAGTGACAATGCCCAAGTAGAGCCAAGAAACTTCCTAGGCAATAAGCCTAAAGCCATTAGATGAAAGAGTCTTAGTCCAACATGGACACCCTGTACTTACAGATAAGCTTATGAGTTTAAAGGATTGGTTTGACTAGAATCCTAAGCTAATCTAGAGACCACGTTATACGCGCTTATATAAGGGCCATCTCTGGTAGAGCTCAAGGTGCGAAACATACACAACCTATTCACATACCTACTTTTAGATCTTGGATCCTCAATGACTTGAGCGTTAGAGAGTCTCTGGCTGGCACCACATGATGTCCTTTAGATCTCAACACTTGTGTTCTCTTTTGTATGTTTATCTGAACTGACCGGTAGCATCTTGATCAGGTCTATCTAAATCTAGTAAAATTTGACATTATTAATTGGCGCCGTCTGTGGGAACGGCTAGTGATCCCATTGAGTTACCATATTTTTTCTAACCTTGGAGTAAATATTTTCGAGCCCGTGGAAGAATCCGCCTCGTAGCACCCTTAAACTGAGACGTAAGGCGGAGGATATGGTCGAGCTGCTCAAACCAATCCCGCTCAGCTGTCGACCATTAGTTTCCCGTGGTACCAACCATATTCTCTAATGTGGAACCCATTCTTACTTTGGCCAGGGAGCTATATGTCTCAAGCCACCATGGCCAGACCCTAACCCACGATTCTTGCTAGGAGAGGGGGGTTAACCCCACAAGGAGCACTGCTGGGGACAAATCCCAATGTCTCAGGAAGGACACAACCATGGCGATTCCCTATTTGCCTCAAACTCTGGTTGGTTTCCCAATGCCGACTCAGCAGTCCCAACCAGTGCCAGCAACAGAACAGATGTTGCACTAATAGCATTTACTGTAGGACCAGCGATAGCTCCGTTGCCAACCTCATCGAATCAGGTGCTGCCACCTACCATTAATCATGCTGCTCAGCCTACTGAGGTCTATCCCCTTGCAAGCACCCCGACCTTTGGAGCATCACAGGGAGTCCAAGAAGGTCCTGTGGGAGCTCCTTCATATTCTGCGGCTCCTGATCCGATGCTGGAGATAAGAAACTTGATGCCGAGCTGGTCCAACAAACAAGCAATAGAGCCAGCTCCAGGCAGGTGGTGCTGGACAACCGTTGGGAAGGCTGACCCAATAGAGCTCAGCATGGAGCACGGCTAAAACCATGATAAATACTCACCCACTCACTTTGGAATTGGTTGACCTACCAGTGCCAGAAAGTGCAATGAACATCCAGCTTCCCTATTATGGTGAAACGACTGACCCTTGCTATCACACGTGTCATTGACCAAGCAATGATACTTGGTGTAAGGGCTTCCTAACAACTTTGGGGGACGACACTGGCTTGGTATAACAAGCTCCCTCCAAGATCGATCTTGAGGTTTGCCCGATTATCTCAACAATTTATTGACTGATTCTCAAACAGCAAAAAGATAGTGCAAACATCTGAGGTACTGATGAGATTGAAGCAAAGACGGGATGAGACTTTGAGGGAGTTCACTAGATGCTTCAATAAGGTTGCATTGCAAATTCATGACCTCAACGACGATGTGGCCCTAGAAGCATTCTTGTTGGGGGTCAATAATGAAGGGCTTATCAGCTTATTATCGAAAAAGAAGCCTCAGAGCCTCTTATTAGATGTTTGCCCGAGCAGAGTAGTACATTCTTGCCGAAGACACAAAGATCACCTGGAGGCTCGATCGGCAAGAGAGGGAAGCCGTAGAAAGGCCCTCAAAATAGAGGAGACGGGAAGAAGGTCGGTCTCACTGGGATGATCGACCTGAACTTGTAAGTGAAAGAAGGGCTCGAAGGTCAATACCTTTACTTGTTCCACGAGCAAAAGTACCGGCGGCCCTCAGAGAAAAGGCTAATTTCAAACACCCTCCATGATTGAGGTCTCGGCTAGAGTGGAGAGACCGAACTAAGTGGTACTTATACCATAATGATCACCGCCACGACACTGAAGAATGTGGCAATTTGAAGGACTGGATTGAAGAACTAATACAAAAGGGGTCCCTGAGTGAGTTTATTAGGGGGACTAGAACCGACCAAATGCTAGGAGAAGAGGCATGACGACTTACATCACTGCCTCCACCAGTTGCTTAGGTTGAAAAAAGTCAGGATCGTATTCGAAGCCCTAGGAGGAGAGATGAATAGAGAAGGGGAGATGATTGGTGGGAATAAACAGAACCTAGGGATCAGAATTGAGCCGGTCGTCGAGGCAAAAGCCGATGCCAAAGGGGAAATAGAAACCCATAACGATAGTGGAGGAACAAATAGAGATAGACTCTATTACTAGAGATTAACTACTGAGGGAGAAAGTCTATCAGCTTAACAACTATATGTGAACAAGCTCAGAGAAAAAGCCCACGAACATAAGAGAATACGAAGGGGAGAAGAGCTGAACTTTTCTAATGAGGACATTCGAGGGGTCTCCTACCCTCATGGCGACCCGTTACTCATCGAAGTCAAGGTTGGGATCTGTCGGATCCATATAATGATGGTCGATACTGGGAGGTCTATGGATGCGTTGTTTGGAAAGGCATTTCGAAGAACGAAAATAGGGTATGATAAGTTGACCCTTCTAAAGAACAACCTACTAGGTTTTAATGGCAATGAGGTCCCGCCAGAGGAGGTGATAACCTACAAGCTTGGATAGGGACAAAGGCCGATTTTGTAACTATCATGATCGACTTCATTGTGGTGCAAGGAAAGTCGGTGTACGATGGGATCATTGGGAGATGAATGTTGAATTGGCTAAGGACGGTTGCTTCACCCTATCATCAGACATTGAAGTTCTCGCGAGGAGACCAATTGAAGACCAAAGAATGTTATAAGAACTCGCTCTGCAAGAAGAACATGGAGACCTGTCAGGTTGAGGCCACGGAAGCTGAAGCCCCAAGAAGGGGGTCCTCAACAGAAGAGCTAGAGGAAATTGTATTATCTACCGAGGCTTGAAAGACCAAGGTCGGCAGCGAGTTATTCCGAGACCAAAATAAGAAGATAGCAACTTTCCTTCAAGAAAATGAAGATGTTTTTGCATGGTTGTCCAAAGACATGCTTGGGATCGACCTTTAAGTGATATGCCACAGACTCAATATGGATCCAATCTTCACTCCTATATGCCAAAAGAGGAGAATTTTTGGCATTGAAATGAGAGAAGCCATTAAGGAGGAGGTCAGAAAATTGTAAGAAGTAGGGCATATTTGAGAGGTCGAATATCTAGACTGGATAGCCAACGTGGTGCTTATCTGGAAGCCTGTGGGAAATGAAGAATCTACATTGACTATATCGATCTAAACAAAGGATGTCCTAAAGACAACATTTCATTATCGAGAATGGATCAGCTAGTGGACACCACGTCAGGGTTCAAGATCCTCACTTTCATAGATGTACTTAAAGGCTATAATTAAATAAGGATGGCCCTAGATGATGAAGCGAAAACAACCTTTGTTACTGACTAGGGGTTGTACTACTATTAGCTAATGGCCATCGGGCTTAAAAATGCTTAAGCCGTGTACCAGAGGATGGTTAACAAAGTTTTCGAGCACCAGATCGGGAGAAATATGGAAATATATATGGCTGACATGGTAGTGAAGAGCCACTCCGAGGAGCATGTGAAAGACCTGACGGAAGCATTTCAGACCATGAGGAGGTTTGGAATCAAGCTAAACCCTAAGAAGTGTGCTTTTGGAGTCCGAGCTGGGAAGTTCTTAGGTTTCATGGTGACGAACAGTGGCATCAAGGTCAATCTGGACAAAGTTCGAGCCATACTGAACCTTCAACCTTCTTGGTTAGTTAATAAAGTACAGTCATTGGCCGGTAAAGTAGCGCCTTGAGCTGATTCATGTCTAGATCAATAGATAAATTAGCACTCTTATTCAAGGTGCTTTGAACTCCAAAGGAGTTTAGATGGGCAGAAAATGCGAGAAGATAATGTCTCTCTAGAGTGCAAGCGCTAAAGACCCACAAGTGCATCGATCAGTACAATGTAGTATGCACGAGAACAGGTGTCGAACCACAGGGAGGCTATTTTACATAATGCATTCTATGTGTGTGTCCTAGAAAGTACCTAACAGAAAACCTAAACTAGCCATTTTTGAGGTTTTTAGATTTTTTGGGAGCTCTAACTAAAGGAAATAAAACTATGCTATCAGAATAGAAGGCGGGGAAACAAACAAATCTCGAAGGAACTTAAAAACTAGAATGGGTTAGTTGACTTATGCTTGCTAATGGGTGTTTCTAAACTCAAATGGTATGGGATTATAGGAAATGGCTTAACTACGGGTCGCTCTTAACTAGGTAGCTAACTAGTTTCCTAATTTCTCCCTAGGACTCAATGTAGGTCTGTCCCTAGAGACGTCTAACTAGAGTCACGAAGTGGTCCTTATGAACTAGGGCCTTAAGGTTGACTAACAAACTTCCTAGTGACCTAGAATGAACCTACCCTAGTACATAAACTGTTGTTTGGGTTTAAAGCCAAGACCTAGTATCGGTAGGGTCGACTAAACCTATTCGAATCCCTTTGGTTGGGTTTAAAGCCAAGGAGACTCGATCTAGGCTAGCCCTAAATTACACGATGTCATTCTAGGATCACTATAGCAGGGTTTGAACTATTAGCACGTTCATACATGTTCTAGGCCAAGGTGTTTGTGAATAAAGGAACCTATTTGACTACCAAACATCGTTAAGCTCAGATTAGACCACTAAAAGCAATTAAGAGCCTACATGTATGCGATATTGAGGTCATATTTACTACTAGGCATGTAAGCATATACATAGACATGGATATAAGCATTACCCACTCTATACAATCAACATACAAACATATAGACATGGATATAGAATGGGAAGTGTTTGGTAGCAAATAGACATCAATTTATGTATATACTACTCATATAGGCAAATTATCAAACACCTAGACATGTATTAAATAACTGCTATTAAAACAAAGAAAACACAGTATGCATATACTAAGCTATCAAATCCCATAACATAAGAGTATATAGTCGACCTATTACACAAACTAAATCACCCTAACCAAGTCTACTCAAATATAATATAAAATAAGGTGAAAAAGAGAATGGGAAACAAGTGCGCATTAGTGTGGCATTTATGTTCTAAACTCTACTATGGACATTTGTAGCCTATTATGCACAAGTATGGTATAAATGCAACACTAACACACCTAATAAAGCACAAGAACACCTCAAACATGTATAGAAATGCCATGCAAACACACACACAAGCACAACACATCAACACCCCCTAACCTTCTCCTTGCTTATCCCCAAGCAAGTCCAAACCTAAGTTTATCTCTAAAGTCAATACAAAAGGTTGCCTAAGGAATTGATTCACTATCAAGGTGAACCTAAGGAGCATGAAGGTGTCATTCCTATTGTAGAGGGATTCCCAAGCCTTTTTTGATCTTCCTTCTACTCATAAAAGGCCTCGTACCTCGTGGGAAGTACCCGAGTAGCTAAACCACCACAAGCTGAAGAGTCTCATGCACACACGTAGGATGTTGATATTTCATGCCCTCTTGACTAACATGGTCTCGCTACTCAAGATAAAGAGAGAAAGAATGTACAAACATAGTGGCTCACAAATTGATATAAGGGCCTTATTCACACAACACTAAAGAACAAAAAGGATAACTTGTGCAAAGTAGACATTGTGTCACTTATGGACTTATTCATTGAACTCTTTTTTCTTGGTGATTTTGGCTTTTTTTTTATTTTTCAATCTTTTTCAACTTTTTTCACCTTTTTGCTTTTTCGATTTTTTTAAAGATTTTTCACATTATGTAACATAATCAAAAGGAAAAAAAAAAAAGAAAGGCTAAGGCACATAAAAAAGAAGCAATCAAGGAAGGGACACTCATATCAACAACTCTTTTCAATCACTCTTTCCAACCAAGCCATAGGGTAGCTACAACATGCATATTTAAAGGCACTCACTCCCTACAACTTTCAAGGGAATCCCTACCAAAACTCGACTCTTCCTTCACTCCATTCACTCCCCACAATGCAAACTCATTTTCACCAATCAATTGAGTTAATCACAAAAGCCAACACTTCAACAAATCAAGAGATAAATAGCTCTATATGCATAAAAAATTGAAAATTTTCACCATTTTTACAAACAAATGCAATCTACCCTAAGGAAACATAAACAATAAGAGCCAAACCTTCACACACCCAAACCTAAACTTTTCTTGTCCTCGAACAAATAGAACAAAGGCACACAACAAGCAAATGGCAATATAAAGCATGTATGGGTGGTGGGGAAGGGAAAGATAGATAGGGAATAAGTGGAGAAAGGATAGATACAACCTAGCGTTCTTGAAGCTCTTCATGCCAATGATCAACATTTCAACTATTAACCCTGTGACTCAATCAAACCACAAACTCTCGCAATGAAAAAGGGTCGTAGCATTGCCATGCAAGCTTGCATTGGCATGTGCAAATAATAAGACAAGGTGTGTCCTATGCGAAAAAAGATCGAGACCTTAACACTTGTATGGGTGATTAATGCTTGGAAAGTCTAAAAAGAAAAGGAAAGAAAAAGAACAAAGAAAACAAGGAATGAATGTATAAAAATTAATCTAGGTTGCCTCCTAGTAGTGCTAACCATGACGCTGTAAGCCAGGCAATCATCAACTCATCACTATATGTCTAAGGTGCCTCCTTGTAGCATTGGATTTAACACCTCCAGTCGGGCGGTAATGTTAGGGCCGATGATCTTGTACTCCTTAAGCACGAATCGGCATAAAAAACCTGTCAAATGACGTCACATTGAATATAAAGAATCATGTGATATAAGACTAATCATATTATGCACATCAGAATCCTTTTTATGCACTCATGAAAAGAGACAAATGACGTCACATTGAATATAAAGGAATGCTTCACGATATCATGGGTCATGGAAATATCTAAAGCTTTAGGTCCTATGTTTTTCTCCAATCCTAACCTACCAAGCTCGGTCTCTGCTCTAACCATCCTATTACTTTCTTTTGACAATCAAGGGCTACCCACACCCCACACAAGAAGAATCTAAATCATAAAGAATGGGAGAGGTGTGAACAAACCTTACATGAACGTGCTCTAAGTTGGATGCTGTAAAATGTGCTTGTTAAGGGAAGACTCAATAGAAAGAAGGAGTGGAGTGTCATCAAATGAAATGGGATTGGAATCAGTAAGACAGCAAGAAGGAATGGGCCTGGAAGAGGAGGAATCGGAAGTAAGGTTCATAGGCTCATTCTCACTAAGGGATGGCTCGTGTTCATCCAAGAAACTATTCACCTCATCAAGTAATTCCCTAGTAGAGAGTTTAGAAAAAGATTCTAATAAAGACTCATCAAAGATACCCAAAAGACCCATATATCATAATCTCAAGTTCCTCAATCTTTTCCTTAAGAGTCTTCATAGATTGATCATTTACTACAACATTGGAACCCGCAACTCTAATGGACTCATCAGGCCTAGAATCTAAGATAAGCATGATGCTCTTCTCAACGAGTGTCCCCAAATCCACTCTAGCTAATATCTTATCAAATTCTTCAATAAATTCATTGCAAGGGGATATCTTCTCACAACCATCTCTATCAATACAAGATTCCATCATATGCATCTTAAATCCTCTATTTTCATCTCCTCTTTCAAGATTAGTTCTATGTGTGCCATCATAATGGTCTATGCCTTTCACATTAAGATTGAAAGAATTAACCTCAAAGGACTTATCAAGCCTAGAAGCATCATCCCTAAAAATAGGAACCACACATCCCTGCACCAAGGTCTTTGAATCAAGGCTACGTAAGATACCTTTAAGTTTTCTCAATTCATAATTATCGATTATGGTCTCCTCAACCTTGCCCTTAACACATAGTTCTATTGCCTGAATCATAAAGCAATCTTCCTCATCATCTTCTCTACCTATACTAGCTCTATTTATGGCCTCGGCTACCTTCATAGAGGACTTCCAATTTCCAAACTTAATTTCTAACAATCCTGACTTGCAATGGATAATCGCATCAGCCGTGGCAAGAAACGGGAAACCTAAAAGGACTGGTATAATATGCCTAGAGTCTTGACCAGAATCCATATCAAGCATTCTAAAATCTACAGGGTACATAAACTCACCTACCTGAATCATAACATCCTCCACTATACCCCTAGGTCTATGCTCGGACCTATCAATTAGCTAGTGTGTAACATGTGTGTGAGATAAATCACCTAAGACTAGCTGCTGATAGACAGAGTAAGTAATGAGGTTTACACTGGACCCTAAATCTAATAAAGCATGGTCAATCTATGTCTTTTTAATGCGACAAGGAAGGTTGAATACTTCCGGATCACTAAGCTTAGTAGATGGGGCGATGTGTAAATACTACTCACTATCTCCGTGAGTTTCACCTTCTTGGACATGTACGATGTGCTACACTTCCTTATGCAAAGGTCCCTGAAAAACTTAGAGTAGGAGGGGATGGAAAGAACCGCATCTATCAAAGAAAGATTAACCTTAACATCTTTTAAATGCTCCAAGGCCTTGAAAAATCTATTATCCTCACTAGGTGATGCCCTCTCTAAGGCAAATGGGAATGAAACTCTAGAAGTGACATTTCTAGACTCATGGGTGATGTGTTGTGTTTGTGTGTGTGTTTGCATTATTATTTGCCTATGTTTAAGAGGTATTAGGTGCTCAAAAAGATGCATTAGTGTAATGCTTTTGATAAGAATAGGCTTAAGCGTAAACAATTGTACATATTAAGTTTAAGAGACAAATTGCTACATTAATTGCTTGTTTTCAATAATTGAGGTGAACTTTGGGTTAAGATCGAGATTGAATGATGATAGGTGATGAAGATGGGAGACGTACAGGTCAAAAAGAGAAGTCAGAGGCTGGAAAGACAAAGAATGAAGGAAAGAAGTCAGCCGGACGACCTAAGAGAAGGAGTCGGTCGATCGGCTACTCTAGAAAGGTGTTAAAAATAGCCGGACGACCACCCCTCCAAAGTCGGTCGACCGGCTAAGTTGACCGGCCAGTCTAGAAAGCATCACCAAAAAGCCAGTCAAGCTAAGAGCTCATAAAAAGCTGATATAAAAGCCCGATTTTTAGACTTAAAAAGGGGAATCTTTTTGACAATTCTAGAGAGGATCTTAACACACCCATCACACACATACACACACTTAACCCTAGTCTTCACCCACATCACACACACTTTCTCACACATTTCATCACCTTGAAGCAAGAGGATTTAGAGGGTTTCAAACATTTGGATTCAAGTTTGCTCAAGAGCTTTGTACAAGATTAGCTAGGATGAAAGGGAAGCTTCATAAACTCTCTTTCATTCTGTCTCTTATTATGATTGAGTAGACTTGTGTGGGGTGATTTAACTTATGTAATGGGCTAGGTACATACTCTTATGATATGGGATTAAATGGCTAAATATATACATGTTTGATTTTCTTGTTCAAATGGTTATTTTCTCATTCAGGTCTAGGTGTTTGATTTAACGCCTAAATGAGTAGCATGTGTATAGATTGAAGTCTATTTATTGCTAAACACATCTAATCCATGCTATAATCATGTCTATGTGTTTATATATGGATTCTATAAAGTGGGTAATGCTTATATTAATGTTTATATGTATATTTGCATGCCTAGAAGTGAATATGACTTCAATCACACATACATGTTGGTTGTTAATTGGCTCTAATGGTTTAATCCGAGCATGACAATGTTTGGTAGTTGAATAGATCCTTTTATTTACGAACATTGGCCTAGAACATGTATGAATGTACTATCAAGTCAAATATTGCTGTAGTGACATTAGAATTACGGTAAGTAATTTTGGGCTGGCCTAGGCTGAGTCTCCTTTGGCTTCAAATCTGGCCAATAGGTTTCAGGATGGGATTAGCCGACCTTAGCAACACTAGGTCTTGGCTTTAAATCCAGCCAATGATTTAGGTACTAGGGTAGGTTCATTCTAAGACACCTAGGAAGCTAATTGGTCACTCGTAAGGCCCTAAGTCATAAGGACCACGCTGTAGCTCTAGGAGGCGCTGCATAGGGACGGGCCCGTACCGGTTCCTAGGGGAAAATTAAGACACTGATTCAGCAACCTAGTTAAAAGCAATTATTAAAGTGACCCATCCTTTTTTAATCCCATAGCATTTGAGTATAAAATCACTGATTCATTAGTTGAAGTCACCCTAACACCTTTCCATTTGTTAGTTCCTTTAAATTAGCTTGTCCCCTACTTTTCCATTCCCATAGTTTAGTTTAATTCATTTTAGAGAGAGCTCCCGACCATCCAAAAATCCCAAAAAAAATAGATAGTTGAAGTTTCTTTTTAGGCACACTCTAGAACACACACATAGAATCCATCTCACAACATAGCCTCCCTGTGGAATCAACCCTGCACTTGCATACACTTTACTATACCAATCCGTGTGCTTGCGGGTCTTTAAAGTTTGCACTCAAGACAACGATCAAGTTCTTGGCGCCGTTGCCGGGAAGGCACGTGGTTTGCATTCTTTGTTTATGTGTTTTGGTAGTTGCTTTTCTTGTTTTCTTGCTTTTCCTTTATAGTTTATTTAGTTTTTGCTTATCTTGTTTATTGTCTATATTATCTTGCTTTGGTTCTTGTTTATCAATTTCAACCTCTGCTTTTGTTTTCAGTAGACTTTCTAGGATTGTGGTTTAGTTGCTGCAGTTTTAGGAATATTGAAGTTTTCGGGGGTTGAAGTGGCCAGAGTTAGGATAGTTTGTACAAGCTTGTTAGGAGATCCCTTAGAAATACCCTAGTTCTTCTTAATCTAGAATTCGATAGAATTGCAAGACATTTTATGAATTGTGGAGATCTTTTTGAGGAGATGGCCAATCCCAATCATCCTACTATTCCTTCCAATCCCGATGAATCCTATTCCATCTCATGATCACTATAGGCATCAAGCCCAAGATCATTTTAGACAAGAGCCCCGTAGACCAGATCCACCCATAGACGAGAAACCCACTCTTGGGTAATTCTTTTTCGCCGAAGCCTTTGAGCCTAATTTGGCTATTCAAATTCCGGGTTTAGGGGAGATGAACTTCGAGATTAAGCCTAATATGTTGGCTATGCTGCCGTCCTTCTACGGGAGAAGCAATGAGAGTCCTCTAGACCATATTATTGATTTTGTTGAGATGAGTTCCACTCTCCATGTCCCCAATGCCTCCCAAGAGGTCATACGTCTAAGATTTTTTCCTTTTTCTCTTAAGGGCAAGGCTAGGGCTTAGTTGCATTCCTTACGTAATAACTGCATTACTACATGGGTTGAGCTTCAATCTAAGTTCTTTCAAAAATTTTATCCCATGGCCATGATGGTCGACCTTAGGACTGCCATTATGACTTTCTCTCAACATGATCTAGAATCCTTTCATGAGGCTTGGGAGAGGTTCAAGGACCTTCTTAGACAATGTCCACATCAGGAGTATGGCAATCATAACCTATTGCAATATTTCTTTCAAGGTTTAAATGAACAAAATAGGATGATGGTCAATGCCGCCTTCAGTGGTAGCTTCCATCTTTTGAGACCGACTGAGGCATAGGAGAAAATAGAGTTGATGGCTAAAAATTCTTTTCAAAATTTTTCCATGGAAAGGTCTTGTCGGGGAGGCAACAAGAGAAGTGTTAGTGAGGTTGGAGTTTCTTTAGATTTTACCCACTAAGGTTGAGGCTTTGACGAATAAGCTAGATCCATTTCTTCGACTCTTTCATCCCAAGGTCATAAGCCTAGTTCCATAAGTTCTTCCTCCGGACCTTTAGTCATTGAAGTTTTTTATTGTGTTTCGAGTCATCTCATGAGACCATAGATTGCCCTTTAGCATCTCAATTTCCTGAATTCATGAAAGCGCAAGTGTGTGCTACACAAGGTTATTCTCGTAAGTATAATCCATCCTCAAACACAAACAATCTGGCTTAGAGGGACAACCCAAAATTTTCTTGGAGACAAGGTCAGCATGGGTCTAGTTCACATACTTAGGTTCCACCTCAGCTACGACCCTTAATATCCCCTAGGTTTCTATCATTTTAATCAGCCCTGTCTCACTAGTGCTCCTCAACCTCAGGCTTTACTTGCTTCTTTTAGTAGCCAACTTCCTAGTAATGACATGATGAAAATAATGCAGTTCATTCAGAACTAGCAACAAGAATTGGCAGAAAATAAGTAGCAAATGGTGAGATTTGAGGAACAGTTTGGACAAATTGCTAGTTAGTTAAGCACTAGAGACCCCAAAAAATTACCTTCTCAACTAGAGATGAACCCTATGTTCCTTCACTGATACCAGTTATCCCCCTCAGGCCTAGGCTAAGGCTGTCACCATTCTTAGGAGCAGTAGGGTAGTGGATAAGAGGGTAGGAGTTGACTTTGCAATGCCTGCACATAGTGGTCCTTCCGAGTCTAGAGCACCACATAGTAGCCCCGTTGAGGGAAATTTTAGAGAAGGTCCTGTTGAGAGAGATGAGCCTACTAGACACCATGGAAAGAGTAGTACTTCCCACCCACATCGAGAGAAAAAGGAGCCCATTGATGATTCCCATGTGTTTAGATGTGTTAAGATTAGAGTTTCCTTTCCATTCGCCTTAGAGAGGCCTACACCTAGTAAGGATTCTAAGTTTTTCAAGGTTTTAGAGCATCTTACGGACCTTAAGGTCAATATTCCATTGATAGAAGTGATCCTTTCTATTCCCTACTATTCTAAATTCTTTAAGGATCTTTGTATAAGGAAGCATAAATCATCGAACATTCCTAAGAAGGTGAGGCTTGTGGAGAAAGTGAGTAGTATTTGTACTTCGGGCCTTCTGGCCAAAATGAGTGACCCCGGAGCTTTCACCATTCGTTGTAGGATTTGAGAGACCCAGATTTATCAAGCCTTGATAGATTTAGGATCTAGTATGAATCTAATTCCCTACTTCGTCTATCAGCAGCTAGGCTAGGTGAGTTGTCCCCTACACATGTTACTCTTCAACTAGCTAATAGGTCCGAGCATAGACCTAGGGGTGTGATAGAGGATGTTATGGTCTAGGTAGGTGAGTTCATGTACCCTGTTGACATCATAGTGTTAGATATGGATTCAGGACATGACTCTAGACATTCTTCCCCTTCCTTGCCACCGCAGATGCCATTATTCATTATAGGTTGGGGTTATTAAAGATGAAATTTGGGAATTTGAGGTCCACTATGAAGGTTGTCGAGGCGGTGAATAGGGCTAGTATAGGAGGAAAGGATGGAGAAGAGTGCTTTAGGGTTGATGTGATTGATTATTGACCGATAGATCACTTTTACTTATCCCTATGGTACTTTTGCCTGTAAGAGATTGCCCTTCGGTCTTTGTAATGCCCCAGCGACTTTCCAGAGATGTATGATGGCCATTTTTAGTGACATGATTGAGAGGCATTTAGAGATATTCATGGATGATTTCTCAGTCTTTGGTGATAGTTTTGATGAGTGCTTGAGTCACCTTTCTTTAGTCTTAGACTAATATGTGGAGAAGAATCTAGTGTTGACTTGGGAGAAATCCCACTTCATGGTGTAAAGATGGATAGTGTTGGGTCATATAGTTTCATCCAATGGTATTCAAGTTGACCCAGTTAAGGTAGAATTGATTGAAAAGTTACCTGTCCCTAAGTGTGTCAAAGGTGTTAGATCTTTTCTAGGGGATGCAGGATTCTACCGTAGGTTCACTAAGAATTTTAGCCACATTGCACGTCCTTTATCTAGGCTTCTAGCACAAGATGTCCCTTTTTGACTTTGACGATGAGTGTGTTAAGGCTTTCAAGAGGCTTAACTCCTTATTCTCTACATCCCCGATTATCCAACCACCAAACTATAGTATCCTATTTGAGGTTATGTGTGATGTATCCGATTATGCGATAGGAGCTGTTTTAGGTCAAAGGTAGGATAAGTTGCCCCATGTTGTGTACTATGCTAGTAAGACTCTTGATGAAGCCCAAAAAAACTTTACCACCATGGAAAAAGAGCTTTTGGAAATAGTCTTCTCCCTTGACAAGTTTAGATCATAAATCCTAGGGTTCAAAGTGATTGTCTACACCGATCATGTGGCATTGAAGTATTTGTTGTCTAAGAAAGAGTCTAAGCCCCGTATGATTAGGTGGTTGCTCCTCTTTTAAGAGTTTGACATCAAAATTCGGGATAAGAAGGGTAGAGAAAATTTAGTTACAGATCATCTTTCCCGTCTTGTTAGCGAGTCTTCTAGTGATCCATCCCCTTTTAATGATTCATTTCCCGATGAGCAATTGTTTGTCGTCTCTCATCACACACCTTGGTATGCCTATATTGTCAATTATCTTTCCACATAGCATTTTCCTTCCCATTGAGAGAAGAGAGAAAAAGATAGGTTCCTAGCACAAGTTAGGCATTTGTTTTAGGAGGATTCCTATCTTTTTAAAATGTGTACAGATCAAATGATTTGTCAGTGTATGCTCGAGGGCGTGTTTGAGAGTGTTTTGAGCATGTGTCATGATGAGAGGTGTGGGGGTCGTTTTAGTGGGAAGAAGACCGTCGCGAAGGTCTTGCAATGTGGATTATTTTGGCCCACTCTCTTTAGGGATGCCCAAGAGTATTGCAGAAAGTGTTTTAGATGTCAACAATCCAGATCCATCTCTAGGAGAAACATGATGCCTTTACCCCCAATTCTTCCATGTGAGTTATTTGATGTTTGGGGTATATATTTCATGGGTCCATTTTCACCTTCCTTTATGTACCAATAAATTTTAGTGGCTGTTGATTATGTGTCCAAATGGGTTAAGGCAATTCCTACACGCACTAAAAACCATAGGGTAATGGTTAAGTTCATTAAGGAGAACATTTTCTCTAAATTTGGAGTCCCTAAGGCCTTGATTAGTGATGGGGGTTTGCATTTTTGCCGTAGAACTTTAGAGGCCTTATTGAGAAGATATTCGGTCACCCAAAAGATAGCTACTCCTTATCACCCGCAAACTAGTGGACAAGTAGAGGTGTGCAATAGGGAGATTAAGCACATTTTAGAGAAAACGGTTAGGTCCGATAGGAGAGATTGGTCTATTAGGCTAAATGATGCTTTGTGGGCCTACCATACCACCTTTAAGACTCTTATTGGTACGTCTTTGTATAGATTGGTTTTTGGGAAAGCTTGTCGTTGAACTTGAGCATAGAGCTTGTTAGGCCATCATCCTATTTTACTCATTCAAACCTCTAAAGAGATACTAATAAAGGTCATGATCACTATACCCGTAGTGTGGGCATTGCTTAAGAAGTTCATTAAACCTCTCCCAAGCCTCATGTAAAGACTTTTAATCATGTTGAGAGAAAGTCATAATGAAAGCCTTAAGGTCAACCGTCTTGGCTATGGGAAAGAATTTTTGGTAAAACACAGACTGAAGCTCATTCCAAGTTATAATACAACTGTTAAGTAAAGAATGATACCATGACATAGCCTTATCCTTAAGGGAAAATAGGAGCAACTTAAGGCGACTTACCTCTTGAGACATGTTGGAGGAATAAAGAATATAACTAATCTCTACAAAATTCAAAATGTGGTCTAAGGGACTCTTGTTGCTTCTCTTGTAGAAAGAAGGGAGCATAGCCAACATGTTAGGCTTAATATCAAAATCAGTTTCCTCTAATCCCAAAATATTGAGAGCCACGCTAGGCTCGAAGGCACTGCGAAGGAAGAATTGCCTAAGTGTAGGCTCATCATCTTTGAGGGGTCCTACCTAATGGGCTCTTGTGCATATGGGAGCTCATGTGGAGAAATAAGATGCATAAGGGGAATGAGAGGAGGATTAAGAAGAGGATTAGTGGGATCGGCCATTTCTTCTGAAAGATCTCCTAAATTCCTAAAGTGATGAACAATTCTCTTAGGCTCAGGATGTAAAGGAACTAGAAGATTTCTAAGAGAATGCCTACCGAACATACAAAGCCAAACCTAATCTCCTTCCACTTCTTGCAACTCTCGAAACTTCACACATCTTAAAACTACCACCAACAAAACACAATCCTAAAATCTATTAAAACAAGAAAGTAAACTATTCAAAACAAGCAAAAATAATAAGTAGGCCAAGAAACAAAAAGTAAATAGAAAATAAGAAACTAGCTAAAAGAAAAGCAAGATAGGAAGATATAAAACAAATTAACAAGATAAAACAAGAAAAAACAAATAAAGGAAACAACTACTAAAACACAAAAGCAAGGAGCACAAACCACCGTGCCTTCCTGGCAAGGGCACAAAAAACTTGATGTCTCTTTGGAGTGCAAGCCCTAAAGACTCATAAGCGCACAGATCGATGCAGTATAGTGTGTACGAGAACGGGTGTCAAACCACAGAGAGGCTATTTTGTGGAATAGATTCTATGTGTGTGTGTGTCCTAGAAAGTACCAAAAAGAAAACCTAAACTAACTATTTTTGTGATTTTTGGATTTTTTGGGAGCTCTAACTAAAAGAAATAAAACTACGCTATTAGAATAGAAGGCTGGGAAACAAACTAATCTAGAAGGAGCTTAACAATTGGAATGGGTTAAAGTGACTGATACTTGCTAATGGGTGATTCTAAACTTAAATTCTAAGGGATTATGGGAAATGGCTTAACTATGGGTGCTCTTAACTAAGTTGCTAACTAGTGTCCTAATTTCTCCCTAGGACTCAATGTAGGTCTGTCCCTAGGTGACATATAACTAGAGTCATGATGTGGTCCTTATGATCTAGGGCCTTAAGATTGACTAACTAGCTTCCTAGTTGACGTAGAATGAACCTACCCTAGTACCGAAACCATTGGTTGGGTTTAAAGCCAAGACCTAGTGTTGTTAAGCTCGACCAAACCTATTTGGAAACACGTTGGCTGGGCTTAAAGCTAAGGGAGACTCGATCTAGACTAGCTCTAAATTACGCGTTGTCATTCTAGGATCACTATAGCAGGGTTTGACCTATTAGTGTGGTCATACATGTTCTAGGCCAAGTTGTTTGTGAATAAAGGAACCTATTCAACTACCAAAAATTGTCAAGCTTGAATTACACCATTAAAAGAAATTGGGAACCTACATGTATGCAATATTGATGTCATATTTACTGCTAGGGATGTGAACATACACATAGACATGGTTATAAGCATTATCCACTCTATACAATCCACATATAAACATAATTATAGAATGGATTAGAAGTGTTTGGTAGCAAATAGACATCAATTTATATACGTACTACTCACATAGGCATATTATCAAATACCTAGACATGTATTGAATAACAGCGATTAAAACAAAGAAAACACAGTATATATATATTAAGCCATCAAATCCCATAACATAAGAGTATATAGTCAACCCATTACACAAGCTAAATCATCCTAAATAAGTCTACTCAAACATAATATAAAATAGGATGAAAGAGAGAATAGGAAACTCCTCTTTCATCCTAGCAAATCTTTGTACAATCCATGAGCAAATCCTCACTCTAAAGTTGTTAGATCCCTCTAAATAAGCTTGAATCCAAGTGAAAAGTGTGTGAAAAGGTGTGTTAGAGATAGGTGAAGAGTATGGGTGTAAAGATATGACAAATAGGCTCAAAATGGCCTTGAATAACCCTTGTTCGCTTCAAAAGTTAGTCGCTAGGTCGGGCTTCCAACCTCCGAAACATATGAATCCGGCCACATTTTGGGAGCTCTCTGACCAGGGTCGGAAGCAGGGCGGAAGGGTGACCGGAGGCAAGGCTGGTCAACTAGCCTTGAGATAGGGTGCGACCGGCCTTGACCAAAAGGCTTTTCTTTTTTGCTTCTTTCTTACCCAATCTTGCTCGACTACTCCATTCTTTGCCCGGCAACCTTCAAATGCAATCTTCTTGACTTCCTCACATCTAAAACTTCCTTTTCTTTGCTCCATCATCATCCATTCAAGTCTTGAGATTTTCCCTAATCTTCATGTAACATGAGAAATAAGTGCGCATTAGTGTGGGATTTATGTTCTAAACTCTACTATGGACGTTTGTAGCCTATTTTGCATAGGTATGGTCTAAATGCAACACTAACACCCCTAATAAAGCACAAGAACACCTTAAAAAATATATATAAAAACCATTCAAACACACATAAAAGCACAACACATTAGAAAACATTTGAAGAATTAAAGAAATATTTGGCTTCGCCTCTCATCCTTTCCTGACCAGAGAAAGGGGAGCCACTATTCCTATACATAACTTGCTCTGGCTCCGTGGCAATAGCAGTCATAATTGAAGAAGAAGGTCGAACCCAGAACCATGTATATTATGTAAGCAATGTGTTAAGAGGCCCCGAGCTCAGATACGCAACCATTTAAAAAATGGCCTTGGCTTTGATCATAGCGGCTAGGAAGTTGAAGCCGTAGTTTGAAGCCCATCATATAAGAGTCATAACTAACCTCTCTTTGAAGCAAGTGTTGGTTAAACCTGAGATATCAAGGAGATTGTTGAAATGGGCTGTTGAGCTGGGCCAATATGATATTACATACTTGCCTTGTACAGCTATTAAAGCTTAGGCACTGGCACAGTTTATGGTAGAAAGTAGGGTCAGGGAATATCTTGCAGCAAAGGAATGAGAAATCTAGGTTGGTGGAGTGACCAATAGACAAGACGAAGGAGCGGGGCAGGTCATACATTCTCTTGAGGAGCAGTAATTTAAATACGCCCTTAAATTCAAGTTCTAGTGAAACAATGAGGCCTTAATTGCAGGTATCTGTATTGTAGCCAGACTGGGAGCTTAATCTATCACGGTATGCACAAACACCTAATTGATTATGAGTCAGATCAGTGGTGAATATGATGTTCGGGGGCCAAGATTGCAGGCCTACGTGGCACGAGCTCAGGAAGCAGCTATGGGGATGGAAAAGAGCAGGTAAAATACATCCCTTGGGGGGATAATGCCATCGTTGATGCCTTGTCAAAATTGGCTACAGGCCACCAAAGCTCAGAAAAAGTGTTGATAGATGAGATCGCTGAATCAAGCATCACCCGTGAAGCTTTAATTGTAGCCTAAGCTGAGTTAGAAACATCAAAGAAGGGACCCCTACTTCGATACTTTGAAGAGGGTTGAGAATAAGGAGGGACCTCGAAAGGTCATGGCCTGAGCTATCAGATATGTCATCTATGATGGAAATTTATATGGAAGGTTATACACTGGGCCATTGTTTAAATGTGTAGAGCCTGATGAAAGAGAGTACATCTTTGCAGAGGTGCATTAAGGAGTCTGTGGAAACCACATTAGTGCACAAGCTTTGATGCAGAAAGTTAGAAGGCAGGGGTATTTCTGGCCGACCTTAAAGGAGGATGCAGAGAGGTAGGTGAAACTTGTAATGCCTAACAAAGGCACGGGAGATATTAGCGATTGCCTTCATTTGAGGTAATACCAATCTTAGCAGCCTGTCCAATTTTGAAGTGGGGGCTCAATATAGTTGGCCCATTGCCACCTAGCTCGAGCTAGCGAAAATTCTTGTTTGTATAGTCATGGATTATTTTTCAAAATAAGTAGAAGTGGAGGCTGTAAGCCAAATCACTAAAAGAGTGGCATGGAGCTTTGTTTAGTGGTCGATAATCACATGATTTAGAATACCCAGGGTCATCATCAACGACCATGGGAAACAGTTTGACTCTCAGTTCTTCAAAAGGAAATGCTAAGAGCTCAAGATTGATCTCCGCTTTACTGCTATAGCTCATCCCAATGTAATGGGCAAGTGGAAGTTGCTCGTAGGACAATCGTCCAGGCGTTGAAGCTCAACCTTGAGAAGGAAAAGGGGCTGTGGGCTGACCTTCTACTAGAAATACTGTAGGCTTACCCAACCATGCCAAGTTTAGCCATGGGAGAAACACCATTTAGCCTGACTTTTTGAGTCAGAAGCAGTGATACCAATGGAAGTCAGGACAAAAAGCCACGGAGTTGAGGCCTACATAAAGGAAATTAATGATGAAGCCCAAAGAGTGGACCTAGATGTTATTAAGAAACTGAGAGATAGAGCTCAACGAAGAATGTTGGTAGGGAAAGAGATAATGGTAAAACACTTCTTGAAGAGGGGCCGACCTAGACAAATGGAGGTTGGAGACTTGGTCCTGAGAAAAGCACAATTTAAGACAAATTGAGCTGCAAGGAAGCTAGCTCTGAACTGGGAAGGGCCATAAAAGGTCATCTGCCAAGTAAAGATAGGTACTTATCACTTGGCCAAGTTGAATGTGAAAGAGTTGAAGAATTCATGGGATATTGAGCATTTGAAGAAATACTACATGTAAGAAAAATAAAAAAAAAGAAAGAGAGCCCCAAGGGGGCAATTGTAAATTGTACCTTGTAAATTAATTCTATAGTGGAAGAAAGCCTCTGTGGATGTAGGTCACCATTCTCGACTAGACCATGTAAAAAATATGGTGTTTACTTTTCGCACTAACATATACGCCGAGCTCCTGCTTTCAGCAATAGTCGAACTTTAGCTCCTAGCTACTTGAAAATAGTCGAGTCATGGCTCCTGCTTATCTTATTTCCTGGCGGGCTATGACTCCTAGTATTCCAGAGACTCCAACTACTTGATAGAGGGGCTAAGGCCCTGCAATACTTAATGGTCATGCTACGGCTCTCACATCTAACTGTCGAGCTATTGTTCCCTCATCTAAAGGTCAAGCTATGGCTCATCTAACCGTCGAGCTACTGCTCCCTTATCTAATGGTTAATTAATCATTGGGCCTATGGTCCTTAATATTTAATTGTCGAGCCAAGGCTCGCAATGCCCAACTTATGGCTCCTAACCTTTAATAACTAGACTACAGTCCCTAACATTTTGTCTTTTAGCTTCTACTCACAACATCTTAACAAGTAAAGTTGCCAACTTGCAAATAAAAGGGTTGCGACTCCTGGTCGAGCTACAGCTCTCGAAGCTTAACAACCAACTCTCGTAGTTGAAATCTACTACTGATGATTAAGCTTCGACCCTTGTTTATCAAAAACTATAGAGCAAAGCTCTGGGTTCAGGCATTGGCTCTTGTTTAATTGGAGGTCAAGTTAAGATTCGACGGTCTGATAATCCTGGTTCGATTTTTCTTTTAAGCTTGAATTCCTATTCTCTTTGTGAAGGTTGAGTAATTATAGGTCAATTTTTATTTGTCTCAGAATCAAGCTTGAAGTTCCTATTCATTCTATTTGTCGGGCCATTGTAAGTTCATTAAGAGGATAAATGAGCTAAATTGGAGTTTGAAAAAAGAAAGCAACTTGCATCAAAAGAAAATGAATTTCATTCAACAAAAATATTCGAGTACAAGATATAAAATGAAGGAGGGCCTAGTCTAAGGAGCAGGGGGTGCAAGGGAGGTTGAGGGAACATCTTTCTTGGAGCCTAAACCAAAGCCTGGGGCAGGTGGAGGTTGCTCCTCGTTCGAGTCTAACACCTCGACCACTTCATCCGTTTCATCTTCATCATTATAATATTGGAGAAAGTTGAAGTCGAGGTGTAGGTACTTCTCTTGAGCCTGGGAATGAGCATCATCTATCCCTTAGACCTTCCTATTGCTGGAAAAGTGGAGGCAGTGGCACTTGGCATCATGGTTAAACTACTCTGAAGCCTTATATTGCTTGACCATGGACTTGGCATTTTTACCATCCAATGCAGCCAGTTTGTTCTTGAGCTCTACGTTCTCATGGAATATACCGGCCGTTTATGCCACCGCTTCGAAGGTTCTAGACTCCAGCTCCTTGGTGAACTTCTCCAGGTAAAAAACCTTCGACGCTTCATCCTCTACCTTCTTCAGCTTAACTTGGGCCTCTTTTATGGCATTCTCCATTGATCTCTTCTTGATGAGGGCCAGGTCGCACTCGTCTCAAACTTTCTTTCGAGCTCGGCAAAGTCTCACGACTTCTTCGGAGGATACGATTACCTTAGGCCTTTTGAGGTTGTCGAACCAGAAGATGCTTGCTCGGCGGATGACCTTGTTGAGCATGGCCCTAGCGAAAGCCAAGTTCTCTTGTACTCCTTCGTTATGACCCATGATTTATAGATAGAGAGAAAAGACATGGGGGGTTTGGTTGAATTGGTAAAACTTTACTTTTTTTTTTTAATTTCTTTCTTCCTTTTTTGCTTTTTTCATTTTGCTAAGCTGATAAGCTCATAAGGTGTGCATATACTTTTATTATTATTATTATTATTATTATTATTACTAACTTACTAACTGACAAATTACTACAAACCTAATCTTTGTCCAAATAACTAATTAACGTGTCTAAAACTACCTAAAACCCTGAATTGTAATTATGATGTCCTAAACTAAATTAGTAAATAGTGTGCTATTTCGGTGCAAGCCCTCAAAGACCTGCAAGTGTACAAATCGTGTAGAATAGTGTGTACGAGTGCAGGTGTCGAACCACAGGGAGGTGTAAATTTGTGGAAGAAATTTTGTTCTAGTATGCCCTAGCGGTTTTGATTTACGCTATTGAAAGCATTCAAGTATCAACATGTAGCATTGATTGAGCATGTATTCACTATAAGACATATTTTATACTCACATGGACATGAATAGAATCAACCCACTTTATATTATCAATAATCACACACATAGACATGCATAATTTGAGGATTAGAAATGTTCTATAGCAAATACAACTCAATCTATATACATATAACTCATTCAAGCATTACATCAAACACATGGACATGAATTGATATAAAGCTTCTAAAAATAAGAACAAAGAATGTATATATATAAGCCAACAAAATCCCATAACAAAGAGTATATACATCATCACATTACACAAGTTTAAGCACCCTAAATCATTTACTCAAGCATGAAGTAAAGAAGAATGAAAGACGTTATAGAAATCTCCCCTTTCATCCTTGCTTGTTTCTTTACAAACTTGAGCAAATCTTTATCAAGTAATGTTTGAATCCTTCAAAATCAACTTAATTTCAAGTGGGTGTGTGTATTAGTGTGTGAATCAGAGATGGGTGAGAATAGGGTTTTGTGTGTGAGAAATAGATGTTTGTGTGTATGGGTCTCTAGATCTCCCTTTAAAAGCTGAAAAGTCGAGTTTTTATAACATCTACTGTGCACAGTTGGTCAACCAGCTCTTCTTAACTCATCCAGTTTTCAAAGTGATGCTCTCTGGACTGGCTAGGTTGAGTGGCTCTTTTGGGGAACTTGACCGGCAATTTTGGGCTCATCTCTGGACTGGCTGATTGATAGATAATTTTTTCTAGGTCGACCGACTCCTCTAGTTGGCCTTCTATGGTCTCTTTCTTGCACTTGACCTTTATTTGATGACCTATACCTCTTCTATCTTTATTGCCCATCCTCGTTCAAGCTTTATTTCAGCCATATAGCTTATCTAAGGCATAAAATTAAGCATTTAGTATAGTATTTAACTTAGAAACTCAACTATGTACATTTGCTTCCGCTTAAGCCTAACTCTAGTATATATACTATACTAATGCATCTTTTAAAGCTCAAGATACCTCTAAAACATGGGCAATTAACAACATAAACACACACAAAAACACGGCACATCAACACCCCCAAACCTTCTCCTTGCTTTTCCTTAAGCAAGCCCAATCTCAAGTTATTTCTAAAGCTAATGCAAAGGGTTACCTAAGGGATTGACTCAGGCACACACTGGCAAATCACTTGATCCAAGCACACTTTAAAAAGGTATGGATCCTCCTAAAAAAATGCCTAACGTGTGCTAGGAACCTATCTCTTTCTCTTTTATCCCAATGGGAAAGAAAGTGCCCTATGGCAAGATAATTGACAATATAAGCAAACCAAGGTGTGTGAGGAGAGACGACAAACAATTGCTCATCGGGAAATGAATCATGAAAAGGAGATGGATCACTAGAAGATTCACTAACAAGACGGGAAAGGTGATTCGTAACTAAATTTTCTATACCCTTTTTATCTTGGATCTCAACATTGAATTCTTGAAGAAAGAGTAACCACCTAATCAAGCGAGGCTTAGATTCTTTCTTAGCTAGCAAATACCTCAATACTGCATGATCGATGTAGACAATCACCTTGGACCCTAGGATGTATGACCTAAACTTGTCAAGGGAGAAGACAACTGCTAGAAGTTGTTTTTCTGTGGTGGTATAGTTCTTTTGAGCTTTATCAAAAGTCTTGTTAGCATAGTACACTACATGGGGCAACTTATCTCGCCGTTGACTTAAAACAACTCCTATTGCATAATTAGATGCATTACACATAACCTCAAATGGAAAGCTGTAGTTAGGCAGCTGAATGATCAAAGGCGTAGACAATAAGGATTTAAGCCTATCAAAAGCTATAACATACTCATCATTAAACTCAAAGGGAACATCTTGTTCTAGGAGCTTAGACAAGGGATGCGCTATATGGCTAAAATCTTTAATGACCCTATAGTAGAATCTTGCATGCCTTAGAAAAGATCTAACATCTTTGACACACTTAGGGACAGGCAATTTTTTTATCAATTCTACCTTAGCTGGGTCAACTTGAATTCCACTAGATGAGACAACAAGACCCAACACTATCCCTCGTTGCACCATGAAGTGAGATTTCTCCCAACTCAACACTAGATTCTTCTCTACTCATTGATCTAAGACTAAGGGCCTATTTGGATTGACTTTTTTTGAGGAAAAACTACTTTTTTTCCTAAAAAGTTACATTAAATTTACAATAACTATTTGATTTGGCTTTCAAAAAAGCTCAAATATAGCTTTTTTTAGAAGCCAGAATTTTTAGCTTCTCAAAAAAAGTTATTTTTTAAAAGTTGTTAAAAAAAAGCGCTTTTGAAAAAAGCCAATCCAAACGGGCCATACAAAGAGATGACTTAACCACTCATCAAAACTATCACCGAAGACTGAGAAGTCATCAATGAAAATCTCTAGATGCTTCTTTATCATGTCGCTAAAAATGGCCATCATACATCTTTGAAATGTCACTGAGGCATTGCATAAACCGAAGGGCATTCCCCTATAGGGACAAGTAAAGGTAGTCTTCTCCTAGTCCTCGAGAAACATGGGGATCTGCTTATATCTAGAATAGCCATCTAGAAAGCAATAGTAGCTATGCCCAGCTACTTTATCTAAAATATGATCTGGAAAAGGCAATGGAAAATGGCCCTTCCTAGTTTTAGAGTTGAGCCTCCTATAATCAATACAAACTCTCTACCCCATGGGAGTATGTGCAGGGATAAGCTCCCCTCTCTCATTCTCTACAACCGTGATCCCTGACTTCTTAGGGAGACTTGGACAGGGCTAACCCACTTGCTATCAGAGATCAGATAAATAATGCCTGCATCTAAAAGCTTAATGATCTCTTTTTTAACTACTTCGCTCATGTGTGGGTTTAGCCTACTTTGTATGTCCCTAGAAGGAATGGCTTTATCCTCAAGGTGAATATGATGCATGTAAATCGAAAGGTTTATACCTCTCAAATCATCAATTTTCCACCCTGCAATCTTCTTATGTTTCCTAAGAACCTCCAAGAGACGCTCCTTATGCTCACTAGAAAGATCGGAAACTATGATAACTGGGAGAGTCTTACTAGGACCTCAACCTCAACATCATCAATAAGAATATCACTAGAGTCAGGACTAGAAGGAACAACCTCAAGTGACTTATCAATCAAAGAACTCTCAACTATGGAGGTAGAGGCTATACACTTCTACTCTAAGGTGTCTAAATCAAAGCTAGTCAACAATTTCTCAAATTTTCTCAAATCTTCTCTATTGGTCATCGTCCTCTCTACAAAGTTCTCGACACAAGAATTAATCACATCAACCCTAAAGCATTCTTCTCCATCCTTTTCTCCTATATTAGCCATATTCACCCCCTCGGTAACCTTCATGGTGGACCTTAAATTCCCAAATTCCATCTCTAATAACCTCGACCTACAGTGAATAATAGCATCCACTGGAGCAAGGAAGCGGCGACCTAGCAGAATGGGTGTAGAATGTCTAGAGTCATGTCCCAAATCCATATCTAACTATATGAAGTCAACAGGGTACACGAACTCACATACGTGGACCATAAAATCCTCTATCACACCTCTAAGTCTACACTCGGACCTATCATCTAGCTGAAAATAACATGTGTAAGGGACAATTCACGTAGACCTAGCTGCTGATAAACAGAATAAAGAATGAGATTCACACTGGACCCTAAATCTAACAAGGCATGATCAATCTAGGTCTCACGAATCTTACAAGGCATGGTGAAAGCTCTGAGGTCATTTATTTTGGTAGAAAGGCCTGAAGTACAAATACTACTCACTTTCTCCATAAGCCTCACCTTCTTAGAAATGTTCCATAACCTATGTTTCCCTGTACAAAGATCCTTGAAGAACTTAGAATATGAGAGAATGGAAAAGATCGCATCTATCAAAGGAATATTGACCTTAAGATCCTTAAGATGCTCTAAAATCTTGAAAAGCCTAGAATCCTCACTAGGTGTAGGTCTCTCTAAAGTGGATGGGAAGGGAACTCTAGGTGCAAAATCTCTAAACTTATGGGAATCGTCAATAGGCTCTTTTCCCTCCCGATGGCTGCAGGAAGTATTATTCTCTTCATGGTATCTAATAGGTTCAACTCTCTTAGCAGGACCCTCTCTAGAATCTCTCTTAACATGGCTACTACATAGTTCTCTAGACTCAGAAAGACCACTAGGTGCAGGCGCTACAAAGTCAACTCCTACCCTATTATCCTTTATCCTACCACTCCTAAGAGTGGTGATGGCCTTAGCTTAGGCCAGAGAGGAATAAATAGTATCGGTGAAGGAATAGGACAGGACTCTAGGATTCACCTCCAGTTAAGAAGGCAATTTCTTGGGGTCTTGAGCGCTCAACTAACTAGCAATGTATCCTAACTATGCTTCAAACCTCGTCATTTGCTGCCTATTTTCTACTAATTTCTACTGTTGGTTTTGAATGAATTACATTTCTACTGTCATTACTAAGAGGCTGGCTATTAGAAAGAGCAGGTAAAGCCTGAAGTTGAGGAGCACTAGTGAGACGGGGCCGATTAAGATGATAGAAACCTAGGGGATATTAAGGACTGGGTCGCTGCCGGGTTAGAGCTTGGGCATGTGAACTAGACTCACGCTGACCTTGTCTCCAAGAAAATTTTAGGTTGACCCTATAACCCAGATTATATGTGTTTGAGTGCAAATTGTACTCACAAGAATAACCATGAGAAGCACACACTTGCTTCTTCATAAACTCGGGAAATTGGGATGCTAAAGGGCAAGCTACGGTCTCATGAGATGACTTAGAACACAATGTGCAAACCTCAACAACTAAAGGGCCAGAGGAAGAACCTACGAAACTAATCTTATGACCGTGGGATGAAAGAGATAAGGAAATGAATTGATCTAACTTACTTGTCAAGGCCTCTACTTTAGCAGGTAAATCTAAAGAGACTCCAACCTCACTAACACTTTTCCTATTACCTTTCTGACTAGACCTTTTCATAGCAAAGTTTTGAAAAGAATTTTCCACCATCAACTCCATTTTCTCCTGTGCCTCAGTTGGTCTCAAAATATAGAAGCCACCACCAAAGGTGACATTTACCATTATCCTATTTCGTTCATTTAAACCTCGAAAGAAATAATGCAATAGGTCATGATTGTTGTATCCATGGTGTGGACATTGTCTAAGAAGGTCTTTGAACCTCTCCCAAGCTTCTCGAAAGGATTCTATATTGTGTTGAGAGAAAGTCATAATAGCGGTCTAAAGATCAACTGTCTTGGCCATGGGATAAAATTTTTGAAAGAACTTAGATATAAGCTTAGCCTATGTAATAATGCAATCATCAGGTAAGGAATGCAACAAAGGCCTAGCCTTGTCTTTAAGAGAGAAAGGAAACAATCTTAGACGTATGACCTCTTGGGAGACATTGGGGACATGGAGAGTGGAACTCATCTCAACAAAATTAGTAATATGCTCTAGAGGACTCTTTATGCTTCTCCTATAGAATGAAGGAAGCATGGCCAACAAATTAGGCTTAATCTCGAAGTTTGTCTCCCCCAAACCCAGAATTTAGATAGCCAAATTAGGCTCAAAGGCTTCGGGGAGAAAGCATTGCCTAAGAATGGGTTCCTTATTTATAAGTGGATCTAGTCTACGGGGCTCATCTAAAATGATCTTGGGCTTGATGCCCATGGTGATCATGAGATGGAATGGGATTCATTAGGGGAATGGGAGAATTAGAAAAATGATTGGGATCGGCCATCTCCTCAAGAAGATCTTGTAAATTCCTAAAATGTCTAGCAATCCTATCGGGTTTGGGATTAAAAGGAACTAGGCGATTTCTAGGAGATCTCCGACCAAGTATGCACAAACTATCCTAAGTCCGGCCACTTCAACCCCAAAAAACTTCAATATTCCTAAGATTACAACAAATAAACCACAATCCTAGAAGGTTTACTAAAAACAAAAACAAAAGTAGAGATAAATAAATAAGAACTAATACAAGATAATATAAACAATAAACAAGATAACCAAAAGCTAAACAAACTATATAAAGAAAAAGCAATAAAACAAGAAAAGCGACTATTAAGAACACAAGAAAAGAATGCAAACCACCATGCCTCCCGGCCACAACGCCAAGAACATGGTGTGCTATTTTGGTGCAAGCTCTAAAACACCCACAAGCATATGGATCATGTAGAATAGTGTGTACGAGTACGGGTGTCGAACCATAAGGAGGCATGAATTGCTGAAAGAAATTCTATGCTAGCATCCCCCAGAAGAAGTTTAAAAAGAAGACCTAAACTAACATGTTTTTGTACTTTTTGGATTTTTGAGAGCTAAGGCAAAAAGATGAAAGACTACACTATAAATGTACTAAGGGAAAAAAAGAAAAAACTAAGCTAAATTAGGGGATTGAAACAAGGGAAAGGTGATCGGGTGACCTACACTTGCGAATAGGTGATTTAGTGCCTTTATGCTATGGTATTCGAGAATTGGCTTTCTACATATAGCTTCTAATTCTAGGCAACTAACTAGTGTCCTAATTACACCTTAGGACTCCATGCGGGTCCATCCCTAAGAGTGCACACTTAGAGCTACGACATGGTCCTTACGTACCTAAAGCCATAGGTGGGACTAGAAAGCTACCTAGGTGCCCTAGAACAATTATACATTAGTTCCTAAACCATTAGCTAGATCTAAAGCTAAGGCCTAGTGTTCCTAGGGTCGACTAAGCCTTTCTGGACTTCTATTAGCTGGGTTTAAAGCTAAAGGGGACTTGACCTATACTAGTCCTAACTTATGTACTGTCATTCTAGGGACACTAAAATGGATTAATACTTAGTAAGTTCAGTCCTACATGTTCTAAGGCAAGGCATTGTGAATATGACATCCTATTCATGATACAAACACTAGCAATTTTGATTTACACCATTAAAAGCATTCAAGTATCAACATGCAGCATTGATTAAGCATTTATTCACTATAAGGCATATTTCATACTCACATGGACATGAATAGAATCAACCCACTTCATATTATCCATAATCACACACATAAACATGCAAAATCTGAGGATTAGAAGTGTTCTACAGCAAATACAACTCAATCTATATACATACAACTCATTCAAGCATTACATCAAACACATGGACATGAATTGGCATAAAGCTTCTAAAAATAAGAACATAGTATGTATATATATAAGCCAATAAAATCACATAACAAAGAGTATATACATCATCCCATTGCACAAGTTTAGGCACCCTAAATCATCTACTCAAGCATGAAGTAAAGAAGAATGAATCTTTCATCCTTGCTTGTTCTTTACAAACTTGAGCAAATCTTCACCAAGTAATGTTTGAATCTTCCAAAATCAACTTAATTTCAGGTGGTGTGTAAATCAGAGATGGGTGAGAATAGAGTTTTGTGTGTGAGAAATAGATGTGTGTATAGGTATCTAGATCTCCCCTTTAAAAGCTAAAAAAGTCTAGTTTTTATAGCATCTGCTGCGTACTCGACCGGCTTCTTTTGTTAACTCGTCTGGCTTTCAAAGTGATGCTTTTTGGATTGCTAGGTTGATCAGCTCTTTAGGGGAACTTGACCGGCAATTTTGGGCTTCTCTCTGGAGTGGCCGACTCCTCTAGTTGGCCTTCTATTGTCTCTTTCTTGCACTTGACCTTTATTGCATGACCTGTACCTCTTCTATCTTCATCGTCTATCCTTATTCAATCTCCGTTTTAGCTCTATAGCTCACCTAAGGCACAAAATTAAGCATTTAATATAGCATTTAACTTAGAAACTTAACTATGTATATTTGCTTATGCTTAAGCCTAACTCTAGTATATGTACTATACTAATGCATCTTTTAAAGCTCAAGACACCTCTAAAACATGGGCAACTAAAAACATAAACACACACAAAAACGAAGCACATCAATAAACTTTAATTTAACTAATAAATTCCTAGTATCTTAATTCTAGTTATGTATTACCCTAATTCTAATCTAACCTAGTTAACTAATTAGTTGAATTTCCTAATTCCTAATTAAACTAAGTTGCTAATTAACTTAATTAACTCTAATGAACTAAAACCTAACAACTTTCTAATTAATTAATTGAAACTCAAACTAAACTAATACTAATACTAATTAAAATAATAGAAAAGTATAAAAAGATAAGAAATAAAGCACTCGACACACAAACACTCAATAAGGACTCAAAAGCTCAAAATCAACAAAATTAGAGCCAAAATATGCACTCAAACACACTCCAAATCATGCAATTTATGCTCCAAATATAAACACATCAACACTGCCAAACCTTCTCTTTACTTGTCCCCAAGCAAGACCACTCCTAAGTTTATCTCATGATGCTCAAAGGGTTGCCAAGAGTATTGACTTGCTCTCTTGACGAATCTAAGGAGTATAAGGGTGCATTCCTATTGTAAAAGGGATCTCTAAGCCGTTTTCAGATCCTCCTCTCAATCACAATAGTTTTCGTACCTCTTAAGAACTTACCAAGTAGTTAGAGCCACCACAAACTTAGGATTTCAACTGACACACCCGAGATGTTGATATTTCGTGCTCCCATCACTAACATGGTCTCTCAACATACACTTAGCCTAGAGATACAAGGAAAAGGGAGAATTACATCATAATAGCTCGCAATTGGCATAAGAGCCTTATTCACAATACAATGAAATGATGTTTTCGGTGACTGGGGCCCCCGTGTAACGAGCTTTCAACCAACACATCCCAGCCACTTAAGGCTTAGGGTACTAGGGGAAGAAACCCACATCGGGCGTACTATCTCAGGTTTTTGCAACCACTTCAGATGAAAGGTTAAAGGAAAAGAACTAAACATGTGTCAAATTGACATTATGGGTTCGACACTTATTCAATATATTTCATTTTTTCCTTGCGATTTGGCTTTTTCTCATTTTTCACTTTTTTTCTATTATTTCAATTTTTTTCTCTTTTTTTCTCATTTTTTCATTTTTTTCACTATTTTGAGCAAAACCAATCAAATCTACCCTTTATGTCAAATATGGAAAACAAATAGAACACCCACAACAAAACCAAGCAAATTTACCTTTTATGTCAAATCTAAAAAACAAATAGAACTCCCACACCCTAAACTTAAACTTTGCTTGTCCTCAAGCAAATAACACTAATCCTGCAAACAAGGAATAAAGGACGCATATGGGAAGTATGGAAAGGGTAGAAAATAAGGACAAGAGGATGAAAAGATACAACCTTGTGTTAGTATGACTCTACAAATGCCAATGAAATTCCAAGCATCTACTAACCTATTACTCATCAATACACAAACACTTCAAAATCACAAAAGATTAATAGACATATGCCATGCAAGTCTGCATTGGCATTAACAATTAAGAACAAAGGTGTATGCAAAAAATGGAGAAGGGGAATGCATGGAATAGGAATAATTCTCTAGCTATTAAAAGAGAAAGAAAAGAAAAAATGAATAAAGAATAACCAAAAAAAAAAAGAACAAAATTACCATACTCTAGGTTGCCTCCTTGTAGCACTAACCATCATGCTATCAGCCAGACAAGCTCTATTCGTCAAGTGTCATAAGAAGGCTCCTGAAGCTCAATGGACTCCACTTGAGCCATGCTTAGGTCAAATGAATGCTTCAAGCGCTACCTATTCACAGTTAATACTCGTCCATCCTTCAAATCCTTGATCTTGACCGCTATCGAAGGGTAGGCTTCAGTAACCTCGTACAGACCATTCCATCAACTTCTCAATTTACCTAGAAAGAGCTTTCATCTAGAATTAAACAATCAAACTTTGTCAGTAAGAGAGAGATTTCCTAAGGATATGCCTATCATGTATTTTCTTCATTCTCTCTTTGTAAAGCTTGGCATTCTCATACGCCTCATACCTTAACTCCTCCAGCTCAGCTAAGTCAAGCTTCCTTCTCTCACTTGCAGTAGACAAGTCCAAATTTAAAACCATAATAACCCAATATGCTCTATCTCGACAAGTGGATGGCAAGCCTTCCTATACATCAACCTATATGGACATATATCTATAGGGGTCTTGTACGCAGTACTATACGTCCACAATGCATCACCCAATCTGCAAGACCAATCTTTTCTATCAGGCTTTGCCATTTTCTCTAAAATGGACTTGACCACTCTTTTTGAAACTTATAGCTGTCCACTTGTCTAAGGGTGATACGAGGTAGCAATCTTATGAGTGACTGAATATTTTCTAAGTAAAGCCTTAAGTGTCGTATGGCGAAAGTGCTTTCCTCCATCACTAATCAAGACTCGTGGTACCCCAAACCTAGAAAAGATGTGCTCTCAAATGAACTTGACTACAACTTTGTGGTCATTGGTTTGGGTAGGAATCACCTCAACCTACTTGGACACATAGTCAACAGCCACTAAGATGTATTGATATCCAAAAGAAGGTGGAAATGGACCTATGAAATCAATTCCCTAAACATCCAAAAGTTCACACACAAGAATAGGGGAAAGAGGCATTATATTTCTCCTACAACTAGACCTAGATTTTTAACATCTAACTCACTTTTTACAAAAATTCTTGGGAATCTCTAAAGAGTGTGAGCCAAAAGAATCCACTTTGCAAGACCTTAGCTACAATTTTCTACCACCAAAGTGATCTCCACATGCCTCACTGTGACATCTATTCACAATACTTGAAACTCGCTCTCTAGATCGACCTATGAATCACCAGATCTTTACACACCTTAAAAAGATAAGGATCTTTCTAAAAGAAATACTTAACATGCAAATAAAACCTATCCTTTTCTCTCTACCCCCAATGGGGTGGCAACTGACTTGTAACAAGGTAGTTCACTATATGCGCATATGATGGTGTATGATGTGAGACAACAAAAAATTGCTCATCCGAAAAAGACTCACGGAAGGGGATAGATTCACTAGGGGACTTATGACAAAGACAAGACAAATGATCAGTAACAGAATTCTCACTACCCTTCTTATATCTAATCACCATGTTAAATTCCTACAAAAGAAGCATTAACCTAATCATGAAGGGCTTAGATTCACACTTAGACAAAAGATACCTCAAAGCCACTTGATTCGTGTAAACTATGACCCTAGAACCAAGAATGTATAATCGAAACTTATCAAGGGAGAACACTACTGCTAGAAGCTCTTTCTCGATGGTGGTGTAATTCTTCTGAGCCTCATCTAGAGTCTTACTAGCACAGTAGATCACGTGGGGCACTCTATCCTTGTGCTATCCTAATACAGCTCCTATGGAAAATCCTGATGTATCATACATAATCTCGAAAAAAAGACTATAATCAAGTTCTTGGACAATAGGGGAAGAGGAAAGCAAATATTTAAGCCTATCAAATGCTCTAATGCACTCCTTATCAAACACAAATGGAACATCTTGTGCTAAGAGCCTAGACAATGGATAGGCAATCTTGTTAAAATCCTTAATGAACCTACGATAGAAACTTGCAAGGCCAAGGAAGGATCTCACATCTTTAATAGATTTAGTAATAGGCAATTTCTCTATAAGCTCTACCTTGGTTGGGTCAACCTGAGTACCATCAGAAGACACTACATGACCTAAAATTATTCCTCTCTACACCATAAAATGTGATTTGTCCCAACTCAGAGCAAGATTCATCTTAATACAATGGTCTAGCACTAAAGCTAGGTGAGTAAGGCATTCATCAAAGTTCACACCAAAGACTAATTAATCATCCATGAAAATCTCTAAGTGCTTCAGAATCATATTACTAAAGATAGCCATCAAACACCTTTGAAAAGTGGCGGGTGCATTGCAAAGATTGAATGGCATTCTCCTATAAGCAGAGGTACCATAAAGGGCATACGGAGGTGGTTTTCTCCTGATCCTAAGGAAACACAGGGATTTGATTGTATCCTGAATACCCATCTAAAAAGTAGTAATAACTATGACCGGCTACTCTATCTAGAATCTGATCAAGGAAAGGCAACGGGAAGTGATCTTTTTTAGTCCTAGAGTTGAGCTTTCTATAGTCTGTGCACAATCTCCAAGGTGTAGAGATACGCATAGGAACTAGCTTACCTTTATTATTCTCTACCACTGTGATCCTAGACTTTTTCGGTACTACCTGAATAGGACTAATTCACTCACTATCAAAGATAGGATAAATGATTCGTACATCTAAGAGCTTAATGACCTCCTTTCTCACAACTTCACTCATATGTCGATTAATTCATTTCTGCATCTCACGAGAAGGTACTGCACCTTCTTTTATATGAATTCAATGAATTCAAACTAAAGGGTCTACATATTTTAAATCACTAATCGTCTACCCTATGGCCTCCTTACGACTTCTAAGGACTTCTAGAAGATGCTCCTTGATGTGTTATGTTTTTGTGTGTGTTTGCATTGTTGTTTGTCTATATCTTAAAGGTGTATAGAGCTTAAATAGTTGCATTAATGTCGTACTTGTGCTAGATATATGCTTAAGCGTACACAACTATACATAGTTGAGTTTAAAAGGTAAATTCTACACTAAGGACTTATTTTGGATATTATAAGTGAGATTGAGGATTGTTTGAAGATCAACAAAGATGAAGATGGTTTGAGCAAGGATTGGAAGCATAATTGAAGATGAAAAGTGGAAGAAGATCAAGTTTGGAGGCTTTCGGACAAAGACCAAAGCAACCAGAAGCAAAACAGAGCTAAAACAAAGCTAAATGAGAGCAAATAGGCACTACTGGAACACTGGCTTTAGAGTACCGGTGCATCGACTAACTATTCTGCCAAAAATAGAGAGCAAGCTTCTACTACGGGAATAGGGGCCCCTTGGTACCAGTGGTCTAGTTAAGTGTTACGGTTGCTGTAGAAATTGGCTTTATAAGCCTGTTTTTGGCCATTTTATAAAACAACAAGTCATATTCTTCCACATATATCTCCCAAACCCTGATTCCTCTTTCACCAACCTCTAACACACATACATTTTTCACCTAGTTTTAAGCCTATTTGGAGGGTTTTAAACACTTGGATTGAAGTCTACTCAAAGACCTTGTACAAGAATTGCTAGGATTGAAGGAGAGTTTTCTATTCTCTCTTTCATCCTCTATTATATTATGTTTGAGTAGATTTGTTTAGGGTGATGACACTTGTATAATGGTTTGATTCAATGCTTCTATATTATGGGATTTAATGGCTTAATATATATACATATGCTATGGTTTTCTTGCTTCAATGGCTATTGTTCAATACATGTCTAGGTGTTTGATAATATGCCTATGAGAGTTGCATATATATAAATTGAAGTCTATTTGCTACTAAACACCTCTAGTCCATTCTATAATCATGTCTATGTGTTTATGTGTGGATCTTATGAAGTGGGTAATGCTTATATTCATGTCTATATGTATGTTTGCATGCCTAGTAGTAAATATGACCTTAATATTGCATACTTATTGGTTCAAAAGCGCTTCTAATGGTGTGATCCGAGCATGATGATGTTTGGTAATTGAATAGGTCCTTTTATTTGCGAACACCTTAGCCTAGAACATGTACGAATGAATTAATAAGATAAATCCCGCTATTGTGACCCTAGAATGATAAAGCATAATTAAAGGCTAGTCTAAATCGAGTCTCCTTTGGCTTTATATCTAGCGAATAGGTTTTCGGGTAGATTTAGTTGACTCTAGCGACACTAGGTCTTAACTTTAAATCCAACCAATGATTTAGGTACTAGGGTAGGTTTGTTCTAGGTCACTAAGGAAAATAGTTAATTACTCTTGAGGCCCTAGGTCATAAGGACTACACCATAGCTCTAGGAGGTGCCGCCTATGGATGGACCCGCATCAAGTCCTAGGGATAAATTAAGACATTAACTAAGCAACCTAGTAAAAGAGTAATTGATGATTAAGCCATTCCATGTAATCCCATTGTACTGGAGTCTAGGATCACCCATTAGCAAGTAGATGTCACCCTAATCCTTTCCATTTCTTAGTTCTCTCTAGATAGCTTGTCTCTAAACTTTCCATTCCCATAATGTAGTTTTATTTACTTTAGTTAGAGCTCCGACCATCCAAAAATACCAAAAATAGTTAGTTTAAGTTTCCTTTTTGGCATTCTCTAGAACACACACGTAGAATCCATCCCACAACATAACCTCCCTGTGGTTCGACACCCGTTCTTGCACACACTACGCTGCATCGATCCGTGTGCTTGTGGGTCTTTAGAGCTTGCACTCAAGAGACGACTATCAAGTTCTTGGTGCTGTTGCCGGGGAAGCACAGTGGTTTGCATTCTTTGCTTGTGTGTTTTGGTAGTTGCTTTATTTGTTTTTCTTGCTTTTTCTTTATAGTTTGTTTAGTTTTTGCTTATCTTGTTTCTTGTTTATATTATCTTACTTTGGTATTTGTTAATCCATTTTTTGTTTTTGTTTTTATTTTTAGTAGACTTCCTAGGATTGTGGTTTATTTGCTGTAGATGTAGGATTGTTGAAGTTTTCTAGGGTTGAAGTGACTGGAGTTAGGAGACTTTGTGCATGCTTAGTAAGAGATCCCTTGGAAATCCCCTAGTTCCCCTTAATCCCAAACTTGATAGGATTGCAAGGCATTTTAGGAATTTAGGAGATCTTCTTGAGGAAATAGCTGATCCCCATCATCCTCCTAATCCTCCCATTCCCCCAATGAATCCTATTCCACCTCATGACCAGATCCACCTATAGATGAGGAACCCACTCTTAGGCAATTATTTATCCCTAAAGCCTTTTGAGCCTAATTTGGCTATTTAAATTCAGGGTTTTGGGGAGATGAATTTTGAGATTGAGCCTAATATGTTGACCATGCTTTCTTCCTTCTACAAGAGAAGAAATGAAAGTCCTTTAGAGCATATTACTGATTTTGTTGAGATGAGTTCCACTCTCCATATCCCCTAAGAGGTCATACTTTTGAGATTATTTCGTTTCTCTCTTAAGGATAAGGCTAGGGCTTGGTTGCATTCATTACCTAATGGTTGCATTACTACATAAGCTGAACTTCAATCTAAGTTCTTTCAAAAATTTTATCCCATGGCCAAGACGGCCGACCTTAGGACCGCTATTATGACTTTCTCCTAACATGACCTAGAATCCTTTCATAAGGCTTGGGAATGGTTCAAAGACCTTTTTAGACAATGTCCATACCATGGGTATGGTAATCATGACCTATTACAATATTTCTTTCGAGGATTAAATGAACAAAATAGGATGATGATCAATGCCGCCTCCAATGGTGGCTTTTATCTTTTGAGGCCAACTGAGGGATATGAGAAAATGGAGTTGATGGTTGAAAATTCTTTTCAAAATTTTGCTATAGAAAGGTCTAGTTGGGGAGGTAACAGGAAAAGGGTTAGTGAGGTTGGAGTTTCTTTAGATTTACAGGCCTTAACAAGTAAGTTAGATCAATTCATTTCTTTATCTCTTTTATCCCATGGCCATAGGACTAGTTCTACAGGTTCTTCCTCTGCCTCTTTAGTTGTTGAGGTTTGTGCATTGTGTTTCGAATCATCTCATGAGACCATAGCTTGCCCTTTAACATCCCTGTTTCCTTTATGAAGGAGCAAGTGTGTGCCACACAAGGTTATTCTCGTGAATACAATCCGTAATCGAACACATATAATCTCGGTTGGAGGGATAACCCAAAATTTTCTTAAAGACAAGGTCAGCACGAGTCTAGTTCATATGCCCATGCTCCACCCCAGCAGCGACCCCATTTGCAATATCTCCTAGGTTCCTACCATCTTAATCAGCCCCATCTCACTACAGCTCCTCAACCTCAAGCTTTACCTGCTCCTTCTAGTAGCCAGTCTTCTAGCAATGATGTAATGAAGTTGATGTAGTTTATTCAGAATCAACAGCAGGCATTAGCTAGTTAGCAACAGGAGTTAGCTGATAATAGGCAAGAGATTGCTAGGTTTGAGACACAGTTAGGGTAGATTGCATGCAGTTGAGCACTAGAGACCCTGGGAAATTGCCTTCTCAACCAGAGGTGAACCCTAGAGTCCAATTTTGCTCCTCTACGGATATCACTTATCCCCATCAGGCCTAGGCTAAGGCTGTCACCACTCTTAGAAGCGGCAAGGTAGTGGACAATAGAGTAGGAGACAACTTTGCAATGCCTACATCTAGTGGTCCTTTTGAGTTTAGAGAGCCATAAAGTAGCCCTGTTGAGAAGGATTCTAGAAAGGGTCTTGTTGAGAGAGTTAAGCCCAATAAAGACCATGGAGAAAGTAGTAGTTTCCATCCTCATTCGGAAAGAAATGAGCCTATTAATGATTCCCATATGTCTAAAGGAGTTTTACATAGAGTTCCCTTTCCATCCGCTTTAGAGAGGCCCACACCTAGTGAGGATTCTAGGTTTTTCAAGATTTTAGAGTATCTTAAGGACCTTAAGGTCAATCTTCCTCTAATAGATGTGATTCTTTCCATTCCCTCCTATTCTAAGTTCTTCTAGGATCTTTGTACAAGGAAGTGTACGTCATCGAACATTCCTAATAATGTGATGCTTATAGAGAAAGTGAGTAGTATTTGTACTTCGGGCCTCCCACCCAAGATGAGTGACCCCGGAGCCTTCACTATTCCTTGTAGGATTAGAGAGACCCAAATTGATCACACCTTGCTAGATTTAGGCTCCAGTATGAATCTTATCCACTACTCTATCTATCAGCAGCTAGGTCTAGGTGAGTTGTCCCATATACATGTTACTCTTCAACTAGCTAATAGATTCGAGCATAGACCTAGGGGTGTGATAAAGGATGTTGTAGTCCAAGTAGGTGAGTTCGTGTACCCTGTTGACTTCATAGTACTAGATATGGATGCAGGTCATGATTCTAGGCATTCCAACCCCGTTCTATTAGGTCGCCCCTTTCTTGCTACTGCGGATACTATTATTCATTGTAGGTCAGGGTTATTAGAGATGAAATTTGAGAATTTGAAGTCCACCATGAAGGTTGCCGAGGCACTGAATAGGGCTAGTACAGGAGGAAAGGATGGAGAAGAGTGCTTTAGGGTTGATGTGATTGATTCTTGTGTCGAGGACTTTGTAGAGAAAACTATGACTGATAGAGAAGATTTGAGAAAATTTGAGGAATTGTTAACTAGCTTTGATTTAGACACCTTAGAGCAAAAGTGTATAGCCTCTACCTCCTAGTCAAGAGTTCCTTGATTGATAAGTCACTTGAGGTTGTTCTTTCTAGTCCTGGCTCTAGTGATATTCCCATCGATGATGTTGAGGTTGAGTCCCCCTCAGTTGAGCCTAGTCCTTCTTTAGAGCTCAAACCTCTTCCCAATCATTTTAAGTATGCATTCCTAGGTCCTAGTAAGACCCTTCCATTTATCATAGCTTCCAATCTTTCTAGTAAGCATGAGGAGCATCTCTTAGAGGTTCTTAAGAAACATAGGAAGGTTATAGGGTAGAAAATTGATGATTTGAGAGGAATTGACCCTTTGGTTTGCATGCATCGTATTCACCTTGTGGATAGAGCCATTCCTTCTAGGGAGATGCAAAAGAGGCTAAACCCACACATGAGTGAAGTAGTTAAGAAAGAGATCATTAAGCTTTTAGATGCAAGCATTATTTATTCGATCTTTGATAGTGAGTGGGTTAGCCCGTTCCAAGTCGTCTTTAAGAAGTTCGGGATCACAGTTGTAGAGAATGAAACAGGAGAGCTTATCCCTGCACGTACTCCCACGGGGTGAAGAGTTTGTATTGATTATAGGAAACTCAACTCCAAAACTAGGAAGGATCATTTCCCATTGCCTTTTTTAGATTAGATTTTAGATAGACTAGCTGGGCATAGCTACTATTGCTTTCTATATGGCTATCTAGGTATAATCAGATCTCCGTGTTTCCCAAGGACTAGGAGAAGACCACTTTTACTTGCCCCTATGCCACTTTTGCCTATAGAAGGATACCCTTAGGTTTATTTAATGCCTTAGTGGCATTTTAGAGGTGTATGATGGCCATTTTTAGTGATATGATTGAGAGGTATCTAAAGATATTCATAGATAATTTCTTAGTCTTCGAAGATAGTTTTGATGAGAGCTTGAGTTACCTCTCTTTAGTCTTACACCGACATGTAGTTTTGATAAGTGCTTGAGTCACCTCTCTTTAGTCTTAGACCAACGTGTAAAGAAGAATCTAGTGTTGAGTTGGGAGAAATCCCACTTCATGGCACAACGAGGGATAGTGTTGGGTCATGTTGTCTCATCTAGTAGCATTCAAGTTGACCTAGCTAAGGTAGACTTGATTGAGAAATTTCTTGTCCCTAAGTGTGTTAAGGATGTTAGATCTTTTCTAGGGCATGCAGGATTCTACCATAGGTTTATTAAGGATTTTAGCCATGTAGCACATCCCTTGTCTAGGCTCTTAGCACAAGATGTCTCCTTTGAGTTTAATGATGAGTGTGTTGGAGCTTTTAATGGGCTTAAATCCTTATTATCTACATCCCTAATCTTCTAGACACCTGACTATAGTCTCCCATTCGAGGTTATGTGTGATGCATCCGATTATGCAATAGGAGCTATTTTAGGTCAACAGCAAGATATGTTGCCCCATGTAGTGGACTGTGCTAGCAAGACTCTTGATAAAGCCCAAAAGAACTATATCGCAACATAAAAAGAGCTTCTAGCAGTAGTCTTCTCCCTTGACAAGTTTAGGTCATATATCCTAGGGTCCATAGTGATTGTCTACACTGATCATGCGACATTGAGATATTTGTTAGCTAAGAAAGAATCTAAGCCTTGCTTGATTATGTGGTTGCTCCTTCTTCAAGAATTTGATGTTGAGATCCAGGATAAGAAGGGTGGTGTGAATTTGGTTACGGATCACCTTTCCTATCTTGTTAGTGAGCTTCTAGTGATCCATTTCCTTTTTGTGATTCATTTCCCAATGAGCAATTATTTGCCGTCTTATCACACAACATGGTTTGTTTACATTGTCAATTATCTTGCCACAAGGCGTTTTCCCTCCCATTTGGAGAAGAGAAAGAGAGAGAGATAGGTTCCTAGGACAAGTGAGACATTTCTTAGGGAGGATCATTATCTTTTTAAGGTGTATACAGATTAAAAGATATGTTGGTATCTGCTCGAGAACGAATTTGAGAGCGCATTGAGTATGTGTCATGATAAGGGGTGCGGAGGTCATTTTAGTGGGAAGAAGGCTACCGCGAAGGTCTTGCAATGTGGATTATTTTGGCCTACTCTCTTTAAGGATGCCCAAGAGAATTGTAAAAAGTGTCTTAGATGTCAACAATCTGGGTCTATCTATAGAAGAAACATAATGCCTTTATTCCCTATTCTTCCATATGAGTTATTTGATGTTTGGAGTATAGATTTCAGAGGACTATTCCACCTTCCTTTGGGTACCAGTACATTTTAGTGGCCGTTGATTATATGTCTAAATGGGTTAAGGCTGTCCACGCATGTATTAATAACCATAGGGTAGTGGTGAAATTCATTAAAGATAACATTTTCTCTAGATTTCTAATCCCTAGGGTCTTAATTAATGAGGGGGATTGCATTTTTGCCATAGGACTTTTAGAGGCCTTGTTGAGAAAATAGTAGGTCACCCATATGGTAGCTATTCCCTATCACCTACAAACTAGTAGACAAGTACAGGTGTCCATTAGGAAGATCAAGCACATTTTGGAGAAAACAGTTAGGCCTGATAGAAAAGATTGGTGTACTAGGTTGAATGATGCTTTGTAGGCCTACAGTACCGCCTTTAAGACTCCCATTAGTATGTCTCCATATTGATTGGTTTATGGGAAAGCTTGTCACTTGCTGGTAGAACTAAAGCACAAGGCTTATTGGCAAATCAAGGCCTTAAACAATGATTTGGCAAGAATAGGTGAGAAGAGAAAGCTTAACCTAGCGGAATTGGAGGAGCTTAGGTTTGAGGCATATGAGAACACTAAGCTTTATAAGGATAGGATGAAGAGAATTCATGATAAACATATTCTTAAGAAATCATTCTTTACCTCTAATAAAGTTTGGTTGTTTAATGCACATTTGAAGCTCTTTCTAGGTAAGCGTAAGTCAAGATGGTATGGTCTATATGAAGTGTTAGTTGCCTACCCTTTCAGAGCGGTCAAGATCAAGGACTTGAAGGATGGCCAAGAGTTGACAGTGAATGGGCAATGCAAGAAGCATGCATATGATCCGAGCATGGCTCGTATAGATGTTTTAATGCTTCAGGATCTCGTATATGGAGATTGAAGATAAGTTGGTGATCGCTTGGCTGACAGCGTAGTGGTTAGTACTAGAAGGAACCTAGGTTCAATTTTGCAATTTTGAATTTGTTTCACTTTCTTTCCTTTTTGTTATCTTTCTTCTTCTTTCACCCATGCCAAAGTGTTGAATTCCAATCCTTTGTCCCACAAGATACACCATTGCTTATTGTTGCACATGTCAATGCAAGTTTACATAGGCATTGCCACTAACCTTGTTTCCTTTATGAGTGTGTGAATTTTGAGTCACAGGGTTAACAGTATAGTGGTTTATCATTGGCATGGAGAGTTTTGAACAAAACGCAAGGTTATGTCTATCCTTTCTCCACTTGTTCCCCAAGTTTCTACCCCATCCCCACCACCCTTACTGGCTTTGTAATACCAATTTGCTTGTTTATGTGCTTTGCTTTATTTGCTTGAGGACAAGCAAAGTTTAGGTTTGGGGGTGTGGGGGTTTGGTCTTATTATTTTATGCTTTGTATAGGGTAGATTGCATTATTTGGCTAAAAATAGTGAAATTTTTTTGTGAAAATTTTTCAAATTTTAATGCATGTAGAATTGTTTTCTTTCTTGGTTGATCATTGTGATTGACTCTATTGATTAGTAAATATGAGTAGCATTATGGGAAAGTGAATGGAGTGGATTGAAAACTAAATTTTAATAGGAATGCCCTTGAAAGTTGTGGGGAGTAAGGACCTTTAAGAATGCCCCTTGTAGCCACCCCATGGCTTGGTAGGAAAAAGTGAAAAAAAACAGGGTGGTTGATATGAGTGCCCCTTCCTTGATTGGTACTTTTTGATGTGCCTTAGCCTTTCATTTTCTTTCTCTTTTAGTTACACAATGCAAAGTATGAAAAATTAAAAAAAAATTGAAAAATACAAAAATGGTGCAAAAAGATGAGAATAGAAGTAGAAAAATTAAAAAAAAATTGAAACAGAGAAAAAGCCAAAGGCACCAAAAAGTTTTGTGAATAAGTGCATAAGAGACACAATGTCAAATTACCACATGTTACCACCATTGTCTATATGAATAAGGCTTTTTATAAGCCATTGTGTTTTTACATTCTCTCTTTTTTTGTCTTTGAGGCTTTGTGTATGTTGGGGAAGCCATGTTAGTTGAAGAGGCATGAAATATCAAAATCCCGAGTGTGTGAGTTAGAATCCTAGGCTTGTGATGGATTGGCTACTTGGGAAATTCCCACGAGGAACGAGGCCCCTTATGAGTAGAGGGAGGATCCAAAGAGAATTGGGAATCTCTCAACAATAGTAATGCTGCCATCATGCTTCGTAGACTAGCCTTGATAAAGAGTCAATCCCTTAGGTAACCCTTTGCATCAGATTTAGAAATAAACTTAAGATTGGGCATGCTTGGGGATAAGCGAGAGAAAGGTTAAGGGGTGTTGATGTGTTGTGTTTTTGTGTGTGCTTGCATTGTTATTTGTCCATATCTTAGAGGTGTATTGAGCATAAATAGTTGCATTAGTATCATACTTGTGTTTGATATAGGCTTAAGCGTATACAAATATACATAGTCGAGTTTAAAAGGTAAATGGTACATTAATGGCTTGTTTTTGATATTATAGGTGAGATTGAGGATTGTTTGAAGGTCAACAAAGATGGAGATAGTTTGAGCAAGGATTAGAAGCATAATTGAAGATGAAAAGTGGAAGGAAATCAAGTTTGGAGGCTTCCAGACAAAGACCAAAGTAATTGGAAGCAAAACGGAGCTAAAACAAAGCCAAAAGAGAGCAAATAGGCACTACCGAAACACTGGCTTTAGAGTATTGGTGCACTGGCTCACTATTCTGCCAAAAATTGAGAGCAAGCTTCTACTACAAGAATAGAGACCCCTTGGTACTAGTGCTCTGGTTAAGTGATTCGATAGTCGCAAAAATTGGCTATATAAGCCTGCTCTTAGCCATATTATAAAATAACAAGTCATATTCTTTCACACTCATCTCCCAAACCCTAATTCCTCTTTCACCAACCTCGAACACACACACACTCATGCACTTTTCACCTACTTTTAAACTCGTTTGGAGGGTTTTAAACACTTGGATTGAAGTCTACTCAAAGATCTTGTGCAAGAATTGCTAGGATGAAATGGGAGTTTTTTATTCTCTCTTTCATTCTCTATTATTTTATATTTGAGTAGATTCGTTTAGGATAATGACACTTGTGTAATGGGTTGATTTTATGCTTCTATATTATAGGATTTAATGGCTTAATATATATGCGTATGCTATGTTTTTCTTGTTTCAATGGTTATTGTTTAATACATGTCTATGTGTTTGATAATATGCCTAAGAGAGTTGAATATGTATAACTTGAAGTCTATTTGCTACTAAACACCTATAATCTATTCTATAATCATGTCTCTGTGTTTATGTGTGGATCTTATGAAGTGGGTAATGCTTATATTCATGTCCATGTGTATGTTTGCATGCCTAGTAGTAAATATGACCTCAATATTGCATACATGTTAGTTCAAAAGTGCTTCTAATGGTGTAATCCATGCATGATGATGTTTGGAAATCAAATAGGTCCTTTTATTCGCGAACACCTTAGCCTAGAACATGTATGAATGCGTTAATTGGTCAAATCCCGCTATTATGACCCTAGAATGACGAAGCATAATTAAAGGCTTGTCTAAATTGAGTCTTCTTTGGCTTTAAATCCAGCCAATGGGTTTCTGGATAGATTTAGTTGACTCTAGTGACACTAGGTCTTGGCTTTAAATCCATCCAATGATATAGGTACTCTTAAGGCCTTAGGTCTTAAGGACCACGCTGTAGCTCTAGGAGGTGCCACCTTGGGATAGACCTGCACCAAGTCCTAGGGAGAAATTAGGATATTAACTAAGCAACCTAGTAAAAGAGCAATTGATGATTAAGCCATTCCATGTAATCCCATAATATTGAAGTCTAAGATCACCCATTAGCAAGTAGATCTCACCTTAATCCTTTCCATTTATTAGTTCTCTCTAGATAGCTTATCTCTAAACTTTCTATTCCCATAGTGTAGTTTTATTGACTTTAGTTAAAGCTCCCGACCATCCAAAAATGCCAAAAATAATTAGTTTAAGTTTCCTTTTTGTCATTCTCTAGGACACACAGATAGAATCCATCCCACAACATAGCCTTCTCATGGTTCAACACCAGTTCTTCACGTACTCCACTACATCAATAATTCCACTTGCAAATCTTTAGAGCTTGCACTCAAGTGATGACTATCACTCCTCATTCTCACTAGATAGATCAGAAGTTATAATCATAGGAAGGGTCTCATCAAGTCTTTAGAATGCATACTTCAAGTGCTTAGGGAGGGGTTCGAGCTCTAAAGATGGGCGAGACTCAATCGTAAAGGGATCACTAGAAACTTCTAAAGAGAGAGACTCAGGCTAACTAGCCTCAATCAATTACTCAAGCCTAGAGTCAGCAAATGTAGATGTGAAAGCTACATACATACTAACAAATGACTCAAAATCAAACTGCTCTAAAATGGCCTCGGGTTCAGCTAACTCATCTTCAACCAATAACATCTCACGAGCATGCTCCTCTACACAAGCATCTATAAGATCAATAGTAACACACTCATCATCCATACTTACACTTGCCCTACTCACAGCCTCTGTGATCCTCAAAACGGCCTTCAAATTCCTAAACCTAATCTCTAATAACCCCGAATTATAATGGATGACTGCATCAGCTATGGCTAAGAAGGGGCATCCTAAGATAACAGGTGCAAAGTGCCTAGTGTCATAGTTGAAATCCATATCTAAGACAATGAAATCAACTGGATACATAAACTTTCCAACCATAACCATGACATTCTCTACTATACCACGCAGTCTCCGTTCAGATCTATCAGCCAACTACAGAGTGACTTACATGGGAGATAACTCCCTTAAACCTAGACGCTAGTAGATTAAGTAGGGAACCAGATTTATGCTAGACCCTAAATCTAAAAGAGCATGATCAATCGGGGTCTTTCTAAAGCAACACAAAATAGTGAAAGCTTCTGGGTCTTTCACTATTTCAAAGTGCAAATGCTACTCATCTTTTTAGTGAGTTTCACTATTTTCGGCATAAGGGAATTGTTTCGCTTTTGTGTGCATAAATCTTTGAAGAATTTTCACTATTTCGAAGTGCAAACTCTACTCATCTTTTCAGAGAGTTTCACTATTTTTGACATGTGGGAATTGTTTCTCTTTTGTGTGCATAAATCTTTGAAGAATTTTGTGTAAGCAGGAATGGACACAATGGCATCAACTAGAGAAAGGTTCACATTAAGGTCTCTCAAGTGCTCTAAGATCTTACTCATCCTAGTGTCCTCAGCAAGTCTGGGTTTCTCTAATGCGACTGAAAAGGTGCTCTAGGGATGACTTCACTAGATTCTACGGACTACTTCCCCTCCCTATGTGGAAGAGTACTACTCTTATCTCCCTCACTAGTGATCTCCTCTCTCTCATGGTCCTTAAACTCACTAGACTCTATGGGAGCACTAAATGCAGACTCAATTGAATTTTCCTTCTCTCCTACCCCATTGCTAATGACTTTACCACTCCTATGTGTAATAATTGCTTTCACCTATGCATGAGTGGTGCAAAAGGGATGGGAGGAAAAAATGGATTGACCTTTAAGGTTTATCTTAGGTTAAGCAGGCAACTTGCCTGGCTCCCTAGTACTCAACTGACTAGCTAACTATCCTAACTGGGTATCCATCTTACCCATTTGCTGCTGCTGTGACTGAAACATCTACAATAGAAGATCAAACTTGTCACTGCTACTAGGCTGGCTAGAGAATGGTGTAGGAAGTGAGGGTATAGATTGAACAGAAAGAGTGGGAACAAATAGACGTTGGCCCTATAGGGCACCAGGAAGTGTAGATGGATTTACATGAAAAAAAAACTAGTGGATCTAACTGAGTAGGATGAGGTTGCTGCTAGAATGGGACTTGGGGCTGAGGGGACTCAAAGTGATTATTACACTAAGAAAACTTAGGGTTATCCTTCCACCCTGGATTATATGGGCTCGAGTAAGGGTTATATTCTCGTGAGTACCCCTGTGTAGCATAAACTTGCTCCTGAATGAATTCTAGGAACTGTGGCACTAATGGGCAAGATAGTCTTGTGGGACGACTCAGAACACAAGGCACACACCTCAACGATAAAAGGAGAAGATGGAGATACTAGAAGATTGGCCCTACGGCCAAGAGTAGGTACTAGACCTAAAGAAATCAATTGGTCAAGTTTATAGGGCAATGCTTCTTCCTTAGCAGGAACATCATAGGATGTGCCCACTTCATTCACTTCTTTTCTAGGATTATTACTACTCGACCTATCCAATGCCATATTCTAAAAAGAATCCTCATCAATACACTCTAAAATCCCCCAAGCATCATAAAGTCTCAGATTATAGAATCCCCCACATGAGATGGTGTTCACTATTATGCACTGGGACTCAGTAAGAGCCCTAAAGAAATACAACAGAAGATCGTGGGTACCATACCCATGATATGGACACTGACGCAACAAATTATTGAGACTCTCCTACGTTTCATGGAAAGATTCAAGCTTGTGCTGAGAAAAGGTCATAATCGAAGCTCGAGGGTCAGCGATCTTAGCCATGGGGTAAAACCTCTAATAGAATCAAGACTAGAGCTTATCCCAAGGTGTAATGGTTCTATTGGGCAAGGACTAAAGCCATTGCTTGGCTTTATCTTTGAGAGAGAAAGGGAAAAGTCTGAGCCTAATGTTCTCTTGAGACATATTTAGAAAATTGAAGGTATAACAAATCTCCACAAAATCAATGACATGTGCTAGAGTACTCTTATTACTTCTATTATAGAAAGACCAGAGCATAGCTAATATCTCGTGCATAATCTCAAACTCGCCTTCCCTAAACCCAGTGAATGGATGGCCATATTTGGCTTAAAGGCATGAGGAAGGAAGTATTGCCTAAGGGTCATGTCATCGGCCACTTGGAGTGGATTCGGAAGCCTAGGAAACTCAACATTCATATAACGTGGAACAGCGGGAGAAGGAAGATAAGGAGGATGAGGGGGAGTAACATTCCCATTATGGGGAACAAGAAGAGGGAAATCATTCCTATTTTCTGCCATTTCACCTAGATTGCGTTCTAAGTTCCTAAGATGACGGTGAATTCTTTGTGGTTGAGGATTAAAAGGAACTAAGTCAGGTCTAAATGAACGTCTACCAAGCATTCACAAAAAGAAACAAAATCTCCTTCCAACTCTTCAAACCCCTAAAACTACAATTTCAACCTAAATCTACTGCACAGAAACCACAAGTCCCTAAAAACTACAAGAGAAAATAACACTAAATAGAACTACGAGATCAGACAAAACACAATGCAGAAATAAAACACAAATTGTTGCAAAAATAAAAGAGAACAATGAAAACAAAGGCTACTACTAGAATAATAATAGAAATAACAAAGCATGTAACCAACGAGAACACACAAATCCGTGCCTCCCTGGCAAAGGCGCCAAATACTTGATGTTCTTTTAAAAACCCGCAAGTGCACGAATCGAAAGTAGTGCAATGTGTGTAAGAGTATGGGTATCGTCTCCTCAGGGAGGCCTTTAACTGTGGTTCTAAGTCTTACTTGTCCTAGATTAACTACATATAGAAATGAAATTATTTTTGAGATTTTTTGAATTTTTAATTGAAGAGAACTCTAAAATGTCCTATTGAAACCAAAGTGCACAAATCAAACTAAAAGTAAATAGAAAACAAATGAGAAGAAAGAAACTGGGAATGACTAGGCGATTTCTGTGATAGGAAATGGCCTAGAGTCAGATTACTTCCTATGTTCGATAGTGATTGGATTGACTAATTGTGGACTGTGGGCAATCCCTTGCTTTAATGCCTTAGTTTATTAGCTAGCCTTATTACCCTTAATTAAAAGTGCACTCCTCTCCCTAAACAAGCCCTTTTTAGAGCATAGGTTTGTCTTACTAATTAAGGCTTTACAACTATACCAACAACCAATGTGATTTGACTAATCCAAGTTGATTAAAGGACACGCATTAATTGTGTTTCAAACTAAGGATGGAAGCAATTGATCTTAAGCCTATTCAAGCGCAGTTAGCAAATTTAGCAAGCAATAAATCATGGCTCACACATTAACGATGTTTCATGCTAAGCACAAGACCAATAATCATAAACAATTATAAAACAAGCATGCATAAACTCTCTTAGGACTTTCAACAAAACATATAGATATGTTATATTAAAGTCATCAACAATTATCCACAAGTTACATAATCAACATGCCTCACAAAATCAATAAAAAGTCAAAATCCAACATTAAGCAATAACATAATCAATAATCCAATTGTAACCTTAAAAAATTAGTTCAACATGCTAAAAGAGAGTGCAAAACTGAAATTTAACCTCTCAAACATCAATTCCATGTCTTAGAAAATTAAATTCCAAGTTTAGAACCTCTTCTCCTTTTAATTTCGCTCAAATTCAACTCCGAAACGCAAATTTCAACAAAGAATCCTAAGTGGACAGCACCTTTTCTGCAGAATTCTGCACCAACTTAGCTCACCTTTAGACCCCAAAACAGCCCCAAAACTTGCAAAAACAAGCACACAATTAATGTATGTATATGACACTAACTAGCAAAAAGTAAGCTCAAAGAAAGGAACAAGAAAAATCTCTCGTTTCTGCAGCTTTTAGGATTGATTTCTGCACTTTTTGCTGCAGAAAAGCTTGCTGGAAATTACTCAAAAATATCCCTAGACAGCCCCTAAAAATTCCCTCTTTATGTACGTGAGTGTGTGAGAGTGTAAGTGAGATTATGTGTGTGTTTGGTGTTGAAAAGAGGGAAATAAAAGCTATTTGACGCTATTTTTTCCCTTGCTAAACTCAGTCCAGCCCTCCTCTGCTTCTTTCTTCTTAAAAAATTTGCTGATGAGCGGATATATATGTGGTTTGGCTGAATTGGTAAGACTTTGCTTTTTTTTTTTTTCCATTTCTGTTTTGTTTTCCCTTTCCTAAGCTAATGAGCTCGTGAGATGTGTATGTGCTTTATTATTATTATTATTATTATTATTTCCTTTTCTAATACTAACTTACTAACTAATAAATTTCTACTAATCTAATCTTTGTCCAAATAACCTAATAACTAATTAAAGTGTCTAAAACTACTTACTAAATCCTTGAATTGTAATTTTGATGTCCTAAACAAAATTAGTAAACTTTAATTTAACCAATTAAAATTCCTAGAATCTTAATTCTAGTTATGCAATACCCTAATTCTAATCTAAGCTATTTAAGTAATTAATTGAATTTCCTAATTCCTAATTAAACTAAGTTACTAATAAACTTAATTAATTCTAATGAACTAAAACCTAAATACTTTCTAATTAAGTAATTGAAACTCAAACTAAACTAATACTAATTAAAATGATAGAAAAGTATAAAAAGATAAGAAATAGGGCACACAACACACAAACACTCAATAGGCACTCAAAATCTCAAAATAAACAAAATTAGCACCAAAACATACACTTAAACACATTCCAAATCATGAAATTTATGCTCCAAATACACACACATCATTTCACATTAAACCTCCAAACATTTTTAAGGTAGCTTGTAAAGCAATAAACTCATGGATCAAGGCCACATGATAAATTTAATAGTTGATTGCTTATACAATCATCTTCTGTCTTGCACGTCAGAGAAATCTAAATAGTACTTTGCTTTTTTTTCTCCCCATTTCCTAAGCTGATGAGCTCGTGAGGTGTGCATGTGCTTTATTATTATTTCCTTTTCTAATACTAACTTGCTAACTAACAAATTACTACTAACCTAATCTTTGTCCAAATAACCTAATAACTAATTAATGTGTGTAAAACTACTTACTAAATCCTTGAATTGTAATTATGATGTCCTAAACAAAATTAGTAAACTCTAATTTAACTAATTAAAATACCTAGTTATGTAATACCCTAATTCTAATCTAAGCTAGTTAACTAATCAATTGAATTTCCTAATTCCTAATTAAACTAAGTTACTAATAAACTCAATTAGTTCTAATGAACTAAAACCTATATACTTCCTAATTAATTAATTGAAGCTCAAACTAAACTAATACTATTTAAAATAATAGAATAGTATAAAAAGATAAGAAATAGAGCACATGACACACAAACACTCAATAGGCACTCAAAAGCTCAAAATAAACAAAATTAGCACCAAAACAGGCACTCAAACAGACTCTAAATCATGCAATTTATACTCCAAATACACACACATCATTTCACATTAAACCTCCAAGCATTTTTACAGTAGCTTGTAAAGCGATAAACTCATGGATTAGGCCCACATGTTAAATTTAATAGTTGATTGCTTATACAATCATCTTCTATTTTGCGCCTCAGAGAAACCTAAATAATAGTAAGAAATCATATAACATTTAATTTTCTGTAAGTGAAAAATATATTAATATATTATCATTTTACTTACATATATGTAAAACCTTTCTGGAAAGCCTCTTTATGTCTTTCTTGTATACTTCTCAGATTATTTTTCTCTAGTTCTTGAATAAGTAACCTACTTATCGAGTGAAAAAAGAAGGAAAACACAAGTAATAAATGACTAGTTATATGTATAAAAGTAACAACAATAACAGATAATAAAGATTAACAAGTTATCTTACTTGATGAAATCCAAATCCTCTTCACAATTTTCTAGAACATATGTTACAGCTTGTTGCCATTCTGTACAACTCATCTCTTCATATGTTCCCCCATGTAATAGCTTGCTAGTATTTGAAACAACATTCAAGCACATTAAAGACTATCATCACTGCCCTCATAATTTCTTCCTACGCAATTAAATCTTGTCTCCACACCATGAATACCACGTGTTGCAAGTGGAAGAAACGGATGCAGAAACACATGGCAATCATGGGACTTCATTCCAGAAATCTTACATTCTTTTGTGTTGACATGGTGAGAAAGAATCGAGCAATAACCATTGACGACCTTTATTGCATCCAAAAATTCAGAGAAAGCTCCTCTTTTCTATCTTTGACAATTTTTAACATGCAAATTCATTCTATCTTCATTCAAGATTGCTTGAAGTATCTGTCTTATACCAAAACTTTTTAATTCTAAACGGGAATTTACAGTAACTTTATTTTTCTTGGTATGCCAAATAATGTCCTGATGATGCTATCAAAAATATTATTCTTAATATGCATGACATCTTTTATGACGTAGTTTAAGAAACTTTCAATATGGTAATTCAAAAAAATACTCAGCTTTCGCCAATTTTCAGGTAGTATGAGTTCTCCCCACTTCTTCTTTCTTGTAGCGTTACCAAATGTCACTTGTTAGACACCACTCAACTATTCAAATACCTCATCTCTTGTCAAAGGCCTTGGTGCAAGCCTAGTTTCTTTTGTACCATCAAAAGCTTTTCCATTACTCCTCCAAGGGTTCTAGTGGTAGCCAACAATGATGACACATGTAACATTTTTACGATCATGCTTCAATCTATAAGATTGAGTTTCCATCCGATAAATCAGACAAGTTAATACCTATTTTGTGCTATACCCTGACAAGTTGGCATAAGAAGGAAAATCACTAAGAGTCCATTATGACTACTGCATGCAACATGAAATTACCCCCTATTGAGGCATCATAAGTCTCTTCACCATTTGTCCATGAGTGTTTGAGCTCATCAATCAATGGTTGGAGATAAACATCTATATCATTTCCTGGAGATCTTGGTCTAAGTATTAACAATGACATCATAGAGTAAGGACTTTTCAAGCATGTCCAAGGTGGAAGATTATATGGGAAAAGGACGACAAGCCATATGCTAAATGAAGTGTTCAGGTCTCTAAAAGGGTCATTCGTGGTATAACAGATTTGAGTACGAGTATCGTATTCATAAGAAGGCTACCTTAGTTTGTTCTCTATGCGCTCAAATGTCTAAAACAGGTTATGTGAATGTGCATGCTATCTTTAGGATGTGCAGAGAGCTCGAGAAAAGGAAACCTAACAAAGAAGAAGGGGACCTAGGGTGATTGCGTTGCAACTAGACTTGGGCTATGATAACAATTTAGGTTTATCTATGAGTCGAGACTTCTATTGCCGTTGTGTTGATTAGGGATCTCTTAACTAATACTAGTGGTTCAACCCATTAGCTGGGTTTTAAAGCTAAAGGTCAATCCTTCCTAGCCTACACAATCCGTGCTTAGAACTTATCCTCTTGGCTGGGATTAAAGCCAAGGACTAGCACCTAAACTCGACTAAGCAAAGCATGCAACCTATGAGCTGGATTTAAAGCTAAAGCCTACTCTACTAAAGCAAGGCCATAAATTAAGCACAATCACATCACCTATATAAGTAGATAAAAGAATTTGAAGCACAAAAAGCATATGCAAGTTCACTTAGCATTTTAACAAACACATAGACATATTTGATTTTTAATTCATAGACATATTGAATCATGCCATAGATTTATATAAACAAACATGTATTAAGAGACAAAGATATACACAAATCCTTTATTCAAAGCCCTAATCTAATATACAACATCAATTAGCCCTAGATCTAACTCAATTACAAAGCATATTTACAAGAACAAGAAAAGGAATAAAAGAGCTCCCCTTCAAACCCTTGCTTAAATCCAAAGCAAAATCCTTCAATCTCTTGTTACAAGCTTCAATCCTAGCTTGGTTTGGTGTGGGATGGTGGTTTTGGGTCTTTAGTGAAGCGGCTAAAGGGTTATGATTTATTAGGGTTTAAGAAATATAAGTTCCTCAACCAAAAATGACCAAAACGGGCTATTTATAGACTTTTTAGTGCGAGTATCGGGGAACCTTACCGGGTAGCCAGTATGAAATATGATGCTGACTGATAAACATATGAGCTCTCTATTTTCTCACTTGACAACATAACTTAAAACTTCATTTCTGGCTCATTTCTTCTTCTTTCTGCTTTCGGTCTTCAACGTTTAGCTCATTTCTTTCTTGTTTAAGCTCAACGCATCCCAAAACTCTCCTAAAACATATAATATAACACTTAGTATAGTATTTATGCATCTAAATACATTATGTACAAATATTAACAAGTATGCATAAACTCTATACTAAATGCACTCAATTATGCTCTAGAGCACCTCTAAACATGCATGCAAACATTATGTACAAACACATACAAATGACACACATCACCATCTCTTGCTAAGCCAAGTCTTATGTTATGTGAGTTTGAGACAAATAAAGGGAACTTGGAATCAAAATCTTTCCAAGCCAATGAGTTAGCCTGGTGTCTCAACAACCCATCACCTTGATGTTTATCTGCGTGCGATCTCATTTTGGTAGCTGTCTTTAATGACATGTACAATCTTTTCAATCTCAATGTTAATGGAAACATAGAATCTTATGAGGAATTGTTTGCTTTCTAGTATGCTTTAAAATTGCCTTCCACTATCTCTTTCTAATTTCCATCTATTCTCATTACATAGTGGACATATATGGTTATCAGCATTTTCCTTGCAAAAAAGAATACAATCATTCTTGCATGCATCAATTTTAACATAATGAAGTCCTAGATCGATAATGATTTTCCTTGCATCATTATGATTTTCACTGCATCTCTATTGATTTTTTACTCCAACCACTTAGGCATTTCATATTTAGAAGTTTATAATAAAAGTCAACTTACAATATTTCTCACAATTAGGATATAGTTACCCTCATCATTTGATTTACTAGAACCATCTTTGCTACATTGCCCTGTCTCCATATTGATATCAATGTCATCCTCGTTATTAATTCTGCCTCTCTCATCATGAGCATCGTCGTGAAATAGTGCACATCCAAAATCATTCAAGACATCGATCATGTCATCATGTAATTGCCCTCCAGGAACATCAGTATCTACGGTGTCACATTGAATGAAATTTTCTCCGAGATTAAACCATTGTTTATACCCTTTTTCAATCCCATTCAGTAATAAATGTGTATAAACAAGCTTCCTCATCCCAAAGTAGTTATTGTTGCATTTTGTATGTGGGCATCGTATCTCTGATCCTACATTGTGATTAAATGCATAATCAAGGAAATTTTTAACTCCTTCATATTGAGGAAGTCTCTTGTCACTTATTTCCATCCAACTTTTGTCCGTCCTATAATATTTTAAAATAATACTAATTGAAATATATTATGCTTAATTATTTTTGAGAAATTATAAACATTCCTCTCAATCAGAAAACATTCCAATGAAAAAATTACCTCTTGGTCCTTCAAAATTATTTGGTGGAAGGACCTTTTGATCTCAATTAATCAAACAACCATATAGTAAAACAAAATACTATATTGAAGCCTAGTATAAATGATGTTAGCTACTTTTCATTTATCGTTCCCTGCTAATGGAAGGACTAAATGTTTACCAAATGTTCTAATACTACTGCCCTTTTAGCTCATTATTTCCAATACAAAACACATCTATAGTACTGATTTACCAAGTTTTCAAATGTTTGGACAATTTTCTTCCTGTTAAGACTTGACATTGCCTGCAAAAAATGTAGGTACTGATCAATGAACAAGAAACTTTCAAAAATAAGCTTGAAACTTTTCAGATATAATTTTAGGAGATATAATTTTACAGATTTTCTTTCAAAAAGAATTGAAATGGTCCTGTTTACATAGCAAAATAAATAAATAAATCAAAGAAGAAATTAGCAATTAACAATCAAATAATACACGATGCTTAAGATAAAGAGTAATAGACATTTGAATATGTGCATCCACTGCATCAAAAAGCTGATGATGAGTGAAATGCCAAGTTGCTTCAAAATGCCAATTACAGTAGATCATGGGTCCATGATAGAGCAATAAAATATAGTTTACTAGAGAGACTAATTTCATTAATGATGTGTGATCACAAACTTGTTCTTCGGTTACCATGTAAGAATTAAGTTTACATTTATCGTTATCTCGAAAGAAATGGCAAACTTTTAGTTGTAAGCCTTAACTGAAAAGGTTCTTAGATGGTCATTAGAACCTTTTGCCTATAATGAGAGAGGTTCCTTTGTGTACTTTTTGAACATGGTTTACCAAGGCAATAGGTTAATGTTTGGCTTCCACAGAATAATGCTTAATGTTTAGCATAATTTTTGTTTATTAATTATAAAAAAAAAAGAAAAAAGACAATCAGACTTGGTTCTTTTAAACCTCCATTTAAATCCTAATAATCATGCTAAGCCTGGAAACACTTGCTCAATTTTGTGGTCCCTTAAAAAAGGTCCTATGGGTCTAAACCAATCGAGTTTTACATATTGACCTGATTCCTCTAAACCGACCAAGTTTTACATATTGCGGTCTAAAAATTAATGTTTGGCAAGTTTTGGTTTTTGGATGTTTTGATTAAAAAAAAGAAAATACTACTAATTTTTAAAAAGTAATTTGGAAGGAAATTTCCGTCTACTCAAAATCATATCAAATATTATACACCTTTATGTTAAGAAAGTATATAAAGATTATAGGAAAATTAACTAAGATAAATCAGTACCTCTTTCCCGCTGCCACCCCAGAGACAAAGATTAGTAGAGAAAAGCACCGCTCAGTTCTTGGTTCCTTTTTCCAAGTACTATTCTTCCTCTTAATCATTCTCTTTCTTCAATTTTTTCTGTTCAAAATTGTTTCTCCTTTTTGGTTTTGGTCTTTAAGACTTTTTATAGTGTCCTTTGGTTTGTGAGACTTTTTTAGAGTTTCCTTGTGGGGTATGTATAAATAGGTTTTATAGTTTCCTTGGAAGTTAAGTTGTATTTGCTTTTATTTTTTTCTGCTCAGAAAGTTATATTTGCTATCCCGAGACCACGGATATTGAGATATTTCTTTGGTTGGTAGTGTAAAGCCAAGGTCTTCTTTTACTTTCTTTGGGTTAAATCTAAAGATGCATGAAATAAGTTTGTTATTTTCTCTTCAGTTTTTTCTTTATATCCATTCTCTATTGGTAATGAAGCCAAAGTAACTATGTACTTTTATGGACACTAAATCACCAAGCTGGTTAAATATTAAATCATTTTCACACTAGCTAAAATCCAACTACATACAAGGACACTATCGATATCTTCAGTGCTTAGGTTTTCCTTCTCTACATTTACCCACTGAGCCTATCCCCTTTTAAACCTCTTTACCCTTTTCATCTTCGCTATCATTTTTTGGTGCCTTCTTAAATGTTTCAAGCATCTTCATTATCATTTTTTTTCTCTTCAAATTTGCTTATTGCCATGAGTCAACGCTAATTTAATTTAGTCCATTTTTAATACCATCATTATATTTTTTGTTTAATTTAATTTAGCGCATTTTTCTTCTTTTTTAACTTATATGAAATATGAACAAATTGTATAAAATTGTTTCAGGAATTTCATAAAACACAACATTAGCTAGATATGATAAGTGAAAATTCACAGGTAGGCATGTCAAATGAACATTCTGATACGTACCTATTTTGAAAACTAGAAACTATAAATTGTATTCAATATAAATTATTTTTATATTACAACTTATATTTTCTTATCTTGGTATAAATCCTTTTGCAAACAGGAAAGGACGTGGTGTAAGTTGCAACAAGCAATTAAATAAAAAAATGAAAATTGGAGGTTCACTTAACTTTTTTCAACAATATGGAAAAGTTTGTGGGAAAGATATCAACCTTTCAAAAGTTGAGGTAACAATTTGCATTAGACAAATCGCACTACTAGATGTTGAAAAGTGGGACTCCATAAACGAATATGGAAAACAAAAGATGTGGCATTTCATGAAGGTTGGTATTGTAAGATTTTTAATTACTTGTAATTGTAAACTTGTCAATTAATATTTTTGTGGGATAATGTTTATTGACTAAAATTAGTTTGTTCATTAACTAGCTCTCGACTATAACATAATTTTCTTTCTTTGGTTTTGTTTTTATTGTACTCAAGCAAAAATTAGCCTTGTTGGATGACAAAGATCGTCCAGTTGTGGAAAATCACCTAAAGCATCAATTTAACCGAAAAAGATACCAACTACACAAATACTACAAGGAACTAAGGAGTGAGGAAAGGATCCATTGGAGCATTGTCCTAAAGATCTTGATATGGATGTATAGAAAATTTTAATAGAGAAAAGGTTTGAGAATGTAGATTTTAAGATATGAGTTCAAAATACTTTTTTTAAAGTTATGTTATACATTATTTATGTTATATATGTGTGCATGTGCTATTGTATTTTATCTTAATATAGGCGCCAAGTGTCAAGAATATAGAAAATTGAGTGAAACAATCCATTAGTTGTATTACAAGAACCAAATCAATAGTCCAAATTGCATATGATTGGTAAATAAAATTTCATTTTATTTCTTACTAATATTTCATTTTTAATAGATCAAAATATGTGGTCAAATTTATATTATTTATACTATTAAAGAGACAAAGGGACTGGAGAATGGCCAGATGCTATCCCAAGTGTGGAAAGCGATACATTAGAAGAATGATGCTAGATTGTTTCCGGTGGAGAGGATATTTTGATGAGCTTTTAAATTTTTATTATATATATATACTTTTTTCATTTCATATATGTGTCCTAATTTGTATTTGCATCTTAATGCAACACCATCAAGAAGAAGTGGCAAAAACACACCGTGAGCGGATATCACTTGTAAGATTACCATTAGTGGAGCATTTTGCTATTTTGTTCGAAAGAAAAGCACGCTACTCAAAAGGTGTTGGGACAAAAGGAGTCTTACAACAAATGATTGAAAGGTAATGTATTTTAGCCCATGTTGAGGGCACAAAGAACCGAGCAGAGGAACTTGTAATGAGGTCCAGATGCTCAGAGGGATGGCACCAAACCAAGAAGAAGTCAATGCCCAACTAAGGTTCCAATTAGATTTTCAAGAAGAGAGGCTTAATCGTCAATGTTAAGAACTTGAGTCTTAGCAAACATCATTGAACTCTCAAAAGGAGTTGCGACGTCACTTGAAAATTCTTGTTCTAGTGCTCTTTAGTGATGATTTTTCTCAAGATCTCCCATCCTCTTTCTGAGAATCATGAAAATTATTAATGTTTTATTTTCATAGTATAAGTGTTCGTATTACTTTGAGTTTTACCCTAAAATTCTGGGTTTATATATATTATTGTGACATTGAATTTTATTAATTTATGCCATGAATCTTTCTACCAAGCTTAATATGTCTGCTTTATTTCTTTTATATTTATTTGTTAATTCAATTAAAAAATTAATTTTGAGATTGACCTAACAATTTTAGTGATAGTATTAGCGTCACAATAACATAATAGATTTAAATAAAAATTAATTAAATTGTGATGATATTAGTGTCACAATAGTATAAATATATTTTGCTCTGATCTTAATCAACACTATACTTATTATTAGGTAATGACATTATCATGTGCCACAAATGATGCAACTCTATAATGACAAACGTTCATCACAAGAACAAGTTATGCAGTGACAATTATGATTGTCACTACATGTTAATCGTTTTATTGACTAAACCGAAGTCACAATTGGAAAAAAAATAATTGTGACAACAATTTAGTCACTATACATAGACAATAAAAGTGATACTATTGTTCATCAGTAATACTATTAGAAACTTGAGTATATGTGACGGCCTGTGGTGACCATCACTAAAACTATTAGTGTGAAAAGAATCAATTTTTATTGACAAATTTGAGCGTCACAAAATAGCTAATTTTTTGTAGTGCGAGCTAGATGATAAATACAGAAGAAAATGGACTGGTCAATTTGTTCCAAAAATTCAAATGTCTCCAACAAGGTTTGTAATCATCCAAATACCTCATCAAATATCCGCCAACCTCGACTATATCCTAATTAGGGCATGGCTCTAGAATTTGCTTCTTTCATCATCCCTCGTGTTTTTATTGAGGCTCAAGTCTAGTCTTTATGCAACATTTTACTGAACAGGTTGATTCTTCCACCCCTTTTGTTTTAGCAACTTATCCTAAGGTCTATAGCCTATATGGATAGAGTAAGGGGCGACAGCTTCCTTCCTTTTTATTCCTTACTCTACTCTCTATCTCTATGCTCTTCCTTCCTTGTATGTTCCTTATTTCTAGTAGTTGTCATTCCTTGTTTCTTGCCTCTCTCTTCCTTGTCTGTTTGTTTGAAATAGGACTGGGCTGGATATAATCTACCTATAAAGAAAGAAACACCCAGAGTGGAGGATTGTCGTTCTCACTAACCTCAAAAAAAGTTGTCACTAAGCAGGTTAGCATTGTTCTATCCTTGTTTTTTATTTGTTTATATGACTAATATACGGCTAATAAATATCTTTATTTGTTGTTTATAGTATCTCTTATTACATATTTACATATAGATATAGAGTACTATAGGGTAGCTTCTTCTAATGGAACACTAACTATATCTTTGAAGGCCAAAGCTTTGCTTTGGTCTATTATCGGATCTCCTTGTTTAGTGCTTTTCTTTGGTTTTTATGAGTTCTAAGAGCTCTATTGGAAGCTTATGTCCAAACTGTCCTGCTATTCCTATAGGGAATAGAGCAAGGGATGACCTTTCCTTTGTCTTTTCCTTCCCACTATTCCTACAAGTACCTTGGGGGGTGCTTATCTCGCGAAATCTTAAAAGGTTCCTATGAATACAAAGTCAACAATATAAGATTTTCTATTTGGTTTGTGAACAGAAAAACATTCTTGAAAATGTCATATTCTCAGAATCCAATATTCTATGAATTCTCCTAAAGTGTAAAGGGTGGGATCTTGCATTCCCAAGTTGTAGAAATATGTCAGACATCTTATAAAAACAAAAATTCTAACATCTGCAAGAATAAATTATTCTTTTCTATTATTTTATTCTTTTATGCTCACATTAGGTCAACACATACAGTCAACACTACGCACACTTCCCACATTGTGTACACATATACTATGCACATTATGCATACTATACCTACTGCACACAATAAAGCACACACTACAAATACTATAAACACATTACACAAACTTTACGATACTGCATATATTAAATTTACATATATTGCACATACTGCACACACTATCTACATATTGCAGACGTGCATTACACATACTGCATGCACGTATCTTACTTACATAGATTGTATATCTTACATACATTACACACATACATTATACACATTTCATGTATACTATATACTAAACGCATTGCACATACATTACACGTGCTAGAATAAATACCACATTTATTACACATATACATTACACACATAACACACATTGTACATAAATTATACAAAATACATGAATTCGATATATTCATCTTTTCCTTTAAATTGGGGACATTGTTGGAATATGGCTCAAGATTTATAGGAATCTCAAGTTTAAAGCAAATATAAGAAGTAAATATTCTTGGAAATTATCTTTATTTTTTCCAAAAATATTTATAGCATACCAAACAATTTTAGCAGATTCCTGGGAATCACATACCCAGGAGTAAAATTCGTGGAAATGTGACTTTTAGGAATAAAAATTCATTCCAAGAATCAAATGTCCCCTTGAGGTGGCCATTGATATGTGGGAATGGGTAGGGAATGGAATGACTTTCCTTCTATAATTGGTATGATGTAATGAGATTGGAAATTTTACTCCCAAGCAAATCCTATTTCCATGAATATAGGAATAGCATTATTGACAAAATACATAAGGATGACCCGTTCCCATGTTCTTTAGAATGAAAACTTTTGACAAATGATCATGTCCTTAAAAAATTAATATATTAACACAATAGCATTTCCCAATCAAAAAATAAAAAGCATTGAAATAAAATTAAAATTTTAAATATTAAAAATTCAAAAATTTTTTTTAAAAAAGTACAATTTATTTTTTTTAAAATAACATCAAAAAATAAAAATAAATTAAAATTTTAAAACTTAGAAAGTAAAAACAGAAATAAAAAGCTTTGGAAATTAAAAGTTGGAAATTTAAAATTAAAAACAGTAAGATCTATTAAAAATTTTTGGTATTTATCAATATCTTATTAATTATAGGACAAGTTGCCCCAGCAGAGCTATAAGTAACTTCTTGACCATTAATTCTTTTCATATTTTATTACTTTTGTTGTTGAAAAGACACTTTTTTTTAACTTGATCATTAGTTGTGACTTTTTCTCAAACACTTGGCATAGAAAGGGAGTCAAAATCGAGGCAAAACAAAAATCAAAGAGCAAAATGAACATTGGGATTTATAGTGGTTTGGCACAAGACTACATCCACTTCTCAAGCTTCCCTACTTGAGAATTTCAAACAATCTCCACTAGAATAAACCCGTAGTTTTTAAAATTTGGCTTAGCACAAACCAACAATACACAACTCGAGTCCTACCTGATTCAAGCCAAACCCAATCTCACTTTTCATTTTTGTGTTTTTAGTACCCTAATTGCTCAACCCAACTTTTTACAATAAATATTCAAGTAATTGAAAGTGAAAGGACTAGCAAAATAATCACAAATCAGGAATACAATGATTGATCTAATGATTGGCTTCAATATGTATTGTTTCTATTTGGCTCAATGAATGATATATATATATATATATATATATATATATGTATACACACTAAAAAACAACTATTAGACACATAGGGTAGCTTGACTTTTGAAATTTAAACATTTGATCTCTGAAAGAATTACTAATCCTTAACTTTTTGAGGAATCCTTCATTTGGTGTTGCGAGTGACATCTTCTCTTGATCTACTTCCGCAAGCCATTGGGGGAAATTCTAGAACTTCTGTTTGCTTTCTTCTATACTAGGAATGAATATAGTTGTAGTAGTCATTATCCTACTCTTTACCACTAAGTGAAAGGACTAGCAAAATAGTCACAAATCAGGAATACAATGATTGATCTAATGATTGGCTTCGAGATGTATTGTTTCTATAAGCTCAATGAATGATATATATATATATATATGTATATGTATATGTGTGTATACACACTAAAATACAGCTATTAGACACATAGGCTAGCTTGACTTTTGAAATTTAAACATTCGATCTCTAAAAGAATTGCTAATTCTTAACTTTTCGAGGAATCCTTCATTAGGTGTTGCGAATGACATCTTCTCCTGATCTACTTCTGCAAGCCATTGGGGGAAATTGCAGAAACTTCTGTTTGCTTTCTTCTACACTAGGAATGAATATAGTTGTAGTAGTCACTATCCTACTCTTTGCCACTGGCCGAGATTAAATTAGAGCTAAAACCTAGATGAGATCTTTCTTAAACATCGAAAAAGAAACATGCTATGCTATGGGAATGGAACTAGCACTCTGTATGTGTTGCTATGATAGTAAGCTCTTCCTACCCTCTTATGTCATTATGCTTACTTGAGTAAGCTCTTTTTGGTAAAAAAAAAAAAGGAATGAAAAATGGATAACTAACTAACCTTAGATTTTTTGTCAACTATTGGGCAAGGAACCTTTTTGTCGGTTAGGTTAAGCAAAGAATGTAGGCTGCTCGACTATAAATATCAAGTTTGTTAAACATAACGTAAAGCTCCCCATCAATTACAAAGGAAGGAAAATCCCCTCTAGCGCTTTACTCAGGAAAGGAACTTTGGCAAAGAAAGGATAAAGGAAAAACACAAGTTACTTGCCTGTTAGTCTCTGCTAGCTAACCAAAGCTAAAATGTAGCTATTAGATGATGTGTTTTGACCAGTTGTGTGCAAATTAATCACAAGACTAACAACCAAGTCTTAACTCGCAAAGGTACAGATCATTCGTGGTATAACATGTGCGAGTACAGTTATCATCTCTGCAAGGAGCTCTTTAGTTTGGTTTCTACGTGCTCAGGTGCCTAAAAACTAGCTATGTGCACGTGTATCCTTTCTTTAGGATGGAAGGGAGCTCAAAAACTGAAAAATTAAACCTAAACTATCCTAAACTAATAGAGAAATTATAGGTGCAAAGCTAAGGAAAGGAAACCTAACAAGGTAAAAGAGAATCTAAGGTGACTGTGTGTTGAACTAGGTTGGGGCTATGACATTTATTTGATCTATCTATGGCTTTGATTGCTACACTAAGATCCCTGGCTAATTAACCTTATTATTTTCAAATTGCAAATGGACTCCTATCCCTAAGCATTGACATTGCAAGTGGACTCCAATCCCTAAGCATCGACTCTTAGTAGCATAGGATTCTCCGAGTGAATTGTAGTTTTCAAGCTTAATTAACTAAGTTCTCTCATTGGGCCTCACCAACTAACTTTATTATTCTCTAGGCCTTGGTACGAGTCTACCCCAAGTTGAATTGATGTATGTGTATCGAGTTTTACACCCGCAAGCGTACGGATCGTTTGTGGTATAGTGGATTCGAGTGCGGGTATCGTCTCCACATGGAGGCTACCTTAGTTTGGTCTCTATGTGCTCGGGTGCCTCAAACTAGCTACATGCGTGTGTGTGCTTTCTTTAGGATGGAAGGGAGCTCAGAGAAAGGAAAATAAAAACTATTCTATGGAGGAACTTAAAGGAACCAAACTAAGGAAGGAAAAACTAATAAAGAAGAAGGGGACCTATGGCGATTGCATTGTAGCTAGACTTGGGCCATGATAACAGATGAGGTCTTTCTAAGGCTCAGGACTTCTATTGCTATTGTGCTGATCAGGGGCTCTCTTAACTAATACTAGTTGTTTAACCCGTTAGCTGGATTTAAAGCTAAGGGCCAATCCCTCTTAGCCTACGGAATTTGTGCCTAGAACTTATCCTCTTGGCTAGGTTTAAAGCCAATGACTAGCACCTAAACTCGACTAAGCATAACATGTAACTTATTGGCTAGATTTAAAGCTAAAGCCTACTCTACTAAGCAAAGCTATGAGATTAAGCACAATTACATCACCCCTATAAGTAGATAAGAGGATTTGAAGCACAAATAACACATGCATATTCACTTAGGCATTTTAACAAATGCATAGACATATTGAATCATGCCATATATTTATGTAAACAAACATGTATTAATAGCCAAAGATCTACACAAATCCATTATTCAAAGCCCTAATCTAATATACAACAACAATCAACCCTAAATCTAGCATACTCTAGTAACATATTTACAAGAAATAAAGAAAGAACAAGAACTTCCCTAAATTCATGCTTCCGAATCCGTACAAATCCTTCAAATCTTTGTTTAATGCTTCAATCCTAGCTTGGTATGGGGTTTAGATGGTGATTTAGGGTGTTTTGTGAAGTGGGTAAAATGTTAGGGTTTATTAGGATTTTAGAAAATAAAGTTCCTCCCTCGAAAATGAGCTGAAACGAGCAATTTATAAATAGCTTCAGCGCACAGCCGGTTGACCTAATCGGTCGACCGACTCCTTGATGAACTCAACTAACTTACTAATAGAGGGTTTCTGACTTGGCCGGTTGACCGGCTCTGGAAGGCAACTCAACCGGCTTAATTTTTATGTTCTCTGGGGCGGCCGGTCGACCGGCTTCTTCCGGGTTGACCGCCTAGGTCAGAATGCTCCCTTCTTCATTCCTTTTCTTCCGGTCTTCATTCGTATGCTCATTTCTTCCTCATGTAAGCTCGAACCCTTCTAAAACATTCCTAAGACATGGAATATAACACTTAGTGTAGTATTTATGCATCAAAATGCATTATGTCCAAATATTAACAAATATGCATAAACTTTATACTAAGTGCAGTCTATTATGCTCAAAACACCTCTAAACATGCATGAAAAAGCTAGATACAAACACGCACAAATCACACACATCAACAACCCCAAACCTTCCCCTTGCTTGTCCCCAAGCAAGCCTAAACCAAGTCTATCACATGCTTTTCAAAGAGTTACCAATTGTATTGACTTGCTATCTTTTTGCCTCTAAGGGAGTATAAGGGGTCATTCCTTTCGTGTAAAGGTTTCCCTAACCTTTTTCTGCTCCTCCTTTCAATTACAAGGGGTCTCGCACCCCTTGGGAACTTACCAAGTAGTTAACACCACCACAAACTTAAGATTCCAACTCACGCACTTGGGATGTTGATACTTCGTGCTCTATGAACTAACATGGCTTATCAATATGCACTTAGCCCCAAAGATACAAGGAAGAGAAAATACATCATAATGACTCATATTGACGTAAGAGTCTTATTCACAACACATGAAAGAACAAAAGAGATGCTTGTGTCAACTTGACATTATGTCACTTGACACTTATTCAACATACTTCACTTTTCAATCTTTTTGTTGCTTTGGCTTTTTCTCTTTTTCTCATTTCATTTTTTTTTCATTTGTCCATTTTTCATTTTTTTTTTCACTTTTTCAATACAAAAATAGAACAAAAAGAAAGGAAAAAGAAGAGGCTAAGGCACACTAAAAGAACCAATTAAGGAATGAGTACTTATATCAACAAGCCTTTAAAAACACTTTTTTCTAACCAAGTTGTGGGAAAACTACAAGGTGCATTCTTAGAATACTCACTCCCCACAGGTCTCAAAAGGATTCTCTTCGAAGTCTAGGTCATACCCTACACTCCATTTACTCCCCACAATACACCCTCATCTTCTCCAATCAATTAAGTCAATAGCAAAAGCCAACGTGGAGATAAACCAACTCAAAATATGCAAAAAAATTGAAAAATTTGAACACATTTTAAGCAAAAATAAGATATGGCAAGCAAATCTATCCCATATATGATATAAATAGTAAATGAGCAACCACATCCCTAAACCTAAACTTTGCTTATCCTCAAGCAAATAGCATCTAAGCATAACAAGCAAGCACATGAAACACATATGAGGAATGTGGAGGGAGATAGATAGACACAAGTGAAGAATGGAGCAATACAACCTTGTTTGCATAGAAGTCCAAAATGCCAACGATCTTTGATCATCTACTAGCCCTGTCTTTGTAAAAAGCACTAATGCTCAAAAAAAAAACAAAGAAGAGATTAGAAGATAATGCTATGCAAGCTCACATTGACATTTGAAATGATAAATAAGGATGTAAACAAGGGGTAATGGATTGATGCACAAATGAAAGAAAAGAGCAAGACCAAGTAAGGGAGCAAAAATCTAACCTACGAAGAATGAAAAGAAAAAAAAGAAAGCCTAAACTATCAAAAGATAAGATAAACAAAAGCAATCTAATCTATTATGTACAAAGCAAGAATAAGTACAAAAAAACTAATCTACTACATACAAAGGAAAAGGCAAATAAATACAAGAAAAATAAGAGAAATATGAACAAGCCTAGGGTGCCTCTTAGTAGCGCTGGATTTAACGCCCCAAGCCGGGCACCAATGTTAGAGCAATTTATGTTTAAAGTTGCATGGCACAAATTGCTAGATAATCATTAAAGCATAGAAGATAAAGGGAAAAAGGTCATGCACTAAACGTTGGGGCAATGAATGCAAGGTGCACCCCTTTTCAAGATCCCACCCCAAAATATCAAATGAGCATGTGGGTGCAAGTGTGGAATGAAGCATGCTTAAACATGAAGAATCATGTCCCGTTTACTCTTTAATTAACCACCTCATGGCCTTTTTATCAAAATCAAGGGCTAAAAATACGCCATCCTTATAGGTTAAAGATAAGTCAAATGCATGCAACATAAGAAACGTGCTTTCTAACCCTAAATGAAAGTGTTCTCTACAAGAAGGCATAAACATGAGCTCTAAATTGGGAGGCTCAATGGAATGGGCAAGGGGAGTAAGAATGACATTAGGAGAAGGAGGAGCAAGGATAGGGGAATTGGACGTACTACACTTTTCTTCTCCACAAAATATAGCATTTTCAAGCCTAGGTCGTTCTAACTCCTCGCAAGGGGTGGATTAGATCTTAATGGGCTTACTCACACGAAGGGAACGTTAATATTCATCTAAAAAATTCTTAACCTCATCAATCAATTCCCTAGTGGAGAGGGTTGCACAAGGTATCAACAATGATTCATCAAACACACCCAAAGACCCATAGATCGCAATTTCAAGCTCATCAATTTCTTCCTTAAGTGTCTTCTTAGAGTGGCTATTCTTCTCAACACAACAATCCTTAACTCCAAAATACTTATCGTCCAAAGACTTTGAAATTGATGCTCTATTCTCCCCAATAGATGACTCTAGATATACACTAGCAAAGATCTCATCAAATGCTTCCACAAATTTATCACTAGTGGTCGTCATCTTCTCATCACGATCTTCACAAAGGGTAGACACAAATGAAGGGGACAAAAGGGACTCAACGGATTCCTCATAATGTATGCATGAATGCTCAAGGGACGAATGCTTGCTAAGCTCCCTAAATGCTGACTCAGAATGCAATTCGACATGGGACTCAACTCCATGTGTGTGGGTAGTGTAGGAAGAGAGGGAAGGTTAGGTTCACATGACTCAGTGGGTGGTGATGAAAGCACAAGAGGATAGGGCACTATTTCCTCTAAAACATAACCATAAGAGTCATTAAGAACCAAATTACTATCATGCTTACTCTCATCCTCACTGCAAGATGTGATCTCTCCATTTACCTTTCTTTCTAAATTCCTTTCAGAACACCATCAATTTTACCCCTATTGTTCTCATCTCTAGGTGTCTCTCCTATCTCCTCAACCAGGTTTAAAGGTATCTCAAGACTTCCAACAACGGGTTGTTCACTTTCAATCTCTCTCTTCAAGCACTCACCTAGATAGTCAACTTGTTGCATTATGCTATCTAGTCTCTCTCGATCAGATTGGAGGAGTGATTGTAGATAGGCAATCTTTTCTTCATAACTTAAGGATGACCTAAAAGAAGAGGGCTCAACCGAGTGGAAAGGGTGGTCATGTTGAAAATCATTTTGCACATAACCATAAAAAAATTTGGGAGAGGAATTGGTGGAGGTGGACAATCGAAACTAGAAAGTGAATGGAGTAAAGAGTCATCTTGACCCCAATGTGAAAATGCTTGATATTGCTCCCTAGAATCATGATAGCTAGATGTAGATGCATGCATGGGCGTATGAGTGCTAGGGGCATAGGGCATTGCATGCAATCGGGGATAAGGGTGGAAGGTGGGACATGCACTAGGAAAATGAGCACGGCTTCCACAATGATTGCAATAACAAGAATATGCATCCCTATAGTCATGATTACTAAATGAAGATGCATGACTATAGGGGTCATAAGTAGCATTAGCCCTAGATGGGGAATTCTCGTGGGGGCAGAAAATGGTAGAATGCATAAAACTTCCGCACAAGCGACATACTAAGGGACACGTTCGGGTGGTAGGGAAGAGGATACAAGTGAGCACCAAGAAGCATTAAGATAGGTCATATTCAATGAATCACAAAACCTCTTCACAATCAATTTTTTTTAATTTTTTTAAAAAAAATTCAATTTTTTTAAAAAAAATTCAATTTTTTTTTTTGAATTTTATGAGATTTTTTAATTATCTTTTTAATTTCCAAAAAATGAAAAGCAAGTAAAGATAGGGCACACACAAGCAACCAATCGCAAACACAAAGGCACACAAAGAACCAATACCATGCCTCCCCGGCAGTGGCGCCAAAAACTTGATGTGTGTATATCGAGTTTTACACCCACAAGCTTACGGATAGTTTGTGGTATAATGCATTCGAGTGTGGGTATCGTCTCCACAGGGAGGCTACCTTAGTTTGGTGTCTGTGTGCTCAAGTGCCTCAAACTAGCTACGTGCGTGTGTGTGCTTTCTTTAGGATGGAAAGGAGCTCAGAGAAAGAAAAATAAAAACTAATCTATGTAGAAACTTAAATGAGCCAAACTAAGGAAGGAAAAACTAACAAAGAAGAAGGGGACCTAGGGCGATTGCATTGCAGCTATACTTGGGCTATGATAACGGATGAGGTCTATCTAAGGCTTGGGACTTCTATTGCCGTTATGCTGATCAGGGGCTCTCTTAACCAATACTAGTGGTTTAACCCGTTAGCTAGATTTAAAGCTAAAGGCCAATCCTTCTTAGCCTACGCAATCTGTGCTTAGAACTTATCCTCTTGGCTGGGTTTAAAGTCAAGGACTAGGACCTAAACACTACGTGATATTAAGGCTTGATTAACCAACACTAACGTGGGTGAGGGATACTTTAGTCTAGGTTAACTTATTCGCTTGGCTGGGTTTAAAGCTAAGGACTAGCACCTAAACTCGACTAAGCATAGTATGTAACCTATTAACTGGATTTAAAGCTAAAGCCTACTCTACTAGGCAAAGCCATGAGATTAAACACAATTACATCACTCCTATAAGTAGATAAGAGCATTTGAAGCACAAATAACATATGCATATTCGCTTAGGCATTTTAACAAACACATAGACATGTTTGATTTCCAATACATAGATATATTGAATCATGCCATATATTTATGTAAACAAACATGTATTAAGAGCCAAAGATCTACACAAATCTATTATTCAAAGCCCTAATCTAATATACAACAACAATCAACCCTAAATCTATCCTACTCTAGCAACATATTTGCAAGAAATAGAGAAAGAACAAGAAGAACTTTCCTAAATTCTTGCTTCCAAATCTGTACAAATCCTTCAAATCTTTGTTTAATGCTTCAATCCGAGCTTGGTGTGGGATTTAGATAGTGATTTAGGGTGTTTTGTGAAGTGGGTAAAGGGTTAGGATTTATTAGGATTTTAGAAAATAAAGTTCCTCCCGTGAAAATGAGTTGAAACGAGCAATTTATAAACAGCTTCAGCACACAGCCAGTCGACCGGCTCCTTGATGAACTTGACCGACGTACTAATGCGGCCTTTCTGACTTGGCCGGTTGACTGGCTCTGGAGGGCAACTTGATCGGGTTAATTTTATGTTCTCTGGGGCGACCGGTCGACATGCAATTCTTCCGGGTTGACCGCCTAGGTCAAAATGCTCTCTTCTTCATTCCTTTTCTTCCGATCTTCATCTGTAAGCTCAATTCTTCCTCGTGTAAGCTCGAACCCTTCAAAAACATTCCTAAAACATGGAATATAACACTTAGTGTAGTGTTTATGAATCAAAATACACTTTGTCCAAATATTAACAAATATGCATAAACTTTACACTAAGTGCACTCTATTATGGTCAAAACACCTCTAAACATGCATGCAAAAACTAGATACAAACATGCACAAGTCACAAACTCTTAGGAATAGTATCCTAAAGTTAGTCATCTATTGTATTTCTAGAATTGTTTACACACGAGTTATGTTAATAATATTTGGCCATTACATCATATCGCACCATCTTCTCTTTTTTTTATCATGATGTAGTTCCTTAGAACAATTGTGAGGGATCATGTGAATGAGGCATGGTCTGATTGTTCTTAAAAATCTTTTCATAACTGAATGATGGAATTGGTGCAAGGACGATCCTTCGAGTAGAGGTTATCGTTTTTCATATGGATTGGTCTTTCTCATGACCAATGGGTGTTAAGACACCGGTGTGACACACAGGTAGAGTGTAGAGACATGCTTACTGGACATGACTCGTTTACAAGCATCCTATGATACTTACCCTACTGTCAAAGGATTGTTTATGGTGCACATGGTTGTAGTATTCCCTTTAACCTGAGACTGCCATAGATGCTTGCGAATTACTCCTCCTACTTTGGTGCTGGACTACCCGAATTTCCAATTTGGTGACGAAGGGTTACAGGGTGCAAGCAAGTGTCGTAAAGCTAATGTGTAGGACAAGATGGGATTGACCTACTCCGGGTATTGGGAGAATGATGCTCCACCTAGTCCTAACTCGTTAAGTCTTTGGCCAAAGCTTTCTGCATGATGTGTCACGGAGACATGTCGTGATAAGTCATGACAAGATTAGGACTTAATATGGAATAACTACTTAGGGGTTTGACAGTTGACCATGCTCCTAGGGTTGTTTCGGAATATCGAGGGTCATAGGGGATGTTGGGAACTGTTGCTAGACGGTATCTCCGATTAGTACAGAGATTGTCTTTGTATTACCAGCTTAAGTTTGAACCTACGGAGGCACGCAAAAGGTCGAGAATTTTATTGATGGATTGGTCTAATATATTTAATTGAGAATTAAATATTCTATTATTTAATTGTGAATTAAATAAAGGAATTAATGATTAGTGTATTTGAATATTTAATTAGAAATTAAATATTTATATTAATTATTAAAATTTCACGAATTTAATCTCATCTATTTTCTGCTAGCACAGAAAATATGGCATGAATTAAATCTTGGGCTAAATAGGTTAAAAATTAAATAAAAATTTAATTTATAATTGGGTTAAAAGGTTTGGGCCCAATTGGGTTGGAGGAAATGAGTCTGGGTCCTATGAAGGCCCAACTCCTTTTGTTTTATAAAAGGAGAGGTATTGTACATATTTTTATTAAGGGTTTTTAGTTTTTTTCTACAGAAAAAAAATATTCCTCCTCCCTTTAAAAAACCCTAGCCTCCATCATTGTTTCTTGGCTGTGTACGAAGAAGAGGAAGATCAAGCTTCCGCAAGGCTACTTGTCAAGAACACATATTCGTGTCACGAATATCTAGGTACTAATCATGCTCTTTGTGAAACTTTTAATTTATAAGAGTCTGATCCTGGAAGAATTTGTGAAAAAGTTTTGCAAAATTCCTTCACTTGGTATCAGAGCCAGGCTCTTCTTTGTATTGTTTTGTGATTTTATCACATGATTATGATTTATATATATATATATATATATATAATATGTATTATAATCATGAGTTTTGGACATGCCTATACTTTTGCTGACATTGTGTTTCGGCCAAGCACATGGAGTTTTAAATGTTTTTATGATGATGGCATTAAATATTAGATATTATTTTACTTTATAAAGTAAAAGATGTTTGGAAGTCAGTTGTAATCAGCCTGTATTTATATTGAAATTGTATTTCAATTCTTGCTGCCTTCTCTTCGTCCTTTCATCAAAACATGATTGGGATCATGGCATGCTTATGTGTTATAATATTAAAATGCTCATATAGGTTCTGGTGCATCAGAAGGACAATGACACGTCCTTGGCAATTTTTGTCCATTTACTTCTAAAATCATTTAGTGAATGTTATTTTATTAATATATATATATATATATATATATATATATATATATATATATATATGTTCATTCATGGAGATGAAAAGTCATCTCTGTCAATAGTCTACCTCATATTATCCCAAACACGTTTAAACCCATTGACCCAAAGACCATCTGGTTAGACTAGATTGTTGCTGTCAAATTAAAAAAAAAATCGTTCTAGGCCAAGCTTGTTGGCGGTGAACTTCCTGGCAGCTAGGGTTCATTTTCTTAAAAAGAAGATATATATATATATATATATATATATATATATATTTAAAAAACCTATAAAAAAATGTGCTTTTTATGCTACTACTCAATTTCGAACCCAAGACCTATTGAATAACATCTCAGTGTCTTTACCATCTATGCTACATACCTCTTTGGATATGATGTTTATTCTTTAATTTACATTGCTACTAGAATAAATAATAGTGTATAGTTTAATTAAAGTATATGTTAATTAAATTATATATATTTATTAAATAGTTTATTAAATGCCTACAAATTATTTTATGTGATAAAATTGATTTGTCCTTTTCAATAAATATTTGATATTTATTTTAAAATCCATTATTTGTCAAAAATATGTTTGACGCCCAATTAGTTTTTAAAATTGTTTTTTTACTTAATTGGGTAGGCCCAAAATTTTTTGAAAAATTTCTTTTTCACCCTAATAGTCTCAAAATTAGTTTATTTAATTGGGAAAGTCTGTAATTTGTCAAAATTGAGATTTTGACCCCAAATAATTAAGAAGGAGTTTTAATTATTTGGTGAGGTCAATTTAATTTGATTAAATTGATCTAATTATTGTGCGATAAAATCATGAAAATATTTATGTTTTTTTATTTTTGATGTATGACATATTATGAGGTGGTTATGGGCTTGCATATCATGTTTATTATTGCATTTTATTTATTAATTATTGTAATTAATTTATGGGTTTTTAAATTGAGTTTGCGAGCCCAGCCTTCTCTTTAATCTGATTGTATAATCCCTCTCCCAAGTGATGTATCCCCTCCTTTAGAAGGAGTTCTTCTTTATATGATGTAATTAGTAGGTTTTAGCACTATCGAGAAGAGAAACTGAAGACCATGAAGATGAAGGCCTGGGCCTATGCAGGTTTCCCAAAAATTAAAATGTAATAATTTAGTTTTGCATGATAGAGTGGCCCATGATGGCTCTAGTGGGCCACACTAGGAAAGCCCATAAACACCTGAATGTGCTTTTATATGTTGTTTTGTATGCCAATCAATTAATTAAACTGGATAATTAAATGTTTGGCTATTAAACAAGCACTCTCTTTTAATCAAACAAATCCCCTAAAATTTATTAGGTCCTTAAAGTGACTTGGACATAGGGATGTCCAAAACATTGCCTCCTATTAAAGTAAATGATAATAGGCCCAATACTCTAATAAACGCTGGAGGCCCTTAGGCCTGACTTTTATTCGAATATTGGGATTACTATTTACTAAATGAGACCCTTGGAATCCCTTCGGACTGGTGAGCAGGTGGGCCGACCTTAGTCGAGTCTACTCATTGGGGTCGAAGGAAAACATTGGGAGTTCATGTTAATGGTTTGACCTAACCAAGCTTTTCAGTGGAGGACCTTAGTCCTACTGAAGAGATGCTTGGGGTAGAACAAAATACTGAAAGTTACTTGGGGAAGTAATTGGTTATGAACCTGCCAAGCGGTGTCCATAGGTTGGCCGACCTCAGTCGGGCCTATATACATTGTTTTGGATCTCGGTACCCACTAAAGGGGTTTATTTTTTGAAAATGCTTTCGGCCTGTAGGTAGGGGCTAACAATCTGAACAAAATAGTGGGAGGATCCATTAGATATTGGCCCATATCTTTTGGAAAAATTAATAACTCAAATTTACAATAGATTATTTACTCTTTTTATGTCGATTATTTGCATATTTAATGGCTAACATGTTGTCTTTAAGATCACTATTGGATAGTGAGAAGCTCACTGGGCCCAACTTTGATAGTTGGTATCGAAGGTTGCGCATTGTGCTTGAACATGAACGTATCTTGTATGTTCTTACTGATCCAGCACCTGTGGGGCCTGCAACTAATGCACCTGCAGCAGATCGCAAATGCTATCAAAAATGGCTTGATGATATTGTCACAGTTTGCTACATTATGAGGGCAGTAATGAATGATGAGTTTTGTCGCAAGTTTGAGGATTCGCAGCCTGAGGCTATCATTCAAGTGTTGAATGAGTCGTTTGGCACATCGAATGATGCTGAAAGACATAGAACTTCATGTGCTATTTTTGGCGCTAAGATGAAGGAAGGGACATCAATTACTGATCATGTATTGTATATGACAGAAAACATTGAGAAGTTGGCTAAGCTAGGCCTTCCACTTCAGGAACAGCTTGGCAAGGATGCCATTCTTAACTCGCTACCTCTATCTTTTCCCCCCTTCTTGAATCAGTTTAAGATGAATAAGCATATTGTTAACTACCATGGGCTACTAGGACTGTTACAAACCTTTGAGAAAGATAACTTACTCCTAACAAAGCCTGTTAATCTAGTGGGAGGTACCTCATCCTCAAGACGCAAAGGTCTCAAGAAAGGCAAAAAGAAGAACAAAATTACGTCCAAAACTCGAGATGGGAGTAAGAAACCCACACAGTAGCAAAACCAAGCCCGCAAGCAAAGGGTTGACAAGAGCCAAGCAAAGTGTTTCTTCTACAAGCAGCTTGGACACTAAAAGAGGAATTGTCCTCAGTATCTGGCGTCCTTAGATCCAAACAGGCCTAGAAGAAAGTAACAGGTTGCTCAGCAAGGTACATATATGATTACTCCTTGCAACTTCAGTGCCATAGACTTTACTACCTATGTATTAGATACAGGCAGTCCTTATCATATTTGCAATTCGTTGCAGGGGCTGCAGGTCAGTAGGAAGTTCAAAGACGGAGAGCGATACCTGAGCATTGGCAATAGGAATCTTGTTCCAGTACTAGCGTTAGGGTGTTTATCTCTAGCTATCAATTCTATGAACTTAAGTCTTTCTGATGTTTTCTTTTGTCCAAATTTTGTTTTGAACATTATTTCAATTGGGCTATTAGCCCAAGATGGATATTCCTCTAGAATTTCCAATAATGGAATTGACATTATTTTGAATAATGTTTGTGTTTTTATCGGACGATTGGAACATGGGATTTATATTTTGACACAGCCTGTGTACATATTGTATGTTAGCAATAAATGTCCCAAAATAGGAACTACTTCAGATATATATCTTTGGCACTGTAGACTTGGTCATATTAATAACGATAGAATTAACAAGTTGGTCAAGGAAGGGTTTCTTGACATTAGTGATCTTGAATCACTGCAGACTTGTGAGTCTTGTCTACTTGGAAAAATGACCAAATCCCTTTTTACTGGAAAAGGTGATAGAGCTATAGAACTCTTGGGCCTTATACATACCGATGTCTCTGGGCCCATGAACACTAGTGCTAGAGGTGGGTATTCCTACTTCATTACATTCGTTGATGACTTATCTAGATATGGATATGTCTATTTAATGAGACATAAATCAGAGTCTTTTGAAATGTTCAAGAGATACAAGAGTGAGGTAGAATAACAAACTGGGAAGAGTATTAAGATCCTACGATCTGATTGTGGAGGAGAATATCTTTCTAATGAGTTTTTAAGTTACCTAGAAGAGAATGGGATTCTCTCGCAATGGACTCCTCCAGGTACACCACAACATAATGGTGTATCTGAAAGGAGAAACCGAACACTGTTAGACATGGTTCGATCCATGATGGGACGCACGGATCTGCCCATATCCTTTTGGGGATATGCTCTTGAGACAGCCGCACATGTGCTGAATAAAATACCTAGCAAGTCAGTAGAAAAGACACCATATGAGATGTGGCATGGTCGTAGACCAGTACTCTCTTACCTCAAGGTTTGGGGGTGTTCGGCATACGTCAAGCGTCTTCAGACTGATAAGCTAGAACCAAAATTTGACAAATGTAGATTTGTAAGATACCCTAGAGAGTCTAGAGGATACTACTTCTATCATGATGAAGAACAAAAGGTGTTTGTTGCTGCTAGAGTAGTCTTTCTAGAGAAAGAGTTTCTCGAACAAGAAAGAACTACCTCTACTATTGACCTTGGTAAAGGACAGACACCTTCAGTTGAACATACAGGACAGGATGAGGTTAGAGAACCAGATCCTGAAGCTACTATAGAGGCATCACTTAGGAGATCTAGTGGAGTACCTCGTCAACCAACTAGGTACGGATTCCTGGTTCGAGACGGTGATCCTATCGAACTAGATGAGAATAATGAGGATCCGATCACCTATATGGATGCCATGGAAAGGCACGACTCCAAAGAATGGCTTAAGGCCATGGAATATGAAATGGAATCCATGAAAATCAATAATGTGTAGACATTAGTTGATCCACATGAGGGGATTAAACCTATTGGGTGTAAATGGGTTTTCAAACGAAAGCTAGGAGTAGATGGAAAGGTGAAGACCTACAAAGCCCGTTTGGTTGCCAAGGGATATCGACAACATCATGGTATTGACTATGACGAAACTTTTTCCCCTGAAGCAATGCTTAAGTCAGTTCGCATCATGCTTGCTATAGCTACACACTTAGATTACGAGATCTGACAAATGGATGTTAAAACAGCTTTCCTTAATAGTGAGCTAGAAGAGGAAGTATATATGACACAACTTGAAGGGTTCACATCTACAGATGAGTCTAGAGTGTGTAAGCTTTAGAAGTCTATCTATAGACTTAAGCAAGCTTCTCGGAGTTGAAACATACGTTTTGACAAAGTTGTCAAAACGTATGGTTTCTTTAAGAATGAAGAAGAGCCTTGTATTTATAAATGGGCTAATGGACATGTGGTCACATTCTTAGTATTGTATGTGGATGACATTCTCCTTATAGGAAATGATATCCCTGCATTACAGAATGTGAAGTTATGGCTTTAGTCCCAATTCTTCATGAAGGATCTAGGAGAAGCTTCTTATATCCTTGGGATCAAAATCTATAGAGATAGATGTAAAAGGTTGTTGGGATTGTCCTAATCCACGTACATTGACACCGTGCTGAAAAGGTTCAACATGGAAAATTCCAAAAAGGGCTATCTTCCAATAGGCCATGGAATTTCTCTCTCCAAGAGGGATTGTCCCTCAACTCCTCAGGAAAGAGAGCGTATGAGTAGAGTCCCTTATGCTTTAGCAATAGGATCTATCATGTACGCTATGACATGTTCGAGGCCTGATGTGGCTTACTCCTTAAGAGTGGTTAGTAGATATCAATCTGATCTTGGTGAGAGACATTAGCAAGTGGCAAAAACCATCCTTAAGTATTTAAGAAATACTAAAGACTTATGGCTCGTCTATGGGGGTTCTGACATGAAACTGGTAGGTTACACTGATTCTAGTTTCCAGTCAGATAGGGATGACAGTAAAAGTGTGTCCGGGTTCGTGTGTACCTTAAATGGTGGAGCTATTTGCGAGAAAAGTTCCAAGCAACATACCGTGGCTGATTCTGTCTGTGAGGTGGAATACATAGCAGCGTCTGATGCAGCGAAGGAAGCAGTTTGGCTCAAGAAATTCATCACTGAACTTGGGGTTGTTCCTGACTTAGCTGGTCCAGTCACAATCTTTAGCGATAGTACTGGTGCCATTAATCAGGCGAAGGAACCTCGATCCTACCAGAAAGCCAAATATGTGCAGAGATGTTACCACCTAATCCAAGAGATCATAGCTCGAGGTGACGTCATTCTACAGAAGATAGACAGTAAAGAGAACTTGGCTGACCCATTTACTAAGGCCCTCGGGGTCAAGGAGTTCGATTCACATCGAGAAAAGATGGGTATAGGATATAGATCTGACTGGCTTTAGTCCAAGTGGGAGATTGTTAGGAATAGTGTCTTAAAGTCAGTCATCTATTGTATTTCTAGAATTGTTTACACATGAGTTATGTTAATAATATTTGGCCATTACATCATATCGCACCATATTCTCTTATTTTGATCATGATGTAGTTCCTTAGAACAATTATGTGGGATCATGTGAATGAGGCATTGTCTGATTGTTTTTAAAAATCTGTTCATAACTGAATGATGGAATTGGTACTAGGACGATCCTCCAAGTAGAGGTTATTGTTTTTCATATGGGTTGGTTTCTCATGACCAATGGGTGTTAAGACACCGGTGTGACACACAGGTAGGGTGTAGAGACATGCTTACTGGACATGACTCGTTTACAAGCATCCTATGGTACTTACCCTACTATCAAAGGATTGCTTGTGGTGCACATGGTTGTAGTATTCCCTTCAACCTGAGACTACCATAGATGCTTGCGAATTACTCCTCCTACTTTGGTGCCGGACTACCTGAATTTCCAATTTGGTAACGAAGGGTTACTGGGTGTGAGCAAATGTCGTGAAGCTAATGTGCAGGACAAGATGGGATTGACCTACTCCGGGTATTGGGAGAATGATGCTCCACCTAGTCCTAACTCGTTAAGTCTTTGGCCAAAGCTTTCTGCGTGATGTGTCACGGAGACATGTCGTGATAAGTCATGACAAGATTAGGACTTAATATGGAATAACTACTTAGGGGTTTGACAGTTGACCATGCTCCTAGGGTTGTTTCGGAATATCGAGGGTCATAAGGGATATGTCATAGTGACCAGGTTCATTAATAGTTGTCTTGCAATTTTTTCAGCTTCTCCGAACGTTGGAAGCCGTTGCTAGACGGTATCTCAGATTAGTACAGAGATTGTCTTTGTATTACCGGCTTAAGTTTGAACCTACGGAGTCACGCAAAAGGTCAAGAATTTTATTGATGGATTGGTCTAATATATTTAATTGAGAATTAAATATTCCATTATTTATTTTTGAATTAAATAAAGGAATTAATAATTAATGTATTTGAATATTTAATTAGAAATTAAATATTTAATACTAATTATTAAAAGTTCACGGATTTAATTTCATCAATTTTTTGCTGGCACAGAAAATATGGCATGAATTAAATCTTGGGCTAAATGGGTGTAAAATTAAATAGAGATTTAATTTATAATTGGGTTAAAAGGTTTGGGCCCAATTGGGTTGAAGGAAATGAGTCTGGGTCTTATGAAGGCCCAACTCTTTTTGTTCTATAAAAGGAGAGGTATTGTACATATTTTTATTAAGGGTTTTCAGTTTTTCCTACAGAAAAAAAAAATATTCCTCCTCCCTTTAAAAAACCCTAGCCTCCATCATTGTTTCTTGGCTGCGTACGAAGAGGAGGAAGATCAAGCTTTCACAAGGCTACTTGTCAAGAACACATATTCGTGTCACGAATATCCAGGTACTAATCATGTTCTTTGTGAAACTTTTAATTTATAAGAGTCTGATCCTGGAAGAATTTGTGAAAAAGTTTTGCAAAATTCCTTCACACACATCATGGATCTGATGTGCAAATTCGCACAAAGTCTTAAAATTAGCCTGTAAGTGCATGGGTTGTTGGTAGCAAAGCATGCAAGTACCAGGTCATGTCCACATGGAGGTGAAAATAGGGAATGACTCTAAGTTGTGTCCTAGGAGCTACCAAAGAAAAGCCCTTATCTACCTATCTTTTTACGTTTTTGGATTGAGTGGAGCTTAGAATTTAAAGCTAATCTAAAGAAAACTAAACTAAAAAGAGTGTGTGGAATGGGAAAAGGGAGACACAAGTTATGAAAAGGGGACTAAACTAATTGAGAAGGCTTAGGGAGATTATTACCTTATTATGAGGGAGGTATATACCTTGTTTTGGGTGATTTTGATGACTTCTAGGCTTTTATTCAAAGATCCTAACCAATTGCCCTAATTATTCCTAGCCTTTAGTGCAATTCTAATCCTAGGGTTCAAACCATTAACTGGGCTTAAAGCTAATATCCAAACTTACTAAGACTGATCACACTACTTAGAAGCCTATTAATTGGGTTTAAAACTAAATATTACTCAATATTGCATAATCTTGGTTTAAGCACCATTAATCAAACACCAAATAAGAAAATCTAAGTATTAAAGCACATAATAATGCATATTACTGTATGTAGGCAATTGGGCAAACACAAAGACATATTTGCAAAAGCCATATGAACATAAAAAAAAAAAAAACAAGACATACATTAATCATCAAAATCATCCCCAAAACAAGTTTACATACTTTATCCCATAATCAAAGTAGCAATCTACTCTAAACAAACTAAGCTAACATCATATAATCAAGAACAAGAGAATGATGGAGAAGCTACCCCATGCTCTTGACATTGTTCTTTACAAATCTCTTCAAAATCTACTTTCAATCTTGCTTAGAAATGCCAAGTCAAGGTTGTGTATAGTGGATGTGATGTAGGTGTGTGTGGAAGTGATGAGGGTTAGATTGGATCTTTCTAGGGTTTGTAGGTTTTTAAAATGTGGATAAGAGATAGGTGAAGATTGGGGTGAAAGATAATGAAAATAAGCTCAAAATGTCGTTAAACAGGTGTTTCTACTGCAAAAATTGGGCTTGGGGTTCGTCATCCAGCCCTGGACTAAGGTGCGACTGTCCATAAACTGGAGCATTCTAGACTAGGTCAAAAGCATTGGCCGGTCAACCAGCCCTGGACTAGAGTGCAATTGGCCCTTGGCAAAGAATACCTTGTTTTGCTCTTCGCATACTCAGTTTACCTAATTGCTTTGTTCTTCGTCCGAAAGCTTCCAAAGGCCTTTCTCTTTGATTCTTCTCATCCAAATCAACCTTAGATATCATTCAAGCATCATCATTTAAGCTTTAAATATTGATCCAAATCTCACCTGAAAGCACAAGAAGCAAGCACTTAGAGTTGTATTTTACCCATAAACTCAACTATAAATATTTAGAGGCTAATATGCACAAGTATGATATATATACCTCACTAAAGCTATCTTATAAGCCCAAAACAACTCAAATTACATAGAATGATGCATCAACAACCATACACGAACCACGACACATCAGGATCCTTCCAAAGTATAGCGTAGTCCTTATTGCCTAGGGTATTTGAGCTTACTTAGGGAGATCCTAGGTGATGTTGATTATGTCTAATGTAGTGTTTGACTTATTTGCTATGTTTAAAGTTAAGAACTAAGCCATCTAAGATTGATTAAACTAGTTAAAGCTTATTAACTAGAACATAGAATAATTCATCAACAACCATACATAAACCATGACACATTGGGCTTGCTTAGAGAGGTCCTAGGTGATGTTGATTAGGTCTAATCTAGCGTTTAACTCATTTGCTGGGTTTAAAGTTAAGAACTAAGCCATCTAGAATTGATTAAACTAGTTAGAAGCCTATTAACTGGGCTTAGAGCTAAAGACAACTTAACCTAGCTTAAACATAGATTAAGAACCACCAATTAACCATCATAATAGCAAGATATAAGCATTAAATGAACAAATTATATATGCATCTTCACTTAGGCATTTTATCGAACACATAGACATATCTGATTATCAAACATAGACAAGTTTGAATCAAGCCATAGAACAATGTAAACAAGCATGTATTAAAAGCCATAGATTGTTTATAAGTCAATTATTCAAAGCTCTAACCTAATATACAACCAAAAAACCCAAAGATCTAGCCTAATAAAGCAATATATTTACAAGAAATAGAGAAAGAACAAGAAGAACTTTCCTAATTTCTTGCTTCCAAATCCATATAAGCCCTTCAAATCCTTGATGGATACTTCAATCCTAGCTTGATTAAGTGTGGGGATGGTGTTTTGGGGTATCAGAGAAGTAGGCAAAGTGATAGGGTTTATTAGAGTTTAAGAAATAAAAGTCCCTTCCTAAAAAATCGCGACTGTTGATCGACCTAGCCAGACAATCGTTATATGCATAACCTTTGACCGACAGCATCTTCGGACATTTTGGTTTTGTTTGTAGAGCACTGCCAATCGACCGGTTCTTGGCTTTGCTCGATCAGTACTCAGCAGCTGGTCTATGTCTACATCAGTCGACCAGTTGTACTTGACTGGCTATAGTAGATTGCTCCATTTTCACTCTGTTTCTTTTCTAGTCATTGTCTTTAGCTAGTTTTAGGGTTGAGTATTCGGTTTAAACTGAACCAAAATAATCGAAAACCGAAGTTTGAAAAATTTAGTAACTGAAATCGAACCGAATAAGGTGAATAACCGAAATTTTGGAACCGAATTTTTTCGGTTCGATTCCGGTTAATAACCAAAATAACCGAATTATTAAAAAAATTAAAGAAAAATACATGAAAATAATCAAATTACGGAATTTTGAAATTAAACACAAATATTAAGCAAAAAAAATACACAAAAAAGAAAAAGAAAAAACTCACAAAAACAAATTTAAAACATTAATCTTGTTACTACTGTTGCTTGCTTGAAACTGATTTAAGAGATTTTTTGCTTTTTAAAATTCTTCATCTTAGTTCTTGTGAAACTTGATTCATTGAAATTTCACTTAAAGATTTGGATATTTTTCTTAGAAGTGTGATTATTTTTTTGAGGGTTATACATATAATTAAAGGCTAAGGTTATTTTTTTGGGGTTATACATAAAAAGCATAAAATATTAATACAAAATAGTTTTCTAATTCAGTTGTTTCGGTTAATAACTGAAATTCTAAAACAATAACTGAAACAGAAACCGAACACCGAAATATTAAAATTTTGCTAACCGAATAACCGAACCGATTTATTATTTCGGTTTTCGATTAATAACTGAAATGTGCTCACCCCTAGCTTATTTCATCCATATTGAAGCTCGAACCCTTCCAAAACTGGCTTAGCATGAGAAATATAGCACGTAATGTAGTATATTTATACATCTAAACTCGTTATGCACAAATATCATCAATTATGCACAACTACTACATTAAGTGCACCAGATAAGCTCAAATCACACATTATTAGACACGTGGTGTAGCTCGAATTTTAAAATTTAAAATGTTAGGAATGGATAAAATCAAACGGATTGTATCAAAATCGACTTTTTTTGCATAATATTTTTCAAAAATAGGCCATTTGTGGTTAAGGTGCCATCAACGTTGTGAGTGGCAAGCTAGCTTTAGAGGGGTGAATAGAGCTAGAAAAAAATTTCAACTGAAATAGAATGAAACCTTCAATATAATTGATTGTTGAGTAGATAATGGAAGCATATTGTAAGAATCGAAAAGCGCAACAAAATAAAATCAAAGCACATGATGAATTATAGTGATTCAACCACCAAGCCTCTATCCACTACCTAAGGCTTCTGGGGTGCTTTTTCGGTAGAAGCCTTAAAAGACCCGCAAGAGTATGGATCATGTAGAATAGTGAGTATGAGTGCGAGTGTCAAACCACAGAGAGGCGTGAATTTGTGGAAGAAATTCAATGCTAGCATGCTCTAGAAGAATCTTAAAAGAAGACCTAAACTAACATATTTTTGTACTTTTTGGATTTTTTGGAGCTAAGGGAAAAAGATGAAAGACTACACTATAATTGAACTAAGGAAAAAAGGAAAGAACTAAGCTAACTTAGGGAATTCAAACAAGGGAAAGGTGATTGGGTGACCTACACTTGTGAATAGGTGATTTAACACCTTTATGCTATGGGACTCGGGGATTGGCTTTCTACATAAAGCTTCTAATACTAAGCAACTAACTAGTGTCCTAATTACACCCTAGGACTTAGTGTAGGTCCGTCCCTAGTCGTGCACACTTAGAGCTAGGTCATGGTTCTTATATACCTAAGGCCATAGGAGGGACTAGAAAGTTACCTAGGTGCCCTAGAACAGTCCTACCCTAGTTCCTAAACCATTAGCTAGATTTATAGCTAAGACCTAGGGTTCCTCAGGTTGACTAAGCCTAACTGGACTCCTATTAGCTGGATTTAAAGCTAAAGAGGACTTGACCTAGACTAATCCTAACTTATGTACTGTTATTCTAGGGACACCAAAGCAGATAAATACCTAGTAAGTGCAACCCTACTTGTTCTAAGGCAAGGCGTTGTGAATATGACATCCTATCCATGATACGGACATTAGCGAGTTTGATTTACGCCATTGAAAGCATTCAAGTATCAACATATAGCATTGATTGAGCATGTATTCACTATAAGGCATATTTCAGCATTCAAGTATCGACATGTAGCATTGATTGAGCAAGTATTCACTATAAGGCATATTTCATACTCACATGGACATGAATAGAATCAACCCACTTCATATTATCCATAATCACATACATAGACATGCATAATCTGAGGATTAGAAGTGTTCTATAACAGATACGACCCAATCTATATACATACAACTCATTCAAGTATTACATCAAATACATGGATAGGTATTGATATAAAGCTTCTAAAAATAAGAACAAAGTATGTATATATATTAGCCAATAAAATCCCACAACAAAGAGTATATATGTCATCCCATTACACAAGTTAGGTACCCTTAATCATCTACTCAAGCATGAAGTAAATAAGAATGAAAGAGATCACAAAAATCTCCCTCTTCATCTTAGCTGGTTTCTTTACAAACTTGACCAAATCTTTACCAAGTAATGTTTTAATCGTCCAAAATCAACTTAATTTCAAGTGGGGGTATGTGTGTTAGTGTGTGAATCAAAAGTGGGTGAGAATAGGGTTTTGTGTGTGAGAAATGGGTATGTACATGGGTCACATAAAATCTCCTTTAAAAGCTGAAAAGTCAAGTTTTTATAACATCTGCAGCGTACAGTCGATAGACGTAGCCGGTCAACCAACTTCTCTTGTTAACTCGTCCAGCTTTCCAAGTGATGCTCTCTAGACTGGCCAGTTGACCAGGCAATTTTTCTAGGTCAACTGGCTCCTCCAGTTGGCCTTTTATTGTCTCATCTAGGCATTTTATCAAACACTTAGGCATGAATAAAAAAATAACCATTTGAACAAGAAAATCAAAACATGCATATATTCAGCCATCAAATCCCATATCATAAGAGTATATAGTTAACCCATTACATAAGCTAAATCAGCCTACATAAGTCTGCTCAATCATAATAAGAAATAGAATGCAAGAGAGATTATGAAGCTTCCCTTTCATCATAGCTAATCTTGTACAAAGCTCTTGAGCAAACTTGAATCCAAATGTTTGAAATCCTCTAAATCTACTTGCTTCTAGGTGATAAAATGTGTGAGAGAGTGTGTGGGATGTGGGTGAAGACTAGGCTTAAGTATGTGAGATGTAGCTGTAAAGTATGTGATGGTTCTCCAAAATCTTCCTCAAAAAATTCTCTTTTACTCTTTCCTACCAAGCTATTGGGTGGCTATAAGGGTCATTCTTTAAAGGTCCTCACTCCCCACAACTTTGAAGGACATCCCCTCCAAGCCTTAGCTTTCAAACCACTCTATTCAATTACCCACAATGCATCTCATATTCACTAATCAATAGAGTCAATCACAATGATCAACAAAGAAATAAATGACTCTACAAGTATCAAAATTGAAAATTTTTCACCATTTTCAAGCACATAATACCCTAAGCATGATATATAACAAGAAAACCAAACTCCTACACCCCTAAACCTAAACTTTGCTTGTCCTCAAGCAAATAGATCAAAACACATAAACAAGCAAATTGGCATTATAAAGCAAGTAAGGGTGATGGGGATCAGGTAAAAGCATGGGGAACAAGTGGAGAAAGGATAGATACAACCTTGCATTTTCTTCAAAGCTTTCCATGCCAATGATAAATGACCATACTGCTAATCCTGTGACTTACAATTCACAAACACTCATAAAGAAAACAAGATTAGTAGTATTGCATATGCATGCTTGTATTGGCATGTGCAATAATAAGCAATGGTGTATCTTATGGGACAAAGGATCGGGATTCAACACTTTGATGTGGGTGAAAGAAAAAGAAAGAAGATAAAAAGGAAAGAAAGTGAAACAAATGCAAAATTGCAAAATTGAACCTAGGTGGCCTCCTAGTATTGCTAACCACCAGGCCGTCAGTCGAGCAAAGACCAACTCATCTTCAACTCATCTTCAACATCCACAGATGGGGCCCTGAAGTATTAAAACCCCCACACGAGCCATACTCGGATCATATGCATGCTTCAGGCATTGCCCATTCACCATCAACTCTCAGCTATCCTTCAACTCATTGATCTCAACTGCTCCGGAAGGGTAGGCAACCAACACCTTATATGAACCATCCCATCTTGTCTTAAGCTTACCTGGAAAGAGTTTCAATCATGAGTTAAATAGCCAAACTTTATCGAAGGGAGAGAATGATTTCTTAATAATGTGTTTGTCATGAATTCTCTTCATCATGTCCTTATAAAGCTTGGCATTCACGTAAGCTTCAAATCTAAGCTCTTCCAACTCTGCTAGGTCTAGTTTCCTTTTCTCACCCACTCTTGCCAAATCAAAATTTAAAGCCTTGATGGCCCAATAAGCTCTATGTTCAAGCTCTATCGGCAAGTGACAAGCTTTCCCATAAACCAATCTATAGGAAGACATACCAATAGGAGTCTTAAAGGCGTTACGGTAAGCCCACAAAGTATTATTTAGCCTAATAGACCAATCTCTCCTATCGCGACTAACTATTTTCTTGAAAATGTGCTTGATCTCCCTATTGGACACATTTACTTGTCCACTAGTTTGCGGATGATAAGGAGTAGCTACCTTATGAGTGACCAAATATCTTCTCAACAAGGCCTCTAAAGTTCTGTGGCGAAAATGCAAACCCCCATCACTAATCAAAACCCTAAGGACTCCTAATCTAGAGAAAATGTTCTCCTTAATGAATTTAACCACTACCCTATAGTCATTAATGTGTGTGGGAATTGCCTCAACCCATTTGGACATATAAGTGTGGGAATTGCCTTAACCCATTTGGTCACATAATCAACAGCCACTAAAATGTATTGGTACCCAAAAGAAGGTAGAAATGGACCCATAAAATCTATACCCCAAATATCAGATAACTCACATGGAAGAATAAGGGATAAAGGCATCATGTTTCTCCTAGAGATGGACCCAAATTGTTGACATCTAAAACACTGTTTGCAATATTCTTGGGCATCTGTAAAGAGAGTGGGCCAAAAAAATCTACATTGCAAGACCTTTGCGGCGGTCTTCTTCCCACTGAAATGACCCCCACACCCCTCATCATGACACATGCTTAAAATGCTCTTAAACTTATCCTCGGGCACACACTGGTGAATCATTTGATCTGCACACACTTTAAAAAGATAAGGATCCTCCCAAAAGAAATGCCTAACTTGTACTAGAAACCTATCTTTTTCTCTCTTCTCTCAATGGGAAGGAAAATGCCTTGTGGCAAGATAATTGACAATATGAGCAAACCAAGGTGTGTGATAAGAGATGGCAAACAATTGCTCATCGGGAATTGAATCATGAAAAGGGGATGGATCACTAGAAGACTCGCTAACAAGACAGGGAAGATGATCCGCAACTAAATTTTCTCTACCCTTCTTATCCCGAATTTCGATGTCAAACTCTTGAAGGAGGAGAAACCGCGTAATCAAGCAGGGCTTAGACTCTTTCTTAGACAATAAATGCTTCAATGCCACATGATCGGTATAGACAATCACTTTAGACCCTAGGATATATGACCTAAACTTGTCAAGGGAGAAGACTATTACTAGAAGCTCTTTTTTGTGGTGGTATAGTTCTTTTGGGCTTCATTAAGAGTCTTGCTAGTGTAGTACACAACAAGGGGCAACTTATCCTTCCTTTGATATAAATCAGCTCCTATCGCATAATCAGATGCATCACACATAACCTCAAATAGGAGATTGTAGTTAGGTGGTTGGATAATTAGGGATGTAGACAATAAAGATTTAAGCCTATTGAAAGCCCTAACACACTCATCATCAAGTTAAAAGGGATATCTTGTGGTAGGAGCCTAGACAAGGGATGTGCAATATGGCTAAAATCCTTAATGAACCTACGGCAGAATCTTGCATGCCCTTGAAAAGATCTAACATCCTTGACACACTTAAGGATAGGTAACTTTTCAATCAATTCTACCTTAGCTGGGTCAACTTGAATACCACTAGATGAAACTATATGATCCAACACTATCCCTATTTGCGCTATGAAGTAGGATTTCTCCCAACTTAACACTAGGTTCTTCTCCACACATCGGTCTAAGACTAAAGAGATGTGACTTAAGCACTTGTCCAAACTATCACCGAAGACTGAGAAATCATCCATGAATATCTTTAAATGCCTCTCAATTATGTCACTAAAAATGGCCATCATACACCTTTGGACAGTCGCTGGGGCATTACAAAGACCGAAGGGCATTCTTCTATAGGCAAAAGTGCCATAGAGACAAATAAAGGTAGTCTTCTCCTGGTCCTCGAGAAATACGAGGATCTGATTATAACCCGAATAGCCATCTAGAAAACAATAGTAGCTATACCCAGCCACTCTATCTAAAATCTGATCTGGAAAAGGCAACGGGAAATGATCCTTCCTAGTTTTGGAGTTGAGCTTCCTATAATCAATACAAATTCTCCATCCCGTGCGAGCACGTGTAGGGGTAAGTTGTCCTTTCTCATTTTCCACAATCGTGATCCTGGACTTCTTAGGGACAACTTGAACTGGGCTAACCCACTCATTATCGAAGATCGGATAAATAATGCTTGCATCTAAAAACTTAATGATCTCTTTCTTAACTACTTCGCTAATGTGTGGGTTTAGCCTCCTTCGCATCCCTTTAAAAGGAACGACTCCATCTTCAAGGTGAATACGATGCATACAAACCGAAGGGTCGATATGTCTCAAATCATCAATTTTCCACCCTATAGCTTTCCTATGTTCCCTAGAACCTTTAAGAGATGCTCATCTTGCTCACTAGAAAGAGCAGAAGCAATGATAATTGGAAAGGTCTCATTAGGGCCTAGGAATGCAAACTTCAAATGATCGGGAAAGGGTTTGAGCTCTAAAGAAAGGCTAGGGTCCACCAAGGGGGACCCTACCTCAACACCATCAACAGGGACATCACTAGAAATGAGACTAGAAGGATTAACCTCGAGTGACTTATCAATCAAATGGCTCTCAATCAAGGAAGTAGAAGCTACACATTTTCGCTCTAAGGTGTCTACATCAAAGCTAGACATCAATTCCTCAAATTTCCTCAAATCTCCTTTATCAGTCATAGTTCTCTCTACAAAATCCTCGACACAAGAATCAATCACATCAACTCTAAAGCACTATTCTCCATCTTCTTCTCTTATACTAGCCCTATTCACCTTCATAGTGGATCTCAAATTCCCAAATTTCATCTCCAATAACCCTGACCTACATTGAATAATGGCATCTGCGGTGGCAAGGAAGGGGCGACTTAGAAAAAAGGGTGTAGAATGTCTAGAGTCATGTCCCGAATCCATATCTAACAATATGAAGTCAACAGGGTATACGAACTCACCTACCTGGACCATAACATCTTCTATCACATCCCTAGGTCTGCGCTTAGGCCTACCAACTAGCTGAAGAGTAACATGTGTAGGGGACAACTCACCTAGACCTAGCTGCTAATAGATGGAGTAGGGAATGAGATTACATTTGATCCTAAATATAACAAGATGTGATCAATCTGGGTCTCTCGGATCCTACAAGGAATGGTGAAAGCTCTGGGGTCACTTATCTTAGGCGGAAGGCCCGAAGTACAAATACTACTCACTTTCTCCGTATGCCTCACCTTCTTAGGAATGTTCGATGACCTATGTTTCCTTATACAAAGATCCTTCAAGAATTTAGAATATGAGAGAATAGAAAGGATCGTATCTATCAATGGAAGATTGACCTTAAGGTCCTTAAGATGCTCTAAAACCTTGAAAAACCTAGAATCCTCACTAGGTGTAAGCCTCTCTAAGGCGGATGGAAAGGGAACTCTAGGCTCAACACCTGTAGACACATGGGAATCATCATCGGCTCCTTTCCCTACTGATGTAGGCGAGAAGTACTATGTTCTCCATGGTCTCTAATGGGCTTATCTCTCTCAATAGGACCCTCTCTAGAATTTCCCTCAATAGGGCTACTATGTGGTGCTCTGGACTCGGAAAGACCACTAAGTGCAGGTATTGCAAAGTCAACTCCTACCCTATTATCCACTACCCTACTGCTCCTAAGAGTGATGATGGCCTTAACCTGGGCCTAAAGGGGATAAGTGGTATTGGTGGTGGAACAGGACTGGACTCTAAGGTTCACCTCCAGCTGAGAAGGCAATTTCCCGAGGTCTCTATCGCTCAATTGACTAGCAATCTGTCTTAACTGTACCTCAAACCTCACCATTTGCTGCCTATTTTTTGCCAATTCCTGTTGCTGGTTCTGAATAAACTGCATTATTTTCATCATGTCATTACTAGGAGGCTGGCTACTAGAAGGAGTAGGTAAAGCTTGAGGTTGAGGAGCACTAGTGAGATGGAGTTGATTAAGATGATAGAAACCTGGGGGATATTGAGGACGGGGTTACTGTTGAGGTGGAACCTGAGGATGTGAACTAGACTCATGCTAACCTTGTCTTCAAGAAAATTTTGGGTTGTCCTTCTAACTCATATTGTATGTGTTTGAGTATGGATTATACTCACGCGAATAACCTTGTGTGGCACACACTTGCTCTTTCATGAATTCAGGAAATTGAGATGCTAAAGGGCAAGGTATGGTTGCATGAGATGACTCGGACCACAATGCACAAACTTCAACAACTACAGGGGTGGAAAAAGAACCTATAGAAATAGTCCTATAATCTTGAGATGAAAAAGACAAAGAAATGAATTGATCTAGCTTATTTGTCAAAGCCTCAACCTTAGCAGGTAAATCTAAAGAAATTCCAACCTTAGCAACACTTCTCTTGTTGCCTCCGACTAGACCTTTCTATGGCAAAATTTTGAAAAGAATTTTCGGCCATCATTTCTATTTTCTCCCATGCCTCAGTTGGTCTTAACAGATAAAAGCCACCGCTAGAGGCGGTATTGACCATCATCCTATTTTGTTCATTTCAGCCTTAAAAGAAATATTGCAATAGGTCATGGTTGCCATACCCATGGTGTGGACATTGTCTAAGAAGATCCTTGAACCTCTCCTAAGCCTCATGAAAGGATTCTAGATCATGTTGGGAGAAAGTCATAATGGCGGTTCTAAGATTGGCTGTCTTGGCCATGGGATAAAATTTTTTAAAGAATTTAGATTGAAGCTCAGCCCATGTAGTAATGCAACCATTAGGTAAGGAATACAACCAAGCCCTTACCTTATCCTTAAGAGAGAAAGGAAACAATCTTAGACGTATGACCCCTTGAGAGACATTGGGGACATGGAGAGTGGAACTCATCTCAACAAAATTAGTAATATGCTCTAGAGGACTCTCATTGCTTCTCCCGTAGAAAGAAGGAAGCATGGCCAACATATTAGGCTTAATCTCAAAGTTCGTCTCCCCTAAACCTTGAGAAAGAATTGCCTAAGAGTGGGATCCTTATCTATGGGTGGATCCAGTCTACGAGGCTCTCGTCTAAAATGATCTTGGGCTTGATGCCCATGGTGATCATGAGGTGAAATGGGATTCATCGGGGATTGGGAAGATTAGATGGATGATTGGGATTAGCCATCTTCTCAAGAAGATCTCCTAAATTCCTAATATGTCTAGCAATTCTATCGAGTCCAAGATTAAGAGGAACTAAGGGATTTCTAAGGGATCTCCTACCAAGCAAGCACAAATTATCCTCACTCTGGCCACTTCAACCCTCAAAAACTTCAATATTCCTCAAACTACAGCAAATAAACCATAATCCTAGAAAGTCTACTGAAAACAAAAGCAAAGGCTGAAATAGATAAACAAGAACCAAAGCAAGATAATATAAACAATAAACAAGATAAGAAAAAACTAAACAAACTATAAAGGAAAAGCAAGAAAACAAGAAAAGCAACTACCAAAACACACAAACAAAGAATGCAAACCACCGTGCCTTCTCGGCAACAGCTCCAAGAACTTGATCGTCGTCTTTTGAGTGCAAGCTCTAAAGACCTGCAAGCACACGGATCAGTGTAGTAAAGTGTATGCAAGTACGGGGTCGATTCTATAGGGAGGCTATGTTGTGAGAAGGATTCTATGTGTATGCTCTAGAGTGTGCCTAAAAAGAAACCTAAACTATCTATTTTTGGGATTTTGAATGGTCGGGAGCTCTAACTAAAACGAAATAAACTAAACGATGGGAATGGAAAGTGAGGGACAAGCTAATATAGAGAAACTAACAAATGGAAAGGTGTTAGGGTGACTTTAACTTATGAATGGGTGATTCTATACTCAAATGCTATGGGATTAAAGAATAATGGCTTACTTTAGTGATTGCATTTAACTAGGTTGCTAAATTAGTGTCTTAATTTCCCCCTAGGACTCGGTGCGAGTCTGTCCCTAGGCGGCGCCTCCTAGAGTTACGGCGTGGTTCTTATGACCTAGGGCCTTAAGAGTGACCAATTAGCTTCCTAGTGACTTAGAATGACCCTACCCTAGTACCTAAATCATTGGCTGGATTTAAAGCCAAGACATAGTGTTGCTAAGGTCAACTAAACCTATCCTAAAACCTATTGGCTTGATTTAAAGCCAAAGAAGACTCGATCTAGGCTAGCCCTAAATTACTTACCATCATTCTAACGTCACCACAGCGAGATTTGACTTGCTAGCACATTCATACATGTTCTTGGCCAAAGTGTTCCTGAATAAAAGGATCTGTTAAACTACCAAACATTATCATGCTCAGATTACACCATTAGAAGCTATTAACAACCAACATGTATGCATTATTGAAGTCATATTCACTACTAGACATGCAAATATACATATAGACATGAATATAAGCATTACCCACTTCATAGCATCCACATATAAATGCATAGACATGATTAAAGGATGGATTAGATGTGTTTAGTAATAAATAGACTTCAATTTATAAACATGTTACTCATTTAGGCATTTAATCAAACACTTAGACATGAATGAAAAAATAACCATTTGAACAAGAAAATCAAACATGTATATATTCAGCCATTTAATCCCATATCATAAGAGTATGTAGCTAACCCATTACATGAGCTAAATTACCCTACACAAGTCTACTCAATCATTATAACAGAGAATGAAAGAGAGTTTATGAAGCTTCTCTTTCATCCTAGCTAATCTTTTACAAAGCTCTTGAGCAAACTTGAATCCAAATGTTTAAAACCCTCTAAATCTTCTTGCTTCAAGGTGATGAAATGTGTGAGAGAGTGTGTGTGATGTAGGTCAAGACTAGGGTTAAGTGTGTGTGTGTGTGTGTGTATGATGGGTGTGTTAAGATCCTCTCTAGAATTGTCAAAAAGATTTTCCTTTTTAAGACTGAAAATTGGGCTTTTATATCATCTCTTTATGCACTGTCGGTCGACCGACTTTTGGTAATGCTCTCTGGACTGGCCGGTCGACCTAGTTAGTCAACCAGCTTTGGAGGGGTACTCGTTTGCCTATTTTTAGCATCTCTCTAGATTGTCATTTGGCTGACTTCCTTCCTTCATTCTTTGTCTTTCCAGCCTCCGATCTTCTCTTTTTGACCCGTACATCTCCCATCTTCGTCACCTATCATTGCCCAATCTCAATCTTAACCCAAAGTTCACCTAAATAATTGAAAACAAGCAGTTAGTGTAGAAATTTGTCTCTTAAACTCAATATGTACATTTGTTCATGCTTAAGCCTATTCTTATCAAAAGCGCTACACCAATGCATCTTTATGAGCACTTAATACCTCTTAGTCATAGGCAAATAACAATGCAAACACACAAAAACACAACACATCAGAAGGATTTTGAATTTATATGACCATTTTTTACGAGTTTAAACTAATTTTATGTAATATTATTCTTTAACCAACTTTTTAAATTTTTAATTGAAAACATTTTATGTTCATTGTTTCATATATGTACTCTATATAATTTACTTAGGTAATTGCAAACAATAATATATACAAATTCATAACCACAAAATGCTCGAGCATCAATTTGATGATGTAAATTATGCCCTGATTTTTGTGGACAATTTTGAGGATCTTGTTCAAGTTACACAATTGTATGGAATAGGACAAAATAACAAGTGAGAAATTTAGCTAGCTTTTGCTTATGCAAGACTACTAAACTCTCTTCAAAGTAAGATGTTGGTATGTTCTTTTTGTTGTAGCTTCTTGACATTTGGTACTTTATGATTATCATTAATATGATTGGTTTTCTCAATGAAATAAGATTGTATCCACATAATCTATTGGGAGTGCATAATAAAATTAACTTTTATCTCTATTGACTTGTTATTCTGCTCAATTTCATCTCTTAAACCTAAATATTATTGATAATCATCACATCTTTTTCTTTGCTTCCAAGTGACCTTTATCATATAATGCTCCTACCAAGTTTCTTCAATAATCATGAAAATTTTGAATTATATTCTTCTTTTCACAAATTTAGAATTACAATTGCAAAAACATAATAAAAAAATTAACCTATACAAAGCACGGGATTTAAATCACAAGCTTTTTATATATATAAAATTGTTCCGCAACAAATTTGTGAGCTCTCCAAGTGACACGTCATCTTTTGATAACTCTAATAGCAAGCCCCATCAGTCACATATAAATGACACATCAATATTCTCAAGCTCTAATAACATGCCATGTCGCCTTCAAAATACTCCTTGATGTGTGTCATTTGTGCATGTTTGCATCTAGTTTTTGCATGCATATTTAAGGGTGTTTAGAGTATAATTGAGTGCGCTTAGTATAAAGTTTATGCATATTTGTTAATATTTGTACATAATGTATTTAGGTGCATAAATACTATACTAAGTGTTATATTCCATGTTTTAGGAGTGTTTTGGAAGGGTTCAAGCTTATGCGAGGAAGAAATGAGCTAACGGATGAAGACCGGAAGAAAAGAAATAAAGAAGAGATCATTCTGATCCAGCCGGTCGACTTCGAAAAAGACACGGTCGACCGGTCGCTCCAGAGAATAAAAGATTTGAAGCCAGTCGAGTTCCTCAAGAAGCCAGTCGACCGGCTAGGTCGACCGGCCAGTCCAGAGAGCATCATGATTGAAGCCGGTCGAGCAAGAAAGAGAAGCCGGTCGACCGTCTAGGTCGACCGGCTGTGCGCTGAAGAAATCCATAAAAAGCTCGTTTCAGCTCATTTTCGAGGGAGGAACTTTTATTTCTTAAATCCTAATAAACCCTAACCCTTCACCCACTTCACAAAACACCTAAAACCACCATTTAAACCCCACACCAAGCTAGGATTGAAGCATTAAACAAAGATTTGAAGGATTTGTACGGATTTGGAAGCAAGAATTTAGGGAAGTTCTTCTTGTTCTTTCTCTATTTCTTGTAAATATGTTGCTAGATTAGGCTAGATTTAGGGTTGATTGTTATTGTATATTAGATTAGGGCTTTGAATAATGGATTTGTGTAGATCTTTGGCTCTTAATACATGTTTATTTACATAAATTTATGGCATGATTCAATATGTCTATGTATTGGAAATCAAACATGTCTATGTGTTTGTTAAAATGCCTAAGTGAATATGCATGTGTTATTTATGCTTCAAATGCTCTTATCTACTTATATGGGTGATGTGATTGTGCTTAATCTCGTGGCTTTGCTTTGTAGAGTAGGCTTTAGCTTTAAATCCAGCTAATAGGTTGCATGCTATGCTTAGTCGAGTTTAGGTGCTAGTCCTTGGCTTTAAATCCAGCCAAGCGGATAAGTTAACCTAGACTAGAGCATCTCTCACCCACGTTAGTGTTGGTTAATTGAGCCTTAATGTCACGTAGTGTTTAGGTGCTAGTCCTTGGCTTTAAATCCAGCCAAGAGGATAAGTTCTAAGCACGGATTGCGTAGGCTAGGAGGGATTCGCCCTTAGCTTTAAATCCAGCTAACGGGTTGAACCACTAGTATTGGTTAAGAGAGCCCCCAATCAACACAACGACAATAGAAGTCCCGAGCCTTAGATAGACATCATATGTTATCATAGCCCAAGTCTTGTTGCAATGCAATCGCCCTAGGTCCCCTTCTTCTTTATTAGTGTTTCCTTCCTTAGTTTGGTTCCCTTAAGTTCCTCCATAGATTAGTTTTTATTTTCCTTTTTCCAAGCTCCCTTCCATCCTAAAGTAAGTACACACATGCACGTAGCTAGTTTAAGGCACCCGAGCACATAGAGACTAAACTAAGGTAGCCTCCTTGTGGATTCGACCCCGCACTTGAACACACAATACTACACACGTCCCGTGCACTTGCGGGCTATTTAGGCTTGTGCTCAAATAGCGATATCAAGTTTTTGGCGCCGTTGCCGGGGAGGCACGGTATTGGTTCTTTGTGTGCTTTTGTGTTTGCGATTGGTTGTTTGCGTGTGCACTATCTTTACTTGCTTTCCATTTTCTTGAAAAAAAAATTAGAAAAAAATTTTGAAAAAAAATTGACTGTGAAGGGATTTTACTTGTGATTCATTGAATATGACCGATCCTAATGCTTCTTGGTGGTCACTTGTATCCTCTTCCCCTCCACCCGAACGAGTCCCTTATGCATGTCGCTTGTGTGGAAGTTTCATGCATCCTACCGTTTTCTGTCCCCACGAGAATTCCCCACCTAGGGCTAGTGCTACTAATGACTCCTATAGTCATGCAACATCTCATGCATTTTCATTTAGTAATCATGACTATAGGGATGCATATTCTTGTTATTGCAATCATTGTGAAAGCCGTGCTCACTTTTCTAGTGCTTGTCCCACCTTCCACTCTTATCCCTGATCGCATGCAATGCCCTATGCCCCTAGCAATCATATGCCCATGCATGCATCTACATCTAGCTATCATGATTCTAGGGAGCAACATCATGCATTTTCACAATGGGGTCAAGATGACTCTTTATTCCATTCACCTTCTAGTTTCGATTGTCCACCTCCAACACCTTATTTTTTCACCCATTACTCTCCCGAGTTTTTTGATGGTTATGTGCAAAATGATTTTCAACATGACTACCCTTTTCACTCGGTTGAACCCTCTTTCGTTATGTCTACACTCTCGGAGCAACTAGATCAAATGCTTGAGCAATCCCAATCTCTCCTCCAATCTAATCAAGAGGAACTAGAGAGTTTCAAGCGAGAATCCAAATCTCTAGGAGAGCGCTTGAAGAGAATGGCTGAGAGTATGCAACTCATTAGTGAGACTTTTGAGATACCTTTAGAACGAGTTGATGGGATAGAGATGAGACCTAACGATGAGGTGATTAGGGGTGGAAATGATGATGTATTGGAGAGACAACTAGAAAGAGAGGTTGATGGAGAGATAACATCTTGTAGTGAGGATGAAGATGAGCTTAATGATAACTTGGTTCTTGATGACTCTTGTGATTATGTTTTAGAGGAAATAGTACCCTATCCTCTTAAGCTTTCAACGTCTCCTATTGTGTCACATGAGCTTTTTCTTTCTCCTCATCCCACACATTCCGTACACATGAAGGTTGAGTCTTGTGTCGATAGTACTCAAATGCATTTTGAGTCGGCATTTAGGGAGTTTAGCACGCATTCTCGCCTTGAGCATTCATGCATACATGATGAGGAATCCGTTGAGTCCCCATTGCCCCCTCCATTGGTGTCTACCCCATATGAAAAGCATGATGGTGAGATGACAACCACTAGTGATGAATGTGTTGATGAATTTAAAGAGACTGTAGCTAGTGAAGGTTTAAAGTCATCCACTGGGGAAAACAAGACATCAATTTCGGAGATTTTAGATGATAAGTTTCTTGGAGTTAAGAATCATGATGTTGAAGAGAATAGCAACTCTAAGAAGGCACATAAGAAAGGAATTGATGTGCTTAGAAGAATGATCTATGGGTCTCTTTGGATGTTTGATGATTCATTGATGGAAATAGAGCCCATTAAGATCGAATCCACCCTTCGTGAGGAGTTAGAACGACCTAGGCTTGATCATGTTATATCTTGTGGAGAAGAAGAGTGTAGTACATCCACTTCCTTTATCGTTGCTTCTTCTTCTCCAAATGTCGTTCCAACCCCCATTTCCCATTCCATTGAGTCTTCCTTTTTGGAGCTCACGTTTGTGCCTTCATGCATAGAACATTTTCATCTAGGGTTAGAAAGCACGTTTCCCATGTTGCATGCATTGGACCTATCTTTGACCTATGGGGAAAGTGTGTTCCTAGCCCTTGATTATGAGAAGAAGGCATTGGGGTGGCTAATTAAAGAGCAAGCGGGATATGATTCTTCACGTTTGAGCATGCTTCATTCCACACTTGCGCATTCATTTGATATTTTAGGGTGGGATCTTGAAAAGGGGTGCATCATGCATTCATTGCCCCAACCTTTAGTAAATGACCCTTTTCCTTCTACGTTCTGTGCTTTGATGATTATCCGGCAATTTGTGCCATGCAACTTTAAACATATTTTACTCTAACATTGGCGCCCGGCTGGAGGCGTTAAATCCAGCGCTACTAGGAGGTGCCCTAGGCTTGTTCATATTTTTCTTGTTTTTCTTGTATTTATTTGCTTTTGCCTTTGTATATAGTAGATTAGTTTTCTTGTACTTATTCTTGCTTTGTACATAATAGATTAGATTGCTTTTGTTTATCTTACCTTTTTATATTTTAGGATTTCTTTTGTTTATTTTCATTCTTAGTAGGTTAGATTTTACTCCTTACTTGTTCTTGCTCCTTTCCTTCATTTGTGCATCAATCCCTTACCTCGTGTTTACATCCTTGTTTATCATTTCAAATGTCAATGTGAGCTTGCATAGCATATCTTCTAATCTCTTCTTTGTTTTTTGAGCATTAGTGCTTTCCACAAAAGATAGAGGCTAGTAGATCATTGGATTGTCTTTGGCATTTGCGGACTACATGGAAACAAGGTTGTATCTATCCATCATATACTTGTCCTTATCTATCCCTCTCCGCATTCCCCATATGTGTTTCATGTTGATTGCTTGTCGTGTGGTTTTGTGATTTTTGCTTGAGGACAAGCAAAGTTTAGGTTTGGGGGTGTGGTTGCTTATTTATTGTTTATATCATATATGGGATAGATTCGCTTGCCATATCTTATTTTTGCTTAAAATGTGTTCAAATTTTTCATTTTTTTGCATATTTTAAGTTGGTTTATCTCCACGTTGGTTGGAGAGTTGGCTTTTGCTATTGACTTAATTGATTGGAGAAGATGAGGATGTATTGTGGGGAGTAAATGGAGTGTAGGGTATAACCTAGACTTTGAAGATAATCCTTTTGAAAACTGTAGGGAGTGAGTATTTCTAAGAATGCACCTTGTAGTTTCCCCACAACTTGGTTGGAAAAAGTGTTTTTAAAGGGTTGTTGATATGAGTGCCCATTCCTTGATTGGTTCTTTTAGTTTGCCTTAGCCTTTTCTTTTTCCTTTCTTTTTGTTCTATTTATGTATTGAAAAAAAAAAAGAAGAAAAAAAAATGCAAAAAATGAAAAAAATAATAATAAAAAAAAGAAAAAAAAAGAGCCAAAAGGCAACAAAAAGATTGAAAAGTAAAGTATGTTGAATAAATGTCAAGTGACATAATGTCAAGTTGACACAAGTATCTCTTTTGTTCTTTCATGTGTTATGAATAAGGCTCTTACGTCAATGTGAGCCATTGTGATGTATCTTCTCTTTCTTGTATCTTTGGGGCTAAGTGCATATTGGGAGGCCATGTTAGTTGATAGAGCACGAAGTATCAACATCCCGAGTGCGTGAGTTGGAATCCTAAGTTTGTGGTGGTTCTACTTGGTGACATTCCCAAGAGGTGTGAGACCCCTTGTGATCAAAGGGAGGATCCGAAAAAGACCAGGGAAGCCCTTACATGAAAAGAATGACCCCTTGTACCCCTTGGATGCGAAAAGATAGCAAGTCAATGCAATTGGCAACTCTTTGAAAAGCATGAGGATGGACTTCATTTAGGCTTGCTTGAGGACAAGCAAGGGGAAGGTTTGGGGGTGTTGATGTGTGTCATTTGTGCATGTTTGCATCTAGTTTTTGCATGCATATTTAAGGGTGTTTAGAGTATAATTGAGTGCGCTTAGTATAAATTTTATGCATATTTGTTAATATTTGTACATAATATATTTAGGTGCATAAATACTATACTAAGTGTTATATTCCATGTTTTAGGAGTGTTTTGGAAGGGTTCAAGCTTATGCGAGGAAGAAATGAGCTAACGGATGAAGACCGGAAGAAAAGAAATAAAGAAGAGATCATTCTGATCCAGCCGGTCGACTTCGAAAAAGAGCCGGTGGACCGTCTAGGTCGACCGGTCGCTCCAGAGAATAAAAGATTTGAAGCCGGTCGAGTTCCTCAAGAAGCCGGTCGACCGGCTAGGTCGACCGGCCAGTCCAAAGAGCATCATGATTGAAGCCGGTCGAGCAAGAAATAGGAGCCGGTCGACCGTCTAGGTCGACTGGCTGTGCGCTGAAGAAATCCATAAAAAGCTCGTTTCAGCTCATTTTCGAGGGAGGAACTTTTATTTCTTAAATCCTAATAAACCCTAACCCTTCACCCACTTCACAAAACACCCAAAACCACCATTTAAACCCCACACCAAGCTAGGATTGAAGCATTAAACAAAGATTTGAAGGATTTGTACGGATTTGGAAGCAAGAATTTAGGGAAGTTCTTCTTGTTCTTTCTCTATTTCTTGTAAATATGTTGCTAGATTAGGCTAGATTTAGGGTTGATTGTTATTGTATATTAGATTAGGGCTTTGAATAATGGATTTGTGTAGATCTTTGGCTCTTAATACATGTTTATTTACATAAATTTATGGCATGATTCAATATGTCTATGTATTGGAAATCAAACATGTCTATGTGTTTGTTAAAATGCCTAAGTGAGTATGCATGTGTTATTTATGCTTCAAATGCTTTTATCTACTTATATGGGTGATGTGATTGTGCTTAATCTCGTGGCTTTGCTTAGTAGAGTAGGCTTTAGCTTTAAATTCAGCTAATAGGTTACATGCTATGCTTAGTCAAGTTTAGGTGCTAGTCCTTGGCTTTAAATCCAGCCAAGCGAATAAGTTAACCTAGACTACAGTATCCCTCACCCACGTTAGTGTTGGTTAATTGAGCCTTAATGTCACGTAGTGTTTAGGTGCTAATCCTTGGCTTTAAATCCAGCCAAGAGGATAAGTTCTATGCACGGATTGCGTAGGCTAGGAGGGATTCGCCCTTAGCTTTAAATCCAGCTAACAGGTTGAACCACTAGTATTGGTTAAGAAAGCCCCCGATCAACACAACGGCAATAGATGTCCCGAGCCTTAGATAGACATCATCTGTTATCATAGCCCAATTCTTGTTGCAATGCAATTGCCCTAGGTCCCCTTTTTCTTTATTAGTGTTTCCTTCCTTAGTTTGGTTCCGTTAAGTTCCTCCATAGATTAGTTTTTATTTTCCTTTTTCCGAGCTCCCTTCCATCCTAAAGTAAGTACACACACGCACTTAGCTAGTTTAAGGCACCCGAGCACATAGAGACTAAACTAAGGTAGCCTCCCTGTGGATTCGACCCCGCACTTGCACACACTGTACTACACACGTCCCGTGCACTTGCGAGCTATTTAGGCTTGTGCTCAAATAGCGATATCACTCCTATCTTGCACAATATTTACTCTTCTTTTACACTTTTATTTCATTTACAAAGACAAATTTCCCTCTATCTATTCATCTTCCTTTTGAATGGTTACTTACATTTTGGCCTAGTTTTATAACTTATAATAAAGTAGCTCATAAAAGTGTAAATCTTTATTTATTTGATGTATTATCATGGAGGCTAACAAAAGGCATACGTTACTCAAGGACAGTTTTTTCAAATTTATTCTATAAGAAAAATATGTATTTAATGTAAAAACTTGTTTTGTTAACAATGTCAGTGCAATTAACCAAATCGTTATATTCTCATATTATATTTACTCCTCTTCTGGACTTTTAATAATACATTTACAAATTATAAACACAAATTTTTCCTTACCTATTCATCTTTCTTTTGAATGGTTACAAACATGTTTTTCTTTGTCTATTTATATGTCCAACATTACAACCCTTCAAATCCATTTATTATTATCATTCTTTTAGGAAATCGAAAAATGCAGTCACAAGTTATTCTTGTCAATATAAGTGCCAACAAAGTTGTAGCCCAACTGAAGAGTGCTACATAAATTCCTAATTTCTATTTTGGAATTCCATTTGATAAGTACGTCTCTAATTTGTATTATTTAAACTCTTTCTAGTCTTTTTCAAAAAAGTGCGCAAAACTTTTTATAAATGGTTTGCTAACATCTTTTGACTTTTGGTGTTAAGTGATCTATTGTGTTTTTGTGTGTGTTTGCATTGTAATTTACCTATGGTTAAGAAGTATTAAGTGCTCAAAAAGATGCATTGGTGTAGTACTTTTGATAAGAATAGGCTTAAGCGTAAACAAATGTACATATCAAGTTTAAGAGACAAATAGCTACACTAATTACTTGTTTTCAATGATTTAGATGAACTTTGGGTTAAGATCAAGATTGAGCGATGATAGTTGATAAAGATGGGAGATGTACGAGCCAAAAGAAGAAGATCGGAGGCCGGAAAGACAAAGAATGGAGAAAAGAAGCTAGCTGGACGATCAAGAAGAAGGAGCGGGTCGACCGGCCAATCCAGAGAGGTGCCAAAAATAGCCAGACTACCACTTCTCCAGAGCTGGTCAACCGGCTAGGTCAATCGACCAGTCCAGAGAGCATCACCAAAAAATCGGTCGAGCTAAGAGAAGAAACTTGTCGACCGGCTAGGTCGACCGGCAGTTCGTGAAAAGCCAATATAAAAGCCCGATTTTCAGACTAAAAGAGGGGGTCTTTTGGGGAAAGAGGATCTTTACACCCATCACACACACACACACACTTAACCCTAGTCTTCACCTACAACACACACTCTCTCTCACACATTTCATCACTTTGGAGCAAGAGAATTTAGAGGGTTTCAACATTTGGATTCAAGTTTGCTCAAGAGCTTCATACAAGATTAGCTAGGATGAAACGGAAGCTTCATAAACTCTCCTTCATTCTATCTTTTATTATATTATGATTGAGTAGACTTGTGTAGGCTTCATAAACTCTCTTTCATTCTATCTTTTATTATGATTGAGTAGACTTGTGTAGGGTGATTTTACTTATGTAATGGGTTAGCTATATACTCTTATGATATAGGATTAAATGGTTGATTATATAAACATGTTTGATTTTCTTATTCAGATGGTTTTTTTCTCATTGATGTCTAAGTGTTTGATTAAATTCCTAAATGAGTAACATGTGCATAAATTGAAGTCTATTTATTACTAAACACATCTAATCCATGCTATAATCATGTCTATATATTTATATGTGGATGCTGTGAAATGGGTAATGCTTATATTAATATCTATGTGTATATTTGCATGCCGAGTAGTGAAGATGACTTCAATAACGCATACATGTTAGTTGTTAATTGCTTCTAATGGTGTAATCCAAGTATGACAATGTTTGGTAGTCGAATAGGTCTCTTTATTCGTGAACACCTTGGCTTAGAACATGTATGAATGTGTTAATAGGTTAAATCCCGCTATTGTGACCTTAGAATGACGAAGCATAATTTAGGGCTAGCCTAGGCCAAGTCTCCTTTGGCTTTAAATCCAGCCAATAGGTTTCAAGATATGTTTAGTCAACCTTAGCGACACTAGGTCTTGGCTTTAAATCCAGCCAATGATTTAGGTACTAAGGTATGTTCATTCTAAGTCACCTAGGAAGTTAGTTAGTCGCTTTTAAGGCCCTAGGTCATAAGGACCATGCCATAGCTCTAGGAGGCAGCGCCTAGGGATGGACCCGTACTGAGTCATATGGGGAAATTAAGACACTAATTTAGCAACCTAGTTAAGAGCAATCACTAAAGTAAACTGTCATTCTTTAATCCCATAGCATTTGAGTATAGAAGCACCCATTCATAAGTTGAAGTTACCCTAACCCCTTTCCATTTGTTAGTTCCTCTAGATTAGCTTGTCCCTCGCTTTTCCCAATTCCATAGTTTAGTTTAATTCGTTTTAGTTAGAGCTCCCGACCATTCAAAAATCCAAAATCCCAAAAATAGATATTTTAGATTTCTTATTTTTAGGCACATTCTAGAACACACAAGTAGAATCTATCTCACCACATAGTCTCCCTATGGTTCAACACCAGTTCTCACACACACTACACTGCATCGATCCGTGCACTTGCGGGTCTTTAGAGCTTGCACTCAAAGACTTACATCATTAAGCATGCAATGTGCTTAAGGACTTCTACCCATGATACGTATAATAGTATGAAGAGATACTTAATAGTTCTAAATTTTCCTTTTTATTTTTTACAACATATTGCTTTTTTTTTTTTTGGAAAAGTTTAGGATTAAAGAAGACATTAATCATGCATCACATAAGCAAGCAAGAGGCATCCAATGATTGCAACAAAGAAGCAAGAAATGGAGAGCCTAGTGATACGCTATTTGTGCACAAGCCTAAATAACCCGCAAGTGCACGGGACGTGTGTAATACAGTGTGTGCAAGTGCGGGGTCGAATCCACAGGGAGGCTACCTTAGTTTAGTTAGTATGTGCTCGGGTGCCTTAAACTAGCTACGTGCATGTGTGTACTTACTTTGGGATGGAAGGGAGCTCGGAAAAATGAAAATAAAAACTAATCTATGGAGGAACTTAAAGGAGCCAAACTAAGGAAACACTAATAAAGAATAAGGGGACCTAGGGCGATTGCATTGCAACAAGACTTGGGCTATGATAACAGATGATGTCTATCTAAGGCTCGGGACTTCTATTGCCGTTGCGTTGATCGGGGGCTCTCTTAACCAATACTAGTGGTTCAACTCGTTAGCTGGATTTAAAGCTAAGGGCCAATCCCTCCTAGCCTACGCAATCCGTGCTTAGAATTTATCCTCTTGGCTGGATTTAAAGCCAAGGACTAATACCTAAACTCGACTAAGCATAGCATGTAACCTATTAGCTGGATTTAAAGCTAAAGCCTACTCTACTAAGCAAAGCCATGAGATTAAGCACAATCACATCACCCAAATAAGTAGATAAGAGCATTTGAAGCACAAATAACACATGCATATTCACTTAGGCATTTTAACAAACACATAGACATGTTTGATTTCCAATACATAGACATATTGAGTCCTGCCATAAATTTATGTCAATAAACATGTATTAAGAGCCAAAGATCTACATAAATCCATTATTCAAAGCCCTAATCTAATATACAACAACAATCAACCCTAAATCTAGCCTAATCTGGCAACATATTTACAAGAAATAGAGAAAGAACAAGAAGAACTTCCCTAAATTCTTGCTTCCAAATCCGTACAAATCCTTCAAATCTTTGTTTAATGCTTCAATCCTAGCTTGGTGTGGGGTTTAGATGGTGGTTTAGGGTGTTTTGTGAAGTGGGTAAAGGGTTAGGGTATATTAGGATTTAAGAAATAAAAGTTCCTACCTGAAAATGAGCTAAAACGAGCTTTTTATGGATTTCTTCAGCTTTCTTGCTCGACCGGCTTCAATCATGATGCTCTCTGGAATGGCCGGTCGACCGGCTCCTTGAGGAACTCGACCGGCTTAAATTCTTTATTCTCTAGAGCGGCCGGTCGACCGTCTAGGTCGACCGGCTCTACTTCTAAGTTGACTGGCTGGATCAGAAGGATCTCTTCTTTATTCCTTTTCTTCTGGTCTTCATCTGTTAGCTCATTTCTTCTTCGCATAAGCTTGAACCCTTCCAAAACACCCCTAAAACATGGAATATAACACTTAGTATAGTATTTATGCACCTAAATACATTACGTACAAATATTAACAAATATGCATAAACTTTATACTAAGTGCACTCAATTATACTCTAAACACCCTTAAATGTGCATGCAAAAACTAGATGCAAACATGCACAAATGACACACATCTCCTAGCCATCTTGGAACACATTGCACTAATTCTTTTTGTTATCTCTTGTGTTCCTTATGTAGCCCTTAATTTACTTATTGATATTATTTTTATAAACTTCTTTAGTAAGTATTTTCTGTATATTCTTTCTAGTTTTATGACAAAAAAGTTTTATTTTTTTATGTCTTCAATAGTCAACATAATTCAAAATGTTTTTGGAATCTCTGTCTCTATCGGCTAGACAGTTCCATTTGATTCTAAATGTAACAAAACCTTATAATCTCAAAAGTAACTTAATCACCATCCATGTTGATGATACAATTATTTAATGCTCAAAATAAAGTTTATGAGAATGTTAATGGTAAGCTTCAACTCTAAACTTTTAGTTCATAAAGTAGTAGAAGATAATGCATAAATGTTACATGTTCTTCTATTTTTATGGGACATGGTTCTAAACTTCTGTTAATTTGATTGTGAAATGAGAAGCTGCATGAAAGACAACAGAACATGTTTGAGTTATCCCAAAGATGGAGGAGAAAGAAAAAGTTAATTGCTTACGATTAGTTTAGATTATAATTAATAAATTTTGTTGACTTGTTCATCATTATCTTTTGATATGATTGATATGTTATAATATAACAACAATAGAACTATTCAAATTTTTTACTTACTCCAGAAATAGTTCTAACTCAGTAGACATGAAAGAATCCTCCGTTTAAACAACACGGCCATAAAAGAATGTTTAATTTAAAAAGAACCATAAAAGAAATTATCAATTTGATTCTTTTTCAATTACAGTTAACAAGAAAAAATTTAAATTTTGACAAAAATATAAGTTACCAATTTGATTTTGAAGTTAATTATTTTTTGAATAGTATATAATTTAGAATTTAAATAAAAATATAGAAATTACAATAAAATTTTAATTTTTTGAGATTAATTCTCTTTTCTTATTTGGAATAATTAATAAAAAATGACCCGTGCAAAATACGGGTTTAAAAATTATTAGTATTTTAAATAAGTCTTACGCTTCACAACACTATGTCCAACATAGACAGCCCTAATCAATAATAAATTACATAATAACAATAAGACTAACGTAACCTATAAGAAGCAGCTAATTAAAATGGATCACCGTAGATTATGGATTTTACCTATCTCAATCCTTCATTTGAAATAACAAAATGAGTCGATCATTGTATCCAACTGGTTTTGGTCATTACTGATATGATTAGAGAAAGATGTTTTCTCTCTGTATTTTCAAGTAAATAATACAACTCAAATATATAATACAAAGCCTAACAGCTAGTGAGAAGAAATAGGAAATAAAGTTACAACAGAAAACAATAATTACAAAATTTAAAATTCAGAAAGATGTAATCTTATCACGGCCCCGCAAGCGAAATTGAATCAGAAATAGTGAGCTTGGCCAGAAGATATTTGAAGCGTGAAATCGAAAGACCCTTGGTCATAACATTAGCCAATTGATCAAGAGTGGAAACAAAGCGAACTTGTAATTCCCTTATCACAACTTTCTCACGAACAAAGTGAATATCGATTTCTATATGCTTTGTACAAGCATGATAGACAGGATTGACGGCAAGATAAGTAGCACCCACATTGTCACACCAAAGAATTGGAGTGACAGAAGCAAGGAACTTCAACTCAGAAAGTTAAGATTTAAGCCAACAGAGATCCGAAGTAGCAAAAACAATTGCCCTGTACTCAGCCTCTGTACTCAATCTAACTATTGTAGACTGCTTCTTTGTAGCCCAAGAGATCAAATTAGGACCCAAAAATATGCAATAACCATGTGTACTCCTTCGATCATCAATACAACCAGCCCAATCCGAATCAGAGTAGGCATGCAAAGTAAGATCAGATGAAGACTGAAGTTGAAGACCATGACTACTAGTTTCTTTCAAATAATGCAGAATTCTCTTAATTGCTATCCAATGTTCATCAATAGGATTATGCATAAATTGACAAACCTTGTTAACAACAAAGGCAATATCTGGGCGAGTGATGGTGACATATTGTAAAGCCCCAACAATACTGCGGTAAAGAGTAGGATCTGGAAAAGGTTCACCACTACGAGCAGACAATTATTGATGAGGCGAGATTTGAGTGGCAACACCTTTTGCATTCTCCATTTTAGCACGTTGTGATATATCAAGAATATATTTTTGTTGATTGTGAAGCAAACTGCTATCTGAAACATGATGAACATGAATACCCAAAAAGAAAGACAGAGAACACAAATCTTTCAAAGAGAATTGTTGATGAAGATTGGAGACTAATTGTTGAAGAGTGGCATCATTATTCCCTGTTAAAATGATATCATCAACATACACAAGCATAACAGAATAATCAGTAGGTGTGGACCTAATAAACAAAGAGGAATTTGAGGTGGAAGCCACAAAACCAAGAGAGACACTATATGCACTCAAACGTGCAAACCAAGCTCGTGGTACTTGTTTCAACCCATAAATAGCTCTCTACAATTTGCAAACATGGCCAGGGTAATTTGAATCTAAAAACCCAGGTGGCTGGGACATATAAACATTCTCATCTAAGAACCCATGTAAGAAGGCGTTGTTGACATCGAGTTGGCGAATTGTCCAATTTTGTGAATAGAGAGAACAACGCGTATGGTTGTCGGCTTAACAACGGTACTAAAAGTCTCATTGAAATCAATCCCCTCTTCTTGACTATAGCATTTAGCTACCAAGCGGGCCTTGTAACGATCAATAGAACCATCGAATTTATGTTTTATCCGAAAAACCCACTTGCAACCAACTATTAACATCAGAAGGCCTTGGAACTAGAACCCACGTCCCATTATTTATCAAAGCATTGTACTCAAAGGCCATAGCCAATCTCCACTGCTTCGATTTAGACGCCTGAAGATATGTAATAGGTTCACAATCAGAGATTGCATCATCAGAGTTGGTAGATGCTAGAAAGGTGACAAAGTCAGAATACTGCTTCAGAGGCCTGCTGTTGCCTCGAGATCGTGTTACCATAGGATGAACGGAAGTTACACTAGTGGTGGTTGAAGGAACAGAGGTTGAGACTAGGTTACGTAACTTAGGAGAAGACAAAGTCACAAGTGTAGAGGAAGATGCTAAAGAAGGCGACACAGGAAGAACAGGTGAGATTGCTGGATGTGTTTGCAGAGAAGACTGAGAAGGAAGCACAAATAATGTCGCACATGGAAAATCATGAAAGGACGAATCAGGTAACAAAGCATGTGGACTCTCAAGAAATATTATGTCGGACTCTGGATTAGTAGACAAAACTTGACTCTTATGTGGCGATTGAAGTGGAAGAGGCAGTGAGAAAGTGGGACTCAAATTTGGATCAGGTGCAGCAGTAGTTGACACAACTGTGGAGTTTGACAAACCAAGTGGCATAGTAGCACAAGAAAGATGAGAATTAGTGGATAAAGTTGAATTTGGGACAACTTCTGTGAATAGAGGAAAAGTAGATGGTCGTGACGTAAAAGACTTAAGACGTGGAAAGGGAAAATGATTTTCTTCAAATATCACATGTCATAATATATAAACTCTATTAGAACGTACATGGAAGCAACGATACCCACTTTGATCAGAACTGTAACCCAAAAAGACACATGGTAAAGATTTGGGATTGAGTTTATCAATTTTATATGCACCTAAGTGAGGATAACACATACAACCAAGTACTTTTAATTTAGAATAATTTGGAGCTGTGCAAAACAATTTTTGAAATGGAGAAACACCTTGTAAGATTGGAGTGGGAAGACGATTAATCAAAAAAATGAAGTGAAGAAAGCTTCCAACTAGAAACATTTCGACAGAGAGGCATTGAACAATATAGTAGTTCCTATTTCAGTAATATGATGAATTTTACGATCATCCAAACCATTTTGTTCTGAGGTATGGGGACAAAAAATACGATATTGAATACCATGAGTAAGAAAATGCAATTTCATTTTGCCTTGAGTGAGTTCAGAAGCTCCATCACATTGAAAAGCACGTATATTTAGTGGAGAATTGATTTTCGGTAAAAGATTGAAATTCCAAAAAACAAGAATAAACATCACTTTTATTACGAAGTTGATATAGCCACATATATCGACTGAAATCATCAATAAATAAAACAAAGAAACGAGAGCCTGAACAAGACAAAACAGGGGTAGGTCCATAAATATCACAATGAACTAATTCTAAAGGAAAACTAGTCTGATGAAATGAAGGAGAGAAAGGCAATTTGTGACTTTTGCCTTGCATACAAGAATTACAGACTTTTTGTAATGACAAGAAATCTTTACACTTAATAAATGACTGAGACTGGATCGCAGAGAGATCTGGTTTGGTTGGATGACCCAGTCGACTATGCCAGAGAGTAGCAGACTCACGACTAGCAGATAGCGCCATATGCAATGAAGATTGTGGAGAGGAGGTGACTAGAAAGGTGTATAAATTTGATTCAACGTGGCCCTTGAGTACTGGAATCCCCGTTCGAAGATCCTTGACAACACACATAGAGGGAAAAAATTTAAAAGAAACATTATTTTCTTTGGTAAATCGAGAGATTGACAAAAGATTATGAGTAAGATCAGGAACATGCAACACATGATAAAGTGATAAAGGACCAGACAAGGAGGACAAAGAAGAGGAACCAGAATTTGCTATAGAAAGAGACTTACCATCTCCGACAAGCACCTGATCAGAACCATTATAAGGTTGAATATTTTGAAGAAGAGCAGAATCACCCGTCATATGAGCGGTGGCTCCAGAATCTGGAACCCAAGAAGATGTCACCAGTGTAGGTCGCAGGGGTGGTTGAGAAGAAGATTGATGATGAAGACCAGCAAATTGAGATGATGAATTAGATGGACGAGACTGACCTTGTCCTTCATAAAGTTTGTAACAACGATCAGCAGAATGGCCTTGGCGTTTGTAAATCTGACATTTGCCCTTATAACCACTAGAAGTTTTTCCAGAGGACTTGGAAGATTATGATGCCGAAGTGGATTATGATGAAGCTTGAGCAATTAAAGCAGTGCTGTGATGAAGAGATGAAGTTTGTACTTGAGAGCTCAGCGTCTGAAGAGAGAAATCAGACAAATCGTCATCAAGAAGAAGACGTTGCTCATAAGTCAGTAACTTGGCACATAGCTGCGAGAATGATGGTGTTGTCGCAAGATTTTCCACAGAGGTGACAAAGGAGTGGTATTGACGAGGAAGGCCTACAGTGTAATAAGCACCAAATCTTCATCAGAGATAGACTCACCAATCACAACCAAGGAATTTGCAATGGTGCGAATATGATTAAGATAATTAGTAATTGTTGAATGTGGCCCGTATTATTGGGCAACAAGAATAGCAGATTTCCTTATTAGCATATTACCTTATTCGCTTGTTACCTTTTGTAGCACATAATTAATTAGTTGCCTTTTCTGCTTAATAGGTTTAGGAAACATTTGCACTATAAATATGTGGCAATACTCATTATGTTATGTGTGAGAGAGAAACCAAAGTGAGAGCCTTGTAGCATTCGTGATCAGTAATAGAATTATTCTCTGCTGCCCGTGGACGTAGGCTTCAAAGCCGAACCACGTAATTTCTTGTGTCCGTTATTTCTTCTCGTATTTTTCGTGTTTGCATGTTTTTTCCCCAACAAACTGGTATCAGAGCATAGGTATTAATCCGCTGCTTGAGGGAAAAAGGAAAAATCAAAACTCAATGTGAAACCAAAATTTCTCAAACCAAACGGTGCCTAACCAAACAAAGGTTTTTGTTCGGCGAGGAGTGCTCTGGTGCTGTCTACGTTGAACGTTGGTGGTTGGAGTGGAAGCTTGCGTCGGCGGGTCTTGGTTCGTGTTTGGGTTTGAAGAACAAGCGAAGAAGATAGAGTTCGCGTGCTCTTGAGGTTGGTTTTTGGTATTCAGGTATTATTTTTTGGAAATTGGTTCAAGTTTGTAAAGCAGGTTTAGGGTTTGTAGGCTTTGGGTCTTTGGGTTTATTTGGATGGGGCCTGGGTAGTGGCCTTGTCCAATTTTGGCTAGGCCTTGGGTTTTGGGTTAATTAATTTTTTGTTGGGCTTGGATTCTAGGCCAGAAAAATAATAAATTTTTTTTTTGGGTTTGGGCTTAGTTTAGGCCAAAAGAATAAAAAAGAAATTTTTATTTGGGCTTAGATTTAGTCCTGAAACAAAAAAAAAAAAAAAATTGATTTGACCTTTGACCAGTGTTGACCAGGGTTGACTTTGACCGTTGACCATTGACCAAGGGTTGACCGAGTTTGACCAAAGCCTTACCCCACGTTTTTCGACGTGCTGAGTCCGTTTTTGGGCTCTGTTTTTCCAGATTCTGCTCCGAAGTACGTGTTTAGGGACGGTGTTGACTTTGACCAACAGGTTTGACTTTGACCGGTGTTGACCAAAGTTGACCAGGGGTGTTTCTAAGGTTTTTCGACGTGCTGAATCCGTTTTTGCGATCCATTGAGCCAAATTCCATCCCGAAGTGTGAGTTTTGAGCAAACGAAGATGTCTTCCACAGGTGGAAAGTTTGAAATTGAGAAGTTTGACGGGAGAATGAGTTTCAGTCTTTGGAGGATCAGATTCAAGGCATTTATGACAATGCAAGGACTTTGGAAAGTCATTGAAGGAGTGATCCTGGAAAAGATAGAACCAGCAGCGAGAGAAGAACTCGAAGCGAAAGCCTTGAGTGCAATACATATGTCCGTGACAAATGAAGTATTGCTGGAGATTGCTGAGAAGACGACAGCAGTTGAGGCTTGGAATACTTTGGTGGAATTGTATGCATCTAAATCTCTCACTAATCGCCTCTACTTGAAGAAGCGATTGTATCATCTTAGAATGAAAGAAGGTACCTCACTAAAACAACACCTTGATGAGTTTACCTTTTGTTTTATTGCTTTGAAGGATGTGGGTGTTAAAATTGATGACGAAGATCAAGCTATGATCGTATTATGCTCCTTACCGCCTTCATATATGAACTTTGTGGACACTATGTTGTACGGGAGGGATAAAATTACTTTTGAAGATGTGATTACTTCATTAAAAACGAAGGATCTTCAAACACATATTCCGGGATATAGGGAAGAAGTTCATAGGGAAGGTTTAGTGAGTAGAGGGAGATCGGAGAATAGAGGTGGATCTTTGGATAGAAAGAAAAGCAAGTCAAGGTCAAAATCAAGAGCAAGGAAGCTACGCTGTTTCGAGTATGGCGAAAAGGGTCACATTAAGAAAGAATGTCCAAAACTGAGAAAAGGAAAGAAAAAGATGGAGAATTCAGCTAATGTGGTGGAGAGTGCTGACAGTGATGGAGATAACTCGAGTAGTATCGGGGAAGTTTTGACTGTGAGTGGATCACAGTTGCAAAATCAATGGATTCTTGATACTGGTGCAACGTTCCATATGTGTCCTAGGCGCGACTGGTTCTCTTCTTATTCCAAAAGAGAAGGGAAAGTCTTTTTAGGCAATGATCTTTCGTTAAAGGTGGAGGGAATGGGCATCGTAAATATCAAGATGTTTGATGGTATTACAAGATCTCTCGAGTGTTGGCATGTACCGGAGCTGAAGAAAAACTTGATTTCTCTTGGGCGTTTGGATTCTCATGGATACAAATTCCGAAGTGAGAATGGTGTCTTAAAGGTGACCAAAGGTGCAATTGTGCTTTTGAAAGGGAGCTTGACTGGCGGCCTATATGTCCTTCAAGGTAATCTGATTCACAGTGTTGCAAATTACATCCGAGGAGAGTGATAATGACACTACGCAGTTATGGCACAAAAGATTGGGCCATATGAGCGAGAGGGGACTGACCGAGCTGAGCAAGAGGGATTTGCTTTGTGGACAAAGAACTGGAAAGCTTGAATTCTGCGAGCATTGTGTCTTTGGAAAGCAAACCAGGGTGAAGTTCAGTAAGGGGCAGGAGAACACCAAAGGCACACTTGATTATATTCATTCTGATCTTTGGGGTCCTAATAAAGTTCCTTCCAAGAAAGGTGCCAAGTATTACATCACTTTCATTGATGCATACTCTCAGATGGCGTGGGTATACTTCTTAAAAACTAAAGATGAGGCGTTTCCAACATTTGTCGAGTGAAAGACGTTGATTGAGAAGCAGACTGGTAAACAAATTAAGCGTCTTAGGACTGATAATGGGTTGGAATATTGCAACAAAGAGTTTGATGAGTTCTGCAAGAAACATGGCATTGTGAGACACCGCACATGTGTAGGGACACCACAATGTAATGGAGTTGCAGAACGCATGAATAGAACTCTGGTGGAGAGAACTCGTTGTATGCTCTCCCAATCTGGTTTGAGTCAAGACTTTTGGGCTGAAGCCGTCAATACGGCATGCTACTTGGTGAATAGGTCCCCATTCAAAGCTATTGAATTGAAAACTCTTTTTGAGTTATGGTCTGGTAAGCCTGCTGACTACTCTCGATTGAGGGTGTTCGGTTGCCCTGCATACGCTCACGTGAAGGATGGCAAGTTGGAGCCGAGGGCAAAGAAATGCATATTTCTAGGCTATGTGTCCGAGAGGAAAGGTTACAGGTTGTGGTGCACAGATCCAAAGTCTCCAGGTTTCCTCATCAGCAGGGATGTCACGTTCAATGAGTCTGCTTTATTAGACCAAGAAAAGGAGAAAGCGGTAGCTGATTTAGACCACGGTGTCAAAGAGCAGGTGGAGGTATTTTCTGATGTACCAAATGTTCCATCTAGCAATAGTAGCAGTCAAATTCAGCCGACTCAACCAACTGAGGTACATGATCAAAATGTGCCTGAACAACAGAAGTACAGCATTGCCACTGGGCGAGAAAGGAGACAGATTAGAGAGCCTCAAAGGTATGGATATGCTGATCTTGTTGCTTATGCTTTGACTGTTGCCGAAACAATTGAAGGACATGAGCCGAATTTATACAAAGAGACCATATCTGGGAAAGATTCTGCTCAGTGGGTGGGTGCCATGAGTGAGGAGATTGAGTCTCTTCATAAGAATCAAACATGGGAGCTTGTTGAATTGCCTAAGGGACAGAGAGTTGTCAGTTGCAAATGGGTTTACAAGAAAAAGGAAGGTACTCCAGGGGTTGAAGGTCCTCGATACAAGGCACGGTTGGTGGCAAGAGGCTATACACAAAGGGAGGGTGTTGACTTCAACGAAGTGTTCTCTCCGGTTGTGAAGCATAGTTCCATCAGGGTTTTACTTGCCTTGGTTGCTCTTCATGACTTAGAGCTTGAGCAGCTAGATGTGAAAACGGCGTTTTTGTATGGTGATCTTGAAGAGCAAATTTACATGAGTCAACCGGAGGGGTATGTAGTTCCTGGTAAGGAAAACCATGTTTGCAAACTGAAAAAGTCCTTGTATGGATTGAAGCAGTCACCTCGGCAATGGTACAAGAGATTTGACACATTCATGGTAGGTGCTGGATACACAAGGAGTGCTTACGATAGCTGTGTATATCTCAAGAAGCTTCCAGATGGTTCGTTTGTATACTTGTTGTTGTATGTCGATGATATGCTTATTGCTACTAAAAGCATGTTTGCAATCAACGAATTAAAGAAGCAGCTAGGTGATGAGTTTGAGATAAAGGATCTTGGAGCAGCGAAGAAGATTGTTGGCATGGAGATTCACAGATATAGAAACACTGGGAAGCTATTCTTGTCTCAACAAAGTTATATTGAGAAGGTGCTGGAGCGTTTCGGGATGCTTAAAGCTAAGCCTGTGAGTGTGCCGCTTGCTGCTCACTTCAAATTGTCTGCAGATTTGTCACCTAAAACTGAGGAGGAGGTGGAGCATATGTCTCATGTTCCATACTCGAGTGCTGTTGGTAGCTTGATGTATGCTATGGTGTGCACTCGTCCTGATATTTCACATGCAGTTAGTGTTGTGAGCAGGTATATGGCATCACCTGGGAAAACACACTGGGAAGCGGTGAAATGGATAATGAGATATTTGCGTGGCACTGCGAATATAGGATTGCTATTTAGCAAGATGACTGGAGATTCGAGGTTGGTGGGTTATTGTGATTCAGACTTTGCAGGTGACCTTGATAAGAGAAGATCTCTGACGGGTTACGTGTTTACTCTCTCTGGATGTGCTATGAGTTGGAAAGTGACATTACGCATCGTGGCATTGTCGATCATCAAGCGGAGTACATGGCAATTACAGAAGCTGTGAAGGAGGCCATATGGTTACAAGGCCTGGTTCGTGATCTTGGACTGCAGCAAGATACAAGTACAGTCTTTTGTGATAACCATAGTGCAATCCATCTGACGAAGAATCAGATGTATTATGAGAGGATTAAACACATTGATATCAGATATCATTTTATCAGAGATGTTGTATCACAAAGAATCATATCGGTGCAGAAGATATCTACGCATGAGAATCCAGTAGATATGATGACTAAGGTGGTTCCAGTCAGCAAGTTCAAGCATTGCTTGGACTTGGTTGCTATTTGCGGTGCGGAGCATTGAGCCCTTAAGGGCAGTTGGCTGCAAGGATGATGGTGTATTGATTTGAGCGAATACGTGCTAAGGTGGAGATTTGTTGAATGTGGCCCGTATTCTTGGGCAACAAGAATAGCAGATTTCCTTATTAGCATATTACCTTACTCGCTTGTTACCTTTTGTAGCACATAATTAATTAGTTGCCTTTTCTGCTTAATAGGTTTAGGAAACCTTTGCACTATAACTATGTGGCAATACTCATTATGTTATGTGTAAGAGAGAAACCAAAGTGAGAGCCTTATAGCATTCGTGATTAGTAATAGAATTATTCTCTACTGCCCGTGGACGTAGGCTTCAAAGCCGAACCACGTAATTTCTTGTGTCCGTTATTTCTTCTCGTATTTTTCGTGTTTGCATGTTTTTTCCCCAACAGTAATAGATGCAGCTCCTTTCTTAACGGCTCTTAACTGTGCACATAGTAAGGATTTATGAGCAAGAGATTGTTGCATAAAGGACTCTTGGAGAGAATCCCATAAAGCAGAGGCAAAAGAGTAACCAGTTGCTTGATGAACGAAAGCTTCAAAGAGTGTAGCAGTGATACAAGTAGTAACAAACCCATCAGTTTTCTTCCATTCTACAATGGTTGGTGAGATAGATGAGTCAGCCTTTGGACAAGGAATTGACCTATCAACATAGCCAAGTAGATCATTAAACAAAAAAAACTTTGGTATTTGGCTTTTCCAGGTAAGATAATTGGTATAATCAAGGGCTACTATAACATAAGCCTTGACATTGAAAGTGGCAAGAGCAAAAGAGGGTGTAGAAGTAGAAAAGGAAGAAGCCATCGGCGTGTAAAAATATAACCCAGGAAAGAACGACTTTTGTCTTTTAGGCTAAGAGAAAGCTGATACCATGAAATGATTAAAGAAAGATGTTTTCTCTCTGTATTTTCAAGTAAATAATACAGCTCAAATATATAATACAAAGCCTAACAACTAGTGACAAGAAACGGGAAATAACGTTACAACAGAAAACAATAATTACAAAATTTAAAATTCAGAAAGATGTAATCTTATCAATTACCAGCTAGAGCCAGAACTCTGAGAGGCTCAAACGTGTAAACGAATCTCTTTAACATGATCATACAGAAACATCTCTCTTATTGACTATGCAAGTACATTTTCCGAGGACAAACCAACCCAAAAAGCTTAGAGCTTAATTAGCACACTATCTCTACTAAACAATCAAACCGCATACGTCTAGCCGAACAACATATACACTTTTGCTTTCTCTGAAAATGTACATTAATTAAAAGACATCATATATGGAGATTTATTTTCTATTTGAGAAATTGACTTGAGATATATATCAGGTGCCACTAAACTGAATATTTTGTCATCTCAGATGAACTTTACATTCCCAGGAAGAACAAGGGAAAAAAGAATGCATCAATGTGATCAGGGAAAAAAAAAAAGGAAAAAAAGGTAATGGAAGTCTAGTGTTTATCGAGTAGTACTTACAGTATCTTCATACAAATATGTACTCAGGTGGTTTATAGATTTGTAAACCAAAAAAAGAAAATCGAAATTATGTGTTAGTAGCAGCTTCGGTTGTTGAAGCAATTCCAACCTGCAGCCATTGGGAGGAAGTACCATTTATATTCATGTCCTTGAGGTCACTTAGCTTTGCTGATTTCACCTTACTGTCTGCTTCATCATCCACATTCTCGGTTGTACCAGTAGTAATTATGGCATTGATGTTGTTCTTGTTCTCCTGATCAGCTTCATCACTTTGATGGTGGTGCTGGCGGTTGTCAAGGCAAAGATTACTGTCATCCTTTTCTTTTGCATCTGCATCCCTCCATGGATGCAGATGAATTTCTGTGGACACCTGGAAGCCCAACGGATCTCGAGCGTCCCTCTTTGTTACAGACATGTCATCAATCTCTGCTGGGAGGTTAAGATCAAGAGCTTCCGATTTGTTGTACTGAGATCTTTGCTGGATTTGCTGGTCCATATGGTCATGAAAATGAAACTTCGGCAATGAATTTGCATCAGGAGTATTGGATGTAATCCAGTGGCATCTCTTGTGACCACCAAGGGCTTGTCCTGTTGAGAAAACCCTGTGGCAGATTGAACATTCGTGTACCTTGGATTTCCTCCTCGCGGCACCTACCAGTGGGGTAGCATGTTCAAACTGAAAAGATGATGTTGATTTTGTAGCAAAAAAATCATCATGCATAATCACATCAGCTACTGTATCATTATCAAGCTGATCTTGTTTGGCTGCGTAACACCCTTTAACTTTCTTATGACTAGCTCTATGCCCACCCAATGCTTGGTGGGAATTGAACACTTTTTTGCATGCTTTACATTCAAACAAGCCTTTTGAAATTCCTTTGGCCTTCTCAGGAGGGACTCGGCCAGCAAGGGGACTGAGAAATGCCATCAGCTGATGCCGCCTTTCTTCCTCCTTACTAGCCGAGGCACATGACTCCTCCTGCTCGGCAGCCACCGATGAATCAACCCTTGCATTTGCTAAATCCACTAAACATCGTGCCAGAAGCAAGTCTTCTTCTTCTTCCGTAGATTGATAAGTAGATGTACTAAAGTCATCAACTTTAGCCCTCAATGATCTTTTCCTCTTAGACCAACCACACCCTCTTCTTCCGGCCGTATCCTCCTCCCACTCTGATTCCGGGGAGGACACGAGCGATTCAGCGTCGTCAGAGCCACATTTTCCGTGCTCAAGAAAAGATTTCCAGGACAAGAACTCTTTACCACAATTCTCACAGACCCTACAACTCTTTAGCCTATTAGGGTTTGTTCTTAGTTGGTACATCCTCCTATTGCTTGTTCTATCATTTCCTCCAAGCTTCTCCTCCCAATCGCTTTCCGTATCGTCATCGTCAAGGTTCCCACCCTCATCTCCTATACCGTGAGCTCTCATGTGCCCACCAAGAGCCCTCCCGCACATAAATCCTTTCTTGCATATCCTGCAATAGTGCTTAAAAGGAGTTGGTTGTTGGTCCTGATCAGTACAATCCATGGCTTGAAAGAAGAAAATTTAGAAGAAGTGAATGAGACGAAGAATGAATAAGACATCAAGACAAGAGTTTGTTCTTGTAGTAGAAGTTGTCCATTGGTTGAATGGTGTAAAGGAAGGTTAACTCCTAATTTTTAGTTAGAGTAATTAATGGTAGAGAAAAATAGGAGTTTAAGTTGAGAGTGTGTGACAAGTGGGAGGACAGTAAACGAGTCAGACTTTTTCTACAAACTAAAGAGTGGTGGCGCCGCCGATCAATAACCAAATGAACGGCGGAGAATAAATGGATACATAATTATAGATAATGCACCAACATTAAACAAAGGTTGTGGTAGGTGTCTAATGTGAGAGTGAACACTTCATTGACTGAAGAGTGTTTCTCTCTAGACCGTCCAGTGCCGATTGGAGTAAGAGGGAGAGGGTAGTCCCAATGGACTTTGCCTCCATATAATTGGGGAGAAAAAAAAAAAAACAAAAGAGTGATTCTACCTGCCAACCTTTTCATTTCCCTTCAATTCCAAGCCAAGAAAACTTTAGCCCCATGCTTCACTTTCTCTGTCGGTTGGTTTAAGCTGATCTTGCGCACAATTATATATGTCCGAGAAATTTCTACAATTTGTATTAACGCTTCTCTTTTTCTTGCTCTTTATCACAAATTTATTCTTCAATAATCTGTGTGTCTATATATATATATATATATATATATATATATATATATATATACACGTAGTAAATCTGGAAAGTGAAACGCTTATTGAGCTCATGATAAGTCAAACCACACTCAGCAAAACTTCATGGTCGCAGATGAAGTCACTAGACCTAAGTTTTAGAGGAGTTATTTACTTACCGATAAAAAATTATTTTATTAATTTATTAATAAATGAATATACAGTAAAATTCAAAATAAGTTTCATGTTATAATTTTTTTTAACAACCCAAAATACTTGTATAACTCATAAATAAAAAATAATGGATGCTGTTAGAATTTAATTTATTGTTCGTGATAAACCTAGACTTTTGATCAAGAGAAAGAAAAATCTCTAGACTGAAGCCAGTGGGACCTTTCAAGCATTAGTAACTTCAATTGCCTACTTGAGTATTAAAGAATTAAAAAAATATCAAATATATGTATTTACGAGGTCATACTTAATTTAGAATTCTAGCCCAACTTGGCTTGGTAAGATTTTTACTTCTACTTTTTTAAAGATCAATAATTTATTAAACATTCACTTATCGAGATTTTACTATAATTAGTAAATTAGGTATTATAATTTAAAAGATTTTGTTTATGGGTTTTAGAAACAAATTTAATAAAGATCTCCATGTATGGTTTAATCTTTGTGGGGTTGCTTTAACTATACCCCTATGATAAGCTTAATTTTTCCTATATTTTTATACCTTTTACACTTGAATTTTGAGTTTGTTAGAATTCTATTTTAGAATAAATTCTAACTAATGGGTGTCATTTTTCTATTAATTTTATAGGTGGAATAAATGTTGACTTTTGGAGGAAAATAAACTTCTTCAGTCTTTTGGCCATAACCTCTCGCTCAAATCTCAGAATGAGATGGTTCAAGATGTTAATGAAAAGTTCACGACGAGGTCTACAACTTTCATGTTTGGGGCTCGAGCTTATTCCATCGTTAAAATTGTCAAAATCATTGCGGAAAGTTTTTAGTTGAAATTAAAAAAGTTGATTATGACCTTGAATGACATGGGGCCCGCAAGTGTTGTACAAGATTATTCAAGCTAACCTTCTAGCTCCATTCTCGGTCAATTTCATAAGGAGTTTAAAGGCGGGAAAAGTGGTGGGGACCACAAGTAAAGATAAGGACATGGAAAAAAAAGGAGACAAAAGCAGACCAAAATTGGATTTCTTTATGTCGGTGATGCCTTGAGATTTTTACTTATATATGTGGATGTGTGAGCCAATGGGAGAGCGAAAGAGTTGGGAAGCTGCGCACAAAACAAAATTCAAAGAGGCGTTCCGTCTCCAGTTTATTTTCAGATTTGTATTTAAATTAATTTGAGCCATTTTTGTTAGGTTTTAAATTCGAAATTTTATTTTAGGTTTTATTTATTTTTTAGCTTCAATATTTGTTTTTAGTTTTAATTTTAGATCACTGTTTTAGATTTTAATTCTATTTTAGGTTTCTATGTTAGTTTTGAATTTTAATTCTAGATTTTAATTTATATTTTAGTTCTAGTTTTTGGATTTCTATTTTGATTATTTTTATCATGTTTCAATTTATTAGTTTAGGATTTATGGTTCCAAACATGAGCTAAATTTTTCGTACTAGGGCTGTGATAAATCTTTGACTACTATGTGATATTTTTATTTTAAGTTGTGCATTGGGCTTAATTTTTATGCTATTAATTAATTAATGTCAATTATATTGTTCTTAATGCTCTCTTTTAATTTGCCACCAATTTAATTGATTTTAATTGCATGTTGAGACCGAGAGGTGATATGTGTAATGGACCTATATGAGTTGATGTTAATTATTTGTTGCATAGAGACATGAACAAAGTTAGCATAGCCTGTGTAATGATTCCGGAACCTTAGGCACACTTATAGATTGTCTTTGCATAGAGATATAGCCGAGAAATTTGTGAGTGTGGGATTAACTATGCTCGAAAGAGATAATTGATTAGTTTAGAGAATCCAGCTGCTTAGATTAAATTAATAGGAGGAAAGTGCACAACTAAATAAAATATCTAGTAGGTGTCTTAGGTGAAATCACATGCCCTAGTGATATTTATTTGTAGGTTCTTGTTAATTTATAAATTTTAATTTTAATTTTTTTATTAATTGTTTTTAATTTATTTCTTGCGAGTTTATTAATTAGTTAGGAATTTAGTTATTTATTTTGATTAGAGTTTTCTTTACTATTTTCTTTTGGTTGCTCAGATAGTAGTAAGATTTTTTAATTTTAGTACTTGACAACACAATCTTTGTGGGAACAATACTTTACACATCACTCTATTACTTGTCACAATACCGTGCGCTTGCGGTTTTCATATAACACCTTACTTCATGCCCTAACCTTACTTAGAACGATCTTGAGTCACTAAGGATGGATCTTATATAGTTCTAGAATCCCTATAAGAAATTGAGTGTAATTAGAACCTTGAGTCCTTATTGTCTTAATTAGTTGAGTTATTATGGTTGTAAACAAAGTAATTGAAAAGAAACATATTAAAAAAGAAACAAAAAGTGTTATTACCATTAATTAAGTAATCCATTGTACAGGCAATAAGACTTCTTGTTATCAGCTATAGTTACCTTGTTACAAACTAAACCAATTGTAGGGAATTTGAAGTTACACTACGAAAGTAGGGTAAATATAAGCTACAATTTACATTATGTTATGATCTTATAAAGAATCAGATAACACTACGACGATTCTGTTCGGTGTACCGTAACTTGTAAAGTAAAAAAACGAGGCATGGGCATGCTATCAACCAAAGAACCTCTGATGCCTAAATCAAATTTCCTTTTTTGTTGAGTTTAAGGATGGAGTAAATTGTGTAAAGTGAAGTTCCCTTATCTGGGTATGTGGAGGTCCTATTTATAGTTTGTGGATAGGTTACGTATCCTACCAGTCAAGTCTATTAGGTGATCATCGGATGTGGTGGGGGTGTCGTTGAGAGGAACCTTCAGGTTAGTCAGCACATTGGGTCCTAGGACTTTGGGATCAATGGTTTCCTGATAAGCGTGGTACATCCCTGATAAACTTAGCTACTGCGGCCAATCCCGTATCGTTAGTCCCCATTTGCGGACATGTCGTGTCAAGGTATCACCAAATGATTTCCCAATCACATAGTAGCGTACTTAGGCATTTTCTTGGGCTCCTAGTGTGTGCAGCCAAGTCATCTTGTTTTCTTGCGTGCATGTGCGTCACTATACAATATGCTTGCTATTGTGATAATGGCGTTTCTGGAAATGTGCCATGGGTCACCACTATTTCTGCTTCAACTCTTCACTTATCCAATACACCTATTTTGTTTTTGAATTTTAAACTACCTTATTTGCAATGTACAAATAGCATTCTTGTCTCTAATTCCTTTCTTTCACTTTATCGCATTCTCATTTTTCTGCTATCTCTTTCTAAGTTCAAGGCCTCTTTTTTTCTTTCTGCCTTCTAAGTTCCTCTCCTCCGTTTCCTAGACCTCACCAACGTGATTGTCCTTCAAAGTCTTTCTCTTCAAGGAGTTGCTTTTCCCTTCCCCTCACAAGTTTTCACCTTCTATCTTCAAGTATGCAAGCCTTGAATCCATCTTTTCATTTCTTTTAAAATATGTTCATCATATTAGATTTTCCCTCTAAAGAAGAGTTTATTAGGGTCGATATAACACTAGGGATGGACTCCAGCTTTAATGCTGCCTTTGAGGGTTTAGATGAAAATCTAAGGGCCCTTGTTCCAGAGAACTAGCCCACAGGAATAGGTGAGGCAGCCTAAGGTGTTGACCTGGCTGGTCTCTCTTTTGCAAAAACGGACTGCTCTAAAGGATGTAATGGGGAATGCAAGACTGACTCTAGGTCAATTTTTTAATTATTAACCCTAAACACAAAAAAAAAAAAAAACCTTGCATATAATAATATCACACATAGATACACAAGAACACAAAGTAAAATTGTTAGAACAAATTTACCTCCTGGAGCAGAAAAAAGACCAAAAATTTGTGCTAATTATCTAACAACCTTCTGGACATCTGATCAACAATCAAACCATTTCATTTAAAGCCCTGGAAGTACAGAATGTCCTCCTAAAATTTTAGCATGATTCGATAAGTGATGAACACTTGATCAAGCCCGGATCTGAGACAACACAGAATGTGACAAGAAAAAATAGCTTCCGTCCTCTTGTGTTTTTCTCTCCAGAAACTCTATAAGAACGACCCAAAATGCTTTATATCTTTCCTACTATGACCGGGGAGGTGTTATCTATAAGTAAGAACCAAATTCTTGGTGCAAGAATTGGTTTTAGAATTGTAGAAGCCTATTTTTGTTTTTGGTCGATCAAGAGAAAGAGAAGTTGAGGAGAAGAGAATTGTTTATTTTCTAAACTTCTCCAAGAATGTACGTACTTTAAAAAATTTTTGATGTACAAAAAATTTCTGCTATTTTCTAGACTTAATTAACCCCATTTTAATAGTTCTCTTAGCAATAGACTCCTAGGTAGACTAGAATTTTATCTTGAGGATTTTAAATTCAAATAGAAGATTTTTAGATGATAAGAGTTTCAAATTAAAACCAACTCTTGATCTAATCTTCTAGAATTTAAATCCCGACAAATCTTCTAGAATAAGTGGGGCCCACTCTCTCTTTTTGGACCCCTCCATACAAGACGACTCGACAAAAATGAATATTCCAATATTGGAAACTTAGAGTTCAAGATATTTGAATTATCTTGTATAATATAGCAACTCCATCATAATTTGGAAACCTTACTCAAAAGTCATGTCTCACACACCTAGAAGCTTCATGAAAGAGATTAAGTCACATTCTAATTATCTACATTAAATCTTGGACCAATAATAATTAAGAACAAATCTTCTTTCTTATTTCCAAGAATCCTAATACAATTAGAACTCTTATGAAAACGTGCATTTAGCAATCGACCAATTCAAAGAAATATCCAATAAAAGACTTGTCATGCTTAAAATAATATTCGGCTAGTAAAGGGATGAAAAGACATAACTACCTTTGGCTCCCAAAATGACCAAAATGCCTTTGCCTTCCCTTAAGTGAGATAATGACCATTTTGACCCTAGTCTATTTCATCACAAGACTAAAGCCGCACTCCAAGAATAATTACTGGATGCCAAAAGCGTGTTACAACAATGGATGATCTTTTTCCTTGACCTACTAAGCAAAATGACCAAAACGTCCCTCCATGTATGCCCGTAGTCAAGGTTGGTCCTTTAACTGTACCATCACCTCCTTAACTATCTCTAAACCTTGGAATAACTAGTCCAACATATCAATCATCTTCTAGTCACATTACTCTTGATATCAGGAGAGACCCACAAGCTAAATGGCTTATATACCCTTGAGGGGTTATACCACCACTAAATCTAGATTTAGATGATCATACATATAAGTCCAAGGGGGCACGCAAAATCTACTGTTGCATGTGCATGTCCCAACTGACCTGAAGTCAACACCTATTGCACAGAGCTATTAACCCCAGCCAAGCAAGGTCTTACTCAGAGTGGATCAAAGTACTAAACCTTGACTCCATCAGTTCATCTACATTTCCTCAAGATTAAGAGCATTGGCCACTTAGCATCTGTGAGTATTGTATTTTCTAACTTTGATTATATGGTTACAAGAAAACTAACTCTGAGTGATCTAGTCCAATACATGACACACGTACTTGAGAAACAAGTCCAGAAAGACCTCTAATGACCTAGGTAGATCACCCTCACAAGGAGACTTGCTCGCTATAACCTTATCATGATAGAGTGCGTAGCACTGCCATATAGTTATAGACTTATTTATGATATTACTAAGACTAGACTTGGACCTACTGTACGTCTAGCCTCACTGTGTACCACAATCTTTAGTCAATATCATTAGGCCTATACTAATGCACCATATAATCATACACTAGAGACAATGTACAAAAATGAAATTCAAATATCATTATTAAAATAATTATAACAATAACCAGAAAAACAGTGTCCAAGTGGTGTTTGGGGCATACCAATCCCAATAGACTCCTACTTACACTAAAAATCACTACCTCTAAAAGTAACTCCCAAAGACTCTACATAAATATTAAACACTTTCTTTGAAAGAATGTTTGCAAATGGGTCTACTAAGTTTTCTGTAGAAGTAATCTTTTCCACCACTATATCTCCTCTCTGAATGAATTCATGGATCAAGTGATTTTTCCTTTCGATGTGCTTCCCTTTTTATGATTTCTGGGCTCCTTACACTGTGCTATAGCGGCAATATTGTCAAAATACAATACTATAGGCCTTTGGACAACAGGTACAACTTCTAAGTCAGATAGAAACTTCCTCAACCATGTTACCTCTTTCGCAACCTTAGATGCGGCTACATACTATACTTTTATGGTCAAATCAATAATGTAATTTTGCTTCATGCTTCTCCATGAAAATGCTTCACCTGATAGAGCAAAGATGTAGCCAGAAGTAGACTTCCTAGAAACTCTATCAGAGTGGAAATCTGAGTCTGTATATGCCAATGGTGTCAGATCGTCTACACAGTACTTTAGCACATAATCTTTCATTCTCTTAAGATACTCGATAATGTGCTTGACCATAATCCAGTACTCTGGTCTAAGATTTGACCAAAATCTGCTAACTAAGCCAACAGTGAAACAAATATCTGGTCTAGTACACAATATGGCATACTTGAGACTACCCACTACTGAAGCGTATGGTATCATCTTCATTATTTCATCTCTTTAGGTGTCTTAGGACATTGATCTCCAGATAGAGTTATTCCATGTTTAGAAGGTAACATACCCTTCTTGGAATCTGCCATGTTAAACTTGACCACCAGTTTCTCAATATAGGGAGCTTGGGACAATGCGAGCCTCTTGTTTTAACAATCTTGCAGGAGCTTGATTCCTAAAACATAACTAGCTTCACCCAAATCTTTTATTTGAAATTGAGTTGATAGCCAAATCTTTATGGATGTCAGGATACCCACATCATTACCAATAAGTGGGATATTATCCACATGCAGCACTAAGAAAGCTACAACATTTCCATTACCTTTCTTATAGACACATGGTTCATCAATATTTTGATCAAAGCCAAAAGATTTGGCCTCATAATCAAACTTGATGTTCCATGCATGAGATGCCTGCTTAAGCCCATAAATGGACTTCATAAGCTTACAAACCATATGTTTTTGACCTTTGGCAACATATCCATTTGGTTGAGTCATATAGATGGTCTTGTCAAGCCTCCCATTAAGGAAAGCTAATGTATCTATTTGGTTGTCATATAGATGGTCTCGTTAGGCTCCCCCTTAAGCAAAGGTATCATGGTGTCCATCTACCAAATCTCATAGTCATAGTGACACACAATGGATAAAATATCTTAATGCATTTTAGCATAGTTACTGGTGAGAAGGTTTCCTCATAATCAATCCCTTCTTTCTTAGTATAACCCTTTGTCACCAACCTAGCTTTAAAGGTTTCCATCTTTCCGTCAGGTCCTCTTTTTCTCTTATAGACCTATTTTCACCCTATAGGTTTAATCCTTTCAAGTGCTTCTACAAGCTCCCAGACTTTATTAGAATACATAGACTCTAATTCTGAATCCATTGCCTTATGCCATTGGCTAGCATCTATATTGGCAACTGTTTCATCATAACTAGAGAGGTCTTGTACCTAATCATGTGAAGTAGTCTGAAATAACTCTCTATAGTACCTATTAGGTTGCCTTGGCATCATCCTAATTCGATGAGGCTCTTGTGCAATTGAAGTAATTTGCTATTCTTTCTTATTTAAACAAGTTACAGGTGTACTAGGAGATTCTTGAGTAATCTCCTCTAGAACTATTCCAGAGTCTGGTGTCTTTTGGATCACTATATCTTCTTCCAAGAATCTAGCATAAGTGCTTGTCAGCACTTTTTACTACTTGGGATTATAAAAGATCCCCCACCTCTGGTTCCCTTAGGATACCCAATAAAATAACATAATTCCAACATTGAAGGATTGTTACTCAATACATAAGCTAGATGATATGAATTTTGAGCACAAGCCTAAATAGCCCGTAACTGCACGGGTTACGTGTAGTACAGTGTCTACAAATGTGGGGTCGAATCTATGGGGAGGCATAACGTGTGTAGCGTCTTAAGCTAAATGCATCTTAAAGAGTCCTAACTACAATCTTTTTGTCACTTTTAGTTTGAGGGGAGCTTGAGAAAGATAAGTCTAAGTTATAGGCAAGAAAATAAAAAGGTAGTATATGTGTGTCATAAGGGAATCAAGCGATCTAAAGGGATGCTAACCTGTAGAAATGGGGAATAGGGTGATTACGGCTTGCAAATAGGTGATTACTACTTCTTTGTAGGGTTACTTGATGGATTAAACTAGGTTTCTCTCGTCTAGTCTCCTAATTAACTTGTTAATTACACCCTAAGCCTTCGTGCGAATTCGTTCCTAGGTGTCGACCCGTAGAGCCATGGCATATGGTCTTTATGACTTAGGGCCATAGGGCTAGCTAGTAAGGATTCTAGGTGACTTAGATCGATCTAAACCTTGTGTCCAAACCATTGGCTGGATTTAAAGCCTAGACTAAGTCCGTCTAAGGTCGACTAACCTACCCTGAAACCCATTAGCTAGATTTAAAGTTGAGGGAGACTCGATCTAGGCTAGCCATTAGTTATGCACCACTGATCGTCGTAAAAATAATGTTTAAGCGCAAAGAAAACACATCTAGGGCATGGTGCTCGAGAATATTTTGGAGTACTCTACTACTAAGCACATAGACATACTTAGATTACAGCAATTTAAGTAATAGCACCTCATATGTGAGTAATAGGAGCTGTTTATGCTATTAAGTATGCTAACACACATATAGACATGTATATAGTCATACCCACTTCATGTAATCACCACACAAACACATAGACATGCTAGCATAATTATATAGAGATGGTTAATAGCATAATAGACTTCAATATATATACGTAACTTCATTGAGGCATTTCAACAAACACATAGACATGTATGTAAAATCGCCTTTGAAACCCTAAGCACAAAGCGTATATATATAAAAATCCATCAAGTACCCATTACAAAAGAGTACTAATCAATCTATAAATACATGAATAATCACTCTACATAGCTCTAATAATACATAATTACGCTGAGGATAAAAGAGAGATAACCTTCTATCCATAGCACATATACTAGAGTTAGGCTTAAGCGTAAGCAAATGTACATAGTTGAGTTTCTAAGTTAAATGCCATACTAAATGCTTAATTTTGTGCCTTAGTTAAGTGACAGGGCTGAAACAGAGCTTGAATAATGATAGACGATAAAGATAGAAGAGGTGCAACTCCTGCGATGAAGGTCAAGTGTAAGAAAGAGACCATAGAAGGCCAATTAAAGGAGCCGGTCGACTAAGAAAAAATGCCAACAACTCCAGAGAGGAGCCTAAAATTGCCTGTCGAGTTCCCCTAAAGAAAGCCGGTTGACTGGCCAATCCAGAGAGCATCACTAGAAAAGCCAGACAAGTTCAGAAGAGAAGCCAGTCGATCAACTAGGTCGACCGACTGTGCGTGGCAGATGGTATAATAACTCAAATTTTTTAGTTTTTAAAGGGGATTTTTTGAGATCCCTACACATACCTATTTCTCACACACAAAACCCTATTCTCGCCCATCTCTAATTCACACAATGACACACACACCTACTTGAAATTAAGTTGATTTTGGAGGATTCAAACATTCCTTGGTGAAGATTTGCTCAAGTTTGTAAAGAAACAAGCAAGGATGAAAAAAGGACATTTCTATAACCTTCTTCATTCTTATTTACTTCATGCTTGATTAGATGATTTAGGGTACCTAACTTGTGTAATGGGTTGATATATATACTCTTTGTTATGGGATTTTATTGGCTTATATATATACATACTTTGTTCTTATTTTTAGAAGCTTTATATCAATTCATGTCCATATGTTTGATGTAATGCTTGAATGAGTTGTATGTGTATAGATTGGGTTTTATCTACTATAGAACACTTCTAATCCTTAGATTATGCATGTCCATGAGTGTGATTATGGATAATATGAAGTGGGTTGATTCTATTCAAGTCTTTATGAGTATGAAATATGCCTTATAGTGAATACATGCTCAATCAATGCTACATGTTGCTACTTGAATGCTTTGAATGGCGTAAATCAAACTCGCCAGTGTTTGTATCATGGATAGGACGTCATATTGACAACGCCTTGCCTTAGTATGTGTAAGACTGCACTTACTAGGTATTAATCTACTTTAATGTCCCTAGAATGACAGTACATAAGTTAGGATTAGTCTAGGTCGAGTCCCCTTTAGTTTTAAATCCAATTAATAAGAGTCTGGATAGGCTTAGTCGACCCTAGAAACCCTAGGTCTTAGCTTTAGTTCTAGCTAATGGTTTAAGAACTAGGGTAGGATTGTTCTAAGGCACCTAGGTAGCTTTTAGTACATAAAGACCACGATGTAGCTCTAAGTGTGCACGCTTAGGGACGGACCCGTACCGAGTCTTAGGGTGTAATTAGGACAATACTTAGTTGCTTAGTATTAGAAGCTTTATGTAGAAAGCCAATCCCCGAATCTCATAGCGTAGAAGCACTAAATCACCCATTCGCAAGTATAGGTCACCCGATCACCTTTCCTCTGTTTCAATCCCCTAAATTAGCCTAGTTATTTCCATTTTTTCCTTAGCGCATTTATAGTATAGTCTTTCATCTTTTTCCCTTAGCTCTTAAAAATCCAAAAAGTACAAAAATATGTTAGTTTAGGTCTTCTTTCTAAGCTTTGATCGTCGTCTCTTGAGTGCAAGCAAGACCCGTAAGCACACGGATCGATGCAGTAGAGTGTGTGCGAGAACGGGTATTGAACCACAGGGAGGCTATATTGTGGGATGGATTTTACGTGTGTATGTTCTATAGAATGCCAAAAAGAAAACTTAATCTAACTCTTTTTGGTACTTTTGGATGGTCGAGAACTCTAACTAAAGAAAATAAAACTATACTATGGGAATAGAAAGTTTAGAGACAAGCTATCTAGAAAGAACTAACAAATGGAAAGGATTAGGGTGACATCTACTTATTAATGGGTGATCCTAGATTCCACTACTATAGGATTACATGGAACGGCTTAATCATTAATTCCTCTTTTACTAGGTTGCTTAATTAATTTCCTAATTTCCCCCTAGCGGGTCTATCCCTAAGTGGCGCGCCCTAGAGCTACGGCGTGGTCCTTATAACCTAGGGCCTTAAGAGTGACTAACTAGCTTCCTAGGTGACCTAGAACAAACCTACCCTAGTACCAAAATCGTTGGCTAGATTTAAAGCTAAGACCTAGTGTCTCTAGAGTCGACTAAATCTACTCGAAAACCTATTGGCTGGATATAAAGCCAAAGGAGACTCGATTTAGACTAGCCTTTAATTATGCTTCGTCATTCTAGGGTCACAATAGCGAGATTGGACCTATTAATGCATTCATACATGTTCTAAGTCAAGGTGTTCATGAATAAAGGGACCTATTCGACTACTAAACATTGTCATGCTCGGATTACACCATTAAAAGCACTTTTGAACCAACATGTATGCAATATTGAGATCATATTTACTACTAGGCATGCAAACATAGACATGGACAAGAATATAAGCATTACCCACTTCATAAGATCCACACATAAACACATAGACATGATTATAGAATGGACTAGAGATGTTTAGTAGCAAAAAGACTTCAATTTATACATATGCAACTCTTATAGGCATATTATCAAACACCTCGACGTGTATTGGACTAGCCATTGAAACAAGAAAAACATAGCATATGGAAATACATTAAGCCTTTGAATCCCATAATATAGAAGCATAGAATCAACCCATTACACAAGTGTCATCACCCTAAACAAATCTATTCAAACATAATATAATAGAGAATGAAAAAGAGAATAGAAAACTCCCTTTCCATCCTAGCAATTCCTGCACAAAATCCTTGAGTAGCCTTTGATCCAAGTGTTTGAAACCCTCTAAATGAGCTTAAAACTAGGTGAAAAGTGTGTGAGTGTATGTGTGTTGGAGATTGGTGAAAGGGGAATTAGGGTTTGGGAGATGGGTGTGAAAGAATATTTCTTAATTGTCTTTTAAAATGGCCAAAAATGGGCTTATATAGCTAACTTTTGCGACTATCAAAACACTTAACCGGAGCACCAGTACCAGTGGGGCCTCTGTTCTGGTAGCAGAAGTTTGCTCTCTATTTTTGGTGAAATAGTGAGCCGGTGCACCGGTACTTTGAAGCCAGTGCTCCGGTAGTGCCTCTTTGCTCTGTTTTGTCTTTGTTTTAGCTCCGTTTTGCTTCCAATTGTCTTGACCTTTGTCCAGAAGCCTCCAAACTTGTTTTTCTTCCACTTTTCCTCTTCAATATGCTTCCAATCCTTGCTCAAACCATCTTCATCTTCGTTGATCTTCAAACAATCCTCAATCTCACCTATAACATCCAAAATAAGCCATTAATGTAGCATTTACCTTTTAAACATAATTGTGTACAATTGTATACGCTTAACCCTATACCGACCATAAGTACTACACTAATGCAACTATTTAAGCTTAATACACCTCCAAAATATAGACAAATAACAATTCAAACACACACAAAAGCACAACACATCAAGCTTTTTCTAAAGCTTGCTAGTATGGAATTTCTTCCACAAATTCATGCCTCCCTGTGGTTCAACACTTGCACTTGTACACATTATTCTACATGATCCGTATGCTTGCGGGTCTTTTAGGGCTTGCACTCAAGAGACACACTAAGTTCTTGGCATCGTTGCTAGGGAGGCACGATTGTTTGTGCTCTTTGTTTGTGTGTTTTGGTAGTTGCTTTATTTGTTTTTCTTGCTTTTTCTTTATAATTTATTTAGTTTTTACTTATCTTATTTCTTGTTTATATTATCTTGCTTTAGTTCTTGCTTAACTATTTTTGCTTTCGTTTTTGTTTTTAGTAGACTTTCTAGGATTGTGGTTCATTTACTGTAGTCTTAGGAATATTGAAGTTTTTAGAGGTTGAAATGGCTAGAGTTAGGATAGTTTGTGCATGCTTGATAGGAGATCCCTTAGAAATCCCCTAGTCTCTCTTAATCCCGAACCTGATAGGATTACAAAGCATTTTTGGAATCTAGGAGATCTTCTTGAGGAGATGGCTGATCCCAATCATCCTCCTAATCGTCCCATTTCCCCAATGAATCCTATTTCACCTCATGATCAGCATGGGCACTAAGCCTAAGATGATTTTAGGCAAGAGCCCTGTAGACCGGATCCACTTATATTAAGGAATCCACTCTTAGGTAATTCTTCCTCCCTAAAACCTTTGAGCCTAATTTGGCCATTCAAATTTCAGGTTTGGGTGAGACGAACTTCAAGATTAAGCCTAATATGTTGCCCATGCTTCCTTTCTTCTACGAGAGAAGCAATAAGAGTCCTCTAGAGTATGTCACTAATTTTGTTAAGATGAGTTCCACTCTCCATGTCCCCAATGTCCCCTAAGAGGTCAAACATCTAAGATTATTTCCTTTCTATCTTAAGGACAGGGCTAGGGCTTGGTTGCATTCCTTTCCTAATGGTTTGTATTACTGTATGGGTTGAGCTTCAATCTAAGTTTTTTCAAAATTTTAATCCTATGGCCAAGACGGCCGACCTTAGAACTGCCGTTATGACTTTCTCCCAACATGATCTAGAAGTCTTTCTTGAGGCTTGGGAGAGATTCAAAGACGTTCTTAGACAATGTCCACACCATGAGTACGGCAATCATGACCTATTGCAGTATTTCTTTCGAGGCATAAATAAACAAAATAGAATGATGGTCAATGTTGCCTCCGATAGTGGCTTATATCTTTTGAGACCAATTGAGACATAGGAGAAAATAGAGTTGATAGTTGAAAATTCTTTTCAAAATTTTGTTGTGTAAAGGTCTGGTCGGGGAGCTAATATGAAAAGTGTTAATAAGGTTGGAGTTTCTTTAGATTTACCTACTAAGGCAGATGCTTTAATGAATAAGTTAGATCAATTCATTTCATTGTCTCTTTCATCTCGTGGTTATAAGACTAGTCCCACAGGTTTTTCTTCCACCCCTTTAGTTGTTGAGGTTCGTGCATTGTGTTCCGAGTCATCTCATGAAACCATAGCTTGCCTGTTAGCATCCCAATTTCCCTAATTCATGAGAGAGCAAGTGTGTGCCACCCAAGGTTATTCTCAGGAGTATAATCCATACTCGAACACATATAATCTAGGTTGGAAGGATAACCCAAAATTTTCTTAGAGACAAGATCAACATGAGTCTAGTTCACATGCCCAAGCTCCACCCCAATAGCGACCCCGTTCTTAATATCCCCCAGGTTTCTATCATATTAATCAACCATGTCTTACTAGTGCTCCTTGACCTCAGGCTTTACCTACTCCTTCTAGTAGCCAGCCTCCTAGTAATGATATGATGAGGATAATACAGTTCATTCAGAACCATCAGTAGGAATTAGCTAAAAATAGGCAGCAAATTGCGAGGTTTGAGGCATAGTTATGACAGATTGCTAGTTAGTTGAGCACTATAGACCTCAGGAAATTGCCTTCACAACCAGAGGTGAGCCCTGGAGTCCAGTCCTGTTCCTTCACTGATACCACTTATCCCCCTCAGGCCCAGACTAAGGTCGTCACCACTCTTAGGAGCAGTAAGGTAATGGATAATAGGGTAGGAGTTGACTTTGTAGTGCCTGCACCTAGTGGTCCTTCCGAGTCTAGAGAGCCATATAATAGCCTTGTTGAGAGGGATTCTAAAGAAGGTCCTGTTGAGAGAGTTAAGCCTACTAGAGACCGTGGAGAGAGTAGTACCTCCTGCCCTCATCGGGAGGAAAAAGAGCCTATTGACGATTCCCATGTGTTTAGAGGTGTTTCACTTAGAGTTCCCTTCCCATCTACCTTAGAGAGGCCTACACCTAGTGAGAATTCTAGGTTTTTCAAGATTTTAGAGCATCTTAAGGACCTTAAAGACAATCTTCCTTTAATAAATGTGATCCTTTCCATTCCCTCCTATTCTAAGTTCATTAAGGATCTTTGTACAAGGAAGTGTAAGTCATCAAAAATTGCTAAGAAGGTGAGGCTTATGGAGAAGGTGAGTAGTATTTGTACTTCAGGCCTCCCGACCAAAATGAGTGACGCTAGAGCCTTCACTATTCCTTGAAGTATCTGAGAGACCCAGATTGATCATGCCTTGTTAGATTTAGGGTCCAGTGTGAATCTCATTCCCTACTCTGTGTATCAACATCTAGGTCTAAGAGAGTTGTCCCCTAAACATGTTACTTTTCAACTGGCTGATAAGTCCGAGTGTAGACCTAGAGGTGTAATAGAGGATTTTATTGTCTAGGTAGGTGAGTTTGTGTACCTTGTTGACTTCATAGTGTTAGATATGGATTCGGGACATAGCCCTAGACATTCTACACCGTTCTTCTAGGTCACCCCTTCCTTCCCACAGTAGATGCCAATATTCATTATAGGTCGGGGTTATTAGAGATGAAATTTGAGAATTTGAGGTCCACTATGAAGGTTGCCGAGGCGGTGAATAGGGCTAGTATAGAAGGAAAGAATGGAGAAGAGTGCTTTAGGGTTGATATGATTTATTCTTGTGTTGAGGACTTTGTAGAGAGAACTATGATCAATAAAGAAGATTTGAGAAAATTTGAGGAATTGTTGACTAGCTTTGATTTAGACACCTTAGAAAGGAAATGTGTAGCTTCTATTTCATTGATTGAGAGCCCTTTTATTGATAAGTTACTTGAGGTTAATCGTTTTACTCTTGATTCTAGCGACTTCCCCATTGATGAAGTTGAAGTTGAGACCCCCTTGGTTGAGCCCAGTTTTTCTTTAGAGCTCAAAGCCCTTCCTAACCATTTGAAGTATGTATGATACCATTCTAGGCCCAGGTGATAAGACCACAAATATGAGTAGTTCGCGGACATAGATGAGTCCTTCAGCTTAGGCTATACCTTAGAATAAACAAAAAAGTAGAGATCAATGGATATTACCTAGTATATAGTTAGATCCCACAACGGAGCTGAAGGTTGCCCCAAAAATGCCTTTAATCTCTGAAAATGGCAAAAAGGGCAAAGAACTCCAAGAGATCTCTCTATATAGTTCATACCATAATCTCAAAGTTTATCCGGGATGCATCCTAATCTCAAGACCTTAACGATGTAAGCGGAGTATTTGAGGGTAATCCTCTACGTTTGAGATGGCCTAAGACATACTTTATGATATGGTAATGTTACAATAATCCATCAGAGATTCAGCCTGTCATTAGGCTAAACCAAGCACAAAAATAAAATAAAATGACAGAAAAATAAAAAGAAACAATACCGTGGAAGGGAAACTCAGAATATTATTAATTTCAAAATAATTACAATAAAGGGAGAAAAATAAAAACTGTACCCACACTAAACTAATCCGAGACTTGGTTTTTATAGACACTTGCGTGCTAGGATTTGAAATCAAAATTCAAAACAACTTTTCTCGGACTTCACTTATTTGGAATCCGGAAACACAATAATTACAGACACAGTAAAAGTAAAATCTACTGTTTATCTACAGTAGAAAGATGACATGATTTGTCCTAGACGACAAATCTATTTCTCACCTAACCTATCTTTATCCTGTTGAGGTGAGCTGGAAGATTCCTCCTGTTTCTGCTTTATCTGCAGCGACGAACCCTTCAACGCGTCCTTCATTGATTCGAACACGTCATCCGAGGAATAGTCTCCTTCTTCCTCTGGATCCTGTGATTGTCCTGCAAGGCAAAAATATCAGCTACCCTGCGGTTGTGACGCCTCCATTGACATCTCCGACGGCAACGATGAAGATCTACCTTTTTGAGTGAACTGGACCATTTCTTCTTTTATCTGGTCCATATAAGCCATCATAATCTCTTGAGATGAAATCTTTGGATTATCCTTCTGCAATCTAATCGCAAACTGCTCAAAGGATGATTTTGGAGCATCTTCAAGTATCTTCTTCTTCTTCTCCTTCATCTCCTCCTTATATTCTAGGAGCTTAGCTTCAATTTCACTAATCAAATCCTATGCATGCAACTTTTTGGTGCTAAGATCAATCTGGACCATTTTCTGCCAGAACTTTGTGAAGAATGTTCTCTTCAGATAAGGAATATGCTGTTGAGCATGACCTACTTCTGGAATCCACCTAACTATCCAGGGGATTGAAAATTCCAAAAAAAAGTACATTGACGCCGTGCCTTCAACATATTGTTGTTGGTCTTCAAAATTCTGAACCCTCGGCAAACACTCCAACCATTCCGTATACAATCCTTTGAATGGCTCCGATAATATTGTCGGACTTGGACCAAAGAAGTTTCACCAAATAATAAACCAAGTTGGAATCTCTTTATTGAGAACAACAGTAGCTATTTTCACGAACCATGAATGCTTATGCTGCTCATTCTCGAAATAAAATACCTTCGAGAAAGCATCCACGTAATCCCAATAAGAGTATTACATTGGGCCTTGTTGAGTAGAAACAACATAGGCCTTCAGTTTATGTGTAGAAAGACCCCACTCTTCAGCATTTATTATGCTTTTGATAGAGATTTTGCTATAAGCAATATCCCTGGACATCATATCTACCTTACCATTCTTCTTGAAATGCTCAAAATCGGCAGAGAATGTCTTTATGAGTATATTCCATAATGGTGTCTAGTCTTATATGACTGAGCTGGAAATGAGAACTCATCAAGATATTTGTGCATGAGAACCCATGGATCTTGTTTATATACAAGATCTTTTTGTGACAAATACAGGATTATTTCCTGTTGACTTCCCTGTGAATATTGCAAGGAATCATCATACTCTGTATTTAGAGCTGAAGCGAAAGAAGTAATATTCTTCTCTCCTGACTTCTTTTCTTGTTCATCAAGGAATTTTATTAATTCCTCGTAGACTGGAGAACTTGGATGTGGAAGGCGAATATCAAAATTTTCAGCCCGAAGTCTATTTCTCCGGTGTTCAGCCTCTTCCACTGCCAACTCCAACACTTTATTTGCGTAATGGTAATCTGGAGATTTATTTCCCCTACCATGACCACTTTGATGGGCATATTTCTCGTGGCCTCGAGAACTTCCAGGGTAATTTGATTGGGCATATTTCCCTTTACCCTTGTGTCCTCCTCTCTCAGGGGGCTGCATCCTGCAAAAATTCACGAGTGAGAAAATCAAGCAAAGTATTATTCTTTCCCTGAATATGTTTGATTTCAAAATCCAATGGGGCTAAATTTGCCTGCCACCTAGCAAACATTTGCTTTGAAACATCATGTTTGAAATCTTTATTAAACATATATTTGGCAGATTGGCAATCAGTTTTTATTAAAAACTTTTGATTTAAAAGATCATCATGAAATTTCAAGACACATTTGACAATTGCTAAAATTTCTTTGGCAACCGTAGCATAATTCTGCTGACTGGAATTCCATTTCCCAGAATGATATCTAACAAGATATTCTTGTTTAGATATAGGATGAACTTGTTTGGGAACACCTCTAAAACAAATATCTGAAGCATCTGTCTCCACAATCTTATTCCATGTGGGATTAGCTAACATAAGACAGGGTAAGTGTTTGACTTTTGATTTAATCAACCTCACCGCCTCAATATGTTTATCTAACCATTGGGAAGGGGATTTCCTAAGCCTATCATATAAAATAGCAGTATCCCTAGCAAGATGTTTGTAATTAGGTAGAATATCATTCAAACTACCCAAAAATCTTTGCAATTGAGTTTTATCAGAAATAATATCAGGAAATTTTGAAGCAAATTCAATACTTCTATCAATAGGAATTATTTTCCCATCTTCAATAAAATGACCCAAAAATCTAATTTTGGTTTGGAAAACCTGCATTTTAGGTTTTGAAACAAGTAACCCATTTTGAACCCATTTTGAATTATTAATTTTTTGAAAATATCAAGATGTTTGAAATGGGTTTCAATGTCCTTAGAAAATACTAAGAAATCATTAATATAAACAACCATGAAATCACTATAAGGTATGAATATATCATTCATAATATTCTGAAATTCAGAAGGTGCATTTTTCAATCCAAATGGCATAACATTCCATTCAAAATGCCCTAAAGGTACTACAAATGCAGTTTTGTACCTATCTTCTTCAATTACCTGTATTTGATAGTATCCAGATTTCATATCAAATTTAGAAAATATAGATGCATCATGAACCCTATCAAGTAAATCCTTTTTATTAGGAATGGGGTATTTGATCCATTATAAAACTTTATTAAGAAGTTTATAATTAGTAACTAACCTAGGAGTCCCTCTCTCTATCTCACTATGCTTATTAACATAAAAACCTGTACAACTCCAAGGTGAATGAGATTTCCTAATTAATCTCTTATTAAGAAGACTATCTATTTCCTTCTTACAAAATTCCAGATATTCACTACTCATCTGACATGGTCTAGATTTGGTAGGTATACTATTTTCATCAAAACCATCTATCTATGGTAAAGAAACAATATGCTTCTTCCTATCCCAAAAAGCATTTGGATGATCAGCACATATGTCTGCTGAGAATTGATTTATTATCAATTTAATTTTTTTCTTGAAGTTTTGGATTATTTAACCTTTCTTTTATTGTTAAGGTTGAGATTTCTTGCTTAAGATAATTTAATTGATTACCTTTATCTTTTATTAAATCAACAATTTCATTAAGCATCCGAGAAACTAGATCCCTAATAAAATTAAATTTTATTTCTGTTCCTTCAAAACTACCAACTAATCCACTAGTAGTTATTTCCTTAATGGGGAAAATCTTACGAAGGAAAGGTGTGCCTAAAATGACTTGATTTGTCATATTCCTAACTAACACAAAACTAGTTGGAATGCACTGTCTATCCTGACAAATATAAGCATGAGATAATTTATATAAAATCTCCATTTTATCACCACTAGCTGAACTTAATGAATGAGTGGTTTTTTCAAAGTATTTTGTTGGAATTAAACCTTCCTGGATACAATTAAGATCCGTGCCACTATCTATTAGTGCTATTAATTCACTTCTAAACTCTCCTTGTATTAAAAGAGTTATTTTGACCAACCATTTTTGTGAAGTTATATACTCCATCTTTCCTAAAAATGGTTGTAATTCAAAACTACTGGGTTGTCCTAAGGATTCCTGGACTATAGTCTTTCCCTTATCTAGATATCTAATCTATTAGTTAGACTACCTATTTGGTCTTTTATTTGGATATTTTCCTGAGATAATATTTTTATCTCTGCCTTCAGGTTATCAACTTCTATCTGAAGATCTTGAATAGTAGTAGATGAAGAAACCTTATGTTTTGCTTCTAACCTTCTCCTGACTTCCTTAAGAGTATAAGGTACAAAATTTCTTTGGGAAACTTCTATTATTTCCTCAGGTTCTTTATTTTTTCCTAAAGATTCTAAGATTTTATTCCTAACTTCAAAATCTTTAACAATTCTTAATAGTTCAATGATATTATCATTGGTTAAGACATTTAATTGAAAGTCTTTAAACTGAGAAAGGATTTTCTGTATTTTATTAATACACATTTGGAAACCTTTATTGGGTTCCTTACCGTCATCTGAACTGATAGATTCTGATTCAGTGTCTTTATTATGAAGGTGATGAAGATCCTCAGAGGATTGAGTAAAATCAAATTCAAAAGTGGATGGTATGTCTAAATCCGAAACAAGCATTATTTTTAATAAACTATCCTGAAGACTTTTATCTATATCTAAAGCCTTAATTTTCTTTCGAAGATAGCATTTATGAGCATAATGACCAACTTTTTCACATATATAACAAGTGGGTATTTTATTTTTATTATGTGATTTCTTATAACCACGTTTTTTCTTAGCTTCTAATCTAAGCTATTTTCTTTCTCTCCTAGCAGCTATTTTTTTCTGATAACTAAGGGAGGTATACTTTTGGACTGTAGGTTTCTTACATATCTTTCTACTAGATTGAGGTATATCAATCCCAAATTGATCACAGAATTGTCCTAATTGACTTTTTTCTGTAAGATTTTGTTTTTTAATTTGTTGGTTAAGCTTAATTTCATTACATAAAGCTAACCCTTCTTGCATACATTTACCAATTAGTGTACCATAGGTCAGATTATCATAATCTATGGCTGAAACTCCTATTTTGAGAGTTTTCTTGACTCTTTCAGCAAATAAACGTGAAAGACCATCGATAAACTTAGACTTCTAATGACTTTGATTCGCTTCTGGCAATTCCATAATGCGACTAAGGAATACATCCTTATATCACCTAAATGAGGTTAGAGTAGGACACTTAAGGTTTAATAAAAGTGACCTAATATTCTCAGTATTTGTGGTAAACCTACCTATGAAATGTTCACATATATTTATTATGAGTGAATACACCACATCTGGGATTGTTTGACCCTGTTCTTGTTTTACTGAACTAAGTATGGATTGTCTCTGGGATTCCTGAAGATAATTATCCCACCATTCTTTTAATTGACCAGTAAAACCTGCTATTATCATTAAAGCAATATTTTTATCTGTATTCTCATATTGTTTACAGATAGTAGAATACATCATCATTCTATGAATAGTATTATAAATTTGTTGATCAGTCGAACCATCAATATTCCATTCATATATTGTCTTACCATTATAGTAAGTTTTTTCATAAGATGGTTCCTCAAATAATAAATCTTGAGGTGTCGGTCTGGGATAATAAAATTTTTGTTGGACCGGCTTCTGGGCAAATTTATGATTAAAACCCTTCATTTTATTAAGAGTATCATTAACAATTTGTTGTTGTTGGATATTATCAACTAAATCAGGAACCCAATAAAGATTGCCAAATGTGTTTTAATAAAATACAGAGTGAGGAAGAAAATAATTATTATAAAATCCTTTCTCAGTTTAAAGACTTTCAATTAAATGTCTTAACCAATGATAATATCATTGAATTATTAAGAATTGTTAAAGATTCTGAAGTTAGGAATAAAATCTTAGAATCTTTAGGAAAAAATAAAGAACCTAAGGAAATAATAGAAGTTTCCCAAAGAAATTTTGTACCTTATACTCTTAAGGAAGTTAGGAGAAGGTTAGAAGAAAAACATAAGGTTTCTTCATCTACTACTATTCAGGATCTTCAGATAGAAGTTGATAACCTGAAGGCAGAGATAAAAATATTATCTCAGGAAAATATCCAAATAAAAGACCAAATAGGTAGTCTAACTAATAGATTAGATAGTCTAGATAAGGGAAAGACTATTGTCCAAGAATCCTTAGGACAACCCAGTAGTTCTGAATTACAACCATTTTTAGGAAAGATGGAGTATATAACTTCACAAAAATGGTTGGTCAAAATAACTCTTTTAATATAAGGAGAGTTTAGAATTGAATTAATAGCACTAATAGATAGTGGCGCGGATCTTAATTGTATCCAGGAAGGTTTAATTCCAACAAAATATTTTGAAAAAACAGCTCATTCATTAAGTTCAGCTAGTGGTGATAAAATGGAGATTTTCTATAAATTATCGCATGCTTATATTTGTCAGGATAGACAGTGCATTCCAACTAGTTTTGTGTTAGTTAGGAATATGACAAATCAAGTCAGTTTAGGCACACCTTTCCTTCATAAGATTTTCCCCATTAAGGAAATAACTACTAGTAGATTAGTTGGTAGTTTTGAAGGAACAGAAATAAAATTTAATTTTATTAGGGATCCAATTTCTAGGATGCTTAATGAAATTGTTGATTTAATAAAAGCTAAAGGTAATCAATTAAATTATCTTAAGCAAGAAATATCAACCTTAACAATAAAAGAAAGGTTAAATAATCCAAAACTTAAAGAAAAAATTAAATTGATAATAAATCAATTCTCAGCAGACATATGTGCTGATCATCCAAATGCTTTTTGGGATAGGAAGAAGCATATTGTTTCTTTACCGTATATAGATGGTTTTGATGAAAATAATATACCTACTAAATCTAGACCATGTTAGATGAGTAGTGAATATCTGGAATTTTGTAAGAAGGAAATAGATAGTCTTCTTAATAAGAGATTAATTAGGAAATCTCATTCACCTTGGAGTTGTACAGGTTTTTATGTTAATAAGCATAGTGAAATAGAGAGAGGGACTCCTAGGTTAGTTACTAATTATAAACCTCTTAATAAAGTTTGAAAATGGATCAGATACCCCATTCCTAATAAAAAGGATTTATTTGATAGGGTTCATGATGCATGTATATTTTCTAAATTTGATATGAAATCTGGATACTATCAAATACAGGTAGTTGAAGAAGATAGGTACAAAACTGCATTTGTAGTACCTTTAGGGCATTTTGAATGGAATGTTATGCCATTTGGATTGAAAAATGCACCTTCTAAATTTCAGAATATTATGAATGATATATTCATACCTTATAGTGATTTCATGGTTGTTTATATTAATGATGTCTTAGTATTTTCTAAGGACAATGAAACCCATTTCAAACATCTTGATATTTTCAAAAAATTAATAATTCAAAATGGGTTCAAAATGGGTTACTTGTTTCAAAACCTAAAATGTAGGTTTTCCAAACCAAAATTTGATTTTTGGGTCATTTTATTGAAGATGGGAAAATAATTCCTATTGATAGAAGTATTGAATTTGCTTCAAAATTTCCTGATATTGTTTCTGATAAAACTCAATTGCAAAGATTTTTGGGTAGTTTGAATTATATTCTATCTTATTACAAACATCTTGCTAGGGATACTGCTATTTTATATGATAGGCTTAGGAAATCCCCTTCCCAATGGTTAGATAAACATACTGAGGCAGTGAGGTTGATTAAATCAAAAGTCAAACACTTACCCTGTCTTATGTTAGTTAATCCCACATGGAATAAAATTGTGGAGACAGATGCTTCAGATATTGGTTTTGGAGGTGTTCTCAAACAAGTTCATCCTATATCTAAACAAGAATATCTTGTTAGATATCATTCTGGGAAATGGAATTCCAGTCAGCAGAATTAAGCTACGGTTGCCAAAGAAATTTTAGCAATTGTCAAATGTATCTTAAAATTTCAAGATGATCTTTTAAATCAAAAGTTTTTAACAAAAATTGATTGCCAATCTGCTAAATATATGTTCAATAAAGATTTCAAACATGATATTTCAAAGCAAATGTTTGCCAGGTGGCAGGCAAATTTAGCCCCATTTGATTTTGAAATCAAACATATTCAGGGAAAGAATAATACTTTGCCTGATTTTCTCACTCGTGAATTTTTGCAGGATGCAGCCCCCGGAGAGGGGAGGACGCAAGGGTAAAGGGAAATATGCCCACTCAAATTACCCTGGAAGTTCTCAAGGCCACGGGAAATATGCCCATCAAAGTGGTCACGGTAGGGGAAATAAATCTCCAGATTACCATTACGCAAATAAAGCGTTGGAGTTGGCAGTGGAAGAGGCTAAACATCGAAGAAATAGACTTTGGGCTAAAAAATTTGATATTCACCTTCCACATCCAAGTTCTCCAGTCTACGAGGAATTAATAAAATTCCTTGATGAACAAGAAAAGAAGTCAGGAGAGAAGAATAATACTTCTTTCGCTTCAGCTCTAAATACAGAGTATGATGATTCCTTACAATATTCATAGGGAAGTCAATAGGAAATAATCCTGTATTTGTCACAAAAAGATCTTGTATATAAACAGGATCCATGGGTTCTCATGCACAAATATCTTGATGAGTTCTCAGTTCCTGCTCAATCATATAAGACTAGACACCATTATGAGAATATACTCATAAAGACATTCTCTGCCGATTTTGAGCATTTCAAGAAGAATGGTAAGGCAGATATGATGTCCAGGGATATTGCTTATAGCAAAATCTCTATCCAAAGCATAATAAATGCTGAAGAGTGGGGTCTTTCTACACATAAACTAAAGGCCTATGTTGTTTCTACTCAACAAGCCCTAATGCAATACTCTTATTGGGATTACATGGATGCTTTCTCGAAGGTATTTTATTTCGAGAATGAGCAGCATAAGTATTCATGGTTCGTGAAAATAGATGTTGTTGTTCTCAATAAAGAGATTCCAACTTGGTTTATCATTTGGTGGAATTTCTTTGGTCTAAGTCCGACAATATTACCGGAGCCATTCAAAGGATTGTATGCAGAATGGTTGGAGTGTTTGTCGAGGGTTCAGAATTTTGAAGACCAACAACAATATGTTGAAGGCACGGCGTCAATGTACTTTTTTCTGGAATTTTCAATCCCCTAGATACTTAGGTGGATTCCAGAAGTAGGTCATGCTCAACAGCATATTCCTTGTCTGAAGAGAACATTCTTCACAAAGTTCTGGCAGAAAATGGTCTAGATTGATCCTAGCACCAAAAAGTTGCATGCACAGTATCTGATTAGTGAAATTGAAGCTAAGCTCCTAGAATATTAGGAGGAGATGAAGGAGAAGAAGAAGAAGATACTTCAAGATGCTCCAAAATCATCCTTTGAGCAGTTTGCGATCAGATTGCAGAAGGATAATCCAAAGATTTCATCTCAAGAGATTATGATGGCTTATATGGACCAGATAAAAGAAGAAATGGTGCAGTTCACTTAAAAAGGTGGATCTTCATCGTCGCCGTCGGAGATGTCAATGGAGGCGTCACAACCGCAGGGTAGCTGATATTTTTGCTTTGCAGGACAATCACAGGATCCAGAGGAAGAAGGAGACTATTCCTTGGATGACGTGTTCGAATCAATGAAGGACTCATTGAAGGGTTCGTCGCTGCAGATAAAGCAGAAGCAGGAGGAATCTTCCAGCTCACCTCAACAGGATAAAGATAGGTTATGTGAGAAATAGATTTGTCGTCTAGGACAAATCATGTCATCTTTCTACTGTAGATAAACAGTAGATTTTACTTTTATTGTGTCTGTAATTATTGTGTTTCCGGATTCCAAATAAGCGAAGTCCGAGAAAAGTTGTTTTGAATTTTGATTTCAAATCTGAGCACGCAAGTGTCTATAAAAACCAAGTCTCGGATTAGTTTAGTGTGGGTACAGTTTTTATTTTTCTCCCTTTATTGTAATTATTTTGAAATTAATAATATTCTGAGTTTCCCTTCCAAGGTACTGTTTCTTTTTATTTTTCTGTCATTTTATTTTATTTTTGTGCTTGGTTTAGCCTAATGACAGGCTGAATCTCTGATGGATTATTGTAACATTACCATATCATAAAGTATGTCTTAGACCATCTCAGACCTAGAGGATAACCCTCAAATACTCCGCTTACATCAGTAAAGTCTTGAGATTAAGATGTATCCCAGATAAACTTTGAGATTATGGTACGAACTATATAGAGAGATCTCTTGGAGTTCTTTGCCCTTTTTGCCATTTTCAGAAATTGAAGGCATTTCTGGGGCAACCTTCAGCTCCGTTGTGGGATCTAACTATATACTAGGTAATATCAATTGATCTCTACTTTTTTGTTTATTCTGAGGTATAGCCTAAGCTTAAGGACTCATCTATGTCCGCGGACTGCTCATATTTGCGGTCTTATCACCTGGGCCTAGAATGGTATCCTAGGCCCTAGTGAGACCCTTTCGATCATCATAGCTTCTAATCTTTCTAGTGAGCATGAGGAGCATCTCTTGGAGATTCTTAGGGAACATAGGAAGGCTATAGGGTAGAAAATTGATGATTTGATAGGTATAGACCCTTCAGTTTACAGGCATCGTATTCACCTTGAAGATGGAACCATTCCTTCAAGGGAGATGCAAAGGAGTTTAAACCTACACATGAGCGAAGTAGTTTAAAACGAGATCATTAAGCTTTTAGATGCAGGCATTATTTATCTGATCTTTGATAGTGAATGGGTTAGCCGGGTTCAAGTTGTCTCTAAGAAGTCCGAGATCATAGCTGTTGAGAATAAGAGAGAAGAGCTTATCCCTACACGTACTCCCACGGGTTGGAGAGTTTGTATTGATTATAGGAAGCTTGACTAAAAAACTAGGAAGGATCATTTCCCATTGCCTTTCATACACCAGATCTTAGATAGAGTAGCTAGGCATAGCTACTATTGCTTTTTAGACGGCTATTCCGGGTATAATTAGATCCCCGTGTTTCCCGAGGACCAGGAGAAAACCACTACTTGTACCTATGACACTTTTGCCTATAGAAGGATGCCCTTTGGCCTATGTAATGCCCCAGCAACATTTCAGATATGTCTGATGGCTATTTTGAGTGACATGATAGAGAAGCATTTTGAGATTTTCATGGATAACTTCTCAGTTATTAAAGATAGTTTTAATGAGTGTTTGAGTCACCTCTCTTTAGTATTAGGCCGATGTATGGAGAAGAATCTAGTATTGAATTGGGAGAAATCCCATTTCATGGTGCAACGAGGGATAGCATTGGGTCATGTTGTCTCATCTAGTGGAATTTAAGTTGACCCAGCTAAGGTAGAGTTGATAGAAAAATTGCCTGTCCCTAAGGGTGTTAAGGATGTTAAATCGTTTCTAGGGCATGCAGAATTCTATCATAGGGTCATTAAGGATTTTAGCCACATAGCACGCCCCTTGTCTAGGCTCTTAGCACAAGCTGTCTCTTTTGAGTTTAATGATAAGTGTGTTCGAGCTTTTGATAGGCTTACATACTTATTATTTATATCCCCGATCATTCAGCCACCTGACTACAATCTCCTATTCGAAGTTATGTGTGACACATCTGATTATGCAATAGGAGCTGTTTTAGGTCAATAGTGAGATAAGTTGCCCCATGTAGTGTACTATGCTAGCAAGACTCTTGATGAAGCTCAAAAGAACTATACCACCACAGAAAAAGAGCTTCTCGCAGTAGTCTTCTCCTTTGACAAGTTTAGGCCGTACATCCTAGGGTCCAAGGTGATTGTCTACACCGACTATGTAGCATTGAGGTAATTGTTAGCTGAGAAAAACTCTAAGCCTTTCTTGATTAGGTGGCTTCTTCTTCTTCAAGAATTCGATGTTGAGATCCGGGATAAAAAAGGAAGAGAAAATTTACTTGCAAATCATCTTTCCCATCTTGTTAGTGAGTCTACTATGATCCATCTTCTTTTTGTGAGTCATTTCTTGATGAGAAATTGTTTTCCATTTCTCATCACATACCTTGGTTTGCTCACATAGTTAACTATCCTGCCACAGGGCAATTTCCTTCCCATTGGGAGAAAAGAGAGAGAGATAGGTTCCTAGCACAAGTTAGACATTTCTTTTGGAGGAACCCTATCTTTTCAAAGTGTTTACGGATCAAATGATTCACTGGTGTGTACCGAGGATGAGTTTGAGAGCATCTTGAATATGTGTCACGATGAGGGGTCTGGAGGTCATTTTGGTGGGAAGAAGACCGCCGCAAAGGTCTTGTAATGTGGATTATTTTGGCCAACTCTATTTAGGGATCCCCAAGAATATTGCAAAAAATGTTTTAGATGTCAACAATCAAAAAATGTTTTAGATGTCAACAATCTGAGTCTATCTCTAGGAGAAACATGATGCCTTTATCCCCTATTCTTCCATGTGAGTTCTTTGATGTTTGGGGTACATATTTCATGGGTCCATTTCCACCTTTCTTTGGGTACCAATACATTTTAGTGGCCGTTGATTATGTGTCCAAATGGATTGAGGATATTTCCACATACACTAATAACCATATGGTTCTGGTTAATTTCATAAAGAACAACATTTTCTCTAGATTTGGAGTCTCTAAGGTCTTGATTAGTGATGGGGGTTTGCATTTTTGCCATAAGACTTTAGAGGCCTTGTTAAGAAGATATTCGGTGACCCATAAGGCAGTTACTCCTTATCACCCGCGAATTAGTGGACAAGTAGAGGTGTCCATAGGGAGATCAAGCGAATTTTAGAGAAAACGGCTAGGCCCAATAGGAGGGATTGGTTTATTAGATTGAATGATGCTTTATAGGGCTACCGTATTACTTTTAAAACTCCCATTGGTATGTCTCCGTCTCAATTGGTCTATTGGAAAGCTTGTCACCTGCCGGTAGAACTAGAGCATAAGGCTTATTGGGCCATTAAGGCCTTAAATTTTGATTTGGCAAGAGCGGGTGAGAAAAGAAAGCCTAACTTAGTAGAGTTGAAGAGTTTAGATTTGAGGCATATGAGAATGCCAAACTTTATAAGGATAGGACGAAGAGGATTCACGATAGACACATTCTCAAGAAACCATGCTCTCCATCCAATAAAGTTTGGTTGTTTAACTCACGTTTGAAACTTTTTCTAGGTAAGCTTAAATCACGATGGGATGGTCCGAATAAAGTGTTGGTAAACTATCCTTCTGGAGTAGTCAAGATCAAATATTCGAAGGATTGCCAAGAGTCAACGGTGAATGGGCAACGCCTGAAGCATGCATATGATCCACGCATGGCTCATGTAGAAGTTTTAATGCTTCAGGATCCCATATATTAAGGTTGAAGAAGAATTGGTGTTCGTTTGGCTAACTGCATGGTGGTTAGTGCTACTAGGAGGCAACCTAGGTTCAATTTTGCGATTTTGCACTTATTTCATTTTCCTTTCTTTTATCTTTCTTGCACCCACACCAAAGTGTTGAATCCCGATCCATTGTCCATTAGATATACCATTGCTCATTATCACACATGCCAATGCAAGCATGCATAGGCAATATTACTAACCTTGTCTTCTTTGTAAGTGTTTGTGAATTGTGAGTCATAGGATTAGTAGTATGGTGATCTATCATTGGCATGAAGGACTTTGAAGAAAATGAACGGTTGTATCTATCTTTTCTCCACTTGTTCCCCATGTTTTTATCCCATCCCCACCACCCTTACTTGCTTTGTAATGCCAATTTGCTTGTTTATGTGCTTTGCTTTATTTGCTTGAGGGGGTGCAGGAGTTTGGTCTTATTGTTTTCATGTTTTTCTTAGGGTTTCATGTTTTTCTTACATTAGATTGCATTATTTGGTTAAAAATGGTGAAAATTTTTCAAATTTTAATGCATGGTGAGTTGATTATTTCTTGGTTGATCATTGTATTGGCTAATGTGGTTGACTTAATTGATTAATGAATCTAAGTAGCATTGTGGGGAAGTGAATGGAGTGGAAAGAGAACTGAGACTTGGAGGAGATGCCCTTGAGAGTTGTAAGAAGTGAGGACCTTTAAGAATGACCCTTGTAGCCACCCTATAGCTTGGTAGGAAAGAGTGTTGAAAGAAAGGGTTGTTGATGTGAATGCTTCTTCCTTGATTGATTCTTTTTTATGTGCTTAAGCCTTTCTTTCTTTTTTTTTTGTGTGAAAAATCCAAACAATTTGAAAAAGGCAAAAAGGTGCAAAAATATCAAAAAAAGATTAAAAAATTTGAAAAAGAAAAAAAGCCAATGGCACCAAAAATTTTTATGAATAAGTGCATAAGTGACACAATGTCAACTTAGAACATGCTATCATCTCTATAGATATGTGAATAAAGCTTTTATAAGGCATTACATTTGTATATTCTCTCATATTGTCTTTAAGGCTTTGTGCGTATTGAGGAGGCCATGTTAGTTGAGAAGGCACAAAATATCGACATCCCGAGTGTGTGAGTTAGAATCCTAAGCTTGTGGTGGTTTGGCTGCTTTGGAAATTCCTATGAGGAACGAGACCTCTTATGAGTAGATGGAAGATCCAAAGAGGCTTGGGGATCTCTCCACAATAGGAATGCCCCCTTTATGCTTCTTAGACTAACTTTGATAGCCAGTCAACCTCTTAGGCAATCTATTACAGCGGCTTCAAAAATAAACTTAAGGTTGGGATTGCTTGGGGACAAGTAAGGAGAAGGTTTGGAGGTGTTGATGTGTTGTGTTTTTGTGTGCATTCATGTTATTAATTGCCCATGTTTTAGAGGTATCTTGAACTTTAAAAGATGCATTAGTATAGCACATATGCTAGAGTTAGGCTTAAGCGTAAACAAATGTACATAGTTGATTTTCTAAGTTAAATGCTACCAAATGCTTAATTTTGTGCCTTAGGTGAGCTACGGGGCCAAAATAGAGCTTGAACAAGGATGGACGATGATGAAAGAAGAGGTATGGGTCGTGCAATGAAGGTTAAGTGTAAGAAAGAGTCCATAGAAGGTCAATTAGAGGAGCCGGTCGACTGACAAGTCCAGAGAGCATCACTTGGAAAGCTGGATGAGTTAAAAAGAGAAGCTGATCGATCAACTAGGTTGACCGACTATTTGTGGCAGATGTTATAAAAACTCGATTTTTTAGCTTTTAAAGGGGATTTTAGAGACCCGTACACACACCCATTTCTCACGCACAAAACACTATTCTGACCCACTTATGATTCATACACTAACATGCACACCTACTTGAAATTAAGTTGATTTTGGATGATTCAAACATTGCTTGGTGAAGATTTGCTCAAGTTTGTAAAGAAACAACCGAGGATGAAAGGGGAAATTTCTGTAACCTCTTTCGTTCTTATTTACTTAATGCTTTAGTAGATGACTTAGGGTACCTAACTTGTGAAATAAGTCGATATATATACTTTTTGTTATGGGATTTTATTGGCTCATCTATACACATACCTTGTATTTATTTTTAGAAGCTTTATATCAATTCATGTCCATGTGTTTGATGTAATGCTTGAATGAGTTGTATGTACATAGATTGGGTTGTATTTGTTATCGAACACTTCTAATCCTCAGATTTTGCATGTCCATGTGTGTGATTATGGATAATATGAAGTGGGTTGATTCTATTCATGTCCATGTGAGTATGAAATATGCCTTATAGTGAATACATGCTCAATCAATGCTACATGTTGATACTTGAATGCTTTCAATGGCGTAAATCAAACTCGCTAGTGATTGTATCATGGCTAGGATGTCATATGCACAACGCCTTGCCTTAGAACATGTAAGACTACACTTACTAGGCATTAATCCGCTTTAGTGTCCCTAGAATGACGGCACATAAGTTAGGACTAGTCTAGGTCGAGTCTTCTTTAGCTTTAACTCGAGCTTATAGAAGTCCGGATAGGCTTAGTTGACTCTAAGAACCCTAGGTCTTAGCTTTATATCTAGCTAATAGTTTAAGAACTAGGGTAAGATTGTTCTAGGGCACCTAGGTAGCTTTCTAGTCCCTCCTATGGCCTTAGGTACATAAGGACCACACTGTAGCTCTAAGTGTGCACGCTAAGGGATGGACCCACACTGAGTCGTAGGGTGTAATTAGGATACTAGTTAGTTGCTTTGTATTAGAAGCTTTATGTAGAAAGCCAATCCCTGAATCCCATAGCATAGAGGCGCTAAATCACCCATTCACAAGTATAGGCTACCCGATCACGTTTCCCTTGTTTCATTCCCCTAAGTTAGCTTAGTTCTTTCCATCTTTTCCTTAGTGCATTTATAGTGTAGTCTTTCATCTTTTTCCCTTAGCTCCTAAAAATCCAAAAAGTACAAAAATATGTTAGTTTTGGTCTTCTTTTTATGCTTCTTCTAGAGCATGCTAGCGTAGAATTTCTTCCACAAATTCATGCCTCCTTATGGTTCGACACCCGCACTCGTACACATTATTCTACATGATCCATACACTAATGGGTCTATTAGGGCATGCACTTAAGAGACACACCAAGTTCTTAGCGCTGTTGCTAGGGATGTACGGTGGTTTGTGTTCTTTGTAGGTGTGTTTTGGTAGTTGCTTTATTTGTTTTTTTGGCTTTTTCTTTATAGTTTATTTAATTTTTACTTATCTTGTTTCTTATTTATATTATCTTGCTTTAGTTCTTACTTATCTATTTCTGCTTTTGTTTTTATTTTTAGTAGACTTTCTAGGATTATGGTTTATTTGCTGTAGTCTTAGGAATATTGAAGTTTTTGAGGGTTGAAGTGGCAGGAGTTAGGATAGTTTGTGCATGCTTGGTACGAGATCCCTTAGAAATCCCCTAGTCCCTCTTAATCCTGAACCCGATAGGATTGCAAGGCATTTTAGGAATCTAGGGGATCTTCTTACGGAGATGGCTAATCCTAATCATCCTCCTAATCTTTCCATTCCTCTAATGAATCCTATTCCACCTCATGATCACCATAAGCACCAAGCCGAAGATCATTTTGGGCAAGAGCCCTGTAGACCGGATCCACCTATAGATGAGGAACCCACAAGAGACCCAACACATCAAGATTAACCTTAAGATCTTTTAAATGGTCTAAGACCTCGAAGAACTTAGTATCGTCATTAGGTAATGGCCTCTCTAAGGTAGATGGGAATAAAAATCTAGGTGTAATACCTTTAGACTCATAGATGTCATCAATGGACTATTTTCCCTTCCTATGTGGGTAGGAACTACTCTCTTCATGGTCTCTAGTGGGCTCTACTCTTTTAGCAAGGCTCTCTTTATGATCTCTCTAAATAGGGTGATGACTAGGCTTTCTACACTTATGGGGACCACTAGGTGCAGGCTCTATATATTCAACTCCAATCCTATTGTCTAATGTCCTACTGTTCCTAAGAGTGGTGACAGCCTTAGCTTGGGCTAGATAGGGATAAGTAGGGTTGGAGGAGGAGCAAGATTGGATTTTAGGGTTCACCTCTAGCTAAGTAGGCAACTTTCCTGGATCTTTAGTGCTCATCTCACTAACAAGCTGCCCTAACTGTGCTTCCATCCTAGCCATTTGTTGTTGATTTTGTTGAATAATCTACATCAAAAGGTTTACCCTCTCATTATGAAAGGACTGTGGAACAGGTACAGACTGTACGGGAAGGGCTGGGTGGGTGATACAGGGAGTGCTTGACACTGCGATGTACTAGGAAGTCTAGCTTGATTAATATTATAAAACCCTAGAGGATTAGCAGGACAATGTCTCTGCTAGATTGGAGCCTAGGGCTGGGAAGACTCAAACTGACCTTAATGCCATGAAAACTTTGGTTTGTCTCTTCAACTCGAATTGTATATGTCCGAATATGGGTTATACTCCTGAAAGTACCCCTGTATGGCATAGACTCTCTCTTAAATGAACTCAGGAAATTGCGGTGCTAGGGGGCAAGCTATGGTCTCATGAGTGGACTCGGTACATAATGCACATACTTCAACTACTGATAGGTTAGAGGATAACCTATGGGACTAATCCTATGACCTTGTGAAGAGAGGCTCAAAGTGATGAATTGGTCAAGCTTATGCGACAATGCTTTAACCTTGATGAGAAAATCGGAATAAACCTTACCTCATGAATACCTCTTCTATTGGTTCCCCGACTAGACCTATCAATAGCGATGTTTTGAAAAGATTTATCGACCAACAAATCCATTTTATCCCAAGCTTCATTCGGTCTCAAATTACATAATCATCTACCACGGATGCGGCATTCACCATCATTCTATTTTGCTCATTTAGTCCTCTAAAGAAATTTTGAAGAAGGTCATAAACGCTATACCCGTGGTGTGGACATTACCTAGGAAGTTCGTTAAACCTCTACCAAGCCCTAAGTCACGTTTAGAGAAGGTCATAATGGAAGCCTTAAGGTTAGTGATCTTAGCTATGGGAAAGAGCTTTTGATAAAACCTAGATTGAAGCTCATCCCAAGATGTAATGCAACTACTAGGTAAAGAACGATACCATGACCTAGCCTTATCCTTAAGGGAAAACGGGAACAACTTAAGGCGAATGGCTTCTCGAGACACTTTGGGAAAGTGAATAATGGAACTTATTTCCACAAAGTCTCTAATGTGGTCTAAGGGACTCTCATTGCTCCTCCAGGAGCATCGCCAACATGATATGCTTAATCTCAAAATTAGCATTCCCTAACCTCGGAATATGTATAGCCAAGTTTGGCTTGAAAGCATTGAGGAGGAAGAATTGCCTAAGCGTGGGCTTGTCATCTATGAGTGTGTCTGGTCTAATGGGCTCTTGTACACATAGGTGTTCTTGCGAAAGAACAGGATGCACAGGGGGAATGGGTGGAGGATTAGCAGGATTGGCCATTTCTCCTTAAAGATCTCCTAAATTCTTAAAGTGACAAACAATTCTCTCGGGCTCAGGATATAAAGGAGCTACAAAATTCCTAAAAGAACACCTATGAACCAAACAAAGCTAAAACTTAATCTCTTTCCATTTCTTCCAACCCCCAAACCTTCACACATCCTAAAACTACAGCAAACAAAACACAATCCTAAAAACTACTAAATAAGAAAGTAAACTAGTAAAAATAAGCAAAAATAGTAAGCAAGTAAACTAGGAAACAAAAGTAAACACAAGACAATAGCTACTAAGCAAACTAAGCAAAAGAAGCAAAATCAAGCAAGTAACTAGCTAAAGGACACAAACAAAGCAAACCAACCACCATGCCTCCCCAGCAACTACGCCAAAAACTTGATGCTAGCTAATTAAGCACTAAGCCTAAATTAAAGCCTGCAAGTGCATATGTCATGTAGTCTAATGTATAAGAGTAAGGTTGATCCCTAAGAAAGGCAGGAAATGGAGAATGAAAAGTAAGTGTGTGTCCTAGAAAGCTAGAAGGAAAACATGTTAAACAAAGGATTCTTTTTGGTTGTTTTAGATTTGAAGGGAGTGCAAAGTAAATAAAACTAATCTAAACAAACTAAGGGAAATAAAAGTAAAGGAGAACAAGCTAGTAAGTGGGAATTGACACAAGCAATAGGGTAATGGGTGAAATTTGCTTAACTAAGGGTTATTTGTGTTCTAACTTCGCTATGGGATTAACTTTGATGATGTTTGCTCAAGAAGGAGTGCTTTAAGCTAGAAATCTCATCAACCTCTCCAACAATCCCTAGACTCGGTTCAAGTCTTTTCTTAGGTGCTAGCTACCTAAAAGCATAGCGTGGTCATTATGAACTAGGGCACGGATAAACTAATTACGTTCCTAGGTATGATGATTGGTCTTGCCCTAGGTTCTAACTCATTAGCTGGGTTTAAAGCCAAGAACTAGGCTTCTTATGGTCAACTAAGCTAGGCCAGCACCTATTGGCTAGATTTAAAGCCAAAAGAGACTAAACTGGACCCAATTATTAATGAAAAACCACTGATCATAGCATCACGCAAGTAGGTTGTGACAACAAAGCACATCATACATGTTCTCGAGCATGATACATTGAATATAAAATATATTCTAGCCTTAAACACTTAGACATATTTAGGTCATACCAATTTACACATTAAAATCCAACATGTACGTCATAGCAGCTAAAATTGCTATTGAAGTATGTAAAAACACACATAGACATGCATAGGTACAAGATCCACTTCTTGGAATATTACATAAACACATAGACATGCTCATACAATGATTTAGAAGTGTTAAATAGCAATCAAGCCTCTAAATATATATGTTCTTTCACCTAGGCATATCAACCAACACGTAGACATGTATGTAAGTAGCCATTGAATCATTAAAAGCAAACATATTTATTAAACCATCAAAATCTCATAACAGAGTAATACTCAATCAACCCATAATACAAGCTTTAATCACCCATAAAATATCTATCTTAACATAGAGAAAACTAAGTACAAAAGGAGAAAGATGAACCTCCTTTTCATGCTTAGCTTTACTCTTCAAATCTTTATCGTGATCTAGCTATTACACGTTTTATAACCCTAGTTACAAGCTTGGATCTTAGTGTATTTTTGTGTGGTTTAGTGTGTGAGAGGTAGGTATATGAAGGGGAGGTGAAAAAGGGTTCCAAGAAACTCAAAATGGGCTGAAAAAGTGCTTAAATAAAGCTGAATATGCGTCTAGCTAGGGGCCTTAGCCGATCAACCTCCCTAGCACTTATGTCGACGGGCCCTGAAAGGGAGTCGACCGGCTAGGGTAGAACCTTGGATGATTTTGTGCGTTTTGTTCTCGTTTCGTTTCAGTTGTAGTTTTCTTCCATCAGTTGCTTCCAAAAGTTTATTTTATGCTTCTTTTACATCCTAAACACCTCAAGCTTGGCCCCATCATCAAATTATTATCGATTCCAGCCCTAAGCTTTGACCTAACTTCACTTAACATAAGAAATAACCACGCATTAGTGTAGTGTTTATCTTTAAACTCAACTATATATAATATATGCGATTAAGCCTATCTCTAGAATATGTACTATACTAATGCATCTATTAAAGCTCAAAACACCTCTTAAACATAAGCAAATGACAATACAAACACACACAAAAACACAACATATCACGCTCAATTAAAAAGGTCTCTGATGGCTCAAAGGAGGCAGAGAACTGGCCCCTCTAGTGTCTTAAGAGGAATCCAACTCAATCGGATAGGGCTGAGTCCTCCCGCGTTGCCGAGCATAGGGGAGAATTGTCATCATTTTCCCTTCCACCTTTGTTGACGACTATGGTTGTAAGCTTCCCTCGAATAAGCTCTCAAGATGTCCTATTGATTAACCTTGGGATACCAAGTCGGAATATATCTGCCCCTGACTATCACTACTAGGACTTCTATCTTTATTGCTTACTAGGGACTGCTAATGCTCAGGTAAGCCTTCCTTTTACTTTCTAGATTTGTTCTTTCTTTCCTTTCTATTTGGATTTTCCTTTTTCTTATTGTCTTGTTTCTTGCCTGCAACTGGGTAAGCTCTTATTGAAGGCCATTGAGCTCATCAAGTCCTTCTGCCATACTGTGAATGAACTGGCCAATTGCTCCTTGGATAAAACTACCAATTCTTCAGAGTTAGACAAACTTAGGAAGGAAGTTGACAAGTTGAAAATGGCTAAGGAGAATACTCGTTTTAGTCCCCTCTTAAAGCTTCAAAGCCTGAAGTAGCAGTATGCTAAAGAGTTGAAGAATAAAGAGGAAGAGTTATAGGGGTGAGAAGGGCGAATCAAAGTGCTGAAGACATCGGTTAATAACTAGTGGTCGGCCTTTGAGTAGGTACATGAAGAGGCCAAAAGGCTTCAATGGGATAAGGAAGCCTTTGAGCATACTGACTAATCAGCCACCTGTCATATTACCCAACTAGAGGAGAAGCTCAAGAACGCTAAAGAGGTTGCCATTGCAGACTTGAAGGATGCACTTAAGTATCAATTTGAGCTCCTTGAACAAGCGGCTATGCAATTCGAGACTCATATTGAGGAGGGCATTAAGAAGGCCATTGAATTATTCCAAAGGAACCCTTCTATGACCCTTGACCCTATAGCCAATGTAGTCCTGGACAAGCTAGTCCCTATTACCTGTGATGCAGTTGATAGGGAATTAGAGGGAGTTGTTCTCGATTCTCAAGTGGTGGCATTTGATGATGTGGATGGGAGAATGAAGAGGTCCCACCGAACATCATTGACACCAAAGTTCCTCCTTTTGTTAGTGATGATGAGGCTGTTGTAGAGCTGGAGAAGTTGCCGGGAGCCCAAAATGTAGCCCCTACTACTTATGTTTTAGCTCTTTATTTGAAAATGATATGTATTATGTTTGAACAACTATTTCTCTTTTTTACTCTGTTGACAATGATATTTCTTTGATATAGCCTTTTGGTGGCACTATATACATATATATATGTGTGTGTGTGTGTGTGTTACTTTGAGTATATGATTTTGTTGGTTCTTGAAATTCGCATAATTGTGCATTAAGGAATTTTGTTATTTCCCTTGTATGATAGCTAATTGAGTGCGCGTGATTAAAAGTTCTCGATAAAAAGCGATTATTGAAGTTCAGATAAATTAGAAATACAAACTTTCGATAATTATTCACATTTTTGGCATGGAACCATTGCTTGTCATTCATTCAATTATTCTAAGTTTCATGAGAAATTCTATGACATTTGTCATCAAACATAGGACCTTTTCAAGTTTTCTGTGTTTCATGCATTCAGGGAACATTGTCCTATCCACTCTAGCCAATTTGAATATTCTTGGTCGGATGACCATTACTGCTCAATAGGGACCTTCCCAATTCTCATCGAGCTTGATCATGTTGCCTTTGGCAAATTAGTGTTTTTAGAGGACCATGTCCCCTGGCCAATATTTTTTGGTTTCACTTTCCTTATCAAGTGTCGCTTCAATATCTCTTTTCTTGCTTAAGTCTTGATCTGGGCATATTCTCTTACCTCATCTAGCAACTCTATATCAATCTTCAAAACTTCATCATCCTCCTCCTCATCAAAATGTTTCACACGCAACATTAGGAAGAGAATTTTGATTGGGTTTACTACTCCTAATCCATATGCCATTCTGAACTTTGTTTCTATGGTACTGCTGTGGACCGTTGTTCAATAGCCCCATAGAACTTCGAGTAATACTTCAGGCCACAAGCCTTTTGGTCCTTTGAGCTTTGTTTTGAGTGCACTAACAATGGCTCTGTTGGTAACTTCCACTTGGCCGTTCGTTTGAGGGTGTGCCACCAAGGAGAAACGTAAATCGATCTTCAATTCACAAGCTCTCTCTCTCTGAAGTACTTCGAGTCAAATTGTCTGCCGTGATTTGTGATTATGTCCTTAAGTACGTCGAATTAGCATATGATGTTCTTCCACACAAAGCTCCATGCTGCCTTATTTGCTGTTATAGCTACTACTTCTGCCTTGAACCACTTTATAAAGTAGTCAACTAAGACACAAGGGATTCATATGAGGTGGCATGGATGACTGTATTTCTAGGAGCAAAGTCCAAGTGAATATGAAGCACATGGATGTTAGGATCGAGATTGCTACATTATAGTCTATAGATCATCATGCCTTTAAAAATATTAAAGAACATGTATAATGTTGTGAACCAAGAATAAAAAGCTATTTGCACATATAAGCACGACATGATTAAATATATAAGTAAGAAGATGAATTGATATACCTTCAAGAAGTTGAAGATCCAAGTGGATGGTCCATATGCTTTGTAAAAACTCCACCGAAATCACTTCCCAATTAGCTTTCTTCACTATAATCACCTTTACAAAGCTAGGATATGTGATGCTATGTAATGGGCAAGCACATAGGAGAGCTATAATTGAAGATCTATGGAGTAGTGCATGTTCTTGGTGTATTAGGTGAAAATTCTTGCACACTTTTTATGAAAGAGGCAAAGAGACTCAAGGGTGTATGTTGTTAGCTCAATATTTATAGTGCACAATAATCCTAATTGAGTGAATTCCTAGAAATAATTAAGTTTCGAACTATACCCTTTCTAGAAATAAATATGCCTTATGGATAAGATATCCAATTTATTCATTTCTTTCTCCTACTGCATAATATCTAATTTCATAGGACCTGCTTGCCCTATTGAGATGCCCATAAATTTAATAAGAAAAAACTTGGATAAAATCTTTTTTCCTTCTCCATTAAATTTATATCTCAATAAAGCATCCACATAATTAGATAATCTCAATTAATTACATCCGTTTTAGATATGACTAATGAAGGGACCAAAAGACCTAATTACCCTTGGTTCCTAAAATGACCAAAATGCCCTTGCCACCACTTTGGCGATATCAAGGCCATTTTTACCTCGGTCTATCTCCACCAAAAGACCAAAGCCGCACTCCAAGGATAATCACTGGCTAAGAAGAAACAGGCCACAACAAGTAACCACTGTTTTTGACCAACCGAATGAAATGACCAAAATACCTCTCCATGTCTACCCATAGTCAACCCCGGTCAAAAAGTTCCATTACCTCAATGACTACATCTGGAACCTTCGAATCTTTAGTCCAATGAGTGATCACCACCTGGTCATAGATCTCTTGATCTTGGAAACGACCCATATGCCAAATGACCGATATACCCCTGAAGGGTAATATCACTAGATCTAGATTTATGATGACCAATAAGACAAACCTAAGGGGGCGCATAGACTTTACTGTTACACATGCATGAGTTGATTGATTAGAACACACCACCCAACATACGAGGCAGACAATCTTATTACTCAAGACCTCTTCTTATGGTATATCAAAGTGTTACATCCTAACTTCACTAGTTCATCCACACATGCATAATATTAAGAGCATCGGTTACTCAAAAGCAGTGAGTATCTTGTTTGCTATATATGATGGCACTGTTCCTAAAGACACACTCATGGTGGTCCTATCCAATGCGTGACACATGCAGTAGAAATGAAGTCTGGAAAGACCCTCTAATGACCTAGGTAGATCACCTCTTTTGGAAGACTAACCCATTATAGCCTTATCCAGGTAGAGTGCCCAATACTACCATTTGACTTTGGACATCTTTATGATATATCCAAAACTAGACTTGGACCTAGTGTGGGTCTTGCTTCACTGTGCACCCAAGTCATTGGATTACATCATTGGACCTTTACACAATGTATCACATATATATACCAGAGATAATATATGTAAGAAGTGCTCATACATACAAACAACGATCAAATGTCTAGTTTCATATTCATGTACAAGTGTTCCTTAGGGCATACGATCCCAACAATGGATACAAATTATGCCTTGGAATGAAGCCATAAAAGCGAACTTTTGCTCTACCTTTTCGATGGGCATAGGTTCCACAGCGTCCAGACCCACTTAGCAAATGGCTATGCACTCATTATCGAGGTTAGACTCTCCGATACCAAGTGTTGGATATTGGCATTTTTCTGGCATTGGTCTCATTATGTGATGATCTCCTTAGCTATTTTTGCAATAGTAGGCTAGTAATACCCTTATCGAACTACTTTCTATGCCATTGATCTTTCTCCAAATGATTGCTGCACATTCACTCGTGCATTTTCTTGATGAAGTATTCCCCTTCTGCTTGATGAATACATTTCTGAAGTGGTTCTCTGATGGTGCATTATATAACTGATCTTCAAGATGATAAATCTTGATGATCAGTTTACCACTTTTTGTGCCTCCTATTGTTGTCTAGCAAGATTCCTTCCTGTAAGTACAGTACTATTAGGTGCTTCTAATCTATTTCATTAGAGATATTTATAATTGAATTATTGACTGGTGGCCTCATAAGGCATTCAATGCTAGTAACTTCTTCTTCCTTAAAGGCAAAAGCTATTTTGGACAATGCATCAACTTGAGTATTGGCCCTTTTGGTATCTCTTGTAATAAGAATGACTCGAAAGTCGCAAGTACTCGTCTTTGGTACACTCACATCTTGTCACCTTTGGCTTCAAATTCCCATTCACGTATCATTCAATTAGCTGGGAATTAGAATAAGCTTTCACTGTTCATGCCCCAAGCTCTTACCACAATCTCGTCCCCAATAGTAGTACTTCATATTCTTCTTCATTGTTGATGGTTTTGAATTCAAATTTGACTGCATATTTCAGCTCATTCCTATCAAGTCTCTCGATAACAATTCTCGCTCCTGATCCTACTTTATTATTTTCCCTATCAATGTACAACATCCAATGGCCAATCATCTCTTCCACTGGTTGGGTACATTCTATCACAAAATCTGCCAAAGCTTGGGCTTTTATTGCTAGTTGAAGCTAATAAGTAATGTGATACTGCCCTAACCTAATAAACCGTTTGAGTAGCCTTCCTGATAACTTTACTTTGTGCGATTCTTGCCTTAAAGGTTGATTGGTCATTACCTTAATTGGGTGTGCCTCGAAGTATGGCTTCAACTTCCAAGTGGACATCACTAGTAACAATGTTAGCTTTCCAGGTTACTATACCTGAGTTCTACTTCTGTCAACATCTTACTAACATAGTACATGAGACGTTAACCTTCTTTTGTTTCTCTAATCAGAACTGCTACAACTGTGATGTTGGAATTTGAATGAAGTCCTCTGTTTCTTTTGAAGGTGCTGACCGGCAGCGAGATAGAGACAACTGATAAGTATAGCAATGGAGTTTCCCCTTCTTCTGGTTAGGTCGGGATTGGTGGTTTTATAAGATAGGATTTGATCCCTTCAAATGCTTCTTGGCATTTGAGTATCCATTTGAAATCCTTTAGATTTTGATGGCTTTTAAAGAAAGGAACACAGTGGTCGGGCGAGTGCAACATGAATCTATTTAAAGCTATTTCAAATAACAACTATAGGTCGTGTTATATTTTTTGTGGTTCAAGATTAAGTGTGGCCTCAATCTTTTTAGTATTTGCTTTAATTCCTTTGTGGGTTACCATAAAGCCTAGGAACTTTCCTGCACAAACTTCGACGGCACATTTTTCTGGATTTAACGTTATACCAAACTTTTTCATAGTTTAGAAGGCTTCATTCAAGTCAAACACGTGGTCTAGTGTTTTCTTGCTCATTATGAGTAAGTCATCAATATACACCTCTATGTTGCGCTTGATCTAGTTTTTAAAGGCCATATTGACCATTCTTTGATAGATAGCTCTGGCATTTTTCAACCCAAGGGGCATTACTTTGTAGTAATACAGGCCTCGATTAGTAATGAAAAATGTGTGCTACTAGTTGGCCAGTGCCATATTTATCTGGTTATAACCCGAGAAGGCATCCATAAATGAAAGCATCTTGAACCTTGCAATCAAATCTACTAGTTGGTCAATTCTTAGTAATGGGAAGCTATCCTTTGGACACACTTTGTTCAGGTCAGTGAAGTTCACACAAAGTCTTCACTTTCCATTGGCCTTTTTGACCATTACTACGTTAGACACCTCTGTCAGGTATTTTATTTCTTTGATGTAGCATGCTTTTAGTAGTTTTTCCACTTATTCGTGAATTGCTTGATTGTTCCGACATTGAATGGTCGACGTTTCTACATGACTAGTTTGTAACTGAGGTCAATATTCAGGGTGTTCAATGATTCTTAGACCGATCCCTGTCATGTTGTTAAGAAAACATATTGGAATTGATAGTTAAGAATTCAGAATTCCTTGTCAGAGATCCTCTGTCAATTCAGCTTCAACAAATATTTTCAATTAAGATGAGCTAGCTCGACTGCCACGGGGTCTCCAGCTAGACTACCTTATTTGGGATTGTCCTTAGAGAGCTGTATCATCATGTTCTCAATTTTCTTTTGATCGTCCTTTGGCTTTAATGTTGCTGCATAGCATGCTGTCGCGTCATGTTGATTTCCCTTCATAGTTATCACTCCATCTTTTCTCAAGAACTTTATCATCTGGTGGTAAGTTGACATTATCACCCCAAGTTTGTTGAGGGTAACTCTACCAATAATGCTGTTGATTGTTCTTGGGTAGTTTACCACCACAAAATCTGCAAGAAGATCAACATATCTATTACCATCCTCGATGCCAAGAAAGAGGCTTATCACTCCTTCTACCTAGACTCCATTGCCATAGAATTTGACAAGCTCATGTTTCAAAGGAGTAAGCATAGTTCTATCCAACTCCAATCGCTCGAATACTTTAAAGTACAGCACATCAGCCACATACCATTTTCTACTAGCATTCTGTGAACTTTATAATTAGCCAAAATAATAGTTATTACAATGGGATCATCATGGTTACCAGGATTCCAATTAGATCCTTGCTAGTGAAAGTCACATCTTCCATTCTCCTTTTTTTTTTTTCAGAGCGGCTTGTAATGAACGGACGTATAGCTTCCTCTTTGTAGCACATTCTTCTCTTGTAGCCATTCTTTTTGAAATCCAGTTGAGTGTCCTGAGAACTTTCTTTTTCCTTTTTTGGGCTGCAAGGGTATCTTTTAAGGGCCTTGCTTTGTCGATTGACAAACTGTGCTAACATTCCCTTCCTGATCAAAGACTCAATCTTATTCTATAAGTTTTGACATTCATCAGTAATGTGCCCATGATCTTTATGGAAGTGGCAATACTTGCTCTTATCTCTTTTATTAGGGTTGTCTTTCATCTTCCCAGGCCATTTGATATCGAGCTCGCACTTCGAAGCTGCCAAGATTTTGGTCTTTAAGGCATTTGGGGCATGTAAGTATCATAATGCCTTCTAAATGTCTCCATATTCTCTCTTCTCCACTTTCAATCAAATCTTTCTTGATGCGTATTAAATTGATTTTATTTCCACTTCCCTTTTGTCTTGTCCACTTCAAACTCCTTTTCCCGCTCCCTTTTCGACAAGATAACATCTTCTGCCAAAATGTATTTCTCGACCCTCGCAATTAAGTCAATTAGTGAGGTATGCTTCTTTCTCGTTGGAGTGCTGGAGAGTTTGTCATCCCATACCCTATGTATAATGTGTAGGATATTGGGAAGACTTTCTTTGAACTTCTTTGTGTGGGGAGCAAGCTCTATAAATTAAAAATTTTCAGTAAACACAGAATAAGAATTATCTCGTAATTCTTGGGTTGAAAACTTTGCCTTGTAGAAGCATCGAGCTCCTCTTCGTACGCGATCAAGAATTATTAGAGGAGGCTATTTTTTGGTTTAGGGTTTTGGGAGAGAACTAACAAGTCTAGCATCAGTTTTTTTTTCTCAAAAACAATTGTAAATACAAAAGAATATAAACCCTCCTTTTATAAGAAGATATGGGCTTTCCATAAAGCCCAAACCCATAACCCACTAAGTCCAACTCTTTGGACTTAGAATTATAGACTTGGCAAATCCATATTAAAGCCCAAATTAAATCCACATTTAATTTATAATCAATAGCCCATGAATTAATTTGATCCACATGTCTAGTGCTAGCTAGACATAGTCAAAGTTAATTTCGTGACCTGTAAAAAATAATTAAACATTACAATATTCGATCCTCAATTAAATATCTATAGTGTCAATTACCCCTAATATTATTTAATTCATATTAAATAATAACACATCTATTTCACAATTAAACATGACCGAGATAATTGCAACAAGGCCAATCCTCTAACTGATTCTCAACCATATGCGTGACTCCATAGGTTCAGACTTAAACCGGTAATACAAGGACAATTGATGTGTTGTGTTTTTGTATGTATTTGCATGGTTAATTGCCTATGTTTAAGAGCTATTTTGAGCCTTAAGAGATGCATTAGTATAGTATATATTAGGCTTAAGTGCAAGCAAATGTATGTAGTTGACTTTAAAGACAAATGCTATACTAATGCATACATATTTGTCGTGTTTGGTAAAGTTAGGTCAAAAGTTCGGGACTTATATTAATGGAGAATTGATATTAGAGTCAAGCTCGAGGTGTTTGATATGTGGGAGAAGCATAAAAGAAGTGTTTAGAGGCAACCAGGCGAATAAAAGAGCAATTGGAGCGAAACAAACGCAACACGAGAAAATTGGCCAGCTTCTAACCTAGCTGGTCGACCCCGTCTCCCAGGGCCAATCGACTGGCCTGGGGGGCTGGTCAAAACAAAGAGCAACCCGTTTTGGGCCGGTCAACCTCAAGGCTAAGCTGATTAACCGACTAAGGCCCATGGCTAGACACATATGGTATACTATTTAAGCCCTTTTCCAACCTATTTTTAGTAGATTTTGATCCCTTTTTCACCTCCCATTCACACACCCACTTCTCACACACAAAACCCTACTTTCACCCACCTTTAATACACATAGTAACACACATACCTACTTGAAATTAAGTTGATTTTCGAGGATTGTAACATCAATTGGAGAAGATTACTCAAGATTGTAAAGAGACAAACAAGATCGAAGGGGAGATTTCTAACGTCTTTCATTCTTATTTGCTTCACGCTTGAGTAGATGATTTAGGGTGCCTAAACTTGTGTAATCGGATGATTTACATACTCTTTGTTATGGGATTTTATTGGCTTATATATATACGTACTTTGTTCTTATTTTGAAAAGCTTTGTATCATTTCATGTCTATGCATTTGATGTAACGCTTGAGTGAGTAGTTTGCATATAGATTGAGTTGTATATGCTATAAAACACCTCAAATCATTAGATTATGCATGCTTATGTATGTGGTTGTGGATAATATAAAGTGGTTTGGTTCTATTCATGTCTATGTGAGTATGGAAATGGCTTAAAATGAATACATGCTCAATTAATGCTGCAAGTTGATACTTAAATGCTTCCAATGGCGTAAATCAAACTTGTGTGTGTTTGTATAGTTAATAGGATGTCATATTCACAACTCCTTCCCTTAGAACATGTATGACTATGCCTACTAGAAAACAATCCGCTTTATTGTCCCTAAAATGACGATGCAAAAGTTAAGACTAGTCTAGATCGAGTCACCTTTAGCTTTAGATCCGGCTAATAGGAGTCCGGATAGGCTTAGTCAACCCTAGGAACCTTAGGTCTTAGCTTTGAATCTAGCTAATGGTTTAGGAACTAGGGTGGGATCATTCTAGGGCACCTAGGTAGCTTTCTAGTCCCTTCTCTGGCCTTAGGTACATGAGAACCATGTCGTAGCTCTAAGTGTGCACGCCTAGGGACGGACCCGCACCGAGTCCTAGGGTGTAATTAGGACACTAGTTAGTTGCTTAGTAATAAAAGCTATATTTATTAAGCCAATTCTCGAATCCCATTGCATTGAGTTAGGAAGTCACCCGTTCACAAGGCTTAGTTCTTGCTTTTCCTTTCTAGCACTCCTAGTGTAGCCTTTAATTCTCTCTCATTGCTCCCTATAATCCAAAAGCACAAAAAGATGTTAGTTTTAGTTCTTTTTTAGGCTTTTTCTAGAGCATGTTAGCATAGAATTTCTTTCACAATTCACATCTCCCTCTGGTTTGACACCTGCACTTGTACATGCTATTCTACACAATCCGTATGCTTGCAGGTCCTTTAAGACTTGCATCGAAAACGGACACCAAGTTCTTGGCGCCATTGCCGAGGAGGCACGGTGATTTACATTCTATGTTTGTGTGTTTTGGTAGTTGCTTTATTTGTTTTTCTTACTTTCTCTTTGTAGTTTGTTTAGCTTTTATTTATCTTGCTTCTTATTTATATTATCTTACTTTAATACTTGCTTATCTATCTTTGTTTGTGTTTTTATTTTTAGTGGACTTTCAAGGATTATGGCCTATTTGCTTGAAGTTTTCGGGGGTTGAAGTGGCCAGAGTTAGGATAGTTTATGCATACTTGGTAGGAGATCCCTTGGAAATCCCCTAGTTCCCCTTAATTCTGAACCTGATAAAATTGTAAGACATTTGAGGAATTTAGTAGATTTTCTTGAAGAGATGGCTGATCCTAATCATCCTCCTAATCCTTTCATTCCCCCAATGAATCCCATTTCACATCGTGATCACCATGAGCATCAAGCCTAAGATCATTTTGGATAAGGGCCCCTTAGACCTGACCCTCATATAGATGAGGAGCCCACTATTGAGCAATTCTTTCTCCTGAAAGCTTTTGAGCGTAATTTGGCTATTCAAATTCTGGGTTTGGGGGAGATGAATTTCAACATTAAGCGTAATATATTGGCCATGCTTCCTTCCTTCTATGGGAAAAGCAATGAGAGTCCTCTAGAGCATATTACTGATTTTGTTGATATGAGTTCCACCCTATATGTCCTCAATGTCTCCCAAGAGGTCATACGTCTAAGATTGTTTCCTTTCTCACTTAAGGACAAGGCTAAGTCTTGGTTTCATTCCTTACCTAATGGTTGCATTACTTCATGGGTCGAGCTTCAATCTAAGTTTTTTCAAAAATTCTATCCCATGGCCAAGACGGCCAACCTTAGAACTGCCATTATGACTTTCTCTCAACATGATTTAGAATATTTTCATAAGTCTTGGGAGAGATTCAAGGATCTTCTTAGACAGTGCCCATACCACAGATATGGTAGTCATGACCTACTCCAATACTTCTTTCAAGGTTTAAATAAGCAAAATAGGATGATGGTCAATGTCGCCTTCGGTGGTGGCTTCTATACCTTGAGACCAATGGAGGCATGGGAGGAAATAAAGTTGATGGCCAAAAATTCTTTTCAAAACTTTGCCATAGGTAAGTCTAGTCAAGGGGGTTAGTAAGAAGGTGTTAGTGAGATGGTAGTTTCTTTAGATTTACCCGCTATGGTAAAGGCCTTAACAAATAAGTTAGATCAATTTATTTCTTCGTCTCTTTCATCTCATAGTCATAGGACTAGTTTGATAGGTTCGTCCTCCGCCCTTTTGGTATTTGAGGTGTATGCATTGTGTTTTGAGTCGTCTCGTGAGACTATACCTCACTCTTTAACACCCCAATTTCTAGAATTCATGAAAGAGTAAATGTGTACTACTCAAGGTTATTCTCATGAATACAATTCGTACTCAAACACATATAATCTAGGTTGGAAGGACAACCTAAAATTTTCCTGGAGAAAAGGTTAGCATAAGTCTAGTTCATATGCCTAGGCCCCACTCCAACTGCGACCCCGTCCTGCTAATCCTCTAGGGTTTTACCATGTTAATCAACCTAGACTTCCTAGTGTTCCTCAACCACAGACACTTCCTGCTCCCTCTTACAGTCAGCCCACTAATGATGATAGGATTAAGAAGATGTTTTAGTTGATGCAGTAAGAGTTAACTAGTTGTAGGCGACAGATAAATAGTTATTAAGCTAGGGAAGATACCCAGGTAGCACAATTTTCCATGCAATTGAGCACTAAAGACCCCGAGAAATTGCCTTCTCGACCAGAGTGAACCCTAGAATCTAGCCCTGTTCCTCCACCGATACCACTTATCACCCTCAGGCCCAAGCTCGAGGTGTCACTACCCTTAGGAGTGGTAGGATAGTGGATAATAGAGTAAGAGTTGACTATGTAGTGCCTGTACCTAGTGGTCCTTTCGAATCTAGAGAGCCTCATTGTAGCCCTATTGAAGGGAATTCTAGAGAGGGTCCTGTTGAAAGAGTTGAGCCAATTAAAGACCATCAAGAGAGTAGTACTTCCTACCCACATTAGGAGGAAAAGGAGCCTAGTAATGATTTCCATGAGTTTAAAGGTATTGCACTCAGAGTTCTATCCCCGTTTGCTCTAGAGAGGCCCATGCCTAGTGAGGATTCTAGGTTTTTCAAGATCTTAGAGCATCTTAAGGACTTTAAGGTAAATCTTCCCTTGATAGATGCTATCTAGTGTGACTTCTCAAGTGCAAGCTCTAAAGACCCGTAAGTGCACAGATCGGTGTAGTAGAGTATGTGCAAGAACAGGTGTTGAATTACAGGGAGGCTAGTTGGTAGAGTGAATTCTATGCTTGTGTGTTCTAAATATGTTGAAAAGAAAGCTTATACTAAGCATATTATTTAGGATTTTAGATTAACAGTAGCTCGAGAGTAAGAAAATGAAGCAACACTATGAGAATGGAAACCGGGAAAACAAGCTAATCTAAAGAGAACTAACAAATGTAAAGGTGTTAGGGTGACTTTGACTTATGAATGGGTGATTCTATACTCAGATACTATGGGATTAAAAGATGATGACTTACTATGGTGATTCCTCTTAGCTAGGTTGCTAATTAGTGTCCTAATTTCCCCTAGGACTTAGTGCGGGTCCACCCATAGACGCCGCCTTCTAGAGCTATAGTATGGTCCTTATGACCTAGGGCCTTAAGAGTAACTAACTAGCTCCCAAGGTGACTTAGAATGAACCTACCCTTGCACCTAAACCATTGGCTGGATTTAAAGCCAAGACTTAGTGTAGCTAGGGTTGACTAAACCTATCCGGAAACCTATTAGCTGGATTTAAAGCCAAAGGAGACTTAACCTAGGCTAGCCCTAAATTAGTTCCCGTCATTCTAAGATCGCAACAGTGGGATTTAACTTGCTAGCACATTCATACATGTTCTAGGCCAAGGTGCTCATGAATAATGGGATTTATTCAAGTGCCAAACATCATAATGCTCAAATTACACCATTAAAGCGATTAAAGACCAACATGTATGCATTATTGAAGTCATATTCATTACTAGGTACGCAAACATACATATAGACATGAATATAGGCATTACCCATTTCATAGCATTCACATATAAACACATAGACATGATTATAATACGGATTAGATGTATTTAGTAACAAATACACTTCAATTTATACACATGCTACTCATTTCGGCATTTTATAAGACACTTAGACATGAATGAAAAAATAACCATTTGAACAAGAAAATCAAAACATGTATATATTCAACCATCAAATCCCATATCATAAGAATATATAATTAACCCATTACATAAGCTAAATCACCCTACACAAACCTACTTAATCATAATATTAAATAGAATGAAAAATAGATTATAAAGCTTTCCTTTCATCCTAACTAATCTTGTACAAAGCTCTTGAGCAAACTTGATTCCAAATGTCTAAAACTCTCCAAACTAAACTTGACTCAAGGTGAGAGATGTGTGAGAAAGTGTGCGTGAGGTGGGTAAGAATTAAGGTTAAATGTGTGAGATGTAGGTGTGAAGTGTGTGTGATGGGTCTAAAAGTCTTCTTCCTTTCTTTGTAAAATCAGGCCCTATTTATAGATTTCCGCACACTGTCGGTTGACCTAGAGGGGTAGTCGACCGACCGTTGCTAGTCCACTGCCTGAAGGATGAAGTCGATCGGCAATTTTTGGTTGCTTTCTGATACCGCTATTTGAGCACAAGCCTAAATAGCCCGCAAGTGCACGGGACGTGTGTAGTACAGTGTGTGCAAGTGCGGGGTCGAATCCACAGGGAGGCTACCTTAGTTTAGTCTCTATGTGCTCGGGTGCCTTAAACTAGCTACGTGCGTGTGTTTACTTACTTTAGGATGGAAAGGAGCTCGGAAAAAGGAAAAATAAAAACTAATCTATGGAGGAACTTAAGGGAACCAAACCAAGAAAGGAAACACTAATAAAGAAGAAGGGGACCTAGGGCGATTGCATTGCAACAAGACTTGGGCTATGATAACAGATGATGTCTATCTAAGGCTCGGGACTTCTATTGCCGTTGTGTTGATCGGGGGCTCTCTTAACCAATACTAGTGGTTCAACCCGTTAGCTGGATTTAAAGCTAAGTGCCAATCACTCCTAGCCTACTCAATCCGTGCTTAGAACTTATCCTCTTGGCTGGATTTAAAGCCAAGGACTAGCACCTAAACACTACGTGACATTAAAGCTCAATTAACCAACACTAACGTGGGTGAGGGATACTCTAGTCTAGGTTAACTTATCCACTTGGCTGGATTTAAAGCCAAGGACTAGCACCTAAACTCGACTAAGCATAGCATGTAACCTATTAGCTGGATTTAAAGCTAAAGCCTACTCTATTAAGCAAAGCCACGAGATTAAGCACAATCACATCACCCATATAAGTAGATAAGAGCATTTGAAGCATAAATAACACACGCATATTCACTTAGGCATTTTAACAAACACATAGACATGTTTGATTTCCAATACATAGACTTATTGAATCATGCCATAAATTTATGTAAATAAACATGTATTAAGAGCCAAAGATCTACACAAATCCATTATTCAAAGCCCTAATCCAATATACAACAACAATCAACCCTAAATCTAGCCTAATCTAGCAACATATTTACAAGAAATAGAAAAAGAACAAGAAGAACTTCCCTAAATTCTTGCTTCCAAATCCGTACAAATCCTTCAAATCTTTGTTTAATGCTTCAATCCTAGCTTGGTGTGGGGTTTAGATGGTGGTTTAGGGTATTTTGTGTAGTGGGTCGACGTTAAGGTTTATTAAGATTTAAGAATAAAAGTTCCTCTCCTCGAAATTGGGCTGAAACGAGCTTTTATAGATTTCTTCCGCGCACAGGCGGTCGACCGGCTCCTCTTTCTTGCTCGACCGGCTTCAATCTTGATGCTCTCTGGACGGGCCGGTCGACCTAGCTGGTCGACCTGCTTCTTGAGGAACTCGACCGGCTCTAAATCTTTTATTCTCTGGAGCGGCCGGTCGACCTAGACGGTCGACCGGCTCTTCATCTAAGCCGACCGGCTGGATCAGAATGCTGTCTTCTTTATTTCTTTTCTTCCGGTCTTCATCCGTTAGCTCATTTCTTCCTCGTATACGCTTGAACCCTTCCAAAACACTCCTAAAACATGGGATATAACACTTAGTATAGTATTTATGCACCTAAATACATTAAGTACGAATATTAACAAATATACATAAACTTTATACTAAGCGCACTCAATTATGCTCTGAACACCCTTAAATATGCATGTTAAAACTAGATGCAAACATGCACAAATGACACACATCACTTTCTGTAGTAGCCAGTCGACTACTTGAAGGAAGAAGTTGATCGGCAATTTTTGGTTTCTTTTTGGAGCAGCCGGTCGACCTAGTCGGTCGATTGGCTTTTCTTCTAGGTCATCCGGTAGACTTTTCTTCCTCCATTCTTTGTCTTTTCGACCTTCGATCTTCTCCTCTCGACCTGTGCATCTTCAATCTTCATCACCCATCAATTTCCACGCAATCGTTTGAGCCCTATAGCTCACCTAAGTCACAAAATTAAGCATTTAGTATAGCATTTGACTTAAAGACTCAACTATGTACATTTGCTTGCGCTCAAGCCGAAGTCTAGTATATGTACTATACTAATGCATCTTCTAAGGCTCAAAACACCTCTTAAACATAGGCAATTAACAACATAAACGCACATGAAATCACAACACATCAACACCCCCAAACCTTATTGGTGCGTCTTTCGAATGCAAGCTCTAAAAGACCTGCAAGCGTACGGATCGTGCAATATAGTGTGTACAAGTTCGGGTGTCGAACCACAGGGAGGCGTGAATAATGTGGGTGAATTCTATGCTTGGTGCTCTAGAAAGTACCAAAAAGAAAGATCTAAACTAGACATATTTTTGGGGTTTTGGATTATCGGGAGCTCCACGTAAAGGAAATAAAACTAAACTATGAATATGAAAAATGGGAACACAAGTTGGTCAAGAGGGAACTAACAATTGAGAAGGGGTTAGGGTGACTTCGACTTATGAATGGGTAATTTTATACTCAAATGCTATGGGATTAAGGGATGATGGCTAACTATCATGAGTGCTCTAAACTAGTTTGCTAGTTAGTGTCCTAATTTCCCCCTAGGACTTAGTGCGGGTCCATCCTTAGGCGGCGCCTCTTAGAGCTACGGCGTGGTCCTTATGACCTAGGGCCTCAAGAGTGACAAACTAACTTCCTAGGTGACGTAGAATGAACCTACCTTAGTACCTAAACCTTTGGCTGGATTTAAAGCCAAGACCTAGTGTTGCTAAGGTCGACTAAACCTACCCAGAAACCTATTGGCTAGATTTAAAGCCAAGGAGACTCGGTCTAGACTAGCCCTAAATTACACTTCGTCATTCTAAGGTCACTATAGTAGGATTTGACTTGCTAGTGCGTTCATACATGTTCAAGGCCAAGGTGCTCGTGAATAATGGAACCTATTCAACTACCAAACATCGTCACGTTCAGTTCACAACATTAGAAATAATTAACAACCAACACGTATGCGTTATTGAAGTTATGCTCGTTACTAGGCATGCAAATATACATATAGACATGAATAAAAGCATTACCCACTTCATAGCATCCACATATAAACACATAGAAATGATTATAACATGGATTAGATGTGTTTAGTAACAAACAAACTTCAATTTATACACATGTTACTCATCTAGGCATTTTATCAAACACTTAGACATAAATGAGAAAATACCCATTTGAACAAGAAAATTCGAAACATGTATATATATTCAGCCGTCATATCCCATATCATAAGAGTATATAGTTAACCCATTACATAAATTAAATCACCCTACACAAGTCTACTCAATCATAATAGGAAACAGAATGAAAGAGAGATAATGAGGCTTCCCTTTCATCCTAGCTAATCTTGTACAAAGCTTTTGAGCAAACTTGATTCCAAATGTTTGAACCCTCCAATTCAAGCTTGGTTCTTAGTGAGAAATGTGTGAAAAGTGTGTGTGAAGTGGGTGGGATCTAGGGTTAAGTGTGTGAGAATTTTAGGTGTGAAGTGTGCGTTATTTTTCCAAAAAGTTCCCCCTTCTTTTCTGCAAAATCGGGCCCTATTTATATGTTCTCAGCATATTGCCAGTCGACCTAGACGGTCTACCGGCCTCTGGACCTAGCTCGACCGGCTTTTTAATGATGCTCTCTGGACTGGTTGGTCGACCAAGCCGGTCGACCGGCTCTGGAGTGGTAGTCGTCCGGCTATTTTTGGCACCTCTCTGGAGTGGCCGGTCGACCTAGCCGGTCGACTGGCTCTTTTTTCCTTGGTCGTCCGGCTGACTTTCTTCCTCCATTCTTTGTCTTTTCGGCCTCTGGCCTTCTCTCTTAGACCCGTGCATTTCCCATCTTCATCACCTTTCATCGTCTAATCTTGATCTTAACCTAAAGTTCACCTAAATCATTGAAAATAAGCAATTAGTGTAGCAATTTGTCTCTTAAACTCGATATGCACATTTGTTTACGCTTCAGCCTATTCTTATCAAAAGCGCTACACTAATGCATCATTATGGGCACTCAACACCTCTAAAATATAGGTAAATGAAAATGCAAACACACACAAAAACACAACACATCATCTACTCAATCATAATAGGAAATAGAATGAAAGAGAGATAATGAAGCTCCCCTTTCATACTAGCTAATCTTGTTCAAAGCTTTTGAGCAAACTTGATTCCAAATGTTTGAACCCTCTAAATCAAACTTGGTTCTTAGTGAGAAATGTGTGAAAGTGTGTGTGAAGTGGATGGGATCTAGGGTTAGGTGCATGAGAATTTTAGGTGTGAAGTTTATGCTAATCTTCCAAAAAGTCCTCGTTTTTCTGTAGAATCGGGCCCTATTTATATGTTCTCAGCATATTGCCAATCGACCGTCGACTTTTGGACCTAGCTCGACCAGCTTTTTAATAATGTTCTTTGGACTGGCCGGTCTACCGGCTAGGTCGACCGGCTCTGGAGGGGTGGTCGTCCGGCTATTTTTTGGCACCTCTCTGGAGTGGCCGGTCGACCGGCTCTTTTTCCTTGGTCGTCTGGCTGACTTTTTTCCTCCATTCTTTGTCTTGTCGGTCTCCGGTCTTCTCTCTTAGACCCGTGCATTTCCCATCTTCATCACCTTTCATCGTCCAATCTCGATCTTAACCCAAAGTTCACCTAAATCATTGACAACAAGCAATTAGTGTAGCAATTTCTCTCTTAAACTCGATTTGTACATTTGTTTACGCTTAAGCCTATTCTTATCAAAAGCACTACACTAATGCATCATTATGAGCACTCAACACCTCAAAAATATAGGTAAATGACAATGCAAACACACACAAAAACACAACACATCACTTATCCTTGCTTGTCACCAAACAAGCCCTATCTCAAGTTTATTTCTAAAGCCAATGCAATGGATTGTCTAAAGAATTGACTCGCTATCAAAGTTAGTGTAAGAAGCATGAAGGGGGTATTCCTATTGTGGAGAAATCCCTAAATCTCTTTGGATCCTCCCTCTACTCATAAGTGGTCTCGTTCGTCGTGAGAATTTCCCAAGTAGCCAATCCATCACAAGCCTAGGATTCTAACTCACACACTCAGGATGTTGATATTTCATGTTCCCTCAACTAACATGGCCTCCCTAACATGCACAAAGCCTCAAGAACAAGATGAAAGAATATACAGATGTAATGACTTATAAAAGCCTTATTACATATCTACAAAGATGATAACATGTGGTAAGTTGACATTGTGTCACTTATGCACTTATTAACAAAACTTTTTAGCGCCTTTGGCTTTTTCTCTTTTTCAATTTTTTTATCTTTTGATATTTTTGCACCTTTTTGCCCTTTTTAGTTATTTTGAATTTTTCATGCTTTGTATTGTATTAACATAAAAAGAAAAGAAAAAGAAAGGCTTAGGCACAAAAAAAAGGACCAATCAAGAGGAGGGCACTCACATCAACAACCCTTTCTTTCTTCACTCTTTCCTACTAAGCTATGGGGTAGCTACAAGGGTCATTTTTAAAGGTTCTTACTCCCCCACAACTTTCAAGGACATCTCCTCCAAGTCTCGATTCTCTTTCCACTTCATTCACTTCCCCATAATGCTACTCATATTCACTAATCAATTGAGTTAACTACAATAGCCAACACAATGATCAACCAAGAAATAAACAACTCTACATGCATTAAAATTTGAAAAATTTTCACCATTTTTAAGCACATAATGCTATCTACCCTAAGAAAACACCAAAGCAATAAGACAAAACCCCCATACCCCCAAACCTAAACTTTGCTTATCCTTAAGTAAATAAAACAAAGCACACAAACAAGCTAATTGACATTACAAAGTAAGTAAAGGTGGTGGGATAGGGTAAAAATATAGGGAACAGGTGGAGAAAGGATTGATACAACCTTGTATTGTCTTCAAAGCTCTCCATGCCAATGATAAATCACCATACTACTAACCCTATGACCCATAATTTACAAACACTCACAAAGAAAACAAGGTTAGTAGCATTGCCTATGCATGCTTGCATTGACATGTGCAGTAAACTGCAATCGTGTATCTTAAGGGACAAAAGATTGGGATTCAACACTTTGGTGTGGGTGAAAGAAAAAGAAAGAAAACAAAAGAAAGAAAAACGAAATAAATGCAAAATTGAAACTAGGTTGCCTCCTAGTATAGCGCTAACCACCATTCCGTCAGCCAGGCGAACACCAACTCTTCTTCAACCTCTATAGATAGGCTCCCAAAGAACTAAATCCTTCACACGAGCCATGCTCGAAGATCATATGCATGTTTTAGGCATTGCCTATTCACTGTCAGCTCTCGACCATTCTTCAAATCTTTGATCTTGACCGCTCCGAAAGGGTAAGCAACCAACACTTCATACAGACCATCCCATCTTGATTTAAGCTTACTTGGAAAAAGTTTCAAACATGAGTTAAACAACCAAACTTTATCAGAGAGAGAGAATGATTTCTTAAGAATGTGTTTATGTGAATCCTCCTCATCTTATCCTTATAAAGTTTGATGTTCTCATACGCCTCAAATCTAAGTTCTTCCAACTCTGCTAGGTCAAGCTTTCTTTTCTCACCCGCTCTTGCCAAATCAATATATAAGGCCTTAATGGCACAATAAGCCCTTCGCTCTAATTCTATCGACAAGTGACAATTTTTCCCATAAACCAATCGATATAGAGACATACCGATGGGAGTCTTAAAGGTAGTATGGTAGGCCCACAAAGCATCATTTAGCCTAATAGACCAATCTCTTCTATCGGGCTTAACCGTTTTCTCTAAACTGTGTTTGATCTCCCTATTAGAGACCTCTACTTGTCCACTAGTTTACGGGTGATAAGGAGTAGCTACCTTATGGGTGAAATGTTTTTCAATAAGGCCTCTAAAGTCCTATGACGAAAATGCAATCCCCTATCACTAATTAAGGCCCTAAGGACTCTAAATCTAGAGAAAATGTTCTCCTTAATGAATTTCACTACTACCCTATGGTCATTAGTACGTGTAGGAATAGCCTTGACCTATTTGGACACATAATCAATGGCCACTAAAATGGATTGGTACCCAAAGAAAAGTGGAAATGGTCCTGTGAAATCTATACCCTAATACATCAAACAATTCCCAAGAAAGAATAGGGGATAAAGGCATCATGTTTCTCCTAGAGATAGACCCAGATTGTTGATATCTAATACACTTTTTGCAATAGTCTTAGGCATCCCTAAAGAGAGTGGGCCAAAATAATCCACATTGCATGACTTCACGACAGTCTTCTTCCCACTAAAATGACCTCTATACCCCTCATCGTCCTCGGACAAACACTGGCGAATCATTTGATCTGCACACACATTAAAAAGATAGGGATCCTCCAAAAAGAAATGCCTAACTTGTGCTAGGAACCTATCTCTTTCTCTCTTCTCCCAATAGGAAGAAAAGTGCCCTATGGCAAGATAATTAAAAATATAACCAAACCAAGGTGTGTGATGAGATATAGCAAACAATTGCTCATCGGGAAATGAATCACAAAAAAGAGATAGATCACTAGAATATTCACTAACAAGATCGAAAAGGTGATCCACAACTAAATTTTCTCTACCCTTTTTATCTCGGATCTCAACTTCGAATTCTTGAAGAAGGAGTAACCACCTAATCAAGCGGGGCTTAGATTCTTTCTTAGCTAACAAATACCTCAATGCTGCATGATCGGTATAGATAATCACTTTGGACCCTAGGATGTACGACCTAAACTTGTCAAAGGAGAAGACAACTGTTAGAAGCTTCTTTTTTGTGGTAGTATAACTCTTTTGAGCTTTATCAAGAGTCTGATAGCATAGTACACTACATGGGGCAACTTATCTCACTGTTGACCTAAAATAGCTCCTATTGCATAATCAGATGCGTCACACATAACCTCAAATAGAAGATTATAGTTAGGTGGCTGAATAATCGGGCACGTAGACAATAAGGATTTAAGCCTATCAAAAGCTCTAACGCACTCATCATCAAACTCAAAGGAGACATCTTGTGCTAAGAGACTAGTCAAGGTACATGTTATATGGCTCAAATCCTTGATGAACCTACGGTAGAATCTTACATGCCCTGGAAAAGATCTAACGTCCTTAACACACTTAGGGATAGGAAACTTTTCAATCAATTCTACCTTAGCTAGGTCAACTTGAATGCCACCAAATGAGACAACATAACCAAACACTATCCCTTGTTGCACCATGAGTGGGATTTTTCCCAACTCAACAATAGATTCTTCTCCACACATCGATCTAAGACTAAAGAGAGGTGACTCAAGCACTCGTCAAAACTATCACCAAAGACTGAGAAATCATCCATAAATATCTCTAAATGCCTCTCAATCATATCATTAAAAATGGCTATCATGCACCTCTAAAAAATTACTGGGGCATTAAATAAACCAAAGGGCATCCTCCTATAGGCAAAAGTGTTATAGGGACAAGTAAAGATGGTCTTCTCCTGGTTCTCAGGAAACACGAGGATCTGATTATACCCGGAATAGCCACCTAGAAAACAAAAGTAGCTATGCCTAGCTACTCTATCTAAGATCCGATCTAGAAAAGGCAACGAGAAATGATCCTTCCTAGTTTTGGAGTTAAGCATCCTATAATCAATACAAACTCTCCACATTATGGGAGTACACGTAGGGATAAGCTATCCTCTCTCACTCTCCACAACCATGATCCCAGACTTCTTAGGGACGACTTGGACCGGGCTAACCCAATCATTATCGAAGATCAGATAAATAATGCCTGCATCTAAAATCTTAATTATCTCTGTTTTAACTACTTCGCTCATGTGTGGGTTTAGCCTCCTTTGCATCTCCCTAGAAGGAATGGCTCCATCCTCAAGGTGAATACGATGCATGCAAACCAAAAGATCTATACCTCTCAAATCATCAATTTTCCATCCTATAGCCTTCCTATGTTTCCTAAGAACCTCTAAGAGACGTTCATCATGCTCACTAGAAAGATCAGAAGCTATGATAACCGGAAGGGTTTTACTAGGCCCAAGAACACATACTTCAAATGATTAGGAAGGGGTATGAGCTCTAAAGAAGGACTAGGCTCAACTAAGGGGAACTCAACCTCAACATCATTGATGTGTTGTGTTCTTGTGTGTGTTTGCATTGTTATTTACCTATATTTAAGAGGCATTCAGTGCTCTAAAAGATGCATTTGTGTAATGCTTTTGATAAGAATAGGCTTAAACGTAAACAAATGTACGTATTGAGTTTAAGAGACAAATTGCTACACTAATTGCTCGTTTTCAATGATTTAGGTGAACTTTGGGTCGAGATCGAGATTGAAAGATGATAGGTGATGAAGATGGGAGATGTACGGGTCAAAACAAGAAGATCAGAGGCCAGAAAAACAAAGAATGGAGGAAGGAAGTCAGCCGAATGACCTAAGAGAATGAGCCGATTGACCGGCTAGGTCAACCGACCACTCCAGAGGGGTGCTAAAATTAGTCGGACGACCAACCCTCAAGAGCCGGCCAGTCCAGAAGCACCATCAAAAAGCCGATCGAGCTAAGAGGAGAAGCCAGTCAATCGGCTAGGTCGACCGACAATTCGTGAAAAAAGCCGATATAAAAGCCCGATTTTCAGACTAAAAGGGGGATCCTTTTTAGAATTCTAGGGAGGATCTTTACACACCCATCACACACACACATACACATAACCCTAGTCTTCACCCATATTATACACACTCTCTCACACATCTCATCACCTTGAAGCAAGAAGATTTAAATGGTTTCTAACATTTGGATTCAAGTTTGCTCAAGAGCTTTGTACAAGATTAGCTAGGATGAAAGCGAAGCTTCATAAACTCTCTTTCTTTCTATCTCTTATTATGATTCAGTAGACTTGTGTAAGGTGATTTAACTTATGTAATGGATCAGCTATATACTTTTATGATATGGGATTAAATGGTTGAATACATACATGTTTGATTTTTTTTTGTTCAAATGGTTATGTTCTCATTCATGTCTAAGTGTTTGATTAAATGCCTAAATGAGTAACATGTGTATAAATTGAAGTCTATTTATTACTAAACACATCTAATCCATGCTATAATCATGTCTATGTGTTTATATGTGGATGCTATGAAGTGGGTAATGCTTATATTCATTCTATGTGTATATTTGCATGCCTAGTAGTGAATATGACTTCAATAACGAATACATATTGGTTGTTAATTGCTTCTAATGGTGTAATCTGAGCATGACGATGTTTGGTAGTTGAATAGATTCATTTATATACGAACACCTTGGCCAAGAAGATGTAGGAATGTGCTATCAAGTCAAATCTCGTTATAGTGATCTTAGAATGATGGTAAGCAATTCAAGGCTAGCCTAGGCTGAGTCTCCTTTGGCTTTAAATCCAGCCAGTAGGTTTCAGGATAAGTTTAGTCGACCTTAGCAACACTAGGCCTTGGCTTTAAATCTAGCCAATGATGTAGGTACTAGGGTAGGCTCATTCTAAGTCACCTAGGAAGTTAATTGGTCACTCTTAAGGCCCTAGGTCATAAGGACCACGCCGTAGCTCTAAGAGGTGCCGCCTAGGGACGGACCCGCACCGAGTCCTAGGGAAAAATTAAGACACTAATTTAGCAACCTAGTTAAGAGCAATTATTAAAACAAGCCATCATTCTTTAATTCCATAGCATTTGAGTATAGAATCACCCATTCATAAGTTGAAATCACCCTAACACCTTTCCATTTGTTAGTCTTTCTAGATTAATTTGTTTCCCACGTTCCATTCCCATAGTTTAATTTAATTCATTTTAGTTAGAGCTCCCGACCATGAAAAATCCAAAATCCCAAAAAAAGATTGTCTTGAACTTTATTCGGAAGGCTCCAAACTTGATTTTCTTCCACTTTCATCTTCAATTATGCTTCCAATTCTTGCTCAAACCATCTACATCTTCGTTGATCTTCGAACAATCCTCAATCTCACCTATAACATCCAAAACAAGCTATTAATGTAGCATTTACCTTTTAAACTCAACTATGTATAGTTGTATACGCTTAAGCGTATACCTAGCACAAGTACTACACTAATGCAACTATTTAACCTCAATACACCTGCAAAATGTAGACAAATAACAATTCACACACACACAAAAACATAACACATCAATGCCCCTAAACCTTCTCCTTGCTTGTCCCCAATCAAGCCTAATCTTAAGTTTATTTCTAAAGCCGATCCAATGGATTGCCTAAAGGATTGACTCGCTATCAAGGTTAGTCTATGAAGCATGAAGGAGGCATTCCTATTGTGGAGAGATCCCTAAATCTCTTTGGATCCTCCCTCTACTCATAAGGGGTCTTGTTCCTTGTGGGAATTTCCCAAGTAACCAACCCACCACAAGCCTAGGATTCTAACTCACACACTCGGGAAGTTGATATTTCATGCCCCCTCAACTAACATGGCCTCTCCAACATGCACCAAGCCTCAAAGACAAGATGAGAGAATATACAAACATAATGGCTTAAAAAAAGCCTTATTCACGTATCTACAAAGATGATAACTTGTGCTAAGTTGACATTATGTCACTTATGCACTTATTCACAAAACTTTTTGGTGCCTTTTACTTCTTTTTTTTTTCTCATTTTCATTTTTTTTTGGATATTTTTGCACTTTTTTGCCTTTTTCCTTTTTTTTTTATTTTACATGCTTTGCATTGCATTTACACAAAAACAAAGAAAAAGAAAGGCTTAGGCACATAAAAAAGAATTAATCAAGGAAAGAGGCACTCATATCAACAATCCTTTTCCAACACTCTTTCCTACCAAGCTATGGAATGGCCACATGAGTTATTCTTAAAGGTCCTCACTCCCCACAACTTTGAAGGGCATCCCCTCCAAGACTTAGTTTTCAAACCACTCTATTTATTTCCCCACAATGTATCTCATCTTCACAAATCAATGGAGTTAATCACAATAGCCAACACAATGATCAACAAAGAAATAAATGACTCTACATGCATCAAAATTGAAAAAGTTTCACCATTTTTAAGTGCATAATGCAATTTACCCTAAGAAAGATATATAACAAGAAAACCAAACTCCCACACCCCCAAACCTAAACTTTGCTTGTCCTCAAGCAAATACAGCAAAACACTTAAACAAGCAAATTGGCATTACAAAGGAAGTAAGGCTGGTGGGGATGGGGTAAAAACATGGGGAACAAGTGGAGAAAGGATAGATACAATCTTGCATTTTCTTCAAAGCTTTCCATGCCAATGATAAATCACTATACTACTAACCTTGCGACTCACAATTCACAAACACTCACAAAGAAAACAAGATTAGTAGCATTGCGTATGCATGCTTGCATTGGTATGTACAATAATGAGCAATGGTGTTTCTTATGGGACAAAGGATTGGGATTTAACACTTTGGCGTGGGTGTAAGAAAGATAAAAGAAAGGAAAATAAAATAAGTGAAAAATCACAAAATTGAACCTGGGTTGCCTTCTAATAGCACTAACCACCATGCCGTCAATCGGGTAAGCATCAACTCATCTTCAAACTCCATATATGGGATCTTGAAGCATTAAAACTTTTGCACAATCCCTGCTCAGATCATATGCATGCTTTAGGTGTTGCCCATTCACAGTCAACTCTTAACCATCCTTCAAGCCTTTGATCTTGACCACTCCGAAAGGGTAGGCAACTAACACCTCATACGGACCATCCCATCTTGTCTTAAGCTTACCTAGAAAGATTTAACAAAACTTTATTGGAGGGAGAGAATGATTTCTTAATAATGTGTTTATCATGAATTCTCTTCATCCTATCCTTATAAAGCTTGACGTTCTCATACACCTCAAATCTAAGCTCTTCCAACTCCGTTAGGTCTAGCTTCCTTTTCTCACCCGCTCTTGCCAAATCAAAATTTAAGGCCTTAATGGCCCAATAAGCTCTATGCTCAAGTTCTACCGGCAACTGACAAGCTTTCCTATAAACCAATCTATACGGAGACATACCAATGGGAATCTTAAAGATGGTGCGGTAAGCCCACAAAGCATCATTTAGCTTAATAGACCAATCTTTCTTATCAGGCTGAACCATTTTCCACGTGTTAGATTCTTCTTAGATTGCTTGATTCCTCCCTTTCACACACACACATGGATGTGTCTATTTAGTGTGTGCTTATGCATTGCATGTATATACCTCTTTTGAGGTGTTTTATACTTCATTTGGTGTACTAGTATAGCATTTAGGTCATACTTGTACATATTAGGGTTGACATGATCATAGTTGCATTAAAACTTACATGCTACACTAATGTCCGTTTGTTGCTTTTCTTAAGTGATATTTGGGAAGATAATTTGAGCTTGATTAAGGGTTCTGGGAGTGTGGAACAAAGACAAGGGTGTTTAGGACATTAAGGGATGAAAAAAGGTGCATTTGGAAGTGGCCAAACAAATGATGTAGCAACCGAGGCGAAACTGAGTACAACGAGAGTTAAATTAGGAGCTTGCAACCAAAAAAGGACAAATACAAATTTTGGAAATGTTTTAGGGTGCAAAAAGATATCTTGGGAGATCCCCAATAGTGGTTCAAAGCCATAGAAAAAAATGGTGTGTGAATCGGAGCCAAAATAAGCAAGATATGAACATTTTACTATCACGACTGGTTAACCTACTATCAAGGCCAGTTGACCAACTAGCTAGATTAAAATCTTTTCCAATTTAGGCCGGTCGACTTATCCCCAAAGCTATTCGATTGGCTAGCCCCCGGCCCTACGAATTAATAGCTCTATTTAAGCAACTTCAGCCATTTTTTAGGGAAAACACCAACCAATTCACATACCCATTTCCTTGAACCCAAAATCCACCTAAAACCACCTCAGTCACTCACTTTGAAACACATTTAAACATGGAATCAAGGATCCAAGAGGATTAAATGCTAGGATTGGGGCATAGCTCATCGATTGTAAAGCTTGGCTATCGATAAAAGGGCATTTCTCTTTTATCCTAAGTCTAATTATGTATGATTAGAGCTATGTACGGTGATTATTCTTGTATTTATGGATTGATTACTATTCTTTTGTAACGAGCACTTGATAGATTTATATATATATATATATATATATATATGCTTTGTGCTTAGGGTTTCAAAAGCCGTTTTACATATATGTCTATGTATTTGTTGAAATGCCTCAATGAAGTTGCATATATATATATTGAAATCTATTATGCTATTAACCATCTCTAAATTATTATGCTAGCATTTCTATGTGTTTGCGTGGTGATTACATGAAGTGGGTGTGACTATATACATGTCTATGTATGTGTTAGCATACTTAAAAGCATGAATAGCTTTTATTGCTTACATGTCGAGTGCTATTGCTAAAATTGGAGTAATCTAAGTTTGTCTATGTGCTTAGTGGTAGAATAATCTAGAATATTCTCGAACTCCATGCCCTAGATGTGATTGATTTGCACTTAAACGTTAATACTCGCTAGGATTGGGCATAGCTCATCAATTGTAAAGCTTGGCTAACGATAGAAGGGCATTTCTCTTTTATCCTAAGTCTAATTATGTATGATTAGAACTATGTAGGATGATTATTCTTGAATTTATGGATTGATTGCTATTCTTTTGTAATAGGTACTTGATAGATTTATATATATATGCTTTGTGCTTAGGGTTTCAAAGGTCATTTTACATATGTGTCTATGTGTTTGTTGAAATGCCTCAATAAAGTTGCATATATATATTGAAATATATTATGCTATTAACCATCTCTAAATCATTATGCTAGCATGTCTATGTGTTTGCGTGGTGATTACATGAAGGAGGTATGACTATATACATGTCTATGTGTGTGTTAGAATGCTTAATAGCATGAATAGCTTCTATTGCTTACATGTCGACAGCTATTGCTTAAATTGGTGTAATCTAAGTTTGTCTATGTGCTTAATAGTATAATACTCTAGAATAATCTCGAATGCCATGCCATAGATGTGCTTGCTTTGCACTTAAACGTTAATACCCATAATTATGATGATGATTGGTGGTGCATAACTAATGGCTGGCCTAGGTCAAGTTTCCCTTAGCTTTAAATCCAACTAATGGCTTTTAAAGTAGGTTAGTTGACCTTAGACAAACTAGTTCTTGGCTTTAAATCGAGCCAATGGTTTAGATGCTAGGGTTAGATCGACATAAGTCACCTAGAATCTTAACTAGCTAGCCCTATGGCCTTAAGTCATAAAGACCACACCGTAGCTATAAGTTAGTCAATGCCTAGGGACGGACCCGCACTGAGACTTAGGGTACAATTAGGAGGTTAATTGGGAGTGTAGGCAAGAGCAACCAAGTTTAATCCATCAAGCAACCCTAGAAAGAAGTAGTAATCACCCATTTGCTAGTCGTAATCACCCTATTCCCCATTTCCATGTGTTAGCATCCCCTTAGATCGCTTGATTGCCCCATCACACACATACACCACTTTTTATTTTCTTCTCGTTAGCTTAGATTTATCTTTTCCAAGCTCCCCTCAATCCCAAAAACCAAAAAAACTTAGTAGTTAGGACCCTAACACATAGCTCTTTAGGACGCACATAACTTAGGACACTATTCACATTAGGCTTCTCTATGGATTTGATCTCACACTGACACTCACCGTATTACCCACGGCCTATGTGATTGCGGGCTATTTAGGATCATGCTTCGAAATAGTGTATCAAGCTCTTAGTGTCATTGCTTGGGAGGAAAAAGTTGTTTGGTTTCTTAGTTTTTGCGTGTCTTAGCTTGTTACGTGTTATTTTATCTTTTCTTTTCATGTTTTCTTTACTTTGATTAATAAAAGAAAATTCAAAAAAATTGTTTACCATTGTGAAGAGGTTTACTTGTGTCACTTAATCATGAATGATCATAATGCATCATGGTCGTCACTTGTAACCTCTTCCCCATCACTTGAACGTGTTCCCATTGCATGTCGTGTTCGTGGAAGTCGTATGCATCAAAGTTTCTTTTGTCCCCATGACGATCCCCAATTTAAGGTTTGTAAGTGCAATCATCGTGAAAGCCATGATCATTTTTCTAGTGCTTGTTTTACCCTCTGTCATCATTCTCAAATGCATACAATGCTTAATGCCATTAGCAATCATGTGCCCATTCATGCATCTACATCTAGATATCATGATTTTAGGGAGCAATATCATGCATTTCATATTGGAGCCAAGATGACTCTTCATTCTTTCCACCTCATTGCTTTGAAGATCCATATCCCACATTGTCATTTCCTGCCTACCCTTCCTCTGAGTTCTATGACAATTGTGTCGTTCGTGTTCCCTTCCAAGTTCTCTCCCATCTCAACTCAGAAGAACTTTCTTCTTTTATATCTCTTTCATATAGCCAAAAGCGTGTCTCTTATATACCTCTTCCAATCTAACCAAGAGCGCCTAGACCATATGAGGCAACCAGTTGATAATCAAGATGAGTGCTTGAGGAGAATGATTGAGACTGAACAACCCATGGTTGGAAATCTTGAGATACCTTTAAAATGGGTTGAAAAGATAGGAGAGAGACATAGAGATGAGAGAAATAGGGTGAAAATGATGATGTGTTGGAGAGACAACTAGAAACAGAAGTTGATGAAGAGATAACATCTTGTAGTAAGGATGAGGATGAGCTTCATGATAGTTTGGTTTTTGATGATTCTTATGGATATGTTTTAGAGAAAGTAGTACCCTATCCTTTTAAGCTTTCAACGTCCTCTATTAAGTCACATGAGCCTATTCTTTTTTCTCATCCCACTCTTCACACACACTTGGAGGTTGAATCTCATGAGCATAGCACTAATTTGCATTTTGAGTCCTTATATAGGGAGTCTAAGGTACACACCTCCTTTGAGCATTCATGCATCTATGATCCAAAATCCTTTGAGTCCCCATTGTCCCCTCTATGTATGCTTACACTGTATGAAGAGCATAATAGTGAGATGACACCCACTAGTGATGAATGTATTGTTAAATTTAAAGAGATTTTAGCTAGTAAAGGTATAGAGTCATCCGTTGGGGAAAACAAGACATCAATTTTAGAGGTTTTAGATGACAAGTCTCTTGGAGTTAAGAATCATGGTGTTGAGAAGAATAACAACTCTAAGCAGACACATAAGAAAGAAATTGGTGTACTTGGAAGAATGATCTATGGGTCTTTTTGGATGTTTGATGATTCATTGATGGAAATAGATCCCATGAAGATCTAATCTACCCTTCATGAGGAGTTAGAACGACCTAGGCTTAAACATGTTATATCTTGTGGAGAAAAAAAATCTAGTACTTCATCTTTCCTTACCCTTACCCTTCCTTCCCTAAGAGTCATTCCTACTTCCCTTTCCTATTCCGTTGAGTCTCACTCTTTGGAACTCACCTTTGTGCCTTCTAGTTTAGAACACTTTCATCTAGGGTTAGAAAGCACGTTTTTCCATATTGCATGTATTTGACTTATCTTTCACCCAAGGGGATGGTGTGTTTTTAGCTCCTGATTATGAAAAGAAAGCCATAGGGTGTTTAGTTAAAGGGCATATGGGGCACGATCTTCCACATTCATGCATGACACTTTCCACACTTGCACACAAATTTTCATTTGATGGTTTGGGGTGGGAATTAGAAAAAGGGTGCATTGAACATTCATTACTCATCATTTGTTGCATGGCCGTTTTCCTTTCATTATCTGTGCTTCGTTGAATATCAGGCAATTTGTGCCTCGTAATTTTAAGCATAACTTGCTCACATTGGTACCTAGCTGGAGGCATTAAATCTAGCGCTGCTAGGAGGCATCCTAGACATGTTTATATTTTATTTGCTTTCGTTGTTTTTCTTTTCTTTTATTTTCTTTTAGTATTATCATTCTTTGATTTTCATTTGTTTTTTCTTTGTTTTTCTTTTTTGCCTTCCCAATTGTTGATCCTCAATTTCTATTATTTCCCATTCTTCATACACCTTATTTATTATTAGATGATGCCAAAGCAAGTACGCATGGCAATGATACTAATCGTGTGCTTTGAGTGTTGTAATTTGTTGAGAAATAGGGATTAGTAGTTGAATCCTTATCCATTGGTATCGTCAAGCTTCAAAGGCACACAAGGTTGTATCTATCCTTTTTCCACTTGTCTCCTTTATCTATCCCGTCCCCACTACCCTTATGTGCTTTGTGATGCTTATTTCCTTGTTGAGTAGGATTTTTCTATTTGCTTGAAGACAAGCAAAGTTTAGGATTGGGGGTGTGGGAGTTTGGTTTTATTATCTTATGCTTTGATTAGGGTAGATGTCCATTGGTTTTATTATCTTATGCTTTGATTAAGGTAGATGTGCATTATGTGCTTAAAATGGTGAAAATTTTTCAATTTTGATGCATATAAAGTCGTTTATCTCTTGCTGATTAGGGTGTTGGCTCTTGTGATTGATTTATGGATTGGTGGAGAGAGAGTTGTATTATGGGGAATGAAAGGAGTGGAGAGAGAGCTGAGACTTGGAAGAGATGCCCTTAAAAGTTGTAGGGAGTGAATGCCTCAAAGAATGCACGTTGTAGCTACCCTATAGCTTGGTTGAAGAAGCATCGAAAAAGTGGTTTTGATATGAGTGCCCCTTTCTTGGTTAGTTCTTTTTCATGTGCCTTGTCCTTTCTTTTTCTTTTCCTTTTACGTAATGTAAACAAAAAATGTGGAAAATCCAAAAAAATTAAAAAAAAGGAAAAAAAGATTGAAAAAGCCCAAGAAAAATGAAAAATGCAAAAGCCAAAAGGTAACAAAAACATGAAAAAGTGAAGTTCATTGAACAATTGCTTAAGTGACACAATGTCAACTTAGTATAAGTTATCGATTCATCCTTTTAAGGTGTTATGAATAAGACTCTTTACATAATTTTATGAGCCATTGTGTTTGTATATTCTCTCTCCTTATCTTTGAGGCTGTATGCATATTTGGGAGGCCATTGTAGTTGAGGAGGCACGAAGTATCAACATCCTGTGTATGTGCATAAGACTCCCAGGGTTCTAGCAGTATAACTACTAGGGAACTTCCCAGAGATAGAAGACCCCTTATGCGTAAAGGAAGGATCCAAAAAGGCTTAGATATCCCTCTATGAAAGGAACAACCCCTTCATTCCTCTCAGATACACCATGATAGCAAACCAATCCTCTAGGTGACCCTCTTTACCAACTTTGAGATAGATTTAGGTTTAGGCTTACTTGTAAACAAGCAAAGAGAAGGTTTGAGGGTGTTGATGTGTTGGATTTGTGTCTGCTTGTGCATTGCATGTATATACTTGTTTTGAGGTGTTATGTACTTTATTTGATCTATTAGTATAGCATTTAGGTCATACTTATGCATATTAGGGTTTACATATTCATAGTTACAGTTAAAACTTAAATGCTATACTAATGGGTGTTTGTTGCTTGTTTTAGGTGAGATTCAGGAAGATAATTGGAGCTTCACTAAGGATGGTTAGAGTGTGGAGCAAAGCCAAGGGTCTTTCGGACATAAAGGAATGAAGAAAAGTACATTTAAAAGTGGCCGGGTGAAAGAAGAAGCAGCCGAGGCGAAACTTGACGCAATAGGAGTTAAACTTGAAGCTGGCAACCAAAAAAGGACATGAACAAATTTTGGACATGTTTTAGGGTGCAAAAGATGGCTTAGGAGATCCCCAAAATCAGTACGAAGACATTGAAAAAATGGTGTACAAATCGGAGCCAAAATGAGCAAGATATGAATATTTTATTATCAAGACTAGTCGACCTTAGATCAGAATCTTGGCCAATTTAGGGTTCTTGACTTATCCCCATAGCCAGTCGACCGGCTAGGCCTCCAACCCTACGCATTGACAGCTCCATTTAAGCCACTTTTCGGCCATTTTTTAGGGGGAACACCAACCAGTTCATACACCCATTTTCGTAAACCTAAAATACACCTAAAACCACCTTACACACTTACTTCTGAACACACTTAACACTTGGAATCAAGGATCTAAGAGGATTAAACATTAGGATTTGGGCATAGCTCATGGATTGTAAAGCTTGGCTATGGATAAAGGGATATCTCTCTTTTATCCTAAGTCTAATTATGTATGATTAGAGCTATGTACGGTGATTATTCTTGTATTTATGGATTGATTACTATTCTTTTGTAACGAGCACTTGATAGATTTATATATATATATATATATGCTTTTGCTTAGGGTTTCAAAGGCCGTTTTACATATATGTCTATGTGTTTGTTGAAATGCCTTAATGAAGTTGCATATATATATATATATATATATATATATTGAAATCTATTATGCTATTAACCATCTCTAAATTATTATGCTAGCATTTCTATGTGTTTGCGTGGTGATTACATGAAGTGGGTGTGACTATATACATGTCTATGTATGTGTTAGCATACTTAAAAGCATGAATAGCTTTTATTGCTTACATGTCGAGTGCTATTGCTAAAATTGGAGTAATCTAAGTTTGTCTATGTGCTTAGTGGTAGAATACTCTAGAATATTCTCGAATGCCATGCCCTAGATGTGCTTGTTTTGCGCTTAAACGTTAATACTCACTATTATGATGATGATCGGCGGTGCATAACTAATGGCTGGCCTAGGTCGAGTCTCCCTTAGCTTTATATCCAGCTAATGAGTTTTAGGGTAGGTTAGTTGACTTAAATGGACAAGATATTGGCTTTAAATCTAGCCAATGGTATAGACGTTAGGGTTAGATCAATCTAAATCTCTAAATGAGCGTTTGAAGAGAATGGTTGAGAGTATGCAACTCATTAGTGAGAATTTTGAGATACCTTTAGATTGAGTTGAAGGGATAGCGATAAGACCTAGTGATGAGGTGATTAGAGGCAAAAAAGATGACGTGTTGGAAAGAAAACAAGAAAGAAAGGTTGATGGAGAGCTTACATCATGTAGTGAGGATGAGGATGAGCTTGATGATAGCTTGGTTCTTGATGATTCTTATGGATATGTTGTAGAGAAAGTAGTACCCTATCCTCCTAAGCTTTCAACGTCCTCCATTAAGTCGCATGAGCCTATTCTTCCTTCTCATCCCATACTTCACACACACTTGGAGGTTGAAACTCATGATCATAGAACTCATTTGTATTTCAGAACTCATTTACATTTCGAGTCCTAATTTAGGGAGTCTAGGGTACACACCTCCCTTGAGCATTCACGCGTACATGACTAGGAATCTTTTGAGTCCCCATTGTCCCCTCCATGTGTGTCTACCCTATATGGAAAGCATGATAGTGAGATGACTCCCACTAGTGATGAATGTATTGTTGAATTTAAAGAGACTTTAGCTAATGAATGTATTGTTAGAGAAAACAAGACATCAATTTCTGAGGTTATAGTTCATAAGTCTCTTGGAGTTAAAAATCATTGTGTTGAGGCAAGTAGCAACACTAAGAAGACACCTAAGAAAGAAATTGATGTGCTTGGAAGATTGATCTATGGGTCTTTTTGGATGTTTGATGAATCATTTTTGGAGAAAGAACCCATTAGGATCAAATCCCCCGCTTATGAGGAGTTAGAATGACCTAGGTTCGATTATGTTATATCTTATGGAGAAGAAGAATATAGTACGTCCACTTCATTTATTGTTGCTCCTCCTTTTCCCAATGTCATTCCTGCTCCCCTTTCTCATTTCGTTAAGCTTCCCTCTTTCAAGCTCATATTCGTGCCTTTATGTACAGAACATTTTCATCTAGGGCTAGAAAGCATTTATCCCATGTTACATGCTTTAGACCTATCTTTGACCTATAAGGATGGTGTATTTTTAGCCTTTGATTATGAAAAGAAGGCCATGGGGTGGCTCATTAAGAGCACATGAGGCACAATCCCTCATGTTTGTGCATGCCCACTTCCACACTTGTGCACATGTTCTCATTTGATAGTTCAGGGTGGGATTCAGAAAAGGTGTGCATTTTTGCATTTGTCACCCCATCATATATTGCATAACCATTTTCCTTCTATTGTCTATGCTTAGTTAAATATCCGGCAATTTGTGTCTTGCAATTTTAAACATGGCTTGCTCTAATATTAGCGCCCGGCTGGAGGCGTTAAATCCAGCATCGTTAGGAGGCACCCTAGACATATTTATAGTCCATTTGCTTTCCTTACTTTTCCTTTTCTTTTATTTGCTTTTAGTATTATTGTTCTTTGATTTCCATTTTTCTTTTCATTTACTTCCTTTTCAATCTCCCAAGTGTTGATTCTCACTTCTATTATTTCCCATTCTTCACACACCTTATTTATTCTTTGATGATGCCAATGCGAGCTCACATAGCAATATGCTAATCATGTGCTTTGAGCATTTGCCGTTTGTTGAGAAACACGGTTAGTAGATAAATTATTGATCATTGGCATCGGTGAGCTTCAAAAGAACACAAGGTTGTATCTATCCTTCCTTCACTTGTACCCTTATATCTACCCCATCCCTACCACCCTTACTTGCTTTAAATTGCCTATTTGCTTGTTATATGCTTTTGTTCTATTTGCTTAAGGACAAGCAAAGTTTAGGTTTAGAGATGTAGGAGTTTGGTTTTTTGTTACATTTTGATTAAAGTAGATGTGCATTATGTTCTTAAAATGGTGAAATTTTTTTTATTTTTATTCATATAAAGTTGTTTATCTCTTGGTTGATTGGAGTGCTGGCTTTTGTGATTGATTTAATTAATTGGTGGAGATAGGGTTGCATTAAGGGGAGTGAAAGAAGTAGAAAGAGAGCTGAGACTTGGAGAAGATACCCTTGCCTCTAAGAATACACCTTGTAGCTACCCCACGGCTTGGTTGGAAAAAAGTGTTGAAAAAGGGATATTGATATGAGTGTCCCTTCCTTGATTAGTTCTTTTTTATGTGCCTTACCCTTTCTTTTTCTTTTCTTTTTGTTCTGAAATGCAAAATGCAAAAAATCCAAAAATAAGGAAAAAGGAAAAAAGCTTGAAAAAGCCAAAAAAAAATGAAAAAAAATGCAAAAGAGCCAAAAGGAAACAAAAATAAGAAAAAGTGAAGTTCATTGAATAAGTGCCCAAGTGACACAATGTTAACTTGGCACAAGTTGTTCTTTTCGTTCTTTCATGTGTTATGAATAAGGCTCTTGCATCATTTATGACCCATTGTGTTTGTATATTCTTCGTTCTCCTTGTCTTTGAGACTTTGTGATTGTTGGGGAAGCCATGCTAGTTAAGGAGGCATAAAATATCGACATCTCGTGTGCATGAGTTAGAATCCCGGGCATGTGGTGGTATACCTACTTGGAAACTTCCTGTGGGATACAAAACCCCTTGTGAGTAAGGGGAGGATCCAAAAAGCTGTGGAAATCCCTTTACACAAAGAATGATCCCTTCATACTCCTTAGATTCACCTTGATAGCAAATCAATCCTTTAGGCAACCCTTTTTACCAACTTTGAGATAGACTTAGATTTTGGCTTGCTTGAGGATAAGCAAGGAGAAGGTTTGGGGGTATTGATGTGTTGGTTTTGTGTGCGTATTTGCATCGTATTTCTATATCTATGTGAAGGTGTTTTTGAGCTTATTAGATAGCTTTAGTGTAGTTTTTATACTATATTTGTGCATATAAGAATATAAGTGTATATAGTTAGTTTCAAGGTTAAATGCTACATTAAAAGCTTAATTTTGTGTCATAAGTAAGTTATAGGGTGAACTGGAGCTTGCACAATGATGAGTGATAAAGATAGAAGATGTACAGGTTGTAGGGTAAAGGCCAGATGCAAAGAAGATGAAGTTTTAAAGCAATTTGAAGAATTGACTAACCCCCTTAAAGCACCAGCTGACCGGTAAGGTCAGCTGGTAAATCCAGAGAAGAATAGCCGTATCAGTCGAGCATATGGGCTAACCCTATGGGTCAGCAAGTTATTTTAGAAAGCAGAGAAAAATATCGGTTGATCCCCCCCAGTTACTGGTTGACCGGTAGTTTCAATCGATAACGCCACTGTCAGCTATAAATAGGGCCCAATGTAAAGAGAACTTATCAGAGAATAATCTTTTCACTTCATATCTCACACCCACTTCATACCCATTTCTCAAAACCCTAAAATCCACCTAAACCCACCCCACACACACTTCTAAACACATTTTAGCACTAGGAATCAAGCATGTAAAAGGATCAAACACAAGAATTTAGGCATAGCTCATGGATTGTAAAGCTTGGCTATGGATAGGAGAGTATCTCTTTTTAATCTTAAGTCTAATTATGTATGATTAGAGCTATATAGAGTGATTTACTTTTGTATTTTGGATGATTATTACATTATTCTTATGGGTACTTGATGGATCTATATATATATATATATATATGCTTGTACTTAGGGTTTTGAAGGCCAGTTTACATATATGTCTATGTGTTATAGAAATGCCTCAATAAAGTTGCATATATATATTGAAGTCTATTATGCTATTAACCATATATAAATCATTATACTAGTATGTCTATGTATTTGTGTGGTGATTACATGAATTGGGTATGCTTATATACATGTCTTTGTGTGCGTTTGCATACTTAATAGCATAAATAACTTCTATTGTATACACATCAGGTGCTATTGCTTAAATTGGTATAATCTAAGTATGTCTATGTGCTTAGTAGTAGGATAGGTCGATATATCCGTGAATGCCATGCCCTAGATGTGTATGCTTTGGGCTCAAACATTAATAACTGCTATTGTGATGATGATCAGTGGTGCATAACTAATGGCTAGCATAGATCAAGTCTCCCTTAGCTTTAAATCCAGCTAACGGGTTTCATGGTAGTTTAGTCGACCTTAGACGGACTAGGTCTTGGCTTTAAATCCACCCAACGATTTAAACACTAGGGGTAGTGATGCAAGTTGTGATCCAAGCAACAAAATAATTAGGAATTCTAAAAGCAAGGAGATAAGCTTCAATGAAATTCCAATTGACAGAATCAAAAGCTTTCATGATGTCAACCTTGAGAGCACATCTAGAAGAAATGTGTCTTCTTGTATAGCCTCTAAGAAGATCATGTGCCGCAAGAATGTTTTCATTTATTAACCTTCCTTTGATGAAAGCTGATTGGTTCCAAGAGATAATGCTAGATAAGCAACCTTTAAGTCTATTGGCAAGAAGCTTAGAAATGTATTTGTAAATGGTATTGTAACAAGAAAGGGGTCTAAAATCCTTCACCATAGAAGGGTTTGGGACTTTCGGAACAAGAGCAATGTAGATTGCATTTACCTCCTTAAGAAGCCTCGTTGAGTTGAAGAAAGAACCAATAACATTAAGAACATCCTTACCAACAATATCCTAATCCACTTTGTAGATGTGGGAAGTATATCCATCTAGACCTGGGCTTTTGCTTTGATTTAGAGAAAAAATAGTGGATTTGATTTCCTCTAAGGTGATTGGGGCCACAAGCTTATTGAGGCAATCCTCATCAATGGTCTTCCCAGTCACCTCCTTGATAAAGTCCACATCAACATGAGCTTGATTAGATTTTCCAAGAAGGTTTTGGAAATAAGAGATGAATTCAACTTTGATACCCTCTTTTGTTGAAATGAGATTTCCATCCTTGTCATAGATAGCATTGATTGTACTTCTTGCATTTCTTACCTTGATGATATTGTGGAAAAATTTTGTGTTGGCATCACCATCTTTGATCCAATTGAGCCTAGATTTTTGGTGAAGCATGTTCTTGTAGGTAACTTCAAAAGATTCAATCTTCACCATGATCTCCTTTTCCTTGTTAAAAGTCTCACTATTAAGTTGCCCATTGAGCATATCAAATTGCATATCCTTGAGAGAATCATTGAGCTCATCAATTTGTTAAGGAATACAAGAAAAATGCTTTCTATTAAAATTCTTCAGTGCCCTCTGAAGTATCTTTTGTTTTTGAAATAAAATGAACATTGGAATGCCAAATACCTATGCACTCCAATGCTCTTCCACAACATGCAAGAAAAGATCATGAGAGATCCAAGCATTGTAGAACTTGAAAGTCCTTGGGGAAAAGGCTTTAATATTGCAAAAATGCATAATAATAGGGCAATGATTCGAAATACCCCGATTGTCCATCAGGAGGAAAGAACTCACAATATGCTTCATCCATTGATTGTTGACGAGGGCTCTATCAAGCTTGCTTGCAAGGAGATTACCTTGGGGGCTCCTATTAGTCCAAGTAAAGTGAGGCCCAATTCCATTGAATTCATGCAAGCTTGCATTGCTAGCGTAATGTTTGAAATCCCAAGCACTTGAGGGAATGGTTAGGAAAGATTATCTATCACCACAATTTAGGAATTCATTAAAATCTCCAAGGATGCAAAGAGGCCTTTCATCACACCATAAGCTCCATTTGGTGATTCTTGACCAAAGTTGTTTTCTCCCATCCTAGTCATTTCTGCCATAAACAAAGGCAACAAAGAAAGGGTGATGTAAAGGATATTCAAGATGGCAAAGACTACCTTGCACCATTGTGTCAATGATGTTGATATTAATGTGATGTCTCCAAAAGAGCAAATTTGACCTGCTTTGTTCTCATCCATGTAGCTATCAAAACCTAATGTATTAAAGAGATGGGCAATAGATCGATGATTTGCTACCTTGGTCTCCAAAAGACAAAAGCAATCAAGTTTATGCTTATTAATAAAAAATCTCACTTCCTTATGTTTGCTAGGGGAGTTAAAACCTTCCATGCATAAAAGATCATTAGAAAATTAATGGGAAGTAGAATTCCCTAAACCGTCCTTGCCTAATGCATTATGATCCCCTTTTAAGCCTTCATTACCACTTGCATGCTCTTAGGGGATTTCACCTTCTTCTCTTTGTTTATGGCTATGAAGTACCATATATGCATTGTTTTGGGGGAGCTTAGGACTTGTAGCTAAAGATAGATTATGCTCCATAGGAGAAGGTTGGCCGAGAGGGCTTAATCTTTGCTTTTCCATTATTGTTTTGTAAGGAGCTAGCATCACTATTTTTCTCATAGGTTGGAGCTGTTCTCTCAAGAGTGGACTTCTCTTTACCCACAACATGCCATTTGTCATGTTTCCTTGGCTTTTGAATATTAGGGGCAGCCCTATTATTATGCAATTGAGGACCTTGAACCACTTGAGCAACTTGAGGTTTAGGTTTTAATGGGCAAGAATATTCAACATAACGCACCATTTTACAATGGGAGTGCACTTCAATGGCTTCCATGCATATTCAACTTCCACAGAGCCTTTGAACCATCTCTAAGCTTCACATAAACTTCATCCGGTAATTTTTATCAAGACTCACTCCTATGCAAACCCAGGCAAATTCAGTATTTCTTCTTGACTTGGTGAGGGTATCAATTTGAAATGGTCTCCCCATGCAAGAGCCAATGTAATAGAATCTCCTTTTAGACCATAAGCTTAGCGGCACATCTCTTAGCTTAACCCATATAGGAACCTTGTTACAAGTGAGTTTGACAAACTCAAGATTAATTGTCATTTCCTTAAGAGTAAGGGCCTATAGTTCACATGCCAAAGTTGTTGTAGGATTCTTTGGCAAAATTCTTCCTTTCAAATTTGAATATAAGGAGGCCTTTTCCTTTATTAAATACTTCAACCTTTCCAAATTTTCACCAAGCATAATATATCATGTTTTTAATAAGATAGATTAGGGTTGGAGCACCTAAAAATTGGCTAAAAGGCAATGGGTCCAAAACTTATCCCCTTCATCATGCAAGTCTTCCAGGGGGTCTTGAATATTCCTAACACTATCATCTATCTTGATTTCAAACTCTTCTGCAATGTGAAGATTTGTATCAACATATTCAACAAATTCAACTTCCCAATTTGAAGAAGGCTCATTAGAAGTAGGTTTATACCTTAGATTAAGAGGCTCTCTCCAAGGATTTGGCCTTGCTTGTCCATTGGCACATTGAATCTTTACTCCACCAGTGTTTGAGATTGAGTATTACCTCTGTGATTTTCATCCAAAAGCCGAGAAGATAGGGTTTCATTAGCTCCAATCAGATATACACAAACTTTGACATTAGGCAATTATTAATTAATTAAGGATTGATATAAATTAACTTCTCCATGTTGATTGCTGATATATTTCTTCTTTTATGTCAATGATCAACACAACAAATATATTTTTCTTATATATTAATGTGGTAGACCACACAAGTTTGCGATTGCAGTCCCTACCCCTGCCCAAGTCTGTTCTAGAAAATTTGTTCAAATATATTAGACAACTAAAAATTTTAGTTCGAGACTAAAGAGTAACTCAAGTGGTTAAAACTATCTTTCCTCAAGTGTAAGTTTATGGGTTTATACAAAAAATAATAATAAAAAACAAAAAAACATAGTTTGGTTAATATAATAAGAATTTGAAAAAGCACTATTGAAATGAAAGAAGGAGACTAACAGAAAAGACGAGAGAAAATTTTTAAGAAAAGCTAGACTCTATTAGAGATTAGCAAGAAGAGAAAGAAAAAGAAGGAAGAAAATTTAATTGAGGAAGGAAAAAAATAAAGAGAGAAAAACATAGAGAAGAATGAAAAATATAAAGAAGTAAAGAGATTAAAAAAAAAAGTTTACTTTGTATGCCAACTCAACATGCTAAGTAAAAGGTGAAAATAAGATGGTAGATGTAGAGTGACATCTAGCATTATTCTTATACAAATACTAGTTATGTTTTATATGTTACTAAGCATGTTCTTGTACGTGTTATGTGGTTATTTTCACTTTTCTATCATTTTTTTAGTAGAATTTTGTGAAAATATGGATTAAGATAGAACACATGTAAAACTACCAATACAACAAACTATCAAAAGGAAATAGTCTCTTTGCTTAAGCACGATATCCAACAGTTGTGGTTCCACTTTCATGTCTTGGATTGAGCTTTCTCACTCTTTCTATGCCTCTTTCTTGGCCCACAACACACACGCGGCACTAAGGTTCCCGTGGCAACTCAAGCTAGATTCTATGCTAAAGGTCTGGGGACTATTAAAGAAGTCTTATTACTATCTCTAGGTTAACATAGTCTCTTGAACTAAGATAGAACATATGTAAAACTATCAATACAACGAACACCAGAACAAAAACACTACCTAACAACTAACCGCACTAATACAATTTTTAAAGCATAGGAACTTTTCAAAAGCGCACAAACACTTTGAAAACATTTAGAGCATATATTATCATGTATTAAAGTAAAATATGACCAGAACAGTACAAGAAAGGCAACCTTCCAAAAATAAACTACATATCTAGGCCGCTTATGTCTTCTGTCTCCATCCTTGTATCACCACGTCTCTTCAAGTCTTCAACATAGTCCACAATTAAGCTCTTTGAATTGAAAATTCTGGGTCCAAAATTAAGCTCTTTGACTTGAGAATTCTAGATGAAGGATGAATATTTTCCATGACACAGAATTATTTCATTCTCATAAACTCAATGAATATATTCGTACATTGAAAGTGTATATAGAGTTCAATATCATCAATTAATCCACTCATTCAAGACATTATCTCAATCATTCATTTGTCAAATCATATCTCACAATGAAAACACATGCATAGAGTTTAACAATGCTAACAGCTTGAAATTTGAAATAATAAAATTTGCCGATAACCCAGTTCCCACCCCTCCAACCCCTTTGACCAACCAAACCCCAAAATGAAAAAACAAAACAAAACAAAACAAAACAAAAGAATTGTCGAAGAAACAAACAAACTGATAAAACAACCAAATTAGACCTTTTTTGACAATCTGATTTGGTATAAGAAAAAATAAAACGATTCAAATTGAGAATTAGTGAAACCGTCACTTGTCACTTGTTACCTTGGTTCGATTTTTTATCTTCTCTGATTATATCAAACCATTAATCAAAAAGTTATACAGCTAATGCTATTATGGCCGTTTTGCTCCTTTTCTTTTTTGGCCGACTTTTTGTTCCATTCCATCAGACCAGTTCGTCTCTCTTTCTTCAATTTATGCTGAATTTGGTATGAACTTACTATAAGATGCTTATCTTATAAGATATTTTATTATAAATACTTTATAAAAACTCAAAATAAACCATATTTGTCTTGTAAGATATAATCAATACATTCTTGTCTTATTTTTTTACATCTATAAATAAACATCTTATCACAAGTATCTTGTCTTCCAAGTACACAACATCAAGATTTCGAGCCAAGCTTTTCCACACCATTCACAAAGTTGCAAATTTGTAAGGTTTCCTCATCTTCAATTTTAATGCACACCTAGATCACAAACAATGAAATGGATGGAAAATAGAAGAGAGAACACACATGTGCCAGGGAGGGATAACATAGATGTGGTAGGAGTCACAATTACCCAATTACATTTGATTATAAAAATCAATTTCTAACACTGCGCGGTGTCCGTCAAGGAATGAAGCATTTCAACAAGAAGCAAATACAATGTTACAGAGAAGAAACTACAAAATCTTCAAACACGCAATACAAACTTCTTTTTCTCAAATCCAACATCAGACAGTGCTCTCCAGAGTGGCAAGCGGTCGTTTTAAAAATCATCACATCTAGGTCGCATAAGTTTTCTCAGATTTTCATAACAATGTCAATTTTCCAGTCAAGGTTGCACATATAGTACATCACAGAGTATTTATGCAGTTCAAATTGCAAAAGATAAGAATATGCTGCCAAAAAAGTTTTCCTCTTGGATGTTGCAGTATCGAGTCCCCGAGCTCAAACTACAAAAGTACAAGCCCTAGTTCGAATGATCTTAAAACATGGTTTATCCGATAGTTGTATAGATAGTAGTGGAGTTTCCCATCACCAGGACCAAACTTCAGTTCTTTTAGGAATGTTTCATTATGCATAACATCCAATGCATTGAAAACATCAAACTGCTTCTGTTTTGCCACGATAAGAGCATCATTCATCAGCTGAATCAAAGGAGTCCTTGTAGACACGTTATAATAAGAATAAGCAGCCCTCAAAGTAGAGTGGTTCTGGCTACCAAGTATTGAGGATGGAAGGGTGTAAAAACTGCAAAAGTCAGTGACTTCATGGGTATCAGGGCTTTCAACCAGAAAACTGTCAACAACATTATCCTTTGGAAGAAGCCAATGCTCGACATCGTTTTCATCAAAGTCAGGTGCAACAATAAATTGCTTCAAGTAATTTCTAAGCAATCGAGTTACTGCAGGAATGTCATGGGGCTCCATCTTTCTGAACCCAGGGGTTGCTGTTTGATCTGGAAGTTTGTACAATTTTATAGTCCTGCTCATTGTCATCCTTGCACCAAGCCTTGAGAATCCAACATCAATCAGCTTCTTTGGGTTTAAAGATCTGTGCCAATACTGACAAGTCGTTATAGGGGTAGGGATAATCACCCCAGCAGTATAAGCAGCTTGCCAGATATCCTCCAAGTGAACCCTCCTGGTGACCTCTTTGATCATAACAGGAGCAAGTCTTTTGGATCTGAGCTTCTTATGAACACAGAGAAAATTGATCTCTGCCATGTTCACTACAGTATCACGAACACGGATTCTTGCTGGGACACCAGTAATAAATGCAACCAACTTCTTTGAACCTTTTGCCCTCACTCCTATGTGCCAGCTCCTATAGTAACCTGGAGGGCGAAGTGCCCATTGAAGGAACTCCTTGGAGTAATTAAACCTGAACATGTTTTCATCATCTTCAACATAATTCTTTGTTAGGAGATTATATACCTCAGTGCACATATCCTCTGAGTCCATATCACAGGTGACCCATTCGTAAAGACTAGGAAGGTTATAAGGTTCTTGTTTGACTTCAGAGAGAGGTGTTGGAGATTCAATTGGACCTTCAGGCAGGTTTCTATCACCAAGATCCTTGAACTGACCAACAGGTTGAGTTTCCCAAAACTTATGCCTCTTCGCAACAGAAAGAGATTCTTGGACCTTCCGTGCAAGGGCATCAATGGACGTCTCCTTTGTATTCTCAGAGACAATGTTACCATCAGAAGATGGATTATGGTTTTCCGCTGGTTTATTGCTATCAGCCATTTCTATCAACTTCAATCTGTTATTCTGCAGAAAACTGTAGGGAATTATAAGAAAAAGATACAGAATTATCCAGAGTATGATCCCTAACTAGAAAACTTTATTATTTACAACTAAGGCGGATCTTGTCAGGATTCACATTTGCCAAACTGTTAGTGGTCATTCAATAGTACATTCAAATAGTGCTGAGTTAATGAGATGAAGGGTACATTGTACAAAATTGCAATACGAGTAATAGAACCTAAATATCCACAGAAAGGTTGGAACTTCGAAACAAAGACTACTTCAGTGATAAATAGTTTAACAGGCCAAAAATCTGCGTATGTACTACGCAGGTCCCACTTGAATACAAGTATCACGCCACAGAGATTTGCTACTCCTACAGGCAAAGGGTTTCAACCAACCTACTAGAACATACAAACTGGAAAGAGTGGGAGCGGGTGGGTGGGTGTTTGTTGTTAGGAGGTTAAGGGTAGGAGAACACCAATTCAGCCTTGGGAAGAACAAAGCTATTAGTAATAGCAGCCTCCAAACAGAAGCTTAGACAACTGGCCGTGATCTCTTGTACATTTAAGAGTAATTGACACAATTGTGATTTCAAAAAGTAGAAAATCAAAAATATTTTTATTCAGCCACAAAAGTTAGAGAGAAATGGGAATTGCATAACACCGAAGTAAAACTTGTATTCTATAAATATCTAGAATAACTTATTAGTTTTATTTCCACAATTAGATTATAAAACAAAAAAGTAGATCAACATTCAAATCTGCTTTATGACGTTAAACAAAGCAATAGAACATTATCTATGACCATGTTATACATTTAAAACTTTCTCTAATAGCTCAAAAAGCTACCCCAAGTATAGAGATCACTGAGCTTAACTTTCTAAATCTGACAATGGACTGAACAAGCAATTCAAATAATTATACCGAGTAGTCAGTAGTCAATATTAGAGTCAAATGATACTGCCACAATGCCACTTCAAACTCATTCGTCTCATTCATAAGAAAGTTTCGATTTTTATACCGTACATCCTCCTCCCTGCTCCCACCCTTCCTCCCCAAGCATAACAAGCCTTCTCTACGCCCTATTAATATGTTGACTCAGTTACTGAGCCCCATAGCATGATCCAATCCAAGCAGGTAATGATCAATCTCTCGAGAAATAAGAAGTACAATTAAGTCTGCATCAGTCACAAAAAATAACTTTTCTTGTCATTTCCATTTCCAAGAACTAATTCATATTCTTACAATAATCTCAATAAAACATGCCATCTTAAATACCCATCTTCATGTTCAGATGACTTTTGAATGCAACATTCAGCTTTGCTGCGGCTGAACTCATCCTAATTCCACCAATTCTCACGGACTGCTAATTTTCTACACTTTTGTGCATTAGCTTCTGATTCTCATATTATCAGTTGAACATATTATTATAATTCCTTCAATAATAAAAATCAAAATTGAAGCTTGAGAAAATTTATATCCTCAGCCAACTAACAACTAATAATTTCAGCCATCAAATGTGAAGATTGATAGAAAAATAAAACAGACAAAAGCGCATAATCACTAATGAAATGATTAGTGCATTTACGAAGCTCTAGCTTATGCATAATGACATAAAGATTTGGGTATAATGACAAACCCAGTATTCTTGAAGCTAAGATTTACCTCTGAGTGGTCACAAAAGATGAATCCAAATTGGTCAGCTTTCAACTAAGAGTTATTATATAAGTGCTTCCGTGCTGAAAGAGAGATCTCTAACACAAACCCACAAGATCAAGCGACAGAGACAGAGAGCAATAGAGAGAGTTAGGGCATCTGCTGCCTTGCCTCCAGACTAGTACGATGCTTATTCTTCAAAACGGACGGCTTGGACTGCCTTTATTTTGTACGGTTCAGATGCTCCTATGTGAGTTACAATCTTTCTTGTTCTTTTTCTGACGATTCGAGGATATTTGTTTTTTTGGCATAAAATAACTTAAATATAATATTACATGAAATAATTTAGATAATAAAATTCTTTCTATTATAATATAATATTATTTTTGTTTTTCTCTTCTTTTTTCTACTACTTCTTGTATATATCTCAATACTCATTCCAAGCCAAGTTATTTATAGGAAAAATTTAGAGACAAATCAATAAATGATCATTAAATGCAAAATGACTAAAGTGTTGAATTTTCTTCATCACCATGTGATGGCTTGTAATTTTTTAACAAATTTTCCTTTTCCAAGATGATAACTTCCCTTTCTTCAAAATTGCACGCTACATACCATCTAATGCTTTGAAAATAGCCTTAAATCTTGATTATTGAATGTCCATTATATACAACACTCGCCCTTGGACATTCATCAACAAGAATATGCCTCGTTAAAACCTTACTCGGAAAAACCCAGTGGAAAAAAACCCAAGTGAAGGAAAAGAGTACAATATCCTTGTTATGCGCTTCATGCTGCCTCATAAAAAACCTTCCTAGGAAAACTCAGTGGGACAAAACCTAGGCCAAGGGAAAAAGAGTACAGCGTAATACTCCCCCTCATGAAGGCAATCAGGAGCAATCTCTGAGTCGTTGCATGCTAATCTTGTGTATCAATTTCTCTAATGTTGTTGCGGGTAACCTTTTTGTAAACAAGTCTGCTAAATTCTCACTTGAGCGAATTTGACAAACATCGATCTCACCTTTCTTTTGGAGTTCATGTGTAAAAAGAACTTTGGTGAGAGATGCTTGGTTCTGCCACCTTTAATATAGCCTCCTTTAACTTGAGCAATACATGTATTATTATCTTTATATAGTATAGTAGGTCCTCTTTTGCTATCTAAAATGTTGCATTCTCCTTCAATATGTTGAGTTAAAGACCTTAACTATACACATTCTCTGCTCGCCTCATGTAATACAAGTATTTCAGCATGATTTGAGGAAGTGGCGGCAATAGTTTGTTTCGTTGAGTGCCAGGAAATAGCTGTACAATCATATGTGAAGAGATATCCAGTTTGGGATCGTCCTTTATGCGGGTCAGATAAATACCCAGCATCTGCATACCCTATTAATGCAAGATGTGTATGCTTTGAATACAATAAGCCCATATATGTTGTTTCACGAAGATAACAAAGTACATGTTTAATATTGGCCCAATGTCTTCGTGTTGGTGCAACACTAAATCTTGCTAATAGATTTACAGAAAATGCAATATCTAGACGTGTATTGTTAGCAAGATACATTAAAGCACTAATTGCACTAAGATATGGTACTTCAGGGCTAAGTATTTCTTCATTATTTTCTCGAGGACAAAAAGGGTCCTTTTTTATATCAAGAGATCAAACAACCATTGGGGTACTCAATGGATAAGATTTGTCCATATTAAATCTCTTCAAGACTTTTTCAGTATAAATCTTTTGGTGGACAAAAATTCCACTTGACAAATGCTCAATCTGTAGGTCGAGACAAAATTTAGTTTTGCCTAGATCTTTCATCTTAAATTCTTTACATAAATATGCAACTACTGCTTTAAGCTCTTCAATAGTCCCTATGATGGTTAAATCATCAACATATGCAGCAATAATAACAAATCCTTTTCCTGATCTCTTGATAAAAACACATGGGCTTATGGGACTATTAACATATCCTTCCTTTAGGAGGTATGTGCTTAGACGATTGTACCACATTCGTCCAGATTGTTTCAATCCATATAAGGATCTTTGCAATTTAATGGAGTACATCTCCCGAGGTTTTGATCTATATGCTTCAGGCACATTTAGTCCTTCAGGGACTTTCATATAAATATCACTATCAAGTGACCTATACAAATATGCTGTCACTACATCTATGAGGTGCATATGAAGTCCCTCACAAATTGCTAGGTTGATTAAATATATGAATGTGATTGCGTCCACCACAGGAGAATATGTCTCCTTATAATCAATTCCAGGCCTTTGTGAAAAATCTTGTGCTACAAGTCGTGCTTTATATCTTACAATTTCATTGTTTTTATTTCGTTTTTGCACGAATACCCACTTGTAGCCTACAGGCCTTACATTAATAGGTCAAAAAACTTTACGTTTTGTAAGAGAATTTAATTGAGCCTCCATTGCGTCTTTCCATTTAAGCTAATCATTTCTATATCGACATTCTTGGACGGACTTTGGTTCATAATCCTCGTTTTCTATCATCAATTCAGTGGCTACTGCATATGAGAATTTTTCATCAACAACAATTTTGTTTTGGCTCCATCTTTTTCCTGTAGAGATATAATTAATTGAGATTTCTTCATTTTCCATATTGTCCCTATTTTTCTCACACTCAGGTACCTGATTTTCTACTGGTGTTGCCTTTCCAGTAGTTTTTGTGACATCTACAAGATCATTAAGAACCTCAAGAATGCCAACTTGCTTATTCAGCTCCCTCCTTTTTCGAGAATTTTTATCTTTGGAGCCAATTGGTCTACCACGTTTTTGACATGCAGTAGACTCATTTGCTAGAGTATTAGATTGTTTCTCTGAAATATCAATTTTAGCAGGAGCATTTCGAGCTGGAACGTGTGACTTAGTCACTCTCTTTGTATCAGTGAATGCATCTGGCAATTGATGAGCAATCCTTTGTAGATGAATAATTTTCTGAACTTCTTGTTCAGATATATTTATGCGAGGATCAAAATGAGCCATAGATGATGCATTCCATGTAATTTATTCTTTTCCAGCTTTTGTTTCTCTCCCCCTAATGCTAGAAATACTGTTTCGTCAAACTGGCAATCAGCAAAACGTGCTGTAAAAAGATCTCTAGTTAAGGGTTCAAGATATTTAATGATTGATGGAGATTCAAAACCAACATATATTCCCAGTCTTCTTTGTGGTCCTATTTTTGTGCGTTGTGATGGAGCAATTGGAACATATATTGCACAACCAAATATTTATAAATGGGATATATTTGGTTCTTGACTAAAAACCAATTGTAAAAGGGAATATTTATGATAAGCAGTTGGTCTTATCCGAACCAATGTTGCAGCATGCAATATGGCATGTCCCCAAGCAGAACTAGGCAACTTAGTTCTTATAAGCAGTGGTCTAGCGATTAGCTGTAGACATTTAATAAAAGATTCTGCTAAACCATTTTGAGTATGGTATGAGTAACAGGATGCTCAACTCATCCCAATTGATGTACAATAATCATTAAAATATTGGGATTTAAATTCTCCTGCATTATCAAGACGAATTTTCTTAATTGTATAATCCAGAAATTGTGCACTTAGGTGGATTATTTGTGCAAGGAGTCTTGCAAATGCCACATTTTGAGTGGATAATAAGGAGACATGTGACCAATGTGTGGAGGCATCTATTAATATCATAAAGTATCGAAATGGTCCGCATGCTGGAAAAATAGGCCTACATATGTCCCTTTGAATTCGTTCTAGGAATGCAGGATTTTCAGCATCAATTTTAGTTAGGGATGGCCTTATAATCAATTTTCCTTGGGCACAAGTAACACATGAAAATTCATTTGATGAGAGTACTTTTTGACTCTTTAATAAGTGTCCTTGTGAATTTTCAATAATTCGTCTCATCATTATTGCTCCTGGATGTCCAAGGTGATCATGCCAAAGAGTAAAACTCTTTGGATCAATTATCTTCTGGTTTATCACAGCATGTGATTCCACAAGATTGATATAAGTACAATATAATCTAGAAGATAATGCTGGCAATTTTTCTAATATAAGCTTTTTGCTAGATATAACCGATGTGATATAGCGATATTCTTTATTGCTTTCCTCATGGTTTCAATATGATAACCATTTTCTCTTATATCTTTAAAACTGAGTAGATTCCTTTGTGATCTACTTGAGTATAAAGCATCACTTATTATCATCTTTGTTCCTTCAGGAAATAAAACACAAGCTCTACTAGAGCCTTCAATTAATTTTATAGAATCAACTATTGTATTGACATTTGCATCAGCTAATTTCAGTAGGGAGAAATACTTTTTATTCTTGAGAATAGTATGTGTTGTAGCACAATCAGCCAAACATATTTCTCCATCATTGACATGATGCAAATCCATGTTTCTTCACAATAATAATAAAGGAAATAGAAAAATATTAGCAAAAATATGACATTCATGTTATAAAAGATAGATATTATATTCAACTTAAAATTAAGCATTAAAATCACAGACAATCTGACATTATAGAAACATTCTACTTTTACATAAAGATTAATTCAGATGGATATTTCCATCACTAATCAATTGCTCAATATTTTCAGTGACATCTTCAAAGAAGCTAGAGCAGTCAAGGTGCGTGTAGTTCATTTGAGTATTCTGTTCAACAAGATTTGTCTCCACATCTTTTGCTTTTTCTTTCAACGAAGCTTGGTAAAGATTTACGAGATGTTTAGCAGTACGACAGGTGATGTGTGTCATTTGTGCGTGTTTGCATCTAGTTTTTGCATGCACATTTAAGGGTGTTTAGAGCATAATTGAGTGCACTTAGCATAAAGTTTATGCATGTTTGTTAATATTTGTACATAATGTATTTTGGTGCATAAATACTATACTAAGTGTTATATTCCATGTTTTAGGAGTGTTTTGGAAGGGTTCAAGCATACGCGAGGAAGAAATGAGCTAACGAATGAAGACCGAAACAAAAGGGATGAAGAATGGATCATTCTGATTCAGCCGGTCAACTTAGAAGAAGAGCTGGTCGACCGGCTGCTCCAGAGAATAAAGAATTTAAGCCGGTCAGTTCCTCAAGGAGCCGGTTGACCGGCCATTCCAGAGAGCATAATGATTGAAGCCGGCCGAGCAAGAACGAGGAGCTGGTCGACCGGCTGTGCGCTGAAGAAGTCTATAAAAAGCTCGTTTCAGCTCATTTTTGAGGAGGAACTTTATTTTTCTAAAATCCGAATAAACCCTAACCCTCTACCCACTTCACCAAACACCTTAAACCACCATGTAAACCCTATACCAAGCTAGGATTGAAGAATCTAATAAGAATTTGAAGGATTTGTACAATTTTGGAAGCAAGATTTAGGGGAGTTCTTCTTGTTCTCTTTCTATTTCTTGTAATTATGCTGTTTGATTAGACTAGATCTTTGGGTGATTGTTGTTGTACATTAGATTAGGGTTATGAATATTGATTTGTGAATATCTTTGGCTCTTAATACATGCTTCTTTTACATTGATTAATGGCATGAATCAATATGTCTATGTGTTGATAATCAAACATGTCTATGTGTTTGTTAAAATGCCCAAGTGAAGTTGCATGTGTTATTTTGTGCTTAAACGCTATCGGTAGTGGTATCACCTTAGCCTTAATCCATGCTAACGGCATGAGCCCTATTTGCAACTAAGTGTGTTGATTGATATGCTTAATTTATGACTTATGTGATAAGAGTATACCTCTAGTCTGAAACAATACTAAAAGGGTACCCGTTAATACTAGTTAATGCTCTAGGAGTCTAATCTCTAGTCTAAAACAATACTAATAGGTTAGTCTCTCGAGTAGGACATCGATCAACACCAAAGAGAACTTAGTTAATTAAACTCAAGGTTAATTAGTTAAGAACTCTTGAGAGCAACCGAGCCATAGATAGATTGAATTGTTATAGTAGCCCAAGTCTAGTTGCAAGGCAATCGCCCAAGATCCCCTTCAACCTTGTAGAGCTCTATTTTCTTAGCTTGGCACCCTAGGTTCCTTTATTAGACTAGGTTAGCTTAGGTTTATTTTCCTTTCCTCGAGCTCCCTTTGATCTTAAAGAAAGCACACACACGCACGTAGCTCGTTTTAGGCACCGAGCACATAAAGATCAAACTAAAGTAGCCTCCCTGTGGAGACGATACCTGTACACATGTACTACACTAGACACGATCCGTATGCTTGCGGGTGTAAAACTTGGTTGTATTTGTGTTTCATTGTCACATACCATCGAGAACACGATCAACAGGTTTGATGCCAATGCCCTTTTATGCTACATCTATAGCAAGTACTTTCAGTACGTTGGAAAGATTTATTCCGTGGATAATTTTCTTTGTCGTGGTTTTCTTGTCTTTTGAAATTTGGTCTGTTTGACATGTGAAAATTATAATCATTACCATGTCTATAACCACGACCACGACTACGACCACGACCATGACCACGACTACGACCACGACCAAGACCATGACCACAACCATATCCATGACTATAATTATTTGATGATGTAGCATTCACCTTAGGAGATGCAATTTCACTCATTTTAGGAAATAGTTCTGAGCCAGTTGGTCGTGTTTGATGGTTTTTCATCAAGAGCTCATTATTTTGCTCAGCAACAAGAAGACATGAGATTAGCTCAGAATATTTTTTGAAACCACGGTCTCTATATTGTTGTTGTAAAAGCATATTAGATGTGTGGAAAGTGGATAATGTTTTCTTTAACATGTCTTCATCAGTGATCTTTTCTTCGCATAATTTCAATTGTGAAGTAATTCTAAATAAAACGGAGTTATACTCGCTTACAGTTTTAAAATCCTACAATCACAGGTGAATCCATTCGTAGCGAGCTTTAGGAAGGATCACTGTTTTATAATGATCAAAATTTTCCCTCAAATTTTGCCAAAGGATTTGTGGATCCTTTACTATAAGATATTCAGTTTTGAGCCCTTCATGGAGATGATGACGAAGGAATATCAATGCTTTAGCGCGATCCTGTAAGGATGCGTTATTTCCTTCTTTAATTGTTTCTTCAAGATCCTTGGCATTGAGATGTATTTCGGCTTCTAGGATCCATAATAAATAATTGTTTTCAGAAATATCAAGGGTCACAAACTTAAGCTTCGTGAGATTTGACATTATAAATCTAGCATATTTCAAAAATAAATTAGTAAGTGAAATAATAATATATTTATATGTCATAACTTGTAAATCAATAAATATAAGCATGTAGGAATAAATTACAAATATGGCATATGAAACTTATAAACATGACATAATATAATATAAGATGCCAATAACATGTTGTATAATTATTACTGTTAATCGTTATATAACTATATTAGTGTTTATGTCCTTAGAAGTCATCATCATATTTTTTTATTTTATTTTTATTTTTTAAAATTAAGTCATCATAATCACATGTCCAAAATTCAAGGTTATCACGTCCTCAAAAGTCACGGTAATTAAGTCTTCCGAAAAATTACGGTATTTGTTATTATTTTATTTTATCATTATTATTTTAAGGATGAAATATTGCAATAATCTATTCTAAAAGAAATAATATAACAAAAATTTTATTTCTAGAATACACGCAATGTCAAATAAATAGGATAGTAAAAAAAACTTAATGCCATAGATATGATATAATGCCAAAAATAAAATAAGAACCGTTACCGAAATTTTTGTAGGATCGTGCACCTTTTTTTAATAGTTTGCAGAACTCTTCGTCGGCAGAGACTCGTGCTTACTGAAATTTTTGTAGGATCATGCACCTTTTTTTAATAGTTTGCAGAACTCTTCGTCGACAGAGACTCGTGCTGATAACGAGTTATAAAATAACTTAAATATAATGTGGTATAAAATAACTTGGATAATAAAATCCTTTATATTACAATATAATATCACTCTTGTTTCTCTCTTCTTTTCTCTACTACTTCTTGTATATATCTCAACACTCATTCCAAGCCAAACTATTTATAGGAAAAATTTGGAGACAAATCAATAAATGACCATTAAATGCAAGATGACTAAAGTGTTGAATTTTCTTCATCATCATGTGATGGCGTGTAATTTTTCAACAAATTTTCCTTTCCCAAGATGATAACTTCCCTTTCTTCAAAATTTGCATGCTACACACCATTTAATGCTTTGAAAATAGCCTTCAATCTTGATTATTGAATGTCCATTATACACAACACTTTGATTATTTAGGTGCTTATGTTATTAAAACAAAAAGCAGTAGCACGGGACGGGGTGGTTCGGAATTGCCATCAATTCTGGTCTCGCCTCAAAGTTTTGAGTTATGCATTTTCACTATCTTATTTTTGTCCCAAAATATGTGCATCATGTCTCATCCCGTCCCAAATGTTTTAGAATTTTCGATTTGAGACGGTTCAAGTTTTGGGATGAAATTGCATTTTCAAAATAAACAATAACAAAATAGCAAATTCAGTTTTCAAAATTATTATTCATGCAAAGTAGAAAATCTCCATTTCATCTTGCAACAATTAGAAATAGTAAATAACAATTATAAATATTAATGTCAACGAACAGATGGAAATAAACAATTTTATAACATATATTCTTGCACCCTATTTGCAATTGCTTATATATCATCCTTAGAGTTTTGAGATTTAAATTATAATTTTGGCATTTTATATTAAATTCTCTTTAAAATTTTAATTTTAACTTACAATTCAAAAATCATTTTCTATAATTATAATGTAAATAAATTTAAATTAAAGCTCTTTTATGAATCTCAAGTTCAGGAGATTATTGTGTAAATTGAAACTCACTACTAATTCTCTTTTAAAAGAAAAGAAAGGAAAAAGAGAGGAAAAAGAGTATCTTAACTTTTTATATGTTACATCTATAGATATACATTTTTCCATTTTTGTTTCCTTCTATTTGATTCATGATTCAATCAATATTTTTTTATTTTTCCCTAAGCTTGGATGTTAATGACATTTTTCATTTGGTGCATTACCATTTGCAAGCATATATAATTGATTTACACTTTTGTACTCTCTGTTACATTTATTTATGTGGCATCATCAAAATTTTAAAGTTTAACTTATATTAATTATTATATAAATCAAGTAAAGTAAAATGATGTGTTTGTTTTGTGTGTTTATCTATTGCATGTATATACTTGTTTTGAGGTGTTTTGAGCTTCATTTAATGTATTAGTATAGCATTTAGGTCATAATTGTGCATATTAAGGTTTACATGTTCATAGTTGAAGTTAAGACTTAAATGCTACACTAATGCGCGTTTATCACTTGTTTGAGGTGTGATTTGGGAAGATAATTGGAGCTTAATTGAGGGTGCTTGAAGTGTGGAACAAAGAAAAGGGTGTTATAGATATAAAGAAATGAAGAAAAGTGCATTTGGAAGTGGTCAGGTGAAGGAAGAAGCAATCGAGGTGAAACCAAGCGCAACGTGAGCCAAATTTGGAGCTTGCAACCTAAGAAGGACATGGAAAAATTTTGTACATGTTTTAGGGGGCAAAAGATGGCTTGAGAGATCCACACGACGATATGAAGCCATAAAAAAATGGTACGTGAATCGGAGCTAAAACGAGCAAGATATGATCATTTTACTATCAAGACTAGTTAGCTTCTGTCTAGGCCGGACGACCTAGTTGGCCAATTGGCTAGGTCGACTGGTCGGCTCAGAATCTGGGCCAATTTTGGCCGGAAGACTTAGCCCCAAAGCCGGTCGACCAGCAGGGCCCCCGGCTGGACACATTAACAGCTCTTTTTAAGCCACTTTTCAGCCATTTTTTAGGGAGAACAACACTCAAATCTAACACCCATTTCCAAAAATCCAAAATCCACTTAAAACCCACCTCACACACTAAATCCCACATCAATTCCATCCATAAATAAGCTTGGATTTGAAGATCAAACAAGGATTTGGAGGGTTTTGGAGCAAGATTTGCAAAGAGCAAGCAAGGATAATGAGGGAGCCGTATATTCTTCTCCTTATTATTATCTATAATATGTTAGATTAGCTCTAGATTAGGGATGATTGTTATTTTTGTAATGGATTAAGGATTTTAACACTTGTTTTGAGCTATTGATGGTTGTATATACATGCTTCGTTCTTATATTCTTATGGCTTGAAATTGAACATGTCAAGGTGTTTGATGAAATGCCTCTATGAGTTTGCATGTATAATTTGGGCTTAGATGCTAATAGTAGCATCCTCACCTTAGCCTTAATCTGTGCTAATGGCATGAGCCCTACTTGCAACTACATTTGTATTGATTAATTGCGTTTTTAATGCCTTTAATATAGTAGGTGGTGTCGTCTTTCGAGTGCAAGCTCTAAAAGACCCGCAAGCTTACGGATCGTGCAATATAGTGTGTACAAGTGCGGGTGTCGAACCACAGGGAGGCGTGAATAATGTGGGTGAATTCTATGCTTGGTGTTCTAAAAAGTGCCAAAAAGAAAGGATCTAAACTAGGTATATTTCCTTTTGGGGTTTTTGGATTATCGGGAGCTCTAAGTAAAGGAAAATAAAAACTAAACTATGAATATGAAAAAAGGGAACACAAGTTGGTCAAGAGGGAACTAACACTTGAGAAGGGATTAGGGTGACTTTGACTTATGAATGGGTAATTCTATACTCAAATGCTATGGGATTAAGGGATGATGGCTAACTATCATGAATGCTCTTAACTAGGTTGCTAGTTAGTGTCCTAATTTCCCCCTAGGACTCGGTGCGGGTCCGTCCCTAGGCGGCGCCTCCTAGAGCTACGGCGTGGTCCTTATGACCTAGGGCCTCAAGAGTGACTAATTAACTTCCTAGGTGGCTTAGAATGAACCTACCTAGGTACCTAAACCTTTGGCTAGATTTAAAGCCAAGACCTAGTGTTGCTAAGGTCGACTAGACCTATCCGGAAACCTATTGGCTGGATTTAAAGCCAAAGGAGACTCGGTCCTAGATTAGCCCTAAGTTATACTTCGTCATTCTAAGGTCACTACAACAGGATTTGACTTGCTAGTGCGTTCATACATGTTCAAGGCCAAGGTGCGCGTGAATAATGGAACCTATTCAACTACCAAACATCGTCATGTTCAGTTCACACCATTAGGAATAATTAACAACCAACACGTATGCGTTATTGAAGTTATACTTGTTACTAGGCATGCAAATATACATATAAACATGAATAAAAGCATTACCCATTTCATAACATCCACATATAAGCACATAGACATGATTATAACATGGATTAGATGTGTTTAGTAACAAACAAACTTCAATTTATACACATGTTATTCATCTAGGAATTTTATCAAACACTTAGACATGAATGAGAAAATACCCATTTAAACAAGACAATTCGAAACATGTATATATATTCAGCCATCATATCCCATATCATAAAAGTATATAATTAACCCATTACATAAGTTAAATCACCCTACACAAGTCTACTCAATCATAATAGAAAATAGAATGAAAGAGAGATAATGAAGCTTCCCTTTCATCCTAGCTAATCTTGTACAAAGCTTTTGAGCAAACTTGATTCCAAAATGTTTGAACCCTCCAAATCAAGATTCGTCCTTAGTGAGAAATGTGTGAAAAGTATGTGTGAAGTGGGTGGGATCTAGGGTTAAGTGTGTGAGAATTTTAGGTGTGAAGTGTGTGTTGATCTCTCAAAAATTCCTCTTTTTTTCTGCAGAATCGAGCCCTATTTATAGGTTCTCAGCAAATTGCCGGTCGACCGGCCTCCGGAGTACTCGACCGGCTTTTTAATGATGCTCTCTGGAGTGGCCGGTCGACCTAGCCGGTCGACCGGCTCTGGAAGGGGGGTCGTCCGGCTGACTTTATTCCTCTATTCTTTATCTTTTCGGCCTTTGGTCTTCTCTCTTAGGCCCGTGCATTTCCCATCTTCATCACCTTTCATCGTCCAATCTTGATCCTAACCCAAAGTTCACCTAAATCATTGAAAACAAGCAATTAGTGTAGTAATTTATCTCTTAAACTCAATATGCACATTTGTTCACGCTTAAGCCTATTCCTATCAAAAGCACTACACTAATACATCATTATGAGCACTCAACACCTCTAAAATATAAGTAAATGACAATGCAAACACACACAAAATCACAATACATCAGTAGGCAATCACCTCTAGCATGAAACATGGCTAAAAGGGTACCACTATCATTTGTTTGACCTACGGGACTTAATCTATAGTTTGAAACATAACTAAAAGGTTAGACTCCCCATTAAGACATTAATCAACACCCAAGGGACTTAGAACTAGACCCAAAACTCATAGTTAGCTAGGACAAACCTATATTTCTAATTGAGCCCGATTAGGAATAGGATTGCATCAATAGCTAGAGATGGTAAGTCTAGTAATCTAAGCCCACAATTAGAATAATCAAACCATCAATAGCCTCAAAACAAAGTTAAGAACCCAAATCCATTCCGAAGGAGCAATCACCCCTAAGCTCGCCCAAAACTTTGTAGATCCTCATATCCATATCTTGTTTATTCCACCATTCCTATTAGTCAAGTTTATTTTCTCTTAGTTTAGGTTTAAATTAGAGCTCCAATTAATCCAAAAACATAAAAAAATATAGGTAGGACACTCATAGCTAGTGTAAGACGCACTTTTACATTAGAACCGCACTTAGATAGCCTCCACGTGGACACGACCCCGTATTCGCACACGTTATACTACCGCGACCCGTGTGCTTGCGGGTAACACTCTTAAAGGTTTACGATCATAAAAGATAAAAGATGTCTTTGACATGTGAAAAAATAGGTAGGTAGGATTAGAAGTGCAAAAGGAATTTTTTTAAATAATATTTAATTTTATATGATAATAATAATAATAATAATAATAATAATAATAATAATAATAATAATGTAATTATAATAATTTATATTTTAAATATACATACATATATTATTTCGGTTTGGCAAGGATTTACAGGATCAGACGGAATAGTTCAGGTTTCAAACGGGATGGGATAAGGGGTGTGTTGCTATCTCATCCCAAAGTTTAAAGTTCACAATGGTGTGGGACTGGATAGTAAAAAAATAATCAGGATTTTTCAGTACGGGATTTTGGTCCAATACGAATACCTCACGTCACATGCTTCGCCCTATTCACTAGTCTTTTTTAATAAGAATATTTACAAATACTCAAAATAAGTACTACAGAACACCCTCTCATACTTTTGAGAAAAAACCAATGCCCTCTTATACTACTTTGCTTGAGCATGAAATGTATAAGGTCCACCACATGAATATTGTGATTTTCCTAACACATGATTCACACGCTTCTATTTCATTTTTTTTTTTCTACAAAATGAATATCAAATTTAGGTGCTCTCTTATCTCTCCCATTCTCTTTCACCTTTCTCTATATACCAATCATGTAGATTTGTGTGTGTATATATGGACAAACTAGTCTAATCCTCACACGTTACATAGGTGCAATATATTTTTTTAATTTATGTTTTGTATGATTCTGATAACCATATAATTAAATATTAATTAATTTTTATTGGAAAATAATCCATTAATTTATTGAATATATATTTCTTTTACTCTTAAAATAATTTCTGATGTTTGATTTCATTATCATATAGGAAGAGATTGCATGTATGTGCAAATGAGTAAATATGAATTGTCAACATATAAAGTAGTAATAAAATGTTTTAATTAGCGGCATCTTAAACATTTAATCCATACTCACTATGTAAAAGTTGTTGCTATTCTTAAGGCCTTGGTCAAAAGATAAGATTGAGCAGTACAAACGAAAGTTGGGATTCGCTAATTGTGCCTCTTACTTTTTGAGTCACATGTGGGTTTTTTGGAAAAATGAGGTATCTCTACATGTGTGATCAGACCACTAGCAATGCCTTACTTTTATGGCTAAGAGTCCGTGGATGGCACAACAGCTCCGGTTATCATTTATGTACGCAAAATGCACTAGGCGGGAAGGATGGAGTTATGGAATGGGATGGAACTGATTGCTACAAAAAATTGCATATGGCTGATTGGAGAAGATTTTAATTTTCTTTTGGGTATCAAAGAGAGATTGAATGGATTGGAGCCTCAGGAGAGTTGCATGGAGGATTTTGCAGATGCTCTCAAGAACTGTAGATTGATTGACACTAGATATGAAGGATCCCTTTACACGTGGATGAATCATAGGATCTCGCAATGTTTGTTTAGAGTATGCATCAATAATGATTGGAGCTTACTATTCTCAAAATCCAGAATTCAGCACTTGGTAAAGGAGGGAAGTGATCATTGCCCTTTACTTCTCTCACTGACGAATAATGCGGAAAGAGGCCTGAGTGTCTTTAGATTTTTAAATGTCTGGACAAAGCATCCTAAATTTTTTAGTGATGTTCAGTAGGTTTGGAATGATCAAGTCTAGGGTATAGGCCTATACAAATTTTGCTGCAAACAACAAAATTTGAAAGCTCATCTGAAGGAGTGGAACGAGAATGTGTTTGGTAACATTAAAAACAAAGTCCAAGAGGCCAAAAATATAGCCCAACAAGAAGAAATTAGATATCAACAAGATCCTTTAGGGGAAAGGCGCAAAACCTTTATGAGGCGGTAGCTAAATTAAATAGAGTATTGACTAAAGAGAAGAGTTTTGGCATCAGAAATCTGGTTGTAAGTGGTTTAGGAAGGAAGACAAGAACACCAAATTCTTTCAGATGTTGGTTGGAAAAAAAGGGGTTCGTAATGGTGTTTAGGATATAGCGGATGAACAAGGTAATTGGACGAAGGATCAGGGTTAAACAAAACAAATAGTTGTGCAATTCTTTGAATAGCTACTCACGGAGGAAAACATAAACTTGGATGAGGCGAATAGGGATTTTATTTTCGAACTAATGACCAAGAAGGATAATAAGAAATTAAGCTTCCACTTACTATGAAGGACTTGAGGGAAGCAGTGTATAGAATTGATGAACAAAATGTAGCCAGTCCTGATGGTTTTTCCTCCACTTTCTATTAAAAGTGTTTGGAGATTATCAAGGAGGATTTATTTGAAGGAGTTACGGAGTTCTTCAATGGAGGACCATTGCCAAGGGGAGTAACATCTACTTCCTTTGTCCTCATTCTAAGACTAACTCCAACAAATCCCCTAAAACATAAAAATCCCCATATTTAGGGATTTTGTTAATAGCAAAGTGCTCCAATAGCTCCCCTATCCCATCCCCAAAATTTTAGGTTTTTTCCCAACTCCAAAACAAAACACTTATATATAGGGGTTTTTTTTCATCCCCCAAAGCCAACCCCCAAATCCCATCCCCTATTCCCATAACTTTAAGACTGCAACATTATAAAATAGGGGAGCTGTTGGAGTGAAACTGAAATTGGGATTCCCTAAACTGAATGTTTGGTAAAAAATAGGGGAGCTGTTAGAGATAGCCTAATAAAAGATAACCTATCGACTTGGGTAGATCTTAGACCAATCAGCTTGGTCCTGAATAAGATTATTATGAAAATCATTGCTAATCGTATGATGCTAGTGTTGCAAAAGATAATCTCTCCAAATCAATATGGGTTTGTAGTAGATCGTTTCATTAGTGATAACGTCTTATTGGCACAAGAGCTTGTCCATTATTTCGATAAAAAGGTTAGAGGCTCTAATGTCATCTTGAAGTTTGATATGATGAAAGTGTATGACAAGATTAGTTGGAGCTTTTTTGAAAAGATGCTTTTGGCATTTGGCATTAAGTGGGGAATGGTGGATATGCTCAATCGTTACATACAAATGTGCTAGTTTTTAGTTGTAGTTAATAGGGATATGGTGGGATATTTTAAATCCACTAGAGGGTTACAACAGGGAGATCCCATCTCTCCCTTGCTCTTTATCATTGCAACAAAATACTTTTCGTGTGGTTTGAATAGATTATTTAAAAACAATCCAAGGATGAATTATGATTCAGGGAGTAATATTAATATTTCCCATTTGGCTTTTGCAGATAACATGATTATTTTTTGCAATGGAGGCAAAAAAGCTATAAAAAGGGTAGTGGGTTTTTTGTAACACTATGAAAGTGTGTTGAATAGAAAATCATCAATTCTAAGAGCAACTTTTTTCCAGCTAAAAGAGTGACTTCTATTAAATTGCAAACTGTGGAGACTGTCACTGGTTTTAAGTGTCATTAGCTGCTTATAACATACTTGGCACACCTTATACAAAAGTTGATGTAAAGGGGCTTTTATTGAAAACATTGTTAATAAAATTCAGCAACATATTGGGGGCTGGTAGATGCAACTCTTATCCTCTGGTGGCCATATAATGTTGATTAGAAGTACCTTGACTACTATCCCCATCTATCTATTATAGGTATTAAAATTCCTTAAAAAGGTGTCTTGCATAAATTGGAGAGGTTGTTTAACAGCTTCTTCTGGGGTTCATCAATTGGCCAGCACAAAATACATTGGTCTTCTTGGTCGCAAGTTTGTTATCCTTATCAAGAAAGAGGTTTGAGTTTTCATAGACTGTAGGATGTTAGTGAAGCCATGAGCATTAAACTCTAGTGGTGATTTCGAATGTCTAAGGGATTGTAGGCGGAGTTTGAGGGCAAAATACTATCAATCATTGCCATCTCAAATGGTGACAATCAAGCAAACAAACTATGGGGTTTGAAAAAGACTAAACAAAGTTTTGTTTGTTGCTGAAAGTCAAATGAGATGAAAGGTTAGGAAAAGAGAAATCCTATTCTTGCATGATACTTGGTGGACAACCAACCATTGAAAGAACTCTATCCCTGACATTAGTCTTCTTAAAGTTTTTTAGGTGATGGTTAATGGTAGGTGGGATGAGGAGATTTTGAATAGGCTGTTAGATGTCCAATTGGTGCTTCAAATCAAGAATACTCCTTGTAATACTGCAGATGTGGATGTTCTATTATGGGTTGCGTTGAGTCATAATAGTTTTACTCTAGCGAGCGCCTGGGATATGGTAGGGCAGAAGAATACTAGCTCATTAATTTTCGAGCTCTTGTGGCATAGCAACATTCAAACCAAAATTTTGTTCTTTGCTTGGAAAGTTCATAAGAGATGGGTTTCAGTTGATAAGAGATTGAAGGGAAAAGGAGTTCAACTTGCCTCTAAATGTCAATGTTATGGGAATAAGGAGACAATCAAGCACATATTCATTTTAGGCTAGGTGGCTCAGCAAGTTTAGAATTGTTTTGATGCCTCATTTAATATAGATCAGTGTGGGTTACAACAGTTGAACTGCATTTTAGTGCAGTGGTTTCAAATAGGTATGGTAGAAAGGGACATATCTGAAGCATCATTCTAATCATTATCATGTCGGCCATCTGGTTAGAGCGAAATGATGCTAAGCATCAAGGAACCAGAGTAGTGGCTGATCATATAACATGGAGATGAAGAGAATTATAAGTCAATTAGTGCAAGTAAATTGACAAGGAGCTGCAACCGTGAATCTTTCTGCTAAGCTGGATCAAACTGACGAGGGGCTAGTTAAAGTTAAATGTAGATAGGAGTGTTATGGATAATGGAAGTAATGTAGGAGGAGGAGGAGGTCTTGTTAGAGATAGAAGAGGAATTTTATATGTGGTTTTGTTGATCACTTTGTGGCTGACATGGTATTGAATGCAGAACTCTGAGCTCTAGTGGAAGGTCGATCTCCATATTTGTGGTCAATTGGGTATTACTAGAACATGTGTGGAGATGGACTCTGACATATGTGATTTGTGTATATTTGTATATATTGTTTTCATACACTTTCTAAAGTGCTTTGACCATAATTGAGTGCATTTAAGGTTGCATTTGTGCACTATTTGTGCATATAAGTTTTAAAAGGCATAAATGCTATATTAAATGCCTTATTTTGTGTTTTAGGTGCATTTTGGAAAAGCAATTGAGCTTAAAATGATGCTTTAATCAAGAAGCCAAACTAGGGTTGATTTGGAGGAGAAGAAATGAAGAAAAGGGCATTAGGAAGCTTTTGGACGAAGAATGACGAAACCGAGCATGAGCAGGGATGTGTGATTTCAAGAGAGGAAATTGAGCTTGGTTGAAGATTTAGAGATCATGGACAACCTTTTGAGATGTTTAGAAGGATGAAAAGATGAAGGAAAATGGTGTTGGTTCCCTAGAAATGGTACGAGGTAATAGAAAAAATCATGTGCAAATCGGAGCCAAAACGAGCAAGCTATAAGCATTTTAGTCGTCATGCCCGGTCGCCCCACGCCCAAGGTGGGCCGATTGACCTAGGAGACTGACCAAACCAGAATGAGACTCATTTAGGCCGGTCTCACTTGCTCTAGATCCAGGGGATCGACCCCTTTTCCCGACCTTATGCGATGAAAGACTATAAATGAGGGTTTTTAGGCCGTTTTGAGGAAAGGAACTTCATTTTCTTCCAAACCCATTTCACCCTAACCCTAATCCCATTCAATAAACACCTATACACACCCTTTAAACACCTAACCAAGCCAAATATTAAAGCAATCAACAAGGATTTGAAGAGCTTGTACGGATTTGGAAGCAAGATTTGGGGGAGTTGTTTTTGTTCTTTCTCTAAATCTTATAAATATGTTGCTAGAATAGGCAAGATCTAGGGTTGTGTGTTGTTGTATATTAGAGTAGGGCTATGAATAAAGATTTGTATGTATCTTTGTTTCATAATACATGCTTGTCTACATTAATTAATGGCATGATTCAATATGTCTTTGTATTGAAAATCAAATATGTCTATGTGTTTAATAAAATGCTTAAGTGAATATGCACGTGTTATTTATGCTTCAAATGCTTTTATCTATTTATATGGGTGTTATTGGATTGTGTTTAATTCATGACTTTGCTTAGTAGAGTAGACTTTAACTTTAAACCTTTCTAATCGATTACATGCTATAATTAGTCAAGTTTAGGTGCTAGTCCTCGGTTTTAGACCTATCCAAGAGTATAAGTTAAGCTAGACTAGAGTATCCTTCACCCATGTTAGTGTTCATTAATCAAGCCTTATTGTCTCAGAGTGTTTAGGTGTTAACCCTTGGCTTTAAACCCAGCCAAGAGGATAAGTTCTAAGCACAGATTGTGTAGGCTAGGAGAGATTGGCCTTTAACTTTAAACCCAGCTAATAGGTTGAACTACTAGTATTGGTTAAGAGACCCCTAATCAACATAACAATAATAGAAGTCCTGAGTCTTAGATAGCCCTAATCTGTTATCACAGCTGGAGTCTAATTGCAATGCAATCACACTAGGTCCCTTTCTACCTTGTTAGGTTTCCATCTTTAGCTTAGGACCTATAGTTCCTCCAAAGCTTAGGTTTTAGTTTCCAGTGCCCCGAGCTCTTTTCTATCCTTAAACACACACACGCATGTAGGTAGTCTTAGGTACTCGAGACTGAACTATGATAGCCTCCTTATGGAAGAACGACCTCGTACTTGCACACTTCACTAAAAGTGACCCGTGCACTTGCTGGTTAAATCAACATCAAGTTTATTTACAAGAATAAGAAAAGGAATAAGAAACTCCCATTCAAACTCTTGCTCAAATCCAAAGCAAAGCCCTTCAATATCTTGTTACAAGCTTTAATCCTAGCTTGGTTTAGTGCGAGATAGTGGTTTTGGGTGTTTGTTATATGGGATTAGGGTTAGGTTGAAATGGGTATGAAAGAAAATGAAGTTCCTCAGTAGTTTAGGTGTAATTTTCGTTTCCCCAAGCTCTCTTTAATCCTGAAGAAAGCACACATATGCACGTATCTAGTTTTATGCACCCGAGCGCATAAAGACCAAACTAAGGTAGCCTCTCTATGGAAGAACAACCCTATATTTGCACGTTTCACTACAAACGACCCTTGCACTTGCGGGTGGCCGACCTTGGGTAGGGGTCCGACTGGCCATGTCAGCTAAAATGCTTACAATTTGCTCGTTTTGGCTCCGATTCATGCACCGTTTTTTTCTTTTGCCTCGTCCCACTTCCAGGGACCTCCAAAGTCTTTTTTCTTCATATTTTCATTCCTATAAAAATCTCCAAACTTTGTCCATGCTCTCTACATCTTCAATCAAACTCAATTTCTTCTCCCGAAACACATATCTCTGCTCGTGCTTGGTTACGTCGTTTTTCATTCGACAACTTCCTAATGACCTCTTTTTCATTTCTTCTCACCCAAATCAATCCTAGCTTAGCTCCTTGATTAAAGCATCATCATTTTAAAGCCATGTCCTTCTCCAAAAATGCGCCTAAAACATGAAATGAGGCACTTAGTGTGGCCTTTATGTGTTTTGACACCTATATGCTTAAATATGACAAATAGTGCATCAACACAACCCTAAATGCATTACATTATGGTCAAACTACCCTAGAAAGTGTATGAATGCAATATATACAAACATACACAAATCACACACATCAACACCCCTAAACCTTCCCTTTGCTTGTCCTCAAGCAAGCCCAAACCAAAGTTTATCCTCGTGCTTTTCAAAGAGTTGCGGGTTGTATTGATTTGCTATCTTTTCACCTCCAAGTGATATATGGGGTCATTCCTTTCATATAAGAACTTCTGTAGTCATTTTTGGGTCCTTTCCTCGATGACAAGGGGTCTCGCACCTCTTGGGAACTTACAAAGTTGTTAAAACCACCCAAACTTAGGATTCCAAATCATGCACCCGGGATTTTATACTTTATGCCCTATGAACTAACATGGTCTCCCAACATGCATTTAGCCCCAAAGATATAAGGAAAAGAATAATACATCACAATGACTCACAATTGATGTAAGAGCCTTATTCACAATATAACAAAAGAACAAAAGAGATACTTGTGTCAAATTGACATTATGTCAGTTGACACTTATTTAGAATACTTCACTTTTTCAAATTTTTGCTGCCTTTGGCTTTTTTCTGCATTTTTTACTTTTTTTCTTTCTTTTTGTTTTTCATTTTCCATTTTTTAATCATTTTTGCATTTTTTTCCATTTTTTTTGCATTTTTCTCAATACATAGCATAAACAAAAGAAAAAGAAAAAGAAGAGGCTAAGGCACACTAAAAGAACTAAACAAGGAAAGGGCACTCATATTAACAATTCTTAAAAACACTTTTCCTAACGAAGTTGTGGAGAACTACAACGTGCATTCTTAAAGTGCTCACTCCCTACAGTTTTCAAAAGAACTCTCCTCAAAGTATTGGTCATACCACACACTCTATTCATTCCCCACAATACACCCTCATATTCTCCAATCAAGTAAGTTAATAGCAAAAGCCAACTCTCCAACCAACAAGGAGATAAACCAACTCAAAACACGCAAAAAAATAAAAAAAATTGAACACATTTTGAGCAAAAACAAGGCATGCTATGCAAATCTCCCCATAAATGATATAAACAATAAAGGAATGACTAGACTCCTTAGTAGTGGTTAATTTAGTTAATGGAACAGGTTGGAGCTCCTGGCAAAGTTGATGTTTAGGCTTTTATTCATAAGGTGGTAGTACTACCTTGTTTTCTCGCTTTCTTGAATTAGTTTCTTACGTATCATGGATGAAGTAATACTTCATCTCTTAGGTTGCATTGCACTTTTTTTGTAGCGGTTGGCCTGTCAATTGCAGTATCTAGGAGTAGAATAAGATACTCTCCTATCTCTTAGGTTGCACTGCACTTTTTTTGGTCCCTCTCCTATCTTGTATTTTTTATTTTGAGTTGAACAAAATTCAAGGAGTGTCGCATCCTTTTCTTTAAAAAAAAGTTTTAATTAGATAAAGCAAATATGAGTTATTTATCTAATTATATTAAAGCAACACCCACCCCATATATTTCTTCCCACCTTGAATCTTCGCTTGTTGTGAAGCCATGCTCAACTTATCTCTGACCGTGCATTTTGTCATTAGCTTATTTCATACGCCACATTAGTTTCTTTTCCCCTCTTCTTTTGAGTCTGATGCCAAATTAATTTGCCCTTTCTCACACTTTTTCATATACAAAGATACCAAAAACTTCTGAGCAGCTCAGGTCCAAATTTCCACCATTGAAAGCTTAGCCTTATCGGCATATAATGGTAGATTTCTCTGCACCATTTTTCGACTAGGAGGCAACCTAGCTTAGTTTTGGTACTTTCATTTCTTATTTCATTTTTCTTTCATTTGTTTTCTTTCTTTTCAGCTACACTAAGTGTTGAATCCTGATCCCTTTTCCCATAGGATGCACCTTGCTTATTATTTGCACATTCTAATGCAAGCTTACATGGCAATGCCACTAACGTTGTTCTTTCTGAACAACTGCGGTTTTAAGTAATAGGGTTAGTAATTGGATAGACCATTGGCATGAAGAGCTTCAATGAACGCAAGGTCGTACCAATCCTTTCTCCACTTGTTTCCTTACTTATCTACCCTTTTCCCACAACCCTTACTTGCTTTGTTTTGCTTATTTGCTTATTGCATGCTTTGCTCTATTAGCTTAAGGACAAGTGATCGTCGTCTTTTACGTGCAAGTTCTAAAGACTCGTAAGTGCACAGATTGGTGTAGTAAAGTGTATAAAAGTGCAGGGTTGATTCCACAAGAAAGCTATGTAGTGAGGTGGATTCTATGTGTGTGTTCTAGAGTGTGCCTAAAAAGAAACACTAAACTATCTACTTTTTAGGATTTTGAATGGTCAGGAGCTCTAGCTAAAATAAATTAAACTAAACTATAGGAATGGAAAAGTGGGAGACAAGCTAATATAGAGGAACTAAGAAATGGAAAGGTGTTAGGGTGACTTCAACCTATGAATGGGTGATTCTATACTCAAATGCTATAGGATTAAAGAATGACAACTTACTTAAGTAATTGCTCTTAACTAGGTTGCTGAATTAGTATCTTAATTTCCCTCTAGGACTTGGTGCGGGGCCATCCCTAGGCGGTGCCTCTTAGAGCTACGGCGTGGTCCTTCTGACCTAGGGCCTCAAGAGTGACCAATTAGCTTCCTAGGTGACTTAGAATGAAGGTACCTTAGTACCTAAACCATTGGCTGGATTTATAGCCAAGACCTAGTGTCATTAAGGTCGACTAAACCTATCCTAAAGGCTATTGGCTGGATTTAAAGCCAAAGGAAACTCAGCCTAGGCTAGTCCTAAATTACTTTCCGTTATTCTAAAACCTAATGGGATTTGACTTGCTAGCACATTCATACATGTTCTAGGCCAAGATGTTCGTGAATAAAAGATCTATTCAACTACCAAACATCGTCATGCTCGGATTACACCATTGGAGGCAATTAACAACCAACATGTATGTGTTATTAAAGTCATATTCACTACTAGGCATGCAAATATACATAAAAACATGAATATAAGCATTACCCACTTCATGGCATCCACATATAAACACATAGACATGATTATAGCATGGATTAGATGTGTTTAGTAATAAATAGACTTCAATTTATACACATGCTACTCATTTAGGCATTTAATCAAACACTTAAACATGAATGAAAAAATAACTATTTGAACAAGAAAATTAAACATGTATATATTCAGCCATTTAAATCCCATATCATAGGAGTAAAAAGTTAACCCATTACATAAGCTAAATCACCCTACACAAGTCTACTCAATCATAATAGGAAATAGAATGAAAGAGAAATTATGAAGCTTCCCTTTCATCCTAGCTGATCTTGTACAAAGCTTTTGAGCAAACTTGATTCCAAATGTTTGAAACCCAATAAATTCTCTTGCTTCAAGGTGATGAAATGTGTGAGAGAGTATGTGATGTGGATGAAGATTAGGGTTAAGTGTGTGTATGTGTGATGGGTGTGTTAAGATCCTCTACAAGAATTGTCAAAAAGATTCCCTTTTTAAGTCTGAAAATCGGGCTTTTATATTAGCTTTTTTTAATTGCCGGTTGACCGGTTTCTTCTCTTAGCTCGACTGGCTTTTTGGTGATGCTCTCTGGATGGCTGATCGACCTAGCCGGTCGACCGGCTCTAGAGGGATAGTCGTCTGGCTATTTTGAGCACCTCTCTGGAGTGGCCAGTTGACCTAGCCGGTCGACCTACTCCTTCTTTTTAGGTCGTGTAGCTGATTTCCTTTCTCTATTTTTTTGTCTTTCCAGCCTCCGATCTTCTCTTTTTGACCTATGCATCTCCTATCTTCATCAACTATCATTGTTCAATCTCGATCTTAACCCGAAGTTCACCTAAATCATTGAAAACAAGCAATTAGTGCAGCAATTTGTCTCTTAAACTCAATATGTACAATTGTCTACGCTTAAGCTTATTCTTATCAAAAGCACTACACTAATGCATCTTTATGAGCTCTTAATACCTCTTAAACATAGGCAAATAACAATGCAAACAAACATAAAACACAACACTTCAACACCCCCAAACCTTCTCCTTGCTTGTCCGCAAGCAAGCCCAATCTTAAGTTTATTTCTAAAGCCGATGCCAAGGGTTACCTAAGGGATTGACTCTCTATCAAAGTTAGTCTAAGAAGCATGAATGGGGCGTTTCTATTGTGGAAAGATCCCTAAGCCTCTTTGGATCTTCCCTCTACTCATAAAGGGTCTTGTCCCTTGAAGGAATTTCCCAAGTAGCCAAGCCACCACGAGCCTAGGATTCTAACTCACGCACTTGGGATGTTGATATTTCGTGCCCTCTCAACTATCATGGCCTTCCTAACATGCACAAATCCGCAAAGACAAGAAGAAAGAATATACATACCCAATGGCTTATAAAAAGCCTTATTCACATATCTACAAAGATCATAGCACGTGCTAAGTTCACATTGTGTCACTTATACACTTATTCACAAAACTTTTTGGTACCTTTGGCATTTTTATATATATATATATATATATATATATATATTTCTGTAACTTTCTGCCTTTTCAATTCAAATTTTTTTGATTTTCCATACTTTGCATTGTATTCACAAAAAGAAAGGAAAAAGAAAGGCTTTGGCGCATCAAAAAGAACCTATCAAGGAAGGGGCACTCACATCAACAACCCTTTTTTCAACACTCTTTTCAACTAAGCTATAAGGTGGCTACAAGGGTCATTCTTTAAAGGTCATTACTCCCCACAACTTTGAAGGGCATCCCCTCTAAGACTTACCTTCAAACCACTCTATTCATTTCTGCACAATGCATCTCATATTCACCAATCAATAGAGTTAATCACAATAGCCAAGACAATGATCAAAAAAGAAATAAATGACTCTACATGTATCAAAATTGAAAAATTTTCACCATTTTTAAGCACACAATACAATCTACCATAAGAAAGAGATATAACAAGAAAACCAAACTTGTGCACCCCCAACCTAAACTTTGCTTGTCCTTAAGCAAATAGAGCAAAACACATAAACAAGCAAATTGGCATTACAAACAAGGTAAGGGTGGTGGGGATGGGATAAAAACATGGGGAACAAATAGAGAAAGGATAGATACAACCTTGCATTTTCTTCAAAGCTTTCCTTGCCAATGATAAATCACCATACTACTAATCTTGTGACTTACAACTCACAAACACTAACAAAGAAAACAAGATCAGTAGTATTGTCTATACATGCTTGCATTGGCATGTGCATTTAATAAGCAATGGTGTATCTTATGGGACAAAGGATCGGGATTCAACAATTTGATGAGGGTGAAAGAAAAAGAAAGAAAATAAGAAGGCAAGAAAGTGAAACAAATGCAAAATTGCAAAATTGAACCTAGGTTGCCTCCTAATAGCGCTAACCACCATGCTGTCAGCCCGGTAAACACTAACTCATCTTCAACCTCCATAGATGGGATCTAAAAGCATTAAAACCTCCACACGAGCCATGCTCATATCATATGCATGCTTCAGGCATTGCCTATTCACCGTCAACTCTCGGTCGTCCTTCAAGTCTTTGATCTTAACCGCCTCGGAAGGGTAGGCAACCAACACCTCATATGGACCATCATCTCTTGTCTTGAGCTTACCCAGAAAGAGTTTCAATCGTGAGTTAAACAACCAAATTTTATCGAAGGGAGAGAATGATTTCTTAATGATGTGTTTATCATGAATTCTTTTCATCCTATCCTTATAAAGCTTGGCGTTGTCATATGCCTCAAATCTAAGCTTCCTTTTCCCACCCGCTCTTGCCAAATCAAGATTTAAGGCCTTGATGGCCCAATAAGCTCAATGTTCAAGTTCTACCAGCAAGTGACAAGCTTTTTCATAAACCAATCTATATGGAGACATACTAACGGGAGTCTTAAAGGCAGTACGGTAGGCCCACAAAGCATCATTTAGTCTAATAGACCAATCTTTCCTATCAGGCTTAACTGTTTTCTCTAAGATATGCTTGATCTCCCTATTGGACACCTCCACTTGTCCACTATTTTGTGGCTGATAAGGAGTAGCAACCTTATGGGTGACCGAATACCTTCTCAACAAGGCCTCTAAAGTTCTATGGTGAAAATGCAAACCCCTATCACTAATCAAGACCCTAGGGACTCCAAATGTAGAGAAAATGTTCTCCTTGATGAATTTAACCACTGTCTTGTGGTCATTAGTGTGTGTGGGAATTGCCTTAACCTATTTGGACCAAAATCAACAACCACTAAAATGTATTGGTACCCAAAGGAAGGTGGAAATGGACCCATGAAATCTATATCCTAAACATCAAATAACTCACATAGAGGAATAGGGAATAAACGCATCATGTTTCTCCTATAGATAAACCCAGATTGTTGACATCTAAAACACTTTTTGCAATATTCTTGGCATCCCTAAAGAGAGTGGGCCAAAATAATCCATATTACAAGACCTCCATGGTGGTCTTCTTCCTACTAAAATGACACCTACACCTCTCATCATGGCACATGCTTAAGACGTTCTGAAACTCATCCTCGGGCACATACAGGCGAATCATTTGATCTGTACACACTTTAAAAAGATAGGGATCTTCCCAAAAGAAATGCCTAACTTGTGCTACGAACCTATCTTTTTCTCTCCTCTCCCAATAGGAAGGAAAATGCCTTGCGGCAAGATAATTGACAATATGAGCAAACCAAGGCATGTGATGAGAGACTGCAAACAATTGCTCATTGGGAAATGAATCATAAAAAGGGGATGGATCACTAGAAGACTTACTAACAAGATGGGAAAGATAATCTGCAACTAAATTTTCCCTACCCTTTCTATCCTAGATTTTGATGTCAAACTCTTAAAGGAGGAGAAACCATCTAATTAAGCTGGGCTTAGACTCTTTCTTAGACAAAAAATACTTCAATGTCGTATGATCGGTGTAGACAATCACTTTAGACCCTAGGATGTATGACCTAAACTTGTTAAGGGAGAAGACTAATGCTAAAAGCTCTTTTTTTGTGGTGAGATAGGTATTTTGGGCTTCATCAAGAGTCTTGGTAGCATAGTACACAACATGGGGCAATTTATCCTTTCTTTGACCTAAAACATCTCCTATCGCATAATTAGATGCATTACACATAACCTCAAATGGGAGACTGTAGTTAGGTGGTTGGATAATTGGGGATGTAGATAATAAGGATTTAAGCCTAGTGAAAGCCCTAACACACTCATCATCAAAATCAAAAGGGACATCTTGTGCTAGAAGTCTAGACAAGGGACATGCAATATGGCTAAAATCCTTAATGCATCTATGGTAGAATCCTGCGTGTCCTAGAAAAGATCTAACATCCTTGACACACTTAGGCATAGGCAACTTTTCAATTAATTTTACCTTAGCCGAGTCAACTTGAATACCACTAGATGAAACTATATGACCCAACACTATCCTTCTTTGCACTATGAAGTGGGATTTCTCCTAGCTCAACTCGAGATTCTTCTCCACACTTCAATCTAAGACTAAAGAGAGGTGACTCAAGCACTCTTCAAAACTATCACCAAAGACTAAGAAATCATCCATGAATATCTCTAAATGCCTCTCAATAATGTCATTAAAAATGGCCATCATACACCTCTGGAAAGTCGCTGGGGTATTACAAAGACCGAAAGGCATTCTCCTATAGGCAAAAGTGCCACAGGGACAAGTAAATGTGGTCTTCTCCTGGTCATTGGGGAACATGGGGATCTGATTATAACCAGAATAGCCATCTAGAAAATAATTGTAGCTATGCCTAGCCACTCTATCTAAAATCTGATCTAGAAAAGGCAATGGGAAATGATCCTTCCTAGTTTTGGAATTGAGCTTCCTATAATCAATATAGACTCTCCAACCCATGGGAGTACGTGTAGGGATAAGCTCTCCTCTCTCATTCTCTACAACCGTGATCCCAGACTTTTTAGGGACAACTTGAACCGGGCTAACCCACTCACTATCGGAGATTGGATAGATAATGCTTGCATCTAAAAGCTTAATGATCTCTTTCTTAACTACTTCACTCATGTATGGGTCTAGTCTCCTTTGCATCTCCCTAGAAGGAATGGCTCTATCCTCAAGGTGAATACGATGTATACAAATCGAAGGGTCAATTCCTCTCAAATCATAAATTTTCCACCCTATAGCCTTCCTACGTTTCCTAAGAACCTCTAAGAGACGCTCCTCTTGCTCACTAGAAAGATCAGAAGTAATAATGACTGGAAGGTCTCACTAGGGCTTAGAAGTACATACTTCAAATGATCGGGAAGGGGTTTGAGCTCTAAACAAGGGTTAGGCTCAACCAAGAGGGACTCAACCACAATATCATCAACAGGGATATCACTAGAATCAAGACTAAAAGGATTAACCTCAAGTGACTATCAATCAAAGGGCTCTCAATCAAGGAAGTAGAAGCTACACATTTCCACTCTAAGGTGTCTAAATCAAAGCCAGACATCAATTCCTCAAATTTTGTCAAATCTGCTCTACCGGTCATAGTTCTCTCTACAAAATCCTCAACACAAGAATCAATCACAGCAACCCTACAGCACTCTTCTCCATCCTTTCCTTTTATACTAGCCCTATTCACCGCCTCAGCAACATTCATAGTGGACCTCAAATTCTCAAATTTCATCTCTAATAACCTTGACCTACAATGAATAATGGCATCTGCAGTGGCAAGGAAGGGGCGGCCTAGAAGAATGGGTGTAAAATGTCTAAAGTCATGTCCCGAATCTATATCTAACACTGTGAAGTCAATAGGGCACACGAACTTGCCTACCTGGACCATAACATCCTTTATCACACCCCTAGGTCTATGCTTGGACCTACTAGCTAGTTGAAGAGTAACATGTGTCGGGAACAACTCACCTAGACCTAGCTGTTGATAGGCAGAGTAGGGAATGAGATTTACACTAGATCCTAAATCTAACAATGCGTGATCAATTTGGGTTTCTCGAATCCTACAAGGAATGGTGAAAGCTCCGGGGTCACTCATTTTGGCCGGAAGGCCCGGAGTACAAATACTAGTCATCTTCTATGTAAGCCTCACCTTCTTAGGAATGTTCGATGACCTATGCTTCCTTGTACAAAGATCCTTAAAGAATTTAGACATATGAGGGAATAGAAATGATCACATCTATCAATGGAAGATTGACCTTAAGGTCCTTAAGATGTTCTAAAACCTTGGAAAACCTAGAATCCTCACTAGGTGTAGGCCTCTCTAAGGCGAATGGGAAAGAAACTCTAGGTGCAACATCTCTAGACACATAGGAATCATCAAGAGGCTCCTTTCCTTCCCGATGAGGGCGGGAGGTACTATTCTCTCCATAGTCTCTAGCAAGCTCAACTCCCTCAACATGACACTCTCTAGAATCCCTCTTAATAGGACTACTATGTGACTCTCTAGACTCAGAATGACCACTATGTTTAGGCGCTACAGTGTCAACTCCTTCCCTATTATCCACTACCCTACCACTCCTAAGAGTGGTGACAGCTTTAGCCTGGGCCTAAGGGGGATAAGTGGTATAGGTGGAGGAATTGGACTGGATGCTACGGTTTACCTCTGGCTGAGAAGGCAATTTCCCAGGTTCTCCAGTGCTTAACTAACTAGCAATCTATCCTAACTGTGCCTCAAACCTCACCATTTGTTGCCTATTTTTTGCCAATTCTTGCTGTTGGTTCTGAGTAAACTGCATTATCTTCATCATGTCATTACTAGGTGGTTGGCTACTAGAAGGAGTAGGTAAAGCCTGAGGTTGTAGAGCACTAGTGAGAAAGAATGATAGAAACCTCGAGGATATTGAGGACGGGGTCGCTGCTGAGCTGGAACCTGAGAATGTGAACTAGACTCATGTTGACCTTGTCTCCAAGAAAACTTTGGGTTGTCTCTCCAACTTAAATTATATGTGCTCGAGTATGGATTATACTTACAAGAATAACCTTGTGTGGCACACATTTGATCTTTCATTAATTTAGGAAATTGAGATACTAAAGGCCAAGCTATGGTCTCATGAGATGACTGGGAACATAATGCTCAAACTTCAACAACTAGAGAGGCAGAGAAAGAACCTATAAAACTAGTCCTATGACCTTGGGACGAAAGAGACAAAGAAATGAATTGATCTAGCTTATTCGTCAAAGCCTCAACCTTAGCGGGTAAATATAAAGAAACTACAACCTCATTAACACTTCTCTTGTTGCCTTCCTAACTAGACCTTTCCAAGGCAAAATTTTGAAAAGAATTTTCATCCAGTAACTCTATTTTCTGCTATACCTCGGTCGGTCTCAAAAGATAGAAACCACCACCGAAGGTGGCATTGACCATCATCCTATTTTGTTTATTTAAACCTCGAACAATAGGTCATGATTGCCATACCCGTGGTGTGCACATTGTCTAAGAAGATCCTTGAACCTCTCCTAAGCCTTATGAAAGGATTCTAGATCACTTTAGGAGAAAGTCATAATAGCGGTCCTAAGGACGGCCGTCTTGGCTATGGAATAAAATTTTTGAAAGAACTTAGATTGAAGCTCAGCCCATGTACTAATGCAACCATTGGGTAAGGAATGCAACCAATGTTAGGATTAGTATGCCCTAAAGCTCACTTGTAGATGACATTTTGGATATGAAATAATGAATAATCATATTTTTGTGAAATGGCATTATGAGTTTCTTACATATAATCTCTGTTATGTTTTATCGATGCATGTATGAAGGTCCTTTGACTTGCACTAATGACTTGGGTGCACAGTGAGGCTGGACGCACAGTAGGTCTAAGTCTAGATTTAGTCACGTCATAAATTGAATCCATAATCAAATAGTAGTGTTGGGCACTCTACTGGGATAAGGTTATATTGAGCAAGTCTCCTCTTTGAGGGTGATCTACCTAGGTCATTGGAGGACTTTCTAGATTTGTCTCAATAGTACGTGTGTCACGTATTGGATAGGACCATTGTGAGTATGTTTTCTAGAGACGTACTATCAAAGAAAGAAAACAAGACACTCACTGCTACTAAATGATCATTGCTCTTAATCTTGAGTATATGTGGATGAACTAATGAAGTTAGGGTTTAGTACTTTGATTCACTGTGGGTGAGATCTTATTTTATTAGGATCAACAGCCTTGTGCATTGAGTGCTAAGTTCTAATTAATTAGAACATGCATATGCAAAATGGAATCTATGTGCCCCCTTTGGGATTGTTCAAATTTATCATCCGAATCTAGATCTAGTGATACTACCTTTATAGGTGTGTTTGTCATATGGCTTGAGGGTCGCTCCCGAGATCAAGGGATTCTATGACCAAGGATGGTTGGCAATTGGACAAGAAACCCAACGGAAAAAGATACAGCTAAGGAGGTGATAGTACACAGGCCAAAGGACCGGTCTTAGCTGTGGGTATACATAGAGGGGCAATATGGTTGGTTATCTAGTAGGTCAAAGACAAAGTTCACATTCTTTTGTGATAAGCTTTTGGGTAGTGACAATTATTCTTGGAGTGCAACTTTGATCTTATGGTGGAATAGATCGGAGTTAAAAATAATTATTATGTCGTCTAGAATGGGCAAGGATATTTTTAATTATTTTTGGAAGCCAATGATAATTGTGTCTTCTTGGTCCCTTCCCTAGTTGAAATGACTTTGAAAGAGTAATCTTGAATGAGCAAATTCCATATTGTGGTAGTAGCCTTATTGGGCCAAAGCTTGAAATTGGGTTTGGGCTTTCTTTAGAGTCCAAAATAACCTAATTAGGCTAGGATGGTTTCCTATTGGGCTTGGGCCTCCACATGGATTATGGACTATGTGTTGGACTTGGATAATGGGCTTGGCCTAAGTCTTCCAAGACAAGTGGACAACTTGCAAAATACTGCAAAAACAAATGGACAACTTGCACAAGTCTTCTGGTTGCTCATTTATTGTTTATATCATATATGGGATAGATTGCTTGCCATATCTTATTTTTTGCTTAAAATGTGTTCAAATTTTTCAATTTTTTTTTGCATATTTTGAGTTAGTTTATCTCCACGTTGGTTGGAGAGTTGGCTTTTGTTATTGACTTAATTGATTGGAGAAGATAAAGGTGTATTGTGGGGAGTAAATGGAGTGTAGGGCATGATCTAGACTTCGAAGAGAATTCTTTTTGAAAGCTGTGGGGAGTGAGTATTTCTAAGAATGCACCTTGTAGTTTCCCCACAACTTGGTTGGAAAAAGTGTTTTTAAAGGATTGTTGATATGAGTGCCTATTCCTTGATTGGTTCTTTTAGTTTGCCTTAGCCTCTTCTTTTTCCTTTCTTTTTGTTCTAATTATGTATTGAAAAAAAAAAAAACGAAAAAAAAGAGAAAAAGAGAAAAGCCAAAAGGCAACAAAAAGATTGAAAAGTGAAGTATGTTGAATAAGTGTCAAGTGACATAATGTCAATTTGACACAAGTATCTATTTTGTTTATTTTTATGTATTGCGAATAAGGCTCTTACGTCAATGTGAGCCATTTTGATGTATCTTCTCATTCTTGTATCTTTGAGGCTAAGTGCATATTGGGAGGCCATGTTAGTTGATAGAGCACGAAGTATCAACATCCCGAGTGCGTGAGTTGGAATCCTAAGTTTGTGGTGGTTCTAGCTACTTGGTGACATTCCCAAGAGGTGTGAGACCCCTTGTGATCAAAGGGAGGATCCGAAAAAGACTAGGGAAGCCTTTACATGAAAAGAATGACCCCTTGTACCCCTTGGATGCGAAAAGATAGCAAGTCAATGCAATTGGCAACTCTTTGAAAAGCATGAGGATAGACTTCATTTAGGCTTGCTTGAGGACAAGCAAGGGGAAGGTTTGGGGGTGTTGATGTGTGTCATTTGTGCATGTTTGCATCTAGTTTTTGCATGCATATTTAAGGGTGTTCAGAGCATAATTGAGTGCGCTTAGTATAAAGTTTATGCATATTTGTTAATATTCGTACTTAATGTATTTAGGTGCATAAATACTATACTAAGTGTTATATTCCATGTTTTAGGAGTGTTTTGGAAGGGTTCAAGCGTATACGAGGAAGAAATGAGCTAACGGATGAAGACTTTTTTTTTTTAAAAAAAAAAACTTTTTTTTAAGTTTTCGAAAAAATGGAAAACAAGTAAAAATAAGCCACACACAAGCAATCAATTGCAAACACAAAAGCACACAAAAAAAAAAAACCAATACTGTGCCTCCCCGGCAACGGCGCCAAAAACTTGATATCGCTATTTGAGCACAAGCCTAAATAGCCCGCAAGTGCACGGGACGTGTGTAGTACAGTGTGTGCAAGTGCGGGGTCGAATCCACAGGGAGGCTACCTTAGTTTAGTCTCTATGTGCTCGGGTGCCTTAAACTAGCTACGTACGTGTGTTTACTTACTTTAGGATGGAAAGGAGCTCGGGAAAAGAAAAATAAAAATTAATCTATGGAGGAACTTTTATTCTAAAATCTTAATAAACCCTAACCTCGACCCACTACACAAAACACCCTAAACCATAATCTAAACCCCACACCAAGCTAGGATTGAAGCATTAAACAAAGATTTGAAGGATTTGTACGGATTTGGAAGCAAGAATTTAGGGAAGTTCTTCTTGTTCTTTCTCTATTTCTTGTAAATATGTTACTAGATTAGGCTAGATTTAGGGTTGATTATTGTTGTATATAAGATTAGGGCTTTGAATAATGGATTTGTGTAGATCTTTGGCTCTTAATACATGTTTATTTACATAAATTTATGGCATGATTCAATATGTCTATGTATTGGAAATCAAACATGTTTGTGTGTTTGTTAAAATGCCTAAGTGAATATGCATGTGTTATTTGTGCTTCAAACGCTCTTATCTACTTATATGGGTGGTGTGATTGTGCTTAATCTCATGGCTTTGGTTAGTAGAGTAGGCTTTAGCTTTAAATCCAGCTAATAGGTTACATGCTTTGCTTAGTCGAGTTTAGGTGCTAGCCCTTGGCTTTAAATCCAGCCAAGCGGATAAGTTAACCTAGACTAGAGTATCCCTCACCCACGTTAGTGTTGGTTAATCGAGCTTTAATGTCACGTAGTGTTTAGGTGCTAGTCTTTGGCTTTAAATCCAGCCAAGAGGATAAGTTCTAAGCACGAATTGCGTAGGCTAGGAGGGATTGGCCCTTAGCTTTAAATCCAGCTAACGGGTTGAACCACTACTATTGGTTAAGAGAGCCCCCGATCAACGCAACGGCAATAGAAGTCCCGAGCCTTAGATAGATATCATCTGTTCTTATAGCCCAAGTCTAGTTGCAATGTAATCGCCCTAGGTCCCCCTTCTTCTTTATTAGTGTTTCCTTCGTTAGTTTGGCTCCTTTAAGTTCCTCCATAGATTAGTTTTTATTTTCCTTTTCCCGAGCTCCTTTCCATCCTAAAGTAAGTAAACACACGCACGTAGCTAGTTTAAGGCACCCGAGCACATAGAGACTAAACTACGGTAGCCTCCCTATGGATTCGACCCCGCACTTGCACACACTGTACTACACACGTCCCGTGCACTTGCGGGCTATTTAGGCTTGTGCTCAAATAGCGATATCAAGTTTTTGGCGCCGTTGCCGGGGAGGCACAGTATTGGTTTTTTTTTGTGTGCTTTTGTGTTTGCAATTGGTTGCTTGCGTGTGGCTTATTTTTACTTGTTTTCCATTTTTTCGAAAACTTAAAAAAAAAAAAAAAAAGTCTTCATCCGTTAGCTCATTTCTTCCTCGTATACGCTTGAACCCTTCCAAAACACGCCTAAAACATGGAATATAACACTTAGTATAGTATTTATGCACCTAAATACATTAAGTACGAATATTAACAAATATGCATAAACTTTATACTAAGCGCACTCAATTATGCTCTGAACACCCTTAAATATGCATGCAAAAACTAGATGCAAACATGCACAAATGACACACATCATCTTCCAAGACAAGATTGACAAGTTACATAAAGGAAATACTACGTGGAAATTTTCTCCCACATTGAAAGTTTAGCAACTTTGGGTGCCAAGGTTCTCTCTATAAATAGACAAGACCCTACACCTTTTATGTATTCCACTTTGTAGTTGATTTCTTCTTTTTTAGCAAGAAAATACTACAACACATAGTACAAACTTATTGTGTGATTTTTACTCTAGTTTTTCAAGAGCATATTACTTTGCTTCTTCCCACACAAGAGGCTATTCTCTCAAGATAAGTCTCTTTAACCATAGGGAAGAAGACTGGGGAGTTGCTTATTGCGACACCCTTGTAGTAAATTTTTGTTGGCCTTGTTCGTAAACAGGAACAAAGCTTGTAACCGGTTTTAGCTTCATCAAAGGCCCCACGCTTCAAGAGGTTAGCTTTATATATTTTTGCAAGCACTAGTTATATTCTATATGTTCTTGAGCATGTTCTTGTGTGTGTAATGTGGTTATTTTATTTTCCTAGCATGTTTTCTTAGTTATAATTTAGAAAATATGGACTAGGATACACCACACTTAATAATATCGATCCTACAATTGGTATCAGAGCTTAGGCTCACACACAACATGCTTAGACTATGCAAGAATATTGTATTTGCATAAATATATTAGTCATCTTGTGAGTGGCAAGATTAGGAAATCTGGTGTTGCATATACTTGTGGTTTTATGCTTGTATGTGCAGGTAATATAAAATCCCCTTGATGGTTCGTATGTATGCATGATAGATTTTCGTGTACGGTCAACAAAGCTTGGCCATAGGCGATTTCATGTATAAAATATTTCTGGTTATTGCTTTTAGTTTCATTTAAAAGAAGCATAGGATGTTTTGATATCCTTGTAATGTTTCTTTATGGAGCTTGTACTAGCAATAGCAAAGTGTATTATTGTAATCTTTGAAGACCAAGGAGAAAAACAAGAAAACAGCATAAAGGAATACTCTACCTGGTAAGCAAGCCGGACGATCGGCTGGACTTAACCGGTCGACCGGCTACTCCAGAGAGCAAAAAATTCCTGAAGCAATTGGTGCTGGTTGACCGGCTCTTATTGACGGTCGACCGGCTGAGGCAGAAAAAGCTACTATGTGTGCTGTTTTTGTTGAAGATTACAGGGAGCCATGAAAGAGGGATTTTAACATATTTTGGTGGATGTTTATAATGCATTGATATATGTTTTAACATATTTGCATTAGCATGATTGCCATCTAGAAATATGTCTACTCATTAGGGTTTATAAAAATTAGTCATACCTATGAGTTGATTCTCAAAGATAGTTAAGTATATGAGAATGGCTTAGACAAGAGAATTATAAGCGGCTATGTCTAAAGATGCCATGAGATCTCATGACAATATTAAAAGAACTTAACTTGGGATTTACATGTATATATATCAACCTAAGGGTCTATGCACCCAGATTTAGGTAAGAGATCTATTGTGATATTGCAATGTTTTAGTAACACAAAGGGGATTTACAAAAATCCAAAATGTGTTTAGATCTAAAACAAAGAAAGAATATCAAAGGAAACCCTTAAGTTAAAATATTGAGTGGGAAAGGGGACTGGAAATACCCCACAGCTTTCCATATCTGATTCACGTTAATGATAAATGTCATTAACTTCCCCAACAGAAGGTGACATTTTGTCTAGATTTAACAAGGTGAAACATAAAATGTTTATTCAAAAGGGTGTTGTGAGTTCGACCATCCCATCAATGGAGTTCTTCACTAAAGATCGCCTTATGTAACATTGATTAAAGTCACTACCCTATCGGAGGGCTTAAATCAAGAATGTTTCGGGGAATAAACATTAGGAATGGGTGTACACTCAACTTAAATGGTGGGTTCGGCTATCCTATCGATAGAGTTCGTTATCGGATTTAAGAAGCCAAACAAAACAGTGATTGAATTATTCAATTGGATCATATCCAGACAATTGTTAATTCAAATAAGTGATGGAACTTAACTTAACATTCATAAGTTCGGCCATTCCATCGGTGGACTTCTTATGAGGACGTTGAGACGCTGTTACATTGAGTAGTTTAAAGGGTTGATCTACTCAAAGCCAAATGATGTAAAAAGTACTTGTATGTTTTATTTCCAAAGATAGCATACATATTATATATGCATCAATTCTAGACTCATAAAATAATTGTGATTATATTGTTGTATTCAGAAAAATGTCTTCGTTCAGTCTACTAGCTACAATTCTCAAAGAGCACAAGCTCACTAGACCGAATTTTGTGGACTGGGAACGAAACTTGGACATAAAACTCACCGTAGAAGAGTACAAGTATGTCTTAACAACTCCTTGTCCTGTTGTAAGGGCTAACTCTTCTGAAACCCAGAAAGATGCTAAGGCAAAATGGCAGAAAGCCAATAGTATGGCCAAGTGCTATATGATGGCTTCTATGTCAGATATTTTGCAGAGCAAGCATCATCATATGGAAACTGCAAAAGAAATCATGACCTCACTGTCTCGTATGTTTGCTGATAAAAGCAAGCTCGCAAGGCAAGGTGCTCTTAGAGAAATTATGAATCAAAGGATGGCAGAAGGAGCATCTGTCAGGGAGCATATGCTCAAAATGATGGATTGCTTCAATACTGCTGAGATCCTAGGAGCAAACATAGATGATCAGTCAAAGGTAGATATGATTTTGGAGACTCTACCGTCATCCTATACCCAGTTCAAGCTTAATTATAATATGAGCAAGATGATCATGGATATGATGGAATTAATGAAAGAGCTCCTAGCTGCAGAAGCCATAATGAAAAATAAAGGTCACATAAATATGGTTCAAGCATTCATTTCTGGACTTAACCTGAAAGGGAGAAAGTTCAAAGGAAAGGGGAAGCAAAAACGTGGTCAAGGGAAAAAGAAGAGAAATGGTGAACAGCCCAGGCAGTTAACAGGTGAAAATCCCAAAGGCAAATCCTTTAAATGTGGCCTAAAAGGACACTGGAAAAAGGATTGCCCGAAGTACTTGGCTCGAGGCCAGATAGGTACACCTCTTTTATTCTACATTGAAACCTGCTTAGTGGTTGATTCTACTAATTCTTGGATTGTAGACTCTGGAGCCACTAACTATATTTGCAATTCTTTGCATTGGTTTTAGGAAATGAAAGAACTAGCTAAAGGGGAGTTTGCTCTGCGGTTGGGTAATGGAGCAAAAGTATGGGCTGCTGCAGTGGGAGGAATGTACTTAAATTTTCTATGTAATAGGAAGATATTTTTGAACAATGTTTATTATGTTCCGGATGTACGTAAAAACCTTATCTCTGTTTTGCAATTAATATTAGATGGTTTTTGCATTAATTTCCATTCTGGTGTTGATATTAGTAGAGATGGAAATATTATTTGTTCCGGTAGCATGCATGATAACTTGTTCTATATAAAACCTATTACAAACTCATTGCATAATATAGAGCAAACTAATTCCCAGAAAAGGAAGGTTTCTTCGACCAATGATACATATCTTTGGCACCTACGCTTAGGACATATAAGTCTAAAGCGAATTCAGAGATTAGTCGAGGATGGGCATCTTAGCTCATTATATCTTGAAGATCTACCTCCGTGTGAATCTTGTCTCAAAGGGAAGATGACTAAACGGTCATTTTCTTCTAAAGGAGAAAAGGCCAAAGAAGTATTGGAATTGGTTGACACTGATGTGTGTGGTCCTTTAAGCAAACCAGCACGAGGAGGTTATGAGTATTTCATTACTTTTACTGATGATTACTCTAGGTATGGATACGTATATCTAATGCGACGCAAGTCTGAATCCTTTGAGAAATTCAAAGAGTTCAAAGCTAAGGCAGAGCAGAAATTAGATAAACATATCAAAGCCCTTCGGTTTGATCGAGGTGGCGAATACCTCTCGGGTGAGTTTAGGGACTATCTTACACAAGAAGGGATAGTGTCTCAGTTGACTGCACCAGGGACTCCTCAGCAAAATGGTGTAGCAGAAAGAAGAAATTGTACCCTATTGAATATGGTTAGGTCAATGATGAGTCATGCATCATTACCTTTATCTTTTTGGGGTTATGCCATCGAAACAGCGGCATACATCTTGAACTTGGTACCATCTAAATCAGTACCTAGGACACCTCAAGAAATGTGGACTGGGCGTAAGCCTAGTCTAAATCATCTCCACATTTAGGGCTGTCCAGCTTATGTACTTAATAGTAATGCTTCAAAATTGGAACCAAGATCCGAGTTATGCTATTTCATTGGATATCCTAAGGGAACCAGAGGTGGGATCTTTTATAATCCTAAGGAGCAAAAGTTGTTTATAAGCACCCATGCTAGATACTTAGAAAATGATGAAATGGTCCAGAAAACACCAGATTCTGAAATTGTTCTAGATGAGATTTTACAAGAATCTCCAGTAATACCTGTGGTAACTGTGAATGAAAAAGAACAGCATATTACCCCTAATATATCGGAGCATCGTCGTAGTGGGAGGATATCCAAGCCTCCTGATAGATACTATGGAGAGTCCTTTCAGACTTCTTCAGAGAATCAGGTGGTGGATCCCGTAAGTTATGATGAAGCAGTTTCTGACATAGATGCCGACAAATGGCATAAGGCAATGGATTCAGAGTTAGAATCTATGTATTCTAACAAAGTCTGGGATCTTGTAGTTGCACCTGAAGGGGTAAAACCTATAGGGTGCAAATGGGTCTACAAGAGAAAAAAAGGAGTTGATGGAAAAGTTGAAACCTTTAAAGCAAGGTTGGTGGCGAAAGGTTATACTCAGAAAGAAGGGATCGATTATGACGAAACTTTCTCACCAGTAGCCATGCTTAAATCCATCAGGATACTTCTTGCCATTGCTTGTCATTATGACTACGAGATATGGCAAATGGACGTCAAGACAGCCTTTCTTAATGGGGAACTTGATGAGACCATTTACATGACACAACCAGATGGATACATTGCTAAAGGCCAGGAACATATGGTTTGTAAATTAAAAAAGTCCATTTATGGATTAAAACAGGCATCTAGAGCATGGAACATCAAATTTGATCAGGCAATTAAATCTTATGGTTTTGATCAAAATATTGATGACCCTTGCATGTATAAATGGTGTAATGGAAATGCTGTAGCTTTTTTGGTTCTGTATGTGGATGATATCCTACTAATTGGAAAAGATGTGGGGATGTTATCATCCATCAAGGTTTGGCTTTCTACTCAATTTCAAATGAAGGATTTAGGAGAAGCTAGTTATGTTCTAGGCATCAAGCTTATGCGAGATCGTAAGAATAGAAGGCTAGCCCTATCTCAAGCTTCATTTATTGAGAAGATATTAGTCAGGTTTAACATGCAAACTCTAAGAAGGCCTTGTTACCTTCTAGACATGGAGTTTATCTATCTCAGGATCAATGTCCTAAAACACCTGAGGAGATAGAGAGCATGAAGCGAGTTCCTTATGCTTCAGTAGTTGGAAGTCTCATGTATGCCATGTTATGTACTAGACCAAATATCTGCTTTGCTATTGGCATGGTTAGTAGATATCAGTCAAACCCTGGACCAGCACATTGGGTTGCAGTTAAGCATATATTCAAATTCCTGCAAGGAACAAAGGATTATGTGCTAGAATATTGTGTAGATGATCTAACACCATTAGCCTATACAGACTCAGATTTCCAGTCCAACAGAGATTCTAGGAAGTCTACTTCTGGATATGTTTTCACTCTGTCAGGTGGAGCTATTTCATGGAGAAGTGTGAAGCAAAATTGTATTGCTGACTCTACTATGGAGGCCGAGTATGTAGCAAGATCCGAGGTCGAAAGAGGCAGTATGGCTAAGAAAGTTCCTGTTAGACCTAGAGGTTGTGCCGGTAGCTCACAGACCAATAATGTTGTATTGCGACAACAACGGTGCTGTTTCACAGTGCAAAAAGCCCAGGAATCACAAAAAGGGTAAACACATTGAACAGAAATATCATTTGATCCGTGAGTTTATCCAAAGAGGAGATGTAGTAGTTGACAAGATAGCTTCAATGAAAACACAGTAGACCCATTTACTAAGACTCTTTCAGAGAAAGTGTTTGCCACACATTTAGAGTCTTTGGGTATTAGGCTTTGCAGAAGTAATCTTTAGTGCAAGTGGGAGATTGTTAGGATTAGTATGCCCTAAAGCTCACTTGTACATGACATTTTGGATATGAAACAATAAATAATCATATTTTTGTGAAATGGCATTATGAGTTTCTTACATATAATCTTTGTTATGTTTTATCGATACATGTATGAAGGTCCTTTGACTTGCACTAATGACTTGGGTGCGCAGTGAGGCTGGACGCACAGTAGGTCCAAGTCTAGATTTAGTCACGTCATAAATTGAATCCATAACCAAATAGTAGTGTTGGGCACTCTCGATAAGGTTATATTGAGCAAGTCTCCTCTTTGAGGGTGATCTACCTAGGTCATTGGAGGACTTTCTAGATTTGTCTCAATAGTACGTGTGTCACGTATTGGATAGGACCATTGTGAGTATGTTTTCTAGAGACGTACTATCAAAGAAAGAAAACAAGACACTCACTGCTACTAAATGATCATTACTCTTAATCTTGAGTATATGTGGATGAACTAATGAAGTTAGGGTTTAGTACTTTGATTCACTGTGGGTGAGATCTTATTTTATTAGGATCAACAGCCTTGTGCATTGAGTGCTAAGTTCTAATTAATTAGAACATGCATATGCAAAATGGAATCTATGTGTCCCCTTTGGGATTGTCCAAATTTATCATCCGAATCTAGATCTAGTGATACTACCTTTATAGGTGTGTTTGTCATATGACTTGAGGGTCGCTTCTGAGATCAAGGGATTCTATGACCAAGGATGGTTGGCAATTGGACAAGAAACCCAACGGAAAAAGATACAGCTAAGGAGGTGATAGTACACAAGCCAAAGGACCGGTCTTAGCTGTGGGTATACATAGAGGGGCAATATGGTCGGTTATCTAGTAGGTCAAAGACAAAGTTCACATTCTTTTGTGATAAGCTTTTGGGTAATGACAATTATTCTTGGAGTGCAACTTTGATCTTATGGTGGAATAGATCGGAGTTAAAAATAATTATTATGTCGTCTAGATTGGGCAAGGATATTTTTAATTATTTTTGGAAGCCAATGATAATTGTGTCTTCTTGGTCCCTTCCCTAGTTGAAATGACTTTGAGAGAGTAATCTTGAAAGAGCAAATTCCATATTGTGGTAGTAGCCTTATTGGGCCAAAGCTTGAAATTGGGTTTGAGCTTTCTTTAGAGTCCAAAATAACCTAATAGGCTAGGATGGTTTCCTATTGGGCTTGGGCCTCCACATGGATTATGGACTATGTGTTGGACTTGGATAATGGGCTTGGCCTAAGTCTTCCAAGACAAGTGGACAACTTGCAAAATACTACAAAAACAAATGGACAACTTGCACAAGTCTTCCAAGACAAGATTGACAAGTTACATAAAGGAAATACTACGTGAAAATTTTCTCCCACATTGAAAGTTTAGCAACTTTGGGTGCCAAGGTTCTCTCTATAAATAGACAAGACCCTACACCTTTTATGTATTCCACTTTGTAGTTTATTTCTTCCTTTTTGGCAAGAAAATACTACAACACATAGTACACACTTATTGTGTGATTTTTGCTCTAGTTTTTCAAGAGCATATTACTTTGCTTCTTCCCACACAAGAGGCTATTCTCTCAAGATAAGTCTCTTTAACCATAGGGAAGAAAACTGGGGAGTTGTTTATTGCGACACCTTGTAGTAAATTTTTGGTGGCCTTGTTCGTAAACGGGAACAAAGCTTGTAACCGGTTTTAGCTTCATCAAAGGCCCCACGTTTCAAGAGGTTAGCTTTATATATTTTTGCAAGCACTAGTTATATTCTATATGTTCTTGAGCATGTTCTTGTGTGTGTAATGTGGTTATTTTATTTTCCTAGCATGTTTTCTTAGTTATAATTTAGAAAATATGGACTAGGATACCCCACACTTAATAATATCGATCCTACAACCAAGCCCTAGCCTTGTCCTTAAGAGAGAAAGGAAAAAGTCTTAGATGTATGACCTCTTGGGAAACATTAGGGACATGGAGAGTGGAACTCATCTCAACAAAATTAGTGATATAATCTAGAGAACTCTCATTGCTTCTCCCGTAGAAGGAAGGAAGCATGGTCAACATATTAGGCTTATTTCTGAAGTTCGTCTCCTCCAAACCCAGAATTTGAATAGCCAAATTAGGCTCAAAGGCTTCAGGGAGAAAGAATTGCCTTAGAGCGAGTTCCTCATCTATGGGTGGATCCGATCTATGGGGCTCTCGTCTAAAATGATCTTGGGCTTGATGCCCATGGTGATTAGGAGATGGAATGGGATTCATTAGGGAAATGGGAGGATTACGAGGATGATTGGGGTCGACCATCTCCTCAAGAAGATCTCCTAAATTCATAAAATGTCTTGCAATTCTATCGGGTTTCGGATTAAGAGGAACTAGGGGATTTCTAAGGGATCTCCTACCAAGCATGCCCAAACTATCCTAACTCTGGCCACTTCAACCCCCAAAAACTTCAATATTCCTAAAACTACAGCAAATAAACCATAATCCTAGAAAGCCTACTAAAAACAAAAACAAAAGCTAAAATAAATAAACAAGAACTAAAGAAAGATAATATAAACAATAAACAAAATAAGCAAGAACTAAACAAACTATAAAGAAAAGGCAATAAAACAAGAAAAGCAACTACCAAAACACACATACAAAAAATGCAAACCACTGAGCCTCCCCGGCAACAGTGCCAAGAACTTAATCGTCATCTTTTGAGTGCAAGTGCTAAAGACCGCAAGTGCACGAATCGGTGTAGTAAAGTGTATGCAAGTACAGGGTCGATTCCACAGGGAGGCTATGTAGTGAGGTGGATTCTATGTGTGTGTTCTAGAATGTGCCTAAAAAGAAACACTAAACTATCTATTTATTAGGATTTTGGATGGTCGGGAGCTCTAGCTAAAACAAATTAAACTAAACTATGGGAATAGAAAAGTGGAGGACAAGCTACTCTAAAGGAACTAACACATGGAAAGGTGTTAGGGTGACTTTAAATTATGAACGGATAATTCTATACTCGAATGCTATGGGATTAAAGAATGACGGCTTACTTAAGTAATTGCTCTTAACTAGGTTGTTGAATTAGTGTCTTAATTTCCTCTAGGACTCGGTGCGGGTCTGTCCCTAGGTGGCGCCTCCTAGAGCTATGGCGTGGTCCTTATGACCTAACCCACAAAAGTAACCAATTAGCTTCCTAGGTGACTTAGAATGGACCTACCTTAGTACCTAAACCATTGGTTGGATTTAAAGCGAAGACCTAGTGCCACTAAGGTCGACTAAACCTTTCCTAAAGCCTATTGGCTGGATTTAAAGCCAAAGAAAACTCAGCCTAGGCTAGTCCTAAATTACTTGCCGTTATTCTAAGGTCACTATAGCTGGATTTGACTTGCTAGGACATTCATACATGTTCTAGGCCAAGATGTTCGTGAATAAAAAGATCTATTCAACTACCAAACATCGTCATACTCAGATTACACCATTAGAAGTAATTAATAACTAGCATGTACGTGTTATTGAAGTCATATTCACTGCTAGGCATGCAAATATACATAAAGACATGAATATAAGCATTACCCACTTCATGGCATCCACATATAAACACATAGACATGACTATAGCATGGATTAGATGTGTTTAGTAATAAATAGACTTCAATTTATAGACATGCTACTTATTTAGGCATTTAATCAAACACTTAGACATGAATGAGAAAATAACCATTTGAATAAGAAAATTAAACATGTATATATTCAGCCATTTAAATCCCATATCATAGGAGTATAAAGTTAACCCATTACATAAGCTAAATCACCCTGTACAAGTCTACTTAATCCTAATAGGAAATAGAATGAAAGAGAAATTATGAAGCTTCACTTTCGTTCGAGCAGATCTTGTACGAAGCTCTTGAGCGAACTTGATTCCAAATGTTTGAAACCCCCTAAATCCTCTTGCTTCATGATGATGAAATCTGTGAGAGAGTGTGTGTGATGTAGGTGAAGATTAGGGTTAAGTGTGTGTATGTGTGAATGGTGTGTTAAGATCCTTTGCAAGAATTGAAAAAAAGAATCCCTTTTTAAGTCTGAAAATCGGGCTTTTATATTAGCTTTTTACGAACTACCGGTCGACCTAGTTGGTGACCGGCTTCTCCTCTTGTTCTTATCAAAAGCACTACACTAATGCATCTTTATGAGATCTTAATACCTCTTAAACATAGGCAAATAACAATGCAAACACATAAAAAAAACACAACACATTAATAGCCCCAAACCTTCTCCTTGCTTGTCCCCAAGCAAGCCCAATCTTAAGTTTATTTATAGAGCCAATCCCAAGGGTTACCTAAGGGATTGACTCTCTATCAAAGTTAGTCTAAGAAGCATGAAAGGGGGTGTTCCTATTGTGGACAATCTTGATTGACTTAATTGTTTGGTGACTATAGGCTTGCATTGTGGGGAGTGAATAGACTAGAGGCATATTCGAGTCTTGGATGGGATGCCCTTGAAATTTGTGTAGAGTTAGTGCCTTTATGAATGCACCTTGTAGCTATCCATGGCATGGTTGGAAATAATGATTGAAATGGGTTGTTGATATGAGTGTCCCTTCCTTGATTGGTTCTTTTTGATATGCCTTAGGCTTTCTTGTTTTTCCTTTTCTTTTTGTTATGTAATGCAAAAATGTAAAAAATCCAAAAAATTGAAAAAGGCAAAAATGTGCAAAAAGATGGAAAAGATTGAAAAATAAAAAAAAATGAAAAAGAGAAACAGCCAAAAGCACCAAAAAAGTTCAATGAATAAGTGCATAAGTGACAAAATGTCTACTTAGCACAAGTTACCCTCTTTGTTCTTTGATGTTTTATGAATACGACTGTTACATCAATTTATGAGCCATCGCGTTTTTGCATTCTTTCTTTCCTTATCTTTGAGGCTTTGTGCATGTTGAGGAGACCATGTTAGTTGAAAGGGCATGAAATATCAATGTCTCGTATGTGTGCGTGAGAATCCTAGGCTTGTAGTGGTATGGCTACTCAGGAATTTCCCACAAGGTACGAGGCCCTTTATTAGTAAAGGGAGGATCTAGAAAGGTTTAGGGAACTCTCTATAATAGGAATGTCCCTTTCATACTCCTTAGGTTCACCTTGATAGTAAGTCAATCCTTTAGGTAAGCCTTTTATCGCTCTTGAGATAAACTTAGGTTTGGACTTGCTTGGGGACAAGCAAGGAGAAGGTTAGGGGTGTAGATGTGTTGTGATCGTGTGTGTGTTTACATGGCATTTCTATACTTTCTTGATGTGTTCTTGTGCTTTATTAGGTGTGTTATTGTTGCATTTATGCCATACGCTACAAATGTCCACAATTGAGTTTAAAACATAAATGCTACACTACTATGTGCTTGTTTCTTGTGTTAGCTAAAGTTTGGGGCAAAGCTTGGGATTTGAATTATTGATGAATTGATGAAAGAGCCAAGATAAAGGTATTTGGAATGTGAAAGAAGCTTAAAGAATTCATTTGGAACTGGACGGGCAAAGAAAAGAACAACCGAGGCGAAACGAGTTTGGGAAGAGCAAAATTGGACTATAGTCTGACCAAGCCAGTTGACCTCAACCCTAGGCCAGTCGACCAGCCAAGTAGGCCAAATTAGGTCAGTTGACCTTGCTCAAGGCCGGGCCCCAGCCTAGTCCCCCGGCCCTACCCAATAGAAGCCCTATTTAAGGCATTTTTCAACAATTTTTATGGAGATTAGCAACCCATTTTCACACCCACTTCTCACACCTATTTCACACATACTCTCACATATTTACCCACATGGATTCAAACTTGTTTGGAGGGATTTAACAACTTTTGAAGAGAGATTTGCTCAACAATTTTACAAGAATAGCTAGGATGGAAGGGGAGTTGCTTCACTACTCTTTCATCCTATTTTCATTTATGTTTGAGTAGACTTGATTCGGGTGATTTAACACTCTTATGTTATGGAATTTTGATGACATATTTATATTCATACTTTGTTTTTCATGTTCAAGGGCATTTACTCAATACATGTCTATATGTTTGATTAAATCTCTATATGAGTAGTATGTGTGTAAATTGGAGTTTGTTTGCTATTAAACACCTCTAATCCTTCTTATATTCATGTCTATGTGTTTATTTGTGGATTGTATGATATGGGAATTGCTTTGTTCATATCTATGTGAGTAATAGCATGGTTTATAGTGCACATAACTCCAATATTGCCTACTTGTTGGTACCTAATTGCTATTAATGGTGTAAATCATACATGATGATGTTTTGGTAAGGAATAGGTCCGCATATTCATAACACCATAGGTTAGAACATGTAGGAATGTGCATATAAGTCTAATCTTGCTATAGTGACCCTAGAACGACGGTGCACAATTTAGGACTAGCCTAGATCAAGTCCTCTTTAGCTTTAAATCCAACTAATAAGAGTTCGGATGGGTTTAGTCGACCTTAGTAGCCCTAGGTCTTGGGTTTAAATTCAATTCATGGTTTAGGTGCTAGGATAGGTTCATTCTAGGCCACCTAGGAAGCTTTCTAGTCCTTCTTATGGTCCTGTGTCATAAGGACCACCCCGTGGCTCTAGGAAGCCCCGCCTGGGGACGGACCTGCACCGAGTCTTAGGGATAAATTAGGACATTAGTTAGCAACCTAGCTAAGAGCAACCGATATTTAAGCTATTCCCTATAATCCCATAGCATTAGAGTCTAGAATCACTTATTAGCAAGCAAAAGTCACCCTAACCCTTTCCAATAGTTTAGTTCCTAGATTAATTTATCTCCTTGCTTTCTTTTTTCCATTTACTATAGTTCAATTTCATTTCTTCGCTTGAGCTCCTGTTAAATCCAAAAAGTACGAAATGATAGTTAAAGTAGGTTTCTTTTTAGGCACTTTCTAGGACACATATGTATAGGATTCTTTCCACACAATAGTCTCTCTATGGTTCGACACTTATTCTGACACACAATATTGCACTGATCCATGCACTTGCGGGTCTTTAGGGCTTGCACCTCTAGAGAGACATCAATCTACTTTAACACTTTTTTTGGGTTTTTTTTTTGGATTGAGTGGAGCTCAAAATGTAAACCTAACTAAAGGAAAACTAAACTAAGGGAATAAAATGGGCAAAGGGAGGAAATAAGCTAACTAAGGGAGAGCAAGCAATGGAAATAGGGATTAGGGGTGACTTGCACTTGATTATAAGGGACCTATTAATCTCTTGTTAAGGGACTATTTGATGGATTTGATTTTTTGGTTACTTTTGTCTTGAATCTTAATTAACTACCTTATTATCCTTTAGGCCTTGGTATGGATCTATCCTTAAGTGAGCTTTACTTAGAGTATAGCCTGGTCCTTATGACATAGAGTTTTTGGGTTAGTTAATTAGTTTTTTAGGTGATGGTGATTGAGTCAACCCTAGTGTCTAAATCATTGGCTGGGTTCAAAACTAAGACTTAGTCCATCAAAGGTTGATTAAACTAAGCTGAAAGCCTATTAGCTGGGTTTAAAGTTAAAGGAAACTCAACTAAGTCCAATCATTAATTGCCCACCATCAATTATTACATCATAATAGTAGGTTAAGCGTTTAAGCACCCATCAATACATGTTATTAAGCATGGCATTTGTGAACACATGTACTATCAAACACATAAGCATGCTCAGATTACACTATATTGAGCAACAAGAACCAACATGTATACTATTACATCAATTATTACATCATAGTAGTAGATTATGCGTTTAAGCACCCATCAATACATGTTATTAAGCACGACATTTGTGAACACATGTACTATCAAACACATAAACATGCTTGGATTACACCATATCATTAAAGATAGCCATCATACACCTTTGAAAAGTGACAAATGTGTTGCAAAGACCAAATGGCATTCTCCTATAAGTAAAGGTACTGTAAAGGCAAGGGAACGTAGTTTTCTCCGAATCCTGGGAAAACACGGGGATTTGATTGTATCTTGAATACCCATCTAAAAAGTAGTAATAACCATGACCGGCTACTCTATCCAAAATCTGGTCAAGGAAGGGTAATGGGAAGTGATCTTTTCTAGTCCTAGAGTTGAGCTTCCTATAGTCTATACCCATTCTCCAACCCATAGGGATTCGCGTAGGAACTAGCTCACCCTTATTATTCTCCACCACCGTGACCCCAGATTTTTTCGGTACTACGTGAACAGGACTAACCTACTCACAATCAGAGATTGGATAAATGATTCCTGCATCTAAGAGTTAATGACCCCTTTTCCTACAACTTCACTCATATATGGATTAAGTCGTCTTTGCATCTCACGAGAAGGCACTGCACCTTCTTATAGATGAATCCTATGCATACAAACTGAAGGGCCTACACCTTTTAGATCACCAATCGTCTACCCTATGGCCTCTTTATGACTTCTAAGGACACCTAGAAGACGTTCCTCATTCTTACTCGATAAATCAGATGCTATAATCGCAGGAAGGGTCTTATCAGGTCCTAAGAATGCATACTTCAAGTGCTCAAGGAGAGGTTTGAGCTCTAAAGATGGGAGAGACTCAACTGTTGAAGGACCACTAGACACTTCTAAAGGAAGAGCATCGGACTAAATAACCTCAATTAATTTCTCAGGCCTAAAGTCAACAGAAGTGGATGTGAAAGCTACATATTTGCTAACACATGACTCAGAATCAAATTGCTCTAAAATGGCCTCAAGCTCAGCTAACTTATCCTCAATGCACAACATCTCGCAGGCATGCTTCTCTACACATGGAAAATAGGGGTAGAGTGCTTAGTGTCATGGCCAAAATCCATATCTAAGATAATGAAATCAATTGCATACACAAACTCTCCAACCTGAACCATGACATTCTCTACTATACTTCGTGGTCTCCGCTCGGATTTATCAGCTAACTACAAAGTGATGTACGTAAGAGATAACTCCCCCAAACCTAGACGCTGGTAGACTGAGTAGGGAATTAGATTTATGCTAGACCCTAAATCTAAAAGAGCATGATCAATTGGGGTCTTTATAATGCAACACGAAATAGTAAAAGCTCCTGGGTCTGTATACTTGGATAGGATGACTGAAGTGCAAATGCTACTAACCTTTTTAGTGAGCTTCACTGTTTTCAGCATATGGGAATTGTTTCGCTTTCGTGTGTATAGATCTTTGAAGAATTTTGTGTAAGTAGGAATAGACACAATAGCATCAACTAGAGAAAGATTCACCTTAAGGTATTTCAAGTGCTCTAAGATCTTATTCATCCTAGTGTCTTCAACAGATCTGGGCTTATCTAGCACGGCTAGAAAAGGTGCTCTAGGGACGACATCATTAGATTCTATGGACTGTTTCCCCTCCCTATGTGGAAGGGTACTAATCTTCTCTCTCTAGTAGTCTCCTCTCTCGTATGGTCCCTAACCTCACTAGGCTCTATAGGAACACTTAGTCCAGATTCAATTGAATTTTCCTTCTCTTTCACCCTATTGTCAATACTCTACCACTATTAAGTGTAATAACTGCTTTCGCCTGTGTATGAGTGGTGGAAGAAGGATTAGAGGAAGAATTGGATTGATCTCTAGGGTTTACCTTAGGCTGGGCAGGCAACTTGCCTAGCTCCTTAGAACTCAATTAACTCGCTAACTGACCTAACTGGGCATCCATCTTAGCCATGTGCTACTGTTGTGACTAAAACATTTGTAATAGAAGATCAAACTTATCGTCGCTACTAGGCTGGCTAGAGGATGGTACAGGAAGTAAAGGTATAGACTGAGTGGGAAGAACGGGAACAGATGGGCTCTGGTCTTGTAGGGCACTAGGAAGTTTAGATGGATTTACGTGACAAAAACCTAGTGGATTTGACTGAGCAAGACCCGATCGGGCTGGAATGGGACTTGGGGCTTGGAGGACTCAAAGTGATTATAACGCTAAGAAAACTTAGGGTTATCCCTCCACCCCGGATTATATGTGTTCGAGTAAGGGTTATACTCTCGTGAGTACCCCTGTGTATCATGGACTTACTTTTGAATGAATTCTAGAAGCTATAGTGCTAATAGGTAAGCTATAGTTTAGTGGGATGACTCAGAACATAACGTATACACCTCAATGACAGAAGACGACGATACTAGCAGATTAGCCCTACGGCCCGGTGTAGGTACTAGACCTAAAGAAATCAATTGGTCAAGCTTATGGGTCAATGCTTCTACCTTAGCAGGAAGATCATGGGATGTGCTTACTTCATTAACTCCTCTCCTAGGATTACTCCTACTCGACCTATCGAACGCCATATTCTGAAAGGAATCCTTAGCAACACACTCTAAAATCCCCCAAGCATTACTAGGTCTTAGATTATAGAATCCCCTACTTGACATGACATTCACTATCATGCGCTGGGACTCGGTAAGACCCCTAAAGAAGTAATGCAGAAGATCATGGGTACCGTACCCGTGATGTGGACATTGATGCAATAAATCATTATATCTCTCCCACATCTCATGGAAAGATTCAAAGTCGTGCTGAGAGACGGTCATAATCAAAGCTCGAAGGTCAGCGGTCTTAGCAATGGGATAAAATCTCTAATAGAATTGGGACTGGAGCTCATCCTAAGATGTAATGGCTCTATCGGGCAAGGATTGTAGCCATTTTTTGGCTTTATCGTTGAGGGAGAAGGGGAAAAGTCTGAGCCTAATATTCTCCTAAGACACATTTGGAAAATTGAAAGTAGAACAAATCTCCACAAAAATTAGTGACATGTGCTAGGGGACTTTCATTACTCGTACCAAAGAAAGACGGGAGCATAGCTAATATCCCATGTTTAATCCCAAAACTTGCCTACCCCAAACCCGGGGGATGGATGGCCATATTCGGCTCAAAGACAGGAGGAAGGAAGTATTTCCTAAGGGTCATGTCATCGGCTACTTGGTGTGGATTCGGAAGCCTAGGAAGCTTAACATTCTCATTACGTGGAACAACAAGAGGCAGAAAATGAGGACGGGGAGGAGGATTATTATGGGGAACAAGAGGAGGAAGATCATTTCAATTTTCTGCCATTTCACCTAGATTGCGTTCTAAGTTCCTAAGATGACGGTGAATTCTCTGTGGTTCAGGATTAAAAGGAACTAAGTAAGGTCTAAGTGAATGTCTACCAAGCATGCACAAAAATAAACAAAATCTCCTTCCAACTCCTCAATCCTCAACACTGCAATTTCAACCTAAATCTACAGCATAGAAATCACAAGTCCTAAAAACTACAAAAGAAAATAACACTAAATAGAAATGCTAAATCAAACAAAACACAATGTAAAAACAAAATACAAATTATCACGAAAATAAAAGAAAACAACGAAAACTAAGACTAATATTAGAACAATAATAGAAATACCAAAGCACGTAACCAACTAGAACACACAAATCAAAGAAACCAACTGTGCCTCGCCGGCAACGGCACCAAAAACTTGATGTTATTTTCAAAACCCACAAGTGCACGGATCAGAAGTAGTGTAGTATGTGCAAGAGTACGGGTATCATCTCCTCAGGGAGGCCTCTAACTATGGTTTCTAAATCCTATGTGTGCTAGATTAACTACGTGTAAAAACAAAATTATTTTTGAGATTTTTTGAATTTTGAATTCAAGGGAACTCAAAATTAAAGACGAAATTAAACTACCTAAACTAATGTGTGCAATAAAAAGACAACCAACTAGAGAGGGAGTGATTAAATCAAGAGAGACAAATTAGGTTGATTACTACTCCGTTATGAGGTCATGATTTTATTCTTGCTTTGAATATTTTGATGGCTTTGATAGCTTCTTTTAGAGGTCCAAGCTCACTAACCGTGTTATCCCTAATTCTCGGTGTAATTCTATCCCTGGGCAGATCTTAGTTAAAGCATAGCCTTGTCTTTATTAACTAGGGTTTTAGGGATTAGCTGGTTGAGAGTTCTAGATCGGCGTGATTAATACACTAACCTAGGGTTTAAACTGTTGACTGTGTTTCAAGCTCAGGCCTAATCCACCTAAGTTCAACTAAGTGTAATGGGCGACCTATTAGTGTTATTTCATCCTAAAGACCACACATTAAACTTAATTATAAAATCAAGAACAATTAATCAGCACCGTATAAGGGGATAGGAGAAATTAAGAGCATAAAAATACATGTTTCTTCATTAAGGCAATTAATCAAACACATAGACATGCCCAACAATCACCATTAAAACAATAGCAACCAAACATGTATTTAAACCATCAAAATATCCCAAGACAAGTTTTACAATCCTTAACACATAATAGAAATAGTAATCAACTCTAAAATAAATTTAACTAAACACGTTAAAAGAGAGAATCAAACTGAAATTTAATCTCATAAAAATTAATTCTATGTCCAAGAAATCAAATCTCAAGCTTAGAACCTCTTCTAATTTCAATTTCGAGCAAATTCGTCTTCTTCTCCAAGATTTTTCTCCAATAATTGCTCCAAATTAGTCCCAAAAATCCTACAGAAAATAGACCCGAATTAACTCCAAATAAAGATAAAAAGTAAAGAAAAAAAAAAAGAAAACAAAATATATTTGTTTAGAATTTTCTGGAATTTTTTCTAATTTTTTTTCTCTCTTGGCCTGAGAAGAAGCTGAAATCTTTTCTTTGTTCTCCTGTGTGACTACTACTTCTTTGCACTTTTTTTAGCCTTCTTTGTGCGCGCACACACACACACATACATATATATGCGGTGTGTAGGTTTTCTTTTGGTCAAAAAAGTGGGGCTGGGGGTTGGGATAGCAATTATTGATTAATCAAAAAAAAATCCTTATACGAACTAAATAAATTCTAACCTAATAATGTCCTAACCGATTTAATGAATCTTAATCAAGCCTAACTACTAATTGAATTTAACTATCAAAACTAAATTACTAATTAATCCTATTACCTAATTCCTTTTTAATCAGAATTACTAAAGAAAAGAAATAAATAAAGAAAAGAAAAAAATAAAAAAATAAAAAAATGACACGTCACACAAAAAACACTCAATGACAATCAATAAGGACATAAAAGCTCAAAACAGACAAAATTAGCACCAAAACACGTACTCAAACACACTCCAAGTCATGCAATTAATGCTCCAAAAACACCCATATCAGGTTCCTTTAAGATACCTAATAAAATAGCACAACTCAGATCTTGGTTCCAACTTTGAAGCATTACTATTAAGTACATAAGCTGGACAACCACAAATGTGGAGATGATTTCAATTAGGTTTATGCATGGTCCATATTTCTTATGGTGTTCTAGGTATTGATTTAAGTGGTACCAAGTTCAAGATGTATGCTACTGTCTCAAAGGCATATCCCCAAAAAGATAAAGGTAATGATACATGACTTATCTTTGACTTGACTATATCTAATAGGGTACAATTTCTTCTCTCTGCTACACCATTTTGTTGGGGAGATCATGGTGCAATTAGCTGAGACACAATCCCTTCTTGTGTAAGATGGTCTCTGAACTCACCTGAGAGGTATTCACCACCTTGATCAGACTGAAGGGCTTTGATACATTTATCTAATTTTTGCTCTATCTCAGCCTTGAACTCTTTGAATTTCTCAAAGGATTCATACTTGCGTTGCATCTGGTATACATATCCATACCTAGAGCAATCATCAGTAGAAGTAAAACGAAATACTCATAACCTCCTCATGCTAGTTTGCTCATAGTACCACACACATTAGTGTGAACTATTTCAATACTTCTTTGGCCCTTTCTCCTTTAGAAGAAAATGACTATTTGGTCATCTTCCCTTTGAGGCAAGATTCACACGGAGGTAGATCTTGGAGATCTAATGAGCTAAGATGCCCATCCTCGACTAATCTCCGAATTCACTTTAGACTTATATGCCCTAAGCGTGGGTGCCAAAGATAAGTATCATTGGTCGAAGAAACCTTTCTTTTCTAGGAATTAGTTCATTCTATATAGAGTGAATTTGTAATAAGTTTCATATAGAATAAGTTATCATGCATGCTACCGGAACAGATAATATTTCCATCTCCACTAATATCAACACTAGAATGGAAATTATTGGAAAAAACCATCTAATATTAATTGCAAAATAGAAATAATGTTTTTACGTACATCCGAAACATAATAAACATTGTTAAAAAAAAACTTCTTATTATATGAAAAATTTAAGCACATTCCTCCCACTGCAGTAGCCCATACTTTTGCTCCGTTATCCATCCTCAAAGCAAATTCCCCTTTAGCTAGTTCCTTCATTTCCTAAAACCAATGCAAAGAATTGCAAATATGGTTAGCGACTCTAGAGTCTACAATCCAAGAATCAAAATCAACCACTAAACAGGTTTCAATGTAGAACAAAAGAGGTATACCTATCTGGCCTCGTGCAAAGTATTTTGGGAAATCCTTTTTCCAGTGCCCTTTTTGGCCACACTTAAAGCATTTTCCCTTGGGCTTTTCACCTGTTAACTATTTGGGCTATTCACCATTTCTTTTCCTTTTCCCTTCATCACGTTTTTGATTTTCCTTTCCTTTGAACTTTCTCCATTTTGGGTTAAGTCTAGAAGTGGACACTTGAACTATGTCTACGTGGCCTTTATTTTCATTAAGGCTTCTATAGCTAGGAGCTCTTTCATCAATTTCATCATATCCATGTTCATCTCACTTGTATTATAACTAAGCTTGAACTAGGTGTAAGACGGTGGTAAAGTCTTCAAAATCATGTCTACCTTTGACTGGTCATCTATGTTTGCCCCTAGAATCTCAACAGTATTAAAGTAATCCATCATTTTGAGCATATGCTCCCTGATAGATGCTGCTTCTGTCATTCTTTGATTCATAATTTATCTAAGGGCACCTGGCCTTGCGGGCCTGCTCTTATTGGCAAACATACGAGACAGTGAGGTCATGATTTCTTTTGCAATTTCTATACGATGATGCTTGCTCTGCAAAATACCTGACATAGAAGCCATCATATAGCACTTGGCCATACTATTGGCCATCTACCATTTTGCCTCGACATCTTTCTGGGCTATAGAAGAGTTTACCATTACAACAGGACAAGGAGTTGTTAGGACATACTTGTACTCTTCTGAGGTAAGTGCTATGTCCAAGTTTCACTCCCAGTCCATAAAATGCAGTCCAGTAAGCTTGTGCTGTTTGGGAATTATAGCTAGTGGACTGAACGAAGACTTTTTTCTGGATCTACAACAATATAATCATAATTATTTTATGAGTATGGAAATAATGCGTGTATAATATGTATTCTATCTTTGGAAATAAAATATACATGTACTTTTACATCATTTTCCTTTGAGTAGATTAACTCTTAAGCTACTTGATGTAATAATGTCTTAACGTCCTTACAAGAACTCCACCGAAGGGATGGCCAAACTTATGAATGTTAAGTTAAGCGCCACTGCTTATTTGAATTGACAATTATGTAGATATGATTCAATTAAACAATTCAATCATTGTTTCGTTTGGCTTCTTAAATCCGGCAGTGAACTCTATCGATGGGATAGCCAAACCTACCATTTAAGTTGAGTGTATACCAATTCCTTATGTTCATTCCCCATAACATTCTTGATTTAAGCCCTCTGATGGGGTAGTGACTTTAATTAATGTTGCTTGAGGTGATCTTTAGTGAAGAATTCCATTGATAGGATGGCAAAACTCACTAACACCCTTTTAAATAAACATTTTAAACTCACCTTGCTAAATCTTGATGAAGTGTCACCCTTCGATGGGAAAGTTAATGACATTTACCATTAGCGTGAATCAGATACGGAAAACCGTTGGGTATTTCCAGTCCCCTTTCCGACTCAATATTTCAATATAAGGGTTTTCTCTATTTCTGGTACTCTTGCCTTTTGTTTTAGATCTAAATACACTTTGGATTTGTGAAACACTTTGGTTTTTGTGAATCCCCTTTGTGTTACTAAAACATTGCAATACCATAATAGATTATTTACCTAAATCTGGGTGTATAGGCCCTTAAGTTTTCATATTGCAAATCTTAAGTTAAGTTTTTCATTTTTGTCATAAGATTGCATGGCATCTTTAGACATAATTGCTTACAATTATCTTGTCTACGCCAATCTTATTTAAATGAACTTAGCTATCTTTGAGAATTAATATGCACTCAATATAGAGTTTATACATAATTGTTTATATTTGTGCATAATGTATTTAGATGCATAAATACTATACTAAGTGTTATATTCCATGTTTTAGGAGTGTTTTGGAAGGGTTCAAGCTTACACGAGGAAGAAATGAGCTAATGAATGAAGAATGGAACAAAAGGAATGAAGAATGGATCATTCTAATCCAGTTGGTCAACTTAGAAGAAGAGCCGATCGACCGGTCATGATTGACGCCAGTCGAGCAAGAAAGAGGAGCCGGTCGACCAGCTGTGCGCTGAAGAAATCCATGAAAAACTCGTTTCAGCTGATTTTGAAGGGAGGAACTTTATTTTCTAAACTCCTAATAAACCCTAACCCTTTAACCACTTCACAAAACACCCTAAATCACCATCTAAACTCCACACCAATCTAGAATTGAAGCATTAAACAAAGATTTGAAGAATTTGCACAGATTTGGAAGCAAGAATTTAGGGAAATTCTTCTTGTTTTTTCTCTCTTTCTTGTAAATATGTTGCTAGAGTAGGCTAGATTTAGGGTTGATTGCTGTTGTATATTAGATTAGGACTTCGAATAATAAATTTATGTAAATCTTTGGCTCTTAATACATGTTTGTTTACACAAATATATGGCATGATTCAATATGTCTATGTATTGGAAATCAAACATGTCTATGTATTTGTTAAAATGCCTAAGTGAATATGCATGTGTTATATGTGCTTCAAATGCTCTTATCTACTTATATGGGTGATGTGATTGTGCTTAATTCCATGGCTTTGCTTAGTAGAGTAGGCTTTAGCTTTAAATTTAACTAATAGGTTACATGCTATGCTTAGTTGAGTTTTGGTGCTAGTCCTTGGCTTTAAACCCAGCCAAGTGGATAAGTTAATCTAGACTAGAGTACCCCTCACCCATGTTGGTGTTGGTTGATCAAGCCTTAATGTCATGTAGTGTTTAGGTGCTAGTCCTTGGCTTTAAACCCAGCCAAGAGAATAAGTTCTAAGCACGGATTGCGTAGACTGGGAGGGATTGGCCCTTAGCTTTAAATCCAGCTAATGGGTTAAACCACTGGTATTGGTTAAGAAAGCCCCTGATTAACACAACGGCAATAGAAGTCCCAAGCCTTAGATAGACCTTATCCGTTACCATAGCCCAAGTCTAGTTGTAATGCAAGTGCCCTAGGTCCCCTTCTTCTTTGTTAGTTTTTCCTTCCTTAGTTTGGCTCCTTTAAGTTCCTCCATAGATTAGTTTTTATTTTCCCTTTGAGCTCCCTTCCATCCTAAAGTAAGCACACACAAATTCATAGCTAGTTTGAGACACCCGAGCACATAGAGACCAAACTTAAGTAGCCTCCCTATGGAGACGATACCCGCACTCGAATCCACTATACCACGAACGATCCGTACGCTTGCGGGTGTAAAACTCGATATGCACACATCAATTAGAATCCTTCTTTGATGGCTCCCTACAATCTTCAATCTAAAAGCACAAAATAGCAATCTTTGTTGCAATTTCTGCCAGAGCTGGTTGACCACAAAGGAGGAGTCGGTCAATTGGCAAGCATGACCGGCTGAGATAGATTTACTCCTGTATGCTATTTCCTTGCTTCTCTCCTTGATCTTTAAAGATTACAACAATAATTTATTTTGCTATTGCTAATACAAGCTTACAATCATAAAAAAACATTATAAGTATACCAAAACATCCTATGTTTCTTTTAAATAAAGCTACAAGCAGTAACCATAAAGATCTGTACATGAAATCGCCTATGGCCAAGCTTTCTTGACTGTACACGAAACTTTATCATGCATAGATATGAACCCTCAAAGGGATTTTATATCAACTGCATATACAAGCATACAACCACAAGTATATGTAACACAAGATTTCCTAATCTTGCCACTCGCAATATGACTAACATATTTATGTAAATACAATATTCTTTCATAGTCTAAGCATGTTGTGTATGAGCCTAAGCTCTGATACCAGTTGTAGGATTGACAATATTACATGTGGTCTATCCTAGTCTATATTTTGAAAAAATTTTACCAAGAAAACATGCTATGAAAATAAAATAACCATATAACAAACACAAGAATATGCTTAAGAACATATAGAATATAACTAGTATTTCCAAAATATGTAAAGCTAACCTCTTGAAGTATGGGGGCCTTTGATGAAGTTGAACTATCACGAGCTTTGTTCCCACTTATGAACAAGGCCACCAAAACTTTTACTATAAGGGTGTCACAATAGGCAACTCCCTAGTCTTCTTCCTTGTGATTAAAGAGACTTATTTTGAAAGAACAACCTCTTGTGTGGGAAGAACCAAAGTAATGTGCTCTTGAAAATCTAGAACAAAAACCATACAATAAGTGTGTACTATGTGTTGTAGTATTCTCTTGCCAAAATGGAAGAGATCAACTACAAAATTTTTTGAATGCTAGAAATGATTTAAGGTCTTGCCTATTTATAAAAAAAGTTTGGCAACTAAACCTTGTAAATTTTCCACGTGGAAAACTTTTTCCTAGCAGTAAATATTTGTCACATGTTATGGAAGTTACTTATATAATTTCAATTCTTCTTGTAGTAACTTTCTAGCACATGTCTTGGAAGATTGGACCAAGCCCACAATCCAAGCCCAACACATAATCCATAATCCATTTGGAGGCCCAAGCTCAATAAGAAACCATCCAAACCCAATTTGGTTATCATGGACTCTAAAGTAAGCCCAAACCTAATTCCAAGCTTTGGCCCAATAAGGCTACTAGCAGAATATGGAATTTGCTCTTTTAAGATTATTCTCTCAAAGTCATTTCAACTAAGGAAGGGACCAAGAAGACATATTCAACCTTGGCTTCCAAAAATAATAAAAAAATGCTCTTGCTTGATCTGCATGACATAATAATTATTTTTAACTCCGATCTATTCCACCATAAGATCAAAGTTACACTCCAAGAATAATTTCTATTACCAAAAGCTTATCACAACAGAATGTGAACTTTGCTTTTGACCTACTAATTAACCGACCATAATGCTCCTCGATGTATACCCACAGCTAAGGCCAGTCCTTTGGCTTGTGTACTATCACCTCCTTAGCTGTGTCTTTTTTTGTTGGGTCTCTTGTCCTATTGCAAACCATCCTTGGTCACAAAATTTGTTGATCTCGTGAGTAACCCTTAAGCCATATGATCGGTACACCCATAAAGGTATTATCACTAGATCTAGATTCGGTTGATAAATTCGGACAATCCCAAATGGGGCACATAGATTCTATATTGCAAATGCAAGTTCCAACAAATTAGAACTTAGCACTCAACGAATAAGGCTGTTGATCCTAATAAAGTAAGATCTCACCCACAATCAATCAAAGTACCAAACCTTAACTTCATTAGTTCATCTACAAACGCTCAAGATTAAGAGCAATGATCATTTAGTAGTAGTAAGTATCTTGTTTTCTTTCTTTGATAGCACGTCTCTAGAAAACATGCTTACACTGGTCCTGTCCAATACTTGACACACGTACTATCGAGACAAATCTGAAAAGTCCTCCAATGACCTAGGTAGATCACCCTCAACAAGAAGACTTGCTCAATATAGCCCTATCCCGGTAGAGTGCCCAAACTACCATTCGATTACGGACTCAATTTATGACGTGACTAAATCTAGACTTGGACCTATTGTACGTCCAGCCTCACTACACGCCTAAGTCATTAGTTCAAGTCAAGGGACCTTTATACATACATCAATAAAACATGCTAGAAAAAATACATAAGAAACTCATAATGCTATTTAACAAAATGATTATACATTGTTTAACATCCAAAATGTCATATGCAAGTAAGCTTTAGGGCATAGTAATCCTAACAAGATGTAACCTTGTGTTCTTTTTGAAGCTTGTCGATGCCAATGATCAATAATTTGTTTACTAACCCTATTTCTCAACAAATAACAAACACTTACAAAGTACAAGATTTGTAGAATATGCCAAGCAAGCTTGTATTGGCATCATCTAATGATCAACAAGGTGTATGAAGAAGAGAAAATGATAGAGTTAAGGATCAACACTTAGGAGGGTGAAAAAGAAAACAACTAAAAATTAAAAATGAAAAGCAAAGAGTGAGAATAATTAAAAAGTAAAACCAAGTAAAAGAAAAGGAGAATGAGGAAAGCAAATAGAATATAAACATGTCTAGGGTGCCTCCTAGTAGCGCTGGATTTAACCCTTCCAGTCGTGCACCAATGTTAGAGCAAACTATGTTTAAAATTGAAAGGCACAAATTGTTGAATATTCAACCAAGCACAAATAGTAGAAGAAGAAGGGTCATGCAACATATAATGGGGCAATGAATGCACAATGCACCCCTTTTCTAGATCCCACTCTGAATCATCAAATGAAAATGTTTGCACAAATGTGAAAGGTATCATGCATAAACGTGAAAGATCATACCCCACTTGATCTTTAACTAATCACCTTATGACCTTTTTTTCAAAATCAAAGGCTAGGAACACGCCTTTCTGATTGGTCAAAGATAGGTCTAATGCATGCAACATGGGAGAAGTGCTATTTAACCCTAGATTGAAATGTTCTATGCTTGAAAGCACAAAGGTGAGCTCCAAAGAGAAAGGCTCAATAGAATGGGAAAGGGGAATAGGAAAGACATTGGGAGAAGGATAAGCAATGACAAAGGAAGTGGACGGACTACAGTTTTCTTCTCCACAGGATATATCATTATCAAGCCTAGGTTGCTCTAACGCCTCACGTAGGGTGGACTCGATCCTAATGGGTTCACTCATACTAAGGGAAGGTTCATGATCATCAAAAAAGTGCTTAACCTCATCAATCAATTCCCCAATAGAGAGGGTAGAAGAGGGTATCAACAACAATTCATCAAACACACCCAAAGATTCATAGATCACAATTTCAAGTTCATAAATTTCATCCCTGTATCTTCTTAAAGTGGCTATTCTCCTCAACACAACAATCCTTAACTCCAAGATACTTATGATCTAAAGACTTCAAAATTGATGTCTTGTTTTCCCCAATGGATGACTCCAGGCCTTCACTAGCTAAAGCCTCTTCAAATTTATCCACACATTCATCGCTAGTGGCGTTATCTCACCATCATACTTCTTACAAGGGGCATATATATAAGGAAGGGACAACAGGGACTTAATGGATTTCGGGTCATGCAAACACAAATGCTCAAGGGAAGTGTATACCCTAGACTCCCTAAATATAGACTCTAGATGCAAATAAGTATTATCAATATAAGACTCAACCTCTAGATGTGTTGAATGCATGGGATGAGAAGAAAAGATAGGCTCATTTGACTTAATGGGAGGCATTGAAAGCTTAAGAGAATAGGGTACTATTTCATCTAAAACATATCCATAAGAGTTATCAGGAACAAAATTATCATCAAGATTAATCTCATCCTCAATACAAGATGTTATCTCTCCATCAACCTCTCTTTCTAATTGTCTCTCCAATGCATCATCATTTTGACCCCTATTTCTCCAATCTCTAGGTCTTTCTCCTATCTCTTCCACCAGATCTAATGCCATCTCAACATTCTTAACAACGGGCTGCTCACTCTTAATCTCTCCCTGCACGCACTCACTTAGATAGTCAACTTATTGCATCATGCTATCTAGTCTCTCTCAATCAGATTGAAGGAGGGATTGTAGATATGCAATCTTTTCATCATAACTTATAGACAACCTAAAAGAAGAAGGCTTAACCAAGTGGGAATGGTATGCCTCTTGATTGGCGACACAATAAGCACAACCATTATAATACTCGGACAAATAGTGGGTGGGAAAAGATGGTGTGGGAGGTGAATATTCAAAGCAAAGAGGTAGACTAGATGAGAAGTTATATTGACCCTAATATAAAAATGCATGATGTTGCTCCTGAGAATCAGGATAATAAGATAAAGATGCATGCATAGGAATATGATTCCTAGGGCCATTGGGCATTGTATACAATCAGGAACTATGGTGGAAGGTAGGATAAGCACTAGAAAAATGAGCACGACTTCCACAATGATTGCAGTAACAAGAATATGAACCCTTATAATCATGATTTCCAAATGAAGATATATGAGATAATGCATGACTATAGGGGTCATAGTTGGTACTAGCCCTAAATTAGGAATTGTCATTAAGACAATAATGGTTCTATGCCAACGACTTCCACACAAGCGACAAGCATTGGGAACACACTTGGGTAATGGGGATGAGGATACAAGTGACCACCATGATGTATTAGGATCATTCAAGATTAATTGAATGCAAGTAAACCTCTTCACAATGCTCACCAAATTTTTTTTTATTTTTCTTTTATAATTCAAAATAAAGAAAACATTAAAAGAAAAGATAAAACATCACGTAACAAGCTAAGACACACAAAAACAAAGTAACCAAACAATTGTTGCCTCCTTGGCAACGACGCTAAGAACTTGATATGCTATTCCTGAGCACAAGCCTAAATAGCCCGCATGTGCATGGGTCGTATGTCGTACAAAGTGTATGAGTATCAGGTCGAGTCCACGGGGAGAGCTAATGTGTAAGGTGTCCTAAGCTATGTGCGTCCTAAAGAGCTACGTGTTGGGCCCCTAAACTATGACCTTTTTGGTATTTTTAGATTTAAGGGAGCTCGAGAAAGATAAACCTAATCTAAAGGCAAGAAAAATAAAAGATGGTGTGTGTGTGTATATGAAATGGGAAAATCAAGCTATTTAAGGGGATTCAAACGTAAAAAATGGAGGATGATCATCGTCTCTCGAGTGCAAGCTCTAAAGAACCGCAAGCGCACGGATCGATGAAATGTAGTGTGTGTGAGAACGGGTGTCGAACCATAGGGAGGCTTGTTGTGGGATGGATTCTACGTGTGTGTGTTCTAGAGAATGCCAAAATGGAAACTTAATCTAACTCTTTTTGGTATTTTTGAATGGACAGGAGCTCTAACTAAAGTAAATAAAACCACACTATGGGAATAGAAAGTATAAAGACAAGCTATCTAGAAAGAACTAACAAATGGAAAGGACTAGGGTGACATCAACTTGTTAATGGGTGATCCTAGACTCTAATACTATGGGATTACATGGAATGGCTTAATCATCAATTTCTCTTTTACTAGGTTGCTTAGTTAGTGTCCTAATTTCTCCTTAGAACTTGGTGTGGGTCCGTCCCTAGGCGGCGCCTCCTAGAGCTACAGCATGGTCCTTATGACCTAGGGCCTTAAGAGTGACTAACTAGCTTCCTAGGTGACCTAGAACAAACCTACCCTAGTACCTACTCATTGGCTAGATTTAAAGTCAAGACCTAGTATCACTAGAGTCGACTAAATCTATCCATAAACCTATTGGCTAGATTTAAAGCCAAAGGAGACTCGATTTAGACTAGCCTTTAATTATGCTTCGTCATTCTAGGGTCACAATAGCGGGATTTGACCTATTAACGCATTCATACATGTTCTAAACTGAGGTGTTCACAAATAAAAGGACCTATTCGACTACCAAACATTGTCATGCTCAGATTACACCATTGAAAGCACTTTTGAACCGACATGTATGCAATATTGAGGTCATATTTACTACTAGGCATGCAAACATACACCTGGACATGAATATAAGCATTACCCACTTCATAAGATCTACCCATAAACACATGGACATGATTATAGAATTGACTAGAGGTGTTTAGTAGCAAAAAGACTTCAGTTTATACATATGCAACTCTCATGGGCATATTATCAAACACCTAGACAAGTATTGAGCAATAGCCATTGAAAAAAGAAAAAACATAGCATATGTCTATACGTTAAGCCCTTTAATCCCATAATATAAAAGCATAGAATCAACCCATTACACAAGTGTCATCACCCTAAACAAATATACTCAAACATAATATTAATAGAGGATGAAAAAGAGAATAGAAAACTCCCCTTCCATCCTAGCAATTCTTGTACAAAATCCTTGAGTAGACTTTAATCCAAGTGTTTAAAACCCTTCAAATGAGCTTAAAACTAGTTGAAAAGTGTGTGAGTGTATGTGTGTTGGAGGTTGGTGAAAGCAGAATTAGGGTTTGGGAGATGAGTGTGAAAGAATATTTCTTATTGTCTTATAAAATGACCAAAAGCGAGCTTATATGGCAAATTTGTGCGACTATTGGAACACTTTACTGGAGCATCGGTACCAAGGGGCCTCTATTCCGGTAGTAGAAGCTTGCTCTCTATTTTTTGCAGAATAGTGAGCCGGTGTACTGGAACTAAGGGGCCTCTATTCCAATAGTAGAAGTTTGCTCTTTGTTTTTGGCAAAATAGTGAACTGGTGCACTGGTACTCTAAAGCCAGTGCTCCGTAGTGCCTCTTTGCTCTCTTCTGGCCTCGTTTTTGCTCCATTTTGCTTCCAATTGTCTTGACCTTTGTCCAGAAGCCTTCAAACTTGATTTTCTTCCACTTTTCATCTTAAATTATGCTTCCAATCCTTGCTCAAACCATCTGCATCTTTGTTAATCTTTGAACAATCCTCAATCTCACTTATAACATCCAAAACAAGCCATTAATGTAGCATTTACCTTTTAAACTCAACTATGTACAGTTGTATACGCTTAAGCCTATACCTAGCATAAATACTGCACCAATGCAACTATTTAAGTCAATACACCTCCAAAACATAGACAAATAACAATTCAAACACACACAAAAACACAGCACATCAACATCTCCAAACCTTTTCCTTGCGTCTTCCCAAGCAAGCCCAATGTTATGTTTATTTCTCAAGTTGATGCAAAGGGTTACCTAAAGGATTGATTCTCTATCAAAGTTAGTCTAAGAAGCATGAACGGGGCATTCCTATTGTGGAGAGATCCCTAAGCCTCTTTAGATCTTCCCTCTACTCAGAAGGGGTCTCGTTCCTTGTGGGAATTTCACAAGCAGCCAAGCCACCGCGAGCCTAGGATTCTAACTCACGCACTTGAGATGTTGATATTTCGCGCCCCCTTATCTATCGTGGCCTCCCCAATATGCACAAAGCGTCAAAGACAAGAAGAGAGAATACACAAACACAATGGCTTATAAAAAGCCTTATTCACATATCTACAAAGATGATAGCATGTGCTAAGTTGATATTATATCACTTATGCACTTATTCACAAAAACATTTTGGTGCCTTTGGCTTTTTCTCTTTTCCATTTTTTTACTTTTTTTTCAATCTTTTTCATCTTTTTGCACCTTTTTACTTTTTTTTTCAATTTGTTTTTGGATTTTTCATGCTTTGCATTGCATTTACAAAAAAACAAAGAAAAAGAAAGGCTTTGGCACATCAAAAAGAACCAATTAAGGAAGGGGCACTCACATCAATAACCCTTTTCCAACACTCTTTCCTACCAAGCCATGGGGTGGCTACATGAGTCATTCTTAAAGGTCCTCATTCCTTACAACTTTCTAGGGCATTTCCTCTAAACTCAATTTTCAAAGCACTCTATTCATTTTCTCACAATGCATCTCATATTCACCAATCAATAGAGTCAATCACAATAGCCAACACAATGATCAACAAAGAAATAAATGACTTTACAGGCACTAAAATTGAAAATTTTTCATCATTTTTAAGCACATAATGCAATCTACCCTAAGCAAGATATATAACAAGAAAACCAAACTCCCACACCCCCAAATCTAAACTTTGCTTGTCCTCAAACAAATATAGCAAAGCACAAAAACAAGCAAATTGGCTTTGTAAAGAAAGTAAGGGTGGTAGGGATGGGGTAAAAACATGGGGAACAAGTGAAGAAAGAATAGATACAACCTCGCAACTTTCCATGCCAATGATAAATCACCATACTACTAATCCTGTGACTCACAATTCACAAACACTCACAAAGGAAACAAGATTAGTAGCATTGCTTATACATGCTTGCATCGGCATGTGCAATAATAAGAAATGGTGTATCTTATAGGACAAAAGATCAGGATTCAACACTTTGATGCAGGTGAAAGAAAAAGAAAGAAAACAAAAAGGAAAGAAAGTGAAATAAATGCAAAATTACAAAATCAAACCTAGGTTGCCTCCTAGTAGCGCTAACCACCACGCCGTCTGCCACGCACTTATCAACTTATCTTCAACCTCCATATATGGGATCTTGAAGCATTAAAACATCCACACAAGCCATGCTCAGATCATATGCATGTTTCAGGCGTTGCCCATTCACCGTCAACTCTCAGTTATCCTTCAAGTCCTTGATCTTGATTGCTCTGGAAAGGTAGGCAACTAACACTTCATACGGACAATCCTATCTTGACTTGAGCTTACCTGGAAAGAGCATCAAAAGTGAGTTAAATAACCAAACTTTATTGGAGGGAGAGAATGATTTCTTAAGAATATATTTATCATGAATTCTCTTCATCCTATCCTTATAAAGCTTGGTATTCTCATACGCATCAAAGCTAAGCTCTTTCAACTCTGCTAGGTCTAGCTTCCTTTTCTCACCCGTTCTTGCCAAATCAAAATTTAAAGCCTTGATGGCCTAATAATCTCTATGCTCTAGTTCAACCAACAAGTGACAAGCTTTCCCATAAATCAATCTATATGGAGACATACCGAAGTCTTAAAGGCAGTACAGTAGGCCTATAAAGCATTATTTAGCCTAATAGACCAATCTCTCCTATCAGGCCTCATCTTTTTCTCTAAGATATGCTTGATCTCCCTATTGGAAATCTCTACTTTTCTACTCATTTGCGGGTGATAAGGAATAGCAACCTTTTAGGTAATCAAGTATCTCCTCAATAAGGCCTCTAAAGTCCTATGGCCAAAATGCAAACCTCCATCACTAATCAAGACCCTAGGGACTCCAAATCTAGAGAAAATGTTCTCTTCAATGAATTTAACCACTACCTTATGGTCATTAGTGCGTGTGGGAATTGCCTCAACCCATTTGGACATATAATCAATGGCCACTAAAATGTATTGGCACCCAAAGGAAGATAGAAATAGACCCATGATATCTACACCCCAAACATTAAACAACTCACATGGAAGAATAGGGGAAAAAGGCATCATGTTTCTCCTAGAGGTATACTAGATTGTTGATATTTAAAACACTTTTTACAATATTCTTGGGCATCCCTAAAAAGAGTGGGCCAAAACAGTCCACAATGAAAGACCTTCGCAGTGGTCTTCTTCCCACTAAAATGAGCTCCACACCCCTCATCGTGACACATACTCAACACATTCTCAAACTCATCCTCAGGCACACACCGGTGAATCATTTGATCTGCACACACTTTTAAAAGATAGGAATTCTCCCAAAAGAAATGCCTAACTTGTGTTAGGGATTTATCACTTTCTCTTTTCTCCCAATAGGAGGGAAATCACCCTGTAGCAAGATAATTAACTATGTGAACAAACCAAGGTGTGTGATGAGAGACGGCAAACAATTGATCATCGGGAAATGAATTAGCAAAAGGGATGGATCACTAAAAACTCACTAACAAGACGGGGAAGATGATCTGCAACTAAATTTCTCTACCCTTCTTATCCCAGATTTTGATGTCAAACTCTTAAAGGAGGAGCAACCATCTAATCAAGCGGGGCTTGGACTCATTCTTAGACAACAAATACTTCAATGCCGCATGATCAGTGTAGACAATCACTTTGGATCTTAGGATGTATGACTTAAACTTGTCAAGGGAGGAGACTACTGCTAAAAGCTCTTTTTTCGTGGTGGTATAGTTCTTTTAGGCTTCATCAAGAGTCTTGCTAGCATAGTACACAACATGGGCCAACCTATCCTTCCTTTGACCTAAAATAGTTCCTATCGCATAATCGGATACATCACACATAACCTCAAATGGGAGACTATAGTTAGGTGGCTGGATAATCGAGGATGTAGACAATAAGGATTTAAGCATATTGAAAGCCCTAACACACTCATCATCAAAGTCAATAGGGATATCTTGTGCTAGGAGCCTAGAAAAGGGATATGCAATGTAGCAAAAATCCTTAATCAACCTATGGTAGAATTTTGCATGCCTCAGAAAAGATTTAACATCCTTAACATACTTAGGGACAAGCAACTTTTCAATTAATTCTACCTTAGCCAGGCCAACTTGAATTCTACTATATGAGACAACGTGACCCAACACTATCCCTCGTTGCACCATGAAGTGAGATTTTTCCCAACTCAACACAAGATTCTTCTCTACACATTGGTCTAAGACTAAAGAGAGATGACTCAAGCACTCATCAAAACTATCTCCAAAGACTAAGAAGTCATCCATGAAAATCTCTAAATGCTTCTCTATAATGTCACTAAAAATGGCCATCATACTTCTTTGAAGTGTCGCTGGGGCATTACATAGACCGAAGGGCATCCTCTTATAGGCAAAAGTTCCATAGGGACAAGTAAAGGTGGTCTTCTCCTAGTCCTCGGGAAACACGGGGATCTGATTATAACCCAAATAGCCATCTAGAAAGCAATAGTAGTTATGCCCAGCTACTTTTTCTAAGATCTGACGTAGAAAAGGCAATGGGAAATGATCTCTCCTAGTTTTGGAGTTAAGCTTCCTATATGTAGGATCGATATTATTAAGTGTGATGTATCCTAGTCCATGTTTTCAAAAAATTCTACCAAGAAAACATGCTAGAAAAATAAAATAACCACATAACACACATAACAACATACTTAAGAACATATAGAATATAACTAGTACTTGCAAAAATACATAAAGCTAACCTCTTGAAGCATGGGGCCTTTGATGAAGGTAAAACCGTCATGAGCTTTGTTCCCGTTCATGAACAAGGCCGCCAAAAATTTTACTATAAGGGTGTCGCAATAGGAAACTCTCTAGTCTTCTTCCTTATGATTAAAGAGGCTTATCTTGAGAGAATAGCCTCTTGTGTGGGAAGAAGCAAAGTAATATGCTCTTGAAAAACAAGAGCAAAAATCACACAATAAATGTGTACTATGTGTTGTAGTATTTTCTTGCCAAGAAGGAAGAAATCAACTACAAAGTGGATTACATAAAAGGTGTAGGGTCTTGTCTATTTATAGAGAGAACCTTGGCACCCAAAGTTGTTAATCTTTTAATGTGGGAGAAATTTTCCATGTAGTATTTCCTTTATGCAACTTGTTAACTTGTCTTGTAAGACTTGTGCAAGTTGTCCACTTGTTTTTGAAGTATTTTGCAAGTAGTCCACTTGTCTTGGAAGATTTAGGCAAGTTGTCTACTTGTTTTTGTAGTATTTTGAAAGTTGTCCACTTGTCTTGGAAGACTTAGGCCAAGCCTATTATCCAAGTCCAACACATAGTCCATAATCCATGTGGAGGCCCAAGCCCAATAGGAAACCATCCTAGCCTAATTAGGTTATCTTGGACTCTAAAGAAGGCCCAAACCTAATTCCAAGCTTTGGCCCAAAATAGCTACTTCCACAATATGAAATTTGCGCTTTCAAAATTACTCTCTCAAAGTCATTTCAACTAGGGAAGGGACCAAGAAGACATAATTAACCTTGGCTTCCAAAAATAATTAAAAACGTCCTTGCCCGATCTAGGCGACCTAATAATTATGTTTAACTCCGATCTATTCCACCTCAAATTTGTACTCCAAGAATAATTGCTATTACCCAGAATCTGATCACAAAAAATGTGAACTTTGTCTTTGACCTGCTAAATAATTGACCACAATGCCTCTCTATGTATACCTCCAGCTAAGACCGGTTTTTCGGCCTGTGTACTCTCACCTCCTTAGCTGTATCTTTTCCGTTGGGTTTCTTGTCCTATTGCAAACCATCCTTGGTCATGGAATCTCTTGAGCTCAGGAGCGACCCTCAAGCCATATGACCGACATACCTATAAGGGTAGTATTACTAGATCTAGATTCGGATGATAAATTTGGACAATCCCAAAGGGGGCACAAAGATTCCATATTGCATATGCATGTTCCAATTATTTAGAACTTAGCACTCAATGCACAAGGCTGTTGATCTAAATAAAGTAAGATCTCACCCACAGTGAATCAAAGCACTAAACCCTAACTTCATTAGTTCTTCCACATATACTCAAGATTAAGAGCAATGATCATTTAGTAGCAGTGAGTATCTTGTTTTCTTTTTTTGATAGTACGTCTCTAGAAAACATACTCACAATGGTCCTGTACAATACATGACACACGTACTATCGAGACAAATCCGAAAAGTCCTCTAATGACCAAGGCAGATCACCCTCAACGAGAAGACTTGCTCAATATAACCTTATCCCGGTAGAGTGCCCAACACTACGATTTGGTTACGGACTCAATTTATGACGTGACTAAATCTAGACTTAGACCTACTATGCGTTCAGCCTCACTGCGCACCTAAGTCATTAGTTCAAGTGAAGGGGCCTTTACACATGCATCAATAAAACATAACAGAGATAATATGTAAGAAACTCATAATACCATATAACAAAAATGATTATACATTGTTTAGCATCCAAAATGTCATGTACAAGTGAGCTTTAGGGCATACTAATCCTAACAATCTCCTACTTGCACTAAAGATCACTTCTGCACAACTTAATACCCATAGACTCCAAATGTGTGGTGAAAATGTTCTCTGGAAGATTCTTTGTTAATAGGTCCGCCAGGTTTTTCGCTGAAGCTATCTTTTCAACTACTACATGTCCTCTCTGGATAAACTCATGGATCAAATGATATTTCTGTTTAATGTGTTTACCCTTTTTGTGATTCCTGGGGTTTTTGCATTGTGAAACAGCACCATTGTTGTCGCAATATAACGTTATTAGTCTGTGACCTGCCGGCACAACTTCTAGGTCTAAAAGGAACTTTCTTAGCCATACTTACTCTTTTGTAGCCTTAGATGCTGCTACATACTCGGCCTCCATGGTAGAGTCAGCAATACAATTTTGCTTCACACTTCTCCATGAAATAGCTCCTCCTGACAGAGTAAAAACATATCCAGAAGTAGACTTCTTGGAATCTCTGTCGGATTGAAAATCTGAGTCTGTATAGGCTAATGGCGTTAGATCATCTGCACAGTATTCTAGCACATAATCCTTAATTCCTTGCAGGAATTTGAATATATGCTTAACCGCTACCTAATGTGTCGGTCTAGAATTTGACTGATATCTACTAACCATACCAACAGCAAAGCAAATATCTGGTCTAGTACATAACATGGCATACATGAGACTTCCAACCGTCGAAGCATAAGGAATTCACTTCATGCTTTCTATTTCCTCAGGTGTTTTAGGACATTGATCCCGAGATAGATAAACTCCATGTCTAGAAGGTAATGAGGCCTTCTTTGAGTTTTGGATGTTAAACCTGACCAATATCTTCTCAATAAATGAAGCTTGAGATAGGGCTAGCCTTCTGTTCTTACGATCTCGCATAAGCTTTACACCTAGAACATAACTAGCTTCTCCTAAATCCTTCATTTGAAATTGAGTAGAAAGCCAAACCTTGATAGATGATAATATCCCCACATCATTTCCAATTAGTAGGATATCATCCATATACAGAACTAGAAAAGCTATAGCATTTCCATTGCGCCTCTTATATACGCAAGGTTCATCAATATTTTGATCAAAACCATAAGATTTAATTGCCCAATCAAATTTGATGTTCCATGCTCTAGATGCCTGCTTTAGTCCATAAATAGACTTTTTTAACTTACAAACCAAATGTTCCTGGCCTTTAGCAACATATTCATCTGGTTGTGTAATATAAATGGTCTCGTTAAGCTCTCCATTAAGAAAAGCTGTCTTGACGTCCATTTGCCATATCTCGTATTCATAATGACATGTGATGGCAAGAAGTATCCGGATGGATTTAAGCATGGCTACTGGAGAGAGTTTCCTCACAATCACTCCCTTCTTTCTGAGTATAACCTTTCGCCACCAACCTAGCTTTAAAGGTTTCAACTTTTCATCAACTCATCTTTTTCTCTTGTAGACCCATTTGCACCCTATAGGTTTTCCCCCGTTAGGGCAACTACAAGATCCTAGACTTTGTTAGAATACATAGATTCTAACTCTGAATCCATTGCTTTATGGCATTGGTCGACATCTATGTAAAAAACTACTTCATCATAACTTGTGGGATCCATCACTTGATTCTCTGAAGAAGTCTGAAAGGACTCTCCATAGTATCCATCAAGAGGCCTGGATATCCTCCCATTATGACGATGCTCCAATATATTAGATGTAATATGTTGTTCTTTTCCATTCACAATTACTACAGCTGTTACTGGAGATTCTTGTGAAATCTCATCTAGAACAACTTCAGAATCTGGTATTTTCTGGACCATTTAATCATTCTCTAAGTATCTAGCATGGGTGCTTATAAACACTTTTTGCTCCATAGGATTATGAAAGATCCCACCTCTGTTTCTCGTAGGATATCTAATGAAATAGCATAACTCGGATCTTGGTTCCAATTTTGAAGCATTACTATTAAGTACATAAGCTGGACAACCCTAAATGTGGAGATGATTTAAACTAGGCTTACGCCTAGTCCAGATTTCTTAAGGCGTCCTAGGTGCTGATTTTGATGGCACCAAGTTCAAGATGTATGTTGCTGTTTCAAGGGCACACCCCCAAAAAGATAAAGGTAATGATGCATGACTCATCATTGACCTAACCATATCTAATAAGGTACGATTTCTTCTCTCTGCTACACCATTTTGCTGAGGAGTCCCTGGTACAGTCAATTGAGACACCTCCCTTCTTGTGTAAGATAGTCTTTGAACTCATCCGAGAGGTATTTGCCATCTTGATCAGATTGAAGGGCTTTGATATGTTTATTTAATTTTCGCTCCGCCTTAGCTTTGAACTATTTGAATTTCTCAAAGGATTTAGACTTGCATCGCATCAGATATACATATCCATACCTAGAGTAATCATTAGTAAAAGTAATGAAATACTCATAACCTCCTCGTGCCGGTTTGCTCATAGGACCACACACCTCAATGTGAACCAATTCCAATACTTCTTTGGCCTTTTCTCTTTTAGTAGAAAATGATCGTTTAGTCATCTTCCCTTTGAGACAAGATTCGCACGAAGGTAGATCTTCGAGATCTAATGAGCTAAGATACCCATCCTCGACTAATCTCCGAATTCACGTTAGACTAATATGTCCTAAGCGTAGGTGCCAAAGATAAGTATCATTGGTCGAAAAAACCTTCCTTTTTCGGTAATTAGTTTGTTCTATATTATGCAATGAGTTTGTAATAGGTTTTATATAGAACAAGTTATCATGCATGCTACTGGAATAAATAATATTTCCATCTCTACTTATGTTAACACCAGAATGGAAATTAATGCAAAAACCATCTAATATTAATTGTGAAATAGAAATAATGTTTTTATGTACATCCGAAACATAATAAACGTTGTTAAAAAATAACTTCCTATTACATGGAAAACTTAAGCACATTCCTCCCATTGCAGCAGCCCATACTTTTGCTCCATTACCCAATCTCAGAGCAAACTCCCCTTAGCTAGTTCCTTCATTCCCTGAAACCAATGCGAAGAATTGCAAATGTGGTTAGTGGATCTAGAGTCTATAGTCCAAGAACTAGTAGAATCAACCACTAAGCAAGTTTCAATGTAGAACAAAAAAGGTATACCTATATGGCCTCGTGCCAAGTACTTTGAGCAATCCTTTTTCCAGTGTCCTTTTAGGCCACATTTAAAGCATTTGTCCTTGGGCTTTTCAACTGTTCACTATCTGGGGTGTTCACCATTTCTCTTCTTTTTGCCTTGACCACGTTTTTGCTTCCCCTTTCCTTTGAACTTTCTCCCTTTCGGGTTAAGTCCAAAAGTGGATGCTTGAACCATATTTATATGGCCTTTATTTTTCATTATGGCTTCTGCAGCTAGGAGCTCTTTCATTAATTTTGTCATAGCCATGTTCATCTTGCTCGTATTATAATTACGCTTGACAGTAGAGTCTCCAAAATCATGTCTACCTTTGACTGTTCATCTATGTTTGCTCCTAGGATCTTGGCAGTATTGAAGTAATCCATCATTGTGAGCATGTGCTCCTTGATAGATGCTCCTTCTAGCATCCTTTGATTCATAATCTCTCTAAGAGCACCTTGCCTTGCGGGCCTGCTCTTATCAGCAAACACACGAGACAGTGAAGTCATGATTTCTTTTGCAGTTTTCATATGATGATGCTTGCTCTGCAAAATATTTGACATAGAAGCCATCATATAGCACTTGGCCATACTATTGGCTTTCTGCCATTTTGCCTCAGCATCTTTTTGGGCTTCAGAAGAGTTAGCCCTCACAACAGGGCTAAGAGTTGTTAGGACATACTTGTACTCTTCTACGGTGAATACTATGTCCAAGTTTCATTCCCAGTCCACAAAATTCGGTCTAGTGAGCTTTTGCTGTTTGAGAATTGTAGCTAGTGGACTGAATGAAGACATTTTTCTGGATACAACAATATAATCATAATTAATTTATGAGTATAGAATTGATGCATGTATAATATGTATGCTATCTTTGGAAATAAAACATACAAGTACTTTTTACATCATTTGCCTTTGAGTAGATCAACCCCTTAAACTACTTGATGTAACAGTGCCTCAACATCCTCACAAGAACTCCAACGATGGGATGGCCGAACTTATGAACGTTAAGTTAAGCGCCATCACTTATTTGAATTAACAATTATCTAGATATGATCCAATTGAATAATTCAATCACTGTTTTGTTTGGCTTCTAAATCCGGTAGTGAATCTTTATCGATAGGATAGCCAAACCTACCTTTTAAGTTGAGTGTACACCCATTCTTGATGTTTATTCCCTGAAACATTCTTGATTTAAGACCTTCGATGGGGTGATGACTTTAATCAATGTTGCGTAAGGCATTCTTTAGTGAAGAACTCCACCGATGGGATGGCCGAACTTACTAACACCCTTTTGAATAAATATTTTACGTTTCACCTTGTTAAATCTAGATAAAGTGTCACCTTCCGATGGGGAAGTGAATGACATTTACCATTAATGTGAATCGGATATGGAAAGCCATGGGGTTTTTCCAGTCCCTTCTCCCACTCAATATTTTAACATAAGGGTTTTCTCTATTTTTAGTGTTCTTGCTTTTGTTTTAGATCTAAACATGCTTTGGATTTGCAAAACCCTTTGGTTTTTGCAAATCCCATTTGTGTTACTAAAACATTACAATACCATAATAGATTACTTACCTAAATCTGGGTGCATAGACCCTTAGGTAGATATGTATTTGTAAATCTCAAGTTAAGTTCTTTTAATGTTGTCATGAGATTGCATGGCATCTTTAGACATAGCCACTTACAATTATCTTGTCTAAGCCATTCTCATAAACTTAACTATCTTTGAGAATCAACTCATAGGTATGACTGATTTTTATAAATTTTTATAAACCCTAATGAGTGGACATATTTCTAGGTGGCAATCATGCTAATGCAAATATGTTAAAACATATATCAATGCATTATAAACATCCAGCAAAATACATTAGAATCCCTCTTTGATGGCTCCCTGTAATCTTCAATAAAACAATATACTTAGTAGCTTTTTCTGCCTGAGCAGGTCGATCGTTGATAGGATCTGGTCGACCGACAAGCTTACCCGGTAGAGTGTTCCTCCATGCTATTTTCTTGTTTTTTTCTCCTTGGTCTTTAAAGATTATAACAATAAACTTTGCTATTGCCAATACAAGCTTCATAAAGAAACATTACAAGGATATCAAAACATCCTATGCTTCTTTAAATAAATTATAAGCAATAACCATAGATATTTATACATGAAATCGCTTATGGCCAAGCTTTGTTGACCGTACAAGAAAATCTCTCATGCATACATACGAACCATCAAGGGGATTTTATATTACCTGTACAGACAAGCATAAAACCACAAGTATATGCAACACAAGATTTCCTAATCTTGCCTCTCACAAGATGACTAATATATTTATGCAAATACAATATTCTTGCATAGTCTAAGCATGTTGTGTGTGAGCTTATGCTCTGATACCAATTGTAGGATCGATATTATTAAGTGTGGTGTATCCTAGTCCATATTTTCAAAAAATTCTACCAAGAAAACATGCTAGGAAAATAAAATAACCACATAACATACACAAGAACATGCTTAAGAACATATAGAATATAACTAGTACTTGCAAAAATATATAAAGCTAATTTCTTGAAGCGTGGGGCCTTTGATGAAGGTAAAACCGTCATTAGCTTTGTTCCCGTTCACGAACAAGGTCGCCAAAAATTTTACTATAAGGGTGTCGCAATAACCAGCTCCCTAGTCTTCTTCCATATGATTAAAGAGACTTATCTTGAGAGAATAACCTCTTGTGTGAGAAGAAAAAAAGTAATATGCTCTTGAAAAACTAGAGCAAAAATCACACAATATGTGTGTATTATGTGTTGTAGCATTTTCTTGCCAAAACGGAAAAAATCAACTACAAAGTGGATTACATAAAAGGTATAGGGTCTTGTCTATTTATAGAGAGAAACTTGGCACCCAAAGTTGCTAATCTTTCAATGTGGGAGAAAATTTCCATGTACTATTTCCTTTATGTAACTTGTTAACTTGTCTTGTAAGACTTGTGCAAGTTGTCCATTTGTTTTTGTAGTATTTTGCAAGCTGGCCACTTGTCTTGGAAGACTTAGGCCAAGCCCATTATCCAAGTCCAACACATAGTCCATAATCCATGTGAAGGCCCAAGCCCAATAGGAAACCATCCTAGGCCAATTAGATTATCTTGGACTCTAATGAAGGCCCAAACCCAATTCCAAGTTTTGGCCCAAAAAGGCTACGTCCACAATATGGAATTTGCTCTTTCAAAATTACTCTCTCAAAGTCATTTCAACTAGGGAAGGGACCAAGAAGACACAATTAAACTTGGCTTCCAAAAATAATTAAAAACGTCCTTGCCCGATCTAGGCAACATAATAATTATTTTTAACTCCTATCTATTCCACTGAAAGATCAAAGTTGCACTCCAAAAATAATTGCTATTACCCAGAATCTTATTACAAAAGAATGTGAACTTTGACTTTGACCTACTAAATAACTGACCACAATGCCCCTCTATGTATACCCACAGCTAAGACCGGTCATTTGGCCTGTGTACTATCACTTCCTTAGCTATATCTTTTCCTTCGGGTTTCTTGTGCTATTGCCAACCATCCTTGGTCATGGAATCTCTTGATCTCGGGAGCGACCCTCAAGCCATATGACTGATATACCTGTAAGGGTAGTATCACTAGATCTAGATTCGGATAATAAATTTGGACAATCCCAAAAGGGGCACATAGATTCCATATTGCATCTGCATGTTTCAATTATTTATAACTTAGCACTCAACGCACAAGGCTGTTGATCTAAATAAAGTAAGATTTCACCGACAGTGACTCAAAGTACTAAACCCTAACTTCATTAGTTCATCCATATATACTCAAGCTTAAAAGTAATGATCATTTAGTAGTAGTGAGTATCTTGTTTTCTTTCTTTGATAGTACGTCTCTAGAAAACTTACTCACAATGGTCCTATCTAATACGTGACACACGTACTATCGAGACAAATCCGAAAAGTTTTCCAATGACCTAGGCAGATCACTCTTAACGAGGAGACTTGCTCAATATAACCTTATCTCGGTAGAGTGCCCAACACTACAATTTGGTTACGGACTCAATTTATGACGTGACTAAATCTAGACTTGGACTTACTGTGCGTTCAACCTTACTGCACACCCAAGTCATTTGTTCAAGTGAAGGGGCCTTTACACATGCATCAATAAAACATAAAAGAGATAATATGTAAGAAACTCATAATGCCATATAACAAAAATGATTATACATTGTTTAGCATCCAAAATGTCATGTACAAGTGAGCTTTAGGGCATATTAATCCTAACACTATAATCAATACAAACTCTCCACCATGTAGGAGTATGTGTAGGGATAAGCTCTTTTCTCTTATTCTCCACAACTGTGATCCCGGACTTCTTAGGGACAACTTAGACCGGGCTAACCCACTAACTATCAAAGATCGGATAGACAATGCCTGCATCTAAAAGTTTAATGATCTCTTTCTTAACTATTTCGCTCATGTTTGGGTTCAGCCTCCTTTGCATCTCCCTAGAAGGAATGGCTCGATCCTTAAGGTGAATATGATACATACATACCGAAGGGTCTACACCTCTTAAATCATCAAATTTCCACCCTATAGCCTTCCTATGTTTCCTAAGAACCTCTAAGAGACGCTCTTCATGCTCACTAGAAAGATCGGAAGCTATGATGACCGAAAGGGTCTCACTAGGGCCTAGGAATGTATACTTCAAATGATCGGGAAGGGGTTTGAGCTCTAAAGAAAGGCTAGGTTCAACCAAGAGGGACTCAACCTCAACATTATCAATGGGGATATCACTAGAATCAAGACTAGAAGGATTAACCTCAAATGACTTATCAATCAAGGAACTCTCAACTGTGGAGATAGAGGCTATACACATTCGCTCTAAGGTGTCTAAATCAAAGCTAGTCAACAATTCCTCAAATTTTCTCAAATCATCTCTATTAGTCATAGTTCTCTCCACAAAGTCCTCAACACAAGAATCAATCACATCAACCCTAAAGCACTCTTCTCCATCCTCTTCTTCTCCTGCATTAGCTTTATTCATCGTCTTGGCAACCTTCATAGAGGACCTCAAGTTCCCAAATTTCATCTTTAATAACCCCGACCTACAATAGATAATGCCATCTACGGAGGCAAGAAAGGGGAGACTTAGAAAAATAGGCGTAGAATGTCTAGAGTCATGTCCCGAGACCATATCTAACACTATGAAGTCAACAGGGTACACAAACTCACCTAACTAGATCATAACATCCTCTATCAAACGCTTAGGTCTACGCTATGACCAATCAACTAGTTAAAGAGTTACATGTGTAGGGGACAACTCACCTAGACCTAGCTGTTGATAGACGGAGTAGGGAATGAGATTCACACTGGACCTTACATCTAACAAGGCATGATCTATCTAGGTTTCTCTAATCCTACAAGGAATAGTGAAGGCTTCGGGGTCACTCATCTTGGGCAGAAGGCCCGAAGTACAAATACTACTTACCTTTTCCGTAAGCCTCACCTTCTTAGGAATGTTCGATGACCTACCTTTCCTTGTACAAAGATCTTAAAGAACATAGAATAGGAAGGGATAGAAAGGATCGTATCTATCATAGGAAGATTGACCTTAAGGTCTTTAAAATGCTCTAAAACCTTGAAAAACCTATAATCCTCACTAGGTGTAGCCCTCTTTAAGGCGAATGGGAAGGAACTCTAGGTGCTACATCTCTGGACACATGGGAATCATCAATAGGCTCCTTTCTCTCCCGATGAGGGTAGGAAGTACTACTCTCTCCATGGTCTCTAGCAGGCTCAACTCTCTCAACAGGACCCTCTCTAGAATCCCTCTCAACAGGACGACTATGTGACTCTCTAGACTCGGAAGGACTACTAGTTGCAGGCACTGCAAAGTCAACTCCTATCCTATTATCCACAACCCTACCACTCCTAAGAGTGGTGAAGGCCTTAGCCTGGGCCTGAGGGGGATAAGTGGTATCGGTGGAGGAACAGGACTGGACTCTAGGGTTCACCTCCAGCTGAGAAGGCAATTTCCTGGGGTCTTTAGTGCTCAACTGACTAGCAATCTGTCTTAACTGTGCCTCAAACCTCGCCATTTGCTGCCTATATTCTACCAATTCCTATTGCTGGTTCTAAATGAATTGCATTATGTTCATCATGTCATTATTAGGAGGTTGGCTACTAGAAGCACCAAGTAAAGCCTGAGGTTGAGAAGCACCAGTGAGACGAAGCTGATTAAGATGATAAAATCATGAGAGATATTGAGGATGGGGTCGCTGTTGGGGTAGACCTGAGAATGTGAACTAGACTCATGCTGACCTTATCCCCAAGAAAATTTCAGGTTGTCCCTTCAACTCGAATTGTATGTGTTCGAGTATGGATTATAATCACAAGAATAACCTTGTGTGGCGCATACTTGCTCTTTCATGAATTCGAGAATTTGAGATGCTAAAGGGCAAGTTATGGTCTAATGAGATGACTCGGAACACAATGCACAAGTCTCAACAACTAAAGGAGTGAAGAATCTATAAAACTAGTCCTATGACCTTGGGATGAAAGAGGTAAAGAAATGAATTGATCTAACTTATTCGTCAAAGCTTCAACCTTAGCAAGTAAATCTAAAGAAACTCTAACCTCACTAACACTTCTCTTATTGCCTCCCTAACTAGACCTTTTCATGGCAAAATTTTGAAAAGAATTTTTAGCCATTAACTCTATTTTCTCCCATACCTTGGTCGGTCTCAAAAGATAGAAGCCACCACCGGAGGCAGCATTGACCATCATCCTGTCTTGTTCATTTAAACCTTGAAAGAAATATTGCAATAGGTCATGATTGCCATACCCGTGGTATAGACATTGTCTAAGAAGATCCTTGAACCTCTCCCAAGCCTCATGAAAGGATTCTAGATCATGTTGGGAGAAAGTCATAAGGTTGCTCGTCTTAGGCATGGGATAAAATTTTTGAAAGAACTTAGATTAAAGCTCAGCCTATGTAGTAATGCAACCACTAGGTAAGGAATGCAACCAAGCCTTAGCCTTGTCCTTAAGAGATAAAGGAAACAACCTTAGACGTATGACCTCTTGGGAAACATTGGGGACATGGAGAGTGGAACTCATCTCAACAAAATCAGTGATATGATCTAGAGGACTCTTATTGCTTCTCTCATAGAAGGAAGGAAGCATGGCCAACATATTAGGCTTAATCTCAAAGCTCGTCTCCCCCAAACCCGGGATTTAAATGACCAAATTAGGCTTAAAGGCTTCAGGGAGAAAGAATTGCTTAAGATTGGGTTCCTCATCTATAGGTGGATCCGGTCTACAGGATTCTCGTCTAAAATGATCTTGGGCTTGATGTGCATGGTGATCATGAGGTGGAATGCGATTCATTTAGGGGATGGGAGGATTAGGAGGATGATTGGGATCGGCCATCTCCTCAAGAAGATCTCCTAAATTCCTAAAATGTCTTGTAATTCTATCATATTCAGGATTAAGACGAACTAGAGGATTGCTAAGGGATCTCATGCAAAGCATGCACAAACTATCCTAACTCCGGCCACTTCAACCCCCAAAAACTTCAATATTCCTAAAACTACAACAAATAAACCACAATCCTAGAAAGTCTACTGAAAACAAAAACAAAGGCTAAAATAGATAAACAAAAACTAACGCAAGATAACATAAACAATATACAAGATAAGCAAAAGCTAAACAAATTATAAAGAAAAAGCAAGCAAACAAGAAAAACAACTACCAAAACACACATAAAAGAAATGCAAACCACTATGCCTCCCCAACAACGGCGCCAAGAACTTGACCTCCATCTCTCAAGTGCAAGCTTTACAAACCCTCAAGTAAATGGATCGAAGCAGTGTAGTGTGTGTGAGAACGGGTGTCGTACCACAAGGAGGCTATGTTGTGGGATGGATTCTACATGTGTGTGTTCTAGAGAATGCCAAAAAGGAAACTTAAACTAACTCTTTTTGGAATTTTTGGATGGTTAGAGCTCTAACTAAAGTAAATAAAACTACACTATGGGAATGGAAAGTTTAAAGACAAGATATCTAGAAAGAACTAACAAATGGAAAGGATTAGGGTGACATCAACTTGTTAATGGCAGATCCTAGACTTCAATACTATGGGATTACATGGAATGGCTTAATCATCAATTGCTCTTTTACTAGGTTGCTTAGTTAATGTCCTAATTTCTCCATAGGACTTGGTGCAGGTCTGTCCCTAGGCGGCACCTCCTAGAGTTATGGCATAGTCCTTATGACTTATGGCCTTAAGAGTGACTAACTAGATTCCTAGGCAACCTAGAACAAACCTACCCTAGTACGTAAATCATTGGCTGGATTTAAAGCCAAGACCTAGTGTCACTAGAGTCGACTAAATCTACCCGGAAACCTATTGGCTTGATTTAAAGCCAAAGGAGACTCGATTTAGACTAGCCTTTAACTACGCTTTGTCATTCTAGGGTCACAATAGTGGGATTTTACTTATTAACTCATTCATACATGTTCTAAGCCAAGGTGTTTGCGAATAAAGGGACCTATTCGACTACCAAACATCGTCATGCTCAGATTACACCATTGAAAACACTTTTGAACCAACATGTATGCAATATTGAGGTCATATTTACTACTAGGCATGCAAACATACACATGGACATGAATATAAGCATTACCCACTTCATAAGATCCGCACATAAATACATAGACATGATTATAGAATGGACTAGAGGTGTATAGTAGCAAATAGACTTCAATTTGTACATATCCAACTCTGGTAGGCATATTATCAAACACCTAGACATGTATTGTGTAATAGCCATTAAAACGAGAAAAACATAGTATATGTATATACATTAAGCCATTGAATCCCATAATATAGAAGCATAGAATCAACCCATTACACAAGTGTCATCACCCTACACAAATCTACTCAAACATAATATAATAGAGGATGAAAGAGAGAATAGAAAACTCCCCTTCCATCCCAGCAATTCTTGTACAAAATCCTTAAGTAGACTTCAATCCAAGTGTTTAAAACCCTCCAAATGAGCTTAAAACTAGTTGAAAAGTGTGCGAGTATATGTGTGTTGGAGGTTGATGAAAGAGGAATTAAGGTTTGGGAGATGGGTATGAACGAATATTTCTTGTTGTCTTATAAAATGACCAAAAGCGAGCTTATATAGCTAATTTCTATGACTACCGAACCACCGGTACCAAGGGGCCTCTATTCCGATATTAGAAGCTTGCTCTCTATTTTTAGTGGAATAGTGAGCTGGTACACCGGTACCAAGGGGCCTCTATTCCGGTAGTGGAAGCTTGCTCTCTGTTTTTGGTGGAATAGTAAGTCGGTGCACCAGTACTTTGAAGGCAGTGCTTCGGTAGTGCCTCTTTGCTTTTTTTTGGCCTCGTTTTTGCTCCATTGTGCTTGCAATTGTCTTGACCTTTGTCCATAAGCCTCCAAACTTGATTTTCTTCCACTTTTCATCTTAAATTATGCTTCCAATCCTTGCTCAAACCATCTGCATCTTTGTTGATCTTCGAACAATCCTCAATCTCACTTATAACATCCAAAACAATCCATTAATGCAGCATTTATCTTTTAAACTTAACTATGTACAGTTGTATATGCTTAAGCCTATACCTAGCACAAGTACTACACTAATGCAACTATTTAAGCTCAATACACCTCTAAAATACAGACAAATAACAATTCAAACACACACAAAAACACAGCACATTAGAGGACTAAGATGATTGCATCTTGTTTATGGGTGATTACTACTTCTTTATAGGGTTGCTTGATAGACTATGTCCAGTGCTCTAATCTAGAACTCTAATTAGCCTTCTAATTGGTACCCTAAGCCTTAGTGTAGGTTCGTCCTTAAGTTGCGAAGCCTAGAAGTACCGCGTGGCCTTTATGACTTAGGAATTAGGGCTAGATGATAGGATTTTAGGTGATTTAGATTCATCTACCCTTAGCACTTAGTCCATTAATTAGTTTCCCAATCTAACCCTAGGACTCGGTGCAAGTCTATCCCTAAGCTTTGGCCCACTTAGAGCTACAACATGGTCTTTATGAACCTAGGGCATTAAGGTGGACTAACTAGTCTTCCTAGGAGAACTAAGGTCAATTAAACCTATTCGAACTCCTATTGGCTGGATTTAAAGCCAAAGGGGACGTGACCTAGACTAGTTATTAATTATGCACCATTGATTGCATCACAATAGCGAAAATTGACATTTAAACACAGGGCATACACATCTAGGGCATGGCATTTGAGAATATTCTAAGGTATTCTACAACTAAGCACATAGACATACTTAGATTACACCAATTTAAGCAATAGCACCTGACATGTAAGTAATAGAAGCTATTTATGCTATTAAGTATGTAAATGCACACATAGACATGTATATAGGCATACCCACTTAATGTAATCATGAGACAAACACATAGACATGCTAGTACAATGATTTAGAAATGGTTAATAGCATAATAGACTTCAATATATATATGCTACATCATTGAGGAATTTTTACATAAACATGTATCTAAATTTGTCATTGAAACCCTAAGTACAAACATATATATACAAATACATCAAATACCCATTACAAAAGAGAAGTAATCAATTGATAAATACAAGATATAGTCACCCTACATGCTCTACTTATACATACATTAACTTGGGATAAAAGGGAGATAAGGAATATACCCTTCTGTTCAAAGCTAATCCTTTACAATCCATGAACATAAGCCCCAAATCTTGTGTTTTTCCCTCTTAGATCCTTGATTCCAAATGCTAAATGTGTTTATGAGAATGTGTGTGAGGTGGGATTCGGTGGATTTAGGGTTTGGGGAAATGGTTTTGGGGAATAGTGAGCGTTATCCCTAAAAAACTACTAAAAAATGGCTTAAATAGAGCAGTCAACACATAGGCCGGGGGACCAGTCGGTCGACCGAACTTGGGGCTTGTTCAACTGACCTAAACTGGCCAAGATTCTGATGTGGCTGGGGGTTTAGGCCAATCGACCAGCCTTGACAGAAGGTCGTCCAGCCTTAACAGTAAAATGGTCATATCTTGCTTGTTTTGGCTCCAATTCGCTCTGCTTTCCTCTATGGATTTTACCACTTTCAGGGATCTCTCAAGCCATTTTTCTTCATATTTTTCACCCTATAAACATGTCCAAACTTTTTCCATGTCCTCTTTGGTTGGAAGCTTCGAATTTAGCTCCTGTTTGAGCTTGGTTTCGCCTTGGTCGCTCTTTCCTTCGCCCGACCAGTTCCAAATGCATTTTTCTTCATTCTTTTACATCTGGAACACCCTTGGGTTTACTCCAAATCCAAAGCACCATCAATAAAAGTCCAACCATCTCCCATAATCTCATCTAAAACAAGCAATAAACACGTATTAGTGTAGCATTAAAGTCCTAAGCTCAACTATGAACATGTAAACCTAATATGCATAAGTATGACCTAAATGCTATACACCAAATGAAGCACAAAACACCTCAAAACAAGAATAAGAATGCAATACATAAACACACAAAACCAACACATTACCTAAAATCCTAAATAGATAGCCCTAATTTCTAAGTCATAAGGACCATGCTATAGCTCTAGATGTTGTTGTCTAGGGACGATCCTACATTAAGGCTTAAGGTACCAATTAAAAGGTTAATTAAGATTTTAGATGAAAGCAACCTAGTATAATTTATCAAGCAACCCTAGCAAGAAGTAATAATCACCTATTTGCAAGTCGTAATCACTCTAGTCCTTATTTGACTCTCCTGAGATCGCTTGATTCCCCTATTTCACACACACACCGCCTTTTATTTTCTTTACCTTAGGTTAGATTTACATTTTTTAGCACTCTTTGGACAAAAAAATCCAAAAATATTGTAGTTTAGGTCCTAACACATAGCTTTTTAGGATACACATAGCTTAGGAGACCACTCATGTTTGGCATGGGGATTGGACCCCACACTCGGACACACTGTACTACATGCAACCCGTGCACTTGTGAGCTATTTAGGCTTATGCTTCCAAATAGCATATCACACTTAACTTGACATAAGATTGAACTTAGATTGCGAGATGAAGAACTTGATTCCATTTTGAAATTCTATATGAAAACAACAAAACAACCTCAGCTAGCATGTTAGTTCTATAAAGTAGAAATTGATAATCGAGTAAAAGTAGATACTTTCTTCTAAAACTAACTATACCAAAAATAAAAAGCATATTTATTTGGTTTTAAAAGTTAGACAAGTTGCTAATTTTTCTAAAACAAACTACACCCACAATAAAAAAGCAAATTTTTCTTAGTAAAAGTAGATACTTTCTTCTAAAACAACTATGATACGCCATGATCTATGTGGGTGCATTGACGCTATTAGCTTGCATTTTAGATGGATTCTAGAGCTTTACAAGCACAATTGCATGGCATTTTGTGAATTACTGTTAACAATGCTTGCTTGATAAGGTTTACATGCTTTAGTTTTTATTTAAGCCATTCAGAATACGTAAAGTATGTGTTGGCATATTCTAAGTGCTCTTGAATGAGTGTTAAGTATCGGGATTGAGTTTGAGCAAAGTTTGGGGCATATCCATGTTGTAGGATTCGATTTCATGTTTAGAAGGGTAATTGTGTGCATAGTCGGTACGTGATTGACTATTTGACGAACAAGTGCACATTGCTTGCGTGAAGTCCTTAAAACCCTTGTTTGTAGTTTTTTATAAGTTATTTTTATTTTAATATTATCAGCTTGACTATCTTATAGTATTAGATTGGATTCTAGATATAATGAACTTCAGTCGATTAAGTAATTATGTAGGATAAAACAGGTTATTAGTAATATATATTTATATAGTAGGTTATTAGCTTATTACATATATATTAGGCTATTATTATATCAATTTAGTACAACTCATTAGTTTGTTTAAGCATAATAGGTATTAGTAATTTAGTATATGTATTGTATCAATATTAGTTCTTATAATTGCAACATATTATATTATGTTATTCGCATTGCTTAAGCCTACTTCACATAAATTGTACTTGCATGAATAAGCAAAGCAGCAACTACCCGAAAAGCCAATTACTTCCTTCATTCCTCACATTCACATGCACACTAATCAAGCCATGCATGCAGGACTAATTCTCTTTTTCTTACAGGTTTGAATTCAAAAAAAGAGCAGCAACTTCTGGATTGATTCTTAGCAACAAGAAGAGTTCAAAATAAAGAGAAAAGAAGAAAAAAAGGGGCTGGACTCTTTGAGGATGAGGCTGTTGAGATATTTCAGCAAATGGTTGGCACCTAGGAGGAGACTTCTTCCCTCTTTTATATAATTGGTTGAAACGATTCTGGAGGGAGTATGGTGCTTAAGCAGAATTTCTTCCAACCAACTGCCAATGTGCAATCAACTCTCCAAGATTGACCAAAGAGAGAAAAAAACAAACTGCTCCATTCCTATCCCGTTGATACCCAAAATACATAGGGATAATCAGAGAGAAGAATTAACCAGCAACAGCTAGTGACATTTCCTATGTGCTTCTGACTGGTCAGAGACGTGATAAATGAAGGGAGCATTCCCTGAGGTACGTCCATGGGCTGCAGTAGAGACAAAGGTGAAGTTGTGCGTATTGGCTCTCCGTCGACGATGAATGCAAGTGCAGGTAGCCAAACTAAAAGAAATGCCAGCCAAGGCTACTTCGCACGGCTGAGAGGAAAGTATTATATGTTGGTTTGTATTCTCTTGAAGTAATGATTGCTTAAATTCTATAGGGTGAAACATGCTTGACTTGCAGCGGAATTGAATACCTTTTTTTTTTTTTTAAATAAAGGTTTCGAATTGCATTTGCTTTAGATTTTGTAACTAGAATGGTTTGCAGTAAGTCTTACTGAATACAGGTCAAATGTTAGAAGCATTATCTCTTAAAAGCAAATACTCAGAGTGTGCATGACTAGATTTTTGAAAGCTTTGGATTAATTGTAGACAAGATGACATGAGTAAATTAAATCCGAATGCATGAATGGAATGGGTTAGAATGCATAAGAGCGATGGGTTTCAATGTGCGCAATAAAACTTGAGATTCTCAATATCTTTTGACTTTATCCATGTAAGAGATTAGGAATGAAGTTTGTTCAAACATCTCGCTCAAAGGATTGATCATTGGTTTGCAATCTTGTGTTTAGACTTTTGCTAGAACCTTTAGCTTCAAATCCAGTTAAAAGGTAACTAGCGTAGTCTAATCAAACTTAGGTGGGTGATTCTTAGCTTCAAATTTAGTTAATGAGTTAACCACTAAGTTATATTGACATCAATCCTACTTAGGAATCTCAAAAAGTAATCTAGAATCCCGATTCACCATTAGGAACACGCTATGCTCTAGGAGGGCCCATTTGGGCATAGTTTCACATTGAGGTTTCTAGGGTAATTTGTTGATTACTTTGATTTCTTGTTTGAGAGCATGAATATTACCTTAAGACTCTAATTTGAGCCCTAAAAGAAGTGTGAAATTAAGTTGTAAACAAGTATGAGTCACCCTATTTCCTCACTGATTGTTTAATTCTCCCGGTCGATTTGAGTAATAGCACCATTTTCTACTTGTTTAGGGTTTGTTTGATTGTGAAATGCTCTACTACTTCAGTGGTTTCTAGTATAAAATCTTCAAAAAGAATTTAAGTTGCATTTTCGACTTCAAAGCACATTAAGTCATAGGGTCTGACCTGAGTTTAGCCTTTTTATGGAAGAACGACCCTGTACTTGCACATTGCATTGCATGCGATCTGTGCACTTGCGGGTATCTCTAAGGTTCATACGTTGCAAAACGATCAAGTTTTTGGTGATGTTACAGGGGAGGTACTATGGTTTAACTCTTTGATCAATTTTGCTTTTTCAGTACGTAGTGGTTTGCTTTGTTGAATTATCTTCCTTTTTGTAGAGCTTAAACTCTCTTGTTTTTTTCTGTACGTATTTACATTTATTGATTTTTCTTTTTATAGTAGCTTCTAGGTAATTGTTTATTGCTTCCTTAGGGTTAGAATCCTTTTCAATTGTTAGGGGTGGAACTCTGAACTCTTTAGGAGATGTATGTAAGGTAAGAGAACTCTTACATTTCCAATTGTTCCCATTAATCCCGAGCCACAAAGAATCAATCACCGAATTAGAGATTTAGAGGAAAAGATGGCTAGAAACAGTAACAATCTTCCGCCTCTCAATCCTTAGGTTGACAACAACAACCTCCCACCTCAAAATTTTCAAGCGGGGAATAATAATCCCCCTCCACAAGTTCAAGGTCAAGCCGCTGGCTTAACCTACATGAAGAACCTACCTTTATGCAGTATTTTCTCCCAAACTCTTTTGGACCTAACTTTGAGATTAAGCATGGTACTTTAACTACGCTTCTTTCCTTCTATAGGAGGAATAATAAGGGTCCATTTATGCTTCCCTCCTTCTATGGGAGGACCAATGAAAGTCCATTACAGCATGTCACTAATTTCATAGAAATTTGCTCTTCTTTCAATTTCCTAAACATGACTTAAGAGCACATTTAGCTCAAGGTATTCCCTTTCTCACTCAAGGATAAAGCCAACCTATGGCTCCATTCCTTGCCTCGTGGATCTATCACTTCCTGGGATGAACTCCAAGCACGATTTTATCAGTAGTTTTACCCTATGGCAAAAACGGTTGACCTTTGCTCAACACGAGTTAGAACCTTTCTATGAAGCATGGGAGAGGTTCAATGAACTTTTGCGATAGTGTCCTTATCATGGGTTTGGCATTCATGATTTACTTCAATACTTCTTTTGAGGGTTGACCAAGTCTTAATGCAAGATAGTGAACTCTATGTCTGGGGGTGTTTTTCACAACTTGAGACTGAGTGATCCCTGGGAAAGGCTTAAGACCATAGCTGAGGATTCTTTCCAAAAAAATGGAATAGATAGGTCAACCAATGAGAATCACAGGAGAGAAGTGCATGAGATAGGTACATCTTCTAATCTTCCAACCAAAATTGAGGCTTTGACCCATAAGTTAAACCAATTCATCAATTTAAGTCTAGCACTCTCACAAGGCCGTAAGGCTACTCATTTAGGGCCTTCATCTACAGAGTCTACAGAACTATGTGCACAATGTTCTGATTCTTCATATGAGACATTACTTGTCATCTAGTATCTCAATTTCCTAAATTCATATAGGAGCAAGTCTGTGCTGCACATTGGTATACACATGAGTATAACCCCTATTCTAACACTTATAATCCAGGGTGGAGGGATAATCCTAAGTTTTCGTGGTGTCAACAAAAGCCCTTCCAACCCCAAGTCCTATTCCAACAGCGATCATGTATTATTCAGTCAAATCCTCCAGGTTTTTATCAGGTTAACCCATCTAGGTTTCGAAATGCTTCAGCCAGTCAGCCTTATACTGCCTAATCTGCTCTATCATCATCTGTTCTTGTAACGTCAACCCTTTGTATTGATGTTTTTGTTTTGTGTGTTTATGTATTGTAAGTATATACTTGTTTTGAGCTTCATTTGGGGTATTAGTATAGCATTTAGGTCATACTTGTGCATATTAGGGTTTACATGATCACAGTTGAAGTTAGGATATAAATGCTACACTAATGCGCATTTGTTACTTGTTTTAGGTATGATTCAGAAAGATAATTGAAGCTTGATTGAGGGTTTTTGGTTTGTAGAACAAAGCCAATGGTGTTTTGGACATAAATGAATAAAGAAAAGTGGATTTGGAAGTGATCGGGTGAATGAAGGAGCGACCAACGCGAAACTGAGCACAACGGGAGCTAAATTTAGAGCTTGTAACCAAAAAGGACATGGATAAATTTTGAACATGTTTTAGGGTGCAAAATATGGCTTCGAAGATCCCCCACGGTAATACGAAGCCATAGAAAAAATGGTGCGCGAATCGAAGCTAAAATGAGCAAGATATGAACATTTTACTATCAAGACCGGTTGAGCTTCTGTCAAGGCTGGTCGACCGACGATCAAAATCTATGCCAATTGTGGCCGGATGACTCAGCCCCAAAGTCAGTCGACCGGCTGGGCCCCCTGCTATACGCATTAGTAGCTCTGCTTAAGCCACTTTTCAGCCACTTTTGAGATTGAACAACACCCAATTCACACACCCACTTCCCTAAACCCAAAATCCACCAAAAACCATCTCACACACTCACTTCTAAACACATTTTAACACTTGGAATCAAGGATCCAAGAGGATCAAACACTAGGATTTGGGCCATACCTCATGGATTGTAAAGCTCGGCTATGGTTAGTAGGGTATATCTCTTTTATCCTAAGTCTAATTATGTATGATTAGAGCTATGTAAGGTGATTATATCTTATACTTATGGATTGATTACTATTTTTTGTCAATGGTAACTTGATGGATTTATGTATATATGCTTTATGCTTAGGGTTTCAAAGGCTATTTTACATACATGTCTATATGTTTGTCGAAATACCTCAATGAAGTTGTATATATATATATATATATTGAAGTTTATTATGATATTAACCATCTCTAAATCTTTATGCCGGCATGTCTATGTGTTTGTGTGGTGATTACATGAAATGGATATGCTTATATACATGTCAATGTTTGTGTTTGCATACTTAATAGCATAAATAGCTTTAATAGCTTACATGTCAGGTGCTATAGCTTAAATTGGTGTAATCTAAGTATGTATATTCGTTTAGTAGTAGAATACTCTGGAATATTCTCGAATGCCATGCCATAGATGTGTTTGCTTTGCACTTAAATGTCAATACCACTATTATGAAGGTGACCGGTGATGCATAATTAATGGTAGCCAAGGTCGAGTCTCCCTTATCTTTAAATCCAGCTAATGGGTTTCAGGATAGATTAGTCGACCTTAGATGGACTAGGTCTTGGCTTTAAATCCCGCCAATAGTTTAGACAACTAGGGTTAGATCGATCTAAGTCACTTAGAGTCCTAACTAGTTAGCCCTATGGCCCTAAGTCATAAAGACTATATGCCGTGGCTCTAGGGGTCGACACCTAGGGATGAATCGCACTGAGGCTTACGGTGTAATTAGGAGGTTAATTAGGAGACTAAATGAGAGCAACCAAGTTTAATCCATCAAGCAACCCTAACAAGAAGTAGTAATCACCTATTTTGCAAGCCGTAATCACCCTAAGCCCTAATTTCCACGTGTTAGATTCCCTTTAGATCGCTTAATTCCCTCATCATCCACACACACTACCTTTTTATTTTCTTATTTGTAGCTGCTCTCCTCAAACCAAAAACACCAAAAACATCATAGTTTAGGGACCCAACACATAGCTCTTTGGACGCACAGTGCTTAGGACACCCACACGTTAGGCCTCCCCATAGATTCGACCCTGTACTTGCACACACTATACTACGCATGACCCGTGCACTTGCGGGCTATTTAAGCTTGTGCTTAAATAGCGTATCATGTTCTTTGGCGCCATTGCTAGGGAGGCAACGGTTGTTTAGTTTCTTTGTTTTTGTGTGTCTTAGCTTGTTACATGTTGTTTGATCTTTTATTTTCATGTTTTCTTTATTTTGAATAACAAAAGAAAAATAAAAAAAAGAAAAAAATTGTTGTGATTAGAGAAGAGGATTATTTGTGATTGATTAAGTATGGATGATTATAATGTTTTTATGTGGTCACTTGTAACTTCTCCCCTACCACCCCAATATGCTCTAAAGTTTTGTGGCTTTTGTGGAAGTAGTGAGCATAAAGATGATTGTTGTCCCCTTTCCTATATGAATGCCCAATCTTGGATTAGTGCAAGTCATGATCCCCATAATCATGCATCATTTCATATATCCTCATTTAGAAATCATGATTATAGAAGTCATATCATTTTTTTGTGATCATTGTGGAAGTTGTGACCATCATTTTGATTCATGTCCTACCTTCCACCCCGATCCCCACATTCTTGCACAACCTAAGAATGCTCCTAGCAATCATATTCCCATGCATACATCCACATCTTATTAGTATAATTCTAGGGAGCAACATCATGCATTTTCATATTAAGGTCAAGATGACTCTTCATATTATCCATCTCCTTGTTTTAAAAATCCACCTCCCACACCATTGTTTCCCACCCATTATCCCTCTGAATCTTTTGATAATCGTGTTTTTAGTGTTTTCAATGAAGATCTTTCCCATCTCAACTCGGAAGAACTTTTTTCTTTTAAGTCTCTTTCATGTAGTCAAAAGTTTGACTATCTCATGTACCTTCGCCAATCTAACCAAGAGTACCTAGACCATGTGAGGCAACAAGTCGATAATCGAGATGAGTGCTTGAAGAGAATAGTTGAGAATGAACAAACTGTGGTTGGAAGTCTTGAGATACCTTTAGAACAGGTTGAAGAGATAGGATAGAGACCTAGAGAAAAGAGATATAGTGATGAAAAAGATGATGTTTTGGAGAGACAATTAGAAAAAGAGGTTGATAGAGAGATCACATCTTGTAGTGAGGATGAGGATGAGCTTGATGATAGTTTGGTTCTTGTTAACTCTTATGGATATGTTTTAGAGGAAGTAGTACCCTACCTCCTAAGCTTGCAACGTCTTCCATTGAATCGCATGAGCCTATCCTTTCTTCTCATCCCACACTTCACGTACACTTGGAGGTTGAAACTCATGATCATAGCACTCATTTGCAGTTCGAGTCCTCATTTAGGGAATCTAGGGTACGCACCTCCCTTGAGCATTCATGCATCCATGAACTGAAATCCTTTAAGTCCTCATTGTCCCCTCCATATGTGTCTACCCAGTATGAAGAGGATAATGGTGAGATGACACCCACTAGTGATGAATGTATTGTTGAATTTGAAGGGACTTTAGCTAGTGAAGGTTTAAAGGTATCCATTAGCAAAAATAAGACATCAATTTCAAAGGTTTTAGATGATAAGTCTCTTGGTGTTAAGAATCACGGTGTTGAGAATAGAAACTCTAAGAAGACACATAAGAAAGAAATTGGTGTGCTTGGAAGAATGATCTATGGGTCTCCTTGGATGTTTGATGAATCATTGATGGAAATAGGGCCCATTAAGATCAAATCCACCCCTCGTGAGGAGTTAGAATGACCTAGGCTTGATCATGTTATATCCTGTGGAGAAGAAGAGTATAGTACATCAACTTCCCTTATCATTGCTCCTCTTTCTCCAAATGTTGTTCCTACTCCTCTTTCCTATTCTGATGAGTCTCTCTGTTTAGAGCTTACATTTGTGCCCTCTAGTTTAGAACACTTTCATCTAGGGTCAGAAAGTGCGTTTCCCATGTTGCATCCGTTAGACCTATCTTTGACTCATGGGAAAGGTGTGTTCCTAGCCCTTGATTATGAGAAATAGGCTATAGGGTGGTTAATTAGAGAACACAAAGGGCATGATCTTTCATGCTTATGTGTGACACTTTTTACACTTGTGCACATTTTTTCATTTCATGTTTCGGGGTGGGATCTAGAAAATGGGTGCATTGTGCATTCATTACCCCATCATATAACACATGACCCTTTTCCTTCTACTGTTTGTGTGTGGTTGAATATTCGGCAATTTGTGCCTCTTAACTTTAAACATGTATTGCTTTAACAATAGCGCCCGCTAGAGGCGTTAAATCCAGTACTGCCAGGAGACACCCTAGACATGTTTATATTCCATTTGCTTTCCTTGTTTTTCCTTTTCTTTTATTTACTTTCAGTATTATCATTCTTTGATTTTCATTTGCTTTTTGTTTGTTTTCTTTTTCACCCTTCTAAGTGTTGACCCTCTCTATAGGTTCCCATTCTTTATACACCTTGTTTATCATTAGAAGATGCCAATACGAGCTTGCATGGAAAATGCTACTAATCTTGTACTTTATGCGTGTCAGTCATTTGTTAAGAAATAGGGTTTGATGTGTGTCATTTGTGCATGTTTGCATCTAGTTTTTGCAGGCATATTTAAGGGTGTTCAGAGTATAATTGAGTGCGCTTAGTGTAAAGTTTATGCATATTTGTTAATATTTGTACATAATGTATTTAGGTGCATAAATACTATACTAAGTGTTATATTCCATGTTTTAGGAGTGTTTTGGAAGGGTTCAAGCTTATGCGAGGAAGAAATGAGCTAACGGATGAAGATTGGAAGAAAAGAAATAAAGAAGAGATCATTCTGATCCCGCCAGTCGACTTAGAAGAAGAGCCGGTCGACCGCCGCTCCAGAGAATAAAAGATTTGAAGCCGGTCGAGTTCCTCAAGAAGCCGGTCGACCGGCCATTCCAGAGAGCATCATGATTGAAGCCGGTCGAGCAAGAAAGAGGAGCCGGTCGACCGGCTGTGCGCTGAAGAAATCCATAAAAAGCTCGTTTCAGCTCATTTTCGAGGGAGGAACTTTTATTTCTTAAACCCTAATAAACCCTAACCTTGACCCACTACACAAACCACCCTAAACCACCATGTAAACCCCACACCAAGCAAGGATTGAAGTAGCAAACAAAGAATTGAAGGATTTGTACGGATTTGGAAGCAAGAATTTAGGGAAGTTCTTCTTGTTCTTTCTCTATTTCTTGTAAATATGTTGCTAGATTAGGCTAGATTTAGGGTTGATTGTTGTTGTATACTAGATTAGGGCTTTGAATAATGGATTTGTGTAGATTTTTGGCTCTTAATACATGTTTATTTACATAAATTTATGGCATAATTCATTATGTCGATGTATTGGAAATCAAGCATGTCTATGTGTTTGTTAAAATGCCTAAGTGAATATGCATGTGTTATTTGTGCTTCAAATGCTCTTATCTACTTATTTGGGTGATGTGATTGTGCGTAATCTCATGGCTTTGCTTAGTAGAGTAGGCTTTAGCTTTAAATCCAGCTAATAGGTTACATGCTTTACTTAGTCGAGTTTAGGTGCTAGTCCTTGGCTTTAAATCCAGCCAAGTGGATAAGTTAACCTAGACTAGAGTATCCCTCACTCACGTTAGTGTTGGTTAATCGAGCTTTAATGTCACGTAGTGTTTAGGTGCTAGTCCTTGGCTTTAAATCCAGCCAAGAGGATAAGTTCTAAGCATGGATTGCGTAGGCTAGGAAGGATTGGCCCTTAACTTTAAATCCAGCTAACTAGTTGAACCACTAATATTGGTTAAGAGAGCCCCTGATCAACACAACGGCAATAGAAGTCTTGAGCCTTAGATAGACATCATCTGTCATCATAGCCCAAGCCTTGTTGCAATGCAATCGCCCTAGTTCCCCTTCTTCTTTATTAGTGTTTGCTTCCTTAGTTTGGCTCCCTTAAGTTCCTCCATAGATTAGTTTTTATTTTCCTTTTTTCGAACTCCCTTCCATCCTAAAGCAAGTACACATACACACGTAGCTAGTTTAAGGCACCCGAGCACATAGAGACTAAACTAAGGTAGCCTCCCTGTGGATTCGACCCCGCACTTGCACACACTGTACTACACACGTCCCGTGCACTTGTGGGCTATTTAGGCTTGTGCTCAAATCGCGATATCAAGTTTTTGGCGCCGTTGCCGGGGAGGCAACATTTATTTGGCTTCTTAGTTTTTGTGTGTCTTAGCTTGTAACGTGTTGTTTTATATTTTCTTTCGTGTTTTTATTATTTTGATTAATAAAAAGAACATTCAAAAAAATTGTTGAGCATTGTGAAGAGGTTTACTAGTGTCAATTAATCATGAATTATCCTAATGCATCATGGTGGTCACTTGTATCCTCTTCCCCATTACCCGAACATGTTCCCATTGCATGTTGCGTGTGTGGAAGCTACGAGCATCAAACTTTCTTTTGCTCCTATGACAATTCCCAACCTAGGGCTACTACTAACTATGACCCCTATATTCATGCATCATCTCATGTATCTTCATTTAGAAATCATGACTATAGGGATGCATATTCTTGTTATTGCAATCTATGTGGAAGTCGTGCTCATGATTCCAATATTTGCCCTACCTTCCACCTATATCCCCGATTGCATGGAATGCCCTATGCCCCTAGCAATCATATGCCCATGCATGCATCTACATCTAGCTATCATGATTCTAGGGAGCAACATCATGCATTTTCACAATGGGGTCAAGATGACTCTTTATTCCATTCACCTTATAGTTTCTATTGTCCACTTCCAACACCTTCTTTTTCCACCCATTCCTCTCCCGAGTTTTTTTATGGTTATGTGCAAAATGATTTTCAACATGACTACCCTTTTCACTCGGTTGAACCCTCTTTCGTTATGTCTACACTCTCGGAGCAACTAGATCAAATGCTTGAGCAATCCCAATCTCTCCTCCAATCTAATCAAGAGGAACTAGAGAGTTTTAAGCGAGAATCCAAATCTCTAGGAGAGCGCTTGAAGAGAATGGCTGAGAGTATGCAACTCATTAGTGAGACTTTTGAGGTACCTTTAGAACGTGTTGATGGGATAGAGATGAGACCTAACAATGAGGTGATTAGGGGTGGAAATGATGATGTATTGGAGAGACAACTAGAAAGAGAGGTTGATGGAGAGATAACATCTTGCAGTGAGGATGAAGATGAGCTTAATGATAACTTGGTTCTTGATGACTCTTGTGATTATGTTTTAGAGGAAGTAGTACCCTATCCTCTTAAGCTTTCAACGTCTCCCATTGAGTCACATGAGCTTTTTCTTTCTCCTCATCCCACACATTCCGTACACATGGAGGTTGAGTCTTGTGTCGATAGTACTCAATTGCATTCCGAGTCGGCATTTAGGGAGTTTAGCGCATTCTCCTTGAGCATTCATGCATACATGATGAGGAATCCGTTGAGTCCCCATTGCCCCCTCCATTAGTGTCTACCCCATATGAAAAGCATGATGGCGAGATGACACCCACTAGTGATGAATGTATTGATGAATTTAAAGAGACTGTAGCTAGTGAAGGTTTAAAGTCATCCACTGGGGAAAACAAGACATCAATTTCGGAGATTTTAGATGATAAGTTTCTTGGAGTTAAGAATCATGATGTTGAAGTGAGTAGCAACTCTAAGAAAACACATAAGAAAGGAATTGATGTGCTTGGAAGAATGATCTATGGGTCTCTTTGGATGTTTGATGATTCATTGATGGAAATAGAGCCCATTAAGATCGAATCCACCCTTCGTGAGGAGTTAGAACGACCTAGGCTTGATCATGTTATATCTTGTGGAGAAGAAGAGTGTAGTACATCCACTTCCTATATCATTGCTCATTCTTCTCCAAATGTCGTTTTAACCTCCATTTCTTATTCCATTGAGTCTTCTTTTTTGGAGCTCATGTTTGTGCCTTCATGCATAGAACATTTTCATCTAGGGTTAGAAAGCATGTTTCCCATGTTGCATGCATTAGACCTATCTTTGACCCATGGGGGAAGTGTGTTCCTAGCCCTTGATTATAAGAATAAGGCAATGGGGTGGCTATTTAAAGAGCAAGCGGGACATGATTCTTCACGTTTAAGCATGCTTCATTCCACACTTGCGCATTCATTTGATATTTTAGGGTGGGATCTTGAAAAGGGGTGCACCATGCATTCATCGGCCCAACCCTTAGTGTATGACCCTTTTCCCTCTACGTTCTGTGCTTTGATGATTATTCAGCAATTTGTGCCTCGCAACTTTAAACATGTTTTACTCTAACATTGGCGCCCGGCTGGAGGCGTTAAATCCAGCGCTACTAGGAGGCACCCTAGGCTTGTTCATATTTTTCTTGTTTTTCTTGTATTTATTTGCCTTTGCCTTTGTATATAGTAGATTAGTTTTCTTGTACTTATTCTTGCTTTGTACATAATAGATTAGATTGCTTTTGTTTATCTTACCTTTTTATATTTTAGGATTTCTTTTGTTTATTTTCATTCTTAGTAGGTTAGATTTTTACTCACTTACTTGTTCTTGCTCCTTTCCTTCATTTGTGCATCAATCCCATACCCTGTGTTTACATCCTTGTTTATCATTTCAAATGTCAATGTGAGCTTGCATAGCATATCTTCTAATCTCTTCTTTGTTTTTTGAGCATTAGTGCTTTCCACAAAAGATAGAGGCTAGTAGATCATTGGATTGTCTTTGGCATTTGCGTCCTACATGGAAACAAGGTTGTATCTATCCATCTTTTACTTGTCCTTATCTATCCCTCTCCGCATTCCCCATATGTGTTTCATGTCGCTTGCTTGTCGTGTGGCTTTGTGATTTTTGCTTGAGGACAAGCAAAGTTTAGGATTGGGGGTGTGGTTGTCCATTTATTGTTTAAATCATATATGGGATAGATTCGCTTGCCATATCTTATTTTTGTTAAAATGTGTTCAAATTTTTCAATTTTTTACATATTTTGAGTTAGTTTATCTCCACGTTGGTTGGAGAGTTGGCTTTTGTTATTGACTTAATTGATTGGAGAAGATAAGGGTGTATTATGGGGAGTAAATGGAGTGTAGGGTATGACCTAGACTTTGAAGAGAATCCTTTTGAAAACTGTGGGGAGCGAGTATTTCTAAGAATGCACCTTTTAGTTTCCCCACAACTTGGTTGGAAAAAGTGTTTTTAGAGGGTTGTTGATATGAGTGCCCATTCCTTGATTGGTTCTTTTAGTTTGCCTTAGCCTCTTCTTTTTCCTTTCTTTTCGTTCTATTTATGTATTGAAAAAAAAAACAACAAAAACAAACAAACAAAAACGAAAAAAAAATGAGAAAAAAAAAGAGCCAAAAGGCAACAAAAAGATTGAAAAGTGAAGTATGTTGAATAAATGTCAAGTGACATAATGTCAAGTTGACACAAGTATCTCTTTTGTTCTTTCATGTGTTATGAATAAGGCTCTTACGTCAATGTGAGCCATTGTGATGTATCTTCTCTTTCTTGTATCTTTGGGGCTAAGTGCATATTGGGAGGCCATGATAGTTGATAGAGCACGAAGTATCAACATCCCGAGTGCGTGAGTTGGAATCCTAAGTTTGTGGTGGGTCTAGCTACTTGGTGACATTCCCAAGAGGTGTGAGACCCCTTGTGATCAAAGGGAGGATCCGAAAAAGACTAGGGAAGCCCTTACATGAAAAGAATGACCCCTTGTACGCCTTCGATGCAAAAAGATAGCAAGTCAATGCAATTGGCAACCCTTTGAAAAGCATGAGGATAGACTTCATTTAGGCATGCATAAGGACAAGCAAGGGAAAGGTTTGGGGGTGTTAATGTGTGTCATTTGTGCTTGTTTGCATCTAGTTTTTGCATGCATATTTAAGGGTGTTAAGAGTATAATTGAGTTCGCTTAGTATAAAGTTTATGCATATTTGTTAATATTTGTGCATAATGTATTTAGGTGCATAAATACTATACTAAGTGTTATATTTCATGTTTTAGGAGTGTTTTGGAAGGATTCAAGCTTATGCGAGGAAGAAATGAGCTAACGGATGAAGACCAAAAGAAAAGAAATAAAGAAGAGATCATTCTGATCCAGCCGGTCGACTTAAAAGAAGAGCCGGTCGACCGTCTAGGTCGACCGGTCGCTCCAGAGAATAAAAGATTTGAAGCCGGTCGAGTTCCTCAAGAAGCTGGTCCACCGGCTAGGTCGACCGGCCATTCCAGAGAGCATTATCATTGAAGCCGGTCGAGCAAGAAAGAGGAGCCGGTCGACCGGCTGTGAGCTGAAGAAATCCATAAAAAGCTCGTTTCAGCTCATTTTCAAGGGAGGAACTTTTATTTCTTAAATCCTAATAAACCCTGACCCTTTACCCACTTCACAAAACACCTTAAACCACCATCTAAACCCCACACCAAGCTAGGATTGAAGCATTAAACAAAGATTTGAAGGATCTGTACGGATTTGGAAGCAAGAATTTAGGGAAGTTCTTCTTGTTCTTTCTCAATTTCTTGTAAATATGTTGCTAGATTTGGCATGATTTAGGGTTGATTGTTGTTGTATATTAGATTATGGCTTTGAATAATGGATTTGTGTAGATCTTTGGCTCTTAATACATGTCTATTTACATAAATTTATGGCATAATTCAATATGTCGATGTATTGGAAATCAAACATGTCTATGTGTTTGTTAAAATGCCTAAGTGAATATGCATGTGTTATTTGTGCTTAAAATGCTCTTATCTACTTATTTGGGTGATGTGATTGTGCTTAATCTCATGGCTTTGCTTAGTAGAGTAGGCTTTAGCTTTAAATCCAGCCAATAGGTTACATGCTTTGCTTAGTCGAGTTTAGGTGCTAGTCCTTGGCTTTAAATCCAGCCAAGCGGATAAGTTAACCTAGACTAGAGTATCCCTCACTCACGTTAGTGTTGGTTAATCGAGCTTTAATGTCACGTAGTGTTTAGGTGCTAGTCCTTGGCTTTAAATCCAGCCAAGAGGATAAGTTCTAAGCACGGATTGCGTAGGCTAGGAGGGATTGGCCCTTAGCTTTAAATCCAGCTAACGGGTTGAACCACTAGTATTGGTTAAGAGAGCGCCCGATCAACACAACAGCAATAGAAGTCCCGAGCCTTAGATAGACATCATCTGTCATCATAGCCCAAGCCTTGTTGCAATGCAATCGCCCTAGGCCCTCTTCTTCTTTATTAGTGTTTCCTTCCTAAGTTTGGCTCCCTTAAGTTCCTCCATAGATTAGTTTTTATTTTCCTTTTTCCAAACTCCCTTCCATCATAAAGTAAGTACACATACGCACGTAGCTAGTTTAAGGCACCCGAGCACATAGAGACTAAACTAAGGTAACCTCCCTATGGATTCGACCCCGCACTTGCACACATTGTACTACACACGTCCCGTGCACTTGCGGGCTATTTAGGCTTGTGCTCAAATCGCGATATCAAGTTTTTGGCGCCGTTGTCGGGGAGGCAACATTTCTTTGGTTTCTTAGTTTTTGTGTGTCTTAGCTTGTAACGTGTTGTTTTATCTTTTCTTTCGTGTTTTTATTATTTTGATTAATAAAAAAAAAATTCAAAAAAATTGTTGAGCATTGTGAAGAGGTTGACTAGTGTCAATTAATCATGAATGATCCTAATGCATCATGGTGGTCACTTGTATCCTCTTCCCCATTACCCGAACATGTTCCCATTGCATGTTGCGTGTGTGGAAGCTACGAGCATCAAACTTTCTTTTGCCCCTATGACAATTCCCAACCTAGGGCTACTGCTAACTACGACCCCTATAGTCATGCATCATCTCATGTATCTTCATTTAGAAATCATGACTATAAGGATGCATATTCTTGTTATGGCAATCTATGTGGAAGTCGTGCTAATGATTCCAATATTTGCCCTACCTTCCACCTATATCCCCGATTGCATGCAATGCCCTATGCCCCTAGCAATCATATGCCCATGCATGTATCTACATCTAGCTATCATGATTCTAGGGAGCAACATCATGCATTTTCACAATGGGGTCAAGATGACTCTTTATTCCATTCACCTTCTAGTTTCTATTGTCCACCTCCAACACCTTCTTTTTCCACCCATTCCTCTCCCGAGTTTTTTGATGGTTATGTGCAAAATGATTTTCAACATGACTACTGATGTGTCTATTTTGTGTGTTTATATTTTGCAATTATATACTTGTTTTGAGGTGTTTTGAGCTTCATTTGATGTATTAGTTTAACATTTAGGTCATACTCATGCATATTAGGGTCTACACGTTCATTGTTGAACTTAGGACTTAAATGCTACACTAATGTACGTTTCTTGCTTGTTTAAGGTGTGATTTGGGAAGATAATTGGAGCTTAACTGAGGGTGATTGAAGTGTGGAACAAAGCCAAGGGTGTTTTGGATGCAAAGGAATGAAGAAAAGTGCTTTTGGAAATGGCCGGAAGAAAGAAGGAGCGATCGAGGCAAAACTAAGCGCAACGTGAGCCAAATTCGGATCTTGAAACCTAAAAAGGACATGGATAAATTTTGGATACATTTTAGGGTGAAAAATATGGCTTGGGAGATCCCCCACGACGATACAAAGCCATAGAAAAAAACGGTGCCCGAATCGGAGCTAAAATGAGCAAGATATGACCATTTTACTATCAAGATCGGTTAGCCTCTGTATAGGCCGGACGACCAAGCCGGTCGACCGTCTAGGTAGACCGGCCAGATCAGAACCTGGGCCAATTTTGGCCGGACGACTTAGGCCCAAAGCCGGTCGACCGGCTGGGCCCCCGGCTAGACGTGTTGAAAGCTTTATTTAAGCCACTTTTTAGCCCTTTTGAGGAGGGGAACTTTTATTTCTTAAACCCTAATAAACCCTAACCTCGACCCACTACACAAACCACCCTAAACCACCATGTAAACCCCACACCAAGCAAGGATTGAAGCAGCAAACAAAGAATTGAAGGATTTGTACGGATTTGGAAGCAAGAATTTAGGGAAGTTCTTCTTGTTCTTTCTCTATTTCTTGTAAATATGTTGCTAGATTTAGGGTTGATTGTTATTGTATATTAGATTAGGGCGTTGAATAATGGATTTGTGTAGATATTTGGCTCTTAATACATATTTATTTACATAAATTTATGGCATAATTCAATATGTCTATGTATTGGAAATCAAGCATGTCTATGTGTTTGTTAAAATGCCTAAGTGAATATGCATGTGTTATTTGTGCTTCAAATGCTCTTATCTACTTATTTGGGTGATGTGATTATGCGTAATCTCATGGCTTTGCTTAGTAGAGTAGGCTTTAGCTTTAAATCCAGCTAATAGGTTACATGCTTTGCTTAGTTGAGTTTAGGTGCTAGTCCTTGGCTTTAAATCCAGCCAAGCGGATAAGTTAACCTAGACTAGAGTATCCCTCATCCACGTTAGTGTTGGTTAATTGAGCCTTAATGTCACGTAGTGTTTAGATGCTAGTCCTTGGCTTTAAACCCAGCCAAGAGGATAAGTTCTACACACGAATTGCGTAGGCTAGGAGGGATTGGCCCTTAGCTTTAAATCCAGCTAATGGGTTAAACCACTAGTATTGGTTAGGAGAACCCCCGATCAACACAACGGCAATAGAAGTCTCGAGCCTTAGATAGACCTCATCCGTTCTCATAGCCCAAGTCTAGTTGCAATGCAATCGCCCTAGGTCCCCCTTCTTCTTTATTAGTGTCTCCTTCCTTAGTTTGGCTCCCTTAAGTTCCTCTATAGATTAGTTTATTTTCTTTTTTTCCCGAGTTCCCTTTCATCTCAAAGTAAGTACACACACGCACGTAGCTAGTTTAAGGCACCCCAGTACACAGAAACTAAACTAAGGTAGCCTCTCCGTGGATTCGACCCCGCACTTGCACACACTGTACTGCACACGTCCCGTGCACTTGCAGGCTATTAAGGCTTGTGCTCAAATAGCGATATCAGGGTTAGTAGAACAATTATTGATCATCAGCATTGTCGAGCGTCAAAGAACGCAAGGTTGTATGTATCTTTTCTCTGCTTGTTCCCTCTTATCTACCTCATCACCACTTTTACTTACATTGTGTTGCCTATTTGCTTTTTTAGTAGTATTGTTCTATTTGCTTGAAGACAAGCAATGTTTAGGTTTGGGGGTGTGGAAGTTTGATTTTATTGTTTTATGCTTTGTATAGGGTAGATTGTATTATGTGCTTAAAATGGTGACATTTTGTTGCTTTTGATGCATGTAAAGTCGTCTGCCTCTTGGTTGATTGGAGTGTTGCCTTTTGTGATTGATTTAATTGATTGGTGGGTGCTATAGCTTAAATTGGTATAATCTAAGTATGTCTATGTGCTTAGTATAGAATACTCTGGAATATTCTCGAATGCCATGCCCTAGATGTGTTTGCTTTGCGATAAATGTTAATATCCACTATTGGAATGATGATCGATCGTGCATAACTAATGGCTAGCCTAGGTCAAGTCTTCCTTAGCTTTTAATCTAGCTAATGGGTTTCAGGGTAGGTTAATCGACCTCAGATAGACTAGGTCTTGGCTTTAAATCCAGTCAACGGTTTAGATGCTAGGGTTAGCTCGATCTAAGTCACCTAGAATCCTAACTAGCTAGCTTTATGGCCCTCAGTCATAAAGACCATATACCATGGCTCTAGGGGTCAACACCTAGGGACGAATTCGCACTGCCGCTTAGGGTGTAATTAGTAGGTTAATTAGGAGGCTAGACGAGAGCAACCAAGTTTATTTCATCAAGCAACCATAACAAGAAGTAGTAATCACCCATTTTGCAAGCCGTAATCACCTTAATCCCCTATTTCCATATCTTAGATTCCCCTTAGATCGCTTGATTTCCCCATCACCCACACACTGCCTTTTTATTTTCTTGCCTGTAGCTTAGATTTATATTTCCCGAGCTCCCCACAAACCAAAAACACCAAAAACATCATAGTTTAGGAACCCAATACGTAGCTTTTAGGATGCGCAAAGCTTAGGATACCACACACGTTAGGCCTCCTAATTGATTCGATCCTGCACTCGCATACATCTTACTACACACAACCCGTGCACTTGCGGGCTATTTAGGCTTGTGCTCAAATAGCTATGATCTACTAGCTGTATTAGTAATGACGATCGCTTCGACATGTTGTTGCAATTGATCCAGAATTAGTAGCAGGCACTGGCGAATAATCAACCACACATGGCTAGGATATATGCACATTTAGGTCAAATTACCAGCCAATTAAGCACTAGAGATCCTGGAAAGCTTCCATCCCTACATGAGGTTAACCTTAGAGTGCAGGCCTTTTCCTCTACTAACCCTAACTACCACCAGGCCCAACCCAAAGCTATTACAACTTTGAGAAGTGGCGGAGCAGTTAATAATAACATGGGAATTAAATATGCAGTGCCTGTGTCTCTGGTACCTCTGGTTTCTGGAAAGACTAGTTCTGAAGAGAAGAAGAACCCTGTAGATAAATATGTTGAGAGTAGTTCTTATCGGGATGGGGAGCAGGCCATTGGTGTTGTCGAACCCATGTCTAGAGCCTCTTATCCTCAAGTGTTAGAAAGACCAAAAGGTACTGAGGATTCTAGGATTTTCAAAATTTTAGAGCACCTGAAAGATCTGAAAGTTAATCTTTCTTTAGTAGATGCTATTCTTTCTATTCCAGCTTTTTCCAAAATTTTCAAAGACCTCTACACGTGTAAGTGAAGCACTTTTAGCATGCCTAAGAAGGTTAAGCTAATTGAGAAGGTTAGTAGCATTTGTACCTCGGGCCTTCCACCTAAGCTGAGCGACCTAGGAGCCTTCACTATTCCATGTCATATTTGAGAAACCAGCATTGATCATGCCCTTCTTGACCTAGGTTCTAGTGTCTATCTAATCCGTATTCCGTCTATCAGCAGCTAAACATTGGTACTCTTTCTCCTAGTTATGTTACCTTGCAGCTGGCTGATAGGTTTGAGCATTGACCGAGGGGAATTTGTGAAGATATAATGACATAGGTTGAGGAGTTTGTTTATTCTTTTGACTTCATTGTGTTAGAAATGGACTTCAGCTATGACACTAGGCTTGCTACTCTTGTTCTCTTAGGGTGTCCTTTCCTTGCCACTATTGACGTAGTCATTCACTGCAAGTCTAGGATGTTAGAGATCAAATCCGATAATTTGAGGTCTACAATGAAAGTAGCTAAGGCAACAAGTAAGTTGAATGTGAGTGGGGAAGAGGAAGAATATTTCATGATTAACTCAGTGGATTTATGTGTAGAGGATCATATTATAGAAACAATGACTGATAATGATGAATTGAAGGAGCTTGAGGCTATGTTAGATAGTTTTGACTTAGGAGCATTTGTGAGAGAATTTGAGGCCATCCTTCTTATTTAGTTAAGTTTATACCTTTGCAGTTATTTGAAGTTAATGCTTTTGATCCTCTTAATATTTCTAGTACCACTCCTTCTGTTGAGTCTTCTTCAGTCTTAGAGCTCAAACCTCTTCTTGATCATTTAAAATACGCATTCTTAGGACCTAATGATACCTTCCCTATCATTATAGCCTCTCATTTTTCTAATGAGAAGGTAGAGCGTCTGCTAGGTGTTCTTAGAACCCATTTGAAGGGGATAGGGTGGACGATCAGTGATTTGAAAGGCATAGCTCCCTTGTGTGTATGCATAGGATTCATCTCGAGGATGGGGTAGTGCCATCTAGAGATACGCAGTGAAGACTAAACCCTAACATGTGTGAAATAGTGAAAAAAGAGGTCATTAAGTTATTAGATATTGGAATGATCTACCCCGTCTCTGATAGTTTATGGGTTAGTCCCGTATAGGTAGTTCCGAAGAAGACAGGGAATACAATTGTAGAGAATGAAAGGGATAAGCAGATTCCTACGCAAACTCATTCGGGTTGGAGAGTTTGTGTTGACTATAGAAAGCTTAACTCAAAGACAAGGAAGGATCATTTCCCATTACCTTTCATAGACAAAATTTTGGATAGGGTAGCCGGCCATGGCTACTATTGTTTTTTGGATAGGTATTCTGGGTACAATCAAATCCTTGTGTATCCCAAGGATCAAGAAAAGACCATGTTCACGTGTCCCTATTGTACCTTTGCCTATAAAAGAATGCCTTTTGGTCTTTGTAATGCTCCGACCACGTTCCAAAGATGCATGATGGCCATTAACCACGTCGTTGTATGGCCAAATAATAACAATTAAATCAAGCGAAGACAAAATCACAAAAATTATCCTCTTTATCAAACGAATGCAACTCGAGGGTCGAACCACGTGGAATCGAGATTGCTGTCAGGAATTGAAAAGAAATAAAAATAACTTAGAAAAAAACTAAAACTAAGAAATTTAAGAGAACTAAACTAAACACTACAAGTGAAACGATTTTTATACTAAACGAAATCGAAAAAGAAAAGAAATTAAATTAATTGAAATAAAAATAATTGCAAAAATCAACCAAGAAAATTGCGAGACTAAAGTCTAGGAGGAATGCGATTCAGGGTGATAGCCAGAAAATTGTCCTATTCATGTCCGTCAACTTCAAGATTTTCGATTAAGCAAAAGGGATTAGGCTATAAGCTCTAATTCACCTAGATTAATTAACTAAAGCTATTGAGACATAATCCATCTCAATGACATAAATTATCTCTCATTTTTCTTTAATTAATTAATCTCACAGATCCTAGAAAATTAATTGAGACTAGAAAGGCATAGGCTTCTCAGTGGTATAACCTATCTCATTCTTGAAATAACTAATTAAATCTAGTTCTGTTAATTGATCTATATTCATAACCACAAGAACCTACAAGATTCCTATATGGCAAAAGGTATAAATTCTTAACTAGCGAAAATTAGCTATAAGCATAATAATGATTAACCAAGAATTTAATATGCAATAAGCACAAATAATAATCAAATAAATCCCAAAGAATCTGAAACATGAATAAAAATAATCATTAACTATCACCCCGAATCATGGGGGTTTAATTCATAATTAAGTTCAAAGCAAAAATTGAAAAGAAATTGAGAACAGGAAAACTCATCGTATTATTCCTAGACAAATAAGTTGTTGAAGTTCTTTGTCTCCAATTCTCTTCAAGAGCTGCTCCCCAACTTTTCCTTCAATTTAATCTTCTACCAATTCTTCGGTTCGAGTCCTCTTTTTCTGTTATGTATTGTGGTAATTTATAATGGTATCAAATTCCTTTTCAAATCCCACTTCAATTAGGAAACTGTTGTCAGTTTTTATGCTCTCCTTTGATTGACATTTTTTACTATGATAAAGACAGATATAGGCTAAGCTCAAAGAAGGAAAGCTGTATCTCTATGAATTATCTTTCCATAACCGCAAGAATCACCTTATTTGGACCTCTGTAGCCCAAGTTATGCCCAAAATACCAAAATGTGTCCAGTAGGTGACGGGAATTTTCCAAATGTATTGTGACTGATTTTTCACCTTGATCCCCCTTGATTTTGCAAAAATGGTCTTCATAAGAATTTTAGCCCTGTCTTGTAGGAATCCAACAGCCTAATAATCACGTGATTTTAACCCCTATATTTGGAGTTATGAGCAAAATACCAAAACTGGTCTAACAGGAAAAACTTTTCAAAAATTAACACCAAGGTCACTTGCCATATTCATTCACCAATGACTCTATTTGCAAGAAATGCCAAAGTTACTTGTTTTCTATGTGAAGTTGATCCTTGATCCATATATTTGAGCCTAATACTCTTCATTAAATTAGCCCAACTCAAATTATGACCCATCTTCAATTTCAATTGCTTAGAATCTTCTGTAAATTGCTCTTGTAGGCCTCCAAAAAATCTTTTCTTCTCTTGAATGAGACTCGATTAAATAATTTACAAAACGAATTACTTAATCAGTTTGGCCTATGTAATCACATGCAAAATAGTGGAATTTATTACAAAATATGACGATACATAAGCTATCTTTGGCAATATGATTGAGAAATATCTGGAGATCTTCATGGATGAGTTCTCATGTTTTGGAGAAAGTTTTGATGAATGTTTAAAGCACCTATCTCTAGTTTTGGATCGATGTGTAAAGAAGAATTTGGTGCTTAGCTGGGAGAAATCTCATTTTACGGTTCAATGAGGTATAGTTTTGGATCACGTTGTTTCTGCTCAAGGTATTCGGGTAGACACCATTGAGATTGAGCTTATAGAAAAACTGCCAGTTCCCAAGCGTGTAAAAGACATTAGATCTTTTCTTGGGCATGTGGGTGTTTATAGGCGTTTCATTAAGGATTTCAGCCATAGAGCTCGTCCTCCGTCACAGCTTCTTGCACAAGACGTTCCTTTCATTTTTATGATGAGTGCAGTAAAGCCTTTAAGAGCTTGAAATCCTTGTTATCGTCCTCTCCGATCATTCAGCCTCCTGACTATAGTCTTCCATTTGAGATTATGTGTGACGCTTCAGATTTTGCGATAGGTGCAGTGTTAGGGCAAAGGAAACGAAAGTTCCCCTATATGATTTACTACGCTAGCAAAACTCTAGATGATGCCCAAAGAAATTACACTGCTACTGAGAAGGAGCTGCTAGCCGTAGTGTTTACTTTGGATAAATTCTATTCTTATATCCTCGGTTTCCAAGTCATAGTTTATTCTGATCGTGCAACTTTATGCTATCTTCTTTCGAAGCATGACTCAAAACCCCTCCTAATTTGTTGGATGATGCTTCTTTAAGAGTTTGATGTAGAAATATGGAATAAAAAAGGTAAAGAGAACTCTGTAGCTGACTATCTTTCCCAATTAGTTTATCATTCTGCTAATAACCCCATTCCTTTTTGTGACTCTTTCCTAGATGAGCAACTATTTGCCCTTTCGTATATCACACCGTGGTTTGCCCACATTGTGGCTTTCCTTGTTATTGGTCAATTTCCTTCCCATTAGGAGAAGAGAGAGAAGAATAGGTTCCATGCTTAGGCCCGACACTTCTTTTAGGCTGACCTCTATCTCTTTAAGATTTGTGCTAATCAGGTAATTCGGCGATGTATCCCTGAGAATGAGTTCGAGAATGTTCTTAACATGTATCATGGTGAGGGGTATGGGGGGCGCTTTAGTGGTAAGAAAATAACTCATAAAGTCCTTCAGAATAGCTTCTTTTGGTCAACTCCTTTTCGAGATTCTAAAGACTTCTACAATAAGTGTGTTAAATGTCAATAGTCTGGGTCTATTTCGAGGAGAGATATGATGCCCCTTTTCCCAATTTTAGTTTCTGAATTGTTTAATGTTTGGGGCATAGATTTCATCGGCCCTTTTCCACCATCTTTTGGCTATTTATACATTTTAGTAGTTGTAGATTATGTGTCAAAATGGATCGTGGCAATCCCCACGTGCACGAATGACCATAAAGTTGTGGTCAAGTTTGTTAGGGAGAACATTTTCTCTAGGTTTGGGGTCCGTCGTGTTTTGATTAGTGATGGAGGTCAATGTTTCTACCATAAGACACTTAAGGCACTACTTAGGAAGTATTCAGTCACACATAAGATGGCCATACCGTATCACCCATAAACTAGCAGGCAGGTGGAAGTTTCAAATAAGGTGATGAAGTCCGTTTTAGAGAAAATTATTAGGCCCGATCGTCATGCAGATTGAGTGATGCATTATGGGCCTACCGCATAGAATTTAACACTTCCATTGGCATGTCGCCTTATAGATTAGTGAATGGTAAGACGTGCCATCTGCCTGTTGAGCTAAAGCATAGAGCTTATTAGGCTACCAAAGCCCTAAATTTTGATTTGTCTGGGGCAGGTAAGAGGAGAAAACTGTATTTAGCTGAGTTGGAAGAGCTTAGGTTCGAGGCATATGAGAATGCCAAGCTCTACAAAGATAGGATGAAGAGAATGCATGATAGGCACATCCTTAGGAAAACTTTCGCTCCTATTAATAAGGTTTAGTTGTTTAATTCTAGACTTAAGTTTTTTCCAAGTAAACTTAAGACTCAGTGGGAAGGCCTAAATGAAGTCATTGAAGCATACCTATCTGAGGTAGTGAAGATTAGGGATATAAAGGATGGTCGTGAAGTATCGTGAATGGCCAACAATTAAAGTATGCGATTGAGCCATGATTGTTGATGACTGGTGTAGAATCTGTAAAGCTTTAAGACCCTGTTTATGAAGAGTGATTGTTAATGATCGCCTGGCTAACGGAATTGTGGTTAGTGTTACCAGGAGGTAACCTTGGGTTATTTCGATGTTTTCATTCTTTTTGGTCTTATGTTTTTCCTTACTTTTGTTCTCTTTTCAGAGTTTGAGTGTTGGTTCCCCGTCATGTTTGACTCCATGCTATTTATACACCTTGTTACCATTCAGAATGGTAATGTGGGAATGCTTGGCCGAGCGACTAATTTTGTGTCTTATGAGTGTTTTTAACATGTTTTAAGTAGGATTGGTAGCTCGATGATTGATCATTGGCCTTGAAGGACTTCAAGAGTAAACAACGGAGTATCTTTTCCTATGTTTGTTAATTCCTTACATTTTTGCATTTCCTGCTTCCTCTATTTGCTTTATATTTGTTTGATTATTTCTATTCCTCATGCTTCAGGGCAAGCAAAATGCAAGTTTTGTGGTGTGGGAGTCCTATTATGCCATATAAGCATAGGAAGTGCAAGTTTTGTGCATTGTGGGCATGCTTAGAATCATTTAAATAACAAAAAAAAGAAAGAGGACTTAGTTCTTGGAGGGGAAAACCTTTTGAGAATCTATTGGGAAATGAATTCCATAAGACTTTCTATTGCCATCACTCCCTTTTGATTGGAAAAAGTGAAAATTAAGTGTTTTTTATGTGAGTGTCCAATCCTTGAATGGCTTTCTTATTGTATTTTAGCCCTTTTTTTAATTTATCTATTGTACTATTTAATTTGTATAGAAAAGTGAAAAAAATAAATAAATAAATGAGAAAAAGAGAAAAAATAGAAAAGGAATGAAAAAGAGAGAGGAAGTATCTTGGACAAATGTCAAGGGACACAATGTCAACTTGGCAAGTGTATTGTTTCAATGTTTTATCATTTAAAATGGTTGGTGAAACCCGAGTTAGTTGGTCTGAGGAGGGTTGCTTCCCCTAGTAGCCTAAGCCTTAAGTGATTGGGATGTGCTCACTCGAAAGCTTATTACATGCGGGCCCTTGCCATAGAGAATGGAAGTTTGTTATCTTTTTAATGTTTGTAAATAAGGATCTTCATGTCACAATATGAGCCATTGTGATGTGTTTTTCTTTACTGTATTTTTCTTTTTGGGCTAAAGTGCATGTTTTAGAGACTATTGGATTTGACAAGACATGGATGTCAACATCCCGAATGTGCAAGTTAGAATCCTGAAGGGTGTGGTGACTTAAATGGGCTTAGAAATGTCTAGGAGATATGAGTACTTTTTGATTGAAAGGAAGAACCAAAAAGAACTTAGTAATCCTTGGCATGACAAGATTGACCCCTTCTACACCTTTGAGGCAAAAGGAAGGCAACTCAATGTATTTCGCAACCCTTGTGAACAATTTGAAGATGAACTTTAGGACAAACTTGCTTAGGGACGAGCAAGGAGAAGGTTTGGGGTGTTGATGCGCCTTGATTTATGCGGGTGCATTGATGCCATTAGCCTATGTTTTAGATGGATTCTAGAGCTTTACAAGTACATTTGCATGGAATTTTGTGCATTAATGTTAATAATGCTTGCTTGACAAGGTTTGCATGCTTTACTGTTTATTTAAGCCATTCTGAATACGTAAAATGTGTGGTGGCATATTTTAAATGCCGTTGAATGATGGTGAGTGTCGGGAATAAATTTGAGCAAAATTTGGTGCATCTGCATGTTCTGGGGTTTAATTTCGTGTTTAAAAGGGTAATTGTGTGCATACTCGATACGTGATTGGCTATTTGATGGACAAGTGAGCATTGCTTGTGTAAAGTCTTTAAAACCCTCGTTTGTAGTTTTCTTATAAGTTGTTTTTATTTTAATATTATTAGCTAGACTATCTCATAGTATTAGATTGGATTCTGTATGTAATGAACTTTCGTAGATTAAGTAATTATGTATGATAAAATAGGTTATTAGTAATATATATTTATATAGTAGTTTATTAGCTTATTACATATATATTAGGCTATTAGTATATCAATTTAGTACAGCTCATTGGTTTATGTAAGCATAATAGGTATTAATAATTTAGTATATGTATTGTATCAATATTATTTATTATAATTGCAACGTATTATATTTTGTTATTCGCATTGCTTAAGCCTACTCACATGAATTTTACTTGCACAAATAAGCAAAGCAGCAACTACCCGAAAATCCAATTACTTCCCTCATTCCTCACATTCACGTGCACACTAATCAAGCCCTGCATGCACGACTAATTCGCTTTCAGCCTTAACTTAAATGCCAGCTTTTATCTTATCTTTACTTATAGGTTTGAATTCAAAAAAAGAGCAGCAACTTCAGTATTGATTCTTAGCAACAAGAAGAGTTGAAAATCAAGGGAAAAGAAGAAAAAAGGGGCTGGACGTTTGAGAATGAGGCTGTTGAGATATTTCAGCAAATTGTTGGCACCTAGGAGGAGACTTTTTCCCTCTATTATATAGTTGGCTGAAACGATTCTAGAAGGAGTATGGTGCTCGTGTAGAATTTCATTCAACCAGTTGCCAATGTGCAGTCAACTCCGCAAGCTTGACCAAAGAAAGAAAAAATACAAACGACTCTCTTCGTATCTCGTTGACACCCAGAACATATAAGGATAAGAATTAAGCGGCAATAGCCAGTGACATTTCCTGTGTGTTTCTGGCTGGTCAGGGACATGATGAGCGAAAAGAAAATTCCCTGAGGCACGTCCATGGCCTGCAGTAGAGACAAATACGAAGTTGTGCTTGTTGGCTCTCCGTCGACGACGAATGCAAGTGTAGCTAGCCGAATTAAAAGAAAAGCCAGCCAAGGTTACTTTGCACGGCTGAGAGGAAAGCATTATATTCTGGTTTGCATTCTCTTGCAGTTATGATTGCTTAAATTCTATAAGGTGAAACATGCTTGACTTGCAGCGGAATTGAATACTTTTCTTTTTATAAAGGTTTTGAATTGTATTTGCTTTAGATTTTGTAACTAGAATGGTTTGGAGTAACTCTTATTGAATACATGTCAAATGTTAGAACCATTATCTCTTAAAAGATAATACTCAGAGTGTGCATGACTAGAATTTTTGAAAGCTTTGGATTAATTGTATATAAGATGGCATGAGTAAATTAAATCCGAAGGCATGAATGGAGTGGTTTAGAATGCATAAGAGCGATGGGTTTTAGTGTGCGCAATAAAACTTGAGATTCTCAGTCCCTTTCGACTTTATCCATGTAAGAGATTAGGATTAAAGTTTGCTCAAACATCTTGCTTAAAGGATTGATCATTGGTTTGTAATCTTGTGTTTAGACTTTTGCTAGCACCTTTAGCTTTAAATCCAGTTAAAAGATAATTGGCGTAGTCTAATCAAACTTAGGTAGATGATTCTTAGCTTCAAATTTAGTTAATAAGTTAACCACTAAGTTAGATTGAAATCAATCCTACTTAGGAATCTCAAAAAGTAATCTAGAATCCCAATTAACCATTAGGACTGCGCTATGCTCTAGGAGAGCCCACCAAGGAATAGTTTCGCACCAAGGTTTCTAGAGTAATTTGTTGATTACTTTGATTTCTAGTTTGAGAGCATGAACATTACCCTAAGACTCTAGTTTGAGCCTTAAAAGAAGTGTGAAGTTAAGCTGTAAGCAAGGATGAGTCACCCTCTTTACGCCCTAATTGTTTAATTCTGCCGGTCGATTTGAGTAATTGAACCATTTTCTATTTGTTTAGGGTTTGTTTGATTGTGAAACGCTCCCCTACCGAAGTGGCTTCTAGTATAAAATCTTCAAAAAGAATTTAAGTTGCATTTTCGACTTTAGAGAAAATTAAGTCATAGAGTTTGACCCAAGTTTAGCCTCTTTGTGGAAGAATGACCCTGTACTTGTACATTGCATTACATATGATCCATGCAGTTTCCGGCATCTCTAGGGTTCATACCTAACAAAACGATCAAACTACACCCAAAATAAAAAGCAGATTTATTTGGTTCTTTAAGAGCCAGACATTTTGCTAATTCTTCTAAAACTAACTAAACCCAAAATTAAAAGCAGATTTCTTTGAAATATGGTAATCAGAGTAAAAGCAGATCACTTGGATGCTAGGACGTAGGGGTTAAGAGTAAGACAAATTGCTAATTCTTTAAACAAAAGCCTACGATCTAAAATTCTAACCTATTTCCTATAGCTATAAACAAGCTGCAAATTCTTTAAACAAAAACCTATATAAAGATAGAGAACTAAAAATTAAACTTTCATTTTCACTCAATATTTAAATGCAAAACTAAAAGTGCAAAATAAACACAAAGAACAAAAAATAAAAAAAAATAGGAAAATTAGACACAAAAAATAAAAAATCTTACCTAGTTGACCACCGACTTCTTGTTGAGCCCACGTGTGTTGGTGTTGACATGATCTCGCCGTGAGTGTTAAGTGAAAATGGCTGTGTGAGTGTTGTGTGTGATTGAAAATGCTTGTGGCCTACATGAGTACATAACAGCGTGAATGCGTGTGCGACTGCGGCATTAAAAGGCGATCGTCAGCGACTTAGTGTACAGCGTGCCAGCATGGTCAAGCTCAAGCGTGAAGGATTGGGCGATTGGGATTTGGGTGACTAATGTGCCTTTAAAATGGAAGCCCTAAAAGGTCATGCAAGCGTACGGACCATGTACTATAGGAGGTATTATTGCGAGTGTCGAACTACAGGGAGGCTCAAAGTCTGGTAAAATCCTAAACCAGTGCATTCTAGTAGAAGCTTGAAAAGAAACCTAACTTAGTCATCTTTTTGTAGCTTTTAGATTTTAGGGAGCTAAGAGGGAAACGAAAGGACTAAGCTAATCAAGGGGGATTATATTACGATTAGTATGCCCTAAAGCTCACTTGTATATAATATTTTAGATGTCAAAACAATGTATAATCATTTTGTTAAATGGCATTATGAGTTTTTCTTACATATTATCTGTGGTATGTTTTATTGATGTATGTATAAAGGCCCCTTGACTTGAACTAATGACTTGGGTGCATGGTGAGGCTGGATGCACAGTAGGTCCAAGTCTAGATTTAGTCACGTCATAAATTAAGTCTATAACCAAATGGTAGTATTGGGCACTCTACCTAGATAAGGTTATATTAAGCAAGTCTCCTCATTGAGGGTGATATACCTAGGTCATTGAAGGACTTTTCGGATTTGTCTCAACCATAAGCGCACAGGACGTGTGTAGTTCAATGTGTACAAGTGTGGGGTTAAATCCACGAGAAGGCCTAACGTGTATGGTGTCCTAAGCTAAGTGCGTCCTAAAAGCTATGTGTTGAGGTCCTAACTACAATGTTTTTAGGGTTTTTGGTTAAAGGGAGCTCGGGAAAAGTAAACCTAATCTAAGAACAAAAAAAAAAAAAGGCAGTGTATGTGTGTATGATGAGGGAATCAAGCGATCTAAGGGAGTCAAATGTCAGAAATGGGGGACTAGGGTGATTATGTCTTGCCTATGGGTGATTACTACATCTTTCTAGGGTTACTTGATGGATTGTACTAAGTGCTCTAATCTAGACCTATAATCAGCCTCCTAATTGGTATCCTAAGTCTCAGTATGAGTACGTCCATAGGTGGTGATGCCTAGCAGTATGGCGTGATCTTTATGACTTAGGAATTAGGGCTAGCCAATAAGGTTCTAGGTGAGTATAGATCGATCTAACCCTTGCACTTAGTCCTTTAATTAGTTCACTAATCTGACCCTAAGACTCGGTGCAAGTCCGTCTCTAAGCTTCTTCTTACTTAGAGCTGTGGCATGGTCCTTAAGAACCTAGGGCGCTAGGGTGGACTAACTAGCCTTCCTAAGTGAACTAAGGTCAACTAAACCTATTTGGACTCCTATTGGTTAGATTTAAAGCCAAAGGGGACTTAACCTAGGCTAGTTTCTAATTATGCACCATCGATTGCATCACAATAGCAAAATTTGACATTAAAGCACAAAGCAAACATATGTAAGGCATGGCGTTCAAGAAAACTCTGAAATATTCTACTAGTAAACAAATAGACATGCTTAGATTACACCAATTTAAGCAATGGCACCTGACATGTATGTAATAGAAGTTATTTATGCTATTTGATATGCCAACACACACATAGACATATATATAAATGCCTACTTCATGAAATCACCACACAAACTCATAGACATGCTAGCATAATGATTTAGAAATGGTTAATAGAAAAATAGACTTCAATAAACATATACTATATCATTGAGGCATTTCAATAAACATATAGACATGTATGTAAAATAGCCTTTGAAAACCTAAGCATAAAGCATATAATACACAAATCCATCAAGTACCCATTACATAAGAGTAATAATCAATTCATAAATACAAGAATAATCACCCTACATAGCTCTAATCATACATATTTAGATTTGGGATAAAAGAGAGATACCCTTCTATCCAAATCCTAACTTTACAATCCATGAGCTACGCCCAAATCCTTGTGTTTGATCCTCTTCAACGCTTGATTCCAAAGTGCTTTTGTGCATGGAAGATTGTGTGAGAGGTGGGAGATGAGAGGATTAGGGTTTTGGGATATGGGTGTGAAAGAATATGACTTCTTGTTTTATAAAATGGCCAAAAGAGGGCTTATATAGTCAATTTTCCGCGACTAGGAAACACCTAACCGGTGCACCAGTACCAAGGGACCTCAATTCTGCAAGAGGAGGGTTGCTAACTGGTTTTACCGGTCTAGTGAGCCGGTGCACCGGTTCTCTGAAGGGCACTCAGCCGGCTCTTCTTGTTTTGCTCCATTCAGCTTCGTTTTGGCTTTGATTCGCACGCGGTTTTTTTCTATGGCTTCGATCACTTCTGGGAATCTCCCAAGCCATTTTTCTTCATCTTTTCCATCTCATAAACATGTGCAAACTTAGTCCATGTCCCCTTTGGTTGCAAGCTCCAAATTTGGCTCCCGTTGCGCTCGGTTTCATTCAGTTACTTCGTTCTTTGTCCGGGAGCTTGCAAATGCAATCTTCTTGCTTTCTTCTCATCCAAAACACCTTTGGCTTCACTTTGTCATCACCTCTTCATCATTTTAAGCTCTAAGCATTCTTCCAAATCTCACCTAAAAGACAAGTTAAGTGCACTTTAGTGTAGCATTTATGCTTTAAGCTCGACTATAGACATCTACAGCCTAATACGCTCAAGTATGACATAAATGATATACTAATACACCTAATAGAGCACAAAACACCTCAAAATAGATATAGAAATATAATGCAAAATCACAAACAAAACCAACACATCATTGGTCATATGGCTTGAAAGTCATTCTCAAGATCAGGATTCCATGCCAAGGATGGTTGGCAATTGGACAAGTGACCCAAAAGAAAAGATGTAGCTAAGGAGGTAATAGTATACAAGCCAAAGGACCAGCCTTAGTTGTGGGTATACATAGAGGGGCATTATGATCGGTTATTTAGTAGCTCAAAGACAAAGTTCACATTCTTTTGTGATAAGCTTTTGGGTAATAGCAATTATTCTTGGAGTGCAACTTTGATCTTATGGTGGAATAGATTGGAGTTAAAAATAATTATTATTATGTCACTTAAATCGGGCAAGGACATTTTTTATTATTTTTGGAAGCCAAGGTTAATTGTGTCTTCTTGGTCCCTTCCCTAGTTGAAATGACTTTGTAAAAGTAATCTTGAAAGAGAAAATTCTATATTGTGGTAGTACCCTTATTGGGCCAAAGCTTGGAATTGGGTTTGGGCTTTCTTTAGAGTCCAAGATAACCTATTTTGGCTTGGATGGTTTCTTATTGGGTTTGGGGCTCTACATGGATTATGGACTATGTGCTGGGCTTGAATTGTAGGTTTGGCCCAATCTTCCAAGACATGTACTAGAAAGTTACTACAAGAAAAATTCAAATTGTACAAGTAACTTTCATGACATGTGTCAAACATTTACTACTAGGAAAAAGTTTCCCACATGGAAAGTTTACAAGGTTTAGGTGCCAAACTTTTTCTATAAATAGGCAAGACCTTAAACCATTTCTAGCATCAAAAAATTTTGTAGTTGATCTCTTCCATTTTGGCAAGACAATACAACACATAGTCCACACTTATTTTGTGGTTTTTTGCTTTAGATTTTCAAGAGCATATTACTTTGCTTCTTCCCACAGAAGAGGCTATTCTCTTAAGACAAGTCTCTTTAACCATAGGGAAAAAGACTAGGGAGTTTCATATTGTGACACCCTAATAGTAAATTTTTTTGTGCCCTTTGTTCGTAAGTGGGAACGAAGCTCGTGACGGTTTTAGTTTCTTCAAAGGCCCCACGTTTCAAGAGGTTAGCTTTACATATTTTGCAAATACTAGTTATGTTTTATATGTTCTTAAGCATGTTCTTGTGTGTGTTATGTGGTTATTTTATTTTCTTGGCATGTTTTCTTGGTAGAATTCTTTTGAAAATTTGGACTAGGATAGACCACATGTAATATTATCGATTCTACAATTGGTATCAGGGCTTAGATTCACACATAATATGGTTAGACTATGCAAGAATATTGTATTTGCATAAATATGCTAGTCATCTTGTGAGTGGCAAGATTAGGAAATGTTGTGTTGCATATACTTGTGGTTTTATGCTTGTATGTGCAGTTAATATAAAATCTCTTTGATGGTTCGTATGTATGCATGATAGAGTTTCATGTACGGTCAACAAACCTTGGCCATAGGCGATTTCATGTATAGATCTTTATGGTTATTGCTTGTAGCTTCATTTAAAAGAAGCATAGGATGTTTTGATATCCTTGTAATGTTTCTTTTATGATTGTAAGCTTGTGTTAGCAATAGAAAAATACATTATTGTTGTAATCTTCTAGAGACAAAGGAGAGAAACAAGGAAAAATAACATACGAAAGCAAATATGTCTCAGTCGGTCGATCGACTCCTCCTTTGCAATCGACTGGCTCTGGCAAAAATTGCAACAAAGATTGCTATTTTATGCCTTTTGAATTGAAAATTGCAGGGAGCTATCAAAGAGGGATTCTAACATATTTTGGTGAATGTTTCTAATGCATTGATATATGTTTTAACATACTTGCATAAGCGTAAACATGATTACCACCTAGAAATATGTCCACTCATTAGGTTTTTAAAATTGGCCAGTCTTATGTGTTAATTTATGAGAGATAGTTAAGTTCATTTAAATAAGATTGCCTTAGACAAGATAATTGTAAGCAATTATGTCTAAAGATACCATGCAATCTCATGACAAAAATGAAACACTTAACTTGAAATTTACAATATGACAATCTAAGGGTCATTGCACCCAGATTTAGGTAAATAATCTATTATGGTATTGCAATGTTTTAGTAACACAAAGGGAATTCGCAAAAACCAAACTGTTTCATAAATCCAAAGCGTGTTTAGATCTAAAACAAAAAACAAGAATACCAAAAATAGAGAAAACCCTTATGTTAAAATATTGAGTGGGAGAGGGGACTAGAAATACCCCACGGCTTTCCATATCTGATTGATGCTTGATATGCTATTTGAGTACAAGCCTAAATAGCCCACAAGTGCATGGGACATGTGTAGTACAGTGTGTGCAAGTGCAGGGTCGAATCCACAGGAAGGCTACCTTAGTTTAGTCTCTATGTGCTCGGGTGCCTTAAACTAGCTACGTGCGTGTGTGTACTTACTTTGGGATGGAAGGGAGCTCGGAAAAAGAAAAATAAAAACTAATCTATGGAGAAACTTAAATAAGCCAAACTAAGAAAGAAAATACTAATAAAGAAGAAAGGGACCTAGGGCGATTGCATTGGAACAAGACTTGGGCTATGATAACAGATGAGGTCTATCTAAGGCTCGGGACTTCTACTACCATTGTGTTGATTGGGGGCTCTCTTAACCAATACTAGTGGTTTAACCCGTTAGCTGGATTTAAAGCTAAGGGCCAATCCCTCCTAGCCTACGCAATCCGTGCTTAGAACTTATCCTCTTGGCTGGATTTAAAGCCAAGGACTAGCACCTAAACACTATGTGACATTAAGGCACGATTAACCAACACTAACGCGGGTAAGGAATACTCTAGTCTAGGTTAACTTATCCACTTGGCTGGATTTAAAGCCAAGGACTAGCACCTAAACTCGACTAAGCATAGCATGCAACCTATTAGCTAGATTTAAAGCTAAAGCCTACTCTACTAAGCAAAGCCATGAGATTAAGCACAATCACATCACCCATATAAGTAGATAAGAGCATTTGAAGCACAAATAACACATGCATATTCGCTTAGCCATTTTAACAAACACATAGAAATGTTTGATTTCCAATACATAGACATATTGAATCATGCCATAAATTTATGTAAATAAACATATATTAAGAGCCAAAGATCTACACAAATCCATTATTCAAAGCCCTAATCTAATATATAATTACAATCAACCCTAAATTTAGCCTAATCTAGCAACATATTTACAAGAAATAGAGAAAGAACAACAAGAACTTCCCTAAATTCTTGCTTCCAAATCTGGACAAATCCTTTAAATCTTTGTTTAATGCTTCAATCCTAGTTTGGTGTGGGGTTTAGATGATGGTATAGGGTGTTTTGTGAAGTGGGTAAAGGGTTAGGATTTATTAGGATTTAAGAAATAAAAGTTCCTCCATTGGAAATGAGCTGAAACGAGCAATTTATAAACAGCTTCAGCGTACAGTCGGTCGACCAGCTGCTCCTCTTTCTTACTCGACCGGCTTAAATCATAATGCTCTCTGGATTAGCCGGTCGACCAGCTCCTTGAAGAACTCAACCAGCTTAAATTCTTTATTCTCTGGAGCGGCCGGTCGACCTAGACAGTCGACCGGCTCTTCTTCTAAGTTGACCGGCTGGACTAGAATGATCTCTTCTTTATTCCTTTTCTTCTGGTCTTCATCCGTTAGCTCATTTCTTCCTCGCATAAGCTTGAACCCTTCCAAAACACTCCTAAAACATGGAATATAACACTTAGTATAGTATTTATGCACCTAAATACATTATGTACAAATATTAACAATAATGCATAAACTTTATACTAAGTGCAGTCAATTATACTCTAAACACCCTTAAATGTGAATGCAAAAACTAGATGCAAACACGCACAAATGACACACATCAACACCCCCAAACCTACCCTTTGCTTGTCCTCAAGCAAGCGTAAATGATGTCTATCCTCATGCGTTTCAAAGAGTTGCCAATTGCATTGACTTGTTATCTTTTCGCATCCAAGGGGTACAAGGGGTCATTCCTTTCATGTAAGGGCTTCCCTAGTCTTTTTTAGATCCTCCTTTCAATCACACGGGGTCTCACACCTCTTGGGAATGTCACCAAGTAGCTAGAACCACCACAAACTTAGGATTCCAACTCACGCACTCGGGATGTTGATACGTCATGCTCTATCGACTAACATGGCCTCCCAATATGCACTTAGCCCCAAAGATACAAGAAAGAGAAGATACATCATAATGGCTCACATTGACGTAAGAGCCTTATTCACAACACATGAAAGAACAAAAGAGATACTTGTGTCAACTTGACATTATGTCACTTGACACTTATTCAACATGGTTCACTTTTCAATCTTTTTGTTGCCTTTTTGGCTTTTTTTTTCTTTTTTCTTATTTTTTTTCAATTCATTTTTTTTCAATACAAAAATAGAACAAAAAGAAAGGAAAAAGAAGAGGCTAAGGCACACTAAAAGAACCAATCAAGGAATGGGCACTCATATCAATAACCCCTTAAAAACACTTTTTCCAACCAAATTGTGGGGAAACTACAAGGTATATTCTTAGAAATGCTCACTCTCCATAGTTTTCAAAAGGATTCTCTTCAAAGTCTAGGTTATACCCTACACTCCATTTACTCCCTACAATACACCCTGATCTTCTTCAATCAATTAAGTCAATAACAGAAGCCAACTCTCCAACCAACATGGAGATAAACTAACTCAAAATATGCAAAAAATTGAAAAATTTGAACACATTTTAAGCAAAAATAAGATATGGCAAGCAAATCTATCCCACATATGATATAAACAATAAGTGAGCAACTACATCCCCAAACCTAAACTTTGCTTGTCCTCAAGCAAAAATCACAAAGCCACACGACAAGCAATCAACATGAAACACATATGGGGAATGCGGAGAGGGATAGATAAGGACAAGTAAAAGATGGATAGATGCCACCTTGTTTCCATGTAGTCCGCAAATGCCAAAGATAATCTAATGATCTACTAGCCACTATCTTTTGTGGAAAGCACTAATGCTCAAAAAAACAAAGAAAAGATTAGAAGATATGCTATGCAAGCTCACATTGACATTTGAAATGATAAACAAGGATGTAAACACAGGGTAAGGGATTGATGCACAAATGAAGGAAAAGAGGAAGAACAAGTAAGGGAGTAAAAATCTAACCTACTAAGAATGAAAATAAACAAAAGAAAGCCTAAAATATAAAAGGGTAAGATAAACAAAAGCAATCTAATCTATTATGTACAAAGCAAGAATAAATACAAGAAAACTAATCTACTACATACAAAGTCAAAGGCAAATAAATACAAGGAAAACAAGAAAAATATGAACAAGCCTAGGGTGCCTCCTAGTAGCGCTAGATTGCCTCCAGCCAGGCGCCAATGTTAGAGTAAAACATGCTTAAAGTTGCGTGGCACAAATTGCCGAATAATCATCAAAGCACAGAATGTAGAGGGAAAAGGGTCATGCACTAAGGGTTGGGGCGATGAATGCATGATGCACCCCTTTTCAAGATCCCACCCCAAAATATCAAATGAGCATGTGGGTGCAAATGTGGAATGAAGCATGCTTAAACATGAAAAATCATATCCCAGTTGCTCTTTAATTAGCCATCCCATGGCCTTTTTCTCAAAATCAAGGGCTAAAAATACACCATCCTCATGGGTTAAAGATAAGTCAAATGCATGCAACATAAGAAACGTGTTTTCTAACCCTAGATGAAAGTGTTCTATGCAAGAAGGCACAAACATGAGCTCTAAAGAGGGAGGCTCAATAGAATGGGCAAGGGGAGTAAGAATGACATTGGGAGAAGAAGGAGCAAGGATAGGGGAATTGGACGTACTACACTCTTCTTCTCCACAAAATATAGAATTTTCAAGCCTAGGACATTCTGACTCCTCACTAGGGGTGGATTCGATCTTAATGGGTTCTATTTCCATCAATGATTCATCAAACATCCAAAAAGACCCATAGATCATTCTTTTAACCACACCAATTTATTTTTTATGTGTCTTCTTAGAGTTGTTATTCTTTTCAACATCGTGATTCTTAACTCCAAGAGACTTATCATCTAAATCCTCTGAAATTGATGTCTTGTTTTCCCTAATGGATGACTTTAAACCTTCACTACCTAAAGTCTCTTTAAACTCAACAATACATTCATCACTAGTGGGTGTCATCTCACCATCATGTTCTTCACCAAGGGTAGGCACAAATGAAGGGGACAAAGGGGACTCAACGGATTCCTCATCATGTATACATAAATGCTCAAGGGGAGAATACGCGCTAAACTCTCTAAATGCCGACTCGGAATGCAATTGAGTACTATCGACATCAGATTCAACCTCTATGTGTGTAGGTAATGTAGGAAGAGAAGGAAGGTTAGGTTCACGTGACTCATTGGGTGGCGACAAAAGCACAAGAGGATAGGGTATTATTTCCTCTAAAACATAACCATAAGAGTCATCAAGAACCAAATTATCATTAAGCTCATCTTTATCCTCACTACAAGATGTTATCTCTCCATCAACCTCTCTTTCTAGTTGTCTCTCCAATACATCATCATTTTCACCCCTAGTCATCTCATCGTTAGGTCTCATCTCTATCCCATCAACTCGTTCTAAAGGTATCTCAAAAGTCTCACTAATGAGTTGCATACTCTCAGCCATTCTCTTCAAGCGCTCTCCTAGAGATTTGGATTCTCGCTTAAAACTCTCTAGTTCCTCTTAATTAGATTGGAGGAGAGATTGGGATTGCTCAAGCATTTGATCTAGTTGCTCCGAGAGTGTAGACATAACGGAAGAGGGTTCAACCAAGTGAAAAGGGTAGTCATGTTGAAAATCATTTTGCACATAACCATAAAAAAACTTGGGAGAGTAATGGGTGGAAACAGAAGATGTTGGAGGTGGATAATCGAAACTAGAAGGTGAATGGAATAAAGAGTCATCTTGACCCCATTGTGAAAATGCATGATGTTGCTCCCTAGAATCATGATAGCTAGATGTAGATGCATGCATGGGCGTATAATTGCTAGGGGTATAGGGCGTTGCTTGCAATCGGGGATAAGAGTGGAAGGTGGGATAAGCACGAGAAAAGTGAGCACGGCTTCCACAATGATTGCAATAATAAGAATATGCATCCCTATAGTCATGATTACTAAATGAAGATGCATGAGATATTGCATGACAATAGGGGTCATTAGTAGCACTAGCCCTAGGTGGGGAATTCTCGTGAGGACCGAAAACGGTAAAATGCATGGAACTTCCACACAAGCGACATGCATAAGGGACACGTTCGGGTGATGGGGAAGAGGATACAAGTGACCACCAAGAAACATTAGGATCGGTCATATCCAATGAATCACAAGTAAAACCTATTCATAATCAATTTTTTTTTAATTTTTAAAAAAAAATTTTTTGAGAGATTTTTTTTTGTTTTTTTAATTTTTTTTAATTTTTTAGTTTTAAAAAAATGGAAAGCAAGTAAAGATAGTGCACACACAAGAAACCAATCGCAAACACAAAAGCACACAAAGAACCAATACCATGCCTCTCCGGCAACGGCGCCAAAAACTTGATATGCTATTTGAACACAAGCCTAAATAGCCCGCAAGTGTACGGGACATGTGTAGTACAGTGTGTGCAAGTGCGAGGTTGAATCCACAAGGAGGCTACCTTAGTTTAGTCTCTATGTGCTCGGGGGCCTTAAACTAGCTATGTGCGTGTGTGTACTTACTTTGGGATGGATGAGAGCTCAGAAAAAGGAAAATAAAAACTAATCTATGGAGGAACTTAAAGGAGCCAAACTAAGGAAGGAAATACTAATAAAGAAGAAGGGGACCTAGGGCGATTGCATTGCAACAAGACTTGGGCTATGATAACAGATGAGGTCTATCTAAGGCTCGGGACTTCTATTGCCGTTGTGTTGAGCGGGGGCTCTCTTAACCAATACTAGTGGTTCAACCCGTTAGCTAGATTTAAAGCTAAGGGCCAATCCCTCCTAGCCTATGCAATCCGTTCATAGAACTTATTCTCTTGGCTGGATTTAAAGACAAGGACTAGCACCTAAACACTACGTGACATTAAGGCTCGATTAACAAACATTAACGTGGGTGAGGGATACTCTAGTCTAGGTTAACTTATCCGCTTGGCTGGATTTAAAGCCAAGGACTAGCACCTAAACTAGACTAAGCATGGCATGTAACCTATTAGCTGGATTTAAAGCTAAAGCCTACTCTACTAAGCAAAGCCATGAGATTAAGCACAATCACATCACCCATATAAGTGGATAAGAGCATTTGAAGCACAAATAACACATGCATATTCGCTTAGGCATTTTAACAAATACATAGACATATTTGATTTCCAGTACATTGACATATTGAATCATGCCATAAATTTATGTCAATAAACATATATTAAGAGCCAAAGATCTACAAAAATCCATTATTCAAAGCCCTAATCGAATATACAACAACAATCAACCATAAATCTAGCCTAATCTAGCAACATATTTACAAGAAATAGAGAAAGAACAAGAAGAACTTCTCTAAATTCTTGCTTCCAAATCCATACAAATCCTTCAAATCTTTGTTTAATGCTTCAATCCTAGCTTCGCATGGGGTTTAGATAGTGGTTTATGGTGTTTTGTGAAGTGAGTAAAGGGTTAGGGTTTATTAGGATTTAAGAAATAAAAGTTCCCCCCCTGGAAATGAGCTGAAACGAGCAATTAATAAACATCTTTAGCGCACAGCCGGTCGATCTAGCTGGTTGACCGGCTCCTCCTTCTTGCTCGACCTGCTTAAATCATGATGCTTTCTGGAATGGCCGGTCGACCTGCTCTCCTTGAGGAACTCGACTAGCTTAAATTCTTTATTCTCTGGAGCGACCGGTCGACCGTCTTCTAAGTTGACCGGCTGGATCAGAATGATCTCTTCTTCATTCCTTTTCTTTCGGTCTTCATCCGTTAGCTCATTTCTTCCTTGCATAAGCTTGAACGCTTCCAAAACACTCCTAAAACATGGAATATAACACTTAGTATAGTATTTATGCACCTAAAAACATTATGTACAAATGTTAACAAATATGCATAAACTTTATACTAAGTGCACTTAATTATACTCTAAACACCCTTCAATGTGAATACAAAAACTAGATGCAAGCACACACAAATGACAAACATCATGAGCTAACGGATGAAGACCAGAAGAAAAGGAATAAAGAAGAGATCATTCTGATCCAGCCGATCAACTTAGAAGAAGAGCCGGTCGACCGTCACAGTCGACCGGCCGCTCCAGAGAATAAAGAATTTAAGCCGGTCGAGTTCCTCAAGGAGCTGGTCGACTGGCTAGGTCGACTGGCCATTCTAGAGAGCATCATGATTTAAGCCTGTCGAGTAAGAAAGCCGGTCGACCGGCTGTGCGCTGAAGCTATTTATAAATTGCTCATTTCAGCTCATTTCCAAAGGAGGAACTTTTATTTCTTAAATCCTAATAAACCTTAACACTTTACCCGCTTCACAAAATACCCTAAACCACCATCCAAACCCACACTAAGCTAGGATTGAAGCATTAAATAAAGATTTGAAGGATTTGTACGGATTTGGAAGCAAGAATTTAGGGAAGTTCTTCTTGTTCTTTCTCTATTTCTTGTAAATATGTGGCTTGATTTAGGGTTGATTGTTGTTGTATATTAGATTAGGGATTTGAATAATGGATTTGTGTAAATCTTTGACTCTTAATACATGTTTATTTACATAAATTTATGGCATGATTCAATATGTCTATGTATTGGAAATCAAATATGTCTATGTGTTTGATAAAATGCCTAAACAAATATGCATGTGTTATTTGTGCTTCAAATACTCTTATCTACGTATATGTGTGATGTGATTGTGCTTAATCTCATGGCTTTGCTTAAAAGAGTAGGCTTTAGCTTTAAATCCAGCTAATAGGTTACATGCTATGCTTAGTCGAGTTTAGGTGCTAGTCCTTGGCTTTAAATCCAGCCAAGCGGATAAGTTAACCTAGACTAGAGCATCCCTCACCCGCGTTAGTATTGGTTAATCGAGCCTTAATGTCACGTAGTGTTTAGGTGCTAGTCCTTGGCTTTAAATCCAGCCAAAAGGATAAGTTCTAAGCACGGATTGTGTACACTAGAAGAGATTGGCCCTTAGCTTTAAATCCAGCTAATGGGTTGAACCAGTAGAATTGGTTAAGAGAGCCCCCGATCAACACAACGGCAATAGAAGTCCCGAGCCTTAGATAGACCTCATCTGTTATCATAGCCTAAGTCTTGTTGCAATGCAATCGCCCTAAGTCCCCTTCTTCTTTATTAGTGTTTCCTTCCTTAGTTTGGCTCCTTTAAGTTCCTCCATAGATTAGTTTTTATTTTCCTTTTTTTGTGCTCCCTTCCATCCCAAAGTAAGTGCACACACGCACGTAGCTAGTTTAAGGCACCCAAGCACATAGAGACTAAACTAAGGTAGCCTCCCTGTGGATTCGACCCCGCACTTGCACACACTGTACTACACACGTCCCGTGCACTTGCGGGCTATTTAAGCTTGTGCTCAAGTAGCATCTCAAGTTTTTGGCACCGTTGTCGGGGAGGCATGGAATTGGTTCATTGTGTGCTTTTGTGTTTGCGATTGGTTGCTTGCGTGTGCACTATCTTTACTTGCTTTCCATTTTTTGAAAACTGAAAAAAAATTTTAAAAAAAAATCTCTCGAAAAATTTTTTTTTAAAAATTTAAAAAATTTAATTATGAAGAGGTTTTACTTGTGATTCATTGAATATGGCCAATCCTAATCCTTCTTGGTGGTCACTTGTATCCTTTCCTCACCACCCGAACGTGTCCCTTATGCATATCGCTTGTGTGGAAGTTTCATGCATCCTGCCATTTTCTGTCCCCACGAGAATTCCCAACCTAGGGTTAGTGCTACTAATGACCCCTATAGTCATGCAACATCTCATGCATCTTCATTTAGTAATCATGACTATAGGGATGCATATTCTTGTTATTGCAATCATTGTGGAAGTCGTGCTCACTTTTCTGGTGCTTGTCCCACCTTCCACTCTTATCCTCGATTGCATGCAATGTCCTATGCCCATAGCAATCATACGCCCATGCATGCATCTACATCTAGCTATCATGATTCTAGGAAGCAACATCATGCATTTTCACAATGGGGTTAAGATGACTCTTTATTCCATTCACCTTCTAGTTTCGATTGTCCACCTCCACCACCTTCTGTTTCCACCCATTACTCTCCCGAGTTTTTTGATGGTTATATGCAAAATGATTTTCAACATGACTACCCTTTTCACTTGGTTGAACCCTCCTCCGTTATGTCTACACTCTCGGAGCAACTAGATCAAATGCTTGAGCAATCCCAATCTCTCCTCCAATCTAATCAAGAGGAACTAGAGAGTTTTAAACGAGAATCCAAATCTCTAGGAGAGCGCTTGAAGAGAATGGCTGAGAGTATGCAACTCATCAGTGAGACTTTTGAGATACCTTTAGAACGAGTTGATGGGATAGAGATGAGACCTAACAATGAGGTGACTAGGGGTGGAAATGATGATGTATTGGAGAGACACTAGAAAGAGAGGTTGATGGAGAGATAACATCTTGTAGTGAGGATGAAGATGAGCTTAATGATAATTTGGTTCTTGATGACTCTTATGGTTATGTTTTAGAGGAAATAATACCCTATCCTCTTGCGCTTTCGTCGCCACCCAATGAGTCACGTGAACCTAACCTTCCCTCTCTTCCTCTATTACCTACACACATGGAGATTGAATCTGATGTTGATAGTACTCAATTGCATTCCAAGTCGGCATTTAGGGAGTTTAGCTTGTATTCTCCCCTTAAGCATTCATGCATACATGATGAGAAATCCGTTGAGTCCCCTTTGTCCCCTCCATTTGTGCCTACCCCTGGTGAAGAGCATGATGGTGAGATGACACCCACTAGTGATGAATGTATTGTTGAATTTAAAGAGACTTTAGCTAGTGAAGGTTTAAAGTCATCCATTAGGGAAAACAAGACATCAATTTCAGAGGTTTTAGATCATAAGTCTCTTAGAGTTGAGAATCACGATGCTGAAAAGAATAACAACTCTAAGAAGACACATAAAAAAGAAATTGATATGCTTAGAAGAATGATCTATGGGTCTTTTTGGATGTTTAATGAATCATTGATGGAAATAGAACCCATTAAGATCAAATCCACCCCTAGTAAGGAGTTAGAATGTCCTAGGCTTGAAAATTCTATATTTTGTGAAGAAGAAGAGTGTAGTACGTCCAATTCCCCTATCCTTGCTCCTCCTTCTCCCAATGTCATTCTCATTTCCCTTGCCTATTCTATTGAGCCTCCCTCTTTGGAGCTCAAGTTTGTGCCTTTTTGCATAGAACACTTTCATCTAGGGTTAGAAAACACGTTTCTTATGTTGCATGCATTTGACTTATCTTTAACCCATGAGGATGGTGTATTTTTAACCCTTGATTTTGAGAAGAAGGCCATAGGGTGGCTAATGAAAGAGCAATCGGGACATGATTTTTCACGTTTGAGCATGCTTCATTCCACATTTGCACTGACATGCTCATTTGATATTTTGGGGTGAGATCTTGAAAAAGGGTACATCATGCATTCATCGCCCCAACCCTTAGTGCATGACCCTTTTCCCTCTACGTTCTGTGCTTTGATGATTATTTGGCAATTTGTGCCACACAACTTTTAACATGTTTTACTCTAACATTGGCGCCCGGCTGGGGGCGTTAAATCTAGCGCTACTAGGAGGCACCCTAGGCTTGTTCATATTTTTCTTGTATTTATTTGCCTTTGCCTTTGTATATAGTAGATTAGTTTTCTTGTACTTATTCTTGCTTTGTACATAATAGATTAGATTGTTTTTGTTTATCTTACCTTTTAATAGTTTAGGCTTTCTTTTGTTTGTTTTCATTCTTAGTAGGTTAGATTTTTGCCCCCTTACTTGTTCTTGCTCCTTTCCTTCATTTGTGCATCAATCCCTTACCCCTTGTTTATCATTTCAAATGTCAATGTGAACTTGCATAGCATATCTTCTAATCTCTTCTTTGTTTTTTTTGAGCATTAGTGCTTTCCACATAAGATAGAGGCTAGTAGATTATTGGATTGTCTTTGGCATTTGTGGATTACATGGAAACAAGGTTGTATCTATCCATCTTTTGCTTGTCCTTATCTATCCCTCTCCGCATTCCCCATATGTGTTTCATGTTGATTGCTTGTCATATGGCTTTGTGATTTTTGCTTGAGGACAAGCAAAGTTTAGGTTTGGGGTGTGGTTGCTCATTTATTGTTTATATCATATATGGGATAGATTTGCTTGCTATATCTTATTTTTGCTTAAAATGTGTTCAAATTTTTCAATTTTTTGCATATTTTGAGTTAGTTTATCTCCACGTTGGTTGGAGAGTTGGCTTTTGTTATTGACTTAATTGATTTGAGAAGGTCAGGGTGTATTGTGGTGAGTAAATGGAGTATAGGGTATAACCTAGACTTTGAAGAGAATCCTTTTGAAAACTATGGGGAGTGAGCATTTCTAAGAATACACCTTGTAGTTTCCCCACAATTTGGTTGGAAAAAGTGTTTTTAAAGGGTTGTTGATATGAGTGCCCATTCCTTGATTGGTTCTTTTAGTGCGCCTTATCCTCTTCTTTTTCCTTTCTTTTTGTTCTATTTTTGTATAAAAAAATGAAATGAAAAAAATAAAAATAAAAAAAAGCCAAAAAGGCAACAAAAAGATTAAAAAGTGAAGCATGTTGAATAAGTGTCAAGTGACATAATCTCAAGTTGACACAAGTATCTCTTTTGTTCATTCATGTGTTGTGAATAAGGCTCTTATGTCAATGTGAGCCATTGTGATGTATCTTCTCTTTCTTGTATCTTGGGGCTAAGTGCATATTAGGAGGCCATGTTAGTTAATAGAGCATGAAGTATCAACATCCCGAGTGCGTGAGTTGGAATCCTAAGTTTGTGGTGGTTCTAGCTACTTGGTGACATTTCCAAGAGGTGTAAGACCCTGTGTGATTGAAGGGAGGATCCGAAAAAGACTAGGGAAGCCTTTACATGAAAGGAATGACCCCTTGTACCCCTTGGATGCGAAAAGATAACAAGTCAATGCAATTGGCAACTCTTTGAAAAGCATGAGGATAGACTTCATTTAGGCTTGCTTGAGGACAAGCAAAGGGTAGGTTTGGAGGTGTTGATGTGTATCATTTGTGCGTGTTTGCATCTAGTTTTTGCATGCACATTTAAGGGTGTTTAGAGTATAATTGAGTGCACTTAGTATAAAGTTTATGCATAATTGTTAAAATTTTGTACATAATGTATTTAGGTGCATAAATACTATACAAAGTGTTATATTCCATGTTTTAGGAGTGTTTTGGAAGGGTTCAAGCTTATCCGAGGAAGAAATGAGCTAACGGATGAAGACCGGAAGAAAAAGAATAAAGAAGAGATCATTCTGATCCAGCCGGTCAACTTAGAAAAAGAGCTAGTCGACCGTCGCTCTAGAGAATAAAGAATTTAAGCCGGTCGAATTCCTCAAGGAGCTGGTCGACCGGCTAGGTCGACCGGCCATTCCAGAGAGCATCATGATTTAAGCGGTCGAGTAAGAAAAAGGAGCCAGTCGGCCGGCTGTGCGCTGAAGCTGTTTATAAATTGCTCGTTTCAGCTCATTTCCAGGGGAGGAACTTTTATTTCTTAAATCCTAATAAACCCTAACCCTTTACCCACTTCACAAAACACCCTAAACCACCATCCAAACCCCACACCAAGCTAGGATTGAAGCATTAAACAAAGATTTAAAGGATTTGTACGGAATTGGAAACAAGAATTTAGGGAAGTTCTTCTTGTTCTTTCTCTATTTCTTGTAAATATGTTGCTAGATTAAGCTAGATTTAGGGTTGATTGTCGTTGTAGATTAGATTAGGCTTTGAATAATGGATTTGTGTTGATCTTTGGCTCTTAATACATGTTTATTTACATAAATTTATGGCATGATTCAATATGTCTATGTATTGGAAATCAAATATGTCTATGTGTTTGATAAAATGCCTAAACAAATATGCATGTGTTATTTGTGCTTCAAATACTCTTATCTACGTATATGTGTGATGTGATTATGCTTAATCTCATGGCTTTGCTTAAAAGAGTAGGCTTTAGCTTTAAATCCAGCTAATAGGTTACATGCTATGCTTAGTCGAGTTTAGGTGCTAGTCCTTGGCTTTAAATCCAGCCAAGCGGATAAGTTAACCTAGACTAGAGCATCCCTCACCTGCGTTAGTATTGGTTAATCGAGCCTTAATGTCACGTAGTGTTTAGGTGCTAGTCCTTGGCTTTAAATCCAGCCAAAAGGATAAGTTCTAAGCACGGATTGTGTACACTAGAAGAGATTGGCCCTTAGCTTTAAATCCAGCTAATGGGTTGAACCAGTAGTATTGGTTAAGAGAGCCCCCGATCAACACAACGGTAATAGAAGTCCCAAGCCTTAGATAGACCTCATTTGTTGTCATAGCCCAAGCCTTGTTGCAATGCAATCGCCCAAGCCTTGTTGCAATGCAATCGCCCTAAGTCCCCTTCTTCTTTATTAGTGTTTTCTTCCTTAGTTTGGCTCATTTAAGTTCCCCCATAGATTAGTTTTTATTTTCCTTTTTCCGAGCTCCCTTCCAGCCCAAAGTAACTTGATATGCTATTTGAGCACAAGCCTAAATAGCCCGCAAGTGCTCCTGACGTGTGTAGTTCAGTGTGTGCAAATGCGGGGCCGAATCCACAGGGAGGCTACCTTAGTTTAGTCTCTATGCGCTCGGGTACTTTAAACTAGCTACGTGCGTGTGTGTACTTATGTTGGGATGGAAGGGAGCTCGGAAAAAGGAAAATAAAAGCTAATCTATGGAGGAACTTAAAGGAGCCAAACTAAGGAAGGAAACACTAATAAAGAATGAGGTCTATATGAGGCTCGGGACTTCTATTGCCGTTGTGTTGATCGGAGGCTCTTTTAACCAATACTTGTGGTTCAACCTGTTAGCTGGATTTAAAGCTAAGGGCCAATCCCTTCTAGCCTACGCAATCCGTTCTTAGAACTTATCCTCTTGGCTGGATTTAAAGCCAAGGACTAGCACCTAAACACTACGTGACATTAAGGCTCGATTAACCAACACTAACGTGGGTGAGGGATACTCTAGTCTAGGTTAACTTATCCGCTTGGCTAGATTTAAAGCCAAGGACTAGCACCTAAACTCGACTAAGCATAGCATTTAACCTATTAGCTGGATTTAAAGATAAAGCCTACTCTACTAAGCAAAGCCATGAGATTAAGCACAATCACATCACCCATATAAGTAGATAAGAGCATTTGAAGCACAAATAACACATGCATATTTGTTTAGGCATTTTAACAAACACATAGACATGTTTGATTTCCAATATATAGACATATTGAATCATGCCATAAATTTATGTAAATAAACATGTATTAAGAGCCAAAGATCTACACAAATCGATTATTCAAAGCCCTAATCTAATATACAACAACAATCAACCCTAAATCTTGCCTAATCTAGCAACATATTTACAAGAAATAGAGAAAGAACAAGAAGAACTTCCCTAAATTCTTGCTTCCAAATCTGGACAAATCCTTCAAATCTTTGTTTAATGCTTCAATCCTAGCTTGGTGTGGGGTTTAGATAGTGGTTTAGGGTGTTTTGTGAAGTGGGTAAAGGGTTAGGGTTTATTAGGATTTAAGAAATAAAAGTTCCTCTCTTGGAAATGAGCTGAAACGAGCAATTTATAAACAGCTTCAGCGCAGAGCCGGTCGACTGGCTCCTTTTTCTTACTCGATCGACTTAAATCATGATGCTCTCTGGAATCGCCGGTCGACCTAGTCGGTCGACCGGCTCCTTGAGGAACTCGACCAGCTTAAATTCTTTATTCTCTGGAGTGATTGGTAGACCGTCCTCTTCTTCTAAGTTAACTGGCTGGATCAGAATGATTTCTTCTTTATTCCTTTTCTTCTGGTCTTCATCTGTTAGCTCATTTCTTCCTCGCATCGCTTGAACCCTTCCAAAACATTCCTAAAACATGGAATATAACACTTAGTATAGTATTTATGCACCTAAATACATTATGTACAAGTATTAACAAATATGCATAAACTTTATACAAAGTGCACTCAATTATAATCTAAACACCCTTAAATGTGCATTCAAAAACTAGATGCAGACATGCACAAATGACACACATGAACACCCTCAAACCTACCCTTTGCTTGTTCTCAAGCAAGCCTAAATGAAGTCTATCCTCATGCTTTTCAATGACTAGCACCTAAACTCGACTAATGGTAAATGTCATTAACTTTCCCATCCGAGGGTGACACTTTATCAAGATTTAGTAAGGTGAATTTAAAATATTTATTCGAAAGGGTGTTAGTGAGTTTGGCCATCTTATCGGTGGAATTCTTCACTAAAGATCGCCTCACACATCATTCATTAAAGTCACTACCCTATCGGAGGGCTTAAATCAAGAATGATATGGTGAATAAACATAAGGAATAGGTATACACTCAACTTAAGTGGTAGATTTGGCTATCCCATTGATATTGTTCACTATCAGATTTAAGAAACCAAATGAAACAGTGATTGAATTGTTCAATTGGATTATATCTAGGATCGATATTATTAAGTGTGGTGTATCCTAGTCCATATTTTCTAAATTATAACTAAGAAAACATGCTAGGAAAATAAAATAACCACATTACACACACAAGAACATGCTCAAGAACATATAGAATATAACTAGTACTTGCAAAAATATATAAAGCTAACCTCTTGAAGCGTGGAGCCTTTGATGAAGCTAAAACTGGTCACGAGCTTTGTTCCCGTTCACGAACAAGGCCACCAAAAATTTACTACAAGGGTGTCGCAATAAGCAACTCCCTAGTCTTCTTCCCTATGATTAAAGAGACTTATCTTGAGAGAATAGCCTCTTGTGTGGGATGAAGCAAAGTAATATGCTCTTGAAAAACTAGAGCAAAAATCACACAATAAGTGTGTACTATGTGTTGCAGTATTTTCTTGCCAAAAAGGAAGAAATCAACTACAAAGTGGAATACATAAAAGGTGTAGGGTCTTGTCTATTTATAGAGAGAACCTTGGCACCCAAAGTTGCTAAACTTTCAATGTGGGAGAAAATTTCCATGTAGTATTTCCTTTATGTAACTTGTCAATCTTGTCTTGGAAGACTTGTGCAAGTTGTCCACTTGTTTTTGTAGTATTTTGCAAGTTGTCCACTTGTCTTGGAAGACTTAGGCCAATCCCATTATCCAAGTCCAGCACATAGTCCATAATCCATGTGGAGGCCCAAGCCCAATAGGAAACCATCCTAGCCTAATTAGGTTATCTTGGACTTTAAAGAAAGCCCAAACCCAATTTCAAGCTTTGGCCCAATAAGTCTATTACCACAATATGGAATTTGCTCTTTCAAGATTACTCTCTCAAAATCATTTCAACTAGGGAAGGGACCAAGAAGACACAATTATCATTGGCTTCCAAAAATAATTAAAAATATCCTTGCCCGATCTAGGCGACATAATAATTATTTTTAACTCCGATCTATTCCACCATAAGATCAAAGTTGCACTCCAAGAATAATTGTCACTACCCAAAAGCTTATCACAAAAGAATGTGAACTTTGTCTTTGACCTATTAAATAACCGACCATAATGTCCCTCTATGTATACCCACAGCTAAGATCGGTCCTTTGGCCTGTGTACTATCACCTCCTTAGCTGTATCTTTTTCCGTTGGGTTTCTTGTCCAATTGCCAACCATCCTTGGTCATGGAATCTCTTGATCTCAGGAGCGACCCTCAAGCCATATGACAGACACACCTATAATGGTAGTATCACTAGATCTAGATTCAGATGATAAATTTGGACAATCCCAAAGGGGGCATATAGATTCCATTTTGCATATGCATGTTCTAATTAATTAGAACTTAGCACTCAATGCACAAGGCTGTTGATCTTAATAAAATAAGATCTCACCCACAGTGAATCAAAGTACTAAACCCTAACTTCATTAGTTCATCCACATATACTCAGGATTAAGAGCAATGATCATTTCGTAGCAGTGAGTGTTTTGTTTTCTTTCTTTGATAGTACGTCTCTAGAAAACATACTCACAATGGTCCTATCCAATACGTGACACACGTACTATTGAGACAAATCCAGAAAGTCCTCCAATGACATAGGTAGATCACCCTCAAAGAGGAGACTTGCTCAATATAACCTTATCCCAGTAGAGTGCCCAACACTACTATTTGGTTATGGATTCAATTTATGACGTGACTAAATCTAGACTTGGACCTACTATGCGTCCAGCCTCACTGCGCACCCAAGTCATCAGTGCAAGTCAAAGGACCTTCATACATGCATCGATAAAACATAACAGAGATTATATGTAAGAAACTCATAATACCATTTAACAAAAATATGATTATACATTGTTTCATATCCAAAATGTCATGTACAAGTGAGGTTTAGGGCATACTAATCCTAACATTATATGCAGACAATTGTCGATTCAAATAAGCGATGGCACTTAACTTAACGTTCATAAATTTAGCCATCCCATTGGTGGAGTTCTTGTGAAGACGTTGAGATACTGTTACATTGAGTAGTTTAAGGGTTAATCTACTCAAAGGCAAATGATGTAAAAGTACTTGTATGTTTTATTTCCAAAGATAGCATACATATTATACATGCATCAATTCCATAGTCATAAAATAATTATGATTATATTGTTGTATATCCAGAAAAATGTCTTCGTTCAGTCCATTAGTTGCAATTCACAAGCTCACTGGATCAAATTTTGTGGACTGGGAACGAATCTTGGACATAATACTCATCACAGAAGAGTACAAGTATGTCCTAACAACTCCTTGTCCTGTTGTGAAGGCAAATTATTTTGAAGCCCAAACAGATACTGAGGCAAAATAGCAGAAGGCCAATAGTATGGCCAAGTGCTATATGATGGCTTCTATGTCAGATATTTTGTAGAGCAAGTATCATCATATGGAAACTGCAAAAGATATCATGACCGCACTATCTCGTATGTTTCCTGATAAGAGTAGGCCAGCAAGGCAAGGTGCTCTTAGAGAAATTATGAGTCAAAGGATGGCAGAAGGAGCATCTCTCAGGGAGAATATGCTCAAAATGATGGATTACGTCAATACTATCGAGATCCTAGGGGCAAACATAGATGAACAGTCAAAGGTAGACATGATTTTGGAGACTCTAACACTGTCTTACACCCAGTTCAAGCTTAATTATAATATGGGCAAGATGAACATGGATATGATGGAAGTAATGAAAGAGCTCCAAGTTGTAGAAGCCATAATGGAAAATAAGGGCCATGTAAACATAGTTCAAGCATCGACTTCTGGACTTAACCTGAGAGGGAAAAAGTTCAATGGAATGGGGAAGCAAAAATGTGGTCGAGGGAAAAAGAAGAAAAATGGCGAACAACCCAAACAATTAATAGGTGAAAATCCCAAGGGCAAATTCTTTAAGTGTTGCCAGAAAGGGCACTAGAATAGGGATTGCCTAAAGTACCAGGCACGAAGCCAGATAGGTACACCTTTTTTGTTCTACATTAAAACCTTTTTAGTGGATGACTCTACTGACTCTTGGATTTTAGACTCTGGAGCCACTAACTATATTTGTAATTCTTTGCATTGGTTTCAAGAAATGAAGGAACTAACTAAAGGGAATTTGCTCTAAGGATGGGTAAGGAAGCAAAAGTATGGGCTACTGCATTGGTAGGAATGTGCTTATATCTTCCATGTAATAGGAAGTTATTTTTGAACAATATTTATTATGTTTCGGATGTACATAAAAATCTTATCTCTGTTTTGCAAATAATATTAGACAGTTTATGCATTAATTTCCATTTTGGTGTTGATATCAGTAAAGATGGAAATATTATCTGTTCCAGTAGCATGCGTGATAACTTGTTCTATATGAAACCTATTACAAATTCACTGTATAATATATAACAAACTAATTCCCAAAAAACAAAGGTTTCTTTGACCAATGATACTTATCTTTGGCACTACGCTTAGGACATATTAGTCTAAAGTGAATTCGGAGATTAGTCGAAGATGGGCATCTTAGCTCATTAGATCTCGAAGATCTACCTCTGTGTGAATCTTGCCTTAAAGGAAAGTTGACCAAATGGTCATTTTCTTCTAGAGCAGAAAGGGCCAAAGAAGTACTGGAATTGGTTCATATCGATGTGTGTGGTCCTCTGAGTAAACCAGCACGAGGAGGTTATGAGTATTTCATTACCTTTCTGATGATTACTCTACATATGGATATGTATATCTGATATGATGCAAGTCTAAATCCTTTAAGAAATTCAAAGAGTTCAAGGCTGAAGCGGAGCGAAAATTAGATAAACGTATCAAAACCCTTTGGTTTGATTGAGGTGGCGGGTGAGTTCAGAGACTATCTTACACAAGAAAGGATTGTGCGTCAATTGACTGTACCAGGGACTCCCCAGTAAAATGGTGTAACAAAGAGAAGAATACGTACCTTATTAGATATGGTTAGGTCAATGATAAGTCATGCATCATTACCTGTATCTTTTTGGGGGTATGCCCTTGAGACAGCAGCATATATCTTGAACTTGGTACCATCTAAATCAGTACGTAGGACACCACAAGAAATATGGACTGGGCATAAGCCTAGTTTAAATCATCTCCACATTTGGGATTGTCTAGCTCACATACTTAATAGTAATGCTTCAAAGTTGGAACCAAGATCTGAGTTGTGCTATTTTATTGGGTATCCTAAAGGAACCAAAGGTGGAATCTTTTATAATCCTAAGCAGCAAAAGGTGTTTATAAGCACCCATGCTAGATACTTAGAGAATGGTGAAATGATCCAAAAAAACACCAAATTTTGAAGTTGTTCTAGAAGAGATTTCATAAGAATCTCCAGTAATACCCGTGGTAACTGTAAATGAAAAGGAACAGCATATTACACCTAATATATCAAAGACTCATTGTAGTGGGAGGATATCTAGGCTTTCTGATAGATACTATGGAGAGTTCTTTCAGACTTCTTCAGAGGATCAGGTGGTGGATCCCACAAGTTATGATGAAGCAATTTTTGACAAAGATGCTAACCAATGGCATATGGCAATGGACTCAGATTTAGAATCTATGTATTCTAACAAAGTCTGGGATCTTGTAATTGCACCTGAAAGGGTAAAACCTATAGGGTGCAAATGGGTTTACAAGAGCAAAAAAAGGAGTTGATGGAAAAGTTGGAACCTTTAAAGCAAGGCTAGTGGCGAAAGGTTATACTTAGAAAGAAGGGATAGATTATGATGAAACTTTCTCACTAGTAGCCATGCTTAAATCCATCAAGATATTTCTTGCCATCACATGTCATTATGACTACGAGATATGGCAAATGGACGTCAAGACAGCTTTTCTTAATGAAAAGCTTGACGAGATCATTTACATGACACAACTAGATGAATATGTTGCCAAAGGCCAAGAACATATGGTTTGTAAGTTAAAAAAGTCCATTTATGGATTAAAGCAAGCATCTAGAGCATGGAACATCAAATTTGATCGTGCAATCAAATCTTATGGTTTTGATCAAACTATTGATGAACCTTGCATGTATAAGAGGTGTAATGGAAATGCTCTAGCTTATTTGGTTCTATATGTGGATGATATCCTACTTATTGGAAATGATGTAAGGATTCTATCATCTATCAAGGTTTGGCTTTCTACTCAATTTCAAATGAAGGATTTAGGATAAGAACAAAAGGCTAGCCCTATCTCAAGCTTCATTTATTGAGAAGATATTGGTTACGTTTAACATGCAAAATGCTAAGAAGGCCTCATTATCTTCTAGAGATGGAGTTTATCTATCTCGAGATCAATGTCCTAAAACACCTAAGGAGATAGAGAGCATGAAATAAGTTCCTAATGCTTCAGCAGTTGGAAGCCTTATGTATGCCATGTTATGTACTAGACCAGATATCTGCTTTCCTATTGGCATGGTTAGTAGATATCAGTCAAACTCTGGACCGGCATATTGGGTCATAGTTAAGTATATATTCAAGTTCTTGCAAGGGACTAAGGATTATGTGCTTGAACACCGTGCCAATACAGACTCCAATTTCTAGTCCGACAGAAATTCCAAGAAGTCTACTTCTAGATATATTTTCACTCCGTCAGGAGGAGCTATTTCTTGGAGAAGTGTGAAGCAAAATTGTATTGCTAACTCTATCATAGAGGCCATATAGCAGCATTTGAGGCTGCAAAAGAGGCAGTGTGGTTAAGAAAGTTCCTTTTAGACCTAGAGGTTGTACCAACAGTTCACAAACTTATAATCTTGCATTGTGACAACAACGGTGCTGTTTCACAATGCAAAGGGCCTAGAAATCACAAAACGTGTAAACACATTGAACGGAAATATCATTTAATCTGTGAGTTTATCTAGAGAGGAGATGTTGTAGTTGAAAAGATAGCTTTAGTGGAAAACTTGGCGGACCCATTTACAAAGACCCTTTCAGAGAAAATGTTTGCCACACATTTGGAGTCTATGGGTATTAGGTTGTGCAAAAGTGATCTTTAGTTTTTGTAGGAGATTATGAGGATTAATATGCCCTAAAGCTCACTTGTAAATGACATTTTGCTTGTTAAACAATGTATAATCATTTTATTAAATGGCATTATGAGTATCTTACATATTATCTTTGTTATGTTTTATTGATGTATGTATAAATGTCCCTTGACTTGAACTAATGACTTGGGTGCGCAGTGAAGCTGGACGTATAACAGGTCCAAGTTTAGATTTAGTCACATCATAAATTGAGTTTGTAACCAAATGGTAGTGTTGAGCACTCTATCGGGATAAGGTTATATTGGGCAAGCCTCCTCGTTGAGATTGATCTACCTAGGTCATTGAAGGATTTTCCGGATTTGTCTCAATAGTACGTGTGTCACATCTTTGACAAGACCATTGTGAGCATGTTTTCTAGAGATGTACTATCAAAGAAAGAAAACAAGATACTCACTGCTACTAAATGATCACTGCTCTTAATCTTGAGCATATGTGGATGAACAAATGAGGTTAGGGTTTGGTACTTTGATTCACTTTGGGTGAGATCTTTTTTTATTAGGACCAACAGTCTCGTGTGTTAAGTGCCAAGTCCTAATTAATTAGGACATGCATATGCAATATGGAATCTATGTGCCCTCTTTGGGACTGTCTATATTTATCTTCTAAATCTAGATCTAATGATACTACCTTTATGGGTGTATCATTCATATGGCTTGAGAAGTCACTCTTGAGATTAAGAGATTCCATGACAAGGGATGGTTGGCAATAGGACAAAAGACCCAAAAGAAAAGACGCAGCTAAGAAGGTGATAATACATAGGCCAAATAACCGGCCTTAGTTGTGGGTATACATAGAGGGGCATTATGGTTGGTGATTTAGCAGGTCAAAGACAATGTTCTCATTCTTTTTGATAAGCTTTTGGGTAATAGCAATTATTTTTGGAATGCAACTTTGATCTTATGGTGGAATAGATTAGAGTTAAAAATAGTTATCATTATGTCACCTAGATCAGGCAAGGATTTTTTTATTATTTTTGGAAGCCAAGGTTAATTGTGTCTTCTTGGTCACTTCCCTAGTTTAAATGACTTTAAGAGAGTAATCTTGAAAGAGTAAATTCCATATTGTGGTAGTAGCCTCTTTTGGCCAAAGCTTGGAATTGGGTTTTGGCTTTCTTTAGAGTCCAAGATAATCTAATTGGGCTTGGATAGTTTCTTATTGGGCTTGGGCCTCTACATGGATTATGGACTATGTGTTGGGCTTAGATTGTGGGCTTGGCCCAATCTTCCAAGACATGTGCTAGAAAGTTACTACAAGAAAAATTCAAATTGTACAAGTAAATTTCATGACATGTCGCAAACATTTACTACTCAGAAAAAAGTTTTCCCCATGGAAAGTTTACAAGGTTTAGGTGCCAAACTTTTCCTCTAAATAGGCAAGATCTTAAACCATTTCTAGCATCAAAAAAATTTTGTGGTTGAGCTCTTCCATTTTGGCAAGAGAATACTACAACACATAGTATACACTTATTATGTGGTTTTTTGCTCTAAATTTTTGAGGGCATATTACTTTGCTTCTTCCTGCACAAGAGGCTATTCTCTCAAGATAAGTCTCTTTGACCAGAGAGAAGAAGATTGGGGAGTTGCATATTGTGACACCTTTATAGGAAAATTTTTTTGTGGCCTTTGTTCGTGAGCGGGAACAAAGCTCGTGACGGTTTTAGCTTAATCAAAGGCCCCACGCTTCAAAAGGTTAGCTTTACATATTTTGCAAATACTAGTTATGTTCTATATGTTCTTAAGCATGTTCTTATGTGTGCTATGTGGTTAATTTATTTTCCCAGCTTGTTTTTTTGGTAGAATTTTTTTGAAAACATGGACTAGGATAGACCACATGTAAGATTATCGATCCTATAGATTAAACCTATGGGAAGGTGATACGGTGGCCTAAACTTGCGAATGGGTGACTTTTTACCTCTCTACTATGGGATTTAAGGATTGGCTTACTAAGTGATGCTCTAACACTAAGCAACTAGCTAGTATCCTAATCGAACCCTAGGACTCACTATGGGTCCATCCCTAAGCGTGCCCACATAGAGCTATGATGTGGTCCTTATATACCTAAAGCCACAGAAGAGACTAGAATGCTACCTAGGTGTCCTAGAGCAAACCTACCCTATCTCTTAAACCTTTAGCTGGATTTAAAGCTAAGACATATGGTTGTGAGGGTCAACTAAACCTATCCAAACTCCTATTAGTTGGATTTAAAGCTAAAGAGGACTCGATTTAAGCTAGTTCTAACTTGTGCACCGTTGTTCTAGAGATACTATAGCAAATTGATGTCTAATAAGTGCAATCCTACATGTTCTAAGGTAAGGCATTGTGAATATGATGTCCTATCCATGATACAAACACAAGCAAGTTTGATTTGCGCCATTGGAAACATTTAAGCATCAACATGTAGCAATATTTGAGCATGTATTTACTATAAGGTCCACATAAACATGAATAGAACCAACCCACTTCATATTATCCATAATCACACACATAGACATGAATAATCTAAGGATTAGAAGTGTTCGATAGCAAATACAACTCAATATATATACATACAACTCATTCAAGCATTACATCAAACACAAGGACATGAAAATAAGAGCAAAGTATGTATATACATAAGCCAATGGAATCCCATAACAAAGAGTATGAAAATCAAGCAATTGCACAAGTTTAGTCACCTTAATCTATCTACTTAAGCATAGAATAAAAGAGAATGAAAGAGGATTGCATAAGTGCTTCTTCCATCCTTGCTTGATTCTTCACAATATTGAGCAAAATCCTTACAAAATAATGTTGTAATCCTCTAAAATCAACTTAGGTCTAAGTGGGTATGTGTGTTAATGTGTGAATTGGAGATGGGTGAAAGTAGAGTTTAGTGCGTGAGAAGTGGTTATGTGAATGGGAGGTGAAAAGGGGTTCAAAACTTGCTTAAAAAGGGTTGAAAAAGGGCTTAAATAGTTCAACATACGTGACTAGTTACGGGCATTAGCCGGTCAATCGGCCTAGTACCTAGGTTGATTAGCCTAAGGGCCTTAATTTTTGTTTTGGCTGATCCACCAGGCCGGTCGACCGTCCCTAGAAGGGGGTTGACCGGCCAGGTCAGAGGCCTAGCCAGGTAAGAGGCCTAGCCAATTTTTCTCGCGTTGCGTCCGTTTTGCCCTAATTGCTCTTTTCTTCACCCGGTTGCCTCCAAAAGCTTCTTTTATGCTTGTCCCACATCCTAAACACCTCGAGCTCATCTCCAACATCAAATCACTATCAATAAGAGCCTTGGGCTTTGACCTAACTTCACCAAACACGAGAAATAAACATGCATTAGTGTAGCTTATATATTTGAACTCAACTATGTACAATTGTATGCAGTCAAGCTAATCTCCTATCATAAGTATTATACTAGTGCTCAAAACACGTGTTAAACATAGACAAATGATGATGCAAACACATACAAAAACATAACACATTAGTGAAGTTAGAAGTTGAAAGGGCTAAGGGTAAAAGCCTAGTGCTACACTGAAATTTAGCTTATGTCTAAAGGGAAAAACCCTAACTTTTATCCTTTATATGTGTACAAAATGACTTAGTTTAAGGAATTTTAGTTATTCGGTTAATAACTAAATTTTTCATTAAATCTTAAAACTGAACCGAGCACTGAACTTTTATAAATTTACTAACTGAAATCGAACCGAATGCAAAATTAACCGAACCAAATTAGAAAATCAATTAGGTTTGGTTTAGTTATTCAGTTTTAACCGAATTATGCTTACCTGTACTTTACGTTGCGGCCTTTCCATCTTTGAGCAACAGATTTCCAAGATGCAATTAAAATAAGGCACGTGATAGAGTAAATATTTGGAAATTGTAAAGGGCTGGTTCACTATAGAAAGTTACAATTATAAGTAGGTTCGAGCTTTCAAGTAATGGCCAACCCCTATTGGGATCTAAGCGAAAGACAATTAGAAAACTAAGAAATGAGTTCAAAATTATTTACTGATGTTGTTGATTGAATTATACATTATATAGAAATATTAAACAGACCCAAAAATGAAAATTTTATATATAGTAGTAGTGCCATGTCTAATGGGTTCAAATTTTTTTTTTTGTTAAGAAAGATAATTTATGTTACCAATTGATTATTTATCTCTCTTTTATTGTTTGTTATAATGTTGGATGCATTTGAAAATGGTCAAGAATGTCACAACCAAGTATTTAATTCAAATAATGATAGATTATTCATATTTATTTTATAACTTTCCACCTTCTTCAGTTCTTTTCCTAATTTCATGTTTTTATGGTTGTAAAAATGTTTAAACTTCTATATAAAGCACTAGCTCTCATTTGATTATTATACTTTGCACCCTGCAATACACTTTATATGGAAGATAAGTCAATAGGTACTTGTTATTAATGGCACCAAAGGAATGAAATAAATCAACAGGTGAAGATGAATTTGTACTAGAGATCACAAGTTAAGAACAAGCCAAAGTTGCAGCCAATAAGATATTCAACAATGTGGCTAAGCCAAGTTTAAAGGAAGTTTCTTTTTCTTGCTTGAACATATTAATATTAATGGCTATTAGCTATACTATCCAAATGTTGTTTTTCTTTCTTTATATTTATGTGTATAAGAAGTACCCAAGTTAAATGAAAGATGAAAATTCCTTTGGAGTAAATGAAGAGGAACAAGGAAAAACAACTAGATATAAACCTTGGTGTCAAGGAATAGAAATTTAAAACTCATTGATATAAAAACCTACATCACTAGGATGATAATGCTTTGGTCCTTGTCCAAATATGGAATATCATGTAATTATAATGGTTGTCACTAGCTATTGTAATTATGGTTCAATGTAGTACAGGTTCCTTTATAGGCTTACATTACTAAATCATCTTCGATGTTTTTTCCTACGCTAAGTAAATTACATTCTATGTTGTGAAAATATTTCTATTTGACTGCACATTTATAATCCTATAAAAGGCTTTTAAATGTTTGAGAGCATGGCATAGGCATATTTGGGATGTTATACTAATTTAGTATCTAATATGGAGGTTGCTGCAATAGGCTAGATGAGTTGATTAGTATGGTTTAGTTGTCAATATATGTAGTGCTCTCTATCAACATTTGGTGAGTGTTTTTATATTTTTCATCTGTGTGAAGACTAGACAGGTAATGTTGTCTAATTGATAAGTGTAGTTATTCCTTTTGTTAATTTTTGTCAGCTAAAATATGTTCAACTGGTAAGTGTATTTTGTAGTAATGAATTTATATACTATGTGAAAATATATAGAGCTTTCTCTTTCAAAACTTGGAATGCCTACAACTGTAAAATAAAGCAACATGAAACTTCGTCAATATAGGTCTAAGGAGTTGATACTATTTGTTGCAAAATGATTTCAAAATCAATTCTCAATAATAAATGATGTGCTCATTTTGTGTGTTTATGTATTGCAAGTATATACTTGTTTTGAGGTGTTTAAGCATTTAGGTCATAATTGTGCATATTAAGGTTTACATGTTTATAGTTGAAGTTAAGACTTAAATGCTACACTAATGCGCGTTTATTGCTTGTTTTAGGTGTGATTTGGGAAGATAATTGGAGCTTAATTGAGGGTGCTTGAAGTGTGGAACAAAGCAAAGGGTGTTATGGACATAAATGAATGAAGAAAAGTGCATTTAAAAGTTGCTGGGCAAAAGATGAAGCAACCGAGGCAAAACCGAGCGCAACGTGAGCCAAATTCAGAGCTTTCAACCAAAGAAAAACATGGAAAAATTTTGGACATGTTAATTTTTTCATGTTTTAGGGTGCAAAAGATGGCTTGGGAGATCCCTCATGATGATACGAAGCCATAGAAAAAAATAATGCGTAAATTGGAGCTAAAATGAGCAAGATATGATTATTTTACTATCAAGACCGGTTAGCTTCTGTCTAGGCTGGACGACCCAGCCGGTCAACTGGCTAGGTGGACCGGCTAGATCAGAATCTGGGCCAATGTTGGCTAGATGACTTAGCCCCAAAGTTGGTCGACCGGCTGGGCCCCCAGTTGGAAGCATTAACTCTAAGAAGACACATGTTATATCTTGTAGAGAGGAAAAGTGTAGTACTTCATCATCCCAGACCCTTGCCCTTCCTTCTCCGATAGTCGTTCCAACCCTTTTTTCCCATTTCGTTGAGTCTCCCTCTTTGGAGCTCACGTTCATGCCTTTATGCATAGAACATTTTCATCTAGGCTCAGAAAACACGTTTCCTATGTTGCATGCGTTAGACCTATCTTTGACCCACGGGAAAGGTGTGTTCCTAGCTCTTGATTATGAAAAGAAGGCCATAGGGTGGTTAGTTAAACAGCAAGTGGGGCATGATCTTCCATGTTTATGCATGACACCTTCCACACTTGCGCACATATTTTCATTTGATGTTCCAGGGTGGAAGTCAGAAAAGGGGTGCAATGTGCATCCATTGCCCTATCATTTGTTGCATGACCCTTTTCTTTCTACTATTTACACTTGGTTGAATGTCTGGCAGTTTGTGCCTTGCAATTTTAAACATGCATTGCTCTAACACTAGCGCCCGATTGGGGGCGTTAAATCTAGTGCTGCTAGGCGGCACCTTAGACATGTTTACATTTCATTTGCTTTCCTTGCTTTTCCTTTTCTTTTATTTGCTTTTAGTATTACCGTTTTTTGATTTCATTTTTCTATTTTTTTCATCCTCCCAAGTGTTGATCCTCACTTCTATCATTTCCCATTCTTCATTCACCTTGTTTATCATTTGATGATGCCAATACAAGTTTGCATGGCAATGCTACTAATTGTGTGCTTTGAGTGTTTATGATTTGTTAAGAGATAGGGATTAGTAGTTGAATCATTATCCATTGGCATCGAAGAGCTTAAAAGGAATACAAGGTTGTATCTATCCTTTCTATACTTGTCCCCATATATCTACCCAGTCCCCACTACCCTTACTTGCTTTGTGTTGCCGATTTGCTTGTTAAGTAGTATTATTCTATTTGCTTCAGGATATGCAAAGTTTAGGTTTGGGGGTACAGGAGTTTGGTTTTCTCGATATATGCTCTGTGTAGGGTAGATGTGCTTTATTTGCTTAAAATGGTGAAAATTTTTTCAATTTTGATGCATGTAGAGTTGTTTGTCTCCTGTTTGATTAGAGTGTTGTCTTTTGTGATTGATTTAATTAATTAGTGATTATGAGTTGCATTGTGGGGAAGCGAATGAAGTGGATTGAAAACTAGGTGTTGAAGGGAATACCCTTGAAAGTTGTAGGGAGTGAGGACCTTAAAAAATGACCCTTGTAGCCATCCCATAGCTTGGTAGGAAACAGTGTTGAAAAAGGGTTGTTGATATGAGTAAAGAGTGTTGAAAAAGGATTGTTGATATGCGTGCCCTTCCTTGATTGGTTCTTGTTGATGTGCTAAAGCTTTTCTTTTCCTTTTCCTTTTTTGTAAATCTATAAATACATGAATCATCACCGTACATAGCTCTAATCAAACATAATTAGACTTAGGATAAAAGAGAGATACCCTACTATCCATAGCCAAGCTTTACAATCCATGAGCTATGCCCCAAATCCTAGTGTTTGATCCACTTAGATCCTTGATTCCAAGTGTTAAATGTGTTTCGAAGTGAGTTTGTGAGGTGATTTTTTGTGGATTTTGGGTTTAGGGAAATGGGTGTTTGACTTGGGTGTTATATCCCTTCAGAAGTGCCCAAAAAGTGGCTTAAATAGAGTTGTAAACGCATCCAGCTGGTGGCCTAGCCGGTCAACTGGCTTTGGGTTTAAGTCGTTCAGCCAAAATTGGCCCAGATTCTAATCCAGCCAGTCTGCTAGGTCATCCGGCCTAGACAGAAGCTTACCAGTCTTGATAGTAAAATAATCATATCTTGCTCATTTTAGCTCCGATTTGTGCACCATTTTTTTCTATGGCTTCATATTATCATGAGCGATCTACCAAGCCCTCTTTTTCACCATAAAACATGTCCAAAATTTGTCCATGTCCTTCTTGGCTTTATATCTTGCTCCAAATTTGGCTCACGTTGCGCTCGGTTTCTTCTCGGTTGCTTCTTCTTTTGCCCGGCCACTTTGAAATGCACTTTTCTTTGTTTCTTTATGTCCGTAACACCCTTTTCTTTGTTCCACACTTCAAGCACCCTTAATTAAGCTCCAATTATCTTGCCAAATCACACTTAAAACAAGCAATAAATGCGCATTAGTGTAGCATTTAAGTCTTAACTTCAACTATGAACATGTAAACCTTAATATGTACAATTATGACCTAAATGCTATACTAATACATTGAATGAAGCTTAAAATACCTAAAAAAAAGTATATACTTGCAATACATAAACACACAAAATGAACACATCAACACCCCCAAACCTTCTCCTTGCTTATCCCCAAGCAAGCCCGAACCTAAGTTTACCTCTAAAGTCAATACAAAAGATTGCCTAAGTAATTGACTCCCTATCATAGTTAGCTCAAGAAGCATGAAGGGGACATTCCTATTGTGGAGAGATCCTTAAGTCTCTTCAGATCCTTCCTCTACTCATAAAAAGCCTCGAACCTTGTGGAAAGTTCCTTAGTAGCCTAACCACCACGAGCCTAGGATTCTAACGCATGCCCTCGGGATGTTGAGATTTCATGCCCCTTCAACTAACATGGCCTCCCCTACATACACAAAGCCGCAAAGTCAATAAGAGAGAGAATATACAAATACAATGGCTTAAAACAAGCCTTATTCACATATCTATATAGAGGATAACTTGTGCTAAGTTGACATTGTGTCACTTATGCACTTATTCACAAAACTTTTTGGTGCCTTTGACTTTTTCTCTTTTTCACATTTTTTTTTATATTTTTGCACCTTTTTGTCTTTTTCAATTTTTTTTTGATTTTTCATGCTTTGTATTGTATTTTTATTACTACTTTTTATTAATGGAAACTTGATGGATTTATGTATATATGCTTTATGCTTAGGGTCTCAAAGGCTATTTTACATACATGTCTATGTGTTTGCTAAAATGCCTCAAAGAAGTTGCATATATATATATATATATATATTGAAGTCTATTGTGCTATTAACCATCTCTAAATCATTATGCTAGCATGTCAATGTGTTTGTATGGCGGTTACATGAAGTGGGTATGCTTATATACATGTCTATGTGTATGTTTGCATACTTAATAGCATAAATAGCTTCTATTGCTTACATGTCGGGTACAATTGCTTAAATTGGTGTAATCTAATAAATAGCTTCTATTGCTTATATGTTGGGTGCGATTGCTCAAATTAGTGTAATCTAAGCATGTCTATGTGTTTAGTAGTAGAATATACCGGTGTATTCTCAAATGCCATGCCCTAGATGTGTTTGTTTTGCGCTTTAATGTCAATTTCTACTATTGTGATGCGATCGACAGTGCACAACTAGTAACCAGGCTAGTTCGAGTCCCTTTTGGCTTTAAATCCAACCAATAGGAGTCCGGATAGGTTTAGTTGACCTTAGCTCACTTAGGAAGGCTAGTTAGTGCACCCTAACACCCTAGGGTCATAAGGACCGTGCCATAGCTCTTAGTGGGGCAAAGCTTAGGGATGAACTTACATCAAGTCCTAGGGCCAGGTTGGGGAACTAATTAGAGGACTAAGTGCTAGGGTTAGATCGATCTACACTCACCTAGAACCTTATTGGCTAGCCCTAATTCCTAAGTCATAAAGACCACGCCGTACTACTAGGCATGGCCACCTAGGGACAGACCCACACTGAGGCTTAGGGCACTAATTAGGAGGCCAATTATAGGTCTAGATTAGAGCACTTAGTATAATCCATCAAGTAACTCTAGAAAGATGTAGTAATCACCATAAACAAGATGTAATCACCTTAGTCCCCCATTTTTGATGTTTGAATCCCCTTAGATCACTTGATTCCCCTATCATACACATATACACATCTTCTATTTCCTTGCCTTTCGATTAGCTTTACCTTTCTGAGCTCCCTTTAAACCAAAAAATTCCCAAAAGGAGTGTAGTTTAGGTCCTAACACGTAGCTCTTTAGGACACGCTTAGCTTAGAACACTACTTATGTTAGGCCTGCCCGTAGACTCGACCCCGTACTCGTACACATTGTGCTTCACACGACCCCTGCACTTACGGGCTATTTAGGCTTGTGCTGCGAGATAGCAATCAACAAATCATCATATGTAATTGAAACTATCCTTTAGAGTGATGATCCAGATTCAAATGTGATTAGAGATGGGTGGTTAAATTAGGGTTGGGGGTGAAAAAGGAAACAACACTCCAACATTTCATATGAAATTTAGATCCACCAAATGCTCTATCGGATTTGCACTAAACATTTCTTTTTCAAAATCATGTAAAACAACTTATGGCAGAGGAATGCGTATTAAACATTTTTCTTGAGAAGTTAAAATAAATAGTAAACATTTTTTTAAGAACTAAGATTATATTTTTTTGGCTAATTTGTTTGAGCCTCTATTGAAACTTTGATATCCTCGGCACATAATTCTTTATGCTTTTAAGATAGTTTACCTCCTATCTTTCGCACACTAAAGGTGATTCAATCACAAAAGACTTTTAGCATTTCATCAAACATCTTACAAACTTTGTCTATTTTTCCAAATACTATAGAAAAAGAATTGAAAGATGAGGAATAACAAGAGATATCCTCTAGGTGTGAGGTTCTGGGTTCAATCCCATGGGGTAAGGACTTAACAAAAAAAAATCTTATTAGAATGTTAGTGCTAAGGGGTAAATCTTTCCACACTAAAGGAAAAGAACAATATATTATAGAGAATCTAGAATTAAAAGCTATACAGAAGAATATCTTATGTAGTAATATTAAATGATTAGATCTACATTAGGAGTTTAATTTTTAGTTAAATTGTTATACCTCTTAAACTTTAATTTTGAGTTTGATTAAATTTTATTTGGAATTAATTTTACCTAATTACTGTGAATTTTTTATTAGTTTTTAGGAGGAATAAAAGTGAATTTTTGAATAAAGTTGAGTTTTTTTAGTATTTTGGCCATAACTTTCTCTCAAATCTTAGAACAAGGTGATTCAACATGTCTATGATTTTTTTATTATTTTTTAGGTAGAATAAAAGTGAATTTTTTTTAAAAAAATGAGTTTTTTAAGTATTTTGGCCATAACTTTCACTCAAATCTCAAAACAAGGTGATTCAACATGTCTATGGAAAGCTCAAGAATAGACCTACAACTTTCATGTTTGGAGCTCGAGCTAGTTCTGATACTAAGATGACCAAAAATGCAATAAAACGTTTTAGGGTGAAATTGAAAAAGTTGACCAAACATTAAATTAGCTGGGCCCTCCTTATTAATTCAAACGAAAGAAGAAAGAAGTTCACCAAGAATAGATATCTTTGTGGCAGTGGAAGGCTTTTACCTCTAATATATACTAGTATACTTTTGTTCGTGCTTCGCATGGATTTTTTTTATAGAAAATGTTAAATTAAGTTGAATTTATTTATTTTTAATAGCATATGCAAAATTTAGTCATTAATGTTGATGTGATCCTGGCATGTGGCCCTAGAATAACTCGCAAGTGCACGGATCGTGTATAGTGTAGGGTGCAAGAACAGGGTCGTATTCCACCAAGAGGCATATAACAAGCTCGGTTTCTAAGCCAAATGTGTTCTTAAGAGCTACAAGATACCTAATCTAAGACTTTTTTGGTATTTTTAGATTGAAGAGACCTTTTAAAAGGAAATTAAAGCTACAATTAAACCAAAACTAAAGGCAAAGAATCTGAAGGAAGACAGAAGATGGAAAAAAGGAGGCTCAAACTACCTAAGAAAGAATCAAACACCTATGGGGGAGCTAGGGGAAATCCTACTTGAGTGTGGCTCTATTACACTATTTTGCTTGGGATTAAGTGAGTGGACTAAAAGGTGCTTTAAGTCTAGAAACCTAATTAGCCAGTGTATTACTCTTAAAGCTTAGGTGCGAGTCTATCTCTGAGTAGGCCTTCCTAAGGTATAGCTTTTGTCCTAAGGTCCAAGGGTTTAAAGCTAGCTTAAGAGGTCTTATAGGTAGTGTTGGTTGTTCTACACTGAGCTCCTAAAGTAGTACTTGGTTTAAAACTAGGGCTTAAGTTAATCTAAGTGGGATTAGGCTAAACAGAATCCTATTAGTCGGATTTAAAATTAAAGGGCCTTCAATTCCACCTAAACACTAGTTATGAACCTATAATCAATCACTAAAACAAGCTAATAAGGAATTATAAGCTTATTTCAATGCACGCTCAGCAAACGAACTTCTAAAAATTCTCATAGACAAGCATATTAGAAGCTATAGAATCAATTCATAACAAGCATACAATGATATTCTAACCTGTTTTCATTCGAAAGAGCATTACATGTTCACGAATTGAAAATCAAAACCCATACTCTTTTTATGTAGGAAACCCTAATCCTAGCCTTCATTCATGCTATGATAAGATTCATTCATGCTAGGAAATACAGCCAAGGCAATAGGTAGAACAAACAAGCTAAAAAGTAAACATGCACTTCTCTTTGGCATTTCAACAAACACTTAATATCAAGGTAAAATAGCCATTCATTCAATTAAAAACAAAGTGTGTATGCATCCAATACTTAATCCCATACAAAAGAATATAATATCATCCATAACTCAAGTATTCATTCCCTAATTTCACACTACTCAATAAAATATAGCAAGAACAAAAGAAAAAAAAGAATACTTCCCTTTGTCCATGCTTTGCTTCTAGCTCAAATCCTCTTTCAATCTCATCCAAAATGGTGTTTTTAATCTAAAAATAACTTGCTTTGAAGGTGTTTTTGTGTGGAAGAAAAAGGGAGAGGCTTAGGGTTTAAGTGTGTGTTAGGCGTGTGTTTCTTAAATTCCCCAAGAATGAGAGAAAATTCTCCTTTTATAGCTGTTGTTACATATGAGCTTCAAATAAGCTCATTTTTAGCTCCATTTTCTTTCTCTTGGCTTTTCCTCTTTCCAGCTTCTTTTTCTTGGCTTTTCCTTTTTCCAGCTACTAAGTTCCCTCAATGGCTCTCTTTCTTGTGTGCTTCTCTAAGATTTATTTCCAGCTACTAGCTCACTTTAAGCATGCTAATCAGCACCTCTTCTAAGTGTGCTTTGCTTGGTTTATTTTCGACCAGTGCTCTCCCAAGAATCAACTTGCTTGGCTATCCCTCTTTATTATTCTTCTATTCCAACTGCTTTTCAACTTCCCATCAGCTCATGAGCTTGCTAGCCAAAGAAGAAAAGGAAAGAAATGAGTTGCTGCCCATGTTTCTTAGCTGCTTGATAGCTATATTTATAATGTGTGTACTGCTTGGTTCGTTATGTTTGAGCTAGTGTTGTGCAATATAGATAGAAGAGTGAAGAGAAGGCTCGTTGCTAGATAATGTGGGCTGGTGAGGGGAGAGAAAATTGTTAAACTCCACATGATCTTTTCTTAATATTGTTGTAGAATAGATCAATACAACATTTTTGAATTTTTAGATATAGATCAAAATCCTACTTGTATAATATTTCCTAAACTTCTTGTAATATCATGATGTAAATTATATTATAAATATGAATTGAAAACACCACAATCTCGGTGCATAGTTTTCCTTCATGGTATCTAGAGCTTAGGCTAAAATCCAAAACAAAAATAAATAACTTTTTTTTTCCTTTTCCTCTGTAGCAGATTACGTCTTTTGCACCTCTTGTAGACGTCTTTTTCTTGGTTTTCTTCCCAATGTTTTGCAAACTATCATGGCTTCTACATCCTCTTCTACAACATCTAACAATGATGCTACAGTTGCTTTACCACAGGTTAAGCAAATATTCCACAAGATATTTCTCTTACATTGGGTTCTAGTAACTTTCTATTCTAGAAGACACAAGTCTTCCCTGTTCTCCACTACCATCGTTTATTAGGCTTTATTGATGGCTCTATTCCTACACTATTCCTACATCAACAACGCCAACTACTACTATTGCTCAATGGGTCAAGCTCGACCAAATGGTGCTTGGATGGTTGCTCGTTTCGTTGTCTGATTCAGTCCTTTCTTAAGTCATTGACAAGGCTACGGCACAAGAAGTTTGAACTATGTTAGAGGTCTTATATGGTTCTTAATCCAAAGCTCATATTCAACAAATCAAGATGGAGCTTCAGTCTCTTGTCAAAGGTGCTCAGTCCATTCACACATATATTCAGCATGCAAAATCCTTATCTTTAGCTCTTGCCAGCGCTAAGAAACCCGTCGACAAAGTCGATTTAATCTCGTGGGCTCTTTGTGGTCTTAGCTCTGATTTTGATCCTATTGTGGTAGCTATCAGCTTAAGGACTGTTAGTCCAACGTTTGCTAAGGTATGTGGGTTACTCTTGGATTTTCAACTATGGTTAAATAGATCGATTTCTCTTGTTGATAAAACTGCAGCCATGACTCTCAATTCTGGCTTGTCTATTTCATCTTCTATGGTGTTTTCCCAAGTTGCTATGCCTGCCACTCAATTGACTTCTTCTCCATCTAATAATTGAAATTCTAATCATGCTTCTACGGGACGAGGGGTGAGAGGACGACATGGTGGCAGAATGAGTGGCCGTGGACATGGCTGTAATACACAAACAAACTTGTGTTCTGATTCTTCTCAGGTAGTATGCTATTGTTGTGGTTATCCATACCATAAAGCAAACAATTGCTGGGTGCCAGATGAGGTTATTCAGTCTCCTACCAACGCTTTTAGTGCAACGCAAATTGCTAATCTGGCTAATCCCCAGTGGTATGTTGATATTGGGGCTACTTATCACATGACTCCTGATGAGTCATCTATTACTAGTAAGCAATCTTATATTGGTTCAGATTCAGTTTTAGTTGGTGATGGGTCTGGCTTGTTGATGCATCTGTCGAGTGCAAGCCCTAAAGACCCGCAAGTGCACGGATTAGTGTAGCAAAGTGTATGGAAGTACGGGGTTGATTCTACAGGGAGGCTATGTTTGGAGATAGATTCTTCGTTTGTGTTCTAGAGTGTGCCTAAGAAGAAATCTAAACAATCTATTTTTGGGATTTTAGATTTTTGATGGTCGGGAACTCTAACTAAAACGAATTAAATAGAACTATGGGAATGGAAAGTGGGAAACAAGTTAATCTAGAAGGACTAACAAATGGAAAGGTGTTAGGGTGACTTCAACTTATGAATGGGTGGTTCTTTACTTAAATGCTATGGGATTAAAGAATGATAGATTGCTTTCAGAATTGCTCTTATCTAGGTTGCTAAATTAGTGTCTTAATTTCCCCTAGAACTCGATGCGGGTCCGTCCCTAGGCCGCGCCTCCTAGAGCTATGGCGCAGTCCTTATGACCTAGGGCTTGAAGAGTAACCAATTGGCTTCCTAGATGACTTAGAATAAACCTTCCCTAGTACCTAAATCATTGGCTAGTTTTAAAGCCAAGACCTTTTGTTGCTAAGGTTGATTAAACCTATCTTAAAACCTATTCGCTGAATTTAATGCCAAAGGAGACTCAGCCTAGGCTAGCCCTAAATTTCTTACCATCATTCTATGGTCACTATAGCAAGATTTGACTTGATAGCACATTCCTACATGTTCTTGGCCAAGGTGTTCGTGAATAAATGAATCTTGATGTGTTTGTTTTGTGTGCTTATGTATTGCAAGTATATACTTGTTTTGAGGTGTTTTGAGCTTCATTTCATGTATTAGTATAGCATTTAGGTCATACTTGTGCATATTAGAGTTTAAATATTCATAGTTGAAGTTATGACTTAAATGCTACACTAATGCGCGTTTGTTGCTTATTTAAGGTGTGATTTGGGAAGATAATTGGAGCTTAATTGAGGGTGCTTGAAGTGTGGAGCAAATAAAAGGGTTTTTTGGACATAAAGGAATGAATAAAAGTGCATTTGGAAGTGGCTGGGTGAAAGAAGAAGGGACCGAGGCACAACCGAGCGCAACGTGAGGTGAATTCAGAGCTTGCAAACTAAGAAGGACATGGACAAAATTTGGATATGTTTTAGGGTGAAAAAGATGGCTTGGGACATCCCTCACGATGATACAAAGCCATGAAAAAAAATGGTGCGCGAATCAAAGCTGAAACAAGCAAGATATGGACATTTTACTGTCAAGACCGGTCGACCTACTGTCAAGGCCGGTTGACCGGCCGGATCAGAATCTAAGCCAATTTTAGCCTGATGACTTAGCCCCAAAGCCGGACGACCAGTTGGGCCCCGGCTGGACGCGTTGAAAGCTCTATTTAAGCCACTTTTCAGCCCTCTTTGAAAGAGAACAACACCCAAATCAAACACCCATTTCCATAAACCTAAAATCCACTTAAAACCCATCTCACGCACTAAATCCCACATCAATTCCATCCATAAACAAGCTTGGATTTGAAGATCAAACAAGGATTTTGAGGGTTTTGGAGTAAGATTTGCAAAGAGCAAGCAAGGATAACAAGGGAGCTCTATATTCTTCTCTTTATTCTTATCTATAATATGTTAGATTAGCTCTAGATTAAAGAGGATTGCTATTTTTGTAATGGATTAAGGATTTTAACACATGTTTTGAGATATTGATGGTTGTATGTACATGCTTTGTTCTTATATTCTTTTGGCTTGAAATTGAACATGTCAAGGTGTTTGATGAAACACCTCTATGAGTTTGCATGTGTAATTTGTGCTTCGATTCTAATGGTAGTGACTTCACCTTAGCCTTAATCCATGCTAATGGCATGAGCCCTACTTGCAACTACATTTGTGTTGATTAATTGTGCTCTTAATGCTTTTAATATAGTAGGTAATCACCTCTAGCATGAAACATGGCTAAAAGGGTACCGCTATCACTTACTTGACCTAGGGGACTTAATCTCTAGTTTGAAACATAACTAAAAGGTTAAACTTGCTATTAGGACATTAATCAACGCCCAAGGGACTTAGAACTAGACCCAAAAGCCATAGCCAGCTAGGACAAACCTATACTTCTAATTGGGCCCGATTAGGGATAGGATTGCACCGATTGTTAGAGATGATAAGTCTAGTAATCTAAGCCCACAATTAAAGTTAAGAGCCCAAACCCATTCCGAATGCGCAATCACCCCTAAGTTCCCCTAAAAACTTTGCAGATCCTTACTTCCATAGCTTGTTTATTCCACCATTCCCATTAGTCAAGTTTATTTTCCCTTAGTTTAGGTTTAAATTAGGGCTCCAATCAATCCAAAAACCTAAAATAGTATAGGTAGGACCACACGTAGCTAGTGTAAGACACACTTTTACTTAAAACCGCACTTAGATAGCCTCTCCGTGGACACGACGCCGCACTCGCACACATTATACTACCATGACCCGTGCGCTTGCGGGTAACACTTTTAAAGATTTACGATCAAGTTTTTGCCATTGCCGAGGAGGCGTGGTTGTTGGTTTCTTTGTTTTTGTGTGTTTTTCATTAGTTATGTGTTGTCTATACATTTCGTTTTTACCTATCATGTACATATCTATTTTCATTGTTTGTTGCTTTGACTTATTTTTATATTGATAGTTTAGTTTACATTTTGCATTTGTGCTTTGTTTTGTGCTTTTCTTAGGACTTAGGTGTTTGTGGTAGGTAGTTGCTTATTGAATTAAAGTTTCGGGGGTTGAAGTGTGGAGGAGAATTAGGTTATTTTGCATTCTTGAATAGATGGCTAATCCTAATTCCAACCCTCCACCAAGAGCTAAGACCTTAAGGCAATATCTTGAGCTCGACACTTATCAACCTTGCATGCCTATTCAATTACAGACCCTGGGAGATGCGACCTTTAAGATTAGGCTCGAGACATTGCAAATGCTTCCATCATTCTATGGTTGTAATAATGAGAATCCCCATGTGCATATAGGTGCATTTCTTGAGATATGCTCTACCATTCATTTTAGGGATGTCTCTTCTGAGAATGTTAGGCATAGATTGTTCCCTTTCTCTTTAAAAGATAAAGCAAGGAAATGGTTCAAGTCCTTACCCCATGAGTCTATTACTAGTTGGGATGAGCTTCAAGTTAAATTTCTTCATAGATTTTTCCCAATAGCTAGGACAACCACTCTTAGGGTAGAGATCATGACATTTGCACAACAAGAATTAGAGCCCTTTCACGAGACTTGGGAGAGATTCAATGAGCTTTATTGCCAATGCCCACATCATGGGTATGATTTACATGAATTGCTCTAGTTTTTCTACTTAGGCTTGACTTCACCTTATAGGCTAATGGTCAATGCTTTGAGTGGTGGAGGGTTCTCAGATTTGACACCTGAGAAGGCTTGGTCAAAACTAGAGGTTATGGCAGAGGACTCATTCCAGAATGCTAATTTTAAGAGAGTAGGAAAGGGAACATGAAATACCACTCTTAGTAGTGTGTTTGGGGTTGACTCAAATTATGATTTAGCTACTAAGGTAAGAGCCCTCACTAGGAAGTTTGACTAGTTTATGTCTTTAGGAGCTACATCCACTCATAGGTCTACTCTTAGTGCATCTTTTTCTCATCCTCCTAGTCTTGTAGAGGTATGTGCTTTGTGCTTTGAGTCTAGCCATACCACCATAGCATGCCCTCTTGCCCCACAGTTCTTTGAGTTTATACAAGAACGCATTCTTGTTAACCAAAGTTGCTTATCCATTCCTTCTCACCCACTTGGACTCGGGTGGCGAGATCATTCTAGGATAGTGCAGTCTCACAACAACACAAATTATTCTTATTCATTCCAAAATCATCCTAGTCCATCACTTCCTAGTCCTCTAGGGTTTTATCAGGCAGTTTCTAAGCCTAGGTATCATAATTTGTCACAGCAGTCATTTCAATCTACTTCCGTTAGTTCCACTCCACCTGTTCAACCTGTAGTTGACCGTATGCTAGACTTACTTACTGAGATGGCACAGGCCCAACAGTAGACGTTTTAGAGTGCAATAAGAGATTTAAAGGATCAAATAGGACATCTTGCTAAAAAAGTTTATCATAAAGACCCAGGCAAGCTACCTATTTATCTTGTGCCAAGTCCTAGAGCTCCGTTCTGAGTGATTATGCACAGGCTAAGGCTGTTATGACCTTGAGAAATGGTAAGGTTATTGATAATCAGGTGGAGGAGTCCATGAGTAAAGCTAGGCCTAAAACAACATGTGTTGATGGAGAGACTAGAATGCCTAAGGAGAAGACTAGAGAGTCTGAAGAGAAAGAGAGAAATCATATTGAGGTGAGTGTTGATCCATCATGTAGAGAAGGGAAACAAGTTGTTGAATCCCATGATGCTGCTCCTAGAGTTCCTTTTCCCTTAGCATTAGAGAGGTCCAAGAAAGTTGAGGACGACAAAGAATTGAGGATTTTAAAGCCTCTTAAGGATATCAATGTCGCTCTACCTTTAGTTGAGGCCATTAAGAAGATACCAGCTTATGCTAAATTCTTTAGAGATTTATGCATTAAGAAGAGACAGGCCACCCGTCTACCTAAGAAGGTGAAGCTTACGGAGAGAGTTAGTAGTATTTGCACCGCGGGCATTCCACCTAAGCTTAGCGATCCAGGAGCTTTTACCATCTCTTGTGCTATTAATAATCATCTGGTAGCCCATGCCTTGCTTGATTTAGGTTCTAGTGTTAATCTTATTCCTTTTTTGGTATATAAACAATTAGGTTTGGGGGCACTGAAACCCACCAGTGTGGTTTTACAGTTGGCCGATAGGAGTGAGAGAAGTCCTCGAAGGATAGTTGAAGATGTCACAGTTAAAGTTGGAGAATTTTACTATCATATGGATTTCATTGCTCTAGACATGCATCTAGGTCATAACACTAGGAATATGACACCTGTTCTTTTGGGGAGACCATTTTTAGCCACTGTCGATGCTGTGATTCATTGTAGGACAGGGACCATTGAGTTCACATTTAGGAATTTGAAGGCAAAGGTTAGGGGTGCCGAGTCTGCTACTAAGGATAAAGTGGGTGATGAGGAAAATTGTTTCTTCATAGAGTCTGTTGCTCCTAGTGATGATGATTCCCACGATATTTTCTTATCCTTAGAAGATAAAGTTATGCTTAACGCGATTATCGAGTAATTAAATTTGGAGGCTTTTAATAGGACCCACTTAGAGAGTGATGTACTTTCCTTAGTAAATACTTCTAATTCCTATGTTGAGGAGTCCTTTGATTCACTCTTAGCCCCGAGCAATATTGGTGAGCTTGATGAGATTATTGCTCTGATTAACTCTAGCATCTCTCTTTCTGAATTGAATACCTATTTCATTCTCTCATATACTTTTAGATCTAGTGAGACCATTGCCATAGATCCTTCCCTAGTTGAAAGTAGTTCCGAGCTTTCGTCGAGTGTGCTTCCTTCTCTTTCAAAGTCCTCATCTGTGCCTATTATTCCCGATTATATAGAGAATAATACTTCATTTTCTCCCTGGATTCCTAGAGAGTTTAGGTTAGCTACAAATGAGTTAAATTTGAGAGAAGAGATTCGAGTCTTCGACCCAGGCTTAGAAGAGTATGTTGTTGCGTCCTTTGTTATAGCCTATCCCGTGAGATGCACATTTTTTGATCTATTTCTTTTATCTAAAGATGCCTAGCATAATCCTGTATACACATTCTTAGGGCGTGAATTTAGATCTTCAAGGAGTCGGATGCGTGGTGTTTATTGCATTTTTCATGTATTGCATCCATTTGCTAATTCCTATGCTGATTTGCTTATCTGGTAGTATGTGCCCAAGGATTTTAAGCATTACTGGCCCTAACATTACTACCTGGCTAGGGGCGTAAAATCCAACGCTACTAGGAGGCACCCTAGATATTTTGATAGTTACAGTTTGATTAATGAGTTCTTTACTTTTGTTTTTCTTAGAACATTTTGTTTTTCATTTCATTTCATTTCTTTTCATTTTCATTGCCCTTATATCTATTGCTTTCTATACATAAAGTCTTGTCATTTACACTTGCCATATTGAGCTTTTAATGTTGTGTCTGTTGATTTCCTTTGTAGATCTTTTGAGTTGAGTGGAAATTAGGTACAAAGGAAGTTAATAGACACAATTATCAAAACATGGCATGCGCGGCTTAATGCTACACAAGGTTATATGTATCCACCCTCCACTTGTCCCCTCTTATCTACCTCATCCCCACCACCCTTATGTGCTTCGTAATGCTTAATTGCTTGTTGTGTGGCCTTACTTTATTTGCTTGAGGATAAGCAAGGAGAAGTTTTGGGGGTTTGGGGGTTTGAGGGAGTTTGGTTTTATTGTTTTATGCTTTGATCAGGGTAAATTGCATTATGTGCTTTAAAATGGTGAAAATTTTTCAAATTTTGCCGCATGCAAAATTGTTTATTTCTTGGTTGATCATTGTATTAACTATTGTGATTGCCTCAATTGATTAGTGAATATGAGTTGCATTATGGGGAAGTGAATGGAGTGGATTGAAGGGCGAGTCTTGGAGAGGATGCCCTTAAAAGTTGTGGGGAGTGAGGACCTTCAAGAATGACCCTTGTAGCCACCCCATAGCTTGGTAGGAAAGAGTATTGAAAAAGGGTTGTTGATATGAGTGCCCTTCCTTGATTGGTTCTTTTTAATGTCCTAAAGCCTTTCTTTTTCTTTTCTTTTTGTGTGAATACAATACAAAGCATGAAAAATCCAAAATGAAAAATCCAAAAAAAAAATTGAAAAAGGCAAAAAGATGCAAAAATATCAAAAAAAATGTAAAAAAGAGAAAAAGCGTAAGGCACAAAAAGAAATTTTTGAATAAGTGCATAAGTGACACAATGTCAACTTAGCACAAGTTATCCTCTTTGTAGATATGTGAATAAGGCTTGTTTTAAGCCATTGTGTTTGTATATTCTCTCTCTTCTTGTATTTCAGGCTTTGTGCATGTTGGGAAGGCCATGTTAGTCGAAGGGGCACGAAATCTCAACATTCCGAGTGCGTGCGTTAGAATCCTAGGCTTGTTGTGGTTTGGCTACTCGGAAACTTTCTATAAGGTTCGAGACCTTTTATGAGTAGAGGGACGATCCGAAGAGACTAGAGGATCTCTCTACAATAGGAATGCCCCCTTCATGCTTCTTAAGCTAACCGCAATAGCGAGTCAATTCTTTTGGCAACCCTTTTTCTCGACTTGAGAAGTAAACATAGGATTGGGCTTGCTTAGGGACAAGCAAGGAGAAGGTTTGGGGGTGTTGATGTGTTTGTTTTGTGTGTTTATGTATTGCAAGTATATACAAGTTTTGAGATGTTTTGAGTTTCATTTGGTGTATTATTATAGCATTTAGGTCATACTTGTGTATATTAGAGTTTACATATTCATAGTTGAAGTTAAGACTTAAATGCTTCACTAATGCGTGTTTATTGCTTATTTAAGGTGTGATTTGGGAAGATAATTAGAGCTTAATTGAGGGTACTTGAAGTGTGGATCAAAGCAAAGGGTGTTTTAGACATAAAGGAATGAAGAAAAGTGCATTTGGAAGTGGCCGGGCGAAAAAAGGAGCGACAGAGGCGAAACTGAGCGCAACGTGAGCCGAATTCAGAGCTTGCAACCTAAGAAGGACATGGACAAAATTTGGATACGTTTTAGGATGCAAAAGATGGCTTGGGAGATCCCCCACGAAGATACGAAGCCATGAAAAAAAATGGTGCGCGAATTGGAGCCAAAACGAGCAAGATATGGACATTTTACTGTCAAGACCGGTCGACCTCCTGTCAAGGCCGGTCGACCGGTCGGATCGAAATCTGAGCCAATTTTAGCCGGACTACCGGTTGGGCCCCTGGCTGGACGTGCTGAAAGCTCTATTTAAGCCACTTTTTAGCCCTTTTTGAAAGAGAACAACACCTAAATCAAACACCCAGTTCCATAAACCTAAAATCCACTTAAAACCCACCTCACACACTAAATCTCACATCAATTCCATCCATAAACAAGCTTGGATTTGAAGACAAGGATTTTAAGGGTTTTGGAGTAAGATTTGCAAAGAGCAAGCAAGGATAATAAGGGAGCTCTATATTCTTCTCTTTATTCTTATCTATAATATGTTAGATTAGCTCTAGATTAGGGAGGATTGCTATTTCTGTAATGGATTAAGGATTTTAACACTTGTTTTGAGATATTGATGGTTGTATATACATGCTTTGTTCTTATATTCTTTTGGCTTGAAATTGAACATGTCAAGGTGTTTGATGAAATGCCTCTATGAGTTTGCATGTGTAATTTGTGCTTAGATTCTAATGGTAGTGGCCTTACCTTAGCCTTAATCCATGCTAATGGCATGAGCCCTACTTACAACTACATTTGTGTTGATTAATTGTGCTCTTCATGCCTTTATTATAGTAGGTAATCACCTCTGCCATGAAACATGGCGAAAATGGTACCGCTATCACTTACTTGACCTAGGGGACTTAATCTCTAGTTTGAAACATAACTAAAAGGTTAAACTTGCTATTAGGACATTAATGAACGCCCAAGGGACTTAGAACTAGACCCAAAAGCCATAGCCAGCTAGGACAAACCTATACTTCTAATTGGGCCCGATTAGGGATAGGATTGCACTGATTGTTAGAGATGGTAAGTCTAGTAATCTAAGCCCACAATTAAAGTAATCAAACCATCAATAACCTCAAAACAAAGTTAATAACCCAAATCCATTTCGAATGAGCAATCGCCCCTAAGTTCCCTCAAAAACTTTGTAGATCCTCACTTCCATAACTTGTTTATTCCACCATTCCCATTAGTCAAGTTTATTTTCCCTTAGTTTAGGTTTAAATTAGAGCTCTAACCAATCGAAAAACCTAAAAAAGTATAGGTAGGACCACACGTAGCTAGTGTAAGACGTACTTTTACATTAGAACCGCACTTAGATAGCCTCTCCCTGGACACGACCCTGCACTCGCACACATTATACTACTGCGACCCGTGTGCTTACGGGTAACACTCTTAAAGATTTACGATCAAATCTATTCAACTACCAAACATCGTCATGCTTGGATTACACCATTAAAAGCAATTAACAACCAACATGTATTCGTTATTGACGTCATATTCACTACTAAGCATGCAAATATACATATAGACATGAATACAAGCATTACCCACTTCATAACATCCGCACAAAACACATAGACATGGTTATAGCATGGATTAGATGTGTTTAGTAATAAATAGACTTCAATTTATACACATGCTACTCATTTAGGAATTTAATCAAACACTTAGACATGAATGGAAAAAATGACCATTTGAACAAGAAAATCAAACATGTATATATTCAACCATTTAATCCCATATCATAAGAGTATATAGCTAACCTATTACATAAGCTAAATCACCCTAAACAAGTCTACTCAATCATAATTAGAGATAAAATGAAAGAGAGTTTGTGAAGCTTCCCTTTCATCCTAGCTAATCTTGTACAAAGCTCTTGAGCAAACTTGAACCCAAATGTTTGAAACCCTCTAAATCTTCTTGCTTCAAGGTGATGATATATGTGAGAGAGTGTGTGTGATGTGGTTGAAGACTAGGGTTAAATGTGTGTGATTGGTGTGTAAAGATCCTCCCAAGAATTATCAAAAAGATCCCCCTTTTTAGTCTGAAAATCGGGCTTTTATATCGGCTTTTCACGAACTACCGGTTGGCCTAGCTGATCGACCAGCTTCTCCTCTTAGCTCGACCACCTTTTTATGGTGCTCTCTGGATTGGCCGGTCGACCAGCTCTAGAAGGGTTGTCGTCCGACTATTTTTAGCACCTCTCTGGAGTGGCCGGTCGACCTAGCTGGTCGACCGACTCTTTCTCTTAGGTCATCCGACTGACTTCCTTCCTCTATTCTTTGTCTTTTTGGCCTCCGATCTTCTCATTTTGACCCGTACGTATCCCATCTTCATTATCTATCATCGTTCAATCTCGATCTTAACCCAAAGTTCACCTAAATCATTGAAAATAATCAATTAGTGTAGCAATTTGTCTTTTTAAACTCAATATGTACATTTGTTTACGTTTAAGCCTATTCTTATGAAAAGTACTATACTAATGCATCTTTTAGAGCACTGAATACCTCTTAAATATAGGCAAATAACAATGCAAACACACATAAAAACACAACACACCAACATCCCTAAACCCATTTCCTTGCTTGTCCCTAAGCAAGTCCAATCTTAAGTTTATTTCCAGAGCCACCTAAGGGATTGACTCTCTATCAAAGTTAGTCTAAGAAGCATGAATGGGGCATTCCTATTGTGAAAAGATCCCTAAGCCTCTTTGGATCTTCCCTCTACTCATAAGAGGTCTCGTTGCTTGTAGGAATTTCCCAAGTAGCCAAGCCCCCACAAGCTTAGGATTGTAACTCACACACATGAGATGTTGATATTTTGTGCTTCCTCAACTAACATGGCCTCCCCAATATGCACAAGCCTTAAAGACAAGATAAGAGAATATACAAACATAATGGCTTAAAACAAGCCTTATTCACATAGAGGATAACTTGTGTTAAGTTGACATTGTGTCACTTATGCACTTATCACAAAACATTTTGGTGCCTTTGGCTTTTTCTCTTTTTTCATTTTTTATATAAATATTTTTTCATCTTAATGCCTTTTTCAATTTTTTTTTTAAATTTTTCATGCTTTGTAATGTAGTCACAAAAAGAAAGGAAAAGAAAGGCTTTAGCATATAAAAAAGAACCAATCAAGGAAAGGCACTCATATCAACAACTCTTTATCAACACTCTTTCCTACCAAGCTATGGGGTGGCTACATGGGTCATTCTTGAAGGTCCTCACTCCCCACAACTTTGAAGAGCATCCCCTCCAAGACTTAATTGTCAAACCACTGTATTCATTTCCTTACAATGCATCTAATATTGACCAATCAACAGAGTCAATCACAATGATCAATCAAAGAAATAAATGACTCTACATGTATCAAAATTGAAAAATTTTCACCATTTCTAAGCACATAATGCAATCTACCCTAAGCAAGATATAAACCAAGAAAACCAAACTCCCACACCCCCAAACCTAAACTTTGCTTGTCCTCAAGCAAATAGATCAAAACACATAAACAAGTAACTTGGCATTACAAAGCAAGTAAGGGTGGGGGGGATGGGATAAAAACATGGGGAGCAAGTGGAGAAAGGATAGATACAACCTTGTATTTCCTTCAAAGCTTTCCATGCTAATGATAAATCACCATACTACTAATCTTGTGACTTATAATTCACAAACACTCACAAAGAGAACAAGATTAGTAATATTGCCTATGTATGCTTGCATTAGCATGTGTAATAATAAGCAATGGTGTATCTTATAGGACAAAGGATCGAGATTCAACAATTTGATGTGGGTGAAAGAAAAAGAAAGAAAATAAGATGGAAAGAAAGTGAAATAAATGCAAAATTACAAAATTGAACCTAGGTTGCCTCTTAGTAGCGCTAACCATCATGCCGTCAGCCAAGCAAACACTAACTCATCTTCAACTTCCATAGATGGGGTCCTGAAGCATTAAAACCTCCGCACGAGCCATGCTCGGATCATATGCGTGTTTTAGGAGTTGCCCATTCACCGTTAACTCTCGGCTGTCCTTCAAGTCTTTAATCTTGACTGCTCTGGAAGGATAGGCAACCATCACCTCATATGGACCATCCCATCTTGTCTTGAGCTTTCCTAGAAAGAGTTTCAATCGTGAGTTAAACAACCAAACTTTATTCGAGGGAGAGAATGATTTTTTGATAATGTGTTTATCATGAATTCTCTTTATCCTATCCTTATAAAGTTTAACGTTCTTGTACGCCTCGAATCTAAGCTCTTCCAATTCCGCTATGTCTAGCTTCCTTTTCTCACCCGCTTTTCCCAAGTCAAAATTTAAGGCTTTGATTGCCCAATAAGCTCTATGCTCTAGTTCTACCGACAAGTGACAAGCTTTCCCATAAACCAATCTATACGGAGACATACCAATGGGAGTCTTAAAAGGGGTACAGTAGGCCCACAAAGCATCATTTAGCCTATAGACCAATCTCTCCTATCCAGCCTAACTATTTTCTCTAAAATGTGCTTGATCTCCCTATTGGACACCTCTAATTGTCCACTAGTTTGCAGGTGATAAGGAGTGACTACCTTATGGGTCATCAAATATCTTCTCAATGAGGCCTCTAAAGTCCTATGGCAAAAATGCAAACCCCCATCACTAATCAAGACCCTAAGGACTCCAAATCTAGAGAAAATGTTCTCCTTAATAAACTTAACCACTACCCTATGGTCATTAATGCGTATGGGAATTGCCTCAACCCATTTGGACACATAATCAATGGCCACTAAAATGTATTGGTACCTAAAGAAAGGTGGAAATGGACCTATGAAATCTATACCCCAAACATCAAAAACTCACATGGAAGAATATGGGATAAAGGCATCATGTTTCTCCTAGAGATGGACCCAGATTGTTGACATCTAAAACACTTTTTACAATACTCTTGGGCATCCCTAAAGAGAGTGGGCTAAAATAGTCCACATTGCAAGACCTTCGTGGTGATCTTCTTCCCACTAAAATGACCCCCACACCCCTAATCATGACACATGCTCAAAACACTCTCAAACTCATCCTTGGGCACACACCGACGAATCATTTGATCTGCACAAACTTTAAAATGATAGGGGTCCTCTCAAAAGAAATGCCTAACTTGCGGTAGGAACCTATCTTTTTCTCTCTTCTCCCTATAGGAAGGAAAATGCCTAGTGGCAAGATAATTGACAATATGAGCAAACCATGGTGTGTGATAAGAGTCAAAAAACAATTGCTCATTAGGAAATGAATCATTTAAAGGGGTGGATCACTAGAAGACTCGTAATAAGACGGGGAAGATGATCTGCAACTAAATTTTCTTTACCCTTCTTATCCCAGATTTCTATGTCAAACTCTTGAAGGAAAAGTAATTACCTAATCAAGCGGGGCTTAGATTCTTTCTTAGACAACAAATACTTCAATGCCACATGATCAGTGTAGACAATCACTTTGGACCCTAAGATGTATGACCTAAGCTTGTCAAGGGAGAAGAATATTGCTAAAAGCTCTTTTTCTGTAGTGGTATAGTTCTTTTGGGCTTCACCAAGAGTCTTGCTAGCATAGCACATAACATGGGGCAACTTATCCTTCATTTGACCTAAAACAGCTCCTATCGCATAATCGGATGCATCACACATAACCTCAAATGGGAGACTATAGTCAGGTGGTTGGATAATCGAGGATGTAGACAATAAGAATTTAAGCCTTTTGAAGGCCCTAACACGCTCATCATCAAAGTCAAAAGGGACATCTTGTGCTAGGAGCCTAGACGAGGGACGTGCAATATGGCTAAAATCCTTAATAAATCTACGGTAGAATCCTGCATGTCATAGAAAAGATCTAGCATCCTTCACACTCTTAGGAATCGAAAACTTCTCAATCAATTCTACCTTAGCTGGGTCAACTTGAATACCACTAGATGAAACTATATGACCCAACACTATCCGTCTTTGCACAAAGAAGTGGGATTTCTCCCAACTCAATACTAGATTCTTCTCCACACATCGGTCTAAAACTAAAGAGAGGTGACTCAAGCACTTATCAAAGCTATCACCAAAGATTGAGAAATCATCCATGAATATCTCTAAGTGCTTCTCAATCATGTCACTAAAGATGGCCATCATACACCTTTGGAAAGTCGCTGGGGCATTACAAAGACCGAAGGGCATGCTTCTATAGGCAAAAGTGCCATAAGGACAAGTAAAGGCAGTCTTCTCTTGGTCCTCGGGAAATACAGGGATCTGATTATAACCCAAATATCCATCTATAAAACAATAATAGCTATGCCCAGCTACTCTATCTAAGATTTGGTCTAGAAAAAGGCAATGGGAAATGATCCTTCCTAGTTTTAGAGTTGAGCTTCCTATAATCAATACAAACTTCTCCATCCTGTGGGAGTGCATATAGGGATTGGCTCTCCTCTCTCATTCTCAATAATCATGATCCTAGACTTCTTAGGGACGACTTGAACTGGGCTGACCTACTCACTATTGGAGATTGGATAAATGATGCCTGTATCTAAAAGCTTAATGATCTCTTTCTCAACTAATTCATTCATGTGTGGGTTTAGCCTCCTTTGTATCTCCCTAGAAGGAATGGCTCTATTCTCAAGGTGAATATGATGTATGCAAACTGAAGGGTTTATACCTCTTAAATCATCAATTTTCCACCCTATAGCCTTCCTAAGTTTCCTAAGAACCTCTAAGAGATGCTCCTCATGCTTACTAGAAAGATTGGAAGCTATAATGACCGGAAGGGTCTCACTAGGGCCCAGGAATGCATACTTCAAATGATCGGGAAAGGGTTTAAGCTCTAAAGAAGGGCTAGGCTCAACCAAGGGGGACTCAATTTTAATATCATTAATGGGGACATCAGTAGAATCAAGACTAGAAGGATTAACCTCAAGTGACTTATCAATCAAAGGGCTCTCAATCAAGGAAGTAAAAGCTACACATTTCCACTCTAACCATATCAAAACTAGATATAAATTCCTCAAATTTCGTCAATTCTTCTCCATCAGTCATAGTCCTCTCTACAAGGTCTTCGATAAACGAATCAATTACATTTATCTTAAAGCATTCTTCTCCATCATCTCCTCCTCCTATACTAACTCTATTCACCGCCTCAGCAACCTTTATAGTGGACATTAAATTCCCAAATTTCATCTCTAATAACCCCGACCTACAATGGATAATAGCATCTACGGTGGCAAGAAAGGCGTGACCTAGAAGAATGGGTTAGAATGTCTAGAGTCATGTCTCGAATCCATATCTAACACTATGAAGTCAACAGGGTACACAAACTCACCTACCTGGACAATAACGTCCTCTATCACACCCCTAGGTCTACACTCAGACCTATCAGCTAGCTGAAGAGTAACATGCGTGGGGGACAACTCACCTAGACCTAGCTGTTAATAGATGGTGTAGGGAATGAGATTCACACTAGATCCTAAATCTAACAAGGCGTAATCAATCTGGGTCTCACGGATCCCACAAGGAATAGTGAAGGCTCTGGGGTCACTCATCTTGGGTGGGAGGCCCGAAGTACAAATACTACTCACCTTCTCTGTAAGCCTCACCTTTTTAGGAATGTTCGATGACCTCCGTTTCCTTATACAAAGATCCTTAAAGAACTTAGAATAGGAGGGGATGGAAAGGATCATATCTATCAAAGGAAGATTGACCTTAAGGTCCTTAAGATGCTCTAAAACCTTGAAGAACCTAGAATCCTCACTAAGTGTAGGCCTCTCTATGGCAGACGGAAAGGGAACTCTAGGCTCAACACCTCCAGACACATTGGAATAATCAATGGGCTCCTTTCTCTCCTGATGTGGGCTGGAAGTACCACTATTTCCATGGTATCTAATAGGCTCATCTTTCTCAACAGGACCCTCTCTAGAATTTCCCTCAACCGGGTTACTATGTGGTACTCTTGACTCAGAAGGACCACTAGGTACAAGCACTGCAAAGTCAACTCCCACCCTATTATCCACTATCCTACCATTCCTAAGAGTGGTGACGGCCTTAGCCTGGGCCTAAGGGGGATAAGTGGTATCGATGGAGGAACAGGACTGGACTCTAGGGTTCACCTCCGATAGAGAAGGCAATTTTCAGGGGTCTATAGTGCTTAACTGACTAGCAATCTATCCTAATTGTGCCTCAAACCTCACCATTTGCTACCTATTTTTTGCCAATACCTGTTGTTGGTTCTAAATGAACTGCGTTATCTTCATCATGTCAGTACTAGGAGGTTGGCTACTAGAGGGAACAGGCAAAGCCTGAGGTTAAGAAGCACTAGTGAGACGGGGCTGATTAAGATGATAGAAGCCCGGGGTATATTAAGGACGGGGTCGCTGTTGAGGTGGAACCTAAGGATGTGAACTAGACTCATGCTGACCTTGTCTCCAAGAAAATTTTGCGTTGTCCTTCCAACTCAAATTGTATGTGTTCTAGTATGGGTGGTACTCACGAGAATAACCTTGAGTAGCACACACTTGGTCTTTCATGAATTCAAGAAATTGAGATAATAGAGGGCAAGCCGTTGTCTCATGAAATGACTTGGAACACAATGCACGAACTTTAACATCTAACGGGGTGGAGGAAGAACCTATAAAACTAGCCTTATAACCTTGGGATGAAAGAGACAAAGAAATGAATTGATCTAGCTTATTTGTCAAAGCCTCAACCTTAGCGGGTAAATCTAAAAGAACTCCAACCTCACTAACACTTCTCTTGTTACCTCCCCGACTAGACCTTTCTATGGAAAAATTTTGAAAAGAATTTTCAGCCATCATTTCAATTTTCTCCCATGCCTGGGTCGGTCTCAAAAGATAGAAGCCACCACCGGAGGCGGTATTGACCATCATTCTATTTTGTTCATTTAAACCTCAAAAGAAGTATTGCATTAGGTCATGATTGCCGTACCCATAATATGGACATTGTCTAAGAAGATCCTTGAACCTCTTCCAAGCCTCATGAAAGAATTCTAGGTCATGTTCGGATAAAGTCAAAATGGCAGTTCTAAGGTCGGCCGTCTTGGCCATTGAAGCTCAGCCCATGTAGTAATGCAACCGTTAGGTAAGGAATGCAACCAAGTTCTAGCCTTGTCCTTAAGAGAGAAAGGAATCAAGCTTAGACGTATGACCTCTTGGGAGACATTGGGGACATGGAGAGTGGAACTCATCTCAACAAAATCAGTGATATGATCTAGAGGACTCTCATTGCTTCTTCTGTAGAAGGAAGGAAGCATAGTCAACATATTAGGTTTAATCTCGAAGTTCATCTCCCCCAAACCCGAAATTTGGATAGCTAAATTAGGCTCAAAGGCTTCGGAGAGAAAGAATTGCCTAAGAGTGGGTTCCTCATCTATAGGTGGATCCGGTCTACAGGGCTCTTGTCTAAAATGATCTTGGGCTTGATGCCCAAGGTGATCATGAGGTGGAATGGGATTCATTAGGGGATTGGGAGAATTAGGAGGATGATTGGGATCAGCCATCTCATCAAGAAAATCTCCTAAATGCCTAAAATGTCTTTCAATTCTATTGGGTTCGGGATTAAGAGGAACTAAGGGATTTCTAAGGGATCTCCTACCAAGCATGCACAAGCTATCTTAACTCCGGCCACTTCAACCCCCGAAAACTTCAATATTTCTAAAACTACAGTAAATGAACCACAATCCTAGAAAGTCTACTAAAAATAAAGACAGAAGCTGAAATAGATAAGCAAGGATCAAAGCAAGATAATATAAACAATAAATAAGATAAGCGAAAACTAAACAAACTATAAAAGAAAAGCAAGAAAGTAAGAAAAGCAACTACCAAAACACACAAACAAAGAATGCAAACCACCGTGTCTTCCCCGGCAGTGGCGCCAAGAACTTGATACGTCTCTCAAGTGCAAGCTCTAAAGACCTGCAAGCGCATGGATCAGTGTAGCAAAGTGTATGCAAGTGCGAGGTCGATTCCACAAGGAGGCTATATCAGGAGATAGTTTCTTCGTGTGTGTTCTAGAGTGTGCCTAAGAAGAAATCTAAACAATCTACTTTTGGGATTTTGGATTTTTTATGGTCGGGAGCTCTAACTAAAACAAATTAAATTGAACTATGGGAATGGAAAGTGGGAAATAAGTTAATCTAGAAAGACTAACAAATGGAAAGGTGTTAGGGTGACTTCAACTTATGAATGGGTGGTTCTATACTCAAATGCTATGGGATTAAAGCATGATAGCTTGCTTTCAGAATTGCTCTTAACTAGGTTGCTAAATTAGTGTCTTAATTTCCCTCTAGGACTTGATGCGGGTCCGTCTCTAGGTGGTGCCTCCTAGAGCTACAGCGTGGTCCTTATGACCTTGGGCCTTAAGAGTAACCAATTGGCTTCCTAGATGACTTAGAATAAACATTCCCTAGTACCTAAATCATTGGTTGGATTTAACGCCAAAACCTAGTGTTGCTAAGGTCGACTAAACCTATCCTGAAACCTATTGGCTATATTTAAAGCTAAAGGAGACACGGCCTAGGATAGCACTAAATTGCTTACCATCATTCTAAGGTCACCATAGCAAGACTTGACTTGATACACATTCCTAATGCTCTTGGCCAAGGTGTTCGTGAATAAATGAATCTATTCAACTACCAAACATTGTCATGCTCGAATTACACCATTAGAAGCAATTAACAACCAACATGTATTCGTTATTGAAGTCATATTCACTGCTAAGCATGCAAATATACACATAGACGTGAATATAAGCATTACCCACTTCATAACATCCACATATAAACACATAGACATGGTTATAGCATGGATTAGATGTGTTTAGTAATAAATAGACTTCAATTTATACACATGCTACTCATTTAGGCATTTAATTAAACACTTGACATGAATGAAAAAAATAATCATTTGAACAAGAAAATCAAACATGTATATATTCAACCATTTAATCCCATATCATAAGAGTATATAGCTAACCCATTACATAAGCTAAATCACCCTACACAAGTCTACTCAATCATAATAAGAGATAGAATGAAAAGGAGTTTATGAAGCTTCCCTTTCATCCTAGTTAATCTTGTACAAAGCTCTTGACCAAAGTTGAACCCAAATGTTTGAAACCCACTAAATCTTCTTGCTTCAAGGTGATGAAATGTGTGAGAGAGTGTGTGTGATGTGGGTAAAGACTAGGGTTAAGTGTGTGTGTGTGTGTATGATTGGTGTGTAAAGATCCTGTCTAGAATTATCAAAAAGATCCCCCCTTTTAGTTTGAAAATCGGGCTTTTATATCGGCTTTTCACGAACTACCCGTCGACCTAGCTGGTCAACCGACTTCTCCTCTTAGCTTGCCCGGCTTTTTGGTGGTGCTCTTTAGACTGGCCGGTCGGCCGGCTCTGGAGGGGTGGTCGTCCGACTATTTTAGCATCTCTCTGGAGTGGTCGGTCGATCGGCTCTCCTTTCCTTGGGTCGTCCGACTGACTTCTTTCCTCTATTCTTTGTCTTTCCGGCCTCCGATCTTCTCATTTTGACCCGTACATCTCCTATCTTCATCACCTACCATCATTCAATCTCGATCTTAACCCAAAGTTCACATAAATCATTGAAAACAAGCAATTAGTGTAGCAATTTGTCTCTTAAACTCAATATGTACATTTGTTTACACTTAAACCTCTTCTTATCAAAAGCACTACACTAATGCATCTTTTAGGGCACTGAATACCTCTTAAATATAGGCAAACAACAATGCAAACACACACAATAAGTTAACACATCACTTGTCTATTTCACATCATGGTCAAATTCCTTTTGGTCTATCTATTGGCAGAAAAGTAAATTGTGATGTTTTAGTTGGTCCTACCCTTACAAAGAAGTTATTATCTGTCGCACAATTTACTAAAGATTTTGGGTGTTATTTTTCACTCCAACTAGTTATTGTATAAAGGAAATGAAGACAGGTAGACTATTACACCAAGGATAGATTAGTGAGGGACTCTACTCTTTTTAGCCAAAAAATAAAACAGTGCTTCTTGCTTCCAAGGCTTCTAGTGATGTGTGGCATGCACAACTTGGATATCCTTCAATAACCACTTTTCAGAAACTCAAAAAGGTTTTATCTATCAGTTCATCTTCTTACTCTTTTAGTCTATGTGTAAGTTGTCAATATGGCAAAAGTAGGCGTTTAGTGTTAGATAATAATGTAACTCGTTCCACAAAATTGCTCAATATTATTCACTATGATGTGTGGGGGCCTGCTCCTACTACGTCTTTGGAAAGGTTTCAATATTATTTGGTTTTGGTAGATGATTATAGCCGTTTTACATGGTATTATCCAATTGTTAGAAAATCAGATGTTGCATTTATTTTTCCAAATTTTATTGCTAAGGCTGAAAATCTTTGCAATGAGAAAATCAAATATGTGCAAAGTGATGGTGGTGGTGAATTTATGAGTAATGTTCTTCAAATTTTGTTTCAAAAGCATGGTATTATTCATAAAATCTCTTGTCCTGGAACGCCTGAGCAAAACGGTGTTGCCTAAAGAAAACATCGTCATACTGTTAAAACAGGATTAACATTATTAACTTATAGCTCCATGCCTAAAGTCTTTTGGAATTTTGCCTTTGCAACAGCTATCTATCTTAATAATCATCTACCTTCTTCAGTTATTCAATTTCAAATACCTTACTCTTTGTTATATGGCCATGATCCAGACTATTCTATTATGCGTGTTTTTGGCTCTCTTTGTTACCCTTGTTTAATGCCTTTTGGTTGACAAAAATTGGACTTCAAGACATGTAGCTGCATTTTTATTATGTTATAGTCCATCACACAAGGGGTATAAATGTTATGACCCACAAACGAAGAAGATTATCTTATCACGACATGTTATTTTTTATGAAGCTAAGTTTCCAGCGGTTAATATGTTCAATAAGTCTACAGGGTTGTCTTCATTTTTTTGCATGCAACCATTTCCTGTTCAATGTGTGGATCAAATAAATTCTCAATCGTTGCCAATGGTCGGATTCTTTCTTCAGATAACATTCATACCAAGGTCATTGTGCAACATCATGATGCACACGACACTCCTTCAATTTCTGTGCCCACATCAACTACCAGAGAGTCCTATGTTCATGATTCTTCTAACAACTTTGTTTCTTATTCAAGCTTGGACATTTCAGAATTTGATGGAGGAGATAATGATTATTTAAATGATTCTCATGCTTTGAATTCACATGGCAATGAGCATGCACCTATATCTGGTCATTCAAGGATTTTAAATGCCACAGAACAACATGGTCATAAACATCATATGAGGACTGGGGCCATGGATGGAATTTTTAAGCCTCGTGCATTTCCATCAATGCGATATCCATTACCCATCGGCCTTCTTGCGAAAAATTCTTCTTTGCAAACAGAGCCAACTTGTTTTATGCAAGCAAATAAGGATGCAAATTGGTGAGCAGTAATATCTAAGGAATTTAATTCCTTAATTAAAAATCAAACATGGTCACTTGTTCCTCCTACAACATATATGAATATTGTTGGTTGTCGCTAGGTATATCGTGTCAAGTAGAAATCAGATGGAACATTGGAAAGAGATAAAGCACGTTTGGTTGCTAAAGGGTATACTCAATAACTAGGCTATGACTATGGTGACACATTTAGTCCTGTAGTACGACCTGCTACTATTCGTTTAGTACTTACATTAGCAATCAGTAATAATTGGCCTCTTCATCAATTGGACGTGAAAAATGCATTTTTCATGGTGATTTATCTGAAACAATATACATGCACCAGCCCTAAGGATTTGTTGATCCAAATTATCCAAATTATGTGTGTAAATTACACAAGTCTCTTTATGGTCTCAAACAAGCTCCTCAGGCATGGTACCAAAAGTTTAGTGCTTTTCTTCTCTCATGTGGTTTCTCTCATTCCCAACATGATGCATCTTTATTTTTCAGATTTTCAGAAGGCCATATTATTATTTTGTTGATATATGTAGAAGACATCATCATAATAGGGGACTTCTCTAGTATCACTACAGATTGTATAAAACTGGAGTCTCAAACTTTTTCCATGAAAGATTTAGGGCCATTACATTTTTTTTCTTGGCATGGAGGTGACCTATCATTCTCAAGGACTGTTGCTTACTCAAACTAAATACTCTATGCAGTTGTTACAACAATTTGGATTGGAAGGTATGAAACCAATTGTTACACCTATGGCTGCCTCTCGACTTAATTCGCAAGATGGGGATTTATTAGTTGATCCTATGGAGTTTAGACAAATAGTTGGCGCCTTACAAAAAATTTTTTTTTTTGGAGAAGTAAGTGAGTGTTTGATTAAGTTGCGAAATTACAAAAAGAGGACAAAGGTCCTATACAAGAATTTCTTCAAGTTTCCATGATTTACAAATTTCTTTGTTTAAACTATTAGAAGTGAACTTTTTGCCAAAGATGCACTTTACTCGGACTTCATTGAAAATGTTGGAGAAGATTTGGTCTTCTTTTTTTGTACCCATGCAAAACACTCGGCAATTCCTTTCCTTCCAAATATGGTAAATGGTAGCTCGCAAGTAGTGTTTCATAATCGTTGCCTTCAAATGGTTCTCAAGTGAGAAAGGAGTGAAGAAATCCACAATCTTTTCCCATTCAAACAACGGTTCTTTTACTAGCAAGAGTTGTAAGCCAATCTTCCAAATTCTTCTTGTGAAGCAACACTCAAAGAAAAGGTGGTCTTTAGTCTCACAACCCAAGTTGCAAAAAGAGCAAGTGGGATTGACATTGATTCCCTAATGAAGAATTCTATATTTTGTGTTAAGCCTATCCAAGAAGGCAAGCCAGCAAATAAAAGCATGCCTAGGAGAGTGTCCTTTGAACCAAACAACCTTATGCCATTTAACTTTAACTCCCTTGACTCTAATAAACTCCCATGTATGCTTAAAAGAGAAAACTCCATTTGGGGACAAAATCCAACAAAAAGAATCAAAATTTTCTTCATCAAGATGAAAGCTAGGAGCATTGAAATGGGAGAGGTAAGGAGGCCAATTCCATTCATTTTGGTTGTAGATATCACTAACCTTTGCGAGAAGTGGAGGGTGGAGAAAAATGTTATACCAAGATAAACCAAGATTGCCCTCAGGGTGCCAAGTGTCCAACCAAATAAAAGTATTCTTGCCATTCCGTACAATATGCTTAATGCTTTGTTGAGCAACCTCACGGCTTTTAAATAAACTTCTCATAATCCAACTAAGGTCCTTTGTGATGGTGAATGTCCAAAAGGAACCCTCTTTGATGTAGTTTTCATGAACTCAAGAGCTCCAAAGTGAGTCTCTGAATGCATACATTCTCCAGAAGATTTTAAGCATGTAGGTGTCATTAATATCCTGAAGCCTTCTAATTCCAAGACCCCTTTCCTCTTGCGTCAAGCAAATATCTTTCCAAGCAACTTTAGCTCCAGTATCTCTCCAAAGGAATGCTTTAAACTTTTTCCCAATAGTTGCAATGACCCCCTTAGGTATGAGAAAGACTCCAGTCCAAAATGAGCAAATTTGAGTAAGAGTGGACTTAATGAGAAGCAGCCTTCCAGCAAAAGAAAGCCATTTCGTTGTCCAATGCTCAATTCTCTTCGTGATCTTTTCCAAAAGAGGAAGGCAATCGGCCTTACGAAGTTTCCTCGTAACAAGAGGGACACCCAAGTAACGAAAAGGTAAGTTACCTTCCTTAATTCCAATCTTCTCCAAGATATCATTTTTCTTTTCGAAAGGAACCCCTCCAAGAAAACTTCACTTTTGTCCTTGCTGATTTTTAAGCCCGAGAGAGAAATCCTCAAGTGTATTCATAATGCTTTCAATAGAATTGATATCTCCTTTGCAAAAGATAAGGAGGTCATCCGCAAAACAAAGGTGGTTGAGCTTCAATTTTCCGCATTTGGGATGAAAATGAAACCTTTCTTCCTTCTCCAAATTGTTAAGCAAACAAGTAAGGACTTCCATGCAAATCACAAAGATATATGGAGAAAGGGGATAACCTTGCCTTATGCCATTTGCCCCTTTAAAGAAACCTTCAAGGCCACCATTGATAGCAATAGACAAGCTTGGGGAAGTAATACATGCCATCAACCAATCAACAAAATTTTTTGGAAACTCAAGAGCAATGAGGGTGCATTCAATGAAGTGCCAATTCAATGTGCCAAAAGCCTTCATGATATCAATTTTGAGTGCACATCTTGAAGAAATATGGCTTCTAGAGTATCCTCTAATAAGCTCATGCGCAATAAGGATATTCTCATTAATGAGTCTACCTTTAATGAAAGCTGATTGGTTGTTTGAGATGATAAATGGAATGCATTTTTTTAGTCTATTGGCAAGGATCTTGGAGATACACTTGTAAATAGTATTGCAACAAGAAATAGGCCGAAAATCTTTTACCTTGGTAGGATTTTGAACTTTAGGAACAAGGGTAATGATTATGGCATTTACCTCTTTAAGGAGATTGTTGGATGAGAAGAAAGACTTGATAGCATGTATCACTTCCTCGCCAATGATTTCCCAAGCTGCCATGTAAAACTTTGATGTATAACAATCGGGTCCCGGACTTTTGTTAGGATTGAGAGACAAGAGACTCTCTTTAATTTCCTCATTAGAGATGGGGGCTGCAAGCATTTCCTTCCATTTTCCTTCAATCGTTTTGCCAAGAATGGATTTGATGCTTTGAACATTGGCATTTGAGTTGGATCTTGTTCCAAGAAGTTCCTTGTAGAAAGAAAGAAATTGGTCTTTCACCTCTTCGGCCTTTGTGAGTAAGATGCCATTTTGATCAAGAATTGCGTTGATGGTGTTCTTAATCCTTCTACTCTTGACCACATTATGGAAGAACTTGGTATTTGCATCCTCTTCCTTGATCCATTCAATTCGAGCTTTTTGATGGAGAGAACTCCTATATGAAGCTTCAAGAATTTCAATGTCTTTCAAAATTTCCCCCTCCTTCTCAATCACCTCTTCGTTGCAATATCCATTAAGAATTTCACCTTGTACCTTATCAACATCTTTCTTGAGTTCTCGGAGTTGATGAGGAATAGAAGAAAAATGCTTCTTGTCAAATTCCCTAAGAGCTTGTTTGAGTGTCTTTTGCTTCCATGTGAGAACAAACATTGGTGTCCCAAAAAATCTTTTCTTCCAAACATCTTCAACTACCTTGAGGAATTCAACATGAGAGGTCCATGTATTGAAAAATTTGAAAGGCTTTGGTGGAGAAGAATTGGATTTACATGTGTGCATGACAAGTGAACAATGATATGAAACTCCTGGGTTATCAACCAAAAGGAACGAGCTATCCAAATACTCCAACCATTGGGAATTGACAAGTGCCCTATCAAGTTTACTTGCCATGAAATTGCTAGGAGAACCCTTATTTGTCCAAGTGAAATGTGGACCAAACACTTTATGTTCAAATAAACCAAAATTGCTAATGCATTTCTTAAAATCCCAAGCACTAGAAGGAATAGGATTGCAAGATGACCTATCCCCATTATGGAGGATTTCATTAAAATCTCCCATCACACAAAACGGACTATCTTCACACCATGAACTCCATTCCTCAAGCTTTCTCCATAAAAAACTTCTACCTTTTGAATCATTTCGAGCATAAACAAAAGCCACACAAACATAGCTCTTATTGGCAAGGCTGATATGATAGAGAGCTCCTTGATCAATTGAATCAACAAATGTAAAGTTAATTGGTTCCTTCCCAAAAAACCAAATTCTTCCAATAATGTTATCCTCCACATGATTCTTGAAGCCCAATCTTTCAAAATAGGCTGCAATTTTAGTAAAAGAAGTATCCTTAACAACCTTTGTTTCCAAAATGCAAAAACAATCAATCTTATGTTTAGAGATCTAAAAGTTCACTTCCCTTTGCTTATTAGGGGAATTAAAACCCTTAATATTCCATGAACCAAAAATCATTTGGAAGGAGGAGTATGAGCAAATTTGCTCAAATTCTCTTTACTTCCAGTAACTTGTTGATTTGAATTATCATTCTCTCCGGCCTTACTTGCCAAATTATAATCAAAATCCTTAAGCCTTTCAATGATCTTACCCTCCTTCACAACATCAAGAGCTTTAAAACGGTTTGACCCTTGATCAACTATCTTTGGAGGGTCTTGTTGAGTAACCTCATTTACCTTCTCTTCCTCTCGGTTGGATACCAATTTCTCAACATTAGTTTGCTTTTTCCCCACCTCTTGCCACTCATCATTTGGAGAAGCATACCTAGCATTATAGTAGACTTTTTGCCTTTGTTGTTGTGAAGCAAATTGACCCTTGGTTGGCTGATTTGCTTGCTTTTGACTTAAAGGGCAATAGTTTTCATTATGGCCCACCATTTTGCATAAAGCACATTTTGGTGGACGCCAAGCATATTCAACTTCAATTTTGCTCTTTGTTCCATCTCTTAATTTAACAAAGATTTCTTCCGGTAAGTGGCCTTCAAGATCAACCTCGATACAAACTCTTGCAAACTCAAGATTTCTCCTTGATTCTGTGTGTGCATCCATTTGTAAGGGCTTCTCAATAAATGAAGCAATGTAACTAAGACCTCTCCTAGACCAAAGGCTAAGTGGGACTTCCTGAAGCTTGACCCAAATGGGAACTTTATTTGATTTCAAATTCACAAATTGGAGGTTAGGTTTCCATTTCCTAAGGAGGAGTGGTCTATGATTAACATGCCATAATTTTTGAAGAACTTTTTGACTTGCTTCTTCCTTCTCAAATTTAAACACAAATAATCCCTGCCCTTTTGTGTATATATCAACATGTCTAAATCTTTTCCAAGCAAATTCAACCATATTCTTTATAAGAAAGGAAGGGGGAGGGGCACCCAAGAATTGGCCAACAAAGCAATTTGTCCAAAATTTTTCCCCATCCTCATAAATTTTCTTCAAGGGGATCCTCAACTTCTCCAACTCCATTGACAATTTTAACTTTGTGCTCTTCAAGTTGTAAATTCGAGCTAATAAATTGAGCAAATTCTCCTTCCCAATTAAGTGATGGCTCATTAGTTGAAGGTTCATACCTTATTCTTGGGGGTTTCTTCCAAGCATTTTGCTGTTCATTCCTTTTTATCTTCCCCACATGTTGCTTTTTGCTGTCTCCATAGAGTGTGTGTTGTGGTTGGTTATATGCCACTTGAGAAGTTTTCCCATTTTCACCATGAGTTTGAAGTGTTTGATTGTTAATAAGCTTATTTGGCTAGCCATTATGCAATGAGTTGGCTGCCACGCTGGAATCTTCTTCTTTCTGCCGAGATGGTAGAGGAGGGAAAGAAGTATCATTTGTAGTCAAGTTAATATTTGAAATTGGTGGGACCCCTTGACTTTCCAACTTGTCATAGGAGACAAAATGGGGCTGGAAGGTGGCTGAAAAGTACAAGTCTTTTCCTGAAATGAATCTGCATTTTCAGCAACATTTGTACTTCCATTATCCCTCGGTTTCTGCCCAATGGCTGTAGCTTCTTCTTATCCATTTGGAAGATCAGTTTCAAGCTTTCTATAATCATGTGAAGTAGCACTCTTTCCAGCATTAGCATAAAATGGCTCAATAGTTGATTGAGATCTTGTAGGAGAAGCAAAGATTTTTTTTGCTATTTCAAGACCAGCTTGAATCTTACAATTATCATTTGCGCTCCTTGTTGCATGGCTTGGAGGAGAGTGAGACCGAGAGTTCTTTATGAGCCTTTGAACTAAACCCTTTTTAGCATTTTCCTTCTTCTCCTCGAAATGATTAAAGGATTGACCAGATTCAAAAGCATCAAAGACCTCTTTAAGCTCTTTACTAGTGGTTGAATGGGTATCTTCACTTCCAAGGGGCGAAGAGGCTGATTCAACCTCCATAAGAGAATCACTTTTAGGTATGCTCGGAGAAAGGCTTTCAACATTTTGAGCATTTGCATTAAGACGTGCACTAGACCTTACCGGCGGAGAAGATCTTTTCTTTTTCCCCATAAAAGACAGCAAGATGGCAAAGAAATCTGAAAAGAAATGGCTAGGGGACGGGTGTGGAAAAGTGTTTAGGATAAATGTTTGGGGTTTTGATGGATGAAAGTTGTTGTGTAGTGGCGTGTGGTGGTAGAGTGGTGGCGGGTTGCAAGGAGGTAGAGAGAAGGGAGAGAGTTTTCATGCTAGAGAGAGAAAATTATTCCTTTGGCCGAAATGAAGCTTCAACAAGAAGAAAGCTTTTGGTGCCTTACAATATTTAACTATGACGTGACCTCAAATCTCTTATGCAGTTAACTCTGTTTTTCAGTATATGCATGCTCCCAAGTGCCTCACTTGGTTGCTGCTAAATGAATACTTTGTTATGTCAAGTCCACACTTCAGCATGGTTTACTTTTTAAACCTTGCTCCCAATTATCGCTATATGGATACAGTGATACTGATTGGGCAGGTTGTCCTGCCACTCGTCGATCAACAACTGGATTTTCCATCGTCATGGGCCCTAATATCATTACTTCGAATTCCAAAAAGCAAACAACTGTTGCTAAGTACAGTTCAGAAGCGGAGCATCGAGCACTTGCTTCTTTAACTTCAAAATTATTATGGGTACTCCACATTACTCGCTTCCTTCAAATTAATTTTGTCACCCCTCCTCTCCTCTTATGTGACAACGTTAGTACAATATATATGGCCTCGAATCCAGTGATTCATAGTCGGAGTAAACACATTGAGATCGCCTTTCATTTTGTGTGAGAGAAATTTAATGACGGAACTTTAAAATTACAGTACATTCCTATAGAGGACCAACGAGCAAACTTCTTTACCAAACCTTTATTTCATCCTCACTTTGAATTGCTGGGCACCAAGCTATCTGTGGAGTCCTCCCCATCAGCTTGGGGGCGTGTTAAACCACATGTGATCTTATCTTAATATTGTTGTAGAATAGATCAATACAACATTTTTGAATTTTTAGATGTAGATCAGAATCCTATTTGTATAATATTTCCGAAACTTCTTGTATTATCATGATGTAAATTATATTATAAATATGAATAGAAAACACCACAATCTCGGTGGATAATTTTCCTTCAAAAACAACAAAATAATGTGCGTTGGTGTTTTCGTGTGGCCTGAGAGAGAGATAGAGATGAGCTGAAATGAGTTGTTTCATTTTTGTAAGCTTATGCGCTGCTGCGTGTTGTGCTTTTAAGCAGTTGTGTTGCTGGTGCTTGGCTGGTTTGGTGAGTGAGAAAGCGAGAGAGAGTGACAAGTTGAAGAGAGAAGCTAAAATGGGCTGTCTGGGGGGGCTATTTTCGAGCTTTGCTGCTCCGCTGGAGTGAGGGAATGGCTGGTACTTTGCCGGCGTGATTGAGAAAGAGAGAGAGGGAAGGGATTTGTGCTGTGCGCTGCTGATTAGAGGTTGAGTTTGTGAGTGCATTTTTTAGCTACTGGGTCATGTGAGCCATGATAGAAGGGAAGTTCACTGAGGTGTGTGATGAGAGAGAGAGAGAAAGGAGCTTTGCTTAGTTTTTTTGCTTAGCTGATTTGAAGTTGCTGCTGCTGGACATGAGGTAGAGTGCGAGTTTGAGAGAGACAGAGTGTCTGAGGCTTGGCATAGAGAAAAATATAGATGCTGAAGTGATAAGCTTATGTGGTTATATGGTGCATGTGCGTAATGTGACAGTGGGAGAGTTTGTGAGCTCATGCACATGCAAGAAAAAGAAAAGAAGAAGAAAATAAAGAAAAGAACTGAATATGGAAGATAATAATAATAATAGTAATAATGATGATGGTGATGATGATACCTAGAGCAATATATACATGAGTAAGATAATATTTTAGTTACTCTCACTAAATAGTAAGTGTGTGTGTGTGTATATATATATATATAAATCTATCAACATTAAAACCTATAGAAAAAAGCCTAATGTATTACATACATGTAATATATATATATATATATATATATATAATAGCCTAATCTTAACTATAGTATAACCTAAAAATTAAATCTATTACTAATATACTACTATATACACTATATATTAATACTAGAATGCATATACTATACTACTAATATCCTTATAAAATTGCACGTAAACATTATACACATACACAAGCCATGCACACTTAAGTTTACCATGCACTGCAACATTATCATCAAAGCATGCATTCAATCTTAGCTCAAGCCAACCTCCAAATATGCACAATAAAGTTCTCCAAGCATTAGCATTGTCACCAAAATCAACACATAACCACTTTTCAATCTTGCACTCCATATATCCAAACATGCATACAATGCATTTTGTGCTACAAGATTCCATGCAAGCATACAAGTAAGCACTTAAAGAGGCATTCAAGCAGTTGAGAAACACACAACAAGGCACTAAATGAACATGAATGCACTAAAGCTTCTCAAAAAAGCACTTCTTCATTTCATGCACTAAATGCACACAAAAACATTTAAGAAACCCTAATTCCATATCTAATACTTTGAAATCAACAAGGTATATGACCTCTCCTACCTGGACCATAACATCCTCTACCACACCCTTAGGTCTAAGCTCTGACCTATCAGCTAGCTAGAGTAACATGTGCAGGGGCCAACTTACCTAGATCTAGCTGTTGATAGACGAAGTAGGAAATGAGATTCACACTGGACCCTAAATCTAGCAAGGCATGATCAATCTGAGTGTCACAGATCCTATAAGGAATGGTGAAAGTTTCGAGGTCACTCAACTTGGGTGAGAGGCTCAAAGAACAAATACTACTTACCTTCTCTGTAAGCCTCACCTTCTTAGAAATGTTTGATGATCTACGCTTCCTTGTACAAAGATCCTTGAAGAACTTATAATAGAAGGGAATAGAAAAGATAGCATCTATCAAGGGAAGATTGACCTTAAAATCCTTAAGATGCTCTAAGATCCTGAAAAACCTAGAATCCTCACTAGGTGTAGCCCTCTATAAGGCAGATGAGATGGGAACTTTGGGCGCCACACCCTTAGACACATGGGAATTATCAATGGGCTCTTTTCTTTCCCGATGTAGGTGAGAAGTACTACTCTCTCCATGGTTTCTAACAAGCTCAACTCTCTCAGCAGCACCTCTCTCTACAAGGCTATAATCTGGCTCTTTAGACTGAGAAGGACCATTAGGTGCAGGCACTACATAGTCAACTCCTACTCTATTATCTACTATCCTACTACTCTTAAGAGTGGTAACGACCTTAGCCTGGGTCTGAGGGGGATAAGTGGTGTCAGTGGAGGAACAAGACTGGACTCTAGGATTCACCTTTAGTTGAGAGGGCAACTTTCCAAGATCTCTAGTGCTTAACTATATGGCAAATTGTTCTCACTAGGTATCTACCCTAGCCTGATAATTCTCTTTGTGCCACCTACAACTAGCTAACTCCTGTTGCATCAACTGGAACATTTTCTCAATTTTATCATCACTAGTGGGTTAACTACTAGGGGGAGCAGGGAATGCCTGTGGTTGAGGGACACTACAAAACCTAGATTGATTGATATGGTAAAACCCTGGAGGGTTAATAGGATGGGGTTGCTGCTGGAGTGAGACCTGGGAATGGGAACTAGACTCATGCTGACCTTGTTTTCAAGACGACTTGGGATTATCTCTTCGCCACGAGTTGTAAGAGATAGAATAGAGATTGTACTCACAAGAATAACCCTGTGCAGCACATAATTGCTCCTGTATAAAATCAAGAAACTAGGGTGGTAAGGGGCAAGTAATAGTCTCATGAGATGATTTAGAGCACAACGCACATACTTCAACTAGCGAAGAAGGAGAAGGAAAACTTACTAAATGAGCTATACGATTATGGGAGGAAAGAGACAAAGAGATAAATTGATCTAACTTATAAGTCAACGCTTTAACCTCAGAGGGTAAATCAGAAGAACTTCCTGCCTCATTAATACCTCTTCTATTACCTATTTGACTGGACCTATCCATAGCAAAGTTTTGAAAAGAGTTTTCAACCATCAACTCCATTGTCTCCTATGCCTCAGTTGGTCTCAAAGTATAGAAGCCATCACTGAAGGCGGCATTGACCATCATTCTATTTTGTTCATTCAAATCTCAAAAGAAATACTGGAGTAGGTCATGACTACCTTACCCATGGTATGGACACTGCTAAAGAGGTCTTTGAACCTCTCCCAAGCCTCATAAAAGGACTTTAGATCATGTTGGGGGAAAGTCATAATGGCAGTCCTAAGTTCGGCCATCTTGGCCATGGGATAGAATTTTTGAAAGAACTTAGATTGAAACTCGGCCCATGAAGTGATACAATTATTAGGCAAATAATGGAGCCAAGTACTAGCCTTGTCCTTGAGAGAGAATGGAAACAACCTTAGACGTATGACCTCTTGAGAGGCATTGGGGACATGAAGGTGGAACTCATCTCAACAAAATCAGTAATATGGTCTAAAGGACTCTTGTTGCTTCTCCTATAAAAGGAAGGAAGCGTAGCCAACATATTACGCTTGATTTCAAAATTTGTATCCCTCAAATCTAGAACATTAATAGCCAAATAAGGCTTGAAGGCACTAGGGAGGAGAAATTTCCTAAGTGTAGGCTCCTTATCTATGGTGAGTTCAGTCTAAGGGGTTTTTGTCTAAAATGATTTTAGGCTTGATGTCCATGGTGATCATAAGGTGGAATGGGATTCATAGGAGGGATTGGAGAGATTGGAGGATTATTTGTATCGGCCACCTCCTCAAGAAGATCTCATAATTTCTAACATGTCATGTAATCCTATCGGGTTCAGGATTAAGAGAAACTAAGGGATTCCATGGGGTCTCCTACCAAGCATGCAAAAACTATCCTAACTCTAGCCACTTCAACCCTCGAAAACTTCAACAATCCTAAAACTACAACAAATATGCCACAAACCTATGAGGTCTACTAAAAACAAAAGCAAAATGAGAACGCTAAACAAACAAGCTATGCTAAGTATGAAAAGTAAACACAAAAGTATCAAATGAACTAAACACAAAGCAAGATAACAACTACTAAAACATGCTAACAAAATAAAGAAAAATAAACAAAAGAGAGACTAGTAAAACACATAAGCAACGAATACAAACCACCGTGCCTTCCTGGAAATGGCACCAAGAACTTGATATGTCTTTAGTGCACAGGCCCTAAAAAACCTGCAAGCACATGAATCGGTGCAATATAGTATATGTACAACTGCGGTTGTCGAACCACAGGGAAGCTAATATGTGAAAGAAATCTTATACGTGTACTCTAGTGAAAGCCTAAAAAGAAACCTAACCTAAACATTTTTTATACCTTTCGAATTTTAGAGAGCTAAGAGGAAAACAAAAGACTACACTATGAATGCAAGAAAGGAAAAAGGTAAGAACCAAGCTAACCTAAGGGATTAAAACAATGGGAAGGTGATAGAGTGGCGTACACTTATGAATGGATGATTTCCTACCTCTTTGCTACGGGATTCGAGGATTGGCTTATCAAAAGGAATGCTTTAATAATAGGCTGTTAGCTAGTATCCTAATTATACCCTAGGACTTGGTGCAGGTCCTTTACTAAACGTGCACACTTAGAGCTATGGTGTGGTCCTTATGTACCTAAGGCCATAAGAGGAACTAGAAAGCTGCCTATGCATCCTAGAATGAACCTACCCTAGCTCTTAAACCATTCATTGGATTTAAAGGTAAGACCTAAGCATAAGACCTAGACTCACTAGGGTTGACCAAACCTATCCGAGCCCCTATTAGATGGATTTAAAGTTAAAGGGGACTCGATCTAGGCTAATCCTAACTTGTGCACCATTGTACTAGGCACACTATAGCAGATTGGGACCTTGATAGCGCAATCATCATAGCCTAAGGTAAGGTGTTGTGAACATCATGTCTTATCCATGATACAAACGTAGGCAAGTTTGATTTATGCCACTGGAAACATTTAAGCATATATATGTAGCAATATTTGAGAATGTATTCACTACAAAGTAAGTTTCACACCTACATAGACATGAATAGAACCAGCCCACTTCATATTATCCATATTCACACACATAGACATGCATAATATAAGGATTAAAAGTGTTCTATAGCAAATACAACTCAATCTATATGCATACAACTCATTTAAGCAGTACATCAAACACATGGACATTAAATGATATAAAGCTTTTCAAAATAAGAACAAAGTATGTATTTATATAAGCCATTCGAATCCCATAACAAAGAGTATGATAATCAACCCATTACATAAGTTTAGTCACCCTAATCTATCTTCTCAAGCATTAAATAAATGGGAATGAAAGAGGACTGAGAAAGCTCCCCTTCCATTCTTGCTCGTTGCTCTACAATATTAAGCAAATCCTTACCAAATGATGTTGTAATCCTCCAAAATCAACTTAGCTCTAGGTGGATATATGTGTAAATATATGTATTGAAGGTGGGTGTAGGTAGGGTTTTATCTGTGAGAAGTGGGTGTGTGAATGTGAGGTGAAAAGGGGTTCAAAACTTGCTCAAAAAGGGCTGAAAAAGGGCTTAAATAGTGTAGCAAACATGTCGAGCTGAGGCCCTTGGTCGGTGACCGACCTAGCACCTAGATCAACCGGCCTAAAAGCCTTAGTTTCTATTTTGTTTGGTCAACCAAGCTAATCGACCGGCTCTTGAAGGAAGGGCTGACCTGCTAGGCTAGAGCATGGCCAATTTTCTCGCGTTGCATCCATTTCATCCCGGTTGCTCTTTTCTTCTCCCAGTTGCCTCTAAAAGCTCTTTTTATGCTTCTCCCATATCTCAAATGCCTCGAGCTTGACTATAGCATCAATTCTCCATTAATTCAAGTCCTGAACTTTGACCTAACTTCACCAAACACAAGAAATAAGCATGCATTAGTACAGTGTTTGTCTTTAAACTCAAACGTGTACATTTGCATATGCTTAAGCGTAACTCTAAGTGTATGTACCATACTAGTGCATCTCTTAAAGATCAAAACACCTCTTCAAGATAGACAAATGACGACACAAACACACACAAAAACACAACACATCAGTGGTACCACCCATCTTGATACTTTTATTGCCAAATATTAATTAGGCATCAACCATCTTGACACATGTGTGCACAAGAATCAGCCAAAGTACAAGTGCTTTCTCTTTAATCGACCATCAAGGTGCCCTAATAATACCCATGACCTTATCAGATAATAGCTTTTACCCAATAATAGCTTTTATTGCACTTTGCCCTCTCATATTTACACTGACAAGAGCATGCAGATCAAGATGCCCATTGGGATACTCTGATTTCCCTTGTTTTGTTGTCAAAATTCTTTAGTATGCTTTATGGCTCGATAATCACCAATATCAATGAAACTCTCGCTATATCTAATCTGAAAGTGAACGACCTTCTGCTAAACTGAGAGTTTAAAGTAGCTTCCTGCATATGCTTTCCTCTATGTTGATTGCAGCGAACTTAAGCTCCATTAAAATAATAAGACAATACTTTGATTTTATTGATGATAATCTTCCTTGGCACCATCATTAATGATGTTGTTTTATAATAGATAGCCCGATCATACCTTTGCATGGTGGATTAGAGAAGTTTGTAAAAGAATACATGCTAGAGAGACCTTGCTCCGATGGCATATTGGAGGCTACTTTGAGCATGTTGTGTGAACCTTGTAAGTTCCAATCACACCATAGTTGATGCACACAACCCTGCTCCAATGGTTCATTGTTTCCCAATCCCCAACACAAATGAGAATACCCAAATCGCTAGAACTTGCTAACACAAGTGTATTAGCAGATGGAAAGCTATGTCGCTGACAACATGGTGTATGTCAATATAATACCTTTGTCATGGTTTCCATAAATTACATGTTTTCTCCATGAATTATGAAAACAAGAAGATAAATCTTTATATTAGATAAGCAGCTCTTAGTTTGGTAGATGGTGTTGCGACGTTGAATGATTTTTGCATACGCCTCGATCATGCTTTTTGATGATTTGTCACCTCGAGCATATCACATTTAACTCGATGGGCATAAAGCATTTCCATAGAGACAAAACAAAATCAAATGATCAGAGGATATTGACAGGCTTACCTTTCCTTTTTCTATCATGCCAATGCTTTTATGGAATACCCAGCTTGGCCTTTCCTTTTTCTATCATGCCAGTGCTTTTATGGAATACCCAGCTTGGTTGTGTGAGACAATTAACTTCATAACATAGGTACAATGTTATTCTTTTTGAATCAACCTTTGTCTCCTTGATTTCTAACCATGACATGCATATGTTCAATGTCAGCAAAAGGGCGCAAAAGCCATGATTGGGAGTATGTCATGCGTATATCACGCTTCTAGATGCACATAATCCTCTTTCTTCGATGTTAATATGCTTCGGAGTGAAGCTTCTTGATGCTAACTTGTTTTGTAGCTTTTTAGTTGGTAGTATCTTGATTGGTTTCTTTCTTTTGTTGGTTTGGTCATATTTCGGATGATTCTACCAATATCTCTTCTTGGTTGACTTGTCCTTAATGAAGGAAAAATTTCCTTGCTCTCTACTGAAGTATTTGGGTCCTATTTGGCGTGTCAATAATGATTGAGCCCGATCGTTCTTCATTGGAATTGCCCGATCAGGTACACCAAGGAAGCAAGAGAAAATGTTCCTTGTTAGCAAACCTCTGATGCTTATACAATAGTATTGTTTGTTCATAAGCATGTGTTCGGTGCTCAACCCCGTTATAGAAGAATACCATTATGCATATAACTTTGAGTTTGGCATGAAGGGCCTTGGACACCCAAATCTTTCTCAAAATTGAGATTTGATAATGAAGCCTTGATAAAATTTTTAATGTTAGAATGATTGCCAGCCTTCCGAACTTGGTAACTAAAATTGATCCACGATATGGTTCAAGCAACATTAATTAAAACAACTGTGATGCACAAATTGATTCTAGATTGTGGTATAAAAATGTTGATACCATTAGTACACAAGCGCATCAGAAAGGTGCTAAGATATTTGAAGTATCATGTAAAAGGGCATAACTCACTTACACAATAAATTACGACATAGGGAGTGGTTTTTGCATCTTATCTCATGTAGTCATTCATGAACATCGATGGGTTGCTTCTAACTAATACACCAGCTCTATGATCCATAGTACTTGTTCCATTATGACGTGGCCTTTTAATTGGAACACTTTTCATTTCCCACAGACAATACCAATCTGATCCTCCAAAGGATCAGATGAAGTGATGACAGTCTTCTTCTCCGGCGATGTCGAACTTGCAAGGCAAGGCTTCACACATTAGGGGTTCGACGTTAGCCCCTTCAATGATCAAGTCAGTAAATATTTATTGAAAGTATACTTTAAAGAGGTAGAGAGAAGAGACAGAGGAAAGACTTCTATATTATGAGTCTCTTTTGTAACTAGAATGGCTTAACTATCTTAATTATGCTTTGGGGATACTTATAGCATGGTCTTTGGGATAGGTGGACTCGAGAGATATCTTTACAACTGGCATACAAAGAGAGCTCATCGGGAGAGAGCTCACCAGGTCTCAGGTGCCGGGATGACACCTTATGGTCAGGAAAACACCTTATGGTCGAGATGCCAACTCATAGTTGGGTAGACACCTCATGAGAAGACATCTCATGATCGGCAAGACACCTCACGGTTGGAAAGACATCTTATGGTTAGGATGCGACACCCTTTTGATCAAGATGACACTTCTCGATCAAGATAATGCCTAGGAGATTGACATGACATTTAGGGCCAGGACGACTTTATAGGCGACCGTATTTGGGTAATTTCGGTCGAGTCGGATCGGGCTAGGGTAGGGCGTAGCTCGATCCCTATCAATTATATAATATGAAATGAACCTTTTGAAATTCACAAATGAATATTATTTTTAAAATTTAATTAATTGATCATTAAATTTCTAAATTAAAATTAAGAATACATATCCATAATAGACAATAAGTGAACCTTTTGGAATTCAGAAATGAATTATATTTTAATCATTAATTAATTGATTATTCAATTTTTCAATTAAAACTAATAATTTAATTATATCCACAAAGATAAAAATAATATAAATAAAATAAATAACAAATATTAAATTATTGTATAAACTAATAAATAAAGTATCTATTGCCATATAAGCACTAATACGACACTCTCATAATGCTTCAAAAAATATTTTGTAATTGTAAACATTAAACTTGGATTTAGTATTTTGAAACTCACAAATGAATATTATTTTAAAAATTAATTGGTAGGAAATTAAATTTCTAATGCTAACAATATATATGCATAATAGATAAGAAATAATATTTTTAGAATTGACAAGTAAATTTAATCCTAAGCATTAGTTAATTGACCATTTAATATTTCAATTAAAGCTAATAATGTCTATTCATAAAGATAAGAAATAATAGAAAGTAAAATAACAAAAAATAAAATAACCATGCCATGTAAGCACTGACATGGCACTCTCACAATATTGAAAATAATATAACTTTTACATATAGTATATGTTTGTGTGTTTTATAACATGGGGAAAACAAGCTGAACTAGGGGGCTTTCGGTATGAGGAATGAAAAATCATTCCTAGGAACCAGGAATGTGATTTCCGAGAATGATGTGAAACCTATTTGGTACATTAAAAATATTCTTGCGAAAATTTTGGATGTTCCTAGAAATGTTATTTTGTTTTAATTAATTAATTAATTACATTATAATTATTAGTAATAATTTATTTTATTATTTTTAATTTTTTATTCTTAATTAATTATCGACTAATTAATTGTTATTAGTTAATTATAAGATAGAAATACACTCATAGGATTTACACATTTTTTTTTGGAAATCATTGATTTTAATAAATCTTTTACCTGTTTCAAATTCACGTAGGAATGCAGTAAATTAGTTATTAGAGATATTATTGTTAAATCTTGGAAGAGATTAGTGATAAACCTTAGAATTTCTTGTTGTCACTCGAGAATATAATTGATTGATTGAAAAAGGAAAAGAGAAATTAAAAGAAGGTAGGTGCTTTAGTATTAGAATTTAAATCTTCTTAGTTTGAGTAATTTTGATTTCTTATTTTGTTTCCAACAATTACTTTTATATGTTTAATTTAGTTTGTTTTAAATTTGTTTTCCTTAAATCCCCAAATAATTTGTTAGATAAAATTCAGGCTAATCAAATTAAGTAATTATTAGGGTTTTTAATCTACAGTCTCTGTGGAGCAAAACTCTTAGTCATCTTATATTACTTGCTCTGCAATAATCGTGCACCTGCAAAATTTTCACAACAATTTTTTGGCACCGTTATTGGGGACTGTTTTGAGGAAACCTAGCTATATTGATACCAAATATTCCTAATTTTAATTTAATCTTTTTCTTTTAGTTTTGTTTTTGTTTTTGTTTTTGTTTTTTATTTTTCTTCTTTTAAGGCGTAAGTGAACAATTAATAGATGAAGAAACATTAAACTTGAAAGACCAAATTTGTAAAAAAGAATTAAATCTCAAATATAATATCAATTAGAATTAAAAAGGTTTCCTTCTCAACTTAGCGAGAAAATTTAGCCGAGCATAGTATTTAAACTAAAATAGGAAAATTGAAAAATAAACATAAATTAATTAAACTAAATTAAAGTAAAGAATAAGTTACAGAAATTCCAGCTTCCAAGCATAAAGCAATTTGATGTGTGCATATCGAGTTTTACACCCGCAAGCGTACGAATCATTCGTGGCATAGCAGATTCGAGTGCGGGTATCGTCTCTACAGGGAGGCTACCTTAGTTTGGTCTCTATGTGCTTGGGTGCCTTAAACTAGCTACATGCATGTGTGTGCTTACTTTAGGATGGAAAGGAGCTCAGAAAAAGGAAAAAAAAAAAATAACCTATGGAGGAACTTAAAGGAGCCAAACTAAGGAAGGAAAAAACTAACAAAGAAGAAGGGGACCTAGGATTGCATTGCAGCTAGACTTGGGCTATGATAACAGATGAGGTCTATCTAAGACTCGGGACTTCTATTACTGTTTTGTTGATCTAGAGCTCTCTTAACCAATACTAGTGGTTTAACCCATTAGCTAAATTTAAATTTAGCTAAGGGCCAATCCCTCCTAGCCTACACAATCCGTGATTAGAACTTATCCTCTTGGCTGGATTTAAAGCCAAGGATTAGCACCTAAACACTATGTGACATTAAGGCTCGATTAACCAACACTAATGTGGGTGAAGGATACTCTAGTCTAGGTTAACTTATCCGCTTGGCTGGATTTACAACCAAGGACTAGCACCTAAACTCAACTAAGCATAACATGTAACCTATTAGCTGGATTTAAAGCTAAAGCCTACTCTACTACTAAGCAAAGCCATGAGATTAAGCACAATCACATCACCCATATAAGTAGATAAGAGCATTTGAAGCACAAATAACACATGCATATTCACTTAGGCATTTTAGCAAACACATGGACATGTTTGATTTCAAATACATAGACATATTGAATCATGCCATATGTTTGGGTAAACAAACATGTATTAAGAGCGAACGATCTACACATCCATTATTCAAAGCCCTAATCTAATATACAACAACAATCAACCCTAAATCTAGCCTAATCTAGCAACATATTTACAGGAAATAGAGAAAGAACAAGAAGAACTTCCCTAAATTCTTGCTTCCAAATCCATACAAATCCTTCAAATCTTTGTTTAATGCTTCAATCCTAGCTTGGTGTGGGGTTTAAATGGTAATTTAGGGTGTTTTGTGAAGTGGGTAAAGGGTTAGGGTTTATTGGGATTTTAGAAAAATAAAGTTCCTCCCCCAAAATGAGCTGAAACGAGCAATTTATAAATACCTTCAGTGCACAGCCGGTCCGGCTCCTCTTTCTTGCTCGACCAGCTTCAATCATGATGCTCTCTGGGATGGCCGGTCGACCTAGCACCTGCTTCTTGAGGAACTCGACCGGCTTAAATTCTCAATTCTCTGGAGCTAGGTCAACCGGCTCTTCTTCTAAGTTGACCGGCTAGATCAAGAATGATCTCTTCTTTATTCCTTTTCTTCTAGTCTTCATCCGTTAGCTCATTTCTTCCTCGCGTAAGCTTGAACGCTTCTAAAACACTCCTAAAAACATGGAATATAACACTTAGTGTAGTATTTATGCATCTCAATACATTATCGACAAATATTAACAAATATGCATAAACTTTGTCCTAAGTGCACTCAATTATGCTTTAAACATCCTTAAATGTGCATGCAAAAACTAGATGCAAACACGCATAAATGGCACACATCAACACCCCCAAACCTTCCCCTTGCTTGTCCTCAAGCAAGCGTAAATGAAGTCTATCCTCATGCTTTTCAAAGGGTTGCCAATTGTATTGATTTCCTATCTTTTTGCATCCAAGGGGTAGAGGGGGTCATTCCTTTCATATAAGGGATTCCCTAGTCTTTTTCGGATCCTTCCTTCAATCACACGGGGTCTCACACCTCTTGGGAATGTCACCAAGTACCTAGAACCACCACAAACTTAGGATTCCAACTCACGCACTCGAGATGTTGATACTTCGTGCTCTATCAACTAACATGGCCTCCCAATATGCACTTAGCCCCAAAGATACAAGGAAGAGAAGATACATCACAGTGGCTCACATTGACGTAAGAGCTATATTCACAACACACGAAAGAACAAAAGTGATACTTGTGTCAATTTGACATTATGTCACTTGACACTTATTCAACATACTTCACTTTAGGTTGACCAGCAGAGAATAAAGAGCTGATAAAAAGCCTGATTTTTAGACTTAAAAAGGAGGAGAGCTTTTTGACAATTTTCTGAGAGAGGATCTTTACGCCCATCACACACACACACTTAACCCTAGTCTTCACCTACAACACACACACTTAACCCTAGTCTTCACCTACAACACACACACTCTCTCACACATTTCATCACTTTGGAGCAAGAGAATTTAGAGGGTTTCAACATTTGGATTCAAGTTTGCTCAAGAACTTTGTATAAGATTAGCTAGGATGAAAGGGAAGCTTCATAAACTCTCTTTCATTCTATTTCTTATTATAATTGAGTAGATTTGTGTAGGGTGATTTAACTTATGTAATGGGTTAGCTATATACTCTTATGATATGGGATTAAATGGCTGAATATATATATACATGTTTGATTTTCTTGTTCAAATGGTTATTTTCTCATTCATGTCTAAGTGTTTGATTAAATGCCTAAATGAGTAACATGTGTATAAATTGAAGTCTATTTATTACTAAACACATCTAATCCATGCTATAATCATGTCTATGTGTTTATATGTGGATACTAGGAAGTGGGTAATGCTTATATTCATGTCTATGTGTATATTTGCATTCCTAGTAGTGAATATGACTTCAATCACGCATACATGTTGGTTGTTAATTGCTTCTAATGGTATAATCCGAGCATGACGATGTTTGGTAGTCGAATAGGTGCCTTTATTTGTGAACACCTTGGCTTAGAACATGTATGAATGTGTTAATAGGTTAAATTCCGCTATTGTTACCTTAGAATGACAAAGCATAATTTAAGGCTAGCCTAGGATGAGTCTCATTTGGCTTTAAATCCAGCCAATAGGCTTCAGGATTGGATTAGTCTACCTTAGCGACACTAGGTCTTGGCTTTAAATCCAGCCAATAATTTAGGTACTAGGGAAGGTTCATTCTAAGTCACCTAGGAAGCTAGTTAGTCATTCTTAAGGCCGTAGGTCATAAGGACCACGCCATGGCGGTAGGAGACGCCGCCTAGGGACGGACTCGCATCGAGTCCTAAAGGGAAATTAAAACACTAATTTAGCAAACTAGTTAAGAGCAATCACTAAAGTAAGCCATCATTCTTTAATCCCGTTGCAATTGAGTATAGAATCACCTATTCATAAGTTGAAGTCACCCTAACACCTTTCCATTTGTTAGTTCCTCTAGATTAGCTTGTCCCCAACTTTTCCCAATTCCATAGTTTAGTTTAATTCGTTTTAGTTAGAGCTCCTGACTGTTAAAAGAATCCAAAACCCCAAAACTAGATAGTTTAGATTTCTTATGTTTAGGCACATTCTAGAACACACACGTAGAATCCATCTCACAACATAGCCTCCTTGTGGTTCGACACCCGTTCTGGCACACACTACATTGCGTTGATCCGTGAGCTAATGGGTCTTAGAGCTTGCACTCAAAGACGTACACCAAAGGGTACCCGTCCCGTTGCCATCACCAAGAGTGACGGAGTTGAAATTAAACGCAACGGGAGCTAAATTCGGTGCTTGCAACCAAAAAGGACATAGAAAAATTTTGGACATGTTTTAGGGTAAAAAAGATGGCTTTAGAGATCCCCCACGGTGACATGAAGCCATCGAAAAAATGGTGCACAAATTGGAGCCAAAACGAGCAAGATATGAACATTTTATTATGAAGACTAGTTAAGCTTCTATGAAGGTCGACCCGCCAGATCAAAATTTGGGCCAATTTTGGTGGGATGACTTAGCCCCAAAGCCGGTCGACCAGCTGGGCCCTCGGCTAGATGCATTGACAGATCTGTTTAAGCCACTTTTCAGCCACTTTTGAGGGAGAACAACACTAACCAAATCAAACACCCATTTCCCTAAACCCAAAATCAATCAAAAATCACCTCACACACTCACTTCAAAACACATTAGGACTTGGAATCAAGGATCCAAGTGGATCAAAAACTAGGATTTGGGGCATAGCTCATGGATTATAAAGCTTAGCTATAGATACAATGGTATCTCTCTTTTATCGTAAGTCTAATTATGTCCGATTGGAGCTATGCACGGTGATTATATCTCGTACTTATGGATTAATTATTACTTTTTATAAATGGCAACTTGATGGATTTATGTATATATACTTTATGCTTAGGTTTTCAACGGCTATCTTACATACATGTCTATGTATTTGTTGAAAAGCCTTAATGAAGTTGCATATATTTATATATAATAAAGTCTATTGTGCTATTAACCATCTCTACATCATTATGCTAACCTATCTATGAGTTTGTGTGGTGATTACATGAAGTGAGTATGTTTATACACATGTCTATGTGTGTGTTTGCATACTTAACAACATAAATAGCTTTTATTACTTACATGCCGGGTGCAATTGCTTAAATTGGAGTAATCTCAGCATGTTTATGGGTTTAGTAGTAGAATATTCTAGAGTATTCTCAAATGCCATGCCCTAGATGTGTTTGCTTTGCGGTTAAAGTTAACATCTACTATTGTGATACGATTGATGGTGCATAACTAGTAACTAGCCTAGGATATGAGTTCCATTGTGGGAATGAATAGAGTGCAATGAAAATCGGGTCTTTGAGGGGATGCTGTTGAAGTTGTGGGGAGTAAGGACATTTAAGAATGACCCTTCTAGCCACCTTATAGCGTGGTAGGAAAGAGTGTTGAAAAAGGGTTGTTGATATGAGTGGCCCTTCCTTGATTGGTTTTTTTTGTGTGCCTAAGCCTTTCTTTTCCTTTGTTTTTGTGTAAATGCAATGCAAACCATGAAAAATTCAAAAAATTTCTGAAAAAGGCAAAAAAGTGCAAAAATATCAAAAGAAAGAAAAAGTGAAAAAGAGAAAAAGCCAAAGGCACCAAAAAGTTTTTGTGAATAAGCGCATAAGTGACACAATGTCAATTTGGCACAAGCTACCTTCTATGTAGATATGTGAATAAGGTTATGTAAAAACAAGGGAAACAGGTGGAGAAAGGATAGATACAACCTTGCATCTTCTTCAAAGCTTTCCATGCCAATGATAAATCACCATACTACTAAACTTATGACTTACAATTCACAAACACTCACAAAGAAAACAAGATTAGTAGTATTGCCTATGCATGCTTGCATTGGCATGTGCAATAATAAGCAATGATGTATCTTATGGGACAAAGGATCAGAATTAAACACTTTGATATGGGTGAAAGAAAAAGAAAGAAGATAAAAAGGAAAGAAAGTGAAACAAATGCAAAATTGAAAAAATTGAACCTAGGTTGCCTCCTAGTAGCACTAACCACTATGCCGTCAGCCGGGCAAACACCAACTCATCTTCAACTTCCATAGATGGGGGTCCGATTATATGCGTGCTTTAGGTATTACCCATTCACAATCAACTCTTAGCCATCCTTCAAGTCTTTGATCTTGACTGCTCTAGAAGGCTAGGCAACCAACACCTCATATGGACCATCCCATCTTGTCTAAAGCTTACCTAGAAAGAGTTTCAATCGTGAGTTAAACAACCAAACTTTATCGAAGGGAGAGAATGATTTCTTAATAATGTGTTTATCATGAATTCTCTTCATCATATCCTTATAAAGGTTAGCATTCTCATATGCCTCAAATCTAAGCTCTACCAATTCCGCTAGGTCTGGCTTCATTTTCTCACCTGCTCTTTGCAAAATCAAAATTTAGGGCCTTGATTGCCCGATAAGCCCTATGGTCTAGCTCTATTGGCAAGTGACAAGCTTTCCCATAAACCAATCTATACGAAGAGATACCAATAGGAGTCTTAAATGTGGTACGATAGGCCCACAAAGCATTATTTAGTCTAATAGACCAATCTGTCCTATCGGACCTAACCGTTTTCTCTAAAATGTGCTTGATCTCCCTATTGGACACCTCAACTTGTCCACTAGTTTACGGGTGATAAGGGGTAACTACCTTATGGGTGACCAAATATCTTCTCAATAAGGCCTCTAAAGTCCTATGGTGAAAATGCAAACCCCTATCACTAATCAAGACCCTAGGGACGCAAAATATAGAGAAAATGTTCTCATTAATGAATTTAACCACTACCCTATGGTCATTAGTGCATGTGAGAATTGCTTCAACCCATTTGGACACATAATCAACAGTCACTAAAATGTATTGGTACCTAATGAAAGGTGAAAATGGACTCATGAAATCTACCTCCCAAACATCAAACAACTTACATGGAAGAATAGAGGATAAAGGCGGCATCATGTTTCTCTTAGCGATGGACCTGGATTGTTGACATCTAAAACACTTTTTACTATACTCTTGGGCATCCCTAAAGAGAGTAGGCCAAAATAATTTGCATTGCAAGACCATCGTGGCGGTCTTCTTCCCATTGAAATGACCCCCACACTTCTCATCATGACACATGCTCAAAATGCTCTTAAACTCATCCTCGGGCACACACCGACGAATCATTTGATTTGCACACACTTTAAAAAGATAGGGATCCTCCCAAAAGAAATGACTAACTTGTGCTAGAAACCTATCTTTTTCTCTCTTCTCCCAATAGGAAGGAAAACGCCCTGTGGCAAGATAGTTAGCCATGTGAGCAAACCTAGGTGTGTGATGAGAGACGGCAAACAATTGCTCATTGGGAAATGAATCATGAAAAGGAGATGGATCACTAGAAGACTCGCTAACAAGATGGGAAAGATGATCTGCAACTAAATTTTCTCTACCCTTCTTATCCCAGATTTCGATGTCAAACTCTTGATGGAGGAGCAGCCACCTAATCAAGCGTGGCTTAGACTCTTTCTTAGGCAACAAATATTTTAATGCCGCATGATCAGTGTAGACAATCACTTTGGATCCTAGGATGTATAACCTAAACTTGTCAAGGGAGAGACTATTGCTAGAAGCTCTTTTTCCATAGTGGTATAGTTCTTTTGGGCTTTGTTGCTAGCATAGTACATAACATGGGGCAACTTATCCTTCCTTTGACCTTAAACAACTCTTATCGCATAATTAGATGCATCACACATAACCTCAAATAGAAGACTGTAGTTAGGTGGCTTGATAATCGGGGATGTAGACAATAAGGATTTAAGCCTATTGAAAGCCCTAACACACTCATCATCAAAGTCAAAAGGGACATCTTGTGCTAGGAGCCTAGACAAGAGACGTGCAATGTGACTAAAATCCTTAATGAATCTATGGTAGAATCCTGCATGTCTTAGAAAAGATCTAGCATCCTTGACATACTAGGGACAGGTAATTTTTCAATTAATTCTACTTTACAAGGGATGTGCAATGTGACTAAAATCCTTAATGAATCTATGGTTGAATCCAGCATGTCTTAGAAAAGATCTAACATCCTTGACACACTTAGAGATAGGTAACTTTTCAATTAATTCTACTTTAGCTGGGTTAACTTGAATTCTACTAGATGAGACAACATGACCAAACATTATCCCTCTTTGCACCATGTAGTGGGATTTCTCCCAACTTAACACTAAATTCTTCTCCATACATCGGTCTAAGACTAAAGAGAGGTGACTCAAGCACTCTTCAAAACTATCACCCAAGACTGAGAAATCAACCATGAGTATCTCTAAATGCCTCTTAATCATGTCACTAAAAATGGCCATCATACATCTCTGGAAAGTCATTGGGGCATTACAAAGACCGAAAGGCATTCTCCTATAGGCAAAAGTGCCATAAGGACAAGTAAAGGTGGTCTTCTCCTATTCCTTGGGAAATACTAGGATCTGATTATAACCCTAATAGCCATCTAGAAAACAATAGTATCTATGCCCAACCATTCTATCTAAAATCTAATCTAGAAAAGGCAATGGGAAATGATCGTTCCTAGTTTTGGAGTTGAGCTTCCTATGATCAATACAAACTCTTCATCCTGTAGGAGTATGTGTAGGGATAAGCTCTTCTTTCTCATTTTCCACAACTGTGATCCCGGACTTCTTAGGGACAACTTGAACCAGGTTAACCCACTTACTATCAGAGATTGGATAAATAATGCCTCAATCTAAAAGCTTAATGATCTCTTTTTGAACTACTTCGCTCATGTGTGGGTTTAGCCTCCTTTGCATCTCCTAAGAAGGAACGGCTCCATCTTCAACGTGAATATGATGCATACAAACCGAAGGGTCAATACCTTTCAAATCATCAATATTTCATCCTATAGCCTTCCTATGTTTCCTAAGAACCTCTAAGAGACGTTCCTCATGCTCACTAGAAAGATTGGAAGCTATGATGACTAGAAAGGTCTCACTAGGGCCTAGGAATGCAGACTTCAAATGATTGGGAAGGGGTTTGAGATTTAAAGAAGGTCTATGCTTAACCAAGGATGATTAAACCTCAACATCATCAACAGGGACATCACTAGAAATGATACTAGAAGGATTAATCTTAAGTGACTTATCAATCAAATGGCTCTCAATCAAAGAAGTAGAAGCTACACATTTTCGCTTTAAGATGTCTAAATTAAAGCTCGACAACAATTCCTCAAATTTTCTCAAATCTCCTCTATCGGTCATAGTTTTCTCTACAAAATCCTCAACACAAGAATCAATCACATCAACCCTAAAGCACTCTTCTCCATCTTCTTCTCCTATACTAGCCCTATTCACCACCTCAGCAACCTTCATAGTGGACCTCAAATTCCTAAATTTCATCTCTAATAACCCTGATCTATAATGAATAATGGCATCTGTGGTGGCAGAAACGGGGCGTCCTAGAAGGACGAGTGTAGGATGTCTAGAGTCATGTCCCGAATCCATATCTAACACTATGAAGTCAACCGGGTACATGAACTTATCTACGTGGACCATAACATCCTCCATCACACCTCTAGGTCTATGCTCGGAATTATCAACTAGCTGAAGAGTGACATGTGTAGGGGACAACTCACCTTGACCTAACCGCTAATAGACATAGTAGGGAATGAGATTCACACTAGACCTTAAATCCAACAAGCCGTGATCAATTTGGGTCTCACGGATCCTACAAGGAATAGTGAAGGCTTCGGGATCACTCATCTTGGGCGGGAGGCCTGAAGTACAAATACTACTCACCTTCTTAGGAATGTTCGATGACCTATGCTTACTTGTACAAAGATCCTTAAAGAACGCAGAATAAGAGGGGATGGAAAGGATCGCATCTATCAAAGGAAGATTGACCTTAAAGTCCTTCAGATGCTCTAAAACCTTAAAAAACCTAGAATCCTCACTAGGTGTAGGCCTCTCTAAGGCGGATGGAAAGGGAACTCTAGGCTCAACACCTCTACATATATGGGAATCATTAATGGGCTCCTTTCCCTCCCAATGTGGGTGAGAAGTACTACTCTCTCCATGGTCTCTAATGGGCTCAACCTTCTCAACAGGACCTTCTTTAGAATCCCTCTTAATAGGACTACTATGTGACTTTCTAGACTCCGAAGGACTACGAGGTGCAAGCACTACAAAATCAACTCCTACCCTATTATCCACTACCCTACAGCTCCTAAGAGTGGTGACGGCCTTAGCCTAGGCCTAAGGGGGATAAGTCGTATTGGTGGAGGAACAAGACTAGACTCTAGGGTTCACCTCCAGTTGAGAAGGCAATTTCCCAGGGTCTCTAGCACTCAACTGTGTAGCAATCTTTCCTAACTATGTCTCAAACCTAGCCATCTACTGCCTATAGCTAGCCATCTCTTTCCTATTATCAGCTAACTCCTGTTGTGGACTAGCTAATGCCTGCTGCTGATTCTTAATAAATTGCATTAACTTCATCATATCATTGCTAGAAGTCTGGCTACTAAAATGAGCAGGAAAAGCCTGAGGTTGAGGAGCACTAGTGAGTCGGGGCAGATTAACATGATAGAAATATGAGGGCTATTGAGGACGAGGTCGATGCTGAGGTGGAACCTAAGGATGTGAACTAAACTCATGCTGACCTTGTCTCCAAGAAATTTTTGAGTTGTCCCTCCAACCCGGATTGTATGTGTTCGAGTATGGATTGTACTCACGAGAATAACCTTGTGTGGCACACACTTGCTTTTTCACGAATTCAGGAAACTGGGATGCTAAAGGGCAAGCTATTGTCTTATGAGATGACTTAGAACACAATGCACAAACCTCAACAACTAAAGGGGCAGAGGAAGAACCTATAGAACTAGTCCTATGACCTTGGGATGAAAGAGACAAAGAAATGAATTTATCTAGCTTATTCGTCAAAGCCTCAACCTTAGCGGGTAAATCTAAAGAGACTCCAACCTCACTAACACTTCTCTTGTTACTCCCCTACTAGACCTTTCCATCGCAAAATTTTGAAAAAAATTTTCAGCCATCATTTCTATTTTCTCGCATGCCTCAGTCGGTCTTAAGAAATAGAAGCCACCACTGGAGGCGGCATTGACCATCATCCTATTTTGTTCATTTAAACCTCAAAAGAAATAATGTAATAGGTCATGATTGCTATGCCCGTGATGTCGACATTGTCTAAGAAGATCCTTGAGCCTCTCCCAAGCCTCATGGAAGGATTCTAAATCATGTTGAGAGAAAGCTATAATGGAAGTCCTACTGTCGGCCGTCTTGGCCATGGGATAAAATTTTTGAAAGAACTTAGATTGAAGCTCAGCCTATATGGTAATGCAACTATTAGGTAAGGAATGCAACCAAGCCCTCACTTTGTCCTTAAGAGAGAAAGGAAACAATCTTAGACGTATGACCTCTTGGGAGATATTATAGACATGGAGAGCGGAACTCATCTCAACAAAATTAGTAATATGATCTAAAGGACTCTCATTGCTTCTCCCATAAAGGAATGAAGCTTAGCCAACATATTAGGCTTAATCTCGAAGTTCGTCTCCCTCAAACCTGGAATTTGAATAGCCAAATTAGGCTCAAGAGCTTCAGGGAGAAAGAATTGCCTAAGAGTGGGTTGCTCATCTATAGGTGGGTCTGGTCTACAAGGTCCTTGTCTAAAATGATCTTGGGCTTAATGCCCATGGTGATCATGAGGTGGAATGGGATTCATCGGGGGATTGGGAAGATTAGGAGGATGATTGGGATCGGCCATCTCTTCAAGAAGACCTCCTAAATTCGTAAAATGTCTAGCAATTCTACCTGGTTTGGGATTAAGAGGAACTAGGGGATTTCTAAGGGATCTCCTACCAAGCATGTAAAAACTGTCCTAACTCTAGCCATTTCAACCCCTGAAAACTTCAATAGTCATTAAACTACAGCAAATAAACCACAATCCTAGAAAGTCTACTAAAAATATAGACAAAAGCTGAAATAGATAAACAAAAACTAAAGCAAGATAATATAAATAATAAACGAGATAAGCAAAACTAAACAAACTATAAAGGAAAAGCAAGAAAACAAGAAAAGCAACTACCAAAACATACAAAGAAAGAATGCAAACCACCGCCATCTTTTGAGTGCGAGCTCTAAAGACCTGCAAGTGCATGGATTGGTGTTGTAATGTGCATGCCAGTACGGGGTCGATTCCACAGGGAGGCTATGTTGTGAGATGGATTCTATGTCTGTGTTCTAGAGTGTGCCTAAAAAGAAACCTAAACTATCTATTTTTGGGATTTTGGATGGTTGGGAGCTCTAGCTAAAACGAATTAAACTAAACTATAGGAATGGAAAGTGGGAGACAAGCTAATCTGGAAGAACTAACAAATAGAAAGGTGTTAGGGTGACTTCAACTCATGAATGGGTGATTCTATACTCAAATGGTATGGGATTAAAGAATGATGGCTTATTTTAGCGATTGCTCTTAACTATGTTGCTAAATTAGTGTCTTAATTTCCCCCTAGGCCTCGATACAGGACCGTCCCTAGGCAGCGCCTCCTAGAGCTACGGCGTGGTCCTTATGACCTACGGCCTTAATAGTGACCAATTAGCTTCTTAGGTCACTTAGAATGAACCTACCCTAGTACCTAAATCATTGGCTGGATTTAAAGCCAAGACCTAGTGTCACTAAGGTCGACTAAACCTATCTTGAAACCTATTGGCTGGATATAAAGCCAAAGGAAACTCGGCCTAGGCCAGCCCTAAGTTACTTATAATCATTCTAAGGTCACTACAGCGAGATTTGACTTGATAGCACATTCATACATGTTCTAGGCCAAGGTGTTTATGAATAAAAGGATCTATTCAACTACCAAATATCATCATGCTCAGATTACACCATTAATCTCCAACATGTACGCGTTATTAACGACCAACATGTATGCGTTATTAAAGTCATATTCATTACTAGGCAAGCAAATATACATATAGACATGAATATAAGCATTACCCACTTCATAGCATCCAGCATGGATTAGATGTGTTTACTAATAAATAGACTTCAATTTATACACATGCTTCTCATTTAGGCATTTAATCAAACACTTGGACATAAATAAGAAAATAACCATTTAAATAAGAAAATCGAACATGTGTATATTCAGCCATTTAATCCCATATCATAAGAGTATATAGCTAACCAATTACATAAGTTAAATCTTCCTACATAAGTCTACTCAATCATAATAAGAGATAGAACGAAAGAGAGTTTATGAAGCTTCTCTTTCATCCTAGCTAATCTTGTATAAAGCTCTTGAGCAAACTTGAATCCAAATGTTTAAAACCCTCTAAATCCTTTTACTTCAAGGTGATGAAATATGTGAAAGAGTGTGTGTGATGTGGGTAAAGACTAGGGTTCAGTATGTATATGTGTGATGGGTGTGTAAAGATCCTCCCTGGAATTGCCAAAAAAGGATCCCCTTTTATGTTTGAAAATTAGACTTTTCTATCAGCTTTTTACGATTTGCCAGTCGACCGGATAGGTGATGCTGTCTGGACTAGCTGGTTGACCTAGCTGGTCGACGAGCTTTGAAGGGGTAGTCGTCCAGCTATTTTGAGCACCTCTCTGAAGCGGCAGGTTGACCTAGCCGATGGACCTGCTCCTTCTCTTAGGTCATCCGGCTGACTTCCTTCCTCCATTCTTTGTCTTTTCGGCCTCCGATTTTCTCTTTTTGACCCATACATCTCCTTCTCTTTTTGACCCATACATCTCCCATCTCTATCATCTATCATCTTCCAATCTCAATCTTAACCCAAAGTTCACCTAAATCATTGAAAACAGGCAATTAGTGTGGCAATTTGTCTCTTAAACTCAATATGTACATTTGTTTTCGCTTAAGCCTATTCTTATCAAAAGCACTACACCAATGCATCTTTTTGAGCACTTAATACCTCTTAAACATAGGCAAATAATAATAAAAATACACATAAAAACACAACACATCATTCTCCATCAGTCATAGTTCTCTCTACAAAGTCCTCGACATAAAAATCAATCATATCAGCTCTAAAGCACTCTTCTCCATCCTCTCCTCCTATACTAGCCCTCTCACTGCCTTGACAGGCTTCATAGTGGACCTCAAATTCCCATATTTCATCTCTAATAACCTCGACCTATAATGAATAATGAGATTGACAGTAGCAAGGAAGAGGAGACCTAATAGAACAGGGGTGGAATGACTAGAATCAGGACTCGAATCCATATCTAATACTGTGAAGTCAACAGGGTACACGAACTCACGTAACTGGACCATAGCATCCTTCACCACAACCCTAGGTCTATGCTCAAACCTATCAGCTAGCTGAAGTGTAACATTTGTAGAGGACAACTCACCTAGACCTAACTGCTGATGGACAGAGTAGGGAATGAGATTTACACTGGACACTAAATTTAGTAAGGCGTGATCAATCTGGGTCTCACGGATCCTACAAGGAATGATGAAAGCTCTGGGGTCACTCATCTTGGCTGGAAGGCCCAAAGTACAAATACTACTCACCTTCTCCGTAAGCCTTACCTTCTTAGGAATGTTCGATGATCTACACTTCTTTGTACAAAGGTTCTTGAAGAACTTAGAATAAAAGAGAATGGAAAGGATCACATCTATCAAGGGAAGATTAACCTCAGGGTCTTTAAGATGCTCTAAGATCTTGAAAAACCTAGAATCCTCACTGGGCGCATGTCTCTCTAAAGCGAATGGGAAGAGAACTCTAGGTGCAATACCTCTAGACACATAGGAATCATCAATGGGCTATTTTCCCTCCTGATGTAGCTAGGAAGTGTTACTCTCTCTATGGTCTCTAATAGGCTCAACTTTCTCAACAGGCCTCTCTCTAGAATCCTTCTCAATAGGACTACTATAAGGCTCTCTAGGCTCAGAAGGACCACTAGATGTAGGCACTACAAAGTCAACTCCTACCTTATTATCCACTCTCTTACCACTCCTAAGAACGGTGATAGCCTTAGCCTGGGCCAGAGGGGGATAAGTGGCATAGGCGGAGGAATAAGACTGGACTCTAGGGTTTACGTCTGGTTGAGAAAGTAATTTCCTAGGGTCTCTAGTGCTCAACTGCATGGCAATCTACCCTAACTGTGCCTTAAACCTAGTAATCTGTTGCCTATAGTTGGCCATCTTTTGCCTATTATTAGCTAACTCTTGCTGCTAACTAGCTAATGCCTACTGCTGATTTTGAATAAACTGCATTAACTTCATTACATTATTGCTAAGAGACTGGCTACTAGAGGAAGCAGGAAGTGCTGGTGGTTGAGGGACACTAGGAAGCCTGGGTTGATTGAATGGTAAAACCCTGGAGGATTAGTAGGATGAGGACGCTACTGGAGTGAGGCCTGGGAATGTGAGCTAGACTCATACTGACCATGTCTCCAAGAAAATTTGGGTTGTTCCTCTAACCCGAAACGTATGTATTCGAGAAAAGATTGTATTCACGAGAATAACCTTGAGTAGGACACACTTGTTCTTTCATAAATTCAGGAAATTTGGGCGCTAATGGGCAAGCTATGGTCTCATAAGATGACTTGGAATAGAAAGCACATAATTCAACTACCAAGGGCGGAGGACGAATCTATGGAACTAGTCCTATGACCATGAGAGGAAAGAGACAAAAAAATGAATTAATCTAACTTATTTGTTAAAGCCTCCACCTTAACAAGTAAATCTAAGGAAACTCCCGCCTCACTAATACTTCTGTTATTACCTCCTTGACTAGACCTATCCATAGCAAAGTTTTAAAAAGAATTTTCAGCCATCAACGCCATTTTCTCCCATGCCTCAGTCAGTTTCAAATTATAAAAGCTACCACTAGAGGCGGCATTGACCATCATCCTATTTTGTTCATTTAAACCACGAAAGAAGTACTGTAGTAGGTCATGATTACCATACCCGTGGTGTGGACACTATCTAAGAAGGTCCTTGAATCTTTCCCAAGCCTCATGAAAAGATTCTAGATTATGCTGGGAAAAAGTCATAATGGCAGTCCTAAAATCGGCTGTCTTGGCCATATGATAGAATTTTTTAGAGAATTTATATTAAAGCTCGGCCCATGAAGTAATGCTACCATTATGTAAGGAATGGAACCAAGCCTTGGCCTTGTCCTTAAGAGAGAAAGGAAACAATCTTAGACGTATGATCTCTTAGGAGACACTGGGGACATGGATGGTGGAACTCATCTCAACAAAATCGGTAACATGCTCTAGAGGACTTTTGTTACTTTTCCCATAGAAGGAAGGAAGCATGGCCAACAAATTACGCTTAATCTCGAAATTCATCTTTCCCAAACCCAAAATTTGAATAGCCAATTTAGGCTCAAAAGCTTGGGGGAGAAAGAATTGCCTAATAGTAGGCTCCTCATCTATGGGTGGGTTCGATCTAAGGGGTTCTTGTCTAAAATGATCTTGGGCTTGATGTCTATAGTGATCATAAGGTGGAATGGGATTCATTGGGGGAATAAGAGGATTAGGAGGATGATTAGGATCGGCCATCTCCTTAAGAAGATCACCTAAATTCTTGAAATGTCTAGCAATCCTATCGGGTTCGGGATTAAAAGGAACTAGGGGATTTCTAAGGGATCTCCTACCAAGCATGCAGAAACTATCCTAACTTCGGCCACTTCAACCCCCAAAAACTTTGACAATCCTAAGACTACAGCAAATAAGCCACAAACCAAGAAAGTCTACTAAAAACAAATGCAAAAATAACTAATAAAGCTCAAAAAAAAGTAGGCAAGCTAAGTATGGAAAATAAGCTCAATAGTTCAAAAGAAAACTAAACAAAGATAGATAAGCAAGTACCAAAGTAAGATAATATAAACAAGAAGCAAGGTAAGCAAAAACTAAGCAAACTATAAAGATAAAGCAAGGAAAGTAAATAAAGCAGCTACCAAAACACACAAGCAAAGAATGCAAACCACCATGCCTCCCTCGTAACATTGCCAAGAACTTGACATCGTCCTTCGAGTACAAGCTCTAAAGACCTACAAGCGCAAGGATCGATGCAGTGTAGTATATGCGAGAATAGGTGTCGAACCACATGGAGGCTATGTTATGGGATAGATTCTATTTGTGTGTCCTAAAAAGTGCCAAAAAGGAAACCTAAACTAACTATTTTCTTTTTGGTATTTTTGGATGGTCGAGAGCTCTAACTTAAGAAAATAAAACTGTACTATAGGAATAGAAAATATAGAGAGACAAACTATCTAGAGAGAACTAGTAAATTGAAGGGATTAGGGCGATGTCTACTTTCTAATGGTTGGGTGATTCTAAACTCAAATGCTATGGGATTATAAGGAATGGCTCAATTACCGATTGCTCTTTGACTAGGTTGCTTAATTAATGTCATAATTTCTTCCTAGGACTCAGTGCTCGTCCATCCTTAGGCGGCGCCTCTTAGAGATACGGCATGGTCCTTATGATCTAGGGCCTTAAGAGTGACTAACTAGCTTCCTAGGTGACATTGAATGAACCGACCCTAGTACGTAAACCGTTGGCTGGATTTAAAGCCAAGACCTAGTGTCACTAGAGTCGATTAAATCTACTTGAAAACCTTGGCTGGATTTAAAGCCAAGACCTAGTGTCCGTAAAGTCGACTAAATCTACTTGAAAACCTATTGGCCAGATTTAAGTCAAAGGAGACTCGATTTAGACTAGCCTTAAATTATGCCTCATTATTCTGGGGTCACTATAGCGGGATTTGATCTATTAATGCTCATACATGTTCTAGGCCAAGATGTTCACAAATAAAGGGACCTGTTTGACTACCAAATATCATCATGCTTAAATTACATTATTAAAAGCATTTTCAAGCTAACATGTATACAATATTGAGGTCATATTCACTACTAGGCATGCAAACATACGCATAGACATGAATATAAGCATTACCCACTTCATAAGATCCATATATAAAGACATAGACATGATTATAGAATGGACCAAAGGTGTTTAGTAGCAAATAAACTGTACAACTCTCATAGGCATATTATCAAACACCTAGACATGTATTGAGCAATGGCCATTGATACAAGAAGAACATAGCCTATGTATATATATTAAGCCATTAAATCCCATAATATGGAAGCATAGAATCAACCCATTACACAAGTATCATCACCCTAAACAAATCTACTCAAACTTAATATAAAAGAGGATGAAAGAGAGAATAGAAAACTGCCCTTCCATTGTAGCAATTCTTGTGCAAAATCTTTGAGTAGACTTCAATTCAAGTGTTTAAAACCCTTCAAATAAGCTTGACTCTGGGTGAAAAGGGTGTGATTGTATGTGTGCTAGAGGTGGTGTAGATAGGGTTTTGTGTGTGTATGATGGGTCTCAATCTCTTCCCCTCAAAGGCTAAAAAAATCGAGCTTTTATAACAATTGCTGTGCACTGCCGGTCGACCTCCTCTTCTTTGGCTCGATCAGCTCTTATTGTGATGCTCTCTGGAATGGCCGGCCGACCTAGTTGGTCGACTGGCTCCTTAGGGGAGTTGAACGGTAAAAATGGGCTCCTCTCTGGAGCTAGGTAGATCGACTTTTCCAGTTGACCTTCAATTTTCTCTTTCTTGCTCTTGACCTTCATCGCACGACCTGAACCTCTTCTATCTTCATTGTTCATCCTCATTCAAGCTCTGTTTCTACCTTATAGCTCACCTAAGGCACAAAATTAAGCATGTTAGTATAGCATTTGACTTAGAAATTCAATTATGTACATTTGTTTACGCTTATGCCTAACTCTAGTATATGTACTATACTAATGCGTCTTTTAAAGCTCAAAATACCTCTTAATCATAGGCAAATAACAATGCAAACTCACCCAAAAGTACAACACCTCATCATGCTCTAAAAAATATCAAAAGCAATTCTAATATGGTGGCAGAAAAAGCAATAAGAAACATATTTCCACATATAAGTACAACATGACATAAACAAAGAATCAAGATAGTGAAGTGGTATACCTTCAAAAGCTAGTAGATGTAAGTGGATGGTCTCTTTGTTGCAAAAGCTTCACCAAATAGCCTCCCAATTATTCTTATTCACTACAATTACCTTCCAACAGCTTAGATGTATAGTGCTATATAGTGGGCAAGTACTTAGGATTGCTAGTAATGAAGATCTATGGAATAATGTTTGCTCTAGATGTTCTATGTGAAAATTCCTGCACACCTATTCTAAAATTGCAAAGAGACTCAAGTGGGTCTTGCCATAATTTCACTATTTTTAGTGTATGACAATCCTAATTAGGTAAGATTCTAGTAATAAAGTTGCTGACAACTATATCCCTCCTTTACCCATTCTAGAAATGGAATATTCCTTATGGATATGATCATCCAAGATATTCCTTTATCTCTATTACCCTATAATATCGAATTCCGTGTGGGATCCGCTTCCCCATAAATTTAATAAGGAAAAACTTAGATAAAATCCTTTTCCCTTTACATTAAATTTATATCTCAATGAAACATCCACATAATCAGATGATCTCAATTAATTATATCCAATTGAAAACAAGATTAGTGAAAGGACGAAAAGATATAATTACCCTTGGCACCAAAAATGACCAAAATTCCATTGCCACCACTTTGGCGACATTAATGCCGTTTTCACCTTGGTCTATTTCCATCAAAAGACTAATGCTGCACTTCAAGAATAATTATTGGCTAAGAAGGAACGGGTCACATCAAGTAACCATTGCCTTTGACCAACTGAGCGAAATGACCAAAATACTCCTCTATGTATATCCATAGTCAAGGCCGATCTTTTCAAGTACCATCACCTCCAAGACTATATCTTGACTCTTAGAATCTCTAGTCCAAAAAGTGATAACCAGCTGGTCATAGATCTCTTGATCTGTAGAGCAACCCACAAGCCAAATAACTAATATACCTTTAAAGGATAATATTACTAGATCTAGATTTATAATGACCAATAGGACATATCCAAAGTGGCACATAAACTCTACTATTTCATATGATGTCCTAATTGATTAGAAAATAACACCCCATGCACGAGGCAGACAATCTTATTACACAAGACCTCTTATTATGGTAAATCAAGGTGTTGCACCCTAACTTCGTTAATTCATCAGCATACACTCAAGATTAAGAGCATTGGTCACTCAGAAGCAATGAGTATCCTGCCCTCTATGTATGATGGCACGATTCCAGAAGACATACTCATGGTAGTCCTATACAATGCATGACACATCCACTAAGAGCTAAGTCCAAGAAAATCCTCCAATGATTTAGGTTGATCACCGCTATCAGTAGACTAGCCCACTATAGCCTTATCTCAGTAGATTACCCAATACTACTATCTAACTATGGACATCTTTTATGATATATCCAAAACTAGACTTGGACCTATTATGTGTCCAAGCTCATTGTACACCCAAGTCATTGGATTATATCATTAGACCTTCACACATATATAATAGAGATAATATATGTAAATAATGATCAAATGTCCAATTTGATATCCATGTTCAGATGGTCTTGAGGGCATACATCCCAACAATCTCCCACCTTCACTAAAGATCACTTCTTATGAACCTAACACCTATAGACTCTACATGGGCAGCAAACAATTTCTTTAAAAGAGTCTTTGTGAATGGGTCTACTATGTTCTCAGCTAAAATAATCTTCTCCACTACTAAGTCACCTTTCTGGATGAACTCCCAGATCAAACGGTACTTTATCTCAATATGCTTGCCCCTCTCTGATTCTTGGGCTCTTTACACTGTGCAATAGCAATAGCAATGTCACAATACAAGATAATAAGCTGTTGTATAGCTGGGACAACCTCTAGGTCAATGAGGAACTTCTTCAACCATACAACCTCCTTTGCAGCTTCAAATGCTACTACCTACTCTGCTAAGAGTCTACAATGCATTTTTACTTCACACTCTTCTATTAATCTGTAGCTCCTGACAAAGTGTAAACAAAGCCAAAAGTAGACCTTTTAGAATCTTTATCTGACTGAAAGTCTGAGTCTCTATAGGCCAATAGTACTAGATCATCTGTGTGGTGTTCCAGCATGTCCTTAATTCTGCGAATAAACTTAAATATTTGCTTAACTGTAGTCTAGTGATCTGGTTTAAGGTTTGATTGATATTTGCTAACTATGCCAATTACATTACAAATATCTGGCCTGATACACATCATGGCATATATAAGGCTTCCTGTTGAAAAAACATAAGGGACCTTCTTCATCTGCTCTATCTCCTCTGGTGTCTGAGGACATTAGTCCTAAGATATAGTAACTCAATGTCTAGAAGGAAAGAAACATTTCTTGGAGTTTGCCATATTGTACCTCACCGATATCTTCTTTATGTAGGAAACTTGGGATAATGCAAGCCTCATGTTCTTCCGATTTCGTATAATCTTGATTCCAAAAATGTAGCTTGCTTTTCACATATTCTTCATGTGAAACTTAGAAGATAACCAAACCTTTTTAAGTGATAGCATGCCCGCATCATTCCCAATCAACAAGTTGTCATCCACATATAGAACTAAGAAAGCCTCAGCATTTCTGTTGTGCCTCTTGTACACATATGGTTCATCGACATTTTGATCAAAGCCAAAGGATTTCACCACATGATCAAACTTGATGTTCCTTGCCCTAGATGCTTGCTTAAGTCCATAAATAGACTTTGTAAGCTTATAAACCATGTGTTTTTGGCATGCTACAGTGTATCTATCTTACTGATCGTATAAATGGTCTCGTCAAGCTCTCCATCAAGAAAAGCTATCTTGATATCCACTTGCCATATCTAGTAGTTATAATGACAAATGATGGCACGGAATATCCTGATGGACTTAAGCATGGCTGCCGATGAGAAGGGTTCCTTGAAACTGATGTATTCTTTCTAGGAATAACCCTTGGCTACCAATTGATGTGTTGGTTTTGAGTATGTTTATGCTTTGTATTCTTATTCTTGTTTTCAGGTGTTTTGTACTTCATTTGATGTATTAGTATAGCATTTTTGTCATATTTGTGCATATTAGGGTTTACATGTTCATAGTTAAGCTTAGGACTTAAATGCTACACTAATGCAAGTTTATTGCTTATTTTAAGTGAGATTCAAGGAGATGATTTGAGCTTGATTGATAGTGCTTGGGGTGTGGGGTAACAATAAAGGTGTTTTGGATGCAAAGAAATGAAGAAAAGTGCATTTGGAAGTAACTGGGCAACTATTGGAGAACCCGAGAAGAAACTAGCTTGCGAGAAATTCGGACCAAGAAGTTGAGGAGACTGGTCAACCTCAACCGTAGGTTGGTCGACTAGACTAGGCCCCCAGCCAAGTCAGAAAGCAAGCCAATTAGGCTGGTCAACCTACCCCCAAGGCTAGTTCCCTGGCCCTGCACGCTTTCAACTCTATTTAAGATACTTTTCAACCATTTTTCAGGGAGAACACCTACCTTTTCACACACCCATTTCCCTAAACTCTAAATCCACCTTACACACTTACTTTTAAACACATTTAACACTCAAAATCAAGCATTTAAGAGGATAAAACACTAGATTTAGGCATACCTCATGGATTTGGATAGAAGGGTATCTCTCTTTTACCCCAAATATAATTATGCATGATTAGAGCTATGTAAGGTGATTATATCTTGTATTTATGGATTGATTACCACTCTTTATTAATGGGAACTTGATGGATTTATATATATGTGATTGTACTTAAGGTTTCAATGGAAAATTTACATATATGTCTATATGTTTGTAGAAATGCATCAATGATGTAGTATAGATACATTGAAGTCTATTATGCTATTAACCATCTCTAAATCATTATGCTAGCATGTCTATATGTGTATTAGCATACTTAATAGAATAAATAGCATCTATTACTTACATGTCAGGTGTTATTTCTTAAAATTGGTGTAATCTAAATACGTCTATGTGCTTAGTAATAGGATAAGCCGATATATCATCGAATGCCATGCCCTAGATATGTATTCTTTGTGCTCAAACATTAACACCCTCTATTGTGATAATGATCAATGGTGCACAACTAATGGCAAGCCTAGGTCAACTCTCCCTTATCTTTAAATCCAACTAATGGGTTTGAAGATAGACTAGTTGACCATAGACGAAGTAGGTCTTGGCTTTAAATCTAGCCAACGGTTTAGATGCTAGGGTTAGATCGATCTACGTCTCCTAGAATCCGAACTAGCTAGCCCTATGGCACTAACTCATAAAGACCACATCGTAGCTCTAGGTTAGTTGGTGCATTGGGACGAACCTATAATAAGGCTTAGGGTGTAATTAGGAGGTTAATTAATAGACTAGCCGAGAGCAACAAAGTATAATCCATCGAGCAACCCTAACAAGGCATCGTAATCACTCATAAGCAAGTAATAATGACGCTACTATCCTATTTCCAATGCCTGAAACCCCTTAGATTACTTGATTCTTCTATTTCACACACACATATACACCATCCTTTATTTTCTTACCTTTAGATTAGTTTTATCTTTCTCGAGTTCTCCTCAATCTAAAAACACTAAAAAGATTATAGTTTAGCGACCCAACACATAGTTATTTAGGATGCACATAGCTTAGGATACCTCACACGTTAGATTCCCCTATGGATTTGACCCTACACTTGCATGTATGATAGCACATATGATCTGTGCACTTGCGGGCAATTTAGACTTGTGCATAGAATAGCGATCACCAATCTGGCTTTAAAGGTTTCAACTTTTCCATCAACTCCTTTCTTCCTCTTGTAGACCTCCTTGCACCTTATAGGTTTTACCCTTCAAATACTTCTACAAGCTCCCAAACACCATTAGAGTATACAGACTCCAACTTAGAATACATTACTTTGCGCCACTAGTTAGCATCCATATCAAAAACTACTTCGTCATAATTAGTGGGATCATCAATTAGATCTTCATTAAAAGTTTCAAAGAACTCTCCACAGTATCTGTCAGACTGCCTAGGAATCCTTCCACTACTACGAGGCTCTATGCACTAGTAGAAACTGGCTGCTTTTCCTTTTCCATACTAGCACGTGCTTCTGGAGACTTATCAAAAATCTCCTCAAGAGTAACTTTAGATTCTAGTGTTTTGTGGATCACCAAATCATTCTCCAAGTATCTAGCATGTGTGCTAATAAGCACCTTCTGCTCCTTAGATTATATAAGATCTCACCTCTGGTTTCTTTAAGATACTCGACAAAGTAAGCATAATTTTGACCTAGGTTCCAACATTGTAGTAAGGCTACTCAGCACTTATGCTGGATAACCCTAAATGTGTAAAAGATTCAAGCTGGGTTTACACCATATACACAATTCTTGAGGTGTCCTAGGCACTGACTTTGATGGTACCAAATTTAGAATAAACATCTCTATCTCTAGGGTATACCCCCAAAAGGACATAGGCAATGAGGCATGAGACATCATTGACCTTACCATTTCTAAGAGGATATGGTTTCTCCTCTTTGCCATACCATTTTACTGGAAGTATCTACTGCAGTCAATTGCGCCACAATACCTTGCTATGTGAGATAATCCTTGAACTCACTCGAGAGGTATTCACCACCACTATCAGACCGAATAGGTTTGGTCTATTTATCCAATTTCTACTCTGCCTCAGCTTTAAATTCCTTGAATTTCCCAAAGGATTCAGACTTTTATCGTATTAGATAAACATAACTATACCTAGAGTAATCATTTGTACATATAATAAAATACTCATAACCTCCAGGAGCTAGTGTGCTTCTAGGTTCACATGTAGTAGTATATACCAATTCTAATACCTCTTCGACCATCCGTCAACTAGAAGAGAATGACCATCTTATTAGGATTAGTATTCCCTAAAGCTCACTTGTATATGACATTTTGGATGTTAAACAATGTATAATCATTTTGTTAAATGGCATTATGAGTTTATTACATATTACCTCTAGTATGTTTTATAGATGTATGTATAAAGGTCCCTAAACTTAAACAAATGACTCGGTTGTGCAGTGAGGCTTGATGCACAGTAGGTCCATGTTTAGATTTAGTCACATCATAAATTGAGTCAATAATCGAATGGTAGTATTAGGCACTCTATTGAGATAAGGTTATATTGAGCAAGTCTTCTCTTTAAGGGTGATCTACCTAGGTCATTGGAGGACATTCCAGATTTGTCTCAATAGTATGTATGTAACACATTTAATAGGACCATTATGTATATGTTTTCTAGAGACATATTGTCAAAGAAAGAAAACAAGACATTTACCACTACTAAATGATCATTACTCTTAATCTTGAGCATATATGGATGAACTAATTAGGGTTTGGTACTTTGATTCACTGTAGGTGAGATCTTACTTTATTAGGATAAACCGCCTTGTGTGTTGATTGCCAAGTTCTAATTAATTGGAACATGCATATGCAATATGGAATCTATCTGTCTTCTTTGGGATTGTCTAAATTTATCATCTGAATTTAGATCTAGTGGTACTACCTTTATGAGTTTATTGATTATATGGCTTGAGGGTCATTCTCGAGATCAAGAGATTCTATGACCAAGGACCAGTCTTAACTGTAGGTATACATAGATGGGCATTATGATCGGTTGTTTGGAAGATCAAAGACAAAGTTCACATTCTTTTTGTGATAAGCTTCTGGGTAACAGCAATTATTCTTGGAGTGCAACTTTGATCTTATGGTGGAATAGATCGAAGTTAAAAATAACTATTATGTCACCTAGATCGGGCAAGAACATTTTTGATTATTTTTGCAAGCCAAGGTTAATTGTGTCTTCTTGGTCTCTTCTCTAGTTGAAATGACTTTGAGAGTGTAATCTTGAAAGGGCAAATTCCATATTGTGGTAGTAGCCTAATTGGGCTAAATCTTGAAATTGGGTTTAGACTTTAGAGTCTAAGATAACCAAATTGGGCTAGGTTGATTTCCTATTGGGCTTGGGCCTTCACATAGATTGTGGACTATGTGTTGGGCTTGGATATTAGGCTTGACCCAAGTCCACCAAGGCAAGTGGACAAGTTGCACAAGGAATTATTACATGAGAAATTTCTCCCACATGGAAAGATTAGCAACTTAGGTGCCAAGGTTCTCCGTCTAAATAGGCAAGACCCCGTACCTTTTATGCCATCCACTTTGTAGTTGATTTCTTCCTTTTTGGCAAGAAAATACTACAACACATGGTCCACACTTATTGTGTGATTTTTCGCTCTAGTTTTTCAAGACCATATTACTTTGCTTCTTCCCATATAAGAGGCTATTCTCTCAAGATAAGTCTCTTCAATCATAAGGAAAAAGACTAGGGAGTTGCTTATTGCAACACCCTTATAGTAAAATTTTTTTGGTGGCCTTGTTCATAAGTGGGAATGAAGCTCGTGATGGTTCTAGCTTTATCAAATGCGACACGCTTCAATAGGTGAGTTTTGCATATTATGCTAATACTAGTTATGTTCTATATGTTCTTAAGAATGATTTTGTGTGTGCTATGTGGTTATCTTATTTTCCTAGAATGTTTTTTCAGTAAAATTTTTTTAAAATATGGAATAGCATAGACCACATGTAATATTATTGATCCCATACTTTTGAGCATCTTACCCTTAACGTAAGAAATACACTAAGGTAGATCTTTGAGATCTAATGAGCTAAATGGCCCATTATTGACTAACCTCTGAATGCGTTTTTGATAGATATGTCCCAAACTCAAATGCCAAATATAAGTATCATTGGTTTGAGGAACCTTCCTTTTATGGGACACTACTCTTTTTGTGTTGTGTGTTGCAGCATCAATAGGGTGTAAATAGAACAAACCACTATGTAATCTACCAGAGCATATAAAATTTTAATCTCTACTGATATCAACATCAATATAGAAGCATACTAAAAAGCCATTCATCAATAAACAAGAAACAGAGACCAGGATTTTTTTATTGTCTCTAATATAATAAATATTGCTCAAATCTAAACCCTATTACAAGGGAACGACAAACAAACTCCACCAATTATAAGAGCCTAAACCCTCGCTCTTATGTCGACTCTGAGAGCAAATTTCTCTCTACTCAGCTCCTGCATGACCTGAAACCCATGCAAAGAATTACAAATGTGATTAGTGGCTCTTGAATTTACAATCCAAGAATCAGTAGAAGCCACCACTAAACTGGGTTTAACGTAAAGCATGAAGGATATGCCTTTTTGCCTAGCGGCTAGGTATTTGGGATAATCCTTCTTTTAGTGGCCCTTCTCACCATACTGGAAGTATTTCACTTTGGGCTTGCTAACACCTGCTCTCTATTTTAGCCTGAGGGTGCTCTTCTTCTTCTAGCCATGTTGTTGCTTTCCCTTCATCTTGTGCTTCTTTTCTTTCGGTGATGCCCATAAATTGAAGCTTGAGAGAGATGTGCATAACCTGAAGGATTCTTGATAGCCTCCACTGCCTGAAGCTTCTTCATCAACTCTGTTAGATTCATATTCAACTAGGCCATGTTATGTTGAGCTTGAACTGATTGAACGACGGTCAAACAGTTTTTAAGATCATGTTTACCTATGACTGCTCATCAATGTTTACCACTAAGATCGTGGTAGTATTAGGGCACTCTATCATCTTAAGCATATGCTCTCTAACATGTGCACCCTCTGCCATCTTGGTGGCCATAAGCTTTCTCAAAGTAGCTTGTCTCGCAAGCTTGCTCTAGTCAGCAAACACTAGAGATAGTAAAGCCATGATCTCTTTGGCAGTCTCTACGTTTTGATGCTCATTCTGTAGAATATCTGACATAGAGACCAACATATAGCACTTGGTCTATGTTATTGGCCTTCTGTCATTTCTGCTCAGCATCACACATAGAGTTAGAAAAGTCTGCCCTTACAATAGGACAAGGATTACTTATAACATACTTATACTTCTTGACGGTGAGTCTATGTGTAGATTCCTTTTCTAATCGACAAAATTCAAACCAGTGAGCTTATGCTCCCTCAAAATTGTTGCTAATGGACTGAAATAAGTCAAAATAGACATCAAACAATAGATCAAAATAAATATTGAGCAGTAAATAGGATACATGTGTAATATGTATGTAACAGCATAAAAAACAACATATATCACACTTTTTACATATTTTGCCATTTTGTAGTTTAGCACTCAAACTACAGTCATGTAACAGTGTCTCTGCCCTATCATACAGACGCCATTGATGGGATGGCTAAAGTATGAATAGCTAAGTTAAGTGTAGCCTATTTGAATAATGTTTATCTAGAAAGATGCTATCTAACACAATCCAATCAATGCTTGTTTGATCTCTCAAATCTCCTAGAGGCCTCCACCGATGGGGTGGCAAAAACCATGATTCGAGTTGAGTGTAATTAACCATCTCCTTGGTGTCTCATTCCCCATTATGTATCTAGACTTGAGATGTTCTTAGTTCCAATTACATGCATTGCTTCTTTAGGATCTCTAATTACCTAATAATTAGCCTAAGAAATCTCAAAGGACTTATCAAACTCAAGGAAAAACAAGATCCAAGGGTTAGCCAATTTTAAACCCTAGTTGGGTGGACATGTTGCTATGTAATAAATTGCAATAATCATACATATAATCAAACACGCATATAAATATTGCAAAATAAACATCCGTAACAAAATTAAACGGTCCCCAATCGATGGCTCCCTAAAAATAAGCCTTAGTCTTAAAGCCACAAGTAATCGGAATGTAAAAACTTTAAACAAATGCAAACTATTTATATCGGTCAAGTCCGGCACCGTTACCGGTTGACTGGCTAAGTCGACTGGTACTTCTGTACTTCTAAAATGCTGGCTTCATTTGTTGGTTGAGTAAGACCTCTTACCAGTGGACCGACTGGGTCGATTGGTTCTTCCAGAGAGCTTTCATGCACTAACAATTGAGCTAGGGGCTTCCACAGGTTGACCAGCTAGGTCGATCGATTCTGCCAAAATGCCTGAAATAACGTGCTTCGTAGCTATTTCGTCTTCAAATTAATACATTACAAGGAATTACATAGAAAAATAAGCCATACAAACTTCATCTATGGCAAGAAACATTAACGTGGCCACAAAAATACAAGCCATTCCCATTCTTATGCTTCTCTTAAATTACAGCTACAATAGCTTTCTGTGCAAGAAAATAAAATGATACTGATGTGTTGTGTTTTTGTGTATGTTTGCATGGCATTTCTATACTTGTTTGAGGTATTCTTGTGCTTTATTAAGTGTGTTAGCGTTGAATTTATACCATACTTGTGCATAACAGGCTACAAATGTCCATAGTATAGTTTAGAACAGAAATGCCACACTAATGCACACTTGTTTCTCATGTTAGGTAAAGATTAAGGCAAAGCTTGGGAATTGAATTAATGATGATTTGAGGTTCGAGCAAAGTTTAGGGAGTTTTGGATATGAAGAAGTCAAGAAGATTGCATTTGGAGGTCGCCCGACAAAGAACATAGTAACCGAGTAAGATCGAGCATGAAAGAAGCAATTAAAAGGAGCCTTTAGGTCAAGGCCAGTTGCACCCTAACTCAAGGCCGGTCGGCTGGCACTGCCTCCGGTCCCTCTTTCTACCCTGCTTCTGACCTAGGTCAGAAAGCTCCCAAATGTGGCCGGATTCACTTATTCAGAGGTTAGGAGCCCAACCTAGCAACCGATGGTTGCAGTGAAGAAGGGTTATTTAAGGCCATTGTGAGCCTATTTGTCATATCTTAAGACCTATACTCACACACACCTTTTCTCACACTTTCAACTTGGATTCAAGCATATTTGGAGGGATCTAAGAACTTTGGATTGAGGATTTACTCAAGAATTTTACAAAGATTTGCAAGATGAAAAGGGAGTTTTCTATTCTCCCTTTCATCCTATTTCATATTATGTTCGAGTAGACTTGGCCAGCATGATTTAGTTTATGTAATGGGTTGGCTATATACTCTTATTTTATTGGATTCGATGGCTTAATAAATTCATGCTTTGTTTTTTTTGTTTCAATGCCATTATTCAATACATGTCTAGGTGTTTGATAATATGCCTATGTCAATAATATGTAAATAAATTGTTGTCTATTTGTTATCAAACACTTCTAATCCATTTTATAATTATGTCTATACGTTTATATATGGATTTTGTGAAGTGGATAATGCTTATATCCATGTCTATGTGTATGTGTGCATGCCCAATAGTAAATATGACCTCAATATTGCATACATGTTGGTTCCCAAGTGCTTTTAATGGTGCAATCCAAGCATGATAATGTTTGGTAGTCGAATAGGTTTCTTTATTCGCAAACACCATGGCTTGAAACATGTATGATTGTGCTAATAAGTCAAATCCCGCTATAGTGATTCTAGAATAACGATGCATAATTTAGAGCTAGCCTAGATCAAGTCTCCCTTGGCTTTAAACCCACTTAACAGGTTTCCAAATAATTTTAGTCGAGCCTAGCGATGCTAGATCTTAGCCTTAAACCTAGCCAACGGTTTAGGTACTAGGGTAGGTTCATTCTAGGTCACCTAAGAAGCTAGTCAGTCAATCTTAAGGCCTTAGGTCATAAGGACCACACCGTGACTCTAGGTAGACGTCGCCTAGGGATGGACTCGCATTGAGTTGTAGGGATAAATTAGGACACTAGTTAGCAACCCAGTTACGAGTGACCTATAGCTAAGCTATTTCCTATAATCCCATAACATTTGAGTTTGGAATCACCCATTAGCAAGCATATGTCACCTTAACCCATTCCAATTATTAAGTTCCTTCTAAATTAGTTTGTTTCCCTACTTTCCATTCCCATAACATAGTTTTATTTCTTTTAGTTAGAGCTTCCATAAATTCAAAAACCCCAAAAAAAGGTTTTCTTTTAGGTACTTCCTGGAGGACAAATACATATAATCCATTCCGCAAAATAGCCTCCCTGTGGTTCGATATCCATTCTCACACACATTATATAGGACCAATCCATGTGCTTACAGGTCTTTAGGGCTTACACTCTAGAGAGACATCACATACATTCGAACTATCGATTAGGACTAAAACACACATAAGCTGCAACCACAAAAGTTAGCGCATAACACATACACCATTGAATCGCACAAGTCTTGCCACCCATAAGACCATTTCACCTTAATATACTTATTACCATGTTTTTGGCTTAAAATATATGCAAATAGAGCTTATGCTCTGATACCAGTTGCTAGTACCAAAATTGCTATACCATAAGCTATAGATTATCATGCTTTAAAAAAAATTAAAAGCAAATCTAATATGGTGGTAGAAAAGCAATAAAAGCATATTTCCACACGTAAGCATAACATGATATAAACATAGAATCAAGAGGGTGAAGTGATATACCTTCAAAGGCTAGTAGATGTAAGTGGATGGCCTTATTGCTTTGTGATGTGTTGGTTTTGTATGTGCATTTGCATTCTATTTCTATATCCATGTAGAGGTGTTTTCGAGCTTATTAGATAGCTTTAGTATAATGTTTATACTATATTTTTGCATAAAAGAATACAAGTGTATATAGTGAGTTTCAAGGTTAAATGCTAACAAAAAAGCTTAATTTTGCGGCATATGTGGGTTATAGGTGAAACTAGAGCTTGCATGATGACGGATTATGAAGATAGAAGATGTATGGGTTGTGCGACAAAGGCTAGAAGCGAAGAAAATGGAGCTTTGAAGCAATTTGAATATATCGGTTGACACCCTTGAAGTACTAGCTAACCTTATCGGTTAGTCAGTAGATCCAAAGAAGAAAAGACTGTACTGGCTGAGCTAACCAACTAACCAGTATGGTCAACCGATAATTCCAGAATGTCCCACATTTGAGCCGGCTAACTCTCTTCTTTACCGGCCAATCGGTAACGACACTGAGGGCTATAAATAGGGCCCACTATTATCAGTTTTGGAGAGATCAACTCACACACACTTCACTCCCACTTCTCACATACTTAACCCTAATTATCACCGACCTCACACATATCTTCTCACACATTTCCCACTTGGATTCAAGCTTGTTCAAAGGGATTTAACAACTTTGGAGTGAGGATTTACTCAAATTTTGTACAAGGATAGCTAGGATGGAAGGGAAGCTTCATAATCTCTTTTTCATCCTACTTACATTTATGTTTGAGTAGATTATTTTAAGGTTGATTACACTTGTGTAATGGGTTGATTATAAACCCTGTGTTATTGGATTTTAATGGCTAATATATATACATACTTTGTTCTGCATATTAATGGCTTTTACTCAATACATGTCTATATGTTTGATTAAATGCCTAGATGAGTATTATGTGTACAAATTGGAGTTTATTTTCTATAGAATACCTCTAATCCATCTAATATGCATGTCTATGTGTTTATTTATGGATCATATGAAGTGGGTTTGATATGTTTATGTCTATGTGAGTACAAGCATACTTTATGGTAAATACAACTCCTATCTTGCTAACATGTTGGCACCCATTTGCTTGTATTAGTGTAAATCAAACCCAGTAATGTTGTGATAATGAATAGGTTGACATATTCACAACACCTTGCTTTAGAACATGCAGGATTGTGCTTAATAGACATCACCCTGCTATTGTGAACCTTAGAATGGCAGTGCGTAATTTAAGGCTAACGTAGATCAAGTCTCCTTTCACTTTAAATCCAGCCAATAGGTTTCCAGATAGGTTTAATCAACCCTAGTAACACTAAGTCTTGGCTTTAAATCCAACCAACAGTTTAGGTATTAGGGTAGGTTCTTTTTAGGTCAACTATGAAGCTAGTTGTCACTTTTAAGGCCCTAGGTCATATGGACTATGCCGTGGCTTTAGGAGGTACTGCCTAGGGACGAATGAGTATCGAGTCTTAGGGAGAAATTAGGACACTAATTAGTAGCATAGTTAAAAGCAATCAATAATTATGCCATCCCATATATTCCCGTGGCATTTAAGTCTAGAGTCACCCATTAGCAAGTAAAAGTCACCTTAATCCCTTCTATTTGTTAGTCTCCCTTTAAATAATTTGTTTCTCCACTTTTCATTTCCTTCGCGTAGTTTCATTTTCTTTTCTTCGATCTCCCGTTAATCCAAATCCCCAAAAATGGTTAGCTTAGGCTCTCTTTTAGGCACTCTCAAGAGGACACATAGAATCCATTCCATAAAATAGCCTCCTTGTGGTTCGACACTCTTTCTTGCACATACTACACTGCATCGATCCATGCACTTCCAGGCCTTTAGAGCTTGCACCACTAAAGACACAACAAGTTCTTGGTTTCATTGCCAGGGAGGCACAGTGGTTTTTATTATTTGCTTTGGTGTTTTAATGATTGCTTAGTTTGTTTTTCTTGCTTTTTCTTTATTGTTTGTTTAGTCTTTACTTATCTTACTTCTTGTTTATATTATGCTTGCTTTAGTAATTATTTTTCTTGCTTTGTGTTTAGTCCTTTGATCTTTTTGTGTTCACTTCTCATGCTTAGCATAACTTGTTTGTTTAAGCTTTCTTGTTTCACTTTTTCTAGTAGACGCTATAGGTTTGTGGCTTATTTGGTATAGTTTTAGGTTATTGTTGAAGTTTTCAAGGTTGAAGTGGCTAGAGTTAAGATAGTTTATGCATGCTTGGTAAGAGATCCCTTGGAAATCCCCTACTTGCCCTTAATCCCAAACCTGATAGGATTGCAAGGTATTTTTTGAATTTAAGAGATCTTCTTGAGAAGATGGCTAATCCTAATCATCATCTTATCCATTCCATTCCCCTGACGAGTCCCATTCCACCTTATGATCACCATAGGCACCAAGCCAAAGATCATTTTAGCAGGATCCCCTTAGACCGGATCCACTCATAGATGAGGAGCCCACTCTCAGGCAATTCTTCCTTCCCAAAGCCTTTGATCCTAATTTGGCCATTCAAGTTCCGAGTTTGGGGGAGTCAAACTTTGAGATAAAGCCTAATATGTTGGCCATGCTTCCTTCCTTCTACAGGAAGAGCAATAAGAGTCCCCTAGAACATATTGCCGATTTTGGTAAGATAAGTTCCACCTTCCATGTCCCTAATGTCTCCCAAGAGGTCATACGTCTAAGATTGTTTCATTTCTCTCTTAAGGACAAGGCTATGACTTGGTTGCATTTTTTACCTAATAGTTGTATCACTTCATGGGCCGAGCTTCAATCTAAGTTCTTTTAAAAATTCTATCCCACGGCCAAGAAAGCCGACCTTAGGACAACCATTATGACTTTCTCCTAGCATGACCTAGAATCTTTTCATGAGGCTTGGTAAAGTTTCAAAGACCTTCTTAGACAGTGTCTATACTATGGTTATAATAGTCATGACTTACTCTAGTACTACTTCTGAGGTTTAAATGAACAAAATAGAATGATGGTCAATGCCACCTCTACTAGTGGATTTTATACCTTGAGGCCGACTAAGGCATTGGAGAAAATGGAGTTAATGGCCAAAAATTATTTTCAAAACTTTTTCATGGATAGGTCTAGTCGAGGAGGTACTAAGAGAAGCATTAGTGAGGTCAGAATTTCTTTAGATTTACTTGCTAAGGTAGAGGCCTTAACAAATAAGTTAGATCAATTCATTTTTTTGTCTCTTTCCTTTCACAGTCATAGGACTATTTCTATAGGTTCATCATCTACCCCTTTGATAGTTGAAATGTGTGCATTATGTTTTGAGTCGTCTCATGAGACCATAGCTTGCCCTTTAGTACCTTAATTTTCCTAATTTATGAAGGATTAGGTGTATGCTACTCAAGGTTATTCTTGTGACTACAATTCAAACTCGAACACGTACAATCTGGGTGGGAGGGAGAACCCAAACGTTTCTTGAAGACAAAGTCAGCATGAGTTTAATTCATATTCCCAGACCTTACTCCAACAGCGACCCCGTCTTGCTAACCCTTCAGGGTTTTACAATGTCAATCGACTGAGGCTTCCTTGTGCTCCTCAACCACAAGCATTCCCTGCTTTCACTAGTAGTCAATCTCCTAGCAATGATAAGATAAAGTCAATGCAATTTATTCAAAATTAGTAGTAGGCATTAGCTAGTCAGCAATGGGAGTTAGCTGATAATAGGCAAGAGATGGCCAGCTATAGATAGTAGATAGCTAGGTTTAAGGCACAATTAGGGTAGCTTGTCATGCAGTTAAGCATTAGAGACCTTAGGAAGTTGCCTTCTGAGTCAAAAGTGACCCTTAGAGTCTAGGCCTATTCCTCTGCTAACACCACTTACCCCTCTCAGGCCTAGGCTAAGGTTGCTGCTTCTCTTAGGAGCGTTAGGATAGTGGAAGATAGAGTATGAGTTGACTATGAAGTGCCTGCACTTAGCGGTTCTTTTAAGGCCAGAGAGTCTGATTGTAGCACTGTAGTAAGAGGTCTTGCTGAGAAAGTTGAGCCTATTAGAGACCATGGATAGAGTTGTACTTCCCACCCACATTGGGAAGGAAAGGAACCTATTGATGATTTCCATGTGTCTAGAGGTGTGGCACTTAGAGTTCCCTTTCCACCACCTTAAAGAGGCCTACACCTATTGTGGATTCTAGGTTTTTCAATATCTTATAGAATCTTAAGGACCTTAAGGTCAATCTTCCTTTGATAGACGTGATCCTTTCCATTCCTTCTTATTCTAAGTTCTTCAAAAACCATTGTACAAGGAAGCATAGATCATTTAACATTCCGAAGAAGGTGAGACTCTTAGAAAAGGTGAGTAGTATTTGTACTTCAGGCCTTCTGCCCAAGATGAGTGACTCTGGAGCTTTCATCATTCGTTGTAGGATCTGTGAAACCTAGATTGATCAAGCCTTGCTAGATTTAGGGTCTAATGTGAATCTCCTTCCTTACTCCATCTAGTAGCAGCTAGGTCTAAGTGAGTTGTCCCCTACACATGTTACTCCTCATCTGGCTGATAGGTTTGAGCGTAGACCTAAGGAGTGTGGTAAAGAATTTTATGGCCCAGGTATATGAGTTCATGTACCCTATTGACTTCATAGTATTAGATATGGATTCAAGTCCCGATTCTAGACGTTCCACACCCGTCCTTTTAAGTTGCCCCTTCCTTGCTATCGCATATGCTATTTGATGTGTTCATTTTTTGTGTTTATTTATTGCATGTATATATTTGTTTTGAGGTGTTTTGAGCTTCATTTAATGTATTAGTATAGAATTTAGGTCATAATTATGCGTATTTGGGTTTACATGTTAATAGCTGAAGTTATGACTTTAACGCAACACTAATGCACATTTATTGCTTATTTTAGGTGAGATTTAGGAAGATAATTGGAGTTTGATTGAGGGGTCATGGAGTGTGGAACAAATCCAAGGGTGTTTTGGATGTAAAGGAATGAAGAAAAGTGCCGGGTGAGGGAAGGAACGACTTAGGCGAAACCGAGCGCAACGGGAGCTAAATTCGGAGCTTGGAACCATAAAGGACATGGACAAATTTTGGACATGTTTTAGGATTTAAAAGATCTGCCAAAGTAGTATGAAGGCATAGAAAAAAAAAAGGTGCGCAAATTGGGCCAAAATAAGCGAGATATGAGCATTTTACTATCAAGACAAGTCGACCTCCTATCAAGGTTGGTCGACCAACCAGATTAGAATATGGGCCAATTTTGGCCGGTTAGCTTAGGCACAAAGCCAGTCAACCAGCTGGGCCCCTGGTTAGATGCCTTGTCAGCTCTATTTAAGCCACTGTTTAGCTATTCTAAATGGGAACACCAACCAAATAAAACACCCATTTCCTTAAACCCAAAATCCACCAAAAATCACCTCACACACTCACTTTTAAACATATTTAACACTTGGAATCAAGGATCCAAGAGGATCAAAATCTAGGATTTTGTGCATAGCTCATAGATTGTAAAGCTTGGCTATGGATAGAAGGGTATCTCTCTTTTATCCTAAGTCTAATTATGTGTGATTAGAGCTATGTAGGGTGATTATATCCTATATTTATGGATTGATTACTACTTTTTATTAATGGGAACTTGATGGATTTATGTATATATGCTTTATGCTTAGGGTTTCAAAGGCTATTTTACATACTTGTCTATGTGTTTGTTGAAATGTCTCAATGATGTAGCATATGTTTATTGAAGTCTATTGTGCTATTTACCATTTCTAAATCATTATGCTAGCATGTCTATGTGTTTGTGTGGTGATTACATGAAATGGGTATGACTATATATATGTCTATGTGTGTGCTAGCATACTTAATAGCAGAAATAGCTTCTATTGCTTACATGTTAGGTGTTATTGCTTAAATTGGTGTAATCTAAGCATGTCTATGAGTTTAGTAGTAGAATATACCGGTGTATTCTCAAATTCCATGCCCTAGATGTGTTTTCTTTTCGCTTTAATGTCAATTTCCACTATTGTGATGCGATCGATGATGCACAACTAGTAACTAGCCTAGGTTGAGCCCCCTTTGGCTTTAAATCCAGCCAACAGGAGTCCAAATAGGTATAGTTGACCTTAGTTCACTTAGGAAGGCTAGTTAGTTCACCCTAACACCCTTCACAAGGACCATCCCGTAGCTCTAATTGGGGCGAAGCTTAGGGATGGACTCATATCGAGTCCTAGGGTCAGATTGGGGAACTAATTAGTGGACTAAGTGCTAAGGTTAGATCGATCTACATTAACCTAGAACCTTATTAGCTAGCCCTAATTCCTAGGTCATAAAAACCACGCCGTACTGCTAGGCATCGCCACTTAGGGACGAACCCACACTGAGGCTTAGGGTACCAATTAGAAGGCTAATTATAGGTCTACATTAGAGCACTTAGTATAATCCATCAAGTAACCCTAGAAAGATGTAGTAATCACCAAAAAAAAGACATAATCACCTTAGTCCCCTATTTCTGACGTTTGAATCCTCTTAGATTACTTGATTTCCCCATCACACCTACATATCTTTTATTTCTTTGCCTTTAGATTAGTTTCTTTTTCAAGCTCTCTTTAAACCAAAAACCCCAAAAACATTGTAGTTAGGACCTCAACACGTAGCTTATAGGACACATTTAGCTTAGGACAACATACATGTTAGGTTTACCTGTGGATTCGATCCCGCACTCGCACATACTACGCTACATGACCCGTGCGCTTATGGGCTATTTAGTCTTGTGCTCAATTTGCGTATCACTATTATTCATTGTAAGTCGGGGTTATTAGAGATGAAAAATGGGAACTTGAGAACTACTATGAAGGTTGCCAAGGCATTGAACAAGGCTAGTGTAGAAGGAAAAGATGATGGAGAAGCGTGCTTCAGAGTGGATATTATTAATTCTTGTATCAAGGACTTTATAGAGAGGACCATGACCGACGGAGAAGATTTAAGAAAATTTGAAGAGTTGTTGTCTAGCTTTGATTTGGAGACCTTAAAGCGAAAATTTGCAGCTTTACTTCCTTAGTTGAGGACCTTTTGATTGATAAGTCACGTGACGTTATTCCTTCTATCCTTGATTCTAATGGTATCCCTATTGATGATGTTGAGGTTGAGTCACCCTTGGTTGGGCCTAGCCCATCTTTAGAGCTCAAACCCCTTCTATAGCATTTAAAGTATGCTTTCTTAGGCCCCAGTGAGACCCTTCTGGTTGTCATAGCTTTCGATCTTTCTAATGAGCTTGAGAAGTGTCTCTTAGAGGGTCTTAGGAAACATAAGAACACTATAGGGTGGAAAATTGATGATTTGAGAGGTATCGACCCTTCGATTTGCATGCATCATATTCATCTTGAGGATAGGGCCATTCTTTCTATGGAGATGCAAAAAAGGCTAAACCCACATATGAGTAAAGTAGTCAAAAAAACAAATCGTTAAGCTTTTGATACAGGCACTATTTATTCGATCTCTGACAGTGAGTGGGTTAGCCTGTTCCAAATGGTCCCTAAGAAGACCGGGATCATGGTTGTAGAGAATGAGATAGGAGAGCTTATCCCTATGCATTATACCATAGGTTAAACAATTTGTACTGACTATAGGAAGCTCAACTCCAAAACTAGGAAGGATCATTTCCTATTGCCTTGTCTACACCAGATCTTAGATAAAGTAGCTAGGCATAGCTACTATTGCTTACTACATGGCTATTCGAAGTGTAATCAGAATCATGTGTTTCTTGAGAACCAGGAAAAGACCACCTTTACTTGTCCCTATGGCACTTTTCCCTATAAGAGGATGCCTTTCGGTCTATGTAATGCCCTAGCGACTTCTAGAGATGTATAATGGCCATTTTTTGTGACACGATTGAGAGACATTTAGATATATTCATGGATGATTTTTGCAGTCTTTGGTGATAGTTTTAATGAGTTCTTGAGTCACATCTCTTTAGTCTTAGACCGTTATGTAGACAAGAACTTAGTGCTAAAGTGCGAGAAATCCCACTTCATGGTACAGTAGGGGATAGTTTTGGCTCATGGAGTCTCATCTTATGGCATTCAGGTTGACCCGACTAAGGTAGATTTGATTGAGAAGTTGTTGATCCCTAAGTATGTTAAGGATCTTAGATCTTTTCTAAGGCATGCAGTATTCTAACACAGGTTCATTAAGGATTTTAGCCATATTATGCACCCCTTGTCTAGGCTCTTAGCACAAGATGTCCTATTTGAGTTCAATGATGAGTGTGTTAGAGCTTTCAATAGGGTTAAATCCTTATTGTCTACTTCCTCAATTATCCAGCCACCTAACTACAGTCTTCAATTCGAGGTTATATGTGATGCGTCTAATTATACAATAGGATTTTTTTTAGGTCAAATGAGTGATAGAATGCCCCATGTGGTGTATTATGCTAGTAAGACTCTTGATGAAGCCCAAAAGAACTACACAACCACAGAAAAAGAACTTCCAATAGTTGCCTTTTTCCCTTGAGAAGTTTAGGTCGTACATCCTAGGGTCTAAAGTGATTGTCTACACTGATCATGTGTTATTGAGGTACTTGCTAGCTAGGAAAGAATCTAATCCCTGCCAAGAGTTTGACATTGAAATCCAGGATAAAAAAGGTAGTGAGAATTTAGTAGTGGATTACCTTTCCCATTTCATTAGTGAGTTTGCCAGTGATCAATCTCCTTTTCGTGATTCATTTCTCAATGAGTAATTGTTTGTCGTCTCTCATCACACATCATGGTTTGCTCACATTGTAAATTATCATCCATGGGACGTTTTCCCTCTTATTAGGAAAAAAGAGAGATAGATAGGTTCCTAGCACAAATGAGACATTTCTTTTGGCAGAATCCTTATCTTTTCAAAGTTGGTGCAGATCAAGTGATTCACCAGTTTGTACTTGAAGATGAGTTCGAGAGCATGTTGAGTATGTGTCTCGATGACAGATGTGGAGGTCATTTTAGTAGAAAGAAGACCGCTGTGAAGGTCTTGTAATGTGGATTCTTTTGGCCCACTCTCTTTAAGGATGCCCAAGAGTACTACAAAAAGTTCTTAGAAATCAACAATTCGGGTTCATCTCTAGAATAAAAATGATGCCTTTATACCCTACTCTTCCATATGAGTTATTTGATGTTTGGGGTATAGATTTCATGGATCCAAATCCACCTTCCTTTGGGTACCAATATATTTTAGTAGCCATAGACTTTGTGTCCAAATGGGTTGAGGCTATTTCCATACGCACTAATGACTATAAGGTAATGGTGAAATTCATTTAAAATAACATTTTATCTAGATTTGGAGTGCCTAGGGTCTTGATTGGTGACGGAGGTATGCATTTTCGCCATAGGACTTTAGAGGCCTTATTGAGGAGATATTCGAATACGCATAAGGTTGCTACCCCTTACAACCTACAAACTAGTGGACAAGCAGTGGTGTCTAACATGGAAACCAAGAACATTTTAGAGAAGATGGTTAGACCCGATAGGCGAGATTGGTCCATCAGGTTAAATGATGCTTTGTGGGCCTACCGTACCACCTTTAAGACTCTTATTAGTATGTCTCAGTATAGATTAGTTAATAGGAAAACTTATCAGTTACCGGTAGAACTTGAACATTGGGCTTATTGGGCCATCAAGGCCTGAAACTTTGATCTGGCAAAAGCAGGTGAGAAAATGAGGCTTGACCTAGCAAAGTTGGATGAGCTTAGACTTAAGGTGAATGAGAATGCCAAGCTTTATAAAAATAAGATAAAGAGAGTTCATGATAAACACATTTTTAAGAAATCATTCTTCTCTCTGATAAGGTTTGGTTGTTTAATCACATTTGAAACTCTTTCTAACAAGTCAAGATGGGATGGTCCATATGAACTGTTGGTTGCCTACCCTTTCGGAGCAATCAAGATTAAGGATTTAAAGGATGGTCGAGTTTTGACAGTGAATGGCCAGTGCCTGAAGCATGGATATGATTTGAGCATTGCTCGTATAGAGGTTTTGATGCTTCAGGACCCAATCTATGGAGGTTGATAATGAGAAGATAATCACTTGGCTAATGGCGTGATGGTTAGCGCTATTAGAAGGGAACCTAGGTTCAATGTTGTAATTTTGTACTTGTTTTATTTTCCTTTCATTTGTTTCTTTCTTTTTCATTCACCCACACTGAAGTGCTGAATCTCGATCATTTGTCGTACAGGATACACCATTGCTTATTATTGCACATGCCAATGCAAGCTTACATCGACATTGTTACTAACCTTGTTTTCATTGTAAGTGTTTATGGATTGTAACTCACAAGGTTAGTAGTTTGGTGATTTATCGTTGGCATGGAGAGCTTTAAAGATCATACAAGGTTCTATCTATCCTTTCAACTTTTGTTCCCCATGTTTCTACCCCATCCCCACCACCTCTACTTGCTTTGTGTTACCTATTTGCTTGTTGATGTTCTTTGCTATATTTGCTTGAAGATAAGCAAAGTTTAGGTTTAGAGGTGTAGGAGTTTGGTTTGGTTCTTATTGCTTCATGTTTTTATTAAGGAAGTGCATTATGTTCTTAAAATTAGTAAAAAATTTTCAATTTTGATGCATGTTGAGTTGTTTATTTCTTGGTTGATCATTGTGTTCGTTATTATGATTGACTCAATTGATTATTGAATATGAGAAGCATTGTGGGGAAATGAATGGAGTGGATTGAAAATTGGGTCTTAGAGGGGATACCCTTGAAAGTTGTGGGGAGTGAGTACTTCTAAAAATGCCCCTTATTGCCACCCCATAGCTTGTTAGGAAAAAGTGAAGAAAAAGGGCTGTTGATATGTGTACCCCTTCCTTGATTGGTTCTTTCTAACGTGCCTATGCCTTCTTTTTTCTTTTCTTTAGATATGCAATGCAAAGAGAGAAAAATTCAAAAAAAAAATTTAAAGGCAAAAAGGTGTAAAAACATCAAAAAGTGATAAATGGAAAAAAATTGGAAAAGAGAAAAAGGGAAAACCACTAAAAAGTTATGTGAATAAGTGCATAAATGGCACAATGTCAACTTAGCACAAGTTATTCTCTTTGTAGATACGTGAATAAGGCTTTTATAAGCCATTGTGTTTGTTTATTCTCTCTTCTTACCTTGAGGCTTTGTATATGTTAGGGAGGCCATGACTAGTCAAAAGGGCATGAAATATCAACATACCAAGTGCGTGCATTAGAATCTTAGGCTTGTGGCGGTTCGGCCACTCGGGAAGCTCTTACAAGCTACGAGGCCCTTTATGAGTAGAGGGAGAGTCCAAAGAGGCTTGGGGATCTTTCCACAATAGGAATTCCCCCTTCATACTTATTAAGCTAACCTTGATAGTGAGTCAATCCCTTAGGCAACCCCTTGTATCAGCTTTAGAAATAAACATAAGTTTAGGCATGCTTAGGGACAAGCAAGGGAAAGGTTTGGGGGTGTTGATGTATTGGTTTTGTGTATATATTTGGATTGTATTTATATATCTATGAAGAGGTGTTTTTTAGCTTATTAGACAACTTTAATGTCGTGTTTATACTATATTTGTGCATAAAAGAACACAAATGTATATAGTGAGTTTCAAGGTTAAATGCCACACTAAAACTTAATTTTGTGCCATGGGTGAGTTACAAGGTGAAACCTGAGCTTCCACAATGATAAGTGATTAAGATAGTGTTAGAATTAGTATGCCCTAAAGCCCACTTGTATATAACATTTTGGATGTTAAACAATGTATAATCATGTTGTTAAATGGCATTATGAGTTCTTTACATATTATCTCTGGTATGTTTTATTGATATTTGTATAAAGGTCCCTTGACTTGAACTAATGACTTGGGTATGCAATGAGACTGGACGCAAGTAGGTCCAAGTTTCGATTTAGTCACATTATAAATTGAGTCCGTAACCGAATGGTAGTATTGGGCACTCTACTAGGATAAGGTTATATTGAGCAAGTCTCCTCGTTGAGAGTGATCTACCTAGGTCATTGGAGGACTTTCCGAATTTGTCTCAATAGTACGTCTGTCATGTATTTGACAGGACCATTGTGAGTATGTTTTCTAGAGACGTACTATCAAAGAAAGAAAACAAGGTACTCACTGCTACTAAATGATTATTGCTCTTAATCTTGAGCATATGTGGATGAACTAATGAAGCTAGGGTTTGGTACTTTGATTCACTATGGGTGAGATCTTACTTTATTAGGATCAATAGCCTTGTGCATTGAGTGCTAAGTTCTAATTAATTGGAACATGCATATGCAATATGGAATCTATGTGCCCTCTTTGGGATTGTCCATATTTATCATCTGAATCTAGATCTAGTGATACTACCTTTATGGGTGTATCGGTCATACAGCTTGAGGGTCGCTCCCGAGATCAAGAGATTCCATGACCAAGGATGATTGGCAATAGGACAATAAATGCAACGAAAAAAGATATAGCTAAAGACATGATAGTACACAGGCCAAAGGATCGGTATCAGCTGTGGGTATACATAGAGGGGCATTATGGTCGGTTATTTACTAGGTCAAAGACAAAGTTCACATTCTTTTGTGACAAGCTTTTGGGTAATAGGAATTATTCTTGGAGTGCAACTTTGATCTTATGGTGGAATAGATCAGAGTTAAAATAAATTACTATTATGTCCCCTAGATTGGGCAAGGACATTTTTTATTATTTTTGGAAGCCAAGGTTAATTGTGTCTTCTTGGTCCCTTCCCTAGTTGAAATGACTTTGAGAGAGTAATCTTAAAAGATCAAATTCCATATTTTGGTAATATCTTTAATGGGCCAAAGCTTGGAATTAGGTTTGGGCTTTCTTTAGAGTCCAAGATAACCTAATTGGGCTTGGGCTTGGGCCTCCACATGGATTATAGACTATGTGTTGGGCTTGAATTGTGGGCTTGGCCCAATCTTCCAAGACATGTGCTAGAAAGTTATTGCAAGAAAAATTCAAATTGTACAATTAACTTCTATGACATGTGGCAAACATTTATTACTAGGAAAAAGTTTCCCACATGCAAAGTTTACAAGGTTTAGGTGCCAAACTTTTTCTATAAATAGGCAAGACCTTAAACCATTTGTAGCATCCAAAAAATTTTGTAGTTGATCTCTTCCATTTTGGCAATAGAATACTACAACACATAGTACACACTTATTGTGTGGTTTTTTTGCTCTAGATTTTCATAAGCATATTACTTTACTTGTTCCTACACAAGAGGCTATTCTCTCAAGAAAAGTCTCTTTAACCATAGGAAAGAAGACTGGGGAGTTGTATATTGCGACACCCTTATAATAAAATTTTCTTTTGGTGGCCTTGTTCATGAGCAGGAACAAAGCTCGTGATGGTTTTAGCATCATCAAAGGCCCCACGCTTCAAGAGGTTAGCTTTACATATTTTTGAAAATACTAGTTATGTTCTATATGTTCATAAGCATGTTCTTGTGTGTGTTATGTGGTTATTTTATTTTCCTACCATGTTTTCTTGGTAGTATTTTTGAAAATATAGACTAGGATAGACCACATGTAATATTATCTATCCTACAATCAATATTAGAGCTTAGGCTCACACACAACATGCTTAGACTACACAAGAATATTATATTTGCATAAATATGTTAGTCATCTTGTGAGTGGCAAGATTAGGAAATCTTGTGTTGCATATACTTGTGGTTTTATGCTTGTATGTGCAGGTAATATAAAATCCCCTTGATGGTTCGTATGTATGCATGATAGGTTTTCGTGTACGGTCAACAAAGCTTGGCCATAGGCGATTTCATGTATAAATATTTATGGTTATTGCTTGTAGTTTCATTTAAAAGAAGCATAGGATATTTTGATATCCTTGTAATGTTTCTTTATGAAGCTTGTATTAGCAATAGAAAAGTGTATTATTATAATCATTAAAGACCAAGAAAAAAAAAAAAAAGAAAACAGCATGAACGAGCACTCTGTTCGGTGAGCTTGCTGGTCGACCAGCTCAGTCGACTGGTTACTACTAACGGACGACTGGCTAAGGCAGAAAAAGCTATTAAGTGTGCTGTTTTGTTGAAGATTGCAGGGAGCCATCAAAGAGGGATTTTTAACGTCTTTTGGTGGATGTTTATAATGCATTGACACATGTTTTAACATATTTTCATTAGCATAAATATGATTACCACTTAGAAATATGCCCACTCATTAGGTTTTTAAAATTGGTCAATCCTATGTGTTAATTTCTCAGAGATAGTTAAGTTAATTTAAAACAGATTGGCTTAGACAAGATAATTGTAAGCAATTATGTCTAAAGATGCCATGCAATCTCATGATAAAATGAAAAACTTAACTTGAGATGCAAAATATGACAACCTAAGTGTCCATACACCCAGATTTAGGTAAGTAATCTATTATGGTATTGCAATGTTTTAGTAATACAAAGGGGATTCGCAAAAACCAAAGTGTTTGGCAAATCCAAAGTGTGTTTAGATCTAAAACAAAAAGAGTGAATACCAAAAAAATTAGAGAAAACCCTTATGTTAAAATATTGAGTAGGAGAGGGGACTGGAAATGCCCCACGGCTTTCCATATCCGATTCACGCTAATGGTAAATGTCATTAACTTCCCCATTGGAGGGTCACACTTTATCAAGATTTAGCAAGGTGAATTTAAAATGTTTGGCCATCCTATCGGTGAAATTCTTCACTAAAGATCGCCTCACACAACATTGATTAAAGTCACTACCCCATCAAAGGGCTTAAATCAAGAATGTTATGGCGAATGAACAAAAGGAATGGGTATACACTCAACTTAAATGGTAGGTTCGGCTATCCCATCGATAGAGTTTGCTATCGGATTTTAGAAGCCACACAAAACAGTGATTGAATTATTCAAATTGGAACATATCCAGATAATTGTCAATTCAAATAAGCGATGGCACTTAACTTAACTTTCATAAGTTCAACGATCCCATAAGTGGAGTTCTTGTGAGAACGTTGAGACACTGTTACATCGAGTAGTTTAAGGATTAATCTACTCAAAGGCAAATGATGTAAAAGTACTTATATGTTTTATTTCGAAAGATAGCATACATATTATACATTTATCAATTCCATACTCATAAAATAATTATGATTATATCATTGTATATCTAGAAAAGTGTCTTTGTTTAGTCCATTATGATTACTTCATTACTACCGAGATCCTAGGGGCAAACATAGATGAACAATCAAAGATAGACATGATTTTGGAGACTGTACCACCGTCTTACATCCAGTTCAAGCTTAATTATAATATGGGCAAGATGAACATGGATATGACAAAATTAATGAAAGAGCTCCTAGCTGCAGAAGCCATAATGAAAAATAAGGGCCACATAAACATAGTTCAAGCATCCACTTCTGGACTTAACCCGAAAGGGATGAAGTTCAAAGGAAAGGGGAAGCAAAAACATGGTCAAGGGAAATAGAAGAAAAATGGGGAACATCCCAAAAAATTAACAGGTGAAAAACCTAAGGGCAAATGCTTTAAGTGTGGCTAGAAAAAAGCACTGGAAAAGGGATTGCCCGAAGTACCTAGCACAAGGCCAGATAGGTACACCTCTTTTGTTCTACATTGAAACCTATTTAGTGGTTGATTCTACTGATTCTTGGATTGTAGACTCTGGAGCCACTAACCATATTTGCAATTCTTTGCATTGGTTTCAGGAAATGAAGGAACTAGCTAAAGGAGAATTTGCTCTGAGGATGGGTAATGAAGCAAAAGTATGGGTTGCTGCCGTGGGAGGAATGTGCTTAAATTTTCCATGTAATAGGAAGTTATTTTTTAACAATGTTTATTATGTTCCGAATGTACGTGAATACCTTATTTCTATTTTTCAATTAATATTAGATGGTTTTTGCATTAATTTCCATTCTGGTGTTGATATTAGTAGAGATGGAAATATTATTTGTTCTGGTAGCATGCGCGATAACTTGTTCTATATAAAACCTATTACAAACTCACTGCATAATATAGAACAAACTAATTCATGAAAAAGGAAGGTTTCTTTGACCAATGATACTTATCTTTGGCATATACGCTTAGGACATATTAGTCTAAAGCGAATTCGGAGATTAGTCGAGGATTGGCATCTTAGCTCATTAGATCTCAAAGATCTACCTCTATGTGAATCTTGCCTCAAAGGAAAGATGACCAAATGGTCATTTTTTTCTAAAGGAGAAAGGGCCAAAGAAGTATTGGAATTGGTTCACACCGATGTGTGTGGTCCTATGAGCAAACCAACACGAGGAGGTTATGAGTATTTCATTACATTTATTGATGATTACTCTAGGTACGGATATGTATATCTGATGCGACGCAAGTCTGAATCCTTTGAGAAATTCAAAGAGTTCAAGGCTAAAGTGGAGCAGAAATTAGATAAATGTATTAAAGCCCTTCGATCTGATCGAGGTGGCGAATACCTCTCAGGTGAATTTAGAGACTATCTTACACAAGAAGGGACTGTGTCTCAATTGACTGGACCAGGGACTCCCCAGCAAAATGGTGTAGCAGAGAGAAAAAATCGCACCCTTTTAGATATGGTTAGGTCAATGATGAGTCATGCATTATTACCTTTGTCTTTTTGGAGGTATGCCCTTAAGACAGCATCATAAATCTTGCACTTGGTTCCATCTAAATCAGTACCTAGGACATCATAAGAAATGTGGGCTGGGTGTAAGCCTAGTTTAAATCATCTCCACATTTTAGGTTGTCCAGCTTTTGTACTTAATTGTAATACTTCAAAGTTGAAACCAAGATCCGATTTGTGCTATTTTATTGGGTATCCTAAGGGAACCAGAGATGGGATCTTTTATAATCCTAAGGAGCAAAAGGGTTTAATAAGCACCCATGCGAGATACTTAGAGAATGATGAAATGATCTAGAAAACACCAAATTCTAAAGTTGTTCTAGAAGAGATTTCACAAGAATCTCTAGTAATACCTGTGATAACTGTAAATGAAAAGGAACAGCATATGACACCTTATATCGGAGCCTCGTCGTAGTGTGAGGATATCTAGGCCTCCTGATAAATATAATGGAGAGTCCTTTCAGACTTCTTTAGAGGATCAGGTGGTGGATCCTACAAGTTATGATGAAGCAATTTCCAACATAGATGCCGACCAATGGCATAAGGCAATGGATTCAGAGTTAGAATCTATGTATTCTAACAAAGTCTGGGATCTTGTAATTGCACCTGAAGGGGTAAAACCTATAGGGTGAAAATGGGTCTACAAAAGAAAAAGAGAAGTTGATGGAAAAGTTGAAAACTTTAAAGCAAGGTTGGTGGCAAAAGGTTTTACTCAGAAAAAAAGATCGATTACAAGGAAACTTTCTCACTAGTAGCCATGCTTAAATCCATCAGGATACTTCTTGCCATTGCATGTCATTATGACTACGAGATATGGCAAATGGATGTCAAGACAGCTTTTCTTAATGGAGAGCTTGACGAAACCATTTACATGACACAACCAGATGGATATGTTGCGAAAGGCCAGGAACATATGGTTTGTAAGTTCAAAAAAATCTATTTATGGATTAAAGCAGGCATCTAGAGCATGAAACATCAAATTTGATCATGCAATTAAATCTTATTGTTTTGATCAAAATATTGATGAACCTTGCATGTATAAAAGATGTAATGGAAATGCTGTAGCTTTTTTGGTTATGTATATAGATGACATCCTACTTATTGGAAATGATGTGGGGATGTTATCATCCATCAAGGTTTGGCTTTCTACTCAATTTCAAATGAAGGATTTAGGAGAAGCTAGTTATGTTCTTGGCATCAAGCTTATGCGAGGTCGTAAGAACAGAAGACCAGCCCTATCTGAAACTTCATTTATTGAAAAGATATTGGTCAAGTTTAACTTCCAAAACTCTATGAAGGCCTTATTACCTTCTAGACATGGACTTTATCTATCTCGAGAGTAATGTCTTAAAACACCTGAGGAGATAGAGAGCATAAAACGAGTTCCTTATGCTTCGGCGGCTGGAAGCCTCATGTATGCCATGTTATGTAGTAGACCAGATATCTGCTTTGCTATTGGCATGGTTAGTAGATATCAGTCAAACCCTGAAGCAGCACATTGGGTCGTGGTTAAGCATATATTCAAATTCCTGCTAGGAACTAAGGATTATGTGCTAGAATACTATGCAGATGATCTAATGCCATTAGCCCATACAGACTCAGATTTTCAATCCGACAAAGATTCCAAGAAGTCTACTTCTGGATATGTTTTCACTCTGTCAGGAGGAGGCATTTCATGGAGAAGTGTGAAGCAGAATTGTATTACTGACTCTACCATAGAGGCCGAGTATGTAGCAGTATCTGAGGCTACAAAAGAGGCAGTATGGCTAAGAAAGTTCTTCTCAAACCTAAAGGTTGTGTCAGTAGTTCACAGACTGATAACATTGTATTGCGACAACAACGGTGTTGTTTCACAATGCAAAGAGCCTAGGAATCACAAAAAGGGTAAACATATTAAACGGAAATATCATTTGATCTGTAAGTTAATCCAGAGAGGAGATGTTGTAGTTGAAAAGATAGCTTCAGCGAAAAACCTGGCAGACCCATTTACTAAGACTCTTCCAGAGAAAATGTTTACTACACATTTGGAGTCTACGGGTATTAGGCTGTACAGAAGTGATCTTTAGTGCAAGTGGGAGATTGTTAGGATTAGTATGTCCTAAAGCTCACTTGAATATAACATTTGGATGCTAAACAATGTATAATCATTTTGTTAAATGGCATTATGAGTTCTTTACATATTATATCTAGTATGTTTTATTGATATATGTAAAAAGGCCCCTTGACTTGAACTAACGACTTGGGTGCACAGTAAGGCTGGACGCACAGTAGGTCCAAGTCTAGATTTAGTCACATTATAAATTGAGTCTGTAACTGAATGGTAGTGTTGGGCACTTTACTGGGATAAAGTTATATTAAGCAAGTCTCCTCATTGAGGATGATCTACCTAGGTCATTAGAGGACTTTCCGGATTTGTTTCAATAGTATGTGTGTCACGTATTTGACAGGACCATTATGAGTATGTTTTCGAGAGACGTACTATCAAAGAAAGAATACAAGATACTTACTGGTACTAAATTATCATTGCTCTTAATCTTGAGTATATGTGGATGAACTAATGAAGTTAGGGTTTGGTACTTTGATTCACTATGGGTGAGATCTTACTTTATTAGGATCAACAGCCTTGTGCATTGAGTGCTAAGTTCTAATTAATTGGAACATGCATATGCAATATGGAATCTATGTGCCCTCTTTGGAATTGTCTATATTTATCATCCGAATCTAGATCTAGTGATACTACCATTATGGGTGTATCGGTCATATGGCTTGAGGGTTGTTCCCGAGACCAAGAGATTCCATGACCAAGGATGGTTGGTAATAAGACAAGAAATCCAACAAAACAAGATACAGCTAAGGAGGTGATAGTACACAGGATAAATGACCAGTCTTAGTTGTGGGTATACATAGAGGGGCATTATGGTCAATTATTTAGTAGGTCAAAGACAAAGTTCACATTCTTTTGTGACAAGCTTTTGGGTAATAGCAATTATTCTTAGAGTGCAACTTTGATCTTATGGTGGAATAGATCAGAGTTAAAAATAATTATTATTATGTCGCCTAGATTGGGCAAGGACATTTTTTATTATTTTTGAAAGCCAAGGTTAATTGTGTCTTCTTGGTCCCTTCCTAGTTGAAATGACTTTGAGAGAGTAATCTTGCAAGAGCAAACTCCATATTGTAGTAATAGCCTAATTGGGCCAAAGCTTGAAATTGGGTTTGGGCTTTCTTTAAAGTCCAAGATAACCTAATTAGGCTTGGATGGTTTCTTATTGGGCTTAGACCTCCATATGGATTATGGACTATGTGTTAGGTTGGATTGTGGGCTTGGCCCAATCTTCCAAGACATGTGCTAGAAAGTTACTACAAGAAAAATTCAAATTGTACAAGTAACTTCAATGAGATGTGGCAAACATTTACTACTAGGAAAAAGTTTCCCACGTGGAAAGTTTACAAGGTTTAGGTGCCAAACTTTTTCTATAAATAGGCAAAACCTTAAACCATTTCTAGCATCCAAAAAAATTTGTCGTTGATCTCTTCCATTTTGGCAAGAGAATACTACAACACATAGTACACACTTATTTTGTGATTTTTTTGCTCTAGATTTTCAAGAGCATATTAATTTTCTTCTTCCTACACAAGAGGCTATTCTCTCAAGAAAAGTCTCTTTAACCATGGGGAAGAAGACTAGGGAGCTGCATATTGCGACACCCTTATAGTAAAAATTTTTTTTGGTGGCCTTGTTCATGAGCGGGAACAAAGCTCGTGACGGTTTTAGCTTCATCAAAGGCCCCACACTTCAAGAGGTTAACTTTACATATTTTTGCAAATACTAGTTATGTTCTATATGTTCTTAAGCATATTCTTGTGTGTGCTATGTGGTTATTTTATTTTCCTAACATGTTTTCTTGGTAGTATTTTTGAAAATATGGACTAGGGTAGACCACATGGAATATTATCAATCCTACAAATAGAAGGTGTATGAGTCATGCAATAAAGGCTAGAAGCAAAGAAGATAGAGCTTTGAAGCAGTTTGAAAATACCAGTCAATCCCCTTGAAGTACCAGCTGACTAGTAAGGTCAACCGGTAAATCCAAGGAAGAAAAGAATGTACAAGCTAAGCTTACCACCGGTTAGTTGGTAATTCTACAATTTCTCACACTTGAGCCGGCTAACCCCCATCTTTACCGGCCAGCCAGTTCGGCCAGCTGGTAATGGCGCTGTAGGCTATAAATAGGACCCACTATTATCACTTTAGGAGAGATCAACTCCGTACACTTCATACCCACTTCTCACATACTTAACCCAAATTCTTACCCATTTCACACACACACACCTTGTCACATATTTCCCACTTAGATTCAAGCTTGTTTGGAGGGATTTTACAACATTGAAGTGAGGATTTGCTCAAATTTTGTACAAGTATAGCTAGGATAGAAAGGATGTTTCATAATATCCCTTTCATCCTATTTTTATTTATGTTTGAGTAGATTAGTTTAGGTTGATTACACTTGTGTAATGGTTAATTATATTACACTTGTGCAATGGTTAATTATGTACTCTATGTTATGGGACTTTTATGGCTTATATCTATACATACTTTGTTCTTCATATTAATGGCTTTCACTCAATACAAGTCTATATGTTTAGTTAAATTCCTAGATGAGTAGTATGCATATAAATTGGAGTTTATTTTCTATAATACACCTCTAATCCATCTAATATGCATGTCTATGTGTTTATTTATGGATTATATGAAATGGGTTTGCTATGTTCATGTCTACGTGAGTACAAGCATACTTTTTGGTGAATACAACTCCAATCTTGCTTACATGTTAATACCCACTTGGTTGTAATGGTATAAATCAAACACGATAATGTTTGGATAGTAAATAGGTCGACATTTTCACAACACCTTACTTCAGAACATGTAGGATTGTGCTTAATAGACATCACCACGCTATTGTGAACATTAGAATGACGGTGTGTAATTAAAGGCTGGCCTAGATCAGGTCCTCTTGGGCTTTAAATTCAGCCAATAGGTTTCTAGATAGGTTTAGTCAACCTAGTATTGGTCTTGCCTTTAAATCCAGCCAAAGGTTTAGGTATTAGGGTGGGCTCTTTTTAGGTCATCTAGGAAGGTAGTTAGTCACTCTTAAAGCCTTAGGTCATAAGGACCATGCCATGGCTCTAGAAGGTGTCATCTAGGGATAGACCCGCACTGAGTCCTAAAGAGAAATTGGGACACCAATTAGCAACATAGTTAAGAGCAATTGATAATTAAGCCATTCCTTGTAATCCCATAGCATTTGAGTCTAGAATCACCTTTCAGGAAATGAAAGTCACCCTAATCCCTTCCAATTGTTAGTCTCCCTTTAGCTAGATTGTTTCTCTACTTTTCATTTCCTTCGTGCAGTTTCTTTTTCTTTTCTTCAAGCTTTTTTTAATCCAAATCCCCAAAAATGGCTAGCTTAGGTTCTCTTTTAGGCACTCTTTAGGACACACATATAGAATGCATTCCACAAAATAGCCTCCTTATGGTTTGACACCCGTTCTCGCACACACTACGCTGCATCGATCCATGCGCTTGTAGATCTTTAGAGCATACACGATTAGAGAAACAGCACTTTGCAAAATATTTATCAAACAATCTCCCAATTGATCTTTTCCACTATGATCACCTTCCAATAGCTTCAATGTGTAGTGCTATATAGTGGACAATCACTTAGGAAAGCTAATAATGATGATCTATGGAGTAGTGTGTGTTCTAAGTATACTATGTGATAATTTTTGCACACCCATTCTAAAATTGCAAAGAGACTCAAGTGGGTCTTGCCATAATCTCACTATTTATAATGTATCACAACTTTAATTGGGTAAGGCTCTAGGAATAAATTTGTTGGCAATTATATCCCTCCTTTACCTCTTCTTGAAATGGAATATGCCTTATGGATAAGATCATCCAAGATATTCCTTTCTGTCTTTTACTCCATAATCTCTAATTGCATGTTGGACTCACTTGTCCTATTGAGAAGCCTATAAATTTAATAAAGAAAAAGTTAGATAAAATCCTTTTCCCTTTACATTAAATTTATATCTCAATAAAGTATCCACATAACTAGATGATCTCAATTATTTAAATCCAATTGGAAACATGATTCGTGAAGGGACCAAATGACATAATTACCCTTGGCTCCCAAAATGACCAAAATGCCCTTGCCACTACTTTGGGGACATTAAGGCCTTTTTGACCTCGGTCTATTTCCACCAAAAGACCATAACCGCACTCCAAGGATAATTACCGACTAAGCAATAACAAGTCACATCAAGTAGCCATTGTCTTTGACCAACCAAAGGAAATGACCAAAATACCCCTTTATGTATACTCGTAGTCAAGGTCAGTCCTTTCAAGTACCATCACTTCCAATACTACTTTTGAAACCTTAGAATCTCTAGTCTAAAAAGTGATCTGTAACTGGTCATAGGTCTCTTGAGCTACAGAGTGACCCACTAGCCAAATGACCAATATACCCATGAAGGGTAATATCACTAAATCTAGATTTATGATGATCAATAGGACAAATCCAAGGGGGCACATAGACTCTGTTGTTGCATATGCATGTCCTAATTGATTAGAATACAACACCCGATGTACAAGATAGATAATCATATCACACAACACCTCTCCTCACGGTACATCAAAGTGTTGCACCTTAACTTTGTCAGTTCATTTATATATGCTCAAGATTAAGAGCATTGGTAACTCTGAAGTAGTGAGTATCTTGTCCTCTATATATGATGGCACGATTTTAGAAGACATACTCATGGTGGTCCTGTTCAATGTGTGACACATGCATTAGGAGCTAAGTCTAAAAAGACCATCTAATGATCTAGGTAAATCACCTATGTCATGAGACTCACCCACTATAAGCTTATCTCGGTAGAATGCCTAGCACTACTATCTAGCTATGGACATCTTTTATGATATATCCAAAACTAGACTTGGACCTACTATACATCTAGCCTCATTACGCTCCCAAGATATTAGATTATATCATTGGACCTTACATAATGTATCACACATATATACCAAAGATGATGTATGTAAAGATGCTTATAAATGTAAATAATGATCAAATGTCTTGTTCAATATCCATGTACAAGTGGTCTTTAGGGCATCAAATCCTAAGAGTTACATGTTTATTGCTTATTGTGTTTATATGCTATTTCCTTGAGTATAAGAAAAGTTTATATTTGGGAGTGTGGTTGTCCCTTTCATGTTTATCATTTATGGGGTAGATTTGCATAGCCTGTCTTGTTTTTGTTCAAAATGTGTTCAATTCTTTTCAATTTTTGCATCTTTTGAGTTGGTTTCTCTCCATGTTAGTTAGAGAGTTGGCTTTTACTATTGACTTGTTTGAACGGAGATGACAAGGATGTACTGTGGGGAATGAATTGAGTAGGAGGCAAACCGAGCACGTTTTGGAGAATCATTGAGAAAACTATAGGGAATGAACAACTTCAGAAAGGCACGTTGTAGTTACCCCATGACTAAGGCGAAACACGTTGCGATTACGCCATGACTAAGGCAAAAATGTGGATAAACATAGGGTTTTGATATGCATGCCAATTCATTTATTGTTTCTTTTGGTGTGTCTTAGCCCTTTCCTTTTATTTTAAGTTATGTGATGTGTCGTGATTATGTGTGTATTTACATATAATTTCTATACTTGTTTGAGGTGTTATTTTGCTTTATTAGATGTGTTAGTTTTGCATTTATACTATACTTCTGCATAATAGGCTTCAAATGTCCATAATTGAGTTTAGAATGTAAATGCTACACTAGTGCACACGTAATTCTTATTTTCGGTGAAAATTAGAAAAGTGTTTAGAGATTAAATGGATGATTATTTGATGTTGAATCAAACTCGAGGGTGTTTTGGGTGAGAAGAAAGCAAGAAGAGCGTATTAAGAGGTCGCTAACGAAGAGAAAAGGAACCGAACAAAACCAAGCACGCAAGAAGCGAAATTTAGGCATTTCTAACCAAGGTCGGTCAACCAACCTTACTTCCGACCTAGAACAGAGAGCTCTTAAAATGTGATCAAATTTACTTGTTTCAAAGGGCGAGCGCCTAACCTAGCGACAGACTTTTGCGGTGAAGAAAGGCTATTTAAGGCCATTTTTAGCCTCTTTTTCATATCTTTACACATACACTAAAACCTACATTACCCATCTCTCACACACTAAACCACACAAAAATACACGTAGATCCAAGATTGTAATTAGGTATTTAATAGTTGTAATTATAAGATCAAGAAAAGGATTTCAAGAGCAAAGCTAAGCATGAAAGGCAGGTTTATCTTTCTCCTTTTGTACGTAGTTTTCTCTATGTTAGAATTGATCTTTTATGGGTGATTAAAGCTTGTATTATGGGTTGATTAAGTACTACTTTGCTATGAGATTTTCATGGTTTAATATATATGTTTCTTTTTAATGTTTCAATGGCTATTTATATACATGTCTATGTATTTGTTGATATGCCTAGGTGAAAGAGCATATATAGTTAGAGGCCTGATTACTATTGCCTATATTGATATGACCCAAATACGTCTAAGTGTTTAGACTTTGTTAGAATACATATATTATGTATTTGTTGATATGCATGGTTGATTAAGTTTCCTCATACTCGATGCCTTCTTTCTGAGTATAACCTTTCGCCACCAACATTGCTTTAAAGGTTTCAACTTTTCTATCAACTCCTCTTTTCCTCTTGTAGACCCATTTGTGCCCTATAGGTTTTACCCCTTTAGGTGCAATTACAAGATCATAGACTTTGTTAGAATACATAGATTCTAACTATGAATCCATTGCCTTATGCCATTGGTCAGCATCTATGTCGGAAACTGCTTTATCATAACTTATGGGATCCACCACCTGATCCTCTGAAGAAGTCTGAAAGGACTCTCAATAGTATCTATCTGGAGGCCTAGATATCCTCCCACTATGACGAGACTCCAATATATTAGGTGTAATATGCTATTCCTTTTCATTTATAGTTACCACAGGTGTTACTGGAGATTCTTGTGAAATCTCATCTAGAACAACTTTAGAATCTGGTGTTTTCTGGATCATTTCACCATTCTCTAAGTATCTAGGATGGGTGCTTATAAACACCTTTTGCTCTTTAAGATTATAAAAGATCCCATCTCTGGTTCTCTTAGGATACCCAATAAAATAGGACAACTCGGATCTTGGTTCCAACTTTGAAGCATTACTATTAAGTACATAAGCTAGACAACCCCAAATGTGGAGATGATTTAAACTAGGCTTACGCTCAGTCCACATTTCTTATGGTGTCCTAGGTACTAATTTAGATGGTACCAAGTTCAAGATGATGATGCTGTCTCAAGGGCATACCCCTCAAAAAGATAAAGGCAATGATGCATGACTCATCATTAACCTAACCATATCTAATAGGGTGCGATTTCTTGTCTCTACTACACTATTTTGCTGGGGCATCCCTGGTGTAGTCAACTGAGACACAATCCCTTCTTGTGTAAGATAGTCTCTAAACTCACCCAAGAGGCATTCGCCACCTCGATCAAACTGAAGGGCTTTGATACGTTTATCTAATTTTTGCTGCACTTCAGCCTTGAACTCTTTGAATTTCTCAAAGGATTCAAACTTGCGTCGCATCAGGATTGATAATATTACATGTGGTCTATCCTAGTCTACATTTTTGAAAATACTACCAAGAAAACATGCTAGAAAAATAAAATAATCACATAACACACACAAGAACATGCTTAAGAATATATAGAACATAACTAGTATTTGCAAAATATGTAAAGCTAACCTCTTGAAACGTGGGGCCGTTGATGAAGCTAAAACCATCACGAGCTTTATTCCCGCTCACAAACAAGGCCACCAAAGAAAAAAATTACTATAAGGGTGTCGTAATATGCAACTCCCTAGTTTTCTTCCTATAGTTAAAGAGGCTTTTCTTGAAAGAATAGCCTCTTGTGTGGGAAGAAGTAAAGTAATGTGCTATTCAAAATCTAGAGCAAAAAAATCACACAATAAGTATGTATTATGTGTTGTAGTATTCTCTTGCCAAAATGGAAGAGATCAACTACAAAATTTTTGGATGCTAAAAATGGTTTAAGGTCCTGCCTATTTATAGAAAAAGTTTGGTACCTAAACCTTGTAAACTTTCCATGTGGGAAACTTTTTCCTAGTAGTAAATGTTTGCCACATGTCATGGAAGTTACTTGTACAATTTGAATTCTTCTTATAGTAACTTTTTAGCACATGTCTTAGAAGATTGGACCAAGCCCACAATCAAAGCCCAACACGTAGTTCATAATCCATGTGGAGGCCCAAGCCCAATGAGAAACCATCCAAGCCCAATTAGGTTATCTTGGTCTGTAAAGAAAGCCCAAACCGAATTCCAGGCTTTGGCCCAATAAGGCTATTAGCACAATATGAAATTTGCTCTTTCAAGATTATTCTCTCAAATTCATTTCAACTAGGAAAGGGAGCAAGAAAACACAATTAACCTTGGCTTCTAAAAATAATAAAAAATGTCCTTGCTAGATCTAAGCGACATAATAATTATTTTTAACTACAATCTATTCCACCATAAGATCAAAGTTGCACTCCAAGAATAATTGCTATTACTCAAAAGCTTATAACAAAAGAATGTGAACTTTGTCTTTGACCTACTAAATAACCGATCATAATGCCCCTCTATGTATACCCACAACGAAGGCCGGTCCTTTGGCCTGTGTATTATCACCTCCTTAGCCGCATCTTTTCTGTTGGGTCTTTTGTCCTATTGCCAACCATCTTTGGTCATGGAATCTCTTGATCTCGGAAGCAACCCTCAAGCCATATGACCGATACACCCATAAAGGTAGTATCACTAGATCTAGATTCGGACGATAAATATGGACAATCCCAAAGGGGGCACATAGATTCCATATTGCATATGCATGTTCCAATTAATTAGAGCTTAGCACTCAATGCACATGGCTGTTGATCCTAATAAAGTAAGATCTTACCCACAGTGAATCAAAGCAACAAACCCTAACTTCATTAGTTAATCCACATATGCTCAAGATTAAGAGCAATGATCATTTAGTAGCAGTGAGTATCTTGTTTTCTTTCTTTGATAGTATGTCTCTAGGAAACATACTCACAATGGTCTTGTCAAGTACGTGACACACGTACTATTGAGACAAATCCGGAATGTCCTCCAATGACCTAGGTAGATCACCCTTAATGAGGAAACTTACTCAATATAACTTTATCCCAGTAGAGTACCCAACACTACCATTCGGTTACATACTTAACTTATGACGTGACTAAATCTAGGCTTAGACCTACTATGTGTCCAGCCTCATTGCACACCCAAGTCATTAGTTCAAGTCAAGGGACCTTTATACATACATCATTAAAACATACCGGAGATAATATGTAAGGAACTTATAATGCCATTTAACAAAATGATTATACATTCTTTAACATCCAAAATGTTATATACAAGTGAGCTTTAGGGCATACTAATCCTAACATCTGGGTCGGTCAGTCAACGTTGGGCAGCGTTGCGACTGGCCTTTAGTAGTTTTGCTCCTAACTTTCTCGTACTGGCTCTGGTTCGCACACGACTTTTTTCTATGGCCACGTATCACTTTTGGGCACCTCCAGGGCCATTTTTATTCATTTTTTCATCCCTATAGATATGTCCAAGATTTTTCCATTCCCTCTATGGATGCAAGCTCTAAATTCTGCTCCAATTATACTCGGTTTTGCCTGGTTGCTTCATTCTTCTTTTGGGAGCTTCTAAATGGATTTTTTTCTTCATTTCTTTTGATCCAACTCAACCCTATCTTGGATCCATCATCAAATCATCATCATTTTGAGCTTCAAGCGTTGCTTCAAATTTGAGCTAAAATAAGCAACAAACATATATTAGTGTAGCATTTACGTTCTAAGCTTAACTATGAACATGTAGACCCTAACATGCACAAGAATGACCTAAATGTTGTACTAATGCAGCTGTTAAAACACAAAAACACCTTAAAACAAGAATAACAATGCTATACATAAGCACACACAAAACCAACACATTAGTTGTGAAATGAGATCCACTAGTGATGAATTCATTGAAGCATTTGACGAGATTTTAGCTAATGTGGATTTTGAGACATCTAATGAGGAAAGCATAGGATTCACTTTTGAATCTAAGCCTAGTGAGTCTCTTAAGGTTGTTGATTCTTGGATTGAGGATAACAGGCCTAAGAAGATATTAAAAGATGAGATCATGCTACCTCCTTTGCCTAGTGAACACATTTTTATGCCACCACACTTGAAGTGTGTTCATGTAGGGTTTGTTCACACTCTTCCCATTCTTTATGCTTTGGATGCTTCATTGACCCATGGGCATCAGGTATAGGAGACCTTTGATTATCAAAAGAAGGCTATAGGATAGTTAGTGATGGAGACCGGACTTGCTAGATTAGGATTGGAGAAGAACGAGGCATGTAGAGCTTTAGATTTTTCAATGACCCATGACACCATGGAACATTCCTTTATATGCAATGTGTTGGGTTTTTCATTTGTCCCATTTTCATGTGTGCAAAAGGATTGTGATGTACATAGTTTGATTGATTATATACTCTATGATCTTTTTTCTTCTGAGATGTGTTTTAACAGGTTTGTATATCGATCCATGCTTAAGAACTATAAGTATCATTGGCTGTAACACTATCACTTGGCTGGAGGCGTTAAATTTAGCGCTTCTAAGAGTCACCCTAGATGTTTAGAGGTTGAATTAGAGATCGCTTGGCTAACAGCGTCGTGGTTAGCGCTACTAAGAAGCAACCTAGGTTAATTTTGGTACTTTTGTTTCTTGTTTCATTTTTCTTTTCATTGTTTTCTTTTCATGTGCACAAGTGTTGATCCCCAACCCTTTTTCTCATAGGATACACCTTGTCTTATTATTTGCACATGTTAATGCAAGCTTGCATGGCAATGATACTAACCTTGTTCTTTGTAAGTGTTTGTGGTTTGATTGAGTCATAGGGGTTAGTAGTGGAAATGTTGATCATTGGCATGAAGAGCTTCAAGAATGCAAGGTTGTATCAATCATTTCTCCACTTGTTCCCTATATATCTACCTCGTCCCCACCACCCTTACTTGCTTTGTGTGGTTTATTTGCTTGTTGTGCGGTTTATTTTATTTGCTTGAGGACAAGCAAAGTTTAGGTTTGGGGGTGTGTGAGCTTGGTTCTTATTGTTTTCTTATTCTTTTTTTGCTTCATTAGGGTAGATTACAAGCTCATTTGGATTGGCTTTTTTCAAAAGCGCTTTTTTTAACAACTTTTGGAAAACAGCTTTTTTTGAAAAGCTGAAAATTTTGGCTTCTAAAAAAAAGCTGTATTTGAGCTTTCTTCAGAATTTTAGCTTTTTTATAAGCCAAATCAAATAGTTATTTCAAATTTAATGTAACTTTTTCAAGAAAAAAGAGTGTTTTTTCCTGAAAAAAAAAGCCAATCCAAACAGGCCCTACATTATTTGCTTAAAAATGGTGAATTTTTTTTTTCGATTTTGTGCATATAGAGACATTTATTTCTTGGTTGATTAGATGTTGGCTTTTGTGATTGACTTAATTAATTGATGAATATAAGTTTGCGTTATGGGGAGTGAATGGAGTGGAAGGAGAGTCAAGTCTTAGTAGGGATGCCTTTGAAAGTTGTAAGGATTAAGTGCCTTTAAAAATGTACCTTGTAGCTACCCCATGGCTTGGTTGGAAAAAGTGGTTGAAAAGGGTTGTTAATATGAGTACCCTTTCCTTGATTGGCTCTTTTTGATGTGCCTTGGCCTTTCTTTTTACTTTTCTTTTTGTTATGTGATGTAAAAGCATGAAAACCCAAAAAAATTTAAAAACGCAAAAAGGTGCAAAAAGATCAAAAAGTTTAACAATCAAAAAAATTGAAAAAGAGAAAGTAGCCAAAGGCACAAAAACAAAAGTTCTATGAATAAGTATGTAAGTGACACAATGTCAACATAGCACAAGTTATTCTCTTGGTTCTTTGTTGATATGTGAATAAGGCTTTTTAAGAGTCATTGTATTTGTATATCCTTTCTCTCCTTGTCTTTGAGGCGTTGTGCATTATTAGGGAGGCCATGTTAATTGAGGGAGCATCAAACATCAATATCTCAAGTGCATGCATTAGAATCCTAGGCTTGTGGTGGTATAGCTACTCGAAAACTTCCCACAAGGTGCGAGGCCCTTTATGAGTAGAGAGAGGATCCAAAGAGGCTTGAGGACCTCTCTACAATAGGAATGACCCCTTCATGCTCCTTAAGTTCACCTTGATAGCGAGTAAATCCCGTAGGCAACCCTTTGTATCAACTTTGAGATAAACTTAGGTTTGGTCTTACTTGAGGACAAGTAACAAGAAGGTTTGGGGGTATTGATGTATTGTGATTGTGTGTGTGTTTTCATGGCATTTCTATACTTGTTTGAGGTGTTATTGTGCTTTATTAAAAGTGTTAGTGTTGCATTTATACTACACTTGTGCATAATATGCTTCAAATGTCTATAGTTGAATTTAGAACGTAAATGTTACACTATTACACACTATTTCTTATTTTAGGTGAAAATTAGAGAAGTGTTTAAAGCTTAAATGGATGATGATTTGATGTTGAAGCAAAGCTGAGGGTGTTTTGGGTGAGAAGAAAGCAAGAAACGTGCATTAAGAGGTAGCCAAACAAAGAGATGAGCAACTGAGCAAAACCGAGCATGCGAAAGTGAAATTTGGGCATTTTTTTACCAAGGCTGATCGACCCTCTTCCCAAGGCCGGTCACAGCCCTATCTCTAGCCATGCCTTTTGGCCCTGCTTCCGACCTAGATCAAAGAGCTCCTAAAATGTGGCCAAATTCACTTGTTTTGGAGGCCAGGCGCCCGGCCTAGCAACCAACGTTTGTAGCGAAGAATGGCTATTAAGGCCATTTTGAGCCTATTTTTCATATCTTTACACATTCAAACTTCGCCTAGCCTAGCAACCAACGTTTGTAGCAAAGAATGGCTATTAAGGCCATTTTGAGCCTATTTTTCATATCTTTGCACATACACACTTCACACCCAATTCACACACACACTAAACCCTACTTTACCCACCTCTCACACACTAAACCACACATTAATACACCTAGATCCAAGATTGTAATTAGGGATTTAAAACTTGTAATTACAAGATCAAGACAAGGATTTCAAGAGCAAAACTAAGCATGAAAGGTTAGGTTCATCTTTCTTCTTTTGTACCTAGTTTTCTCTATGATAGAATAGAGAGAATAGATCTTTTATGAGTGATTAGTGCTTGTATTATGGGTTGATTAAGCACTACTTTGCTATGAGATTTTGATGGTTTAATATATATGTTTGCTTTTAATGTTTCAATGGCTATTTACATACATATCTATATGTTTGTTGATATGCCTAGGTGAAAGAACATATTTATTTAGAGGCTTAATTGCTATTTAACAGTTTTAAATCATTGCATAAGCATGTCTAGGTGTTTATGTAGTAACTTTATGAAGTGGGTCTTGTAACTATGCATGTCTATGTGCATTTTTACAAGCCTTAATAGCAATTTTAGTTCCTATGACATACATGTTGCATTCTGATGCCTAAATTGGTATGACCTAAATATGTGTAAGTTTTTAGGGCTAGAATATGTTTTATATTCATTCGTACCATGCTTGAGAACATGTATGATGTGCTTTATTTTCAAACCCTGCTTGTGTGATGCTATGATTGGTGGTTCTTCATTAATAACTAGGTCTAGTTTAGTCTCCTTTGGCTTTCTAGCCGATAGGTGATGATTAGATTCCTAGCTTAGTACACCCTGTCTTAGAGCAAAACCATCAAAGTTAATCACATAGCAAAGTTAGTACCCAACTCACCAATAGTTAAGCAAATTTCACCCATTGTCCCTGTGCTTGTGTCAATTCCCTTTTACTAGCTTGTTTTCCTTTGCTTTTTGTTTCCTTAGTTTGTTTAGATTAATTTTATTTACTTTGAGCTCCATTCAAATCTAAAACAACTAAAAAGAGTTCTTAGTTTAGCTTGTTTTTTCTAGCTTTGTAGGACACACACTTAGCTTTTCATTCCCAATTTCTCGCCTCCTTGAGGGATCGACCCTGCTCTTGCGCATCAAACTACTTTACCTGTGCACTTTCAGGCTTTTAATAAATGCTTAGTGCTTAATTAGCAAGCATCATTATGTATTAAAAAAATGTTAAAAAAGGTGAAAATATCGGAAAAAAGTGAAAAATGAGAAAAACCAAAAGGTAACCAAAAAAAAAAAAAAGTGAAGTACGTTGAATAAGTGTTAAGTGACACAATGTCAAGTTGGCACAATTATTTTAGTTTATTTTATTTTTTTGTTATTTCATTGTGTTGTGAATAAAGCTCTATGTCAAAATGTGAGTCATTGTGATGTATTTTTCTTTTCCTTGTATCTTTGGGCTAAGTGCATGTTGAGGGGCCATGTTAGTTGATAGGGCATAAAGTATCAACATCCCATGTGCTTGGGTTAAAATCCTAAGTGTTGTGCTAGTTTTAACTAGCTTGGTACGTTCCTAAGAGGTGCGAGACCCTTTGTGCTTGAGAGGAGGACCCGATAAGGGCTTAGGAAGCTTTATACAATAGGAATGACCCCTTATTCTCCCTTGTAGTCAAAAGGAAAACTAGTCAATACAACTGACAACTCTTTCTAAAACATGTGGATACACTTTAGGAGTGTTTAAAGCTTTTCGAGGTGCATTTGTGTGGCATTTGTGCTTGAGTGGTTGATATAGTTTAAACGAGTCTACATGCATGTTTTGGTGCTTATTTGAGCTAATTGGACTGCTTATTGAGTGTTCGTTTTGACTATTTTGGGTGCTTCCTTGAATTGTGAGTGTCGCATTTTTTAATTTCTATTGTCTCTTTATGTTTTAATTTTGCTTTTATCTTAACTAGTTTTAGTTTAATTTGAGTGTTTAATTAACTAGGATTTAGTGTAATTAATTAGTTATTTAGAATTGTTAAGTTAATAAATTAGTAGTAATTTAGTTTAATTAAGAATTAGGAAATTAATTTAATTAGCTAATTATGTTAGAATAGAATTAAATAAGTTAGGACATAGTTCTTAGATTAGTATTAAATAGGTTAGATGAGTAATTAGGATAGATAAATTTAGGTTATTTTATTATTTTAATACATATATACATATTTATACATATTTGTGCTCATAATATATATATATATATATATTCCAATACATATATATGGATTAGTATATAATATATATTATATTATAATAAAGCATACACACACCCCAGACGTGCGCAACAAATTCATGCACACACTTATTATATTCATAAAATAACACCATGTACACATGCATATGTTTACTATATTTATATATTTATATTATAATAATTCAAAAATAAAAAACACTCCTCATACAATCATATACCCCACATGGACCCACCAACCCCACCTACTATTTCTAAGTCAAACAACAAACATACATTATAAACAAGGAGAGCAGTAGCAAGCAGCTCATAGGGGATCACATTAAGAGGCCATTTCGCCCAATAAAAAGAAGAAAAAAAGCTGCGGAAAAAAAAAAAAGCTTAGTTTTAGGACTTTTAGCTTAGTTTTCTCTAAATTAGCTTAGGGTAAAAGAGGGAGAAGCTAGGGCAAAGTTTCAGAGGTGCTTTGAGGCCATTTTTTAGCTCAATTTTTGTAGAAAATGAAGGGAAATAGCTCAAAACTCTGCATAAAAAATAGGGCCTATTTCACGTCTTTTTTAGCTTCTTTTTCGTTGCTTTAGCTTCTGGTAACTTAGTTTAAGCTTGATAGGCTAATCGGGCACTAATATTTGCACGTTAGGGTTGATTTAAAGCCAATCTTGAGCTAAAATTCTACAGAAATTGAAGCCAAAATTTGACTATTTCGAGCTTGATTTTGCTTGTAGGAGCCGAGTTTTTGTGTATAGCTTGATGGGAGAGATTCAAGATGATGTGTGTCATCTCTGCATGTTTGCATCTAGTTTTTACATGCACATTTGAGGTGTAATATTTGCAGGTTAAGGTAGATTCAGAGCCGATCTTGAGCTAAAATTCTATAGATATCGAAGCCAAAATTTGACTATTGGGAGCTTGATTTTGCTTGTACGAGTCGGGTTTTTGTGTATAGCTTGATGGGAGAGATTCAAGATGATGTGTGTCATCTGTGCATGTTTGCATCTAGTTTTTACATGCACATTTAGAGGTGTTTAGAGTATAATTGAGTGCATTTAGTATAGAGTTTATGGATAATTGTTAATATTTGTACATAATGTGTTTAGATGCATAAAAAACAATATTAAGTTTTATATTTGTGTTTTAGGTGAGAATTGGAGTGATGATCATAGCTTAATTGATGATGCTTGGACGTGGAGCAAAGTTTGGAGGTGTTTTGAAGATAAAGAAAAGAAGAAAAGGCACTTTGGAGACTGCCGAATGAAGCACGAAGCAAATGGAAAAACTGAGCACAAAACGATGAAAATTTGGGCCTAAAACAGAGAAGGTCGGTCGACCTCCCTTGCACAGGACAGGTCCCCGGCTGAAGGCCAATCGACCAGCTAGGTCCCCCAGCCTAATCAGTATGTTGCCCATTTTGGCCGGTCGACCAGCAGGTCCCCCGGCTGTACACGAGAAACCCTATTTAAGTGCACTTTTCCACAATATTAAGGGAGGAACTTTTATTTCTTAAAACCCTAATAAAACCTAACCCTTTTCCCACTTCACCAAACACCTAAAACCACTATCCAAACCAAACCAAGCAAGGATTGAAGCTTGTAAGAAGAGATTGAAGGGTTTTTCTTTGGATTTGAGCAAGAGTTTAAAGGAGAATTTCTTATTCCTTTTCTTATTCTTATAAATATGCTTTGTATTTTAGGTAGATCGAGGGTTGATTGATGTTGTATATTAGATTAGGGATTTGAATAAAAGATTTGCATATATCTTTGGCTCTTGATTGCTATTTTTTGCACAAGCCCTAAATAGCCCGCTAGCGCATAGGTGGCGTGCAGCATAGTGTGTATGAGTGTGGGGTCGAGTCCACAGGGAGGCCTAATGTGTGTGGTATCCTAAGTTTAATACGTCCTAAAGAGCAACATGTTTGGATCCTAACTATAATCTTTTTGGGTTTTTAGATTGAGGGGAGTTTAGAAATAAAAAGCAATGTGCGTGACAGGGGAATCAAGCAATCTTAAGGCATTCTAACACATGGAAATAGGGACTAGTGTGATTACAACTTGCCTATTGGTGATTACGATGTCCATCTAGGGATGCTTGATGGATTACACTAATGTGTTTCTGTCTAGACCTCTAATTACTCTCCTAATGGTACCCTTAGAACTTTATATGAATTCATCCCTTGGCACGTCTACCCTAAGCTACGGCCTAGTCCTTATGACCAAGGCATTAGGGCTAGCTAATTAAGGTGCTAGGTGACTCGAATCGATCTAACCCTAGCTGCTAAACCATTGCCTAGATTTAAAGCCAATACCTAGTCCGCTAAGGCCAACTAATATACCATAAAGTCCGTTAGCTGGATTTAAAGCTAAAGGAGACTCGACCTAGGCTAGCCATTAGTTGCGCACCATCGATCATCATCACAATAGCGGAAATTTACAATTACACACAAAGCATACACATATAAGGCATGGCATTCAAGGATATATTGGCCTATCCTACTACTAAGCACATAGACATACTTAGATTACACCAATTTAAGCAATAGCACCTGACATGTAAGAAATAGAAGCTATTTATGCTATTAAGTTTGCAAACACACATACAGACATGTATATAGTCATATTCACTTTATGTAATCACCACAGAAACACATAGACATGCTAGCATAATGATTTAGAGATGGTTAATAGCATAATGGACTTCAATATATATATGCAACTTCATTGAGGCATTTCTACAAACACATAGACATGAATGAAAAATTGCTATAGAAATCTTAACCATAAAGCATATATACATAAATCTATCAAGCACCCATTACAAAAGAGTACTAATCAATCCATAAATACAAGATATAATCACCTTACATGCTTTACTTATACATATATTAACTTGGGATAAAAGGGATATAAGGAATATACCCTTCTATCCAAAGCCAATCCTTTACAATCCATGACCATATACCTACAAATCTTGTGTTTGATCCTCTTAGAAGCTTGATTCCTAGGGCTAAATGTGTTTAGAAGTGTTTGTGTGTATGTGTGAGGTGTATTTAGGGTTTTGGCACATGGGTGTGTGAAATAATGGGTGTTCTACCTAAAAAATGTTGAAAAGATGCCTAAATAATACTGAAATCGCTCAGGGCCAGGGGCAACTGAGGCACTAGCTTTAGAGGAAAGTTGACCAGCCTAAAGGGCTGAGCTTTTGGCCTGGCCAGTTGATTAGGCTGGTCGACCAGCCTAGGGTGGAGGTCGATCGTCCGAGTCAGTTTTCTCTACAACATTGCGCCTCGCGCACTCATTTCATCTCTGTCGCTCCTTCATTTGCCTAGTCACTTCCAAATGCTTCTTACAAGCCTTGTTTAAGTCTCAAACACCTTGAGCTTTAATCCACATCCCAAATACTATCAATTAAGCTCGAATCATCTCTCTAAATCTCACCTAAAACAAGCAACGAATGCGCATTAGCGTAGCCTTTAAGTCCTAAGCTCAACTATGAACATGTATACCCTAATAAACACAAGTATGAATTAAATGCTATACTAATACACCAAATGAAGTCAAACTAATAAGAATAATCATGAAATGCACAAGCACACATAAAACCAATGCATCAACACCCCCAAACCTTCTCCTTGTTTGTCGCCAAGAAAGCCCAAACTTAAGTTTATTTCTATGTTGATAAAGAGGGTTGCCTAAAGGATTCATTTGTTATCATGGATAGTCTAAGGAATATGAAGGGGTCATTCCTTTCGTAGAAGGGTCCCCAAGCCTTGTTGGATTCTCCCTTTATTCACAAGGGGTCTCACACCTCTAAGAAATTCCCAAGTAGCCATACCACCACAAGCCCAAGATTCTTACGCACACACGCAGGATATTGATACTTCGTGCCCCCTCAACTAATATGGCCTCCCCAAGATACACATAGCCTCAAAGATACAAGGAAAAAGAAGCACGTACAATCACAATGGCTCATAAAGGATGTAAGAGCCTTATTCACAAAACATCAAAAGAACGAAAAGATAACTTGTACTAAGTCGACATTGTGTCACTTAAGCACTTATTCAATGAACTTCACTCTTTCATATTTTTGTTGCCTTTTGGATTTTTCTGCATTTTTTTTTCATTTTTTGGCTTTTTCAAGCTTTTTGCCTTTTTTTTTTGGATTTTTTCTCATTTTGCATTTCATAACAAAAAGAAAAGAAAAAGAAAGGCTAAGGCACATAAAAAAGGAACCAATCAAGGAAGAGGCACTCATATCAAAACCCTTTTTTCAACATTTCTTCCAACCAAACTATGGGGTAGCTATAAGGTGCATTCTTAGAAACACTCACTCCCTACAACTTACAATTAAATCAATTAAATCAATCGCAATATAACCCTATCTCTACTAATCAATTAAATCAATCACAAAAGCTAGCACTCCAATCAACCAAGAGATAAACAACTCTACATGCATAAAAATTGGAAATTTTTCACCGTTTTAAGCACATAATGCACATCTACCCTAATCAAAGGATATAAAATAAAATCAAACTCCCTCACCCCTAAACTAAACTTTGCTTGTCCTCAAGCAAATATAACAATACTACTCAATAAGCAAATAGGCAACACAAAGCAAGTAAGGGTGGTAGGGATGGGGTAGACATAAAGGGACAAGTAGAGAGATGATAGTTACAACCTTGTGTTCGTTTAAAGCTCTCCGATGAGAATGACTGATGAATGATCTACTAATCCTTGTTTCTCAACAAATTACAAACACTCAAAGCACACAATTAGCAGCATTATGATACGAGCTCGCATTGGCATCATAAAATGAATAAACAAGGTGTATGGAGAAGGGGAAATGATAGAGTTGAGGATCAATACTTAGGAGGGTAAAAAGAAAACAAATAAAAAGAAAATGAAAAGCAAAGAGTGAGACTAACTAAAACGTAATAAAAAAGGAAAGTAAGGAGAGCAAATAAAATATAAACATGTCTAGGATGCCTCCTAGTAGAACTAGATTTAATGCCTCCTAGTAGAACTGGATTTAATGCCTCCATCCGAGTGCTAATGTTAGCGCAATACATGTTTAAAATAAAGAGGCACAAATTGTTGAATATTCAACCAAGCACAGATGATAGAGGGAAAAGTGTCATGCAACAAATGATGGGGCAATGAATGCATAATGCACTCTTTTTCCAAATCCCACCTGGAAACATCAAATGATAATGTGCGCATAAGTGTGAAAGTGAGTATGCATAATTAGGAGAGACCATGCCCTTCTTGCCTTTTACTTAACCACCCTATGGCTTTGTTCTTATAATCAAGGGCTAGGAACAGGCCCTCCCTATGGTTCAATGATAGATCGAATGCATACAACATGGGAGAAGTGCCATGTCACCCTAGATGAAAATGTTCAATGCATGAAGGCACAAATGTGAGCTCCAAATAGGGAGACTCAACAGAAAGGGAAAGAGTAGTAGGAATGACATTTGTAGAAGGATGAGCAATGACAAGGGAAGTAGATATTCTATACTCTTCTTCTCCACAAGATATGTCATTATCAAGCTTAGGTCACTCTAACTCCTCACATGGGGTGGACTCGATCCTAATAGGTTCACTCACATTAAGGGAAGGTTTATGTTCATTTAGAAAGCGCTTGACCTCATCAATCAATTCCCTAGTGGAGATGGTGGAAGAGGGTATCAATAATGATTCATCAAACACCCCGAAAGACCATAGTTTGCAATTTCTAGTTCATCAATTTCTTCCTTGAGTGTCTTCTTGGAGTGGCTATTTTTCTCAACGCAATAATCCTTAACTCCATGAGATTTATGATTTAAAAACTCCAAAATTGATGTCTTGTTTTCCCCAATTGATGACTCTAAATCTTAACTAGCTAAGGTATCATCGAATCTATCTATACATTCATCGCTAGTGGGTGTTATCTCATTATCATGCTTCTCACAAAGGACATACAAATATGGAGGGGACAACAGGGACTCAATGGATTTCGAGTCATGCAAACATGAATGGTTAAGGGAAAGGTGTACCCTAGACTCCCTAAATATAGACTCGAAATGCAAATGATTGTTATAAAAATAAGACTCAACCTCTAAGTGTGTGGAATGTGTGGAATGAGAAGGAAGGGTAGGCTTATGTGACTCAATGAAGGGCATTGAAAGATTAGGAGGATAGGATAGTATTTCCTCTAAAATATATCCACAAGAGTCATCAAGAACCAAATTATCATCAAGTTTAATCTCATCCTTACTACAAGATGTAAACTCTCTAGCAAACTTTCTTTTAATTATCTCTCCAAAACATCATCCTTTTCATCCCTAGTCTGCTCTTCTATAGGTCTCTTCCCTATTCCTACAACCTGGTTTAGAGGCATCTCAACACTCTTAATGGGTTACTCACTTTTAACCCCCTTATTTAAGCACTCGGCCGATTGGGATATCCTTTCCGAAATCCTCTGTAGTCTCTCATGATCAAAATGCATTTATTGGGTATAAAAAAGGAATTGGGATAGGGTTTGGTCAAACGTTTGGTCTAATTAGTCCCAAGACACAAGCCAAATGGAAGAGGGTTCAATCGAGTGAAAATGGAAAACATCTTGATTGGGATCATTGTAAGCACAACCATTATAGTACTCGGAGGATAAGTGGGTGGGGAAAGATGGTGTAAAGGATGAACTCTCAATACAAGAAGATAGGCTAGATGAGAAGTCATCTTGACCCCAATATGAAATGCATGATATTGCTCCCTAAAGTCATGATTATAAGATGAGGATGCATGCATGGCATATGATTCCTAAAGGCAATAACAAGAATATGCACCCCTATAGCCATGATTTATAAATGAAGATGTATGAGATGATGAATGACTATAAGGCTCATAGTTGGTACTAGCCCTAGATTGGGGATTGTCATGGGGACAACAAATGGTTCTATGCCAATGATATGCTATTTGAGCACAAGCCTAAATAGCCCACAAGTGCACGGGACGTGTGTAGTACAGTGTGTGCAAGTGCGAGGTCGAATCCACAGGGAGGCTACCTTAGTTTAGTCTCTATGTGCTCTGGTGCCTTAAACTAGCTACGTGTGTGTGTGTACTTACTTTGGGATGGAAGGGAGCTCGGAAAAGGGAAAATAAAAACTAATCTATGGAGGAACTTAAAGCAGCCAAACTAAGGAAGGAAACACTAATAAGGAAGAAGGGGACCTAGGGCAATTGCATTGCAACAAGACTTGGGCTGTGATAACAGATGAGGTCTATCTAAGACTTGGGACTTCTATTGCCGTTGTGTTGATCGGGGGCTCTCTTAACCATTACTAGTGGTTCAACCCGTTAGCTGGATTTAAAGCTAAGGGCCAATCCCTCCTAGCCTACGCAATCCGTGCTTAGAACTTATCCTCTCTTGGCTGGATTTAAAGCCAAGGACTAGCACCTCAACACTACGTGACATTAAGGCTCGATCAACCAACACTAACGCGGGTGAGGGATACTCTAGTCTAGGTTAACTTATCCGCTTGGCTGGATTTAAAGCCAAGGACTAGCACCTAAACTCGACTAAGCATAACATGTAACCTATTAGCTGGATTTAAAGCTAAAGCCTACTCTACTAAGCAAAGCCACGAGATTAAGCACAATCACATCACCCATATAAGTAGATAAGAGCATTTGAAGCACAAATAACACATGCATATTTGCTTAGGCATTTTAACAAACACACAGACATGTTTGATTTCCAATACATAGACATATTGAATCATGCCATAAATTTATGTAAATAAACATGTATTAAGAGCCTAAGATCTACACAAATCCATTATTCAAAGCCCTAATCTAATATACAACAACAATCAACCCTAAATCTAGCCTAATCTAGCAACATATTTACAAGAAATAGAGAAAGAACAAGAAGAACTTCCCTAAATTCTTGCTTCCAAATCCGTACAAATCGTTCAAATCTTTGTTTAATGCTTTAATCCTAGCTTGGTGTGGGGTTTAGATGGTGGTTTAGGGTGTTTTGTGAAGTGGGTAAAGGGTTAGGGTTTATTAGGATTTAAGAAATAAAAGTTCCTCCCCTGGAAATGAGCTGAAATGAGAAATTTATAAACAGCTTCAGCGCACAGCCGGTCGATCGCTTTCTTACTCGATCGACTTAAATCATGATGCTCTCTGGAATGGTCGGTCGACTTAGCCGGTCGACCGGCTCCTTGAGGAACTCGGCTGACTTAAATTCTTTATTCTCTAGAGTGGCCGGTCGACCTAGACGGTCAACCAGCTCTTCTTCTAAGTTGACTGACTAGATCAGAATGATCTCTTCTTTATTCCTTTTCTTCCGGTCTTCATCTGTTAGCTCATTTCTTCCTCGCATAAGCTTGAACCCTTCCAAAACACTCCTAAAACATGGAATATAACACTTAATATAGTATTTATGCACCTAAATACATTATGTACAAATATTAACAAATATGCATAAACTTTATACTAAGTGCACTCAATTATATTCTAAACACCCTTAAATGTGCATGCAAAAACTAGATGCAAACACGCACAAATGACACACATCAGCCAACAACTTCTACACAAGCGACAAGCATTGGGAACATGTTCGGGGGGTGGGGAAGTGGATACAGTTACCACTATGATGCATTAGGATTATTCATGATTAATTGACACAAGCAAACCTCTTTACAATACTCAAAAATCTTTTTGTCAAATTTTTCTTTTATTATTCAAAACAAAGAAAGCATGAAAAGAAAAAGATAAAACAGCACGTAACAAACTAAGACACACAAAAACAAAGAAACCAAAAAACCTTTGCCTCTTTCACAATGGTAGAACTTAATCGTCATTTTGTGCACAAGCCCTAAAGAGCCCGCAAGCGCACGGGTAACGTGTAGCACTGCATGTGCGAGTGCAGGGTCAAATCCATAGGAAGGCCTAACGTGTACGGTATCCGAAGCTAAGTGCGTCCTAAAGAGTTACGTGTTGAGATCCTAACTATAATCTTTTTAGGTTTTTGGGATTGAAGGGAGTTCGGAAAAGATAAACCTAAGCTAAAGATAAAGAAATAAAAAGCGGTGTGTGTAACGGAGGAATCAAGCGATCTAACACATGGAAAGAGGGACTAGGGTGATTACAACTTGCCTATGGGTGATTACTACATCTGTCTAGGAATGTTTGATGGATTATACTAATGTGCTCTCGTCTAAACTCTAATTGCCCTCCTAATTGTACCCATAGGACTCGGTGTGGGTTTGTACCTAGGCATGTCTACCTAGAGCTACGGTGTGGTCCTTATGACTTAGGCATTAGGGCTAGCTAATTAAGGTACTAGGTGACTCAAATCGATCTAACCCTGGCATCTAAATCATTGGCTAGATTTAAAGGCAAGACTTAGTCCAACTAAGGTCAACTAACCTACCCTAAAATGCATTAGCTGGATTTAAAGCTAAGGGAGACTCAACCTAGGCTAGACATTAATAGTGCACCATTGATCATCATCACAATAGCAGAAATTAACAATCACGCACATAGCATACATATTTAAGGCATGGCATTCGAGGATATATTGGCCTATCATACTACTAAGCATATAGACATACCTAGATTACACAAATTTAAGAAATAGCACCTGACATGTAAGCAATAGAAGCTATTTATGCTATTAAGTATGCAAAAACATATATAGACATGTATATAGTCATGCCCACTTCATGTAATCACCATTCAAATACATAGACATGCTAGCATAATGATTTGGAGATGGTTAATAGCATAACAGACTTCAATATATATATGCAACTTTATTGAGGCATTTCTATAAACACATAGACATGAATGTAAAATTGCCATAGAAACCCTAAGTGTAAAGCATGTATACATAAATCCATCAAGTACCCATTACAAAAGAGTAGTTATCAATCCATAAATACAAGATATAATCACCCTACATGCTCTAATTACACATATATTAACTTGGGATGAAAGAGAGATAAGAAATATACACTTCTATCCAAAGCCAATCCTTTACAATCTATGAGCATACACCCCCAAATCTTGTGTTTGATCCTCTTAGAAGCTTTATTCCTAGTGCTAAATGTGTTTAAAATTGTGTGTGTGAGGTTGATTTAGGGTATAGACAAATGTGTGTGTGAAATAATGGGTGTTCTCCCTAAAAAAATGCTAAAAAGATGTTTAAATAATGCTAAAATCGTACAAGGCTGGGGGACCAGCTAGAAGACCAATCAGGGAATCGACTTCAAAGGAAGGTCAACTGGCCTAATGGGTTGAGTTTTTGACCTGGCCGGTCGGCGATCTAGAGAGAAGGTCAACCAGCCGATCAGTCTTTTCTCCAACATTGCACCTCGCACGCTCATTTTGCCTTGGTTGATCCTTCCTTTGCCCGACTGCTTCCAAATGCATCTTTCGAGCCTTGTTTAAGTCTCAAACACCTTTGGCTTTAATCCACATCCCAAATACCATCAATCAACCTTGAACCATCTCTCCAAATCTCATCTAAAATAAGCAACAAATGCGCATTAGTGTAGCATTTTAGTCCTAAATTCAAATATGAACATGCAAACCCTAATATGCAAAAGTATGACCTAAATGTTATAGTAATACTGCAAATGAAGCACAAAACATGAATAATTATGAAATGCACAAGCACACACAAAACCAACATATTTGCTCTTAATGATGCTTGTTTACATTGATTAATGGTATGAATCAATATGTCTATGTGTTGATAATCAATTATGCCTATGTGCTCGATAAATGCCTAAGTGAACTTGTATGTGTTATTTCATGTTTAAATGCTATCGATTGTGGTGTCACCTTAGCCTTAATGCATGTTAACGGCATGAGCCCTATTTGTAACTAAGTGTGTTGATTAATATACTTAATTGATGGCTTAGCGTGGCAAAAGTATACCTCTAGTCTGAAATAATACTAAAAGGTTACCTACTAGCACTAATTAATGCTCTAGGAGTTTAATCTCTAGTCTAAAACAATATTGATAGGTTAGTCTCGAGTAGGACAATAATTAACACCAAAGAGAGCCATCAAGCCATAGATAGCCCCCAAGCCATAGATAGCCCAAACTGTTATCATAGCCTGAGTTAAGATATAACGCAATCACCCGAGATCCCTTTTACTTTGTAGAGCTTTATTTCTTAGCTGGCCATCTTAGTTCCTCCATTATCTTAGGTTTAGATTTAGGTTTTATTTTAGATGCCCCTTTCAATCAAAAAGATCAAAAAAATACTTCAACACACGCTTATAGCTAGTTTTAGGCACCAAGCACATAGAGACCAAACTAAAGAGCTTCTCTGAGGAAGAATAACCCCGTACTTGCACGCTTCACTACACATGACCTGTGCACCTGCGGGTGTAAAACTTGGTTGTATTTGTGCTTCATTGCCACACACTACTGAGAACACATCACTAGACATTGAATTTGAGTTTCCTAATCATTTATTTGATGCTTTTTACCTAATTTTCACTTTTGAATCCTTTTTTAAATTATGAATTGAATGCTTAGTTAGGGTCGAATTCTTGCAATAGGTGTCATATTGGTGTTATGGCTTTGTTTCTTTGCTAAATTCTCATATGGTTGGAGCTTATCATTGATAAATTCCCACTTGTTTTGGTTGTTTAATGATAATAAGATATGGGTATCTTTAGAAATCATGTATTTGAGCTTGATTAGTGAGTTTAATGGATCATTGAACTCTATAAAGTTAGGAGTGTGCCTTTACTTATACATTTACATTAATTCGATTGCTTGCTTCATTGATTAGCATAAAACTTGTGATAGTGGACCATAGCTACACCCAGCCTTGTTAAAGGACTAGGACTAGAGATATATCATTAATCAAAGATAATATTGTTAGTTAACTAAGCTAAGTAATTGGAAGAGCACCCTTAATTAATTGACGTGTTGACCTATGTTGTTGGACAATATTACTACTAAGGGCTAGTATTACATCTAAACCCTAGGAGATCACACTATTAGTTAGTTAAGTAGTGTAGAACACTCGTTACACACTTGATTTAGTGCCGTGAAAGCTTAGATTGGGTAGAGAAGCCCACACTCGACCATAGAGATATGGTTCCTCTTGCTACTTAGGGTAACGCATCGGTAGTTGATTAAGTTAGTTAATTAGGTAACCAATTGAATTAGCAAAGAGGTTAAGCAACGATATAAGACCAAGAATCCTTACGTAGTGCAGAATTCTGACCCTATTTCTCCTGGCTTCCAAAATCTTCTATATCCCCTTTCCGAATGCCTTGCCCTCGATAGTTTCATAAGTCTTAAGTTATCTTTTCTTTCCTACACTTTAGTTTCATTAGTTATCACCGAGCTCCCTTAATCCTTCACACACTTTCCATGTGCGTAACTCTTGAATGACATATACGCACACAGAGACCAAGCTAATGAGCCTCCATATACAGACAATCCTACACTTATGCAGACACTGTATTGGACACGATCCGTACGCTTGTGGGTATTTAACTTGGTACAATGATTTTTTTTTACGTGACTATGGATTGCATATGTATACTTGTTATGAAGTGTTTTGAGCTTCTTTTAATGTATTAGTATAGCATTTAGGTCATACTTATGTATATTAGGGTTTACATGATCATAGTTGAAGTTAGGACTTAAATGCTACACTAATGCGCGTTTGTTACTTGTTTTAGGTGTGATTTGAAGAGATAATTGGAGCTTAATAGAGGGTGCTTGGAGTGTGGAACAAAAAAAAGGGTGTCTCAGACATAAAGAAACAAAGAAAAGTGCATTTGGAAGTGGCCGGCCGAAGGAAGGAGCAACTAAGGCGAAACCGAGCACAACGTAAGCCAAATTCGGAGCTTGCAGCCAAAAAGGACATGAAAAAATTTTGGACATGTTTAGGGGTGCAAATGATAGCATGAAAGATCCCCCAAAGTGGTATGTAGCCATAGAAAAAAATAGTGTGCAAATCGAAGCCAAAATAAGCGAGATATGAGCACTTTACTGTCTAGGCCGGTTGACCTAGCCGGATCAGAATCTGGGCCAATTCTGGTCGGTTAGCCTAGCCCCAAAGTCGGTCAACCAGCTGGGCCCCCAGCTAGATGCAATTTCAGCTCTATTTAAGCCACTTTTCAACCATTTTTTAAATAGAATACTAACCAAATAAAACACCCATTTCCCTAAACCCAAAATCCACCAAAAATCACCTCACACACTCACTTCTAAGCACATTTAACACTTGGAATCAAGGATAAAAGATGATCAAACACTAGCATTTGGGACATACCTCATGCATTATAAAGCTTGGCTATGGATAGATGGGTATCTCTCTTTTATCCTAAGTCTAATTATGTGTGATTAGAGTTATGTAAGGTGATTATATCTTGTATTTATGGATTAATTACTACTTTTTATTAATGGAAACTTGGTGGATTTATGTATATATGCTTTATGCTTAGTGGTTCAAAGGCTATTTTCCATACGTGTCTATATGTTTATTAAAATAACTCAATGATGTAGCATATCTATATTGAAGTCGATTGTGTTATTAACCATTTCTAAATCATTATGCTAGCATGTCTATGTGTTTGTGGGGTGATTACTGAAGTGGGTATGACTATATACATGTCTATGTGTGTGTTAGCATACTTAATAACATAAATAGCTTCTATTGCTTACATATCAGGTGCTATTGCTTAAATTGGTGTAATCTAAGTATGCCTATGTGTTTAGTCGTAGAATATACCAATGTATTCTTGAATGTCATGCCCTAGATGTGTTTGCTTTGCACTTTAATGTCAATTTCTACAATTGTGATGTGATCGATGATGTATAACTAGTAACTAGCCTAGGTTGAGTCCCCTTTGGCTTTAAATCAAGCCAAAAGGAGTCCAAATAGGTTTAGTTGCCCTTAGTTCACTTAGAAAGGCTATTTAGTCCACCCTAACACCCTAGGTTCATAAAGACCACGTCATAGCTCTAGGTGCGGTGAAGCTTAGGGACGGACTAGCACCGAGTCCTTGGATCAGATTGGGAAACTAATTAGTAGACTAAGTGCTATTGTTAGATCGATCTACACTCACCTAGAACCTTATTGGCTAGCCTTAATTTCTAAGCCATAAAGACTACGCCATACTGCTAGGCATTAACACCTAGAGATAGACCCATATTATGGCTAGGGTACCAATTGGAAGGCTAATTATAGGTCTAGATTAGAGCAATTAGTATAATCCATCAAGTAACCCTAAAAAGATGTAGTAATCTCTATAAACAAGACGTAATCACCTTAGTCCCCCATTTTGACATTCGAATCCCCTTAGATCACTTAATTCCCTTGTCTCACATACACACGCATCTTTTATTTCCTTGCCTTTAGATTAGGTTTATCTTTTCCAAACTCCCTTTAAACCAAAAACTCCAAAAAATTGTAGTTAGGACCTTAACACGTAGCGTTTAGGGCGTATTTAGCTTAGGACACCATACAGTTAGGCCTCCCGTGGATTTGACCCGGCACTCACATAGAATATACACGACCAGTGTGCTTGCCGGCTATTTAGGCTTGTGCTCGCGGGCTATTTAGGCTTGTGCTCAAATAGCGTGTCAAGTTCTTGGCACCGTTGCTGGGAAAACAATCGTTGTTTGGTTTCTTATTTTTTATGTATCTTAGCTTGTTATGTTTTGTTTTATCTTTTCTTTTCATGTTTTTCTTATTTTAATTAATAAAAGAAAATTTCAAAAAATTTTCTTGAGCATTATGAAGAGGATTACTTATGCTTGAGAAAGTATGACTAACCCAAATGCTTCTTGGTAGTCCTTAGTGTACCACTCGAACGTGTTCCTTATGGATGTCTCTTGTGTGGAAGTTTTATGCATCCAACTATTTTTTGTTCCTATGAAAATTCCCCATCTAGGTCTAGTGCTAAATATGACCCCACAGTCATGCATCATCTCATGTATCTTTATTTACAAATCATAACTATAAGGATGCATATTCTTGTTATTGCAATCATTGTGGAAGCAATGATTATGATTCCAACACTTGCCCTACCTTCCACCCTTATTCCCAATCGCATGTAATGCCCTATACCCCTAGCAATCATATACCCATACATACATCCTCATCTTGTCATCTTGATTCTAGGGAGCAACATCATGCATCTTCATATTGGGGTCAAGATGATTCTTCAAATTTACCATCTTATTACTTTAAAATCCATCTCCTGTATCATCATTTCCTGCCCAAACTTCCTCCGAGTTTTATGATAGTTGTGCTTATAGTAATTCCAATCAAGATGTCTACCATTTCCACTCAGTTGAGCCCTCTTCTTTTAGGTTTTCTTCACAAGAGGAAACGCTTAACTGTCTTTTATCCTTCCTCCGATCCAATCAAGAAGAACTAGAGAGTTTGAAGCGAGACACCAAATCTCTAGGTGAGCACTTGAAGAGAATGGTTGAGAGTGTACAACTCATGAGTGAGAATGTTGAAATACCTTTAGAACAAGTTGAGAAGATAAAGATGAGGCCTAACGATGAGGTAACTAGGGGTAAAAAAGATGATGTATTAGAGAGACAATTAGAAACAGAGGTTGATGGAGAGATAACATCTTGTAATGATGATGAGGATAAGCTTAGTGACAATTTGCTCTTGACAATTCTTATAGGTATGTTTTAGAGGAAGTAGTACCCTATCCTCCTAAGCTTTCAACGTCTTCTGTTGAATCACATGAGTCTTTCCTTTCTTCTTATCCCACATTTCCAACACACTTGGAGGTGGAGTCTCATGATCATAGCACTCATTTGCATTTCGAGTCCTCATTTAGGGAATCTAGGGAAAACACCTCCTTCGACCATTCATGTATCCATGACCTAAATTCCTTTTGAGTCCCTATTATCCCCTCCATGTGTGTCTACCCCGTATAACAAGCATGATGGTGAGATGACACCCACTAGTGATAAATGTATTGTTGAATTTAAAGAGACTTTATCTAGTGAAGGTTTAAAGTAATCCATTGGGGAAAACAAGACATCAATTTCAATGGTTTTAGATGATAAGTCTCTTTTATTTGCTTTTAGTATTATCGTTCTTTGATTTTTAATTGCTTTTTGTTTTTCTTTTTCACCCTCCCAAGTTTTGATCCTTACTTCTATCATTTCCCATTCTTCATACACCTTGTTTATCATTTGATGACATCAATACAAGCTCGCATAGCAATGCTAATAATCATGTGCTATGAGTGTTTACAATTTTTGAAAAATAGGGTTAGCAAGAAAATGATAAATCATTAGCATCGACGAGCTTCAAAAAGAACACAAGGTCGTATCTATCCTTTCTCCACTTGTCCCCTTTTATCTACCCCATCCCCACCACCCTCACTTGCTTTGTGTTGCCTATTTGCTTGTTGTGTATTCTTGTTTTATTTGCTTGAAGACAAGCAAAGTTTAGGTTTGGGGGCGTGGGAGTTTGGTTTTCTTCTTATATGCTTTGTATAGGGTAGATTGCAATATGTGCTTTAAAATGGTGAAAAAAAATTTTTTTATGCATATTGAGTTGTTTATTTCTTGGTTGATCGTTGTGTTGGCTATTGTGGTTGACTCAATTGATTGGAAAATATGAGTTGCATTGTGAGGAGTGAATAGAGTGGATTGAAAATCGGTTCTTGAAGGGGATGCCCTTGGAAGTTGTAGGGAGTGAGGATCTTTAAGAATGACCCTCGTAGCCACCCCATCGCTTAGTAGGAAAGAGTGTTGAAAAAAGGCTGTTGATATAAGTACCTCTTCCTTGATTGGTCTCTTTTAATGTGCCAAAGCTTTTCTTTTTCTTTTCTTTTTGTGTGAATACAATGCAAAGCATGAAAATCCAAAAAAAATTGAAAAAGGCAAAAAGGTGCAAAAATATAAAAAAAAAGCGTGAAAAAGAGAAATAGCCAAAGACACAAAAAGTTCTGTGAATAAGTGCTTAAGTGACACAATGTCAACTTAGCACAAGCTATCCTCTATGTAGATATGTGAATAAGGCTTTTTATAAGCCGTTGTGTATGTATATTCTCTCTCTTCTTGTCTTTGAGGCTTTGTGCATGTTGGCGAGGCCATATTAGTTGAGGGGGCATGAAATCTCAACATCCCGTGTGCGTGCGTTAGAATCCTAGGCTTCTGGTGGTTTGGCTACTAGAGAACTACCCATGAGGTTCGAGGCCCTTCATGAGTAGAGGGAGGATCCGAAGAGACTTAAGAAACTTTCCACAATAGGAATGCCCCATTCATGCTTCTTAGGCTAACCGTGATAGCAAGTCCATTCCTTAGGCAACCCTTTGTATCGACTTTAGAAGTAAACTTAGGATTGGGCTTGCTTGGGGACAAGTAAGGAGAAGGTTTAGGGGTGTTGATGTGTTCGTTATGTGTGTTTATGTATTGCATATATATACTTGTTTTGAGCTTCGTTTAATGTATTAGTATAGCATTTAGGTCATACTTGTGTATATTAAGGTTTACATGTTCATAGTTAAAGTTAGGACTTAAATGCTACACTAATGCATGTGTGTTGCTTGTTTTAGGCATGATTTGGAGAGATAATTGAAGCTTAGTAGAAGGTGCTTGGAGTGTGAAACAAAGCAAAGGGTGTTTCGGACATAAAGGAATGAAGAAAAGTGCATTTGGAAGTGGCTAGGCGAAGGAAGAAACGACCGAGGCGAAACTGAGCAAAACATAAGCCAAATTTGGAGCATGCAACCAAAAAGGACATGGACAAATTTTGGACATGTTTGAGGGTGCAAATGATGGCTTGAACGATCCTTCAAAGTGGTATGGAGCCACAGAAAAAACGGTACACGAATCAGAGCCAAAATGAGCGAGATATGAGCATTTTTCTGTCAAGACCTGCCGACTTCCTGTCTAGGCCAGTCGACCTAGTCGGTCAACCAGCTAAGTCAACTGGTAGGATCAAAATCTGGGACAATTTTGGCTGATTGGCTTAGCCCCAAAGCCGGTCAACTAGCTGGGCCCCCGGCTGGACGCAATTTCAGCTCTATTTAAGTCACTTTTCAGCCCTGTTTTAATTAGAACACTAACCAAATCAAACACCCATTTCCTTAAACCCAAAATCCACAAAAAATTACCTCACACACTCACTTCTAAGCACATTTAACACTTGGAATCAAGGATCCAAGAGGGTCAAACACAAGGATTTGAGGCATAGCTTATGGATTATAAAGCTTGGCTATGGATAGAAGGGCATCCCTCTTTTATCCTAAGTCTAATTATGTGTGATTAGAGCTATGTAAGGTGATTATATCTTGTATTTGTGGATTGATTACTACTCTTTATTAATGGAAACTTGGTGGATTTATGTATATATGCTTTATGCTTAGGGTTTCAAAGGCTATTTTACATACGTGTGTGTGTGTTTGTTGAAATGCCTCAATGATGTAGCATATGTATATTGAAGCCTATTGTGCTATTAACCATTTCTAAATCATTATGCTAGCATGTCTATGTGTTTGTGTGGTGATTACATGAAGTAGGTATGACTATATACCTATCTATGTGTGTGTTAGCATACTTAATAGCATAAATAGCTTCTATTATTTACATGTCGGGTGTTATTGCTTAAATTGGTGTAATCTAAGTATGCCTATGTGTTTAATAGTAGAATATACCGGTGTATTCTTGAATGCCATGCCTAGATATGTTTGCTTTACGCTTTAATGTCAATTTCTGCTATTGTGATGTGATCAATGGTGCACAACTAGTAACTAACCTAGGCCGAGTCCCCTTTGGCTTTAAATCCAGCCAATAGGACTTTGGATAGGTTTAGTTGACCTTAGTTCACTTAGGAAGGCTAGTTAGTCCATCCTAACACCCTAGGTTAATAAGGACCATGCTGTAGCTCTAAGTGGGGCGAAGCTTAAGGACGGACTCGCACCAAGTCCTAGGGCCAGATTAGGGAACTAATTAATGGACTAAGTGCTAGGGTTAGATCAATCTACACTCACCTAGAACCTTATTGGCTATCCCTAATTCCTAAGTCATAAAGACCATACCATACTGCTAGGCATCGCCACTAGGGACGGACCCACATTGAGACTTAGGGTACCAATTAGGAGGCTGATTATAGGTCTAGATTAGAGCAGTTAGTATAATCCATCAAGTAACCCTAGAAAAACATAGTAATCACAATAAACAAGACGTAATCACCTTAGTCTCCCATTTCTAACATTTGAATCCCTTTAGATCACTTCATTCCCCTATCACGCATACACACATATCTTTTATTTCTTTTCCTTTAGATTAGGTTTATCTTTTCCGAGCTCACTTTAAACCAAAAACCCAAAAACATTGTAGTTAGGACCTCAGCACATAGCTTTTAGGACACACTTAGCTTAAGATGCCATACACATTAGGCCTCCCCATGGATTTGATCCCACACTCGTACACACTACATTACACGACTCGTGCGCTTGCAGGCTATTTAGACTTGTGCTCAAATAGCGTATCAGTACGATTTGACTTTAATTTTTCCACACCACTTAGTTTACATCATCCATCATCATAAAGAGATGAACAATAGAATTGTCATGACAAGAAGATCATGTCTAGAAAATACCTTGTGGATAGAGACTTGGTAGGTACTTAAATTCTTGAACTCCTCAATCACAAAGTTTGGTATAAGTTTCTACCTCTTAAGTGTGATGACTATGATGATGTTATTAGTGAATTTTATACTAATGTGCATAAACAATCACCTAAGGGTGTTGTTGTAAAATCTACTATGAATCGTATCGATTTTGTCTTAACTGAGGTAAAATTGAATATTATATTTGACTTGCCTGTTAATGAAGAGGGTCAACCTTATCCAAAGGGTTGGCCTAAGGGGAAAGATGATATTGTTGATACTGCTATTAAATTTATATGGGAAGGAATAGATGATAACCCTATAGTCCAAACCACAACTTTTTAGCATTGAATTGAATGCAGAGAGAATAATTATGGCCAATATAATCAGTGAATTGTTTATGCCTAGGAAAACAAATGATAATACAGTGAACTACTTGAATGCCTACAACAAGTATTTCATTTGTAAGAAGAGGAAAGTTGCTTTACCGTTATTTTGTTGATGCATACGTTGTACATTGCTTAGTCAAAAAATTAATTTGAATTATGGTATGGCCCTCACTCACATTTTCAACCACTTTAAAGTGCCTATCACTAGAAAGAAAACCAAATCTAGTGGAACATTGATATGAAATATATCATCTAAATGGGTATTCTTGGGTACAATGGAAATCGCATCTCTAAAGATCAATTCAAAGAGTTGCCTTCATACATCAAAGAACAAATCAGAAAGAGGACCAAGGATGGCATTACTTTTACTAATCCAATTTTGGTGAAGCCAAAGATGTAAGAATGCCTTAAGGGAAGAATAAACAAGAGTAAGAGAAAGCATTCATATAGGTGAGCCTAATGTTCAACAAACAATGGAAGTAAGTAACAAGAAAGATGATGAGGCTAGAGAGTTAAATGCTGCTATTCCTACTTCGAGATAGAACATATGAGGGAGAAAGAGTTCAGGCATGGTACAGGTTCTATCAAGGGACCTAAGAAGATGATCAGCTAGTCTTGAATCAAATTTTGGCTTAACTTCAATAGATAAGTACATTAATGGGTTAGATGAATACAAGATTAGGTCGGATTGAGAATTCTAATGCAGAGTAGAGATCATCTATGTTTCGACTACATAACAAGATGGATAACATTAAGAATGTCCTTAAGAGCCCTTATGATCACAAAAATTGACCTTTACGATCACAAAAATTGAATCTTGTGGCCCTATAACATGTTTTCTCATGCATTTGCACATTTTTTTATAGTTTCTTAGCTTTGATACAATCTCTTTAGTTTTAGCACTTTAATACTTTTACTATGCTTTGATACTTTAGTCTTTTGGTAGTTAGTTAAACTTTGATATATGATATGTTATTCATAAGCACAAGCCTAAATAGCCTGCAAGTGCACTGGTCACATGTAATACGGTTGTGCGAGTGCAGAGTCGAATCCACAGGGAGGCCAAATGTGAGTGGTGTCCTTAGCTAAATGTCTCCAAAAAAGTTACGTGTTGAGGTCCTAACTACAATGTTTTTGGGCTTTTGGGATTGAATAGAGTTCACAAAAGATAAACGTAAACTATGAACAAGGAAATAAAAGGTGGTGTATATATGTAATAGGGAAATCAAGCAATCTAAAGAAAGTCAAATGTCAGAATAGGGACTAGGGTGATTACTTATTGCAAATAGGTGATTACAATGCCTTTTTAGGATTGCTTTATGGATTACTTAGATGCTCTAATCTAGACCTTTAATTAGCCTCCTAATTGGTACCTTAAGTCTCAGTCCAAGTCTGTCCCTAAGTGGTAACTTCTAGAGTTATGGTGTGGTCTTTATGACTTAGGAATTAGGGCTAGCTAATAGGATTCTAGGTGATTTAGAAAGATCTAACCCTAGCACTTAGTCCACTAATTAGGTCCCTAATGTATCCCTAGGACTCAGTGTGAGTCCGTCCCTAAGCGTCACCCACTTAGAGTCACGATGTGGTCCTTATGAACCTAAGGTGCTAGGGTGGACTATCTAGTCTTCCTAAGTTAACTAAGTTCAAGTAAACCTATCCGGACACCTATTGGCTGGATTTAAAGCCAAAGGGGACTCGACCTAGGCTAGTTACTAGTTGTGTAGCATCGATCGTCATTACAATAGCGAGAATTAACATTTAACCGTAAAGCATACACATCTAGGGCTTGGCATTAGACAATACACCGGCATATTCTACTACAAACACATAGTCATGCTTAGATTACACCAATTTAAGCTATAGCACCCGACATGTAGGCAATAGACGTTGTTCTAGCTATTAAACATACAAACAAACTTATAGACATGTATATAGGCATGACCCATTTTGTGTAATCACCATACAAATATAGAGACATGCTAGCATAATGATTAAGAAATGGTTAATAGCATAGTAGACTTCAATATACATGTGCAACATCATTGAGGCATTTCTACAAACACATAGACATATATGTAAATTTGCCATCCAAAACCCTAAGTACAAGCATGTATATCTATATACATATATATTTATGTATGTATGTATGTATATATATATCCATTAAGTACCCATAACAATAATGTAATAATCATCCATAATACTAGAGTAATGTTAGGATTAATATTCCCTAAAGCTCACTTATTTATGACATTTTGGATGTTAAACAATATACAATCATTTTGTTAATGACATTATGAGTTTCTTACGTATTATCTCTAGTATGTTTATTGATGTATGTATAAAGGTCCCTTAACTTGAACTAATGACTTGGGTACGCAGTGAGCCTGGACACATAGTAGGTCCAAGTCTAGATTTAGTCACGTCATAAATTGAGTGCGTAACCAAATGGTAGTGTTGGGCATTCTACCGGGATAAGGTTATATTGAGCAAATCTCCTCGTTGAGAATGATCTACCTAGATCACCTGTGGACTTTTTGGAATTGGCTTGACAGTACATGTGTCACGTATTAGACAAGACCATTATGAGTATGTTTTCTAAAGACGTACTATCAAAGAAGAAAACAAGATATTCACTACTACTAAATGATCATTGCTCTTAATCTGGAGCATTTGTGGATGAACAAATGAAGTTAAGGTTTGGTACTTTGATTCACTATAGGTGAGATCTTACTTTATTCGGATTAACAGCCTTGTGTGTTGAGTGCTAAGTTCTAATTAATTGTAACATGCCTATGTAATATGGAATCTATGTTCCCCCTTTGGGATTGTCCAAATTTATCATCCGAATCTAAATCTAGTGATACTATCTTTATGGAAGTATTGGTCATATGGCTTGAGGGTCGCTCCCGAGATCAAGAAATTCTATGACCAAGGATGGTTGGCAATTAGACAAGAAACCCAACGAAAAATGATGCAGCTAAGGAGGTGATAATACACAAGCCAAAGGACCGGCCTTAGCTGTAGGTATACATAAAGGGGCATTATGATTGGTTATTTAGTAGGTCAGAAGGCAAAATTCACATTCTTTTATGATAAGCTTTTGGGTAATAGCAATTATTCTTGGAGTGCAACTTTGATCTTACGGTAGAATAGATTAGAGTTAAAAATAATTATTATGTTGCCCAAATCAGGCAAGGACATTTTTTATTATTTTCGGAAGCCAACGTTACTTGTGTCTTCTTGGTCCTTTCCCTAGTTGAAATAACTTTGAACGAGTAATCTTGAAAGAGCAAATTCCATATTGTAGTAGTAGCCTTATTGGGCCAAAGCTTGGGATTGGGTTTGGCCTTTCTTTAGAGTCCAAGATAACCTAATTAGGCTTGAATGGTATCTTATTGGGCTTGGGCCTCTACGTGGATTGTGGACTATGTGTTTGGCTTGGATTGTTGGCTTGGCTCAATCTTCCAAGACATGTGCTAGAAAGCTACTACAAGAAAAGTTCAATTGTACAAGTAACTTCCATGACGTACAAGTAACTTCCATGACATACATTTACTACTAGGAAAAAGTTTCCCACATGGAAAGTTTACAAGCTTTAGGTGCCAAACTTTTCGTATAAATAGGCAAGACCTTAAACCATTTCTAGCACCCAAAAATTTTGTAGTTGATCTCTTCCATTTTGGCAAGAGAATACTACAATACATAGTACACATTTATTGTGTGGTTTTTGCTCTAGATTTTTAGAGCACATTACTTTTCTTCTTTCCACACAAGCTATTCTCTCAAGATAAGTCTCTTTAATTAGAGGGAAGAAAACTAGGGAGTTGTTATTGCGACACCCTTATAGTAAAATTTTTTGGTGGCCTTGTTCATGAGCGGGACCGAAGCTCGTGATGGTTATAACTTGATCAAAGGCCCCACGCTTCAAGAGGTTAGCTTTACATATTTTTGCAAATACTAGTTATGTTCTATATGTTCTTAAGCATGTTCTTGTGTGTGTTATGTGGTTATTTATTTTCCTAGCATGTTTTCTTGTTAGAATTTTTGAAAATATGGACTAGGATAGACCACATGTAATATTATTGATCCTAAAAGTAAATAACCCTACATAGCTCTAATTAAACATAAATTAACTTAAGATAAAAGAGAGAAAAAGAAGCTGCCTTTTATCCAAAGCCATGCTTTACAACCCATGAGCTATGCCCAGATCTTGTGTTTGATCGTCTTAGATCCTTGATTCCAAGTTCCAAATGTGTTTAGAAATGAATGTGTGAGGTGGGTTTAGAGTTTGGGGAAATGGGTGTGTGAGATATGACAAATAGGCTCAAAATGGCCTTAAATAGCCCTTTAACACTATAAAAGTCAGTTGCTAGGTTGGGCTCCTGGCCTTCAAATCAAGCGAGTCCGGCCACAGTTAAAGAACATTCTAATCTAGGTCAAAAGCAGGGCCAAAAGGTGGGCCGGAGGCAGGGTCGATCGACCGGCCTTGAGCTAGGGTGCGACCAACCTTGACTAGAAAGCTCCTTTTCTTTGCTCCTTTCGTGCCTGACCTTTCCAGTTGCTTTGTTCTTCACCCTCACAACCTTCAAATGCATTCTTCATAATATCTTCATGCCCAAAACACCCTTGGCTTTGCTCTAACATCAAATCATCAACCAGTTAAGCTCTCAACACTTTCCTAATTTCTCACCTAACGCACGAAATAAATTTGCATTAATGTAGCATTTATGTTCTATGCTCAACTATGAAGCACAAAACACCTCAAAACAAGAATAAGAATGCAAAGCATAAGCACAGACAAAACCAACACATCAATATATTTGGCTATTATCCATGTTTTGATACTAACCCTTGATCATGTTCTTACTTTATTACTTGTTTCTCTGATACATTGCTAGTCTCTACTTATTTTTTATGATGTCATATGAAGGGAAGAAATATGGTCGTGGTTCTATTTTGCTCATGAATGCTCTTTTGGGGAAAAAAGTGTGTTTATTGTGACGACTACTCTATTTGATCAATACTTTATTTGAGAAAGAGTTTACATTTGTATGCATATATATATATATATATATATATATACAAACATACATACATACATACATACATACATATATATATGTATGTATGTATGTATGTATGTGTGTACATATATATATATATATATATATACATACATACATACATATATATATACAGGGGTCAAGGCCCTAAGGGAGTTGAGTGCTTCCCACAAAAATTAAAAAAGAAATTATATATATTATACATATTACACATACATACATATATATATATGTATATTATATATATGTGTGTGTGTATGTGTGTGTGTGTGTATATATATATATGTATATATTATAACTTTTGGCCTCCTCCCAAATCCCAACCATGAGAAGATTGTACGCTATATGCCATGCTTCTTGGTTGAGCTCAACAACTTCTTCTTCTTCTTCTTTTTATGTTGTCTTTTGTTGTTGTATCTATCTCGTCTCCACTTTTCCCCGAAATTCAAAACTTAAACCCTCACTTTTTTCCTCTCCAACAACAGTAACAACAGTCCCCCCTCCCTCTTCCCCACCCCACCCCTACTTCTTTCTCTTTCCATCATTGTTTCATTTTTCACAACAAACAAACAACACAAAATAATAAAAAGGTAAATCATATTGTATTCATTTATTTTTTTTTTAATACACAACTTTATACATTTTCTTTTTCTTAACATTACTTTTGTCTTTTTTAGGAAGTAAATATTTTAAATCATAGGAAAGTAAAAAAAGTAAATAATTTTGTCCAATTTATTTCTTATTATAATTTTTGTTCTTTTAGTTGTAATGATAATTTTTAGTATATGTTTTCTTTATTTAGAAATAAAGCCATGACATAGAGTAATTAAACATTAATTTCTAATAGTTATTTGTAAAATGTAATAATAAATAATAAATGTTTAGCTGTAATAATTATTTTTACTTTGTGTTTAATCTAAGCCAATCAAGCCATAACATGCAGTAATTAAAATAAATTCACAAATTGTAGTTAGCAACAACATAACCATAATTTTTAATTTTTAAAGTATAATACAGAAATGACAAATTTGATATGAAAAAGGCTTTTTTTTTTTGACTAACACTTAGTTGTATTGCACTTTAATTATATACAAATTACCTTTACAGTTAGATTCATGTGTTTAATTATTATAATTAACTAATTTGTAATTAAAAATATTTTTACTTTCAGGGAAAAGTACACATAAGTTTAATACAATTTATTCCTTTTTACAAAAAAAAAAGAAAAAAAATGTTGACTCAAATTTTTACATTTGTTATATTAAAACGTTTAATACGATAGTATTTTAATTATATGTTGACCCCCATATTGAAATCCCAGTTCCACCCCTATATATATATATATATATATATATACATATATATATGTATGTATGTATGTATGAAGTTTATTTATTATGAACAACTTAAATGGATTATGTGAACATTTTGCTCAAAAGTTGTGAACAAAGTACTATATGATAGATTGTCATTTGTGAACACCTTGAATGCTAAATGTGCACACAACAATCATGAAATATGAACAAATCAAGTGCATTGTCCGCAAGTAGCTAGGATCTTTAAGAAATGTTGTAAACAACATGACGTGTTGGAATAGTGCATGCTTGTACGTGTGTTTATCTTTGAAGCAGCTATGGCAGCATTATACAAAGTATTGAAGAGTTCAAGATCACTCAAGAAGAAGAAATGGAGATATAAGAAGAAGACAAAGTGACATAAGGGGTATTGGATGTGCTCTTTTTGTTGTTTGCCTTGTTTGGTAAGTTATAGCTCACCTTCAATGGTTTTCTTGGACAATTGGCTTTAAACTTGATTTCATACTCTAGTCGGTGTTTGGAAAATGTCGTTGAAGTGTCCTTAATATGTTTGAAAGAACTTTGAAAAATATGTTTTTGGGGAGAAGTATGCAATTTTTCTGGCTTAACCAGAGATAAGTTTGAATTTTTTTTTATTTAATTCTAAACCTTTTGAAGCTTAATTTTGAGCTTTTTGGAGTGTTTCGAGATGAATTTAAGTTAATTTGAATTTATTTTCAGAATTTTTCTAGGTGGCTTCTTTGAGGAAATTTACCAGTTTTTGTATTTTGGTGATAACTTCTTGCTCAAAGCCCTGTTTTAGAGGGTTCAAATTTCTACAAAAAGCTTAGAAGAAAACTTACAACTTTGTCTTCAAATCTTGAGAAAATTCTAACAATAAAGTAATCATAAATTCAAAAAAAAAGTTTTAACAGGAGAATTGAACAAGAAGTTAAATTGATATTAATTATTTTGGGGTCCTTTTTATTTTTTCTCCCCAGCAAACAAAGGCCTTGATGAGGACTATTGTCAAAGGAAAAGAAAAAAAGAAAGGAATTAGGCCAATTGGTCTATATTGACCAAGTGGTCAAACCACAAAAAGAGGCAAAAAAAAATAACAAACAAACAAACAAACATAAGGTTAAGAGGCCTTAAGAGCTTAAAGCCTTGTAAGACTTAGAGTTTGTTTGACTCTGCTTATTTTGCAACTTACAAGCTATTAGAGAAAAGCACTCTCTGACATAGCTGTTATTACTTGCAGGTTATAAGCTCCAAATAAGTTTAGCCAAATAGGCCGATAATTTGGTGGAGACCTTCTACAAAATGTCTTAGAAGACGTGATAAGAGAGCACGATACGAGAAAGGAATGTCCGAAAAGCTTGTGTGGCGCATTAATTTGAGAAGAATACGATGGCTCATCAGCAGGTTTACAATGAGCTTTTCCTATTTTTTTCAAATTCGCTTCAATTGATTTAGAGTTGGATTTCTTCACTTTTAATTCTTAGTTAGAGTTGATTGTTTTTAGATTTAAATTTTAAATTCAATTTTAAATTTATTTTGTCAAATTTATTGTTTAATTTCATGTTTTACTTTTGGATTACTATTTTAGGATTTAATTGTTGTTTTAGATTCTTAAATGCCGGTTTTGAATTTCGATTTCAAATTTTAGTTTAAATTTCAGTTTTATTTTTTTTTTCAGTTTATAACTTCATATACTTTAATTTATTATCTTAATATTTATGTTCTTGAATATAAGTTATCTTGTAATAGGGTTGTACCTTACCAGATTAGTACATAGGGGTTTTTGTGACCATTAGAACACTTTATTTATGGTAAACTTAATGTCATGCCAATTCTTCTACTTATAAATAGTTGATTGTCAAAATTTCAACACATACCAAAGAAACCCAAATTCCCTTGTCGTTTCTTGCACTGTTCTTATTACTGGCTTTTGTGATTGAGTGTTACATTCAAAGAAGGTTAAATCGTTGTATCCTGTGAGATTTACATCAAGAAAAGGCGTTAGTATCGAACTGCGATGTTAAAACCTTAAGTGAATTAAATCAAATCCAAACCTTGATTCTGGTTTGCTTTTGATTTGGATATACATATTTTGCCCTAATTACAGAATGCTTCTCTTTATTAATTATTACCCATATGTTTGATAGCAAAGAACAGAGAATATTTGCTTATGAAATTATATTAAAAGTTTTGATTTTATTATTATTATTTTTTTTAAATTAAAGGACGGCAGAAGACCGATAGTACAATTACTAAAGTTACAGAAAATAATCTCAGAGTCTCACGCCTAAAACGAGGGACATGTCACTAGACCACACTAGGCTTGTGGTAAAAGCTTCGATTTAATTTTGGGACTACTTCACCATCTAACGGTTCTTGTTACAGTAACTATCAAGTTGACTATGGTTCAACCATCACTATTTATCGTTCCTAATAATTCCTGCTTAGTGGAAATTGACAATTGACCTGTACGTTTTCCCAGGCTCCCAGCCCACAGGTATGACATTGTTGGCCACAATAGTCTTTCCAGACTCTGAAGTGAGTCTAACAGAGAATGGTGGTTGCAACGTAGACCCTGAATTAAGCTTCCAGACTGCACCCCAGGATGGTTGCATGGCAAGCCAATTATCTGAATCCCAGGATTGTTTGAGATCAACTCCTTTAAGTTCACCATCTCCATCTTCATACTCTATAACTGTAGCAAAATAGTTGGGATTTGAACCAGAATCGACATGGAAGGCCACTGATACTCCGGGATACTCGCATGGCACCCTGAGAGTCAATCCAGTCATCGATGTGGAATATTGTATTAGCAGGGACCAAGTAAGAATTGAGTAGGTCTGGACTAGACCTTCTGTTGACAATAGAATACTGACCGTTTGTATTGTATTTGCAAATCTCCAGCATCGTGCAGTTGATTAACCTGGCTGGATTTGGCCATGGCTCCGAAAGCAGTCCCACTCAGGTCAAAATGAACTGATGCACAACCTGGACATTCATCCGTGATAGTTACGGTCACAGGATTCCCAGAGCATGCTGCATTTTCTGTGCATTTCACCTGATAAATTTTGAAAAGACAAAAGCGATCAACTTATTTATCAAACTCATCAATGAGGCGTAGTTCAATGATACACTTCTCATTTGAGACTTAGAGTTCTCAAGTTCGTGTCATAATAAATAAATAAAAGAATTAAAAAAAGAACTCATCAATGTTCATCGATTGCTTGCATGCAGTAGTATGCAGATATTGCAAGCAAGTTTGATGGTTGTTTGAAATCTCGGACCTGGTAACAAGCACCACAACCTATTAACAACTACATACTTCGCTCAAAAAACTCCAAAAAGCTCAAAATTAAGTTTCAAAATGTTTAGAATTAAATTAAAAAAATTCAAACTACATACTTCGCTCCAAAGACATGTTTTTCAAAGCTCTTTCAAGTTCAAAAGAATCAAACATATTAACAACACTTCAACGACATTTTCCAAACATCGATGAAAGTATAAAATCAAGTTTAAAGCCAATAGTTCAAGAAAACCATTGAAAGTGAGCTATTTGTTACCAAACAAGGCAAACAACAAAAAAAGCACATCCAATACCCCTTATGTCACCATGTCTTCTTCTTACATCTCCATTTCTTCTTCTTGACTGATCTTGAACTCTTCAATATTTCGTATAATGCTACCATAGCTACTTCAAAGATAAACACACGCACAAGCATGCACTATTCCAACACGTCACGTTGTTTACAACATTTCTTAAAGATGTTCGCAATTTGTAAATGTTGTGTTCACACATCCTAGCTACTTGCGAACAATGCACTTGATTTGTCGTGTGCACATTTAGCATTCAAGGTGTTCACAAATGACAATCTATTATATAGTACTTTGTTCACAACTTTTGAGCAAAATGTTCACATAACCCATTTAAGTTGTTCACAATATATAAACTTCATAAATACATACATACATATATATACATATACATACATATATATACATATATATACACATACATACATATATATACATATAAATACATATATATACATATATATACACATATATATATATATGCAGGGGCGGAACTAGATTTGAATATGGGGGGCAAAACATATAATTAAAAAGCTATCGTATTAAACATTTTAATATAGCAAACGTAAAAATTTTGAGTCAACATTTTTTTTTCTTTTAAGAAAAAGGAGTAAACTGTTTTAGACTTATGCATACTTTTCCCTGAAAAGTAAAAATAGTTTTGATATCGCTATTTGAGCACAAGCCTAAATAGCCCGCAAGCGCATGGGTCGTGTATAGTACGGTGTGTGTGAGTGCGAGATCGAATCCACGGGAAGGCCTAATATGTATGGTGTCCTAAGCTAAGTGCGTCCTAAAAGCTACGTGCTGAGGTCCTAACTACAATGTTTTTTTTGGGTTATTGGTTTGAGGGGAGCAATTGAAAAATAAATCTAAGCTACGAACAAGGAAATAAAAAATTTATGCGCGTGAAGGGGGAATCAAGTGATCTAAGGGGATTCAAACATCAAAAATGGGGGACTAAGGTGATTATGTCTTGTTTATGGTGATTACTACGCCTTTCTAGGGTTACTTGATGGATTAAACTAAATGCTCTAATCTAGACCCATAATTAGCCTCCTAATTGGTACCCTAAGCCTCAGTGTGGGTCCGTCCCTAGGTGGCGATGCCTAGAGTACGGCGTGGTCTTTATGACTTAGGAATCAGGGCTAGCCAATAAGATTCTAGGTGAGTGTAGATCGATCTAACCTTAGCACTTAGTCCTCTAATTAGTTCCCCAATCTGGCCTTAGAACTCGGTGCGAGTCCATCCCTAAGCTTCGCCGCACTTAGAGCTACGACGTGGTCCTTATGAAGCTAGGGTGTTAGGGTGGACTAACTAGCCTTTCTAAGTGAACTAAGGTCAACTAAACCTATCCGGACTTCTGTTGGCTGGATTTAAAGCCAAAGGGAACTCGACCTAGGCTAGATACTAGTTGTGCACGATCGATCGCATCGCAATTAGCGGAAATTGAAATTAAAGTGCATGGCAAACACATCTAGGGCATGGCATTTGAGAATACACCGGTACATTCTACTGCTAAACACATAGACTTGTTTAGATTACACCAATTTAAGCAATGGCACCTGACATGTATGCAATAGAAGCTAGTTATGCTATTAAGTATGCTAACACACACATAGACATGTATATAGTCATACCCACTTTATGTAATCACCACACAAACACATAGACATGATAGCATAATAATTTAGAAATGGTTAATAGCATAATAGACTTCAATATGTATATGCTACCTCATTGTGGCATTTCAACAAACACATGGACATGTATGTAAAATAGCCTTTGAAGCCCTAAGCATAAAGCATATATACATAAATCCATCAAGTTTCCATTAATAAAAAGTAGTAATCAATCCATAAATACAAGATATAATCATCCTACATAGCTCTAATTAAACATAATTAGACTTAGGATAAAGACAGATACCCTTCTATCCATAGCCAAGCTTTACAATCCATGAGCTATGCCTCAAATCCTAGTGTTTGATCCTCTTGGATCCTTGATTCCAAGCGTTAAAATGTGTTTAGAAGTGAGTATGTGAGGTGATTTTTGGTGGATTTTGGGTTTAGGGAAATGGGTGTTTGATTTGGGTGTTGTTCTTCTTAAAAAAGGGCTAAAAAGTGGCTTAAATAGAGCTGTTAACGCGCCCAGCCGGGGGCCCAGCCGGTTGACCGGCTTTGGGCCTAAGTCGTCCAGGAAAAATTGGCCTAGATTTTGATCCGGCCGGTTGACCTATCCAGTCGACCGGCTAGGTCGTCCGGCCTAGACAGAGGCTAACCGGTCTTGATAGTAAAATGATCATATCTTGCTCGTTTTAGCCCCGATTCGCGCACCATTTTTTTCTATGGCTTTGTATCATCGTGGGGGATCTCCCAAGCCATATTTTGCACCCTAAAACATATCCAAAATTTTTCTATGTCCTTTTTAGGTTGCAAGCTCCGAATTTGGCTCACGTTGCGCTCAGTTTCTCCTCGATCACTTCTTCTTTCGCTCGGCTACTTCCAAAAGCACTTTTCTTCGTTTCTTTATGTCCGTAACACCCTTTGCTTTGTTCTAAACTTCAAGCACCCTCAATTAAGCTCCATATCTTCCCAAATCACACCTTAAATAAGCAATAAATGTACATTAGTGTAGCATTTAAGTCTTAACCTCAACTATGACATAAAAACCCCATTATGCACAAATATGACCTAAATTCTATACTAATACACCAAATGAAGCATAAAACACCTCAAAACAAGCATATATATATAATGCATAAGCACACACAAAACAAACACATCAAGTTTTAATTGCAAATTAGTTAATTATAATAATTATACACATGAATCTAAATGTAAAGGAAATTTATATATCATTAAAGTGCAATAGAGCTAAGTGTTAGTTGAAAAAAAGATGTGTTTTTCATATCTAATTTGTCATTTCTGTATTACACTTTACAAATTAAAAATTATACTCATGTTTTTGCTAACTACAATTTGTGAATTTATTTTAATTACTCCATGTTATGGCTTGATTAGCTTCGATTAAACATAAACTAAAAATTATTATTACAACTAAACATTTATTATTATATTTTGCAAGTAATTATTAAAAATTATTGTTTAATTACTTTATGTCACGGCTTCATTTTTAAATAAAAGAAAACATATACTAAAAAGTATCATTATAACTAAACAAATAAAAATCATAATAAGAAATAGATTGGACAAAGTTATTTACCTTTTTTATTTTCTTGTTCTTTAAAATATTTACTTCCTAAAAAAGACAAAAGTAATGTTAAGAAAAAAAATGTATAAAGTTATGTATTAAAAAATAAATAAATATAATATAATATTATTTACCTTTTTGTTGTTTTGTGTTATTTGGTTGTTGTGAAAAATGAAACAAAGATGGAGAGAGAAAGAGGTAGGGGTGGGGCAGGGTAGGGAGGGGGGAATGGGGTCCCCCGTTGCTACTGCTATTGGCGAGTGGAAAAAAGTGAGGGGTTTAAGTTTCTGGATTTGGGGGAAAAGTTGGGATGAGAGGAATACAACAACAAAAGACAATAAATAAAAAAGGGAAGTTGTTGACAACTCAGCCAAGAAGCATGACATGTGGGATACAATCTTCAAAATGTTGAGATTTGGGAAGGGCCAAAGGTTATAATATATACATATATATATGTGTGTGTGTGTGTGTGTATGTGTGTAGTATGTATAATATATATATATATATATATATATATATATAGATTTTTGTTGGGGGCCCCAGGCCCCTCCTTGTTCCCTAGTACTACCCCTATATATATGTATGTATGTATGTATGTATATATATATACATATATACAAATATATATACATATACGTATTGATACACTATTTGTGAGCATAAGCCTATATAGCCCACAAGTGCATGGGTCATCTGTAGTACGGTATGTGCGAGTGCGGGGTCAAATCCATGGGGAGGCCTAACGTGAATGGTGTCCAAAGCTATGTCCGTCCTAAAGAGTTACATTTTGGGGTCCAAACTATTTTGTTTTTAGTTTTTTGGGATTGAGGTAAGCTAAAAAAATATAAATCTAAGCTAAGGACAAGAAAATAAAAAAGGCGGTATGGGTGTGTCATGGGGGACTCAAGCAATCTAAGGGTATGCTAACAAGTGAAAATGGGGAATAGGGTGCTTATGGCTTGCAAATGTGCGATTACTACTTCTTGTTAAGGTTGCTTGATGGTTAAACTTGGTTGCTCTCGTCTAGACACCTAATTAACCTCCTAATTACACCCCAAGCCTCAGTGTAAATTTGTTCCTAGGTGTTGACCCCTAGAGCCACAGCATATAATCTTTATGACTTAGGGCCATAGGGCAAACTAGTTAGGACTCTAGGTGACTTAGATCGATAACCTAGCATCGAAACCATTGGCTAGATTTAAAGCCAAGACCTAGTCTGTCTATGGTTGACTAACCTACCCCAAAATGCATTTGCTGGATTTAAAGCTAAGGAAGTCTCGACCTAGGCTAGCCAGTAGTTATGCAACACCGATCGTCATCACAATAACAGGTATTAATGTTTAAGCACAAACCAAACACATCTAGGGCACGGTGTTTGGGAATATTCTGGAGTATTCTACTACTAAGCACATAGACATACTAAGATTACACCAATTTAAGGAATAGCACCCTATATTCAAGCAATAGAAGCTATTTATGCTACTAAGTATGCTAACACACAAACAGACATGTATATAGTCATACCCATTTCATGTAATCACCACACAAACACATAAACATGCTAGCATAATGATTTAGAGATGGTTAATAACATAATAGACTTCTATATATATATATATATATATATGCAACTTCAATGAGGCATTTCATCAAACACATAGACATGTATGTAAAATTGCCTTTGAAACCCTAAGCAAAAAGCACATATATATAAATCTATCAAGTACCCATTACAAAAGAGTAATAATAAATCTATAAATACTAAAGTAATCACACTACATAGCTCTACTCAAACATAATTGGACTTAGGACAAAAGAGAGATACCTTTCTATTCATAGCCAAGCTTTACGATCCATGAGTTATGCCCAAATCCTAGTGTTTGATCCTCTTGGATCATTAATTCCAAGTGTTACATAAACTTAGAAGTGAGTGCATGAGGTGGTTTTTGATGGATTTTGGGTTTAGGGAAATGGGTGTATGAATTGGTTGGTGTTCTCCCTTAAAAGTGGCTTAAATGGAGTCGTTAACACACAGGGCCAGGGGCCTAGTTGGTCGACTGGCTTTGGGGCTAAGTCAACCGATCTAAATTGGCCTAAATTCTAATTTGGTCGGTCAATCGGTGACTAGTCTTGATAATAAAATGTTAATATCTTGTTCATTTTGGCTTCGATTTCGCACCATTTTTTCAATGGCTTCGTATCATTTTCAGGGATCTCCCGAGCCATCTTTTGCACCCTAAAACATGTCCAAAATTTTCCCATGTCCTCCTCTAGTTTCAAGCTCCGAATTCGACTCCCGTTGTGTTCAGTTTCATCTCAGTCGCTTTTTCCTTCGCCGACCACTTCCAAATGCATCTTCTAAGTCTTTTTAAGTCCCAAAGACCTTTGACTTTAATCCATATTCCAAATACCACCAATCAAAGTCCAATTATGTCTCTGAATCTCACCTAAAACAAGCAACAAATGCGCATTAGTGTAGCATTTAAGTTTTAACCATAACTATGTGCATATAAAACTTAATATGCACAAGTATGACCTAAATGCAATAGTAATACACTAAATAAAGCTCAAAACACCTCAAAACATGTATATACATGCAATGCATAAGCACACGCAAAACTAACACATCAACACTCCTAAACCTTTTCCTTGCTTGTCCCTATGCAAGCCAAAACCTAAGTTTATCTCAAAGTTAGTAAAAAAGGTTGCCTAAATGCTTGATTTGCTATCATGGTGAGTCTAAGGAGTATGAAGGGGTTGTTCCTTTTGTAAAAAGGTCCTCAAGACTTTTTGGATCCTCTTTTTACTCACAAGGGGTCTCATACCTCTGGGAAGTTCCAAAGTAGCCATAACCTCTACGAGCCCAAGATTCTTATGAATACACTTGGGACATTGATACTTCGTGCCCCCAACTAACATGGCCTCCCCAACACATACATAGCATCAAAGATAATAAGACAAAGAATATACAAACACAATGGCTGAGAAAATGACGTAAAGAGCCTTATTCACAACTTATCAAAAGAATGAAACAATAACTTTAGCTAAGTCGACATTGTGTCACTTAAGAACTTATTCAATGAGCTTCACCTTTGCATATTTTTATGGCTTTGGCTTTTTCTCATTTTTCATTTTTTTTTGGATTTTTTTGAGCTTTTTGCCCTTTTTTTCTATTTTTTGGAATTTTTTATCAATACATGATGTATGCAAAAAGAAAAGAAAAAGAAAGGCTAAGGCACATAAAATAGAACTGATTAAGGAAGGGGTACTCATACTAAAACCCCTTTTTCAACACTTCTTCTAACTAAGCCATAGGATAGCTACAAGGTGCATTCTTAGAAGCACTCACTCCGCACAACTTTCAAAGGTATCTCCTCCAAGTCTTGGCTCTCCCTCCACTCCATTCATTCTCCACAATACAATGTTATCTCTACCAATCGATTAAATTGATCACAAGAGCCGACTCTCCAATTAACAAGAGATAAATAACTCTAAATTCATCAAAATCAAAAAATGTTCACCATTTTAAAGCACATAATGCACATCTATCCTAGTCAAAGTATACAACAATAAAACCAAACTCCCATACTCCTAAATCTAAACTTTGCTTATCCTCAAGCAAATAGAACAATACTACTCAACAAACAAATAAGCAACACAAAGCAAGTAAGGGTGGTGGAGACATGGTAGATAAGAGGGAACAAGTGGAGAAAGGATAGATACAACCTTGAGTTCTTTGGAGCTCTTCAATCCTAAAGGATAATGATTCAACTACTAATCCCTATCTCTCAACAAATCATAAACGCTCCACATGATTAGTGGCATTGCTATACGAGCTCGCATTGGCATCATCAAATGAATAAACAAGGTGTATGGAAAAGGGAAAACAATAGCGTCGAGGATCAACACTTGGGAAGGTGAAAAAAGAAAATGACTAAAAAAAAAATGAAAAGCAAAGAGCGAGAATAACTAAATAGTAAAAGCAAGTAAAAGAAAAGGAAAATAAGGAAAGAAAATGGAATATAAACATATGTAGGGTACCTCCTAGTAGCGCTGGATTTAACGTCTCCAGCCGAGCGCTAGTGTTAGAACAATATAAATTGAAAATTAAGAGGCACAAATTATCAGATATTCAATCACACACAGACAATAGAAGGAAAAGGGTTAGGCAATAAATGATGGGGAAATGAATGTTCAATGCATTCCTTTTCAAGATCCCACCCCAAACTATCAAAAGAGAACGTGTACAAGTGTGGAAGGTGTCATGCATACACATGAAAGGTCATGCCCCATATGCTCTCTAACTAGTCGTCCCATGGCCTTCATCTCATAATCAAGGGCTAAATATACACCATCGTCATGAGTCAAAGATAGGTTTAATGCATGAAACATGGAAGAAGTGTTATCTAACCCTAGATGAATATGTTCTATGCTAGAAGGCACAAAAGTGAGCTCTAAAGAAGGAGACTCAATGGAATGGGAACGGGGAGTAGGAATGACATTTGGAGAAGGAGGAGCAACAATAAGGGAAGTGGATGAACTACACTCTTCTTCTCCACAAGATATAATGTTATCAAGCCTAAGTCGTTCTAACTCCTTACGAGGGGTGGATTCGATCTTAATGGCCTCTATTTCCATCAATGATTCATTAAACATTCAAAAAGTCCCACAAATCATTCTTCTAAATAGATCAATTCCTTTCTTAGGTGTCTTCTTAGAGTCACTAATTGCCTCAACAAAATGACTCTTAACTCTAAAAGACTTGTCATCTAAAAACTCCAAAACTGATGTCTTGTTATCCCTAATGGATGACTCTAAACCTTCACTAGCTACAGTCTCTTTAAATTCCTCAATACATTTATTGCTAGTGGGTGTTATCTCACTATCATATTCTTCATACGGGGTAGGCACACATGGAGGGGACAATGGGGACTCAAAGGATTTTGGGTCATGCAAACATGAATGCTCGAGGGAGGTGTATACCCTAGACTCCCTCAATGAGGACTCGACAAATGAGTGCTATAATCATGAGTTTCAACCTCCAAGTGTGTATAATATATGGGATGAGAAGAAAAGGAAAACTCATGTGACTCAATGGAAGATTTTGAAAGCTCAGGAGGATAGGGTACTATTTCCTCTAAAACATATCCATAAGAATCATCAAGAACCAAACTATCATCAAGCTCATCCTTATCCTCACTACATAATGTTATCTCTCCATCAACATCTTTTTCTAGTTGGCTCTTTAACACATCATCATTTTCACCCCTGTTTCTCTTATCTCTAGGTCTTTCTCCTATCTCTTCAACTCGCTCTAAAGGTATCTCAACATTCTCGCTCATGAGTTGCACATTCTTGACCGCTTTCTCCAACCACTCACTTAGAGATTTGGTGTCTCTTTTCGAACTATCTAGTTGCTTTTGGTTAGATCAGATAAGGGATAGGAGATTGATACGCTATTTGGGCACAAGCCTAAAGAGCCCGCAAGCGCACGGGTTGCTATAGTACGGTGTGTGTGAGTGCGAGGTCGAATCCACCGGAAGGCCTACCGCATATGGTGTCCTAAGTTGTGCGTGTCCTAAGAGCTATGTGTTGAGACCTAAACTACACTCTTTTTGGGGATTTTTGGTTTAAAGGGAGCTCAAAAAGGTAAAGCTAAACTAAGGATAAAGAAATAAAAGATGTGTGTGTGACGGGAAATCAAGTAATCTAAGAGGATTCAAACATCGGTAATGGGGAACTAGGGGGATTGCATCCGGTTTATAGGTGATTACTACATCTTTCTTGGGTTACTTAATGGATTATACTAAGTGCTCTAACCTAGACCTGTAATTAGCCTCCTAATTGGTACCCTAAGCCTCAGTGCCGGCCCGTCCCTAGGTGGTGATACCTAGCAGTATGGTGTGATCTTTATGATTTAGGAATTAGGGCTAGCCAATAAGGTTCTAGGTAAGTGTAGATCGACCTAACCCTAGCACTTAGTCCACTAATTAGTTCCCCAATCTGACCCTAGAACTCGATGCGAGTTTGTCCCTAAGCTTCGCCTCACTTAGAGCTACGACATGGTCCTTATAAACCTAGGGTGTTAGGGTGGACTAACTAGCCTTCCTAAGAGAACTAAGGTCAACTAAACCTATCCGGACTCCTATTAGCTGGATTTTAAGCCGAAGGGGACTCAACTTAGGCTAGTTTCTAATTGTGCACCATCGATCGCATCACAATAGCGGAAATTGACATTAAAGTGCACAACAAACACATCTAGGGCATGGCATTTGAGAATACACCGGTATATTCTACTACTAAACACATAGACATGCTTTGATTACACCAAATTTAAGCAATCGCACCCGACATGTAAGCAATAGAAGCTATTTATGCTATTAAGTATGCAAACACACATAGAGACATATACATAAGCATACCCACTTCATTTAATCATCGTACAAACACATAGACATGCTAGCATAATGATTTAGAGATGGTTGATAGTGCAATAGACTTCAATGTATATATGCAACTTCTTTTAGACATTTTAACAAACACATGGACTTGTATGTAAAATAGCCTTTGAAACCCTAAGCATAAAGCATATTTACATGAATCCATCAAGTTTCCATTAATAAAAAGTAGTAATCAATTAATAAATACAAGAATAATTACCTTACATAGCTCTAATCATATAGATTTGGGACAAAAGAGAGATAACCTTCTATCCAAATCCATGCTTTACAATCCATAAGCTATGCCTAAATCCTTGTGTTTGATCCCCTTAAATATTTGATTCCAAAGGGATTTTGTGTATGGAAGAGTATGTGAGAGGTGGGAGATGAGAGGATTAGGGTTTTGGGAGATGGGTGTGAAAGAATACAACTTGTTGTTACATAAAATGGCCAAAAGCGAGCTTATATAGCCAATCTTTGCGACTATTGAAACACCTAACCAGTGCACCAGTACCAATGGACCTCAATTCTGCCAAAGGAGGGTTGCTCACTAGTTTTACCAGTCTAGTGAGCTAGTGCACCGGTTCTTTGAAGGGCATTTAGCCTGCTCTTCTTGTTTTGCTCCGTTCGGCTTCGTTTTGGCTCCGATTCATGCGCGATTTTTTTCTATGGCTTTGTATCGCTTTCAGGAATCTCCCAAGAAATTTTTCTTCATCTTTTGCCCCCCATAAAAATTTCCAAAATTAGTCCATGTCCCCTTTGGTTGCAAGTTCCAAATTGGGCTCTTATTGCACTCGGTTTCGCCCAGTTACTCTGTTCTTCATCCTGGAGCTTGCAAATGCAGTCTTCTTGCTTTCTTCTCATCCAAAACACCTTTGGCTTGTCTTTATGATCACCTCTTCATCATTTTAAGCTCCAAGCATTGTTCCAAATCTCACCTAAAAGATAAGTTAAGTGCATTTTAGTGCAACATTTTTGCTTTAAACTCAACAATAGACATCTAAAGCCTAATATGCTCAAGTATGATATAAATGCTATACTAATACACCTAATTGAGCACAAAACACCTAAAAATAGACATAGAAATACAATGCAAAATCACACGAAACCAACATATCAGAAATAGTCAAACGTTTCCTATTGTGAAGAAGACCTAAAAGAAGAGGGTTCAGTCGAGTGAAAATGGTAGACATCTTGATTCAGATTACTATAAGCACAACCATCATAAAACTCAGAGGAATTTTAGGTAGGAAACAGTGGTGCGAAAGATGGATTTTCAAAGTAATGAGGTTGAAAATATGAAAAGACACCTTGACCCCAATATAAAGATGCATAACATTGCTCCATAGAATCATAATGATAAGATGAAGATGCATGCGTGGACATATGATTACTAGTAGTATCTTGGGAATTGCATGCAATCAGGGATAAGGGTGGAATGTGGGACAAAAATTAGAATCATGATTGCGACTTCCACAAAGATTTCAATAACACGAATATGCATCCCTATAGTCATGATTTCTAAATGAATATATATGAGATGATGTATGACTATAGGGGTCATAATTGGCACTTATCCTAGGTTATGGATTGTCATGAGGGCAAAAGAAATTTTGGTGCATACGACTTCCATAAACGCGACAGGCAACGGGAACATATTCGGATGGTGAGGAAGAGGATACAAGTGACCAACATGATGCATTAGGATCATTTATGATTAGTTGACACAAGTAAACCTCCTCACAATGCATAACAAAAAAAATTGGAGTTTTCTTTTAAAATTTAAAATAAATAAACCGTGAAAAGAGAAGATAAAACAACATGTAACAAACTAAAACACACAAAAACAAAGAAACCAAACAATTGATGCCTCCTTGGCAATGGTGACAAAAACTTGATATGCTAATTGTGAGCACAAGTCTAAATAGCCCGAAAGCACATAGGTCATGTGTGACTTCGGAGTCGAATCCACGAGGAGGCCTAATGTGAATGGTGTCCTAAGCTATGTGCGTCCTAAAGAGCTGTGTGTTGGGGTCCTAACTACTATGTTTTTCAATGTTTAGGATTGAGGAAAGCTAAAAAAAGATAAATCTAAGCTAAGGGCAAGAAAATAAAAAAGGCGGTGTTTGTGTATGTGTGATGGGGGAATCACATGATCTAAGGGGATGCTAACACGTGGAAATGGGGAATAGGGTGATTACTACTTCTTGTTAGGGTTGCTTGATGGATTAAACTTAGTTGCTCTCGTCTAGACTCCTAATTAACCTCCTAATTACACCCTAAGACTTGGTGCAAATCCATCCCTAGGTGTTGACCCCTAGAGCCACGGCATATGGTCTTTATGACTTAGGGCCATATGGCTAGCTATTTAGGATTCTAGGTAACTTAGGTCAATCTAACCCTAGTGTCTAAACCGTTGGCTAGATCTAAAGCCAAGAACTAGTCCATCTATGGTCGACTAACCTATCCTAAAACCCATTTATTGTATTTAAAGCTAAGGGAAACTTGACCTAGGCTAGCCATTAGTTATGCACCACCGATCATCATCACGATAGAGGGTATTAACGTTTAGCACAAACCAAACGCATCTAGGGCATGGTGTTTAAGAATATTCTAGAGTATTCTACTACTAGGCACATAGAGAGACTAAGATTACACCAATTTAAGCAATAGCAACTGACATGTAAGCAGTAGACGCTATTTATGCTATTAAGTATTGTAACACACACATAGACATGTATGTAGTCATACCCACTTCATGTAATCACCACACAAATACATAGACATGCTAGCATAATGATTTAGAGATGGTTAATAGCATAATAGCCTTCAATAAATATATGCAACTTCTTTGAGGCATTTCAACATACATATAGATATGTATGTAAAATGGCCTTTGAAACCATAAGTAAAAAGCGCATATATATAAGTCCATCAAGTATCCATTACAAAAAGGTAGTAATCAATCAATAAATACAAGAATAATTACCCTGCATAGCTTTAATGAAACATAATTGGACTTAGGATAAAAGAGAGATACCCTTCTATCTATAGCCAAGCTTTACAAATCATGAGCTATGCCCAAATCCTAGTATTTGATCCTTTTGGATCCTTGATTTCAAGTGTTAAATTTGTTTAGAAGTAAGTATGTGAGGTGGTTTTCGGTGGATTCTGGGTTTAGGGAAATGGGTGTGTGAATTGGTTGGTGTCAACGCACAGGGCCGAGGACTTAGTTGGTTGACCGACTTTGGGGCTAAGTCGACTGGCCTAAATTGGCCCATATTCTGATCTGGCCAGTCGACCTTTGACCGGTCTTGATCAGTAAAATGTTCATATCATGGTCGTTTTCGCTCTAATTTGCACACCATTTTTCTATGGCTTTATACCACTTTTTGGGATCTCCTAAGCCATTGTTTGCACTTTAAGACATGTCCAAAATTCGTCCATGTCCTTCTTTGGTTGCAAGATCTGAATTTAACTCCCGTTGCGCTTGGTTTCGCCTTTGTCGCTCCTTCTTTTGGCCAACCACTTCCAAATGCATCTTCCAAGCCTTGTTTAAGTCTCAAACACCTTTGAATTTAATCCACACCCCAAATACCACAAATCAAAGTCCAACCATCTCTCCAAATCTCACCTAAAATAAGCAACAAATGTGTATTAGTGTAATTTTTTTTTAAAAGCAACTATGACATGTAAACCCTAATATGCACAAGTATGACCTAAATGCGACATTAATACACTAAATGAAGCTCAAAACACCTCAAAACATGTATATACATGCAATGTATAAGCACAAACAAAACTAACACATCATACACACACATATATATTTGCATACAACTGTAAAATCTTTCTCAAATATAAGTATTGATCACATAAAGTAGTCTTCACAATAAACACACTTCTTTTCCCAAAAGAACATTCATGAGAAAAATAGAATCACAACTGTACTTCTTCTCTCCGTATGACATAATAAAAAATAAGTATAGACTAGCATTGTTTGAGAGCAACAAGTAATAAAGTAAGAATAAGATCAATGATTAGTATCAAAACAAGGATAATAGCCAAATATATTAATGTGTTGGTTTTGTGTGTGTTTATGCTTTACGTTCTTATTCTTGTTTTGAGGTATCTTTTGCTTCATTTGGTGTATAAGTATAGCATTTGGGTCATACTTCGTGTATTAGTATAGCATTTAGGTCATACTTGTACATATTAGGGGTTACATGTTCATAATTAAGGATGGACCGTATATGCTACACTAATGCACATTTATTTCCTGCTTTAGGTGAGAAATTGAGGAAGTGTTAAGAGCTTAAATGGATGATTTGATGTTGGAGCAAAGCCAAACATGTTTTGGGCATGAAGATAATATGAAGAACGCATTTGGAGGTCGTCGGGTGAAGAACGAAGCAACTGGAGAAGATCAGGCATGAAAGGAACAAATAAGAGGAGCTTTCTAGTCAAGGCCGATCACACCCTAGCTCAAGGTCAGTCGATCGGCCTTGCCTCTGGCCCTGCTTCTAACCTAAATTAGAATGTGCTTTAATTGTGGCCAGACTCACTTGCATTGAAGGCCTAGAGCCCGACCTAGTGACTAACTTCTGCAGTGTTGAAGGGCTATATTAAGGCTATTTTGAGCCTATTTTTCATACCTTTCACCCCATATATGCACACCTATTTCTCTACACCCTAAATTCATCTAAACCTACATCACACGTTCATTTCTAAACAGATTTAGCACTGGGAATCAAGGATATGAGAGGATCTAACACAAGATTAGGGCATAACTCATGGATTGTAAAGTATGGCTTTGGATAAAAGGGTAGTCTCTTTGTCTTTTTTTTATCCTAAGTTAATTTATGTTTGATTAGAGCTATGTAGGGTGATTTACTCTAGTATTATGGATCGTTATTACATTATTATTATGAGTATTTGATGGATATATAATATATATATATATACATATACATATATGTATATGTATATACATATATGTATATATATATATATATGCTTGTACTTAGGGCTTTGAATGGCAAATTGACATACATGTCTATGTGTTTGTATGGTGATTACATGAAATAGGTCATGCCTATATACATGTCTATAAATGTGTTTGCATTTTAAATTGCTAGAATAGCTTCTATTGCCTACACGTCGGGTGCTATAGCTTAAATTTGTGTAATCTAAGCACGTCTATGCGTTTAGTAGTAGAATAGGCTAATGTATTCTCGAATGCCAAGCCCTAGATGTGTATGCTTTGGGCTCAAACGTTAAATCCCGCTATTGTGATAACGATCAATGGTACACAACTAATAACTTGCCTAGGTCGAGTCCCCTTTGGCTTTAAATCCAGCCCATTGGCGTCCAAATAGGTTTAGTTGACCTTAGTTAACTTAGGAAGACTAGTTAGTCCACCCTAACACCCTAGGTTCATAAGGACCATGCCATGGCTCTAAGAAGGTGACACTTAGGGATGGACTCGCACCGAGTCCGGGGGATACGTTATGGGCCTAATTAGCGGACTAAGTGCTACGATTAGATCAATCTAAATCACCTAGAATCTTATTAGCTAGCCTTAATTCCTAAGTCATAATGACCACACCATAGCTTTAAGAGTTGCCAACTAGGGACAGACCTGTTGAGGATTAGGGTACCAACTAGAAGGCTAATCAGTTATGTAGATTAGAGCATCTAAGTAATCCATCAAGAAACACTAGAAAGATGTATTAATCAGCCATTTGCAAGACATAATCACCTTAGTCCTTATGTTTTATGTTTGACTCTCCTTAGATCGCTTGATTCCCCTATCACACATATACACCACTTTTTATTTTCTTGTTCCTAGTTTAGGTTTATCTTTTTCTGAACTCCCTCAAATCCTGAAAAACATAGTAGTTAGGACGTCAACACGTAATTTTTTAGGACATGTTTAGCTTAGGGGACCACTCACGTTTGGCCTTTCCATGGATTTGACCCTGCACTCGTACACACTCTACTGCATGCGACCCGTGCATTTGTGGGCTATTTAGGTTTGTGCTTATGACTAGCATATCATATATCAAATCTTAACTAACTACCAAAAGACTAAAGTATCAGAGCATAGTAAAAGTATTAAAGTGCTAAAACTAAAGAGATTGTACTAAAGCTAAGCAATTAAAAAGGAACGTGCAAATGCATGAGAAAACATTTTATAGGGCCACAATATGTAAGTGTTATGATCATAAAGGCTCTGGAGAACTTTCTCAATGTCATCCATCTTGTTGTGTATTCAAACCATATATGATCTCTACTCTGCATTTGAACTCTCAATCCAACCCAGTCCTATATTCATCTAACCTATTGATGTATTTATCTATTGAAGTTGAGCCAAAATTTGATTGAAGACTGGCTGATCATCTTCTTGGGGCCCTGACAGAACATGTACCACAACTGAACTCTTTCTCTCTCATATGTTCTATCTGGAAGTAGGAATAGCAGCATTTAACTCTCTAGCCTCATCGTCTTTCTTATCACTTACTTTTATCCTTTGTTGAACATTAGGCTCACCAATATGAATGCTTCCTATTACTCTTACTTATTCTTTCCTTAAGGCATCCTAATATCTCTGGGTTCACCAAAATTGGATTAGTAAAAGTAATGCCATCCCTGGTCCTCTTTCTAATTTGTTCTTTGACAACTCCTTAAATTGATCTTCAGAGATGGGAGTGCCATTGTACCCAAAAAATACCCATTTAGATGAGATAGTTCATATTAATATTTCACTAGATTTGGTTTCTTTCCAGTGATAGGCACTTTAAAGTGGTTGAAAATGTGAGTGAAGGCCATACCATAGGACAAGTTAATTTTTTGACTGAGCAATGTGCAACATATGCATCAACATAATAATGATAGAGCAACTTTTCTCTTCTTATAAATGAAATACATGTTGTAGGCAACTAAGTAGTTCATTGTATTATCATTTGTTTCCTAGGCATGAACACTTCATTGATTATCTTCGCTGGTGTGTCTTTTGAGTGCAAGCTCTAAAGAGCTGCAAGTGCACGGATCGGTGCAGTAAAGTGTACGCAAATACGGGTCAATTCCACAGGAGGCTATGTTGTGGGATGGATTCTATGTGCGTGTTCTAGAGTGTGCCTAAAAAGAAACCTAAACCATTTTTTTGGTGTTTTTGGATGATCGAGCTCTAGCTAAAGAAATTAAACAAAACTATAGAAATGGAAAGTGGGGAACAAGCTAATCTAGAGGGAACTAACAAATGCAAATGTGTTAGGGTGACTTCAACTTATGAATGGGTGGTTCTATACTCAGATGCTATAGGATTAAAGGATGATGGCTTACTTTAGTAATTGCTCTTAACTAGGTTGTTGAATTAGTGTCTTAATTTCCCCCTAGGACTTGGTGCAGTTCCGTCCCTAGGCGATGTGTCCTAGAGCTATGGCGTGGTCCTTATGACCTAGGGCCTTAGGAGAGACCAATTAGCTTTCTAGGTGACTTAGAATGAACCTACCCTAGAACCTAAACCATTGGTTGGATTTAAAGCCATGACCTAGTATCACTAAGGTCGACTAAACCTATCTTGAGACCTATTGGCTGGATTTAAAGCCAAAGGAGACCCGGCCTAGGCTAGCCCTACATTACTTGCTGTCATTCTAAGGTCACTACAACAGGATTTGACTTGCTAACACATTCATACATGTTCTTGGACAAGGTGTTTGTGAATAATGGAATCTATTCAACTACCAAACATCGTCATACTTAGATTACACCATTAGAAGTGATTAACAACCAACATGTGTGCGTTATTAAAGTCATATTCACGACTAGGCACGCAAATATACATATAGACATGAATATAAGCATTACCCACTTCATAGCATCCACATATAAACACATAGACATGATTATGACATGGATTAGATGTGTTTAGTAATAAATAGACTTCAATTTATACACATGCTACTCATCTAGGCATTTTATCAAATACTTAGACATGAATGAGAAAATAACCATTTGCACAAGAAAATCAAAACATGTATATATTCAGCCATCAAATCCAATATCATACAAGTATATAGTTAACCTATTACATAAGCTAAATCACCCTACACAAGTCTACTTAATCATAATAAGAGATAGAATGAATGAGACAGTATGAAGCTTCCCTTTCATCCTAACTAGTCTTGTACAAAGCTTTTGAGCAAACTTGAGAATCCAAATGTCTGAAACCCTCTAAATCCACTTCCTTCTAGGTGATAAAATGTGTGATTGTGAGTGTGTAAGAGGTGGTGAGACTAAGGTTTTTTTTTTTTTGTGTATGTGTGATGGGTGTGTGTTGGGTCTCTGAAAATTCCTCCCAAAAAATTCCTTCTTCTTTTTAAGTCTGAAAATCAGGTTTTTATCTCAGTATTTACGCTCTGCCGGTCAATTGGCTTCTTCTCTTCGCTCGATCGACTTTTTGGTGATGCTTTCTAGACTTGCCGGTTGATCTAGCCGGTCAACCGACTATGGTGGGGTAGTTGTCCGACTATTTTGGACATCTCTCTCGAGTGGCCGGTTGACCTAGCTGGTCGACCAGCTCCTTCTTCTAGGTCGTCCGACTGTCTTTCTTCCTCCATTCTTTGTCTTTTCGGCTCTGGTCTTCTTTCTTTGACCCGTGCATCTCCCATCTTCATCACCCATCAACGTCCAATCTCGATCTTAACCGAAAGTTTTTTAAATCATTAAAAAGAAGCAATTAGTGTAGCAATTTGTCCTTAAACTCAATATGTACAATTGTTTACGCTTAAGCCTATAATAAGCGCTACACTAATGCATCCTTATGAACACTTAACACCTCTTAATCATGGGCAAATAACAACGCAAACACACACAAAAGCACAACACATCAACACCCCAAACCTTTTCCTTGCTTGTCCCTAAGCAAGCCCAATCTTAAGTTTATTTCTAAAGCCGATGCAATGGATTACCTAAAGGATTGACTCGCTATCAAAGTTAGTCTAAGAAGCATGAAGGGGGCATTCCTATTGTGGAGAGATACCTAAGCTTGTTTGGATCTTCCCTCTACTCATAAGGGGTCTCTTTCCTTGTGGGAATTTCCCAAGTGGCCAAGCCACCACGAGCCTAGGATATTAACTCATGCACTCGGGATGTTGATATTTTGCGCGTTCTCGATTATCATGGCCTTCTTAACATGCACAAAGCCTCAAAGACAAGAAGTGAGAATATATAAACACAATGACTTATAAAAAGCCTTATTCACATATCTATAAAGATGATAGCATGTGCTAAGTTGACATTGCGTCACTTATGCACTTATTCACAAAACTTTTTAGTCCCTTTGGCTTTTTCTCTTTTCCATTTTTTTTACTTTTTTCAATCTTTTTCATCTTTTTCATACTTTGCATTGTATTAAAAAAAAGAAAAGAAAAGGAAAGGCTTTGGCATATCAAAAAGAACAAGTCAAGGAAGGAGCACTCACATCAACAACTCTTTTCCATCACTCTTTCCTACCAAGCCATAGGGTGGCTATATGAGTCATTCTTAAAGGTCCTCACTCCCAAAAACTTTGAAAGGCATTCCTTCCAAGATTTATCTTTCAAACCACTCTATTCATTTCCGCACAATGCATCTCATATTCAGCAATTAATAGAGTCAATCATAATAACCAATACAATGATCAACAAAGAAATAAATAACTTTACATGCATCAAAATTGAAAAATTTTCACCATTTTTAAGCACATATGCAATCTACCCTAAGCAAGATATATAACAAGAAAACCAAACTCCCACGCCCCCAAACCTAAACTTTGCTTATTCTCAAGCAAATAGAGTAAAACACATAAACAACCAAATTGGCGACAAAGCAAGTTAGGGTGATGGGGATGGGGTAAAAACATAGGGAACAAGTGGAGAAAGGATAGATATAACCTTCCATTTTCTTTAAATCTTTCCATGCCAATGATGAATGACCATAATACGAACCCTATAACTCACAATCCAAAAACACTCAAAGAAGACAAGGTTAGTAGCTTTGCCTATGCATGCTTGTATTAGCATGTGCAATAATGAGCAATGGTGTATCTTAATAGACAAAGGATCAGAATTCAACACTTTGGTGTGGGTGCAAGAAAGATAAAAGAAAGAAAAATAAAATAATTACAAAATCGCAAAATTGAACCTAGGTTGCCTCTTAGTAGCGCTAACCACCATGCTGTCAGCCGGGCAAATGCCAACTCATCTTCAACCTCCATATATGGGATCCTGAAGCATTAAAACTTCTACATGAGCCATGCTTGGATCATATGCATGCATCAGGCGTTGCCTATTCACAGTTAACTCTCTACCATCCTTCAAGTCTTTGATCTTGACCGCACTGAAAGTGTAGGCAACTAACACTTCATACGGACCATCCCATCTTGTCTTGAGCTTGCGTAAAAAGAGTTTCAATCATGAGTTAAACAACCAAACTTTATCGGATAGAGAGAATGATTTCTTAATAATATGTTTATCATGAATTCTCTTCATCCTATCCTTATAAAGCTTGGCGTTCTCATATGCTTCAAATTTAAGCTCTTCCAACTGCGCTGGGTCTAGCTTTCTTTTCTCACCCGCTCTTGCTAAATCAAAATTTAAGGCCTTGATGGCCCAATAAGCTTTATACTCAAGTTCTACTAGCAAGTGACAAGCTTTCCCACAAACCAATCTATACAGAGACATACCTGTGGGAGTCTTAATGGCAGTACGATAACCCACAAAGTATCATTTAGCCTAATAGACCAATCTCTCCTATCGGGACTAACCGTTTTCTCTAAGATATGCTTAATCTCCCTATTGGACATCTCTACTTGTCCACTAGTTTGCAGGTGATAAGGTATAGCTATGTCGTGAGTGACTGAATATCTTCTCAATAAGGCCTCTAAAGTCCTATGGCGAAAATACAAACCCCCATCACTAAGATCCTAGGGACTCCAAATTTAGAGAAAATGTTCTCTTTAATGAATTTAACCACTACCTTACGGCCATTAGTGTGTGTGGGAATTACATCAACCCATTTGGACACATAATCAACGGCCACTAAAATGTGTTGGTACCTAAAGGAAGGTGGAAATGGACCCATGAAATCTATACCCCAAACATCAAACAACTAACATAGAAGAATATGGGATAAAGGCACTATGTTTCTCCTAGAGATGGACCTGGATTGTTGACATCTAAAACACTTTTTGCAATATTCTTGGGCATCCCTAAAGTAAGTGGGCCAAAACAATCCACATTGCAAGACCTTCACAGCAGTCTTCTTCCCACTAAAATGACCTCTACACTCCTCATCATGACACATGCTCAACATGCTCTCAAACTCATCTTCGAGCACACATCAGTGAATCATTTGATCTGTACACACTTTAAAAAGATAGGGATCCTCACAAAACGGTTAAATCATTGTATTATGGGAGATTTAGATCAAGAAAAGGCATTAGCATCAAAGTGTGATGTCAAAAACTAAAGTAAATTAAATCAAAGCCAGACCTTGGTTATTGTGATTTACTTTTGATTTGGATATACATATTTCGCCCTAATTACAGAATGCTTCTCTTTATTAATTATTACCCATATGTTTGATAGCAAAGAACAGAGAATATTTGCTTATGAAATTATATTAAAAGCTTTGATTTTATTATTATTATTATTTTTAAATTAAAGGACGGCAGAAGACCGATAGCACAATTACTAAAGTTACAGAAAATAATCTCAGAGTCTCACGCCTAAAACGAGGGACAGGTCACTAGACCACACTAGGCTTGTGGTAAAAGCTTCGATTTAATTTTGGGACTACTTCACCATCTAACGGTTCTTGTTACAGTAACTATCAAGTTGACTATGGTTCAACCATCACTATTTATCGTTCCTAATAATTCCTGCTTAGTGGAAATTGACAATTGACCTGTACGTTTTCCCAGGCTCCCAGCCCACAGGTATGACATTGTTGGCCACAATAGTCTTTCCAGACTCTGAAGTGAGTCTAACAGAGAATGGTGGTTGCAACGTAGACCCTGAATTAAGCTTCCAGACTGCACCCCAGGATGGTTGCATGGCAAGCCAATTATCTGAATCCCAGGATTGTTTGAGATCAACTCCTTTAAGTTCACCATCTCCATCTTCATACTCTATAACTGTAGCAAAATAGTTGGGATTTGAACCAGAATCGACATGGAAGGCCACTGATACTCCGGGATACTCGCATGGCACCCTGAGAGTCAATCCAGTCATCGATGTGGAATATTGTATTAGCAGGGACCAAGTAAGAATTGAGTAGGTCTGGACTAGACCTTCTGTTGACAATAGAATACTGACCGTTTGTATTGTATTTGCAAATCTCCAGCATCGTGCAGTTGATTAACCTGGCTGGATTTGGCCATGGCTCCGAAAGCAGTCCCACTCAGGTCAAAATGAACTGATGCACAACCTGGACATTCATCCGTGATAGTTACGGTCACAGGATTCCCAGAGCATGCTGCATTTTCTGTGCATTTCACCTGATAAATTTTGAAAAGACAAAAGCGATCAACTTATTTATCAAACTCATCAATGAGGCGTAGTTCAATGATACACTTCTCATTTGAGACTTAGAGTTCTCAAGTTCGTGTCATAATAAATAAATAAAAGAATTAAAAAAAGAACTCATCAATGTTCATCGATTGCTTGCATGCAGTAGTATGCAGATATTGCAAGCAAGTTTGATGGTTGTTTGAAATCTCGGACCTGGTAACAAGCACCACAACCTCGGCCTCCTTGATACAAAGAAGCACCACCTGCTGATACTAAGGAATTGAATGGTGCTTGTTCTACCGTATTGCCATATCCACAAGCCCCGCCTACATAATCATGTAAATAAGTAAACAAATTTATACAACACCGTTGTTTTATTCCCTTTTGTGTACAGAAGCAAAATGTTGTTTCTTACTTACCATCACTTCCGGCACCATTAGGGCTTCCATACCAGGTGGCTTCAGCTGGGGACCAATCAGAATCAGGTTGAACTTTTGAGAAACTAAACGCTTTGAGACTGAAACAAGAGCAAATGCTCAGTGAAAGAGCAAAGAGAATTAAAGAAGGTAGCAAAAAGGACTTATTAAGGGTGCCGAAAGCCATTTTCAAGGATGTTAAAGCAAGCTTATAATTTATGTAATCTGGCTATAAGCTTCAATTCTGCTGATGATGAAATGGTATGAATGTATACTGATGGTATTTATATACCGAGGGAATAGCTGGAAACATAATTTCGAATATTGCGTTTGTCAAGGGGAAGGACACGCGGTTGATTTTTACAGGTTCACTTGCAACAACTATTGTATGATCTATTTCCCTTTTAGTAAATTTTAGACTTAAAGATCCTCTCATATTATGTTTATAGGTTATTTGAGTAACTAAATTACTCCAAGTACTCTTCGTTTATATGGTAAAAATTTGTATATCAAAAGTCAAATATCTCATGTACATAGCAAAAATATTTACTGAACAAAGAACGGTAATTAGTGAGGACCGGATTTTTTACATTATTATGTTTCTCATGTCAATATAAGAGAAAATTTTTAACTATTCATATATATAGAATATAATTTTAACTCTTCATTGAATTCAAAATTTTAAAAGTGTGGGTAATGGAGAGAGAAAAGGCATCTTGAAAAATTTAACTTTTTTTTACAAAATTTGATTATCATCAACCACTTAAACGATATAATGTTTTCATGAATGGCTCGAGCCTTTATGCGAGAGCACTGCTATACACTAGCACAAATATTTCAAAGCAACCCCATAGTGCTAGGATTTACTTGGTATATGTATGGAAAAAACAACAATGGATATGCACTTTTAGCCCACAAATAAACAAATGTAAGAAAGAACAATAATGGATCTATATAGTTTGATAAGAATTAATTTCCAAATTAATAAAACAAAGATTTTGATATGGTGTTTAAATTTAAATATTGCTTTCTCGTCCAAGAGAAGTGTATTGGATATGAACTTTTAGCCCACAAACCGACGTACAAGTAATTTATTTTAAGTTTTTTTATATAAAAAATTATAGTTTGGTTTGAGCTTTTATAAGATACTTATAATAAGATATTTTATTTATAGTTATAAAAATTAAAATAAAAATGAATTGCTTACTTCTTATAATATAAAAAGTAATTATTGGTTTTAAATTTTTATAAGATACTTATGATAAGATGTCTTATATTTTATAAGATAAAAAAAATATATCTTCCAAATCAATTAAAAAAAAATCTTTTAATAAGCTTAATCCAAACACAGCAGTCAATTCATGTTTACTCTTAAATAACTTTTGCACAATTGCATGTGTTTTACAATTCTGTGCGAAGATTTTGTTATTGATGTGACTACATCCCGCTTGTTTCAAGAACTCAGTCATAAAGTTAACAGGCAAGTTTGGAAAATAATAGCACTATTTTAGAATTTTCGATGCTGGACTTTTTTATGAACATTCAATTTGAATTGATAAACTAAATAATTAATTTCTAAACCTAACCCTTGAACGCGAACATTGGTATCACATAGTTGACTAATTTCAATTTGCAGTTCGCAATTGAAGACTATGTGTTATGGATTTCGACGATCCCTTGTAATCAAAAACTGTAAAATAATAGCATAATTGCTTAATTAATATTATTATTAGGACTTCAAGAACATTACATTAACATCCAAAAATTAAGAAGAGAAATTAATCTCTAGTAAAAGGAATTTTCGACTATTATATTAGGCAATCATATTCTAGTGATGTGATTTCGCTGCGTATATGAGAGGTCCCAAAACCGATTTCTTAACATATATAATTTCTCTTTGGAAGATGATATAAAATGACATAAGTCTCCTTTATATCTAACTATAAAAAGACAAAACAAATAAATTGTGGCAAAAGATCTATATTCCAAAGTGAAATATTCTTTGTTGCATTAGGCTACATTAGGGTGGGCCCTTTAGAAAGCTTAGGTCTACATGAGATTGGTTTATTTCCTAGTTTTATTCTTTCATATATACAAGAGAGATAATTCCAACCATTCATACAAGACTAAGTTAATTTGAATTTTTTATTTTAATTCTTTATCAATATCTTTCTTTTCCATTTTCATTCTGAAAAAAGGGTCCAAGTTCGCAAATTACTGTGCTCTATAGGTACTGTGCACCAACGAAGAGCAGTACTCCTTAAATCACATGTTATACATGCTTTATTGAAACAACCTTGTTTGACATCTTTAAAATTAATAAAAAAATAAAACACATTTTAATAGGTTAAATTAAAGCTATTAAAATTGTTGCTATAGTTTTGCATATAAGTTCTTTGAGGATATATCTTCTAATATTTGAACATCTATTTTTTTTTTAATTTGTGACTGAGATACTGTTATTTTGAACCTTGAAAACTATCATTTTGAACATTCAGTATTTGTGTCAATGTGAATTTAGTTTATTCATTTTGAACTAATAGTTTATTCAATTTGAACTAATAATTTATTCATTTTGAACTAGTAGTTTATTAATTTTAAACCAGTAGTTTATTTAGTTTGCACTTATAAGAACTCTCATTTTGAACTTGAGAACTATCATTTTGAACTACTATTAATTTATCAAATATAATAGTATTTTGTGAACTACTAATGTAACATATGAAATACTAAAATAATTTTGCACATGTACTGTATAAATTTTGAACTAGCAGTTTATTCATTTTGAACTATTAGCTTATTATTTTGAACCATGATTTTTATTTTATTAGATAGCATGATATCAATTTTAAACCAATAGTTTATTCATTTTGAATTAGTAATTTATTTAATTTGAACCAATAGTTTATTCATTTTGAATTAGTACTCTATTTATTCTGAACTATGATTTTTATTTTATCATGTAGCATGATATCAATTTTAAACTAGTAGTTTATTCAGTTTGATCTGATAGTTTATTCATTTTGAATCAGTAATTTATTCATTTTGAGCTAGTAGTTTATTCATTTTGAACTATGATTTTTATTTTATCAAGTAGCATGGTATCAATTTTGAACTAGTATTTTATTCCATTTGAGCCAGTAATTTATTCAGTTTGAATCAATAGTTTGGTAATTTTAAACCAGTAGTTTATTCATTTTGAACCATAATTTTTATTTTATCAGGTAGCATGATATTAATTTTGAACCAATAGTTTATTCAGTTTGAACCAATAGTTTAGTAATTTTGAACTAGTAGTTTATTTATTTTGAATCATAATTTTTATTTTATCAAGTAGCATGATATCAAATTTGAACTAGTAATTTATTTTAGTTTGAACTAGCAATTTATTTATTTTGAAGCAATAGTTTATTTATTTTGGACCATGATTTTTATTTTATCAGGTAGCATGATTTCAATTTTGAACCAGTAGATTGTTCATTTTGAACATACAGGGCAGATGTTTTGAACTTTGACTTTTAGTTTATCACATAGCAGGATATTGATTGTCAAGTATTTTTGTAATGTAAATATTTACAATATATTTTCAGAGCGATTTTAAAAATTTTATTAGTGATGTTCAAACACATACAGAGGATGAACATCACTTGTCATGAAAGCAAATATATATATATATATATATATAGATATAGTGTGCATATTTGTGTATTTTGCGGTAGAAAGTATTACCTTTGTGTCGGTGTTGTTGATTTGGATGAAGTCGTCGGAGTTCTTTACTCATAGGAGAAGTTGTTGTTATCGGAGTCGCAAGATAGATAGCGAGGTTTTTAGAAATTTTGGCTGATTTAGGTCTTGTTATGTAACGCGTGTGTCTCACACATGGAAAGGTGCATGGTAGTTGCTAAGCACACGGTAATTAGGAAGCATAGGATAGGGACTAGTCCAAGTTAATTTAGTCCTTTTTTGAGTGGTTGAGATAATCCCTCTAATATATAAGAGATAAAAAATAGGAGAGGATCATTTACGGGTATACACCAATGTCAGCCAGTCCGGCCAGTTACGTGGTTTCTCTATCCATATATAGTAAATACCCGTAATTGTAGGTTGAAGAATGTGATAGATTTGAACCTTATGCGTGAGAATATTGTGGTCATTGTTGAAAGCGATAATGTTGAAAATTAGCATCAAGCAAGCCGTTAATGGTGGTTATAAGATGTTTTCAGTTTGATCTCGAATTTTTCCATAACATCCCATGTGGATGTCGTCGTCAGAGGTCAACAAAGATGCCGTAATACCTGGCAAGAAATACGGTTCACATACATACAAACAACCGTAATTGGTGAACAAGTTAATTCCCACACTCTTACCTCACTAGAAAATGCCGCTCTTCAATGCATGATAGCCTATTAGCCTAGTTAATCTCTTTGGAAGAGGAATTTAACTTAATTCTGTGCAATTCTGTGATTAAAAAGTTAATTAATTCTAATTTGTCCCTTTAAATTTATAATCAAAACCACAAATTTAGAACTGTACAATCTTTTTCTGGGTGAACTCTGATATGTTATACCATCAAAAGAATTGTGAAGTTTCTTGTGCCCTTTACAGCTTTATCTTTTAACCCTTTAACTAGTTTTAGCAAGAGGGTATAACTCATAGTAGGAGACTGTTTGGATTATCTTTTTCTAAAGGTCTTTTTTTCAAATAGTTTTGTGAAATAATTTTTTTTGAGAAGTTAAAAATTTTAACTTCTAAAAAAAACTATATTTGAATTTTTTTTTTAAAATTTTAACTTTTTTAAAAGTCAAATCAAATAATTATTGAAAAATAATATAATTTTTTAGGAAAAAATATTTTTTCCTAAAGAAAAGCCAATCAAATAGGCCCCAACACCCCTCACTTAGAACTTATTGCTCTTGAATTCAAATTGCTATAGAGGGTAAGGAGAGAATTGTTATTAATTTTTTTTATTAAAGGAAAAAAGATGTACTACTGAAAATGGTAAGAAGATTAAAGATAATAAGTATGAAAGATGACTGAAGGTTGTCAAATAATGACTTTTTTTTTTTTGGGAAAGTTCTGGTATATCAAATTTATAATTACTTCTTTGGTTGGGTGTGTACACTATCTTTGTCGATCGCATGCCTTTTGGCTCAAGCTAGATCAATGGCCACACGGGATCACTTTTTTAGCACATAATCCGAGATTGTGAGACAATGGTTGTCGCGATAACTATCAGCGGGTATCACATAATAGTTACACTGGATTCACGTATCTATACTTAAGTAGTCGCACATAATAATTGCTAGGTATAATCTTCTAAGATTACATGCAAGACATCTAAGATTACATGCAAGACAGAAACAGATCAACAATAGATCTTTCTCATGCCGACACACATCAATAAGTGCCTGTTTGAATTAGTTTTTATAAATAAAAAAAAGTATTTCTTTCATCGTTTTTATAATAAATTTGAACTAATTTTTTTTCTAAAAGAAAGTTAGAATGCTAAAAAAATTTTCATTTCATTTTTCCTTTTAGAAACCAAAATGTTTAACACTCCAAAATGATATTCTTTGTACAAATTATTTAAAAAAAAAATCTTTCAGAGAAAATCAATCTAGACACGCATTAAGACAATGACCAGACCAACTGGGTAGGCGAATGAGATACTAATCTATTCTTTACACTTATGATTTAGACGAAAGACTTCGGACCTTTTTTTGGATCAATTCTGATGGTTGGTCAACGATCGTTTGTTGATTTCAGTCTTGCCTTGCCTAGATAAGGTTAAAAAGCCCATACGTGGGCAGGTTAAACTTGAGCCAGGACCAAATATTGACTATTACAATCAGTAAAGATGTCACTACTATCCAAGAAATCTAATCACACACGAGGAATGTTAGTGATTTATGTATGTGCTAAATGTGTTTCTTTTATTAGCTTGAAATGTTCACAAATTTTTCTTTAAAGTGAGTTATAGTTAATTATTTTAGGTTTTATAAAATAGGCTGAATATCTAATTTGCAAGTTGGCTCTGTGATCATAATGGGTTAAACCCACCTCATAATCCCATATGATTCTTTTGTGCATAGAATCTGTTTATATTGAGTAAAGTAGATAGAGAAAGATCTAAGCTTAGAGTAGATGATAGTTATTTCTTTAACAATTTCTTAACAATAATGACTCTAATAGGTACGCATTTCCGTTATCAATTATATCTTTCAATTTTATACTGTAAATTTATATATTGTATACGATCAATATATTGCGCTTACATTTGGTATCAGAGCTACTTACACATGGATTTACATGTATTTTTTTTAAAGAAAAATTGAAATACTTGTTTGAGCATATAGGCTATGAAATTCTTGATTTAGCTTGTGGTTATTAAATTGTTGTTTCATTATTGATTGAAGGCTTTGGTTGAACTCTTCCGGCTAGTTCTGTTGATATATAACATAATATGTTATTATTTTATTATTCTTCTAAATCGAATTGTTTTTCATTTTAGAATAATAATGGAATCAAAAATAAAATATTAGTGTAGAAAATTCCAACCTGCAAAGTCACGAGTTTCTTTTCTCTTTCAGCCATTATCTTTTTTTTTTTTAATTGTCATAGACAAGTATCAAACATTAAAAGAAAAGAATATTAAAAAAAAAAAATTCCTCCTAGATAGGGCACTTACCCCATATTCTCTCGACCATGATTATGCTCTTTTCTCAGCAGCTGATTTTTGTTTTTTTTTTTAAGTTTATGTAACAAGGTGCTTTGGGTTTGAAGAGTGTTCTGGTTTTAGCTAAAGTCATGCAATTGGCTCAAGATGACAGAGAATAAGTGTTCATATTAAAACAAAAAAAAAGGAAATTCTTCTAGTGTTTGATTTCAAGACAACTCTGTGTTGTAGCATCCAAAGACATTAAGAAAGATATACGTGTATATATAAAATTTGTGCAAATTACGTATTTAAAAATATATTAGTCTTTTGAGAAAAAAAAATCATGGTCGAGATTTTTTTTTTCTTTTGGTCATGCATTATTATAAATATAAATATATGTATATGTGATATATGCATTTGGGGCTTGTTATTATTATTATTATCGTTAGATTTTTTTTCATTCTCAATTTGATTGTATATTGACAAACTAAAATCTATTTTGTTATGCCCTAAGATGTGTCATTAATGGTGACATGTTCTTGCAATGAAGATTTTATAATTATAGCTTATGTCTTATTCCTTTTAAAGTATTAAATTAATTAATATATCATTATTGACTTACTATAACGAGCCTTTGGAGCAATTTTAAGTGTAGTGCATCAACCATTAGCTTTTCCAAATGTAACAGAACTCTATTAATCAGGCACAACACCACCAAGCCAAGACAAGTTTTTGTTTGCAATAGAATTCTATTGCTAAGCTAGTTGTCATTGGATCAAGATGATTTTTGGTTTTGGCACCGACAAACAATTGTTTTTAGCTTTGTTATGAAAATAAATTTAATTGAATGTTGAAATTTTGTGTTTTTCTCCATGGAAATTTTTACATTTTATAAATAAATATTTGATCTAGAAGTTTTGCTTAGTCCTCTGAATTTAATTAAAATATTTATTTTTCCTTATTCAACTTGGAATTTTATATATTTCTTATTGCTAAATTGTTTATATTGCTATGTTGAATGATTTAATTTTTTTTTAAAATTTCTCGAGGAATGCAATTTTAAGTTGATCACTTAGACGCATTACATAAAAGTGTTTCATATTGTGTGATCAAGTGCATATGTAGCTTTTTGTGATTGTATTAGGCATTAATTTTTCCTAATGAGTTGACAGAATAGATTTAAGTTGGCAAATTCACCAAAGTGATTTCCTCAATTAAATCTTTGACTTTTCTTGTTTTGTTTGGGAAGCTACCATGGTAAAGTGTGAAATGTTCTCCCAAAGGAGATCATTATATGACTTTAGCCCAGTAGTATAAACATAAAGTATGGACCAAGATTACAATGCTGTTAGGGTGCTCAATTGCCAAAGGTGGTTGACTTTTCCTTTAATAGGGCGATCTTATATATATTACTTTATGTTGAAAGAATGTCTATTTACTTGTTGAATTATTTGCCCAAAGGTGCATATGACAACGATGTGCTTGGACTATTTTGTTTATAATACTTACTTTTGTAATATAGCATGTATGCATAATATTTATTAATATTGCATACTTTTCCTGGATTGTTTCCTTTGCTTTGACCGATCATTACTTAGATGTCTTGAATGGATAAAACCATTATGAAATAAAAGTGGGTATTAGGCTTTATCTGAGTATAGTTGATACTAACTTGGCGTTACATTTGATGCACATATTGCTTTGGTTGATAAAAATAGTGATAAAGAAAGAGGAATATAATTGGCAATATAAGAGGTCAAACTGTCTTGCTTAATGATTATGAAGAGACTATAACTGAATATTTAGTGAATGACTTGTCTTGAACCAAGAATGTGAAAGAACTCTTAATTGCTATAGGAGAGAAATACCAAAGAATCTTGGACTATCGATGACCAAAAATTACCCATTGTGTTACTTAGGAAAACAAAATTAAGGATAGAAATCCAAATGTTGTATAGTTTGTTTCCAATCTTAAAACCTATTCTTCTAACATTAGTACCTCGAATTCTAAGAGCTATGTTCCTAAGAGAGGTCATGGTTTTTAAAAAAAGGAGTGGTAAAGTTTAGATCTAGATCGAAATCACAATGTAAGAGGTCTCAAATCTGCTATCACTACGTTTGATAAAAACTCTTACTTTTGTAAGAAAAGGTCACAAAAGAGCTCATTGCACAAGTTTAATTTTGGTTAAAGAAAGAGAAAATAGATGAGGCACAAGTGGATTAGAGTCTCAGATTGGGATTGTTAGTCTATATTTAAAAATTAATTTTGAACTTCTTTTAGAAAATCTTTTCTAGATGTCATGTTTTAGATGGAACTTGATTTCTATTTCTATTTTAGATGAGATTGATTATGTTTTCAACTTTAGAAATGACAAGTACAATTGTTTTTTGATTCTAGAATTGTTGGTGAATGTGTTTTATCAAATTGTTTATACCAATCATGTTTATTCCTGGGAAGTTCTCGTGACACTTTTTATACAAAAAATTTTGCTTTTAATAGGAGTTTAATTAAAGAAACTTCTTCCTTGCTCTGACATAAAAGTTTAGGTCATATTTCTAGGGAAAGAGTTGAATGACTCATTAACAATGACATTTGACCTTCTTTGAATTTTTGATGATCTCAAAACTTGTATTGCGTGCAAAATAGGTAAGTGCACTAAAGTTAAACGAAATATGCTACTTGTAGTTTTGCCTTTTAGAAGTGATAAACATAGATACTATTGGACCTTATTCTGTTATATTATATGGTAATAAATATTTTGTTACATTCATTGATGATTTTTCTCGCTAATCTGATGCTATTGACAAATTTAAAATTTTTAAGACAAAGGCAGAAAAACAACTTGGGAAGCTTATCAAAATTGTTGGATCTGATAGAAGAGGTAAGTAATATGGTAGGCATGGATCTGCAGACAACATATATGATTATTCACCAAGTACTAATAAAATTGTGGAATTATTGCCTAGTATCCCTGAGTAAAATAGTGCAATGGAGAGGTAAAAATGCACCTTTAAGGATATGATGAGGAGCATGATGCATGTTACTGACCTATTAGAGTACCTTTGCGATTAAACCACTAAAATAACTTGTTAAATATTTAACCATGTTCCCCGCAAGTTTGTCCTTGAGGCTCATTTTTTTTTTTGGATAGGAAGAAAACCTAGTATGACTGATTTTTGAGTTGGGGTTGTCTTGCTTAGGTAAGGATCTTCAAATTAGAAAACCATCGACCATAAAAACTATTCGTTGTTTCATTGGGTATTTAGCTCATTTTAAATGATATATGTTTTACTCTCCTACATGTGTTTCTAGGATTGTCAAATTTGAAATGCCCAAATTCTTAGAATGGATGTTGGTAATGTTGTATGTCCTTAACCTACTACTAAGGACAATGATTGATAAATTGTCTCTTTTCCACTACTAATAAGTAGTCAAGCTGGTACTCTGCTCACATTGAGAGACAAGATATTAGTGGATATCCTATAATAGATGATCATGTTACAGCTAATGAAAATTTACGTGTTGAGAGCTCACAACATCATAAGATTAATGACGAACAACATTTAAAAAGGTCCACTAGAGAAAGGAAACCTTCCATTGATAATGATTATCTCATTTACTTTGGTGCTATGAGAGATGATATGCAGCCTATGATGGAAATGAATTTGGGAACTTGTTGATCTTCTTAAAGGCCATAATCTTATTGGTTGCAAATGGGTCTTTAGGACCAAGAGAGATCTCCTAGAGAAGATTGAGAGGCCAAAGGCAAGATTAGTTACAAATGACTTTCCCCAAAGAGAAGATATAGATTACAATGCAATCTTTTTCACATATTTCTATAAAATATTCTTTGAGCTATTAATGGCTCTTGTGACATATTTTGACCTAAAGTTATATCAAATGGATGTGAAGATAGTTTTCCTCAATAGTAATATATATATCTATAAGTTTACATGAAATAGATTGAGGGTTTACTATTACTGATAAGAAAAACAAGGCTTGTAGATTAGAAAGTCCATTTATGGTTTGAATTAGGCCTCAAGATAATGAATATTTGAAGTTTGATGAAATGGTAACTTTTTATTTTTTTCAGGGAAATAGAGTTGATCCATGTATATACCTCAAGATTAGTGGAAGTAAGTTTATCTTCCTAATATTGCATGTTGATGATATTTTTGTTGGTTATATATGACTTGGATATGCTCCATGAGACTAAACAATATTTACTTAAGGTTTTTTGAAAAGATCTTGAGGAGGCTTCTTTTGTTCTTGGTACTAAGTTTTGTTGAAATAGGTTTTTTGGAATTTTTTGAATCTTTAAGAAAGACTTACATTGATTGAGTTTTTAGAACTTTTTGGTGTGAAGAATTGTAAGTCTTGTGTGCCTTTGTTGTAAAAGGTGATCAACTCAAATTGAAGCAATATCCTCAAAATGATAAAGAGAGGGATTTTATGAAAGATATACCTTGTGCTAGTGCTGTTAAGAGCCCGTTGTATAATCTAGTATGCACTACACCTGATATCGCTTTTTTGGCAAGAGTTCTTGGTTGATAATAAATCCTAGAAGGGACTATTGTGTTGTTGCTGAAAAGGTAATGAAATACCTTTAAAGGACCAAAAATTATACACTTGTTTATTACAAAGTAGATTATCTAAAGTTGGTTAGATATTCTAATTCTGACTATGTTGGATGCTCAGATGATTGAAAATCTACTTTTGGTATATCTTTATGTTAGCCAGAGGGGCTATGTCTTGGAAGAGTGCAAAATAACAACTTAATGCTTCTTCAACTATGTGAATTTGTTGCTTGTTATAAAGCCTCATCTCATGCTATGTGGTTTATAAACATGATATCTAATTTTGAGAATTATGAATTCTATTACTAGATCTATTAAGATCTATTGTGATAAAAGAGTTACTGTTCTATTCTCAAAGAATAATAAGAATATTGAAGCTTGCAAGTATAAAGATATCAAGTTCTTGATAGTCAGAGATTTTTTCAAAAGTTATGGCATTCATATAGAACGAATTGCTATTGATGACGTGTTAATTGACTCCTTGTTCAATGGTCTTTGACTTATGATTTTGTGAAACATGTTAGTAATATGAGTATTTTACAATATTTTGATGCTATTGTTTAGTGGGAGCTTTATATCATCATGTACTATTGGATGTTTTAATTATTTTTTGTTTTGTTTTGTGTATTAGTGTATTCGTACAATAGCATGTTATTTTATGGTTTACAACATAATTGTGTATTGTTATTACTTACATTCATGTTTTGTTGAGGATCTTATGTTTGGTGTCCATTGCGATAAGATCTCCTATTGAGTTTAATATCTTCATAAGGACATATTTTGGTTGGAGATATATATTATTACCTTTGGCATGTTGATCGTCGTTTTGGGAGGTTAAAAATGATTTTTCCTGTTGCTCATTGAATGCTGTTTTGTGAGGATATGTGCTCTTTCCTCTAGAATGTTGAATGCTATTTTATGAGGATAAGAATAAAAGATTTCTCTTGATTTGAATGCCGATATTGGAGAAATCATGTGGAGGACTGACAAAGAAATAGCACATTTTTATCACATATTGATGCTAGTTTCTTACTACATTGTTATATGTTTGGTCCATGACAATAAGATTGGATGACATTTGTGACTATGGGAAGTCTTATGTCAATATGGAACATTGTGACTGCCATGATCCGATGTTTGACAATCTTGTTGATTTGGATATATGCTCAAGGTGTAATCTTGTGAATTAGAATATTTTAAAATTTTGGCCACATTCTGTTTCCTATTCACCCTAGTAAATACTTTTCTTTAAAAAAATTTGAAAGTAAATAAAACAATTAATGTTGCCCAAGTGGAAGACTGTTGGAAAATTTCTTTTTAAAGTGGGTGCTGTTAATTATTTTTGGTTTTATAAAATAGCCTGAATATCTAGTTCATAAGTTGGCTATGTGATCATATTAGGTTAGACTCACCTCATAATTCCATATGGTTCTTTTGTGCATAGACCCATATATTATGATAAATCCTTTTATTGGTAGAACTATCAGAATTTATTATAAATAGAGCTAGGTCGCCTCTCTTACTCTTCACCTCATAGTTGTTCCTATAAGCATCTGTTAATATTGAGTAGAGCAGGGAGAGGAAGATCTAAACATAGACTAGATGATAGTTACTTCTTCAACAATTTCTTAACAATAATGACTCTAATAGGTACGCGCTTTCGTTATCAATTATATCTTTCAATTTTATAGTGTAAATTCATGTATTGTATACGATCTATATATTGTGCTTACATGAAATCCATATCTATACTCGTCTACTAATTTAAAAGCCAAAGGCCTTGTACCACTTTCCCTACTGCTTTCTTATGAGGCCTCTTTCATGGCACAGGTGTATGATGAAAATTAATATTTGGCCATGTAGATTATGTCATTGTATTGTGTTTAAATAATGGTACATAGAGTCAAGATACCTACAAAGGATATATCCTGTCTATATATGCAACCGAAGATATCTACTCCACATATTTGAACAACTAATTCTATCACTGCCCATATTAAGAAACTAATCTATCAAGATGGCTCTAACAACCTCCTGCAAGTTGAAGGTGAGAAGACCACTAGAAGCTTGTCATATACATCTTAGATTTGGATCAGTGTAAGGATTTTGCGAATATATTAGCCCATTGATCCACGTAAGGAATGTACTGTAACTTGAATGTGCTATCTGTGAGCTTTTTGCACACAAAGTGGACATTAATCTCAATGTGCTTGCGAGTTGATGCATAACAGGGTTGGTCGCCATATATATATAAAATTGTTGATGCCTTTTGTTGAACTCCTAAAAGCAAAAGAACATGAAGAACCCATAAAAATTTTGACGTAAGAGTGGCTAATGCATGATATTTTATCTTGGAACTGGACTTAGACACCGTAGTTTGCATTTTTGAGCTACACAAAATGATATTATGTTCAAGATATAGTGCAAAACCAGAAGCTGATCATCTAGTTTGGACACAGCCTACCCAATCAACACCACCATACCTTGTTAAAGTAAAAAACGAGCATAACTATAGATGCAGACCATGTTGAAGAGTATGCTTGACATAGCAAAGTATTCATTTGGTTGTAGCGAGATGTGTTACTATTAGAGCATGCATATATTTGCAAATTGACTTAACAACATATGACAAGTCTAGAAAGGCCACTGTAATGTATTGCAATGCTCCTATTAATTGTCAATTTTCTATTGAGAAAAACCATTGGAGTGGTTATAGGGTTGGCACCATCTATATTGTACTGTTGAAGTAATTGCAAGACATATTTGGTTTATGTCAAATACAAACTAGTTGAATCCCTAGTGACCTTCATGCCATGGAAAAAGGAAGAGGACCCAAGTCCTTCATATCAAAATTTTGCCCAAGTTGTGAAATAAAGGCATCTAATTCCATTCTTGAGTCACTAGTGATGACGATAGCATCCACATAAATAAGTTGAATAACTACATGCATGGAGATCCTGTAGAGAAATAATGAAGCATTATGATGCGAGTTTGAAAACTTAGAAGATAACAAAAACTTGCTAAATTTATGGTACCAAGCTCAGGGTGCCTGCTTTAAACCATATATTGGTTTTGAAGTTTACACACATAATCTAGATGGTTTGAAGTAGCACATCCTTGTGGTTGGTGCATAAACACAATCTCATCTAAATTGCCACGAAGGGTGTGCTTTTAACATCCAATTGATGCAGGGGCCAATCTTGTGAAATTTTTAATGTACAAACAATTCCAGTATTATCAGGCCATACAACTGAACTTAACGTATCCATACAATCTCGACCTGGTTGTTATGTGTACCCTTGGCAACCGTTTGTGTTTTGTAATGCTCCAATGACCTTTTGCTTGACCTTCTAAACCTATCAATAACTAGTGATGTTCATATCCAAAGTTTTTATTAGAGAATTAAATTATTCTATCATAGCTCACAAATTGCTATCCTTATTTGCTTGAGAAAAACAAGTAGGTTTGATTGCATTTTTGAAATATATGCTACTTTTAGAAAGTGGAAGAGGATATTTTGAATATAGAGAAAATATATGAGAATAATACAAAAGTAAAAAAAACTAGAACTTTATTACTTCTAACTTAAGCATCCACAATTGAAAGCTTTCACCCTTATATATAGGCTATTTTAGGAATCCAAGACTTAATAAGATTTTGGTTTTACCAATAATGTACATATTAAAATAACTAATAAACTAATCCTCAAATGACTAGGATTCAATAACAAATCCAAATCCTAAATCAAGTTTAATTACTAACATCTCCCCTTCAACTTGATTCGATTTTAGTTACTCCAAACCAAGCTCTCAGCTGGATGAACACGTCTCTCTTGAGGGGTTTTGTGAGAATGTCTGGAATCTAATCTTGCGACTTCACACACTCTATCTTTCTTCCTTTTTTCTGGTACATTCCTGAATAAAATGGTAACGTGTATCAATGTGCTTACTTCTTTCATGAAAGACTGGATTTTTTGACAAGGAAGTTGCATACTTGTTATTAATGTGTGTTGATTGGCATGTGCTTGTTGATGTCATTTGCATATATTTTAGGAATCGATTTTTTTCTAGGTGCATTTGTATGGCATATTGTGCATGAATGTTGATAAAGTTTGAATGAGCATGTGCACATTTTTTTGATGCTTAATTGAGTTATTTTGAGTGCTTCTTGAGTATTCATTTTGGTTATTTCGAGTGCTATTCAGTGGTTAGTTTCTGTGTGTCTCATTTTTGCTAGTTTACATTAGCTTTTTATGCCTTTTATTTGCTTTTATTTTAATTAGTGTTAGTTTGATTTTAGTTTCAATTAAAAGTTAATTAGCTACCTTAGATTAGTATAGATAACTAATTAAGATTTAGTAAGTAATTTAGTTAATTTAGTCTAGTTTAGTAAATTAGGATTAGTAGTTAATTCTAGGACATAATTAACAAAAGTTAGAGTTTAGGACACTAAGTTAGGTTAAATTAATTAAGTTAGGTTACTTCGCTAAGTTAGTAGTTATTAGGGTAATTTTTTCTTTTTAAAGAAAAAGAGGTGACACTCCTGGAATTTTATTAATTCAAAATTAAAGATACATCATAGAGGGGGACATATGCCTAACCCTTTATTCTACTCCTAAAGATGCCAGGTTGATAGGTGAACCTGTGTACAATACGCAAATATAATGCAAATGTAGTGCAAAAACCTAATAAGGTAGTACTACTATCCTTACAAAATAAGTAAAAAAGTAAATAAGGTAGTACTACAACCTGTATAACATAATAAAAATCCAAGCTAAATTCTAGAATCTAAAATTGGGAATCATCCACTGGTTGTAGGAACAAAACCTCATAATCTTGGGAAGTTCAAAAACTTGTCAAACACAGTTAACCCACTAGCCTTCACTCATATATTAGCTAAGAAATCTGCTATTCGATTGCCTTCATGCAGAATCTGTAATTGCAACACCAAGTTGCTGCATTAGTTTCCTTGCTTTCAATACCACACGACACAATGCCCAAGCTTCTTCAAGACCATTCATAAGATGAACAGCCCAAAGGGAGTCGAGCTCTACTCGAACACCCTGGATACCCCTAGCTGCACAAATGCATAGACCTTGAACCAACACATGAGGTTCAGCTTTGATGATTGATGCCATGCCCAAGCTCTCAAAAAACCCAAACAAAAAGTTACCTTGCTCATCTCGTACCAGCCCTTCTTCCTCATCTGTATCTGTTAGGATTGTGTGCCCTAAAAACCATTTGTACATGGATATCGAACAAGACATTTGCTCATTGTTCATATTTATGAAACACATATGGGAAACGTGGAGAGGGATAGATAGAGACAAGTAAAAGATAGATAGATACAACCTTGTTTCCATGCAGTTCACAAATGCCAACGGTAGTCCAATGATCTACTCCTCTACTCCTTAATAAAAAGCATTAACACTCAAACAAACAAAGAGAAGATTAGTAGTCTATACAATGCGAGTCCACATTGGCATTTAAAAAAATAAGTAAGGATGTATGCAAGGGTATAGGATTGATGCACAAATAATGAAATGGGGCAAAATTAAGTAAGAGAGCAAATATCTAACCTACTAAGAATGCAAACAAAGTATAACCTAAACTATTAAAAGACAAACAAAGGAAAAATAAACAAAAGCAATCCAATCTACTATATGCAAAGCAAGATTAAGTAAAACAAAACTAAGCTACTATATACAAGATGAAAAAGAAGTAAATACAAGAAGAAAAAAATATATATAAACAAGCCTAAGGTGCCTCCCAATAGCGCTGGATTTAACACCCCCAGTCGGGCGCCATTGTTAGAGTAAAACATGTTTAATGTTATGTGGCACAAATTGTTAGATAATTAGTGAAGCACAGAAGGTAGAGGGAAAGGGATAATGTAATAAATAATAGGGCAAAGAATGAATAATGCAAGCCCTTCCTAAAATGTCCCATCCCAAAGTGTGAAAAATAGATATACACTCAAATGTGGTAGGGACCATGGAACAATGCAACAATCATGCTCCCACTTGCTTACTAACTAACCACCTTATGGGCTTCTTCTCATGATCTTGGGCTAAAAACAGACCTTCCCCATGAATCAATGAAAAGTCAGATGCATAAAGAATGCGAGGACTATGTACAAACCCTACATGGACATGCTCAAAATAGGAAGTCACAAAAATGTGTTCTTTAGAAGGAGACATAACGGGAGGAGAGGAGGAATAATTACATGGAGTGATATTAACTAGAGGAGTTGAATGAATAGATTTGGAGGAAGAGGAATTAGGACTAAGAATGGTGTGCTCAAAAGGGGAATAAGAGTCATCTAAAAGTTCTCAAATTTCTCTATTTCTTCTCAAACATTACACTTGGGGGAAAAACTATGCTTTCTCTAATAGATGGCCCCAAATCAACACTTACTAAGAGCTCGTCAAACTACTTCAATTCATCACTAACGCTTAACTCAAAGTCTTGCTCCAAGACCTCCTCTAATAGGGTTGATTCACACATGGGTAGATAGGAAGAATGGGACTTAACAGATTTCTCATCATGCAAACATGGATGCTTGAGGGAGGTGTGCACACTAAACTCCCTAAAGGTGGACTCGAAACGCAATTAAGTACTTAAAACTTCAAGATCATCCTCCAAATGTATTTAAGAAGTGGGAAGGGAAGGAATAATGAGTTCACATGACTCAATGAAAAGCAATGAAAACACGAGAGGATAGGGTGCCACTTTCTCTAATACATGCCCAGAATCACCATCTAGCACTAAGGCACTATTAGGCTCATCTTCTTCCTCACTGCAAGATGTAAACTCTCCATCAACCTCCCTCTCTATCTCTTTCTTCCAAACATCATCATTTTCATCATTATTCTCCTCATCCATAGGTCTTCCTCCTATCCCTTCAACCTGGTCTAAAGGTATATCAATTCCCTTACTCATGGGTCATTCATTCTCAACTTCCCTACTCAAGCACTTGACTATTTCAGATACTTGTTCGGTTGTCACCTTTAGACTCTTATGGTTCAAATGAATTAGGGATCGGAAATATTCTAACTTTTCATCTTCATACTAGAGAGACCTAAGAGGAGAGAGTTCACCCAAATGGAAATGGTAATCATTTTGAGGATAACAATCAAAAAACTCAGGAGAAGAGTAAGTGGAAAAAGATGGTGTGAAAGACGGACTCTCAAAATAAGGAAGTGGGCAAAATGAAGAGTCATCTTGATCCCAAGACAAATGTGCATGATGTGGCTTCTTATAATCATGATAACAAGATGTAGATGCATGAACGGGCACATGATTACTAAGGGCACTATTAGGCTTCGCAAGAAAAGCAGGACAAGAATCAAAGTCATGGTCACCATTTTCATAAAGATCACAAAAATAAAAATATGACTCCTTATAATCATGATAGCTAGATGGGATGCATAAATGGATGCTTGACTATAGGGGCCATGACTTGCATTAACCTAATATTAGGGATCCATATGCGAGGGGACAACAAATAGTTTAATGCTTGCAACTACCACATAGAACACAAGCATTGGGAATATATAGGTGGAGTGGGGAAGAGGATACAAGAGACCACCAAGAAGGATTGGAATTATCCACACTCAATTATAAAAAAAAATGGATTTTTGAAATTTTTTATTTTTTTGGATTTTCAAAAGTTTTCAATTTTTTTGTCATTTACAAATAAAGGAAAGTAGGTAAAGATAGGGCACACACAAGTAACCAATCACAAACATAAAAACACATAGAGAACTAATACCGTTCTTCCCCAACAACGGTGACAAAAACTTGATGTTGTTTTAACCTGCAAGTGCACGAATTGTTCATGGTATAGTGGATTCTAGTGCAGGTATTGTCTCCCCCAGGGAGTCTACCTAAGTTTGGTCAATATGTGCTCAGTGCCTAAAACTAGCTACGTGCACCTGTATGCTTTCTTTACGAATAAAGGGACCTCGAGCTAAGGAAAATAAATCTAAGATAACCTAATTTAATAGAGGAACCTAGGGTGCCAAATTGAGGAAAGAAAGCTCTTCAATATGGAAGGGGATCTAGGATAATTACAGTGCAATGAGACTCGGGCTATAAAAACGATTCGGTCTATCTATGGCTTAATTATTCTTTTAGAAGCCTTAGCTAACTAACCCTATTATCAACTAGGACTTAGTGCGGGTCTATCTCTAGGTAGATCTTCATAGAGTGTAGCTTGGTCCATATGACCTAATGTTTTAGGGCAGAGTTAACTAGGTTCTCTTTAGTGCTGATTAATGTCTTACTCGAGAGAGTAACCTATTAGTATTGTTTCAGACTAGAGATTAGAATCCTAGAACATTAACTAGTGCCAGTTCGAACTAGAGGTATACTCTTACCATAATAAGTCATCTATTTAGCATATTAATCAGCCACTTTAGTGACAAATAAGGCTTATGCCATTTTCATGGATTAAGGCTAAGATGAGACCACTATTTATATCATTTAATCACAAAAGAACATATGCATCTTCAGTTAGGTATTTTAGCGAACACAGACATGTTTGCTTATCAAAATACATAGACATATTGATTCATGTCATTAATCAATGTAAAGAAGTGATTTTCAATTCTTTTGTGGTTTTCAAATAAGGGAAAGCAAATAAAGATAGGGTACATAGTGTTTCTTTTGAGTACAAGCTCTAAAGACCCACAAGTGCACGGATCGTGTAGTAAAGTGTACGCAAGTGCGGGGTCAATTCCACAGGAAGGCTATGTTGTGGGATGGATTCTATGTGTGTGTTCTAGAGTATGCCTAAAAAAAGAAACCTAAACTAACTATTTTCTTGGTGTTTTTGGATGATCGGAAGCTCTAGCTAAAGAAAATTAAACAAAACTATGGGAATGGAAAGTGGGGAACAAGCTAATCTAGAGGCAACTAGCAAATGCAAAGGTGTTAAGGTAACTTCAACTTATGAATGGGTGATTCTATACTCAGATGCTATCGGATTAAAGGATGATGGCTTACTTTAGTAATTGCTCTTCACTAGGTTGCTGAATTAGTATCTTAATTTTCACCTAGGACTCGGTGCGGGTCCGTCCCTAGGCGATGCCTCCTAGTACTATGGCGTGGTCCTTATGACCTAGGGCCTTAAGAGTGACCAATTAGCTTCCTATGTGACTTAGAATGAACCTACCCTAGTACCTAAACCATTGGCTAGATTTAAAGCCAAGACTTACTGTCGCTAAGGTCAATTAATCCTATCCTGAAACCTATTGGCTAGATTTAAAGCCAAAGGAGACTCGGCCTAGACTAGCCCTAAATTACTTGCTGTCATTCTAAGGTCACTACAGTAGGTGGTGTGTCTTTCAAGTGTAAGCTCTAAAAGACCCGCAAGCATACGGATCGTGCAATATAGCGTGTACCAGTGCGGGTGTCGAACCACAGGGAGGCGTGAATAATGTGGGTGAATGTGTTCTAGAAAGTGCCAAAAAGAAAGATCTAAACTAGACATATTTTTTGGGGTTTTGGATTATCGGGAGCTCTAGGTAAAGGAAATAAAACTAAACTATGAATATGAAAAATGGGAACTCAAGTTGGTCAAGAGGGAACTAACAATTGAGAAGGGGTTAGGATGACTTCGACTTATGAATGGGTAATTCTATACTCAAATGCTATGGGATGAAGGGATGATGGCTAACTATCATGAGTGCTCTTAACTAGGTTGCTAGTTAGTGTCCTAATTTCCCCCTAGGACTCAGTGCGGGTCTGTCCCTAGGCGGCGCCTCCTAGAGCTACGGTGTGGTCTTTATGACCTAGGGCCTCAAGAGTGACTAACTAACTTCCTAGGTGACTTAGAATGAACCTACCTTAGTACCTAAACCTTTGGTTGGATTTAAAGCCAAGACCTAGTGTTGCTAAGGTCAGCTAAACCTATCCAGACACCTTGTGGCTGGATTTAAAGCCAAAAGAGACTCGGTCTAGACTAGCCCTAAATTACACTTCATCATTCTAAGGTCACTACAGTAGGATTTGACTTGCTAGTGCGTTCATATCTGTTCAAGGCCAAGGTGCTCGTGAATAATGGAACCTCTTCAACTACCAACATCGTCATGTTCAACTCACACCATTAGAAGCAATTAACAACCAACATGTATGCTTTATTGAAGTTATACTCATTTCTAGGCATGCAAATATACATATAGACATGAATATAAGCATTACCCACTTCATAGCATTCACATATAAACACATAGACATGATTATAACATGGATTAGATGTGTTTAGTGACAAATAAACTTCAATTTATACACATGTTACTCATCTAGGCATTTTATCAAACACTTAGACATGAATGAGAAAATACCCATTTGACCAAGAGAATTCAAAACATGTATATATCTATATTCATCCATCACATCCCATATCATAAGAGTATATAGTTAACCCATTACATAAGTTAAATCACCCTACACAAATCTACTCAATCATAATAGGAAATAGAATGAAAGAGAGATAATGAAGCTTTCCTTTCATCTTAGCTAAACTTGTACAAAGCTTTTGAGCAAACTTGATTCCAAATGTTTGAACCCTTCAAATCAAGTTTGGCTCTTAGTGAGAAATGTGTGAAAAGTGTGTGTGAAGTGGGTGGGATCTAGGGTTAAGTGTGTGAGAATTTTAGGTGTGAAGTGTGTGTTAATCTTCCCAAAAAGTCCTCTTTTTTCTGCAGAATCGGGCCCTATTTATATGTTTTCAGCATATTGCTGGTCGACCGTCTAGGTCGATCGGCTTCTGAACCTAGCTCGACCGACTTTTTAATGATGCTCTCTGGACTGGCCGGTCGACCGGCTCTGGAGGGGTGGTCGTCCGGCTATTTTTGGCACTTCTCTGGAGTGGCCGGTCAACCTAGCCAGTCGACCGGCTCTTTTTCCTTGGTCGTCCGGCTAACTTTCTTCCTCCATTCTTTGTCTTTTCGGCCTCCGGTCTTCTCTCTTAGACTCGTGCATTTCGCATCTTCATCACCTTTCATCATCCACTCTCGATCTTAACCCAAAGTTCACCTAAATGATTGAAACCAAACAATTAGTGTAGCAATTTGTCTCTTAAACTCGATATGTCCATTTGTTTATGCTTAAGCCTATTCTTATCAAAAGCACTACACTAATGCATCATTATGAGCACTGAACACCTCTAAAATATAGGTAAATGACAATGCAAACACACACAAAAACACAACACATCAACACCCCCAAACCTTCTCCTTGTTTGTCCTCAAGTAAGCCCAATCTTAAATTTTATCTCTAAAGCCGATACAATGGATTGCCTAAAGGATTGACTCTCTATCAAAGTTAGTCTAAGAAGTATAAAGGGGGCATTCCTATTGTGGAGAGATCCCCAAATCTCTTTGGATCCTCCCTCTACTCATAAGGGGTCTCGTTTCTCATAGGAATTTCCCGAGTAGCCAATCCACCACAAGCCTAGGATTCTAACTCACGCACTCGGGATGTTGATATTTCGTGGTCCCTCAACTAAAATTGCCTCCCTAACCTGCACCAACCCTCAAAGACAAGAAGAGAGAATATACAAACACAATGGCTTATAAAAAGCCTTATTCAGGTATCTACAACGATGATAACTTGTGCTAAGTTGACATTGTGTCACTTATGCACTTATTCACTAACTTTTTGGTGCCTTTGGCTTTTCCTCTTTTTCACTTAATTTTTTTTTAAATATATATTTTTGCACCTTTTTACCTTTTTCATTTTTTTTTGAACTTTTAATGCTTTGTATTGTACTCACAAAAAGAAAGAAAAAGAAAGGCTTAGGCACATCAACAAGAACCAATCAAGGAAGGGGCACTCATATTAACAACCCTTTTCCAACACTCTTTCCTACCAAGCTATGGGGTGGCTACAAGGGTTATTCTTTCAAGGTTCTCACTCCCCACAACTTTGAAGGGCATCCCCTCGAAGACATAGTTTTCAAACCACTCTATTCATTTCCCCACAATGCCTCTCATCTTCATAAATCAATATAGTCAATCACAAAAGCCAACACAATGATCAACAAAGAAATAAATGACTCTCTATGCATCAAAATTGAAAAATTTTCACCATTTTTAAACACAGAATGCAATCTACCCTAAGCTAGATATATAACAAGAAAACCAAACTCCCACACCCCCAAACCTAGACTTTGCTTTTCCTCAAGCAAAAGGATCAAAACACAAAAACAAGCAAATCGTCATTACAAAACAAGTAAGGGTGGTGGGGATAGGGTGTAAACATAGGGAACAAGTGGAGAAAGGATAGATACAACCTTGCATTTTTTTCAAAGATTTCCATGCCAATGATAAATCACCATTCTACTAATCCTGTGACTCACAATTCATAAACACTCACAAAGAAAACAAGATTAGTAGCATTACCTATGTATACTTGCATTGGCATGTGCAATAATGAGCAATGGTGTATCTTATAGGACAAAGGATTTGGATTCAACACTTTGGTTTGGGTGTAAGAAAGATAAAAGAAAGAAAATAAAAAGAAAAGAAAGTGAAACAAATGAAAAATTGCAAAATTGAACCTAGGTTGCCTCCTAGTAGCGCTAACCACCATGCCGTCAGCCAGGCAAACACCAATTCATCTTCAACTTCCATAGATGGGATCCTGAAGCATTAAAACCTCTACACGAGCCATGTTCGGATCATATGCGTGCTTCAGGCGTTACCCATTCACCGTCAACTCTCGGTCATCCTTCAAGTCTTTAATCTTGACTGCTCCGGAAGGATAGGCCACCATCACCTCATATGGACCATCCCATCTTGTCTTAAGCTTACCTGGAAAGTGTTTCAATCGTGAGTTAAACAACCAAACTTTATCAAAAGGAGAGAATGATTTCTTAATAATGTGTTTATCATGAATTTTCTTCATCCTATCCTTATAAAGTTTAGCGTTCTCATACGCTTCGAATCTCAGCTCTTCCAATTCTGCTAGGTCTAGCTTTCTTTTCTCACCCGCTCTTGCCAAGTCAAAATTTAGGGCTTTGATTGCCCAATAAGCTCTATGCTTTAGTTCTACTGGCAAGTGACAAGCTTTACCATAAACCAATCTATATGGAGACATACCAATGGGAGTCTTAAAGGTGGTATGGTAGGCCCACAAAGCATCATTTAGCCTAATAGACCAATCTCTCCTATCGGGCCTAATTGTTTCCTCTAAAATGTGCTTGATCTCCCTATTGGACACCTCTACTTGTCCACTAGTTTGCGGGTGATAAGGAGTGGCTACCTTATGGGTGATCGAATATCTTCTTAATAAAGCCTCTAAAGTCCTATGACGAAAATGCAAACCCCCATCACTAATTAAGACCCTAGGGATTCAAAATCTAGAGAAAATGTTTTCCCTAATGAACTTAACCACTACCTTATGGTCATTAGTGCGTGTGGGAATTGCTTCAACCCATTTTGACACATAATCAACGGCCACTAAAATGTATTAGTACCCAAAGGAAGGTGGAAATGGATCCATGAAATCTATACCCCAAACATCAAACAATTCACAAGGAAAAATAGGGGATAAAGGCATCATGTTTCTCCTAGAGATGGACCCAGATTGTTGACATCTAAAGCACTTCTTACAATATTCTTGGGCATCCCTAAAGAGAGTGGGCCGAAATAGTCCACTTTGCAAGACCTTCGCGGCAGTCTTCTTCCCACTAAAATGACCTCTACACCCCTCATCATGACACATATTCAAAACATTCTCAAACTCGTCCTCAGGCACACACCGACGAATCATTTGATCCGCATACACTTTGAAGAGAAAGGGATCTTCCCAAAAGAAATGCCTAACTTGTGCTAGGAACCTATCTTTTTCTCTCTTTTCCCAATGGGAAGGAAAATGCCCTGTGGCAAGATAATTGACAACATGAGCAAACCAAGGTGTATGATGAGAGACGGTAAACAATTGCTCATGGGGGAATGAATCATGAAAAGGAGATGGATCACTAGAAAACTTGCTAACAAGACGGGAAAGATGATCTGCAACTAAATTTTCTCTACCCTTCTTATCCCGGATTTCTATGTCAAACTCTTGAAGGAGGAGCAACCACCTAATCAAGTGGGGCTTAGATTCTTTCTTTGACAACAAATACTTCAATGTCACATGATCGATGTAGACAATCACTTTGGAACCTAGGATGTATGACCTAAACTTGTCAAGGGAGAAAACTATTGCTAGAAGCTCTTTTTCCGTAGTGGTATAATTCTTTTGTGCTTCATCAAGAGTCTTGCTAGCATAGTACACAACATGGGGATGTAGACAATAAGGATTTAAGCCTATTGAAAGCTTTAACACATTCATCATCAAAGTCAAAAGGGACATCTTGTGCTAGGAGCCTAGACGAAGGGCGTGTAATGTGACTAAAATCCTTAATGAATCTACGGTAAAATCCTACATGCCCTGGAAAAGATCTAACATCCTTGACACACTTAGAGACAGGCAACTTTTCAATTAATTCTACCTTGGCTGGGTCAACTTGAATTCCACTAGATGATACAACATGACCCAACACTATCCCTTGTTGCACCATGAAGTCGGATTTCTCCCAACTTAACACTAGATTCTTCTTTACACATCGGTCTAAGACTAAAAAGAGATGACTCAAGCACTCATCAAAGCTATCTCCAAAGACTGAGAAATCATCCATGAAAATCTCTAAATGCCTCTCAATCATGTCACTAAAAATGACCATCATACATCTCTAAAAAGTTGCTAGGGCATTACAAAGACTGAAGGGCATTCTCCTATAAGCAAAAATGCCATAGAAACAAGTAAAGGTGGTTTTCTCCTGGTCCTCGGGAAATACAGGGAACTGATTATAACCTGAATAGCCATCTAGAAAACAATAGTAGCTATGCCCAGCTACTCTATCTAAGATCTGGTCTAAAAAAGGTAATGGGAAATGATCCTTCCTAGTTTTGGAGTTGAGCTTCCTATAGTCAATACAAACTCTCCATCCCGTGGGAGTACGTGTAGGGATAAGCTCTCGTCTCTCATTCTCAACAACCATGATCCCGGACTTCTTAGGGATAACTTGGACCGAGCTAACCCACTCACTATTGGAGATCGGATAAATAATGCCTGCATCTAAAAGCTTAATGATATTTTTCTTAACTACTTCGCTCATGTGTGGGTATAGCATCCTTTGCATTTCCCTAGAAGGAATGGCTCCATCCTCAAGGTGAATACGATGCATGCAAACCGAAGGGTCTATACATCTCAAATCATCAATTTTGCACCCTATAGCCTTCTTATGTTTCCTAAGGACCTCTAAGAGACGCTCCTCATACTCACTAGAAAGATCGGAAGCTATGATGACCGGAAAGGTCTCACTAGGGGCTAGGAATGCATATTTCAAATCATTGGGAAGGGGTTTAAGCTCTAAAGAAGGGCTAGGCTCAACCAAGGGGGACTTAACCTCAATATTATCAATGGGGACATCACTAGAAATGAGACTAGAAGGATTAACCTTAATTGATTTATTAGTCAAATGGCTCTCAATCAAGGAAGTAGAAGCTACACATTTCCACTCTAAGGTCTCCAAATCAAAATTAGACATCAATTCCTCAAATGTCTTCAATTCTTCTCCATCGGTCATAGTCTTCTCTATAAGATCCTCAATGCAAAAATCAATCACATCCACCCCAAAGCACTCTTCTCCATCCTCTTCTCCTATACTAGCCCTATTCACTGCATCGGTAACCTTCATAGTGGATCTCAGATTCCCAAATTTCATCTCCAATAGCCCCGACCTACAATGGATAATGGCATCTACGGTGGCAAGAAAGGGGCGACCTAGAAGAATGGGTGTAAAGTATTTAGAGTCATGTCTCGAATCCATATCTAACACTATGAAGTCAATAGGGTACACAAACTCACCTACCTGAACCATAACGTCCTCTATCACACCCCTAGGTCTATGCTCAGACCTATCAGCTAGCTGAAGAGTAACAAGTGTAGGAGACAACTCACCTAGACCTAGCTACTGATAGATAGAGTAGGGAATAAGATTCACACTAGATCTTAAATCTAACAAGGCATGATCAATCTGGGTCTCACGGATCCTACAAGGAATGGTGAAGGCTTCGGGGTCACTTATCTTGGGCGAAAGGCCCGAAGTACAAATATTACTCATATTCTCCGTAAGCCTCACCTTCTTAGGAATGTTCGATGACCTACGTTTCCATGTACAAAGATCCTTAAAGAACTTAGAATAAGAGGGGATGGAAAGGATCGCATCTATCAAAGGAAGATTGACCTTAAGGTCCTTAAGATGCTCTAAAACCTTGAAAAACCTAGAATCCTCACTAGTTGTAGGCCTCTCTAAGGCAGATGGAAAAGGAACTCTAGGCTCTACACCTCTAGATACATGGGAGTCATCAATAGGCTCTTTTCCCTCCCGATGTGGGCGGGAAGTATTACTCTCTCCATGATCTCTAATGGGCTCATTTCTTTCAACAGGACCTTCTCTAAAATTTCCCTCAACAGGGCTACAATGTGGTGCTCTAGACTTGGAAGGACCACTAGGTGCGGCACTACAAAGTCAACTCCTACCCTATTATCCACTACCCGACCGCTCCTAAGAGTGGTACGGCCTTAGCCTAGGCCTGAGGAGGATAAGTGGTATCGGTAGAGGAACAGGACTGGACTCTAGGGTTCACTTCCAGCTGAGAAGGCAATTTCCCTGGGTCTCTAGCGCTCAATTGACTAGGAATCTGTCCTAACTGTGACTTAAACCTAGTCATTTGCTGCCTATAGCTAGCCATTTCTTGCCTATTATCAGCTAACTCCTGTTGCTGACTAGCTAATGCCTGCTGCTGATTCTGAATAAACTGCATTAACTTCATCACGTCATTAATAGGAGTTTGGCTACTAGAAGGAGCAGGTAAAGCTTGAGGTTGAGGAACACTAGTGAGACGGGGTTGATTAACATGATAGAAACCTGGGGAATATTGAGGACGGGCTCACTGCTGAGGTGAAACCTGAGGATGTGAACTAGAATCATACTGGCCTTGTCTCCAAGAAAATTTTGGGTTGTCCCTCCAACCCGGAATATATGTGTTCGAGTATGGGTTGTACTCACGAGAATAACCTTGTGTTGCACACACTTGCTCTTTCAAGAATTTAGGAAATTGGGATGCTAAAGGGCAAGCTATGGTCTCATGAGATGACTCGGAGCACAATGCACAAACTTCAACAACTAAAGGGGCGGAAGAAGAAACTAAAGAACTAGTCCTATGACCTTGGGATGAAATGGACAAAGAAATGAATTGATCTAGCTTATTCGTCAAAGCCTCAACCTTAGTGGGTAAGTCTAAAGAAACTCCAACCTCACTAACACTTCTCTTGTTACCTCCCCGACTAGACCTTTCCATTGCAAAATTTTGAAAAGAATTTTCAGCCATCATTTCTATTTTCTCCCATGCCTCGATCGGTCTCAAAATATAGAAGCCACCATTGGAGGCGACATTGACCATCATCCTATTTTGTTCATTTAAGCCTCGAAAGAAGTATTGCATTAGGTCATGATTGCTGTACTCGTGGTGTGGACATTGTCTAAGAAGATCCTTGAACCTCTCCCAAGCCTCATGAAAGATTCTAGGTCATGTTGGGAGAAAGTCATAATGGCGGTCCTAAGGTCGGCCGTCTTGGCCATGGGATAAAATTTTTGAAAGAACTTAGATTGAAGCTTAGCCCATGTAGTAATGCAACCGTTAGGTAAGGAGTGCAACCAAGTTCTAGCCTTGTCCTTAAGAGAGAAAGGAAACAATCTTAGATGTATGACCTCTTGAGAGACATTGGGGACATGGAAAGTAAAACTCATCTCAACAAAATCAGTGATATGATCTAGAGAACTCTCATTGCTTCTCCCGTAGAAGGAGGGAAGCATAGCCAACATATTAGGCTTAATCTCAAAGTTCGTTTCCCCCAAACCCTGAATTTGAATATCCAAATTAGGCTCAAAGGCTTCTGGAAGAAATAATTGCCTAAGAGTATGTTCCTCATCTATGGGCGGGTCTGGTCTACGGGGCTCTCATCTAAAATGATCTTGGGCTTGATGCCCAATGTGATCATGAGGTGGAATGGAATTCATTGAGGGATTGGGAGGATTAGGAGGATGATTGGGATCGGCCATCTCCTCAAGAGGATCTTCTAAGTTCCTAAAATATCTAGCAATTCTATCAGGTTCGGGATTAAGAGGAACTAGGGGATTTCTAAGGGATCTCCTACCAAGCATGCACAATCTATCATAACTCCGGCCACTTCAACCCCCGAAAACTTCAATATTCCTAAAACTACAGCAAATAAACCACAATCCTAGTACTAAAAATAAAGACAAAAGTTGAAATAAATAAGCAAGGATCAAAGCAAGATAATATAAACAATAAACAAGATAAGCAAAAACTAAATAAACTATAAAGGAAGAGCAAGAAAGTAAGAAAAGCAACTACCAAAACACACAAACAAAGAATACAAATCACCATGCCACCCCGGCAACGGCGCGAAGAACTAGGTGCATCTTTCAAGTGCAAGCTCTAAAAGACCCGCAAGCTTATGGATCGTGCAATACAGCATGTACAACTGCGGGTGTCGAACCACAGGGAGGCGTGAATAATGTGGGTGAATGTGTTCTAGAAAGTGCCAAAAAGAAAGATCTAAACTAGACATATTTTTTGGGGTTTTGGATTATCGGGAGCTTTAGGTAAAGGAAATAAAACTAAACTATGAATATGAAAAATGGGAACACAAGTTGGTCAATAGGGAACTAACAATTGAGAAGGGGTTAGGGTGACTTCGACTTATGAATGGGTAATTCTATACTCAAATGTTATGGGATTAAGGGATGATGGCTAACTATCATGAGTGCTCTTAACTAGGTTGCTAGTTAGCATCCTAATTTCCCCCTAGGACTTGGTGCGGGTTTGTCCCTAAGCGGCGCCTCCTAGAGCTACGGCGTGGTCCTTATGACCTAGGGCCTTAAGAGTGACTAACTAACTTCCTAGGATCTATACCTCTTTAATCATCAATTTTTCACCCTATAGCCTTCCTATATTTCCTAAGAACCTCTAAGAGATGCTCCTCATGCTCTTTAGAAAGATCAGAAGCTATGATAACCGGAAGGGTCCCACTAAGGCCTAGGAATGTATACTTCAAATGGTTGGGAAAGGGTTTGAGCTCTAAAGATGGGTTAGGCTCAACCAAGGGGGACTCAACCTCAACATCGTCGATGCAAACATCACTAGAATCAAGAGTAGAAGGAAAAACCTCAAGTGACTTATCAATCAAAGAACTCTCAACTAAGGAGGTAGAAGCTACATATTTCCACTCTAAGGTCTCCAAATTGAAGCTAGACGACAATTTCTACTGAGCAAACAAAAACTATCCTAACTCCTGTCACTTTAACCCCCCAAAAACTTCAATAATCCTAAAACTACAACAAATAAGACACAATCCTAGAAAGTCTACTAAAAATAAAAACAAGACCAACTAATAAAGCTTAACAAGCAAGCAAGCTAAGTACAGAAAATAAACTCAAAGTTAAAAAGGAAACAAAAACAAAGATAGATAAGCAAGTACCAAAGTAAGATAATATAAACAAGAAGCAAGATAATAAAAAAAATAAACAAACTATAAAGAAAAAGCAAGGAAAACAAATAAAGCAACTACCAAAACACACAAGCAAAGAATGCAAACCACCGTACCTTCCCAACAATAGCATCAAGAACTTGATGTGTCCTTGAAGGTGCAAGCCCTAAAAGACCCACAAGCATACGTAACTCTTGAATGACACATGCAGACATAGAGACCAAGCTAATTAGCCTCCCTATGGCGACAATCCTGTCCTTATGCACACACTATACTAGACACGATCTGTACGCTTGCGGGTATTTAACTTAATGCAATTTGACTTTAATTTTTCCACACCTCCGAGTGTACATCATTCATCATCATAAAGTGATGAACAACAAAATTTTCATGGCAAGAAAATCATGTACAGAAAATACTTGTAGATGGAGACTTGGCACGTACTTAAATTCTTGAACTTCTCGATCACAAAGTTTGGTATAAGTTTCTGCCTCTTAAGTGTGATGACTGTGATGGTATTATTTTTGAATTTTATACTAATGTGCATAAAAGATCACCTAAGGGTGTTGCTGTAAAATCAACTATCAATGGTATTGATTTTGTCTTAACTGAGGCAAAATTGAATACTATATTTAACTTGCTTGTTAATGGAAGCATCAACATTAACCAAAGGGTTGGTCTAGAGGGAAAGATGATATTGTTGATGCTGCTGTTAAGTTTATATGAGAAGGAATAGATGATAACCCTATAGCCTAAACCATAACCTTTTAGTATGGAATTAAATGCAAAGAGAAGAATTATGGCGAATGATGTGTTGTGCTTTTGTGTGTGTTTGCGCTGTTATTTGCCCATGATTAAAAGGTGTTAAGTGTTCACGAAGATGCATTAGCGTAGTTCTTATGATAAGAATAAGCTTAAGCATAAACAATTGTACATATTGAGTTTAAGAGACAAATTGCTACACTAATTGCTTGTTTTTAATGATTTAGTTAAACTTTGGGTCAAGATTGAGAATGGACATTCATGGGTGATGAAGATAGGAGATGCACGAGTCAAAGATAGAAGATTGAAGGCCGAAAAGACAAAGAATAGGGGAAGAAAGTCAGCTGAATGACCTAGAAGAAGGAGCCGGTCGATCAGCCACTCTAGAGAGATGCTTAAAATAGCCAGACAACCACCCCTCCAAAGTCGGTCAACTGGCTAGGTCGACTAGCCGGTCAACTGGCTAGGGCGACTGACTAGTCCAGGGAGCATCATCAAAAAGGCGGTCGAGCTAAGCAGAGTGTAAATGCTTATATAAAAACCTGATTTTCAGACTTAAAAAGAAGGAATTTTTTGGGAGGAATTTTCAGAGACCCAACACACACCCATCACACACACACAATAAAAACCCTAGTCTCACCACCTCTCACATACTCACAATCACACATTTTATCACTTAGAAGTAAGTGGATATAGAGGGTTTTAGACGTTTGGATTCAAGTTTGCTCAAAAGCTTTGTACAAGACTAGCTAGGATGAAAGGGAACCTTCATAATCTCTCTTTCATTCTATCTCTTATTATGATTGAGTAGACTTGTGTAGGGTGATTTAGCTTATGTAATGGGTTAACTATATACTCTTATAATATGGGATTTGATGGTTGAATATATACATGTTTTGATTTTCTTGTGCAAATGGTTATTTTCTCATTCATGTCTAAGTGTTTGATAAAATGCCTAGATGAGTAGTATGTGTATAAATTGAAGTCTATTTATTATTAAACACATCTAATCCATGCTATAATCATGTCTATGTGTTTATATATGGATGCTATGAAGTGGATAATGCTTATATTCATGTCTGTATGTATATTTGCATGCCTAGTCGTGAATATGACTTCAATAATGCATACATGTTGGTTGTTAATCACTTCCAATGGTGTAATCTGGGCACGACGATATTTGGTAGTTGAATAGATCCCATTATTCATGAACACCTTGGCCAAGAACATGTATGAAGGTGCTAGCAAGTCAAATCCCGTTGTAGTGACCTTAGAATGACGGCAAGGCAAGCCTAGGCCGAGTCTCATTTGGCTTTAAATCCAGCCAATAGGATTTAGGATAGGATTAGTAGACCTTAGCGACACTAAGTCTTGGCTTTAAATCTAGCCAATGGTTTAGATACTAGGGTAGGTTTATTCTAAGTGACCTAGGAATCTAATTGGTCACTCTTAAGGCCTTAGGTCATAAGGACCACACCGTAGCTCTAGGAGGTGCCGCCTAGGGTCGAACCCGTACCGAGTCCTAGAGGGAAATTAAGACACTAATTTAGCAACCTAGTTAAGAGTAATTGCTAAAGTAAGCCATCATCCTTTAATCCCATAGCATCTGAGTATAGGATCACCCATTCATAAGTTGAAGTCACCCTAACACCTTTGCATTTATTAGTTCCCTCTAGATTAGGTTGTTCCCCACTTTCCATTCCCATAGTTTTAGTTTAATTTTCCTTAGCTAGAGCTCCCAATCATCCAAAAACACCAAAAAAATAATTAGTTTAGGTTTTTTTTAGGCACACTCTAGAACACACACATAGAATACATCCCACAACATAGCCTCCCTATGGAATCGACCCCGCACTTGCATAGACTTTACTACACTGATCCGTCCGCTTACGGGTCTTTAGAGCTTGCACTCAAAAGACACACCAAGCTCTTGGCGTCGTTGCTGGAGAGGCATGGTGGCTTGTATTCCTTGTTTATGTGTTTTGGAAGTTGCTTTGTTCCTTTTCTCTGCTTTTTCTTTATAGTTTGTTTAGTTTGTGCTTATCTTGCTTCTTGTTTATATCATCGTATTTTGGTAGTTGTTTATTTATTCTTGTTTTCATTTTTAATAGATTTTCCAGGATTGTGGTCTATTTTCTATAGTTTTAGGAATATTGAAGTTTTCGAGGGTTGAAATGGCCGAAGTTAGCATAGTTTGTGCGTGCTTGGTAGGAGTCCCTTAGACATCCCCTAATTCCTCTTAATCCAGAACCCAATAGAATTGCAAGACATTTTAAGAACTTAAGAGATCTTCTTAAGGAGATGGCCGATCCCAATCATCCTCCTAATCTTCCTATTCCCCTAATGAATCCCATTCCACCTTATGATCACCAGGGGCATCAAGCCCAAGATCATTTTCGACAAGAGCCCCATAGACTGGATCTACCTATAGATGAGAAGCCTACTCTTAGGCCCATAGACTGGATCCACCTATAGATGAGAAGCCTACTCTTAGGCAATTCTTTCTCCCCAAAGCCTTTGAGCCTAATTTGTCTATTCAAATTCTGGGTTTAGGGGAAACGAACTTCGAGATTAAGCCTAATATGTTAGCCATGCTTCCTTCCTTCTACTGGAGAAGCAATGAGAGTCCTCTAGAGCATGTTACTGATTGTTGAGATGAGTTCCACTCTCTATGTCCCCAATGTCTCCGAAGAGGTCATATGTCTAAGATTGTCTCCTTTATCTCTTAAGGATAAGGCTAGGGCTTGGTTGCATTCCTTTCCAAATGGTTGCATCATTACATGGGCTGAGCTTCAACATAAGTTCTTTCAAAAATTTTATTCCATGGCCAAGACAGCCGACCTTAGGACCGCTATTAAGACTTTCTCCCAACATGATCTAGAATTCTTTCATAAGCCCTGGCAGAGGTTCAACGACCTTTTTAGATAATGTCCACACCACAGGTATGGCAATCATGACCTATTGCAAATATTTCTTTGAAGGCTTAAATGAACAAAATAGGATGATGGTCAATGCCGCCTCCGGTGGTGGTTTCTATCTTTTGCGACCGACTGAGGAATGGGAGAAAATCGAGTTGATGGTAGAAAATTCTTTACAAAATTTTTCCATGGAAAGGTTTAGTTGGGGAGACAACAAGAGAAGTCTTAGTGAGGTTAGAGTTTCTTTAGATTTACCCACTAAGGTGGAGGCCTTAACGAATAAGCTAGATCAATTCATTTCTTTGTCTCTTTCATCCTAAGGTCATAAGACTAGTTCTATAAGTTCTTCCTCCGCTCCAATAGTTGTTGAAGTTTGTGGATTGTGTTCCAAGTCATCTCATAAGACCATACCTTGCCCTTTAGCATCCCTATTTCTTGAATTCATGAAATAGCAAGTGTGTGCTACTCATGGTCACTTTCGTGAGTATAATTCATACTCGAACACATACAATCTGAGTTGGAGGGGCAACCCAAAATTTTCTTGGAGACAAGGTCAACATGAGTCTAGTTCACATCTTCAGGTTCTACCTTAGTAGCAATCCCGTCCTTAATATCCCCCAGGTTTCTATCATCCTAATTAGCCCCGTCTCACTAGTGCTCCTCAACCTCAGGCTTTACCTACTCTCTCTAGTAACCAGATTCCCAGCAATGATGTGATGAAGTTAATGTAATTTATTCAAAATCTACAGCACGTATTAGCTAGTCAGCAGGAGGAGTTAGCTGATAATAGGTAAGAGATAGCTAGCTATTGGCAGTAAATGGCTAGGTTTGAGACACAGTTAGGACAGATTGCCATGTAGTTGAGTGTTAGAGACCCCAAGAAATTGCCTTCTCAACTGGAGGTGAACCCTAGAGTCCAGTCATGTTCCTCCACTGATACCACTTATCCCCCTCAGGCCCAAGCTAAGGCTGTCACCACTCTTAGGAGTGGTAAGATAGTGGATAATAGGGTCGGAGTTAACCTTGCAGTGCCTATACCTAGTGGTCCTTTCGAGTCTAGAGAGTCATATAGTATTCCTGTTGAGAGAGATTATAGAGAAGGTCCTATTGAGAGAATTGAGCCTACTCGAGACCATGGAGAGAATAGCATTTCCCACCGTCATCGGGAAGGAAAGAAACCTATTGATGATTTCTATGTGTCTAGAGATGTTGCACCTAGAGTTCCCTTCCCATCTGCCTTAGAGAAGCCTACATCTAGTGAGGATTCTAGGTTTTTCAAGGTTTTGGAGCATCTTAAGGGACCTTAAGGTAAATCTTCCTCTAATAGATGCGATCCTTTCAATTCCCTCTTATTCTAAGTTTTTTAAGGATCTTTGTACAAGGAAGCATAGGTCATCGAACATTCTTAAGAAGGTGAGGCTTACAGAGAAGGTGAGTAGTATCTGTACTTCGGGCCTTCCATCCAAGATGAATGACCCCGGAGCCTTCACTATTCCTTGTAGGATTAGAGAGACCCAGATTGATCATGCCTTGTTAGATTTAGGGTCCTGCGTGAATCTCATTCCCTACTCTGTCTATCAGCAGCTTGGTCTAGGTGAGTTGTCCCCTGCACATGTTACTTTTTAGTTAGCTAATAGGTCCGAGCGTAGACCTAAGGGTGTGATAGAGGATGTTATCGTTCAGGTAGGTGAGTTCGTGTACCCTATTGACTTCATAGTGTATCCCGTTCTTCTAGGTCGCCCCTTATTTTCCGCCGCAGATGCCATTATTCATTATAGGTTGGGATTATTAGAGATGAAATTTGGGAATTTGAGGTCTATCATGAAGGTTGTCGAGGCAGTGAATAAGGCTAATATAGGAGGAGAGGATGAAGAAGAGTGCTTTATGGTTGATGTGATCGATTCTTGTGTCAAGGACTTTATAGAGACAACTATGGTCGATAGAGGAGATTTGAGAAAATTTGAGGAATTCATGTCTAGCTTTGATTGAGACACCTTAGAATGGAAATGTGTAGCTTATACTTCCTTGATTGAGAGCTCTTTAATTGATAAGTCACTTGAGGTTAATCCTTCTAGTCTTGATTCGAAGGACATCCCCACTAATGATGTTGAGGTTGAGTCCCCCTTGGTTGAGCCTAGCCCTTCTTTAGAGCTCAAACCCCTTCACGATCATTTGAAGTATGCATTCCTAGGCCCTAGTGAGACTCTTCCGATCATCATAACTTTCGATCTTTCTAGTGAGTGTGAGGAGCGTCTCTTAGAGGTCCTTAGGAAATATAGGAAGGTTATAGGGTGGAAAATTGATGATTTAAGAGGTATTGATTGATGTGTTGTGTTTTTATGTGTGTTTGAATTGTTATTTGTCTATATTTTGGAGGTGTATTGGGCTTAATAGTTGCATTAATGTAGTACTTGTGCTAGGTATAGGCTTAAGTGTATACAACTGTACATAGTTGAGTTTAAAGGGTAAATGCTACATTTAATGGCTTGTTTTGGATGTTATAAGTGAGATTGAGGATTGTTTGAAGATGAACGAAAATGGAGATGGTTTGAGCAAGGATTGAATGCATAATTAAAGATGAAAATTGGAAGAAAATCAAGTTTAGAGGCTTCCGGACAAAGGTGAAGACAATTGGAAGCAAAACAGAACTAAAACAAAGCCAAAAGAGAGCCAAGAGACACTACCAGAACACTGGCTTTAAAGTAGAAGTGTATCGGCTCACTATTTCGCCAAAAACAGAAAGCAAGTTTCCATTACCGGAATAGAGGGCCTTTGGTACCGATGCACCGGTTCACTGTTCCGCCAAAAATAGAGAGTAAGCTTCTACTATCAGAATAGAGGCCTTTTGGTACCGGTGCTCCAGTAGAGTGTTCCGGTAGTCACAAAAATTAGCTACATAAGCCTGCTTTTGGTCATTTTATAATTAATTTAAGTCATATTCTTTTACACCCATCTCGCAAATCCTAATTCCTCTTTTACCAACCTCTAACACATACATATTCACATACTTTTCACCTAGTTTTAAGCTCATTTGGAGGATTCAAACACTTCAAACAAAGGTTACTCAAGGATTTTGTACAAGAATTGCAAGGATGGAAAGGGAGTTTTCTATTCTCTCTTTCGTCCTCTATTATATTATTTTTGAGTAGATTTGTTTAGGGTGATGACACTTGTGTAATGGGTTGATTCTATGCTTCTATTATTATGGGATTCAATGGCTTAATGTATATACATATGCTATGCTTTTCTTGTTTCAATAGCTATTGTTCAATACATGTCTAAACGTTTGATAATATGCCTATGAGAATTGCATATGTATAAATTAAAGTCTATTTGCTACTAAGCACCTCTAATCCATTCTATAATCATGTCTATGTGTTTACCTCTATAGTTGAGAGTTATTTGCTTGATAAGTTACTTCAGGTTAATCCTTCTAGTCCTGACTCTAGTGATGTTACCAGTGATGATGTTGAGGTTGAGTCCCCCTTGGTTGAGCCTAGCCCTTCTTTAGAGCTCAAACCTCTTCCTAATCATTTAAAATATGCATTCCTAGGCCCTAGTGAGACCTTTCCGGTTATTGTAGCTTTCGATTTTTCTAGTGAACATGAGAAGTGTCTCTTAGAGGTTCTTAGGAAACAAAGGAAGGCTATAGGGTGGAAAATTGATGATTTGAGAGGTATTGACCATTCGGCTTGTATGCATCGTATTCACCTTGAGGATGGAGCCATTCCTTCTAGGGAGATGCAAAGGAGGCTAAACCCATACATGAGTGAAGTAGTTAAGAAAGAGATCATTAAGCTTTTGGATGCAGGCATCATTTATCCGATCTCCAATAGTGAGTGGGTTAGCCCGGTTCAAGTTGTCCCTAAGAAGTACGAGATCACGGTTGTGGAGAGTGAGAGAAGAGAGCTTATCCCTACACATACTCCCACGGGTTGGAGAGTTTGTGCTGCTTATAAGAAGCTCAACTCCAAAACTAGGAAGGATCATTTCCCTTTGCCTTTTTAGACCAGATCTTAGATAGAGTAGCTGGGCATAACTACTATTATTTTCTAGATGGCTATTCAGGTTATAATCAAATCCCCGTGTTTCCGAGGACCAGGAGAAGACCACCTTTACTTGTCCCTATGGCACTTTTGCCTATAGGAGGATGCCCTTCGGTCTGTGTAATGCCCCAATGACATTTTAGAGGTCTATGATGGCTATTTTTAGTGACATGATAGAGAAGCATTTAGAGATTTTCATGGATGACTTCTTAGTCTTTGGATATAGTTTTGATGAGTGCTTGAGTCATCTCTCTTTAGTCTTAGACTGATATGAGGAGAAGAATCTAGTGTTGAGTTGGGAGAAATCCCACTTCATGGTGCAACGAGGGATAGTTTTGGGTCATATAGTTTCATTCAGTGGTATTCAAGTTGACACAGCTAAGGTAGAATTGATTAAGAAGTTGCCTGTTACTAAGTGTGTCAAGGATGTTAGATCTTTTCTAGGGCATGCAAGATTCTACTGTAGATTCATTAAGGATGTTAGTCACATTGCACGTCCCTTGTCTAGGCTCTTAGCACAAGACGTCCCTTTTGACTTTGACGATGAATGTGTTAGGGCTTTCACTAGGCTTAAATCCTTATTGTCTACATCCCCGATTATCCAGCCACCTGACTACAGTCTCTCAGTTGAGGGTATGTATGATGCATCCGATTATGCGATAGGAGTTGTTCTAGGTCAAAGGAAGGATAAGTTGCCCCATGTTGTGTACTATGCTAGCAAGACTCTTGATGAAGCCCAAAAGAACTATACCACCACAGAAAAAGAGCTTCTAGTAGTAGTCTTCTCCCTTGACAAGTTTACGTTATACATCCTAGGGTCTAAGGTGATTGTATACACCAATCATGCGGCGTTGAGGTATTTGTTAGCTAAGAAAGAATCTAAGCCCCACTTAATTAGGTGGCTACTCCTTCTTCAACAGTTCGATGTTGAGATCCAGGATAAGAAGGGTCGAGAAAATTTAGTTGCGGATCATCTTTCCTGTCATTTTAGCGAGTCTTCTAGTGATCCATCTCCTTTTCATTATTCATTCCCTAATAAGCAATTGTTTACTGTCTCTCATAACACACCTTGGTTTGCTCATATTGTCAATTATCTTGCCACAAGGTGCTTTCCTTCCCACTGGGAGAAGAGAGAAAAAGATAGGTTCCTAGCACAAGTTAGGCATTTCTTTTGGGAGGATCTCTTTCTTTTCAAAGTGTTTGCGGATCAAATGATTCACTAGTGTGTGCCCAAGGACAAGTTTGAGAGCATTTTAATCATGTGTCATGATGAGGGGTGTGGGGGTCATTTTATTGGGAAGAAGACTACTGCGAAGGTTTTGCAATGTGGACTGTTTTGGCCGACTCTCTTTAGGGATGCCCAATAGTATTGCAAAAAGTGTTTTAGATCTCAACAATCTGGGTTTATCTCTAGGAGAAACATGATGCCTTTATCCCTTATTCTTTGATGTGAGTTGTTTGATGTTTGGGGTATAGATTTCATGGGTCCATTTCCACCTTCCTTTGGGTACCAATATATCTTAGTAGCCATTGATTATGTGTCCAATTAGGTTGAAGCAATTCCCACACACACTAATGACCATAGGGTAGTAGTTAAGTTCATTAAGGAAAACATTTTCTCTAGATTTGGACTCCCTAGGGTCTTGATTAGTGATGGGGGTTTGCATTTCCACCAAAGGACTTTAGAGGCCTTGTTGAGGAGATATTCGATCACCCATAAGGTAGCCACTTCGTATCACCCGCAAACTAGTGGACAAGTAGAGGTGTTCAATAGGGAGATCAAACACATTTTAGAGAAAACAGTTAGGCCTGATAGGAGAGATTGGTCTATTAGGCTAAATGATGCTTTGTGGGCCTATCGTACTGCCTTTAAGATACCCATTGATATGTCTCTGTATAGATTAGTTTATGGGAAAGCTTGTCACTTGCTAGTAGAACTTGAGCATAGAGCTTATTAGGCCATCAAAGCCTTAAATTTTGATTTGGCAAAAGTGGGTGAGAAAAGGAAGCTAGACCTAGCAGAATTGGAAGAACTTAGATTCGAGGTGTCTGAGAACGCCAAACTTTATAAGGATAGGATGAAGAGAATTCATGATAAACACATTATTAAGAAATCATTCTCTCCCTTCGATGGAGTTTAGTTGTTTAACTCACGATTAAAACTCTTTCCATGTAAGCTTAAGACAAGATGAGATGGTCCATACAAGGTGATAGTTGCCTATCTTTCTGGAGCGGTCAAGATTAAAGACTTGAAGAATGGTCAAGAGTTGACGGTGAATGGACAATGCCTGAAGCATGCATATGGTCCGAGCATGGCTCGTGTGGAGGTTTTAATGCTTCAGAACCCTATCTATGGAAGTTGAAGATGAGTTGGTGTTTGCCCGGCTGACGGCATGGTGGTTAGCGCTACTAGGAGGCAACCTAGGTTCAATTTTGCAGTTTTGTATTTGTTTCACTCTCTTTTCTTTTTATTTTCTTTCACCCACATCAAAGTATTGAATCTCGATCCTTTGTCCCATAAGATACACCACTGCTTATAATTGCACATGCCAATGCAAGCATGCATATGCAATGCTACTAATCCGGTTTTCTTTGTGAGTGTTGGTGAATTGTGAGTCACAGGGTTAGTAGTATGGTGATTTATCATTGGCATGGAAAGCTTTCAAGAAAATGCAAGGTTGTATCTATCCTTTCTTCACTTGCTCCCCATGTTTTTACCCCATCCACGCCACCCTTACATGTTTTGTAATGTTAATTTGCTAATTTAAGTGTTTTACTCTATTTGCTTAAGGACAAGCAAAGTTTAGGTTTAGGGGTGTGAGAGTTTGGTTTTCTTGTTATATATCTTTCTTAGGGTAGATTGCATTATGTGCTTTAAAATGGTGAAAATTTTTCAATTTTGATGCATGTAGAGTCATTTATTTCTTTATTGATCATTGTGTTGGCTATTGTGATTGAGTCTCTTGATTTGTGAAGGTAAGATGCATTGTGGGGAAATGAATAAAGTGGTTTGAAAACTAAGTCTTGGAGGGGATGCCCTTCAAAGTTATTGGGAGTGAGGACCTTTAAGAATAACTCATGTGGCCACCTCATAGCTTGATAGGAAAGAGTGTTGGAAAAGGGTTATTGATGTGAGTGCCCCTTCCTTGATTGGTTCTTTTTTATGTGCCAAAACCTTTCTTTTTCTTTTCTTTTGTGAATACAATACAAAGCATTAAAAAATCCAAAAAAATTGAAAAAGGCAAAAAGGTGCAAAAATATTAAAAAAAAAGTGAAAAAGAGAAAAAGCCAAAGGCACTAAAAAGTTTTGTGAATAAGTACATAAGTGACACAATGTCAACTTAGCCCAAGTTATCATCTTTGTAGATACGTGAATAAGGCTTTTTGTAAGCCATTGTGTTTGCATATTCTCTCATCTTGTCTTTGAGGCTTGGTGCATGTTGGGGAGGCCGTGTTAGTTGAGGGGGCACGAAATATCAACATCCTGAGTGTGTGAGTTAGAATCCTAGGCTTGTGGTGGATTGGCTACTTGGGAAATTCGTACGAAGAACGAGACCTCTTATGAGTAGAGGGAGGATCCAAAAAGATTGGGGATCTCTCCACAATAGGAATGCCCCATTCATGCTTCTTAGACTAACCTTGATAGCAAGTCAATCTTTTAGGCAATCCATTACATCGGCTTCAGAAATAAACTTAAGAGTGGGCTTGCTTAGGGAAATGCAAGGAGAAGGTTTGGGAGTGTTGATGTGTTGTGTTTTGTGTGTGTTTGAATTGTTATTTGTCTATATTTTGGAGGTATATTGAGCTTAATAGTTGCATTAATGTAGTACTTATGCTAGGTATAGGCTTAAGTGTATACAACTGTACATAGTTGGGTTTAAAGGGTAAATGCTACATTAATGGCTTGTTTTGGATGTTATAGGTGAGATTGAGGATTGTTTGAAGATCAACGAAAATGGAGATGGTTTGAGCAAGGATTGTAAGCATAATTGAAGATGAAAATTGGAAGAAAATCAAGTTTGGAGGCTTTCGAAAAAAGGTCAAGACAATTGGAAACAAAATGGAGCTGAAACGAAGCCAAAAGAGAGCAAAGAAACACTACCAGAACACTGGCTTTAAAGTACTGGTTCACCGGCTCACTATTCTGCCAAAAATAGAAAGCAAGTTTCTACTACCGGAATAGAGGGCCTTTGGTATCGGTTCACTATTCCACCAAAAACAGAGAGCAAGCTTCTACTATTGGAATAGAGACGTCTTGGTACCAGTGCTCCAATAGAGTATTCCGGTAGCCGCAGAAATTAGCTATATAAGCTGCTTTTGGTCATTTTGTAATTAATTTAGGTCATATTCTTTCACATCCATCTCCCAAACCTTAATTCCTATTTCACCAACCTCCAACACACACACTCACACATTTTTCACCTAGTTTTAAGATCATTTGGAGGATTTAAACACTTCGAACAAAGGCTACTCAAGGATTTCGTACAAGAATTGCTAGAATGGAAGGGGTGCTTTCTATTCTCTCTTTTATCCTCTATTATATTATGTTTGAGTAGATTTGTTTAGGGTGATGACACTTGGTAATGGGTTGATTCTATGCTTCTATATTATGGGATTCAATGGCTTAATGTATATGCATATGCTATGCTTTTCTTATTTCAATGGCTATTGTTCAATACATGTCTAAATGTTTGATAATATGCCTATGAGAATTGCATATGTATAAATTAAAGTCTATTTGCTACTAAACACCTCTAATCCATTCTATAATCATGTCTATGTGTTTATGTGTGGATCTTATGAAGTGGGTATTTCTTATATTCATGTCCATGTGTATGTTTGCATGCCTAGTAGTAAATATGACATCAATATTGCATACATGTTGGTTCAAAAATGCTTTTAATGGTGTAATCCGAGCATGACAACGTTTGGTACTCAAATAGGTTCCTTTATTCTCGAACACCTTGGCTTAGAACATGTATGAATGCGTTAATAGGTCAAATCTTGCTATTGTGACCCTAGAATGACGAAGCATACTTAAAGGCTAGTCTAAATCGTGTCTCCTTTGGCTTTAAATCTAGCCAATAGATTTTCGGGTAGATTTAGTTGACTCTAGCGACACTAGGTCTTGGCTTTAAATCCAACCAATGATTTAGGTACTAGGGTAGGTTTGTTCTAGGTCACCAGGAAGCTAGTTAATCACTCTCAAGGCCCTAGGTCATAAGGACCACACCGTAGCTCTAGGAGGTACCGCCTGGGATGGACCCGTATCGAGTCCTAGAGGGAAATTAGGACATTAACTAAGCAACCTAGTAAAAGAGCAATTGATGAGTAAGCCATTCCATGTAATCCCATAGTATTGGAATCTAGGATCACCTATTAACAAGTAGATGTCACCCTAATCTCTTCTATTTGTTAATTCTTTCTAGATAGCTTGTCTCTACTTTCCATTCCCATAGTTTAGTTTAATTCGTTTTAGTTAGAGCTCCTAATCATTCAAAATCCAAAATCCCAAAAATAGATAGTTTAGGTTTCTTTTTTTTAGGCACACTCTAGAACACACACGTAGAATCCATCTTACAACATAGCCTCTATGTGGTTCGACACCTGTTCTCGCACATACTACATTGTATCGATCCGTGCGCTTACAGGTCTTTAGAGCTTGAACTCGAGAGACGTACATCATTAACCCTTCATTTTGCATATATCGCACTCACCTTGAGGACAAAGCCATTCCTTCTAGAAAGATGCGAAGAAGGCTAAACCCACACATGAGTGAAGTAGTTAAGAAAGAGATCATTAAGCTTTTAGATGCAGGTATCATTCATCTGATCTCCGATAATGAGTAGGTTAGCTCGATCCAAGTCATCCTAAAGAAGTCTGGGATCACAGTTGTTGAGAATGACAAAGGAGAGCTTATCCCTACACATACTTTCATGGGGTGAAGAGTTTGTATTGATTATAGGAAGTTCAACTCCAAAACTAGAAAGGATCATTTCCCTTTGCCTTTTCTAGACCAGATCTTAGATAGAGTAATTGGGCATAGCTACTATTGTTCTCTAGATGGCTATTCGGATTATAATCAGATCCCTGTGTTTCTCGAGGACTAGGAGAAGACCACCTTTAATTGTCCCTATGGCACTTTTGCCTATAGAAGAATGCCCTTCGGTCTATGTAATGCCCCAGTGACATTTTAGAGTTGAATGATGGCCATTTTTAATGACATGATAGAGAAGCATTTAGAGATTTTCATGGATGACTTCTCAGTCTTTGGAGATAGTTTTGATGAGTGCTTGAGTCATCTCTCTTTAGTCTTAGACCAATGTGAGGAGAAGAATCTAGTATTGAGTTAGGACAAATCCCATTTCATGGTGTAACGAGGGATAGTTTTGGGTCATATAGTTTCATCCAGTGGTATTCAAGTTGACACAGCTAATGTAGAATTGATTGAGAAGTTGCCTGTTACTAAGTGTGTCAAGGATGTTAGACCTTTTCTAAGACATGCAGGATTCTACTGTAGATTCATTAAGGATTTTAGCCACATTGCACTTCCCTTGTCTACGCTCCTAGCACAAGATGTCCCTTTTGACATTGATGATGAGTGTGTTAGGGTTTTCAATAGGCTTAAATCCTTATTGTCTATATCCCCGATTATCCAGCCACCTAACTACAGTCTCCCATTTGAAGTTATATGTGATGCATCCAATTATGCGATAGAAGCTGTTTTAGGTCAAAGAAAGGACAAGTTTCCCCGTGTTGTGTATGATGCTAGTAAGACTATCGATGAAGCCTAAAAGAACTACACCACCATAGAAAAAGAGCTTCTAGCAGTAGTCTTCTCCCTTGACAAGTTTACGTTGTACATCCTAGGGTCTAAGGTGATTGTATACACCGATCATACGGCGTTGAGGTATTTGTTAGTTAAGAAAGAATCTAAGCCCCACTTGTTTAGGTGGTTGCCCCTTCTTCAAGAGTTCGATGTTGTGATCTGGGACAAAAATGGTAAAGAAAACTTAGTTGCAGATCATCTTTCCCGTCTTGTTAGCGAGTCTACTAGTGATCCATCCCATTTTCATTATTCCCGATGAGCAATTGTTTGCTGTCTCTTATCACACACCTTGGTTTGCTCATATAGTTAACTATCTTGCCCCAGGGTGTTTTCCCTCCCACTGGGCGAAGAGAGAAAGAGATAGGTTCCTAGCACAAGTTAGGCATTTCTTTTGTGAGGATCCCTATCTTTTTAAAGTGTGTGCGGATCAAATGATTCACTGATGTGTGCTCGAAGATGAGTTTGAGAGCATGTTAAGCATGTGTCATGATGAGGAGTGTAGAGGTCATTTTAGTGGGAAGAAGACTGCTGTGAAGGTCTTGCAATGTGGATTGTTTTGGCCCACTTACTTTAGGGATGCCCAAGAATATTGCAAAAAGTGTTTTAGATGTCAACAATCCAGGTCCATCTCTAGGAGAAACATAGTGCCTTTATCCCATATTCTTCTATGTTAGTTGTTTGATGTTTAGGGTATAGATTTCATGGGTCCATTTCCACCTTCCTTTAGGTACCAACACATTTTAGTGGCCGTTGATTATGTGTCCAAATGGGTTGATGTAATTCCCACACACACTAATGGCCGTAAGGTAGTGGTTAAATTCATTAAAGAGAACATTTTCTCTAAATTTGGAGTCCCTAGGATCTTGATTAGTGATGGGGGTTTGTATTTTCGCCATAGGACTTTAAAGGCCTTATTGAGAAGATATTCAGTCACTCACGACATAGCTATACCTTATCACCTGCAAACTAGTGGACAAGTAGAGATGTCCAATAGGGAGATTAAGCATATCTTAGAGAAAACGGTTAGTCCCGATAGGAGAGATTGGTCTATTAGGCTAAATGATACTTTGTGGGTTATCGTACTGCCATTAAGACTCCCACTGGTATGTCTCTGTATAGATTGGTTTGTGGGAAAGCTTGTCACTTGCTAGTAGAACTTGAGTATAAAGCTTATTGGGCCATCAAGGCCTTAAATTTTGATTTAGCAAGAGCGGGTGAGAAAAGAAAGCTAGACCCAGCGCAGTTGGAAGAGCTTAAATTTGAAGCATATGAGAATGCCAAGCTTTATAAGGATAGGATGAAGAGAATTCATGATAAACATATTATTAAGAAATCATTCTCTCTATCCGATAAAGTTTGGTTGTTTAACTCATGATTGAAACTCTTTTTACGCAAGCTCAAGACAAGATGGGATGGTCCGTATGAAGTGTTAGTTGCCTACACTTTCAGTGCGGTCAAGATCAAAGACTTGAAGGATGGTAGAGAGTTAACTGTGAATAGGCAACGCCTGATGCATGCATATGATCCAAGCATGGCTCATGTAGAAGTTTTAATGCTTCAGGATCTCATATATGGAGGTTGAAGATGAGTTGGCATTTGCCCGGCTGACAGCATGGTGGTTAGGGCTACTAAATGGCAACCTAGGTTCAATTTTGTGATTTTGCAATTATTTTATTTTTCTTTCTTTTATCTTTCCTGCACCCACACCAAAGTGTTGAATTCTGATTCTTTGTCTATTAAGATACACCATTGCTCATTATTGCACATGCTAATACAAGCATGCATAGGCAAAGCTACTAACCTTGTCTTCTTTGAGTTTTTTTGGATTGTGAGTTATAGGGTTCGTATTATGGTCATTCATCATTGGCATGGAAAGATTTAAAGAAAATGGAAGGTTTTATCTATCCTTTCTCCACTTGTTCCCTATGTTTTTACCCCATCCCCATCACCCTAACTTGCTTTGTACTGCCAATTTGGTTGTTTATGTGTTTTACTCTATTTGCTTGAGAATAAGCAAAGTTTAGGTTTGGGGGCGTGGGAGTTTGGTTTTCTTGTTATATATCTTGCTTAGGGTAGATTGCATATGTGCTTAAAAATGGTGAAAATTTTTCAATTTTGATGCATGTAAAGTTATTTATTTCTTTGTTGATCATTGTATTGGTTATTATGATTGACTCTATTAATTGCTGAATATGAGATGCATTGTGCGAAAATGAATAGAGTGGTTTGAAAGATAAATCTTGGAAGGAATGCCTTTCAAAGTTTTTGGGAGTGAGGACCTTTAAGAATGACTCATATAGCCACCCTATGGCTTGGTAGGAAAGAGTGATGGAAAAGAGTTTTGACGTGAGTGCTCCTTCCTTGACTTGTTCTTTTTGATATGCCAAAGCCTTTCCTTTTCTTTTCTTTTTTTTAATACAATGCAAAGTATGAAAAGGATGAAAAAGTTTGAAAAAAGTAAAAAAAATGGAAAAGAGAAAAAGCCAAAGGGACTAAAAAGTTTTGTGAATAAGTGCATAAGTGACTCAATGTCAACTTAGCACATGCTATCATCTTTATAGATATGTGAATAAGGCTTTTTATAAGCCATTGTGTTTATATATTCTCACTTCTTGTCTTTGAGGCTTTGTGCATGTTAAGAAGGCCATGATAATCGAGAACGTGCAAAATATCAACATCCCGAGTGCATGAGTTAATATCCTAGGCTCGTGGTGGCTTGGCCACTTGGGAAATTCCCACAAGGAAAGAGACCCCTTATGAGTAGAGGGAAGATCCAAACAGGCTTAGGTATCTCTCCACAATAGGAATGCCCCCTTCATGCTTCTTAGACTAACTTTGATAGCGAGTCAATCCTTTAGGTAATCCATTGCATCGGCCTTAGAAATAAACTTAAGATTGGGCTTGCTTAGGGACAAGCAAGGAAAAGGTTTGGGGTGTTGATGTGTTGTGCTTTTGTGTGTGTTTGCATTGTTATTTGCCCATGATTAAGAGGTGTTAAGTGTTCATAAGGATGCATTAGTGTAGCGCTTATTATAGGCTTAAGCGTAAACAATTGTACATATTGAGTTTAAGGACAAATTGCTACACTAATTGCTTCTTTTTAATGATTTAAATAAAACTTTCGGTTAAGATCGAGATTGGACGTTGATGGGTGATGAAGATGGGAGATGCACGGGTCAAAGAAAGAAGACCAGAGCCAAAAAGACAAAGAATGGAAGAAGAAAGATAGTCGGACGACCTAGAAGAAGGAGCTGGTCGACCAGCTAGGTCAACCGGCCACTCGAGAGAGATGTCCAAAATAGTCGGACAACTACCCCACCATAGTCGGTTGACCAGCTAGGTCAACCGGCAAGTCTAGAGAGCATCACCAAAAAGTCGATCGAGCGAAGAGAAGAAGCCAATTGACCAGCAGAGCGTAAATACTGAGATAAAAACCTGATTTTCAGACTTAAAAAGAAGAAGGAATTTTTTGGGAGGAATTTTCAGAGACCCAACACACACCCATCACACATGAACAAAAAAAAAAAAACCTTAGTCTCACCACCTCTCACACACTCACAATCACACATTTTATCACCTAGAAGCAAGTGGATTTAGAGGGTTTCAGATATTTGGATTCTCAAGTTTGCTCAAAAGCTTTGTACAAGACTAGTTAGGATGAAAGGGAAGCTTCATACTGTCTCATTCATTCTATCTCTTATTATGATTAAGTAGACTTGTGTAGGGTGATTTAGCTTATGTAATAGGTTAACTATATACTTGTTTGATATTGGATTTGATGGCTGAATATATACATGTTTTGATTTTCTTGTGCAAATGGTTATTTTCTCATTCATGTCTAAGTATTTGATAAAATGCCTAGATGAGTAACATGTGTATAAATTGAAGTCTATTTATTACTAAACACATCTAATCCATGTCATAATCATGTCTATGTGTTTATATGTGGATGCTATGAAGTGGGTAATGCTTATATTCATGTCTATATGTATATTTACGTGCCTAGTCGTGAATATGACTTTAATAACGCACACATGTTGGTTGTTAATCACTTCTAATGGTGTAATCTAAGTATGACGATGTTTGGTAGTTGAATAGATTCCATTATTCACAAACACCTTGTCCAAGAACATGTATGAATGTGCTAGCAAGTCAAATCCTATTGTAGTGACCTTAGAATGACAGCAAGTAATGTAGGGCTAGCCTAGGCCGGGTCTTCTTTGGCTTTAAATCCAGCCAATAGGTCTCAAGATAGGTTTAGTCGACCTTAGCGATACTAGGTCTTGGCTTTAAATCCAACCAATGGTTTAGGTTCTAGGGTAGGTTCATTCTAAGTCACCTAGAAAGCTAATTGGTCTCTCCTAAGGCCCTAGGTCATAAGGACCACGCCATAGCTCTAGGACACATCGCCTAGGGACGGAACTGCACCAAGTCCTAGGGGGAAATTAAGACACTAATTCAACAACCTAGTTAAGAGCAATTACTAAAGTAAGCCATCATCCTTTAATCCTATAGCATCTGAGTATAGAACCACCCATTCATAAGTTGAAGTCACCCTAACACATTTGCATTTGTTAGTTCCCTCTAGATTAGCTTGTTCCCCACTTTCCATTTCTATAGTTTTGTTTAATTTCTTTAGCTAGAGCTCCCGATCATCCAAAAACACCAAAAAAAATGGTTTAGGTTTCTTTTTAGGCACACTCTAGAACACGCACATAGAATCCATCCCACAACATAGCCTCCCTGTGGAATTGACCCCGTATTTGCGTACACTTTACTGCACCGATCCGTGCACTTGCAGCTCTTTAGAGCTTGCACTCAAAAGACACACCAGCGAAGATAATCAATGAAGTGTTCATGCCTAGGAAACAAATGATAATACAATGAACTACTTAGTTGCCTACAACATGTATTTCATTTATAAGAAGAGAAAAGTTGCTCTATCATTATTATGTTGATGCATATGTTGCACATTGCTCAGTCAAAAAATTAACTTGTCCTATGGTATGGCCTTCACTCACATTTTCAACCACTTTAAAGTGCCTATCACTGGAAAGAAACCAAATCTAGTAAAATATTAATATGAACTATCTCATCTAAATGGGTATTTTTGGGGTACAATGGCACTCCCATCTCTGAAGATCAATTTAAGGAGTTGTCAAAGAACAAATTAGAAAAAGGACCAGGGATGGCATTACTTTTACTAATCCAATTTTGGTGAACCCAGAGATATTAGGATGCCTTAAGGAAAGAATAAGTAAGAGTAACAGGAAGCATTCATATTGGTGAGCCTAATGTTCAACAAAGGATAAAAGTAAGTGATAAGAAAGACGATGAGGCTAGAGAGTTAAATGCTGCTATTCCTACTTCCAGATAGAACATATGAGAGAGAAAGAGTTCAGTTGTGGTACATGTTCTGGGGCCCCAAGAAGATGATCACCAGTCTTCAATCAAATTTTGGCTCAACTTCAATAGATAAATACATCAATAGGTTAGATGAATATAGGACTGGGTTGGATTGAGAGTTCAAATGCAGAGTAGAGATCATATATGGTTTGAATACACAACAAGATGGATGACATTGAGAAAGTTCTCCAGAGCCTTTATGATCATAACACTTATATATTGTGGCCCTATAAAATGTTTTCTCATGCATTTGCACGTTCCTTTTTAATTGCTTAGCTTTAGTACAATCTCTTTAGTTTTAGCACTTTAATACTTTTACTATGCTCTGATACTTTAGTCTTTTGGTAGTTAGTTAAGATTTGATATATGATATGCTAGTCATAAGCACAAACCTAAATAGCCCACAAATGCACGGGTCGCATGCAGTAAAGTGTGTACGAGTGCAGGGTCAAATCCATGGAAAGGCCAAACGTGAGTGGTCTCCTAAGCTAAACATGTCCTAAAAAATTACGTGTTGACATCCTAACTACTATGTTTTTCAGGATTTGAGGGAGTTCAGAAAAAGATAAACCTAAACTAGGAACAAGAAAATAAAAAGTGGTGTATGTGTGTGACAGGGGAATCAAGCGATCTAAGGAGAGTCAAACATAAAACATAAGGACTAGGGTGATTATGTCTTGCAAATGGCTGATTAATACATCTTTCTAGTGTTTCTTGATGGATTACTTAGATGCTCTAATCTACATAACTGATTAGCCTTCTAGTTGGTACCCTAAACCTCAACAGGTCTGTCCCTAGTTGGCAACTCTTAAAGCTATGGTGTGGTCATTATGACTTAGGAATTAAGGCTAGCTAATAAGATTCTAGGTGATTTAGATTGATCTAATCGTAGCACTTAGTCTGCTAATTAGGCCCATAACGTATCCCTCGGACTCGGTGCGAGTCCATCCCTAAGTGTCACCTTCTTAGAGCCATGGCATGGTCCTTATGAACCTAGGGTGTTAGGGTGGACTAACTAGTCTTCCTAAGTTAACTAAGGTCAACTAAACCTATTTGGACGCCAATGGGCTGGATTTAAAGCCAAAGGGGACTCGACCTAGGCAAGTTATTAGTTGTGTACCATTGATCGTTATCACAATAGCGGATTTAACGTTTGAGCCCAAAGCATACACATCTAGGGCTTGGCATTCGAGAATACATTAGCCTATTCTACTACTAAATGCATAGACGTGCTTAGATTACACAAATTTAAGCTATAGCACCCGACGTGTAGGCAATAGAAGCTATTCTAGCAATTTAAAATGCAAACACATTTATAGACATGTATATAGGCATGACCTATTTCATGTAATCACCATACAAACACATAGACATGTATGTCAATTTGCCATTCAAAGCCCTAAGTACAAGCATATATATATATATATATATATATATATATATATATATATATATATATATATATATATATATATTATATCCATCAAATACTCATAATAATAATGTAATAATGATCCATAATACTAGAGTAAATCACCCTACATAGCTCTAATCAAACATAAATTAACTTAGGATAAAAGAAAGACAAAGAGACTACCCTTTATCCAAAGCCATACTTTACAATCCATGAGCTATGCCCTAATCTTGTGTTAGATCCTCTCATATCCTTGATTCCCAGTGCTAAATCTGTTTAGAAATGAACGTGTGATGTAGGTTTAGATGAATTTAGGGTGTAGAGAAATAGGTGTGCATCTATGGCGTGAAAGGTATGAAAAATAGGCTCAAAATAGCCTTAATATAGCCCTTCAACACTGCAGAAGTTAGTCACTAGGTCGGGCTCTAGGCCTTCAATGCAAGTGAGTCTGGCCACAATTAAAGCACATTCTAATTTAGGTTAGAAGCAGGGCCAGAGGCAAGGCCGATCGACTGACCTTGAGCTAGGGTGTGATCGGCCTTGACTAGAAAGCTCCTCTTATTTGTTCCTTTCATGCTTGATCTTCTCCAGTTGCTTCGTTCTTCACCCAACGACCTCCAAATGCGTTCTTCATGTTATCTTCATGCCCAAAAAATGTTTGGCTTTGCTCCAACATCAAATCATCCATTTAAGCTTTTAACACTTCCTCAATTTCTCACCTAAAGCAGGAAATAAATGTGCATTAATGTAGCATATACGGTCCATGCTTAATTATGAACATGTAACCACTAATATGTACAAGTATGACCTAAATGCTATACTAATACACGAAGTATGACCCAAATGCTATACTTATACACCAAATGAAGCAAAAGATACCTCAAAACAAGAATAAGAACGTAAAGCATAAACACACACAAAACCAACACATTAATATATTTGGCTATTATCCTTGTTTTGATACTAATCATTGATCTTATTCTTACTTTATTACTTGTTGCTCTCAAACAATGCTAGTCTATACTTATTTTTTATTATGTCATACGGAGAGAAGAAGTACAGTTGTGATTCTATTTTTCTCATGAATGTTCTTTTGGGAAAAGAAGTGTGTTTATTGTGAAGACTACTTTATGTGATCAATACTTATATTTGAGAAAGATTTTACAGTTGTATGCAAATATATATGTGTGTGTGTGATGTGTTAGTTTTGTTTGTGCTTATACATTGCATGTATATACATGTTTTGAGGTGTTTTGAGCTTCATTTAGTGTATTAATGTCGCATTTAGGTCATATTTGTGCATATTAAGGTTTACATGTCATAGTTGCTTTTAAAAAAAAATTACACTAATACACATTTGTTGCTTATTTTAGGTGAGATTTGGAGAGATGGTTGGACTTTGATTTGTGGTATTTGGGATGTGGATTAAATTCAAAGGTGTTTGGGACTTAAACAAGGCTTGGAAGATGCATTTGGAAGTGGTCGGCCAAAAGAAGGAGCGACAAAGGCGAAACCAAGCGCAACGGGAGTTAATTTCAGATCTTGCAACCAAAGAAGGACATGGACGAATTTTGGACATGTCTTAAAGTGCAAACAATGGCTTAGGAGATCCCAAAAAGTGGTATAGAGCCATAGAAAAATGGTGTGCAAATTAGAGCGAAAACGACCATGATATGAACATTTTACAGTCAAGACCGGTCAAAGGTCGACTGGCCAGATCAGAATATGGGCCAATTTAGGCCAGTCGACTTAGCCCCAAAGTCGGTCAACCAACTAAGTCCTCGGCCCTGTGCGTTGACACCAACCAATTCACACACCCATTTCCCTAAACCCAGAATCCACCAAAAACCACCTCACATACTTACTTCTAAACAAATTTAACACTTGAAATCAAGGATCCAAAAGGATCAAATACTAGGATTTGGGCATAGCTCATGGTTTGTAAAGCTTGGCTATAGATAGAAGGGTATCTCTCTTTTATCCTAAGTCCAATTATGTTTCATTAAAGCTATGCAGGGTAATTATTCTTGTATTTATTGATTGATTACTACCCTTTTGTAATGGATACTTGATGGACTTATATATATGTGCTTTTTACTTATGGTTTCAAAGGCCATTTTACATACATATCTATATGTTTGTTGAAATGCCTCAAAGAAGTTACATATATTTATTGAAGGCTATTATGCTATTAACCATCTCTAAATCATTATGCTAGCATGTCTATGTATTTGTGTGGTGATTACATGAAGTGGGTATGACTATATACATGTCTATGTGTGTGTTACAATACTTAATAGCATAAATAGCGTCTACTGCTTACATGTCAGGTGCTATTGCTTAAATTGGTGTAATCTTAGTCTCTCTATGTGCCTAGTAGTAGAATACTCTAGAATATTCTTAAACACCATGCCCTAGATGCATTTGGTTTGTGCTAAACGTTAATACCCTCTATTGTGATGATGATCGGTGGTGCATAACTAATGGCTAGCCTAGGTCAAGTTTCCCGTAGCTTTAAATACAACAAATGGGTTTTAGGATAGGTTAGTCGACCATAGATGGACTAGTTCTTGGCTTTAGATCTAGCCAACGGTTTAGACACTAGGGTTAGATTGACCTAAGTTACCTAGAATCCTAAATAGCTAGCCATATGGCCCTAAGTCATAAAGACCATATGCCGTGGCTCTAGGGGTCAACACCTAGGGATGGATTTGCACTAAGTCTTAGGGTGTAATTAGGAGGTTAATTAGGAGTCTAGACGAGAGCAACCAAGTTTAATCCATCAAGCAACCCTAACAAGAAGTAGTAATCACCCATTTACAAGCCGTAATCACCCTATTCCCCATTTCCACGTGTTAGCATCCCTTAGATCATGTGATTCCCCCATCACACATACACAAACACCGCCTTTTTTATTTTCTTGCCCTTAGCTTAGATTTATCTTTTTTTAGCTTTCCTCAATCCTAAACACTGAAAAACATAGTAGTTAGGACCCCAACACACAGCTCTTTAGGACGCACATAGCTTAGGACACCATTCACATTAGGACTTCTCGTGGATTCGACTCCGAAGTCACACATGACCTATGTGCTTTCAGGCTATTTAGACTTGTGCTCACAATTAGCATATCAAGTTTTTGTCACCATTGCCAAGGAGGCATCAATTTTTTGGTTTCTTTGTTTTTGTGTGTTTTAGTTTGTTACATGTTGTTTTATCTTCTCTTTTCACGGTTTATTTATTTTAAATTTTAAAAGAAAACTCCAATTTTTTTTGTTATGCATTGTGAGGAGGTTTACTTGTGTCAACTAATCATAAATGATCCTAATGCATCATGTTGGTCACTTGTATCCTCTTCCTCACCATCCGAATATGTTCCGTTGCTGTCAGCGTTTATGGAAGTCGTATGTACCAAAATTTCTTTTGCCCTCATGACAATCCATAACCTAGGATAAGTGCCAATTATGACCCCTATAGTCATACATCATCTCATATATATTCATTTAGAAATCATGACTATAAGGATGCATATTCGTGTTATTGAAATCTTTGTGGAAGTCGCAATCATGATTCTAATTTTTGTCCCACATTCCACCCTTATCCCTGATTGCATGCAATTCCCAAGATACTACTAGCAATCATATGTCCACGCATGCATCTTCATCTTATCATTATGATTCTATGGAGCAATGTTATGCATCTTTATATTGGGGTCAAGGTGTCTTTTCATATTTTCAACCTCATTACTTTGAAAATCCATCTTTCGCACTTTGTTTCCTACCTAAAATTCCTCTGAGTTTTATGATGGTTGTGCTTATAGTAATCTGAATCAAGATGTCTACCATTTTCACTCGACTGAACCCTCTTCTTTTAGGTCTTCTTCACAATAGGAAACGTTTGACTATTTCTGATATGTTGGTTTCGTGTGATTTTGCATTGTATTTCTATGTCTATTTTTAGGTGTTTTGTGCTCAATTAGGTGTATTAGTATAGCATTTATATCATACTTGAGCATATTAGGCTTTAGATGTCTATTGTTGAGTTTAAAGCAAAAATGTTGCACTAAAATGCACTTAACTTATCTTTTAGGTGAGATTTGGAACAATGCTTGGAGCTTAAAATGATGAAGAGGTGATCATAAAGACAAGCCAAAGGTGTTTTGGATGAGAAGAAAGCAAGAAGACTGCATTTGCAAGCTCCAGGATGAAGAACAGAGTAACTGGGCGAAACCGAGTGCAATAAGAGCCCAATTTGGAACTTGCAACCAAAGGGGACATGGACTAATTTTGGACATTTTTATGGGGGGAAAAAGATGAAGAAAAATTGCTTGGGAGATTCCTGAAAGCGATACAAAGCCATAGAAAAAAATCACGCATGAATCGGAGCCAAAACGAAGCCGAACGGAGCAAAACAAGAAGAGCAGGCTAAATGCCCTTCAAAGAACTGGTGCACTAGCTCACTAGACTGGTAAAACTAGTGAGCAACCCTCCTTTGGCAGAATTGAGGTCCATTGGTACTGGTGCACTGGTTAGGTGTTTCAATAGTCGCAGAGATTGGCTATATAAGCTCGCTTTTGGCCATTTTATGTAACAACAAGTTATATTCTTTCACACCCATCTCCCAAAACCCTAATCCTCTCATCTCCCACCTCTCACATACTCTTCCATACACAAAATCACTTTGGAATAAAATAATTAAGGGGATCAAACACAAGGATTTAGGCATAGCTTATGGATTGTAAAGCATGGATTTGGATAGAAGGTTATCTCTCTTTTGTCCCAAATCTATATGATTAGAGCTATGTAAGGTAATTATTCTTGTATTTATTAATTGATTACTACTTTTTATTAATGGAAACTTGATGGATTCATGTAAATATGCTTTATGCTTAGGGTTTCAAAGGCTATTTTACATACAAGTCTATGTGTTTGTTAAAATGTCTAAAAGAAGTTGCATATATACATTGAAGTCTATTGCACTATCAACCATCTCTAAATCATTATGCTAGCATGTCTATGTGTTTGTACGATGATTAAATGAAGTGGGTATGCTTATGTATATGTCTCTATGTGTGTTTGCATACTTAATAGCATAAATAGCTTCTATTGCTTACATGTCGGGTGCGATTGCTTAAATTTGGTGTAATCAAAGCATGTCTATGTGTTTAGTAGTAGAATATACCGGTGTATTCTCAAATGCCATGCCCTAGATGTGTTTGTTGTGCACTTTAATGTCAATTTCCGCTATTGTGATGCGATCGATGGTGCATAATTAGAAACTAGCCTAAGTTGAGTCCCCTTTGGCTTTAAATCCAGCTAATAGGAGTCCGGATAGGTTTAGTTGACCTTAGTTCTCTTAGGAAGGCTAGTTAGTCCACCCTAACACCCTAGGTTTATAAGGACCATGTCGTAGCTCTAAGTGAGGCGAAGCTTAGGGACAAACTCGCATCGAGTTCTAGGGTCAGATTGGGGAACTAATTAGTGGACTAAGTGCTAGGGTTAAGTCGATCTACACCTACCTAGAACCTTATTGGCTAGCCCTAATTCCTAAATCATAAAGATCACACCATACTGCTAGGTATCACCACCTAGGGACGGGCCGGCACTGAGGCTTAGGGTACCAATTAGGAGGCTAATTACAGGTCTAGGTTAGAGCACTTAGTATAATCCATTAAGTAACCCAAGAAAGATGTAGTAATCACCTATAAACCGGATGCAATCCCCCTAGTTCCCCATTACCGATGTTTGAATCCTCTTAGATTACTTGATTTCCCGTCACACACACATCTTCTATTTCTTTATCCTTAGTTTAGCTTTACCTTTTTGAGCTCCCTTTAAACCAAAAATCCCCAAAAGAGTGTAGTTTAGGTCTCAACACATAGCTCTTAGGACACGCACAGCTTAGGACACCATATGCGGTAGGCCTTCCGGTGGATTCGACCTCGCACTCACACACACCGTACTATAGCAACCCGTGCGCTTGCGGGCTCTTTAGGCTTGTGTCCAAATAGCGTATCAATCTCCTATCCCTTATATGATCTAACCAAAAGCAACTAGATAGTTTGAAAAGAGACACCAAATCTCTAAGTGAGTGGTTGGAGAAAGCGGTCAAGAATGTGCAACTCATGAGCGAGAATGTTGAGATACCTTTAGAGCGAGTTGAAGAGATAGGAGAAAGACCTAGAGATAAGAGAAACAGGGGTGAAAATGATGATGTGTTAAAGAGCCAACTAGAAAAAGAGATTGATGGAGAGATAACATTATGTAGTGAGGATAAGGATGAGCTTGATGATAGTTTGGTTCTTGATGATTCTTATGGATATGTTTTAGAGGAAATAGTACCCTATCCTCCTGAGCTTTCAAAATCTTCCATTGAGTCACATGAGTTTTCCTTTTCTTCTCATCCCATATATTATACACACTTGGAGGTTGAAACTCATGATTATAGCACTCATTTGTCGAGTCCTCATTGAGGGAGTCTAGGGTATACACCTCCCTCGAGCATTCATGTTTGCATGACCCAAAATCCTTTGAGTCCCCATTGTCCCCTCCATGTGTGCCTACCCCGTATGAAGAATATGATAGTGAGATAACACCCACTAGCGCTAAATGTATTGAGGAATTTAAAGAGACTGTAGCTAGTGAAGGTTTAGAGTCATCCATTGGGGATAACAAGACATTAGTTTTGGAGTTTTTAGATGACAAGTCTTTTAGAGTTAAGAGTCATTTTGTTGAGGCAATTAGTGACTCTAAGAAGACACCTAAGAAAGGAATTGATCTATTTAGAAGAATGATTTATGGGACTTTTTGAATGTTTAATGAATCATTGATGGAAATAAAGGCCATTAAGATCGAATCCACCCCTCGTAAGGAGTTAGAACGACTTAGGCTTGATAACATTATATCTTGTGGAGAAGAAGAGTGTAGTTCATCCACTTCCTTTATTGTTGCTCCTCCTTCTCCAAATGTCATTCCTACTCCCCGTTCCCATTCCATTGAGTCTCCTTCTTTAGAGCTCACTTTTGTGCCTTCTAGCATAGAACATATTCATCTAGGGTTAGATAACACTTCTTCCATGTTTCATGCATTAAACCTATCTTTGACTCATGACGATGGTGTATATTTAGCCCTTGATTATGAGATGAAGGCCATGGGACGACTAGTTAGAGAGCATATGGGGCATGACCTTTCATGCGTATGCATGACACCTTCCACACTTGTACACGTTCTCTTTTGATAGTTTGGGGTGGGATCTTGAAAAGGAATGCATTGAACATTCATTTCCCCATCATTTATTGCATGACCCTTTTCCTTCTATTGTCTGTGTGTGATTGAATATCTGATAATTTGTGCCTCTTAATTTTCAATTTATATTGTTCTAACACTAGCGCTCGGCTAGAGACGTTAAATCCAGCGCTACTAGGAGGTACCCTACATATGTTTATATTCCATTTTCTTTCCTTATTTTCCTTTTCTTTTACTTGCTTTTACTATTTAGTTATTCTTGCTCTTTGCTTTTCATTTTCTTTTTAGTCATTTTCTTTTTTCACCTTCCCAAGTGTTGATCCTCGACTCTATTGTTTTCCCTTTTCCATACACCTTGTTTATTCATTTGATGATGCCAATGCGAGCTCGTATAGCAATGCCACTAATCATGTGGAGTGTTTATGATTTGTTGAGAGATAGGGATTAGTAGTTGAATCATTATCCTTTAGGATTGAAGAGCTCCAAAGAACTCAAGGTTGTATCTATCCTTTCTCCACTTGTTCCCTCTTATCTACCATGTCTCCACCACCCTTACTTGCTTTGTGTTGCTTATTTGTTTGTTGAGTAGTATTGTTCTATTTGCTTGAGGATAAGCAAAGTTTAGATTTAGGAGTATGGGAGTTTGGTTTTATTGTTGTATACTTTGACTAGGATAGATGTGCATTATGTGCTTTAAAATGGTGAACATTTTTTGATTTTGATGAATTTAGAGTTATTTATCTCTTGTTAATTGGAGAGTCGGCTCTTGTGATCAATTTAATCGATTGGTAGAGATAACATTGTATTGTGGAGAATGAATGGAGTGGAGGGAGAGCCAAGACTTGGAGGAGATACCTTTGAAAGTTGTGCGGAGTGAGTGCTTCTAAGAATGCACCTTGTAGCTATCCTATGGCTTAGTTAGAAGAAGTGTTGAAAAAGGGGTTTTAGTATGAGTACCCCTTCCTTGATCAGTTCTATTTTATGTGCCTTAGCCTTTCTTTTTCTTTTCTTTTTGCATACATCATGTATTGATAAAAAATTCCAAAAAATAGAAAAGAAGGGCAAAAAGCTCAAAAAAATCCAAAAAAAAATGAAAAATGAGAAAAAGCCAAAGCCATAAAAATATGCAAAGGTGAAGCTCATTGAATAAGTTCTTAAGTGACACAATGTCGACTTAGCTAAAGTTATTGTTTCATTCTTTTGATAAGTTGTGAATAAGGCTCTTTACGTCATTTTCTCAGCCATTGTGTTTGTATATTCTTTGTCTTATTATCTTTGATGCTATGTATGTGTTGGGGAGGCCATGTTAGTTGGGGGCACAGTATCAATGTCCCAAGTGTATTCATAAGAATCTTGGGCTCGTAGAGGTTATGGCTACTTTGGAACTTCCTGCAGGTATGAGACCCCTTGTGAGTAAAAAGAGGATCCAAAAAGTCTTGAGGACCTTTTTACAAAAGGAACAACCCCTTCATACTCCTTAGACTCACCATGATAGCAAATCAAGCATTTAGGCAACCTTTTTACTAACTTTGAGATAAACTTAGGTTTTGGCTTGCATAGGGACAAGCAAGGAAAAGGTTTAGGAGTGTTGATGTGTTAGTTTTGCGTGTGCTTATGCATTGCATGTATATACATGTTTTGAGGTGTTTTGAGCTTTATTTAGTGTATTACTATCGCATTTAGGTCATACTTGTGCATATTAAGTTTTATATGCACATAGTTATGGTTAAAACTTAAATGCTACACTAATGCGCATTTGTTGCTTGTTTTAGGTGAGATTCAGAGACATAATTGGACATAATTGGTGGTATTTGGAATATGGATTAAAGTCAAAGGTCTTTGGGACTTAAAAAGACTTAGAAGATGCATTTGGAAGTGGTCGGCGAAGGAAAAAGCGACTGAGATGAAACTGAACACAACGGGAGTCGAATTCGGAGCTTGAAACTAGAGGAGGACATGGGAAAATTTTGGACATGTTTTAGGGTGCAAAAGATGGCTCGGGAGATCCCTGAAAATGATACGAAGCCATTGAAAAAATGGTGCGAAATCGAAGCCAAAATGAACAAGATATTAACATTTTATTATCAAGACTAGTCACCGATTGACCGACCAAATTAGAATTTAGGCCAATTTAGATCGGTTGACTTAGCCCCAAAGCCAGTCGACCAACTAGGCCCCTGGCCCCGTGTGTTAACGACTCCATTTAAGCCACTTTTAAGGAGAACACCAACCAATTCATACACCCATTTCCTAAACCCAAAATCCATCAAAAACCACCTCATGCACTCACTTCTAAGTTTATGTAACACTTGGAATTAATGATCCAAGAGGATCAAACACTAGGATTTGGGCATAACTCATGGATCGTAAAGCTTGGCTATGAATAGAAAGGTATCTCTCTTTTGTCCTAAGTCCAATTATGTTTGAGTAGAGCTATGTAGTGTGATTACTTTAGTATTTATAGATTTATTATTACTCTTTTGTAATGGGTACTTGATAGATTTATATATATGTGCTTTTTGCTTAGGGTTTCAAAGGCAATTTTACATACATGTCTATGTGTTTGATGAAATGCCTCATTGAAGTTGCATATATATATATATATATATATATATATATATATATATATATATATTGAAGTCTATTATGTTATTAACCATCTCTAAATCATTATGCTAGCATGTTTATGTGTTTGTGTAGTGATTACATGAAATGGGTATGACTATATACATGTCTGTTTGTGTGTTAGCATACTTAGTAGCATAAATAGCTTCTATTGCTTGAATATAGGGTGCTATTCCTTAAATTGGTGTAATCTTAGTATGTCTATGTGCTTAGTAGTAGAATACTCCAGAATATTCCCAAACACCGTGCCCTAGATGTGTTTGGTTTGTGCTTAAACATTAATACCTGTTATTGTGATGACGATCGGTGTTGCATAACTACTGGCTAGCCTAGGTCGAGACTTCCTTAGCTTTAAATCCAGCAAATGCATTTCGGGGTAGGTTAGTCAACCATAGACAGACTAGGTCTTGGCTTTAAATCTAGCCAATGGTTTCGATGCTAGGTTATCGATCTAAGTCACCTAGAGTCCTAACTAGTTTGCCCTATGGCCCTAAGTCATAAAGATTATATGCTGTGGCTCTAGGGGTCAACACCTAGGAACAAATTTACACAGATGCTTGGGGTGTAATTAGGAGGTTAATTAGGTGTCTAGACGAGAGCAACCAAGTTTAACCATCAAGCAACCTTAACAAGAAGTAGTAATCGCACATTTGCAAGCCATAAGCACCCTATTCCCCATTTTCACTTGTTAGCATACCCTTAGATTGCTTGAGTCCCCCATGACACACCCATATCGCCTTTTTTATTTTCTTGTCCTTAGCTTAGATTTATATTTTTTTAGCTTACCTCAATCCCAAAAAACTAAAAACAAAATAGTTAGGACCCCAAAATGTAACTCTTTAGGACGGACATAGCTTTGGACACCATTCACGTTAGGCCTCCCCATGGATTTGACCCCGCACTCGCACATACCGTACTACAGATGACCCATGCACTTGTGGGCTATATAGGCTTATGCTCACAAATAGTGTATCAATACGTATATGTATATATATTTGTATATATGTATATATATATACATACATACATACATACATATATATAGGGGTAGGACTAGGGAACAAGGAGGGGCCTGGGGCCCCCAACAAAAATCTATATATATATATATATATATATATATATATATATATATTATACATACTACACACATACACACACACACACATATATATATATGTATATATTATAACCTTTGGCCCTTCCCAAATCTCAACATTTTGAAGATTGTATCCCACATGTCATGCTTCTTGGCTGAGTTGTCAACAACTTCCCTTTTTTATTTATTGTCTTTGTTGTTGTATTCCTCTCATCCCAACTTTTCCCCCAAATCCAGAAACTTAAACCCCTCACTTTTTTCCACTCGCCAATAGCAGCAGCAACGGGGGACCCCATTCCCCCCTCCCTACCCTGCCCCACCCCTACCTCTTTCTCTCTCCATCTTTGTTTCATTTTTCACAACAACCAAATAACACAAAACAACAAAAAGGTAAATAATATTATATTATATTTATTTATTTTTTAATACATAACTTTATACATTTTTTTTCTTAACATTACTTTTGTCTTTTTTAGGAAGTAAATATTTTAAAGAACAAGAAAATAAAAAAGGTAAATAACTTTGTCCAATCTATTTCTTATTATGATTTTTATTTGTTTAGTTATAATGATACTTTTTAGTATATGTTTTCTTTTATTTAAAAATGAAGCCGTGACATAAAGTAATTAAACAATAATTTTTAATAATTACTTGCAAAATATAATAATAAATGTTTAGTTGTAATAATAATTTTTAGTTTATGTTTAATCGAAGCTAATCAAGCCATAACATGGAGTAATTAAAATAAATTCACAAATTGTAGTTAGCAAAAACATGAGTATAATTTTTAATTTGTAAAGTGTAATACAGAAATGACAAATTAGATATGAAAAACACTTCTTTTTTTCAACTAACACTTAGCTCTATTGCACTTTAATGATATATAAATTTCCTTTACATTTAGATTCATGTGTATAATTATTATAATTAACTAATTTGCAATTAAAACTTGATGTGTTTGTTTTGTGTGTGCTTATGCATTATATATATATATATATATATGCTTGTTTTGAGGTGTTTTATGCTTCATTTGGTGTATTAGTATAGAATTTAGGTCATATTTGTGCATAATGGGGTTTTTATGTCATAGTTGAGGTTAAGACTTAAATGCTACACTAATGTACATTTATTGCTTATTTAAGGTGTGATTTGGGAAGATATGGAGCTTAATTGAGGGTGCTTGAAGTTTGGAACAAAGCAAAGGGTGTTACGGACATAAAGAAACGAAGAAAAGTGCTTTTGGAAGTAGCCGAGCGAAAGAAGGAGCGATCGAGGAGAAACTGAGCGCAACGTGAGCCAAATTCGGAGCTTGCAACCTAAAAAGGACATAGAAAAATTTTGGATATGTTTTAGGGTGCAAAATATGGCTTGGGAGATCCCCCACGATGATACAAAGCCATAGAAAAAAATGGTGCGCGAATCGGGGCTAAAACGAGCAAGATATGATCATTTTACTATCAAGACCGGTTAGCCTCTGTCTAGGCCGGACGACCTAGCCGGTCGACTGGATAGGTCAACCGGCCGGATCAGAATCTAGGCCAATTTTTCCTGGATGACTTAGGCCCAAAGCCGGTCAACCGGCTGGGCCCCCGGCTGGGCGCGTTAACAGCTCTATTTAAGCCACTTTTTAGCCCTTTTTTAAGAAGAACAACACCCAAATCAAACACCCATTTCCCTAAACCCAAAATTCACCAAAAATCACCTCACATACTCACTTCTAAACACATTTTAACGCTTGGAATCAAGGATCCAAGAGGATCAAACACTAGGATTTGATGCATAGCTCATGGATTGTAAAGCTTGGCTATGGATAGAAGGGTATCTGTCTTTATCCTAAGTCTAATTATGTTTAATTAGAGCTATGTAGGATGATTATATCTTGTATTTATGGATTGATTACTACTTTTTATTAATGGAAACTTGATGGATTTATGTATATATGCTTTATGCTTAGGGCTTCAAAGGCTATTTTACATACATGTCCATGTGTTTGTTGAAATGCCTCAATGAGGTAGCATATATATATTGAAGTCTATTATGCTATTAACCATTTCTAAATTATTATGCTATCATGTCTATGTGTTTGTGTGGTGATTACATAAAGTGGGTATGACTATATACATGTCTATGTGTGTGTTAGCATACTTAATAGCATAACTAGCTTCTATTGCATACATGTCGGGTGCCATTGCTTAAATTGGTGTAATCTAAACAAGTCTATGTGTTTAGCAGTAGAATATACCGGTGTATTCTCAAATGCCATGCCCTAGATGTGTTTGCCATGCGCTTTAATTTCAATTTCCGCTAATTGCGATGCGATCGATCATGCACAACTAGTATCTAGCCTAGGTCGAGTCCTCTTTGGCTTTAAATCCAGCCAACAGAAGTCCGGATAGGTTTAGTTGACCTTAGTTCACTTAGAAAGGCTAGTTAGTCCACCCTAACACCCTAGCTTCATAAGGACCACGTCGTAGCTCTAAGTGCGGCGAAGCTTAGGGATGGACTCGCACCGAGTTCTAAGGCCAGATTGGGGAACTAATTAGAGGACTAAGTGCTAAGGTTAGATCGATCTACACTCACCTAGAATCTTATTGGCTAGCCCTGATTCCTAAGTCATAAAGACCACGCCGTACTCTAGGCATTGCCACCTAGGGACGGACCCGCACTGAGGCTTAGGGTACCAATTAGGAAGCTAATTATGGGTCTAGATTAGAGCATTTAGTTTAATCCATCAAGTAACCCTAGAAAGGCATAGTAATCACCATAAACAAGACATAATCACCTTAGTCCCCCATTTTTTATGTTTGAATCCCCTTAGATCACTTGATTCCCCCTTCACGCGCATAAATTTTTTATTTCCTTGTTCTTAGCTTAGATTTATTTTTCAATTGCTCCCCTCAAACCAATAACCCAAAAAAAACATTGTAGTTAGGACCTCAGCACGTAGCTTTTAGAACGCACTTAGCTTAGGACACCATACATATTAGGCCTTCCCGTGGATTCGACCTCGCACTCACACACACCGTACTATACACGACCCATGCGCTTGCGGGCTATTTAGGCTTGTGCTCAAATAGCGATATCAAAACTATTTTTACTTTTTAGGGAAAAGTATGCATAAGTCTAAAACAGTTTACTCCTTTTTCTTAAAAGAAAAAAAAATGTTGACTCAAAATTTTTACGTTTGCTATATTAAAATGTTTAATACGATAGCTTTTTAATTATATGTTTTGCCCCCCATATTCAAATCTAGTTCCGCCCCTGCATATATATATATATGTGTATATATATGTATATATATGTATTTATATGTATATATATGTATGTATGTGTATATATATGTATATATATGTATGTATATGTATATATATGTATGTATGTGTATATATATGTATATATATGTATGTATATGTATATATATGTACGTATATGTATATATATGTATGTATGTATTTATGAAGTTTATATATTGTGAACAACTTAAATGGGTTATGTGAACATTTTGCTCAAAAGTTGTGAACAAAGTACTATATAATAGATTGTCATTTGTGAACACCTTGAATGCTAAATGTGCACACGACAAATCAAGTGCATTGTTCGCAAGTAGCTAGGATGTGTGAACACAACATTTACAAATTGCGAACATCTTTAAGAAATGTTGTAAACAACGTGACGTGTTGGAATAGTGCATGCTTGTGCGTGTGTTTATCTTTGAAGTAGCTATGGTAGCATTATACGAAATATTGAAGAGTTCAAGATCAGTCAAGAAGAAGAAATGGAGATGTAAGAAGAAGACATGGTGACATAAGGGGTATTGGATGTGCTTTTTTTGTTGTTTGCCTTGTTTGGTAACAAATAGCTCACTTTCAATGGTTTTCTTGAACTATTGGCTTTAAACTTGATTTTATACTTTCATCGATGTTTGGAAAATGTCGTTGAAGTGTTGTTAATATGTTTGATTCTTTTGAACTTGAAAGAGCTTTGAAAAACATGTCTTTGGAGCGAAGTATGTAGTTTGAATTTTTTTAATTTAATTCTAAACATTTTGAAACTTAATTTTGAGCTTTTTGGAGTTTTTTGAGATGAATTTAAGTTAATTTAATTTTATTTTCAAAATTTTCGTAGGTGGCTTCTTTAAGGAAATTTACCAGTTTTTGTATTTTGGTGATAACTTCTTGCTCGGAGCCCTGTTTTAGATGGTTCAAATTTCTACAAAAAGCTTAGAAGAAAATTTACAACTTTCGTCTTCAAATCTCGAGAAAATTCTAAAAATAAAGTGATCATAAATTCGAAAAAAGTTTTAGCAGGTGAATTGAACAAGTTAAATTGATATTAGTTATTTTGGGGTCCTTTTTCATTTTTTTCCCCCAACAAACAAAGGCCTTGATGAGGACTATTATCAAAGGAAAAGAAAAAAAGAAAGGAATAAGGCCAATTGGCCTCTATTGACCAAGTGGTCAAACCACAAAAAGAGGAGGAAAAAAAAAAAAAAACCAAACATAAGGTTAAGATGCCTTACGGGCTTAAAGCCTTGTAAGACATAGAGCTTGTTTGGCTCTGCTTATTTTGCAACTTATAAGTTATTAGAGAAAAGTGCTCTCTGACATATGACAAAGGAATGTCCGAAAAGCTTGTGTGGCACATTAATTTGAGAAGAAGACGGTGGCTTATCAGCAGGATTGCAATGAGCTTTTCCTATTTCTTTTAGATTTGCTTCAATTGATTTAGAGTTGGATTTCTTCACTTTTAATTCTTATTTAGAGTTGATTGTTTTTAGATTTAAATTTTAAATTCAGTTTTAAATTTATTTTGTCAAATTTATTGTTTAATTTCATATTTTACTTTTGGATTACTATTTTAGGATTTAATTGTTGTTTTAGATTCTTAAATGTTGGTTTTGAATTTCAGTTAAATTTTAGTTTAAATTTCAGTTTTATTTTTTATTTTCAGTTTATATCTTCATACACCTTAATTTATTAGTTTAATAATTATGTTCTTGAATATGAGGTAATTTTCTCATAATTGGGTTGTACCTTACAAGATTAATACATAGGGGTTTTTGAGACCAATGGAATACCTTATTTATGGTAAGCTTAATGCTATGCCAATTCTACTACTTATAAATAGTTGATTGCCTAAATTTCAAGACATACCAAAGAAACCCAAGTTCCCGTGTCATTTATTGCACATAATGCTTTTCATATTGTATGAACTTGCACAGTGGAGAGAGTTTTAGCATCGTTCTTGTTACTAGCTTTTTTGTGATCGAGTGCTACATTAAGAAACGGTTAAATCATTGTATTACGGGAGATTTAGATCAAGAAAAGGCATTAGCATCAAAGTGTGATGTCAAAAACTAAAGTAAATTAAATCAAAGCCAGACCTTGGTTATTGTGATTTACTTTTGATTTGGATATACATATTTCGCCCTAATTACAGAATGCTTCTCTTTATTAATTATTACCCATATGTTTGATAGCAAAGAACAGAGAATATTTGCTTATGAAATTATATTAAAAGCTTTGATTTTATTATTATTATTATTATTTTTAAATTAAAGGACGGCAGAAGACCGATAGTACAATTACTAAAGTTACAGAAAATAATCTCAGAGTCTCACGCCTAAAACGAGGGACAGGTCACTAGACCACACTAGGCTTGTGGTAAAAGCTTCGATTTAATTTTGGGACTACTTCACCATCTAACGGTTCTTGTTACAGTAACTATCAAGTTGACTATGGTTCAACCATCACTATTTATCGTTCCTAATAATTCCTGCTTAGTGGAAATTGACAATTGACCTGTACGTTTTCCCAGGCTCCCAGCCCACAGGTATGACATTGTTGGCCACAATAGTCTTTCCAGACTCTGAAGTGAGTCTAACAGAGAATGGTGGTTGCAATGTAGACCCTGAATTAAGCTTCCAGACTGCACCCCAAGATGGTTGCATGGCAAGCCAATTATCTGAATCCCAGGATTGTTTGAGATCAACTCCTTTAAGTTCACCATCTCCATCTTCATACTCTATAACTGTAGCAAAATAGTTGGGATTTGAACCAGAATCGACATGGAAGGCCACTGATACTCCGGGATACTCGCATGGCACCCTGAGAGTCAATCCAGTCATCGATGTGGAATATTGTATTAGCAGGGACCAAGTAAGAATTGAGTAGGTCTGGACTAGACCTTCTGTTGACAATAGAATACTGACCGTTTGTATTGTATTTGCAAATCTCCAGCATCGTGCAGTTGATTAACCTGGCTGGATTTGGCCATGGCTCCGAAAGCAGTCCCACTCAGGTCAAAATGAACTGATGCACAGCCAGGACATTCATCCGTGATAGTTACAGTCACAGGATTCCCCGAACATGCTGCATTTTCTGTGCATTTCACCTGATAAATTTTGAAAAGACAAAAACGATTAACTTATTTATCAAACTCATCAATGAGGCGTAGCTCAATGATAGCACTTCTCATTTGAGACTTACAGTTCTCGAGTTCATGTCATAAACAAATAAATAAAAGAATTAAAAAAAAAAAAGAAACCCATCAATGTTCATCGATTGCATGCATGCAGTAGTATGCAGATATTGCAAGCAAGTTTGATGGTTGATTGAAATCTCGGACCTGGTAACAAGCACCACAACCTCGGCCTCCTTGATACAAAGAAGCACCACCTGCTGATACTAAGGAATTGAATGGTGCTTGTTCTACCGTATTGCCATATCCACAAGCCCCGCCTACAGAATCATGTAAATAAGTAAACAAATTTATACAACACCGTTGTTTTATTCCCTTTTGTGTACAGAAGCAAAATGTTGTTTCTTACTTACCATCACTTCCGGCACCATTAGGGCTTCCATACCAAGTGGCTTCGGCTGGGGACCAATCAGAATCAGGTTGAACTTTTGAGAAACTAAACGCTTTGAGACTGAAACAAGAGCAAATGCTCAGTGAAAGAGCAAAGAGAATTAAAGAAGGTAGCAAAAAGGACTTATTAAGGGTGCCGAAAGCCATTTTCAAGGATGTTAAAGCAAGCTTATAATTTATGTAATCTGGCTATAAGCTTCAATTCTGCTGATGATGAAATGGTATGAATGTATACTGATGGTATTTATATACCGAGGGAATAGCTGGAAACATAATTTCGAATATTGCGTTTGTCAAGGGGAAGGACACGCGGTTGATTTTTACAGGTTCACTTGCAACAACTATTATATGATCTATTTCCCTTTTAGTAAATTTTAGACTTAAAGATCCTCTCATATTATGTTTATAGGTTATTTGAGTAACTAAATTACTCCAAGTACTCTTCGTTTATATGGTAAAAATTTGTATATCGAAAGTCAAATATCTCATGTATATAGCAAAAATATTTACTAAACGAGGAAGGGTAATTAGTGACGATCAGCTCCTTTTATGTCATTAAGTGTCTCATGTTAATATAAGAGAAAACTTTTGACCATGCATATATGTAGAATATAATTTTAACTCTTCATTAAATTCAAAGTTTAAAAAGTGTGGTCCATGGAAAGAGAAAAGGCATCTTGAAAAATTTACTTTTGTAAAAAAAATTGATTATCATCAACGACTAAAATGATATAATGTTTTCATGAATGGCTCGAGCCTTACGCGGGAGCACTGCTATACATTAGCACAAATATTTCAAAATAACCCCATAGTGCGAGGATTTACTTGGTATATGTACGGAGAGGCGAGAAATCTCAATCAAATGAACATTGGTAACAAAGAACAGCAATGGATCCACATAGTTTGTTAAGAATTAATTTCCAAATTGATAAAATGAAGATTGTAAATATAGTGTTTAAATTTAAATATTGCTTTCTCGTCCAAGAGAAGTGTATTGGATGTGCGCTTTTCGCCCACAAACTGACTTACAAGTAAGCAGTTACGTTGCAAGTGGTGCTTATTTTGAATTTTTTTTATATAAAAAAATATAGTTTAGTTTGAGTTTTTATAAATTTATAACAAGATGTTTTATTTATAATTGTAAAAAACAAAATAAGGATGAATTGCTTACATCTTATAAAATAAAAAATATTATTTATTTTTAAATTTTATAAGATATTAGTGATAAAATGCCTTATATTTTATAAGATTAAAAAAATGTATCTTTCAAATTAATAAAAAAAAATCTTATAATAAGCTTATTCCAAACATAGTAGTCAATTCTTGTTTACTCTTAGATAACTTTTGCACAATTGCATGTGTTTTACAATTCTGTGGCGAATATTTTGTTATATATTGATGTGACTAGATCCCACTTGTTTCTAGAATTCAGTCATAAAGTAAACAGGTATGTCTCGAAAATAATAGCATTATTTTAGAATTTTAAATTTAAACAATTCATGAACCTTCAATTTGAATTTATTAACTAAATAATTAATTTCTAAACCTACCCCTTGAATGCGAACAGTGGTATCACATAGTTGACTAATTTCAATTTGCAGTTTGCAAATGAAGACTATGTGTTATGGATTTGGACAATCCCTTATAATCAAATAACTATAAATTAATAGCGTAACTGATTAATTAATATTATTATTAGGACTTCAAAAACATTACATTAACATCCAAAAATTAAGAAGAGAAATTAATCTCTAGTAAAAGGAATTTTCGACTATTATATTAGGCAATCATAGTCTAGTAATGTCATTTTCACTGCGCATGGTAGAGGAGCCAAAACCGATTTCTTAACACACACACACACACACACATATATATATATATATATAGATATATGTATATACGTATATATGTATAATTTCTCTTTGGAAGATGATATAAAATGACATAAGTCTCCTTTATACCTAACTGTAAAAAAGACAAAACAAATAAATTGTGGCAAAAGATCTGTATTCCGAAGTGATATATTGTTTGTTGCATTAGGCTATATTAGGGTGGGCCCTTTAGAAAGCATGGGTCTAGACAAGATTGGAGCATTTCTTATTTTTTTATTCTTCAATATATACAGGAGAGATAATTTCAAATATTTACACAAAATTAAATTAATATTAATTTTTTATTTCAAAATTTAAATTCTTTATCAATATCTTTTTTTTCCCTTTTTGTTTTGAAAATAAAGAGTCTAAGCTAGTTTACTCTTTGTTTGAATAGTTGAGATAATCCTTTCTATATGTACAAGATGATTAAAAATAGGAAAAGATCTGATACGGTCAGTCAGTCGGCAAATTACGTGGTTTCTATATCCACATATAGTAAAGAACCGTAATTATAGGTTGAAGTATACCCAAAAAAAAAAAAAATTTATAGGTTGAAGAATGTGATAAATTTGAACCTTATGTGAGAGAATATTGCGGTTATTGTTGAAAGCGATAATGTTGAAAATTAAGCATCAAGCAAGCCGTTAATGGTGGCTAGAAGACGTTTTCAGTTTGATCTCGAATTTTTCCATAACATCCCATATGGATGTCGTCGTCAGAGGTAAACAAAGATGCCGTAATACCTGGCAAGAATTAGGGCTCACATACATACAAACAACCGTAATTGGTGTACAAGTTAATTCCCACACTCTTACCTCACTAGAAAATGCCACTCTTCAATGCATAGTAGCCTATTAGCCTAGGTAATAGGCTTTGGAAGAGGAATTTAGCTTAATTATATGCAATTTTGTGATTAAAAGTTAATTAATTCTAATTTGTCACTTTATATTTATAAATAAAACCACAAATTTAGAACTATACGATCTTTTTTTGGGTGAACTCTAGTAAGTTACACCATTGTGAAGCTTCTTGTGTCCTTTACAGCTTATCTTTTAACCCTTTAACTAGTTTTAGCAAGAGGGTATAACTCACAGTAAGGGTCCGTTTGGATTGATTTTTTTTAAAAATATTTTTTTAACAGATTTTGAAAAATAACTTTTTTTAGAAGTTAAAAATTTGACTTCTAGAAAATGCTATATTTGAGCATTTATCAAAGTTTCAGCTTTTTTTAAAATCATATAGTTATTGAAAAAATAATATAACTTTTTCTCAAAAAAAAAGTGAATCTTCCAAAATAAAAGCCAATCAAATAGGCCCTAACACCCCTCACTTAGAACTTATTGGTTTTGAATTCAAATTATCATCAAGGATAAGTAGACAATTATTATTAACTTTTTTTATTAAAGGAAAAAAGATGTACTACTGAAAATAGTGAGAAGATTAAAGATAATAAGTATGAAAGATCATTGAAGGTGGTCAAATAATTATTATTTTTTTTTGTGGGGGTTTTTCTTTTTTTGGGGGGGCCGGGGGCGGGGAGAAGTTGCGGTATATCAAATTTATAATTACTTCTTTGGTTAGGGGTGTACAATATCTTTTTCTTAAAAGGGTTAACCAAAGGAGAACCCCTTTCCCACTTGGCCAGAGGCCCCTTAACCAGGCGGGAGGTAAATCGAGGGATGTGCGTGAGTGGCAGCCCGACCAGGGAGAGGACCAACGGGCGTGGAAATCCAGCAACAGCCCCCGCAATATTTCAGCGGAGTACTGCCGCCACACGGACTCGATCCCGCGTTGTCAGGGTGTCACCACCCTAATCACCTGGCCACTTACCAACTCACCTATGCCCCTGGGGGCTGTACAATATCTTTTTCGATCGCATGCCTTTTGGCTCAAGCTTAATCAATGTCCACACAGGATCACCTTTTTTAGCACATAATCTGAGATTCTGAGACAATGGTTGTGGCGAGAACTATCAACGGCTATCACATAATAGTTACACTAGGTTCACGTATCTATACTTAAGTAGTCGCACATAGTAGTTGCATGGTATAATCTTCTAAGATTATAGCAACACAAAAACAGATCAACAGTAGATTTTTCTCATGCCGACTCCATATCAATAAGTGCCTATTTGAATTAGTTTTTAAAAATAAAAAAAGTATTTCTTCCATATTTTTTACAATAAATTTGAACTAATTTTTTTTTAAAAGAAAGTTAGAACTCTAGAAGAATTTTAATTCCATTTTTCTTTTAGAAACCAAAATGTTTAACTTTCCAAAATAATATTTTTTTCACATATTATTAATAAAATTTTTTTTAGAGAAAATCAATCCAGACAAGCATTAAGACAATGACCAGATCAATTGGCTAGGCGAATGAGATATTAATCTATTCTTTACACTTATGATTTAGATGAAAATCATCCGACCTTTTAGTGGATCAATTCTGATGGTCGGTCAACCATCGTTTGTTGATTTCAATCTTGCCTTGCCTAGATAAGGTTAAAGCCCATCCGTGAGCAGGCTAAACTTGAGTCAAGGCCAAATTTTGACCATTATAATTGATGAGGGGTTGGGTCATGGCCGTGACCCGATAAGCGAACTTGTAGTACGTGGACAACCCGAATTGTGGTTGCGTTCGGGATTTTATTGGATACCACTGATAAGGTAGTACTGATCAATCACTTATATAGTAAATTAATAAGGCTACTCTACCCGATAATCAATAAGTACAAATAAAGCACAAGCGGCATGTGTCCAGCTATTCCCAAAAGCTATAAATAGGACCTCATGATCCCAAATAAGATAACCAATTCATTCTATCTATTCTCTTCAATAAAAACTTTCTCTAAAAAGAAACACTCTAACTTAGGCATCGAACGTCCTTTGGCCGGTACCACACCAATGCCTAGATTTCTTCTGTTTTGTAGGTAACCACATCTAGAGATTCTTTTGAGTGGCATCATCTGATTCTTCTTAGAATTAGATTGCTACTGTCTGTGGAAAATTGACAAGAAGTGATCCCACTGAGTCCATATGGCTACAACTCAAAGCCAAGCTATTGGTGAGCCTTATGCCGAAGAGAACGAAGAAAGCAACAAACTGCGACTAGCACAACGTCCACCGTGAAGGCCATGGTCCCAAGCTCTCGGAAGTCACCCTCAGCCACAAGATGAGCAACCGGAGCAGACCAATGGGCCTTGCAACTTTCGCACCTCTTCCCATATCCCAACAAAGCCGACAAACATATCTATGCCATCTTGTTCACTAGCTCAGCTGGCGGCCATTGATAATATGTTCGCCAATATCACTACATAAGCAAGTTATTTCCCTCACAAACACACCCTTGCAATCACTCATTTAGTTTCCCTTTCCAAACCCAACACCACAAAACACTGCATCTCCTACCCATATACCGCAAAATACCCATCATACCTCTTTGGATGTGCAAGATGAGTCCTTATGCCAAGGAGATAGCTCTTCTAGACCACCTTTACATACAGTCTCCACACAAACTGTGCCTAATCCGTGGCCTCTATAGACCATAAATTTTCAAGAATTTGAGAACAGTCCCCTGTCAGAGGAAATAATCAGAGAACTAGTGCCAAAGGACTTCGTGATTCCAAAGCTGCCATACTTCAATGGCTCAAACGACCTTGCCAACCATGTATCAGTCATCAATCATAAAATGCTATTCTGTAATGCGACTGATGCCACAAGATGCAAAACTACTACTCTGGTTGGATTAGCCCGAACATGGTATGATGATTAGCCACCATGTTAGTAATTTCTTTAAAGAGCTGGCTGTAGCTTTCATAAATCGATTTACTAGCAGAAAAAAGGCCCTAAAGTCCTCCATTTTGGTTATCGGAATGAGGTAGAGGAGTGATGAGAATTTGAGTGTTTTTGTTAAGTGGTTTAATGAAGCAACACTACAAGTGCCAAACTTGGCGTAACCAATAGCGATGGAGGCTGTCATACATGGTGTTAGGGACAATTGATATGTTATTTTGTGCACAAGCCTAAATAGCCTGTTACTGCATAGATCGGGTGTAATATGGTGATTACAAGTGCGGGGTCGAATCCACAGGGAGGCTTAACATGTAAGGTGTCCTAAGCTCTGTGTGTTTATAAAAGCTATGTGTTGGGTCCCTAAACTATGAATCAAGCGATCAAAGGGAATCTAACATGTGAAAATGAGGACTGGGGTGATTACGTCTTGTTTATGGGCGAATACTACTTCTTGCTAGGGTTGCTTGATGGATTATACTTGGATTGCTCTTGTCTACACCTTTAATTATCTTCTTAATTGGTACCCTAAGCCTCAGTGCGGGTCTGTCCCTAGGTGACGACTCCTAGATCTACGATGTAGTCATTATGACTTAGGAATTAGGGCTATCTAATAACATTTCAGGTGACTTCGATCAATCCAACCCTAGCACTTAGTCCACCAATTAGGTCCTTAATCTAACCCTAGGACTAGGTGCGAGTCCCTTCCTAAGCGTCATCTATTTAGAACTACGACGTGGTCCTTATGAATATAGGGCATTAGTGTGGACTAACCAGTCTTGCTAAGTAAACTGAGGTCAACTAAACATATATGGGCACCTTTTAGCTAGATATAAAGCCAAAGGGGACTCAACCTAGGCTAGTTACTAGTTGTGTAGCATTGATTGCATCACAATTGCGGGTATTGACATTTAAGCACAAGGCATACACATCTAGGGCATGGAATTTAAGAATACTCTGGAATATTCTACTACTAAGCACATAGACATACTTAGATTACACCAATTTAAGCAATAGCACTTGATATGTAACCAATAGAAGCTATTTATGCTATTAAGTATGCAAACACACACATAGATATGTAGATAGGTATACCCATTTCATGTAATCACCACACAAACACATAGACATGCTAGCATAATGATTTAGAAATGGTTAATAGAATAATAGACTTCAATATACATATGCAACTTCATTAAGGCATTTCAAACGAACATATAGACATGTAAGTAAAATAGCCTTTGAAACCCTAAGCACAAAGCATATATATTCAAATCCATCAAGTACCCATAACAATAATGTAATAATCAATCCATAATATCAGAGTAGATCACCTTACATGCTCTACTTATACATATATTAACTTGAGATAAAAGGGAGATAAAGAATATACCCTTCTATCCAAAGCTAATCCTTTACAATCCATGAGCATAAGCCCTAAATCTTGTGTTTAATCCTCTTAGATCCTTTATTCCAAGTGCTAAATATGATTAGAAGCGTGTATGAGGTGGGTTTAGGTGGTTTTGGGTTTAGGGAAATGGGTGTGTGAAAAAAATAAGTGTTCTTCCTTTAAAGATGGTTGAAAAGGTACTTAAATAGAGTTGAAATCGCGCAGGGCTGGGGGCCTTAGTCGGTCGACCGGCCTAGCACCTAGGTCGACTGGCCTAAGGGCCTTACATTGTGTTTTGGACGGCCGACCGGCGTGGAGGGGTTGAACAGCCCAGTTAGAAACTTGGCCAATTTTTGCTCCTTGCGGGCCAATTTCTTCTTGGGTGCTTCGATCTTTGCCCAGCTGCTTCCAAATACACTTTTCTTCATTCCTTTGCATCTAGAACACCTTATGTTGGATCCACATCCCAATTTTCGTTAATCAAGCTCAAATCATCTCTCCGAATCTCACCTAAAATAAGCAACAAACGTACATTAGTGTAGCGTTTAAGTCCTAAGTTAAACTATGAACATGTAAACCCTAATAAGTACAGGTATGACCTAAATGCTATATTAATACACCAAATAAAGCACAAAACACCTTAAAACAAGTACATACATGCAATGCATAAGCACACACAAAATTAACACATCAATGACAATTATCCTGTTCTTTGACAAGGAGGAAACCGGCCTCGACGACTGATCCCATGGCTAGAATAGAGAAGTACATTTTGGCTGAAGATGTATAGTTGGAAAAGAGAGCATGGGATAGGGAGCATTAAAATGAGAAAGGGAAAGGAAAATAAAGATAGCATGAGTCACATCAAGATTGAAGTGAGTCGAAAAAGAGAAAGGAGAATCCAAAAGTCTTTAGGAGACATTTTGACACTTATACACCTTTGAACGCACCCTGGTTAGATATCTTGGTTGCCATAAAAGGGTAAGCGAAATGTGAAATGGCCAAAGAGGATGAATGGAAATCCCGACAAGAGGGACAAAATTAAATATTGCCACTTCCACAAGGACCGCGGCCATGCTACCGATGAATGTCAAAATTTAAAGGATGAGATCGAGTCCCTTATCAGAAAAGGTAAGTTGAGACAATATGTGAAACAACGAAGAGAAGCTCAAGAAGAGCGACTACTCAGCCTTAGGAAAGGAGAAAAGGTCCTTGGCATAGTGGATATGATTTGGGGCAAAACGGCTGTTGAAAGAGATTTTACCACAAAGAGAAAGATGTATGTTTGCTCTCTGTAGGCCGTTCCAACAAACAAAATTAGAAGGATAAAAGATGTAACCTTCACAAGCAAGGACTTGATTGGATTATCGGGAAACCATGATGATCCCCTTGTCATTATAGTTATTTTGGCTAACTATGAAGTTTGTAGGATACTGGTGGATATGGACAGCACTACGTACGTGCTATACTATGAAACATTCGAACGCTTGAAGTGGGATTGGTCTATCCTCACGCCTTTAAATCATGAGTGCACTGGTTTTCTAGCAATGCAGTATGGGCTGAGGGGGTGGCCAACCTACCTTTCAGCATCGGAGATGGAAGCCGATATGTTGACCTCCAGTCTAACTTCGCAATGGTAAATTGTTCGAGCATAATCAATGGGATTACTGGGTGAATTACACTAAACTGCTTGGGAGCCATTGTATCCACCTATCATCAAATACTGAAATTCCCGACTAAGGACGGAGTGATCGTAGTAAGAGGAAACCAACATAATGCTAGATCATGCTATGCAGCAACATTAAAACCAAAGGAATATTAGAAGAAGCTCGAGAACATGATGATAGAATTGTTGAAAGAAGATCCCAAGAGGGAAAGACCAACCAAAAAGCTTGATCTCGTTCAGATTGGATAGCCCAATAAGAAAATCTACGTCGGAATGGAACAAACAAAAGAAGTCCAATTTCTAACTTAAATTTTGATGTATTTGCTTACGACTCTTCTAATATGACAGGGATGGACCCAAAAATCATCGAGCATCGGCTAAACATTAACCTCGCCTTTAGGCCGGTCTAATAAAAACGACGAACCTTTGGTGCAAAAAAAAATCAAGCAATCCATGAACAAGGAGAAAAACTGCTAAAGGTAGGACACATTCAGGAAATAAAATACCTAACATGGGTCTCTAATGTGGTAATGGCCAAAATGGCCAATGGGAAGTGGAGACTCTGTGCAGACTTCACTGACCTGAATAAAGCTTGTCCAATTGACAGTTTCCCTCTACCAAGAATTGACCAATTGGTTGATTTAACTACAGGATTTGAGATGCTACCATTCATGGATGCCTTTTTAGGCTACCATCAGATAAAGATGGCACTTACTGATCAACCACAAACTGCTTTTGTCACCGACTGAGGACTTTTTTGCTACAAAGTCATGCCTTTTAGGTTAAAAAGTGCTGGGGTCACATATCAGTGCATGGTGAATATGGCATTCAACCAGAGAGGGAAAACATGGAAGTTTACATCGACGACATGCTCGTTAAGAGCAAAAGGGCATCGAACCACGCATCTGTCTTATCTCACTGAAGCCTTCCAAACAATAAGAAGGTTTGGGATCAAATTGAACTTGAAGAAGTGTACCTTCGGGGCAAGAGCAGGAAAATTCTTGGGGTTCATGGTGACATATCGAGGTATCAAGGCTAACCCCGAGAAGCTTGAGGCCATGCTTAATCTCGATCCCCCAAAAACTATACATGATACATAGTCACTTTCCTACAAAGTCGCGACCTTGAGTAGATTTATGTCTAGACAGGTGAATCATTGTGCTCTATTCTTTAAAATCCCCTAAAACCCAAAGCATTCAAATGGACACTCGAATGCCAAGACGCATTCAAAGTGATTAAGTCCTATCTGACACAACCACCAAATCTTGCCAAACTCGAAGAAGGAAAGACCCTACTCCTCTATTTGTCTAATTCTAACTGGTGTACTTCCACAGGGAGGCATGAATTTGTGGAAGAAATTCTATGCTAGCGTGCTCTAGAAGAAGCTTAAAAAGAAGACTTAATCTAACATATTTTTGTACTTTATGGATTTTTGAGAGCTAAGGGAAAAAGATGAAAGACTACACTATAAATGCACTAAGGAAAAGAAGGAAAGAACTAAGCTAACTTAAGGGATTGAAACAAGGGAAAGGTGATCGGGTGACTTGCACTTGCGAATGGGTGATTTAGCACCTCCATGCTATGGGATTCGGGGATTGGCTTTCTACATAAAGCTTTTAATACTAAGCAACTAACTAGTGTCCTAATTACACCCTAGGACTCGATACGAGTCCATCCCTAAGGGTGCACACTTAGAGCTACGGTGTTGTCCTTATGTATCTAAGGCCATATGAGGGACTAGCAAGCTACCTAGATGCCCTAGAACAATCCTACCTTAGTTCCTCAACTATTAACTGGATTTAAAGCTAAGACCTAGGGTTCCTAGGGTCAACTGAGCTTATCCAGACTCCTATTAGCTAGATTTAAAGCTAAAGAGGACTCAACCTAGACTAGTCCTAACTTATGTACTGTCATTCTAAGAACGTTAAAGCAGATTAATACCTAATAAGTGCAGTCCTACATGCTCTAAGGCAAAGCGTTGTGAATATGATGTCCTATCCACGATACAAACACTAACAAGTTTGATTTACTCCATTGAAAGCATTCAAGTATCAACATGATAGCATTGATTAAGCATGTATTTACTATAAGGCATATTTAATACTCACATGAACATGAATAGAATCAACCTACTTCATATTATCCATAATCACATACATAGACATGGATAATCTAAGGATTAAAAGTGTTTTATCACAAATACAACCCAATCTATATACATACAACTCATTCAAGCATTACATCAAACACATGGACATGAATTGAGATAAAGCTTCCAAAAATAAGAACAAAGTATGTATATATATAAGGCAATAAAATCCCATAACAAAGAGTATATACATCAACCCATTACACAAGTTAGGTACATAACAAAGAGTATATACATCAACCCATTACACAAGTTAGGTACATAACAAAGAGTATATACATCAACCCATTACACAAGTTAGGTACCTAAATCACCTACTCAAGCATGAAGTAAATAAGAATGAAAGAGGTTATAGAAATCTCCCCTTTCATCCTCGCTTGTTTCTTTACAAACTTGAGGAAATCTTCATCAAGCAATGTTTGAATCCTCCAAAATCAACTTAATTTCAAGTGGGTGTGTGTGTTAGTGTGTGAATCAGAGGTGGGAGAGAATAGGGTTTTGTGTGTGAGAAATGGGTGTGTGTCTGGGTCTCTCAAATCTCCTTTTAAACCTGAAAAATTGAGTTTTTATAGCATCTGCCATGCCCAGCCGGTCGACCGGCTTCTCTTGTTAACTCGTCTGGCTTTTCAAGTGGCCGGTCAATCGGCTCCTCCAATTGGCCTTTATTATCTGTTTCTTACTCTCGGCCTTTATCACACGACCTGTACCTCTTCTATCTTCATTGTCCATCCTTGTTCAAGCTTTTTTTAAACCCTATAGCTCACCTAAGGCACAAAATTAAGCATTTAGTATAGCATTTGACTTAGAAACTCAACTATGTACATTTACTTACACTAAAGCATAACTCTAGTATATGTGCTATACTAATGCATCTTTTAAACCTCAAAATAACTCTTAAACATAGGCAATTAACAACATAAACGCACATAAAAACACAACACATCAAAAACCCTAAACCTTCTCCTTGCTTGTCCCCAACCAAGCTCAATCTTAAGTTTATTTCTAAAGTTGATGCAAAGGGTTACCTAAGGAGTTGACTCACTATCAAAGTTAGTCTAAGAAGTATGAAGGGGGCATTCCTATTGTGGAGAGATCCCTAAGTCTCTTTAGATCCTCCCTCTACTTATAAGGGGTCTCGTTCCTCGTAGGAATTTCCCAAGTAACCAAACCACCACAAGCCTAGGATTCTAACTCACGCACTCAGAATGTTGATATTTTGTGCCTCCTCAACTAACATAGCCTCCTCAATATACACAAAGCCTCAAAGACAAGATGAGAGAATATACAAATGTAATGGCTTATAAAAGCCCTATTCACATATCTACAAAGATGATAGCATGTGCTAAGTTGGCATTGTGTCACTTATGCAGTTATTCACAAAACTTTTGGTGCCATTGGCTTTTTCTCTTTTTCAATTTTTTTTTATCTTTTTTATATTTTTGCACCTTTTTGCCTTTTTCAAAATTTTTTGGATTTTTCATGCTTTGCATTGCATTCACTCACAAAGAAAAAAAAAAGAAGGGTTTTGGCACATCAACAAGAACCAATCAAGGAAAAGACATTCACATCAACAACCCTTTCTTTCAACACTCTTTTTATAGGGTGGCTACTAGGGTCATCCTTAAAGGTCCTGACTCCCCACAACATTCAAGGGCATCTCCTCCAAGTCTCGATTCTCTCTCCACTCCATTCACTTCCCCACAATGCTACTCATATTCACTAATCAATTGAGTCAACCACATTAGCCAACACAATGTTTAACCAAGAAATAATAAACTCAACATGCATTAAAATTTGAAAAATTTTCGCTATTTTTAACTAAATAATGCAGTCTACCATAAGACAAACCATGAAATCAATAAGACTAAAATCCTATACCCCCCAAACCTAAACTTTGCTTGTCCTTAAGCAAGTAGAGCAAAGCACATAAACAAGCAAATTGACATTACAAAGCAAGTAAGGGTGGTAGGGATGGGGTAAAAACATGGGGAACAAATGGAGAAAGGAAAGGTACAACCTTGCATTTTCTTCAAAGTTTTCCATGCCAATGATAGATCACTATACTATTAATCCTGTGACTCACAATCCAAAAACACTCAGAGAACACAAAGTTAGTAGCATTGCCTTTGCATGCTTGCTTTGGCATGTGCAATAATGAGCAATGATGTATCTTAATGGATAAAGGGTTGGGATTCAACACTTTGGTGTACGTGCAAGAAAGATAAAAGAAAGGAAAATGAAATAAGTGCAAAAATTGCAAAATTGAACCTAGGTTACCTCCTAATATTGCTAACCACTATGCCGTTAGCCAAGCGAACACCAATTCTTCTTCAACCTCCATATATGGGTTCCTGAAGCATTAAAACTTCCATACGAGCCATGCTTGGATCATATGCATGCTTCAGGCACTGCCCGTTCACTGTGATCTCTCGGCTATCCTTCAAGTCCTTGATTTTGAATGTTCTGGAAGGGTAGGCTAGCAATACTTCATACGTACAACCAAACTTTATTGGAGGGAGAGAATGATTTCTTAATAATGTGTTTATCATGAATTCTCTTTATCCTATCCTTATAAAGCTTGGCATTTTCATATGCATCAAACCCAACCTTCACCAATTTCACTAGGTCAAGTTTTCTTTTCTCACTTGCTCTTGCCAAATCAAAATTTAAGGCCTTAATGGGCCAATAAGCCCCATGCTCTGGTTCTACTAGCAAGTGACAAGCTTTCCATAGACCAATCTATACGGAGACATACTAATATGAGTCTTAAAGGCGGTACGATAGACCCACAAAGCATCATTTAACCTAATAGACCAATCTCTCTTATCAGGTCTAACTATTTTCTCTAAAATGTGCTTGATCTCTCTATTGGACACCTCTACTTGTCCACTAGTTTGCGGGTGATAAGGAGTAGTTACTTTGTGGGTGATTAAATATCTTTTTGACAAGGCCTCTAAAGTCCTATGGCAAAAAATGCAAACCCCCATCATTAATCAAGACCCTAGGGACTCAAAATCTAGAGAAAATGTTCTCCTTAATAAACTTAACCACTACCTTCTGGTTATTAGTATGTGTGGGAATAGCCTCAACCTATTTAGACACATAATCAACAGCCACTAAAATGTATTGGTTCCTAAAGAAAGGTGGAAATGGACCCATGAAATCTATATCCTAAACTTCAAATAACTCACATAGAAGAATAAGGGATAAAGGGCATCATGTTTCTCCTAGAGATAGACTTGGATTGTTGACATGTAAAATACCTTTTGTAATATTCTTGGGTGCCTTTAAAGAGAATGGGCCAAAATAATCCACATTGCAAGACCTTCGCAGTGGTGTTCTTCCACTAAAATGACCTTCATACCCCTTATTGTGTCACATACTTAACACACTCTCAATCTTATCATTGGGCACACACCAGTGAATCATTTGATCCACACACATTTGGAAAGATAGGGATCCTCCCAAAAGAAATGGCTAACTTGTGCTAGGAACCTAAATCTAACAAGGCGTGATCAATCTGGTTCTCTCGGATCCTACAAGGAATGGTGAAAGCTCTGGGGTCACACATTTTGGTCGGAAGGCCCGAAGTACAAATACTACTCATCTTCTCCATATGCCTCACCTTCTTAGGAATGTACGATGACCTACGCTTCCTTGTATAAAGATCCTTAAAGAATTTAGAATAAGAGGGGATGGAAAAGATCGTATCTATCAAAGGAAGATTAACCTTAAGGTCCTTAAGATGCTCTAAAACCTTGAAGAACCTAGAATCCTCACTAGGTGTAGGCCTCTCTAAGGCAGATGGAAAGGGAACTCTAGGCTCAACACTTCTAGACACATAGGAATCATCAATAAGCTCTTTTCCCTCTCGATGTGGGCAGGAAGTACTACTCTCCATGGTCTATAATGGGCTTATCTCTCTTAACAGGACCCTCTCTAGAATTTCCCTCAACAAGGCTACAATGTAGTGCTATAGACTCGGAAGGACCACTAGGTACAGGCACTGCAAAGTCAACTCCTACCCTATTATCCACTACCCAACTACTCCTAAGAGTGGTGACAGCCTTAGCCTGGGCTTGAGAGGGATAAGTGGTATCGATGGAGAAACAGGACTAGACTCTAGGGTTTACCTCCAACTAAGAAGGTAATTTCTCGGGGTCTCTAGCACTCAACTGACTAGTAATCTGTCCTAACTGTGCCTCAAACCTAGCCATTTGCTACCTATTTTCTGCCAATTCCTGTTGTTGGTTCTGAATGAACTGCATTATCTTCATCATGTCATTTCTAGGAGGTTGGCTACTAGAGGGAGCAGGCAAAGCCTGAGGTTGAAGAGCACTACTGAGAGGAGGCTGATTAAGATGATAGAAACATAGGGGATATTGAGGACGGGGTCGCTGCTAAGGTGGAAGCTGAGGATGTGAACTATACTCATGCTGACCTTATCTCCAAGAAAATTTCGGGTTGTTTCTCCAACCCGAATTGTATCTGTTCGAGTATGGGTTGTACTCACAAGAATAACCTTAAGTAGTACACACTTTCTCTTTCATGAAATCAGGAAATTGAGATGCTAGAAGGCAAGCTGTGGTCTCATGAGATGACTCGGAACACAATGCACAAACTTCAACAACTAAAAGGGTGGAGAAAGAACCTATAGAACTAGTCCTATGACCTTGGGATGAAATGGACAAAGAAATGAATTGATTTAGATTATTCGTCAAAGCCTCAACCTTAGTGGGTAAATCTAAAGAAACTTCAACCTCACTATCACTTCTCTTGTTGCCTCTTCGACTAGACCTTTCCATGGCAAAATTTTGAAAAGAATTTTCAGCCATCATTTCAATTTTCTCCCATGCCTCGGTCGGTCTCAAAAGATAGAAGCCACCACTGGAGGCGACCATCATCTTATTTTGTTCATTTAAACCTCTAAAGAAATATTGCAATAGGTCATGATTGCCATACCCGTGGTGTGGACATTGTCTAAGAAGATCCTTGAACCTCTCCCAAGCCTCATGAAAGGATTCTAGATCATGTTGTGAGAAAGTCATAATGGCTGTCCTAAGGTCAGTTGTCTTGGCCATGGGATAAAATTTTTGAAAGAACTTAGATTGAAGCTCAGCCTATGTAGTAATGCAACTGTTAGGTGAGGGATGCAACGAAGTCCTAGCTTTGTCCTTAAGAGAGAAAGGAAACAATCTTAGACGTATGACCTCTTGAGAAACATTGGGGACATGGAGAGTGGAACTCATCTCAACAAAATCAGTGATATGATCTAGAGGACTCTCATTGCTTCTCCCGTAGAAAGAGGGAAGCATGGCCAACATATTAGGCTTAATCTCGTAGTTCGTCTCCCCTAAACCCAGAGTTTGGATAGCCAAATTAGGCTCGAAGGCTTTGGGGAGAAAGAATTGCCTAAGAGTAGGTTCCTCATCTATGGGTGGATCCGGTCTACAGGGTTCTTGTCTAAAATGATCTTGGGCTTGATGCCCATGGTGATGATGAAGTGGAATAGGATTCATCGGGGGATTGGGAGGATTAGGAGGATGATTAGGATTGGTCATGTCCTCAAGAAGATCTCCTAAATTCCTAAAATGTCTAGCAATTCTTTCGGGTTCGGGATTAAAAAGAACTAGGGGATTTTTAAGGGATCTCCTACCAAGCATGCACAAACTATCCTTACTCCGGCCACTTCAACCCCCAAAAACTTCAATATTCCTAAAACTACAGCAAATAAAGCACAATCCCAGAAAGTCTACTAAAAACAAAGACAAAAGTTGAAATAGATAAACAAAAACTAAAGCAAGATAATATGAACAATAAACAAGAAAAGCAAAAACTATACACACTATAAAGGAAAAGCAAGAAAAACAAATAAAGCAACTACCAAAACACACAAGCAAAGGATGCAAATCACTGTGCCTCCGCAGCAATGGTGCCAAGAACTTGGTGTACGTCTTTGAGTGCAAGCTCTAAAGACCCGTAAGTGCATGGATCGATGCAGTGTAGTGTATACGAGAACGGGTGTCGAACCATAGGGAGGCTATGTTGCGAAATGGATTCTACATCTGTGTTCTAGAATGTGCCTAAAAATAAGAAATCTGAACTATCTATTTTTGGGATTTTGGATTTTTGAATGTTCGGGAGCTCTAACTAAAACAAATTAAACTAAACTATGGAATTGGGAAAAGTTGGGGACAAGCTTATCTAGAAGAACTAACAAATGGAAAGGTGTTAGGGTGACTTCAACTTATAAATGGGTGATTCTATACTCAATTGCTAAGGGATTAAAGAATGATGGCTTGCTTTAGTGATTGCTCTTAACTAGGTTGTTAAATTAGTGTCTTAATTTCTCCCTAGGACTTAGTGTGGGTCTGTCCCTAGGTGGCGCCTCCTAGAGCTATGGCGTGGTCCTTATGACCTAGGGCCTTAATAGTGACAAACTAGCTTCCTATGTGACTTAGAATGAACCTACCCTAGTACCTAAATCACTGGTTGGATTTAAAACCAAGACCTATTGTTGCTAAGGTCGACTAATCCTATCCTAAAACCTATTGGTTGGTTTTAAAGCCAAAGGAGACTCATCCTAGGCCAGCCTTAAATTATGCTTCGTTATTCTAAGGTCACAATAGCGGGATTTAACCTATTAACACATTCATACATGTTCTAAGCCAAGGTGTTCGCAAATAAAGGAACCTATTCGACTACCAAACATCGTCACCCACTTCATAGCATCCATATATAAACACATAGACATGATTATAGCATGGATTAGATGTGTTTAGTAATAAATAGATCTCAATTTATGCACATGCTTCTCATTTAGGCATTTAATCAAACACTTAGACATGAATGAGAAAATAACCATTTAAACAAGAGAATCAAACATGTATTTATTTAGCCATTTAATCCTCTATCATAAGAGTATATAACTAACCCAGTACATAAGCTATATCACCCTATACAAGTCTACTCAATCATAATAACAGATAGAATGAAAGAAAGTTTATGAAGCTTCCTTTTCATCCTAGCTAATCTAGTACAAAGCTCTTGAGCAACTTGAATCCAAATGTTGAAACCCTCTAAATTCTCTTACTCCAAAGTGATGAAATGTGTGAGAGAAAGTGTGTGTTGTGGGTAAAGACTAGGGTTAAGAGTGTGTGTGTGTGTGTTTGTGACAGGTGTGTAAAGATCCTCCCTAAAAATTGTCAAAAAGCTCTCCACTTTAAGTCTGAAAATCAAGCTTTTATATCAACTTTTTACGCTATGTCGGTCGACCGGCTTCTTCTCTTAGCTCAATTGGCTTTTTGGTGATGCTCTCTGGACTGGTTGGTCGACCGACTTTAGAGGGGTGGTCATCTGGATATTTTTGGCACCTCTTTAGAGTGGCCGGTCGACCAGCTCCTTCTTCTTGGTCGTTCGGCTAGCTTCTTTCCTCCATTCTTTGTCTTTTCGGCCTCTGATCTTCTCCTTTTGACTCGTACATCTCCCATCTTTATCACCTATTATCGCCCAATCTCGATCTTAACCCAAAGTTCATCTAAATCATTGAAAACAAGTAATTAGTGTAGCAATTTGTCTCTTAAACTCAATATGTACATTTATTTATGCTTAAGCCTATTCTTATCAAAATTACTACAACAATGCATCTTTTTGAGCACTTAATACCTCTTAAACATAGGTAAATTACAATGCAAACACACACAAAAACATAATGCATCAATAGCCAATTTTTGTGACTACTGAAATACTTAACCAGAGCACCGGTACCAAGGGGCCTTTATTCCAGTGGTAAAAGCTTGCTCTCTATTTTTGGCAGAATAGTGAGCCGATGCATCAGTACCCTGAAGCCAGTGTTCCGGTAGTGCCTATTTGCTCTTTTTTGGCTTTGTTGTAGCTCTGTTTTGCTTCCAATTGCTTTGGTCTTTGTCCGGAAGCCTTTAATCTTACTTTTCTTCCACTTTTCATCCTTAAAATTTTCTTTAATTCTTGCCTAAGCCATTTCCCTCAAACTCACCGAAAACACAAGATAAGTGCACTTAAGTCTAGCATTTATGCTTTAAGCTTAACTATAGACACCTAAAGCTTAACATGCTTAAGTATGATATAAATGCTATACTAATACACCTTATAGAGCACAAAACACCTCAAAATAGATATAGAAATACAATACAAAATCACACACAAAACCAACACATCACTATGAAGAGTCTTTTTGACTTCTTCAGAGGATCATGTGGTGGATCCCACAAGTTATAGTGAAGTAGTTTCTGACCTAGATGCCAACCAATGGCATAAGGAAATGGATTCTGAGATAGAATCTATGTATTTTAATAAAGTCTAGAATCTTGTAGTTGCACCTGAAAGGGTAAGACCTATGGGGTGCAAATGGGTCTACAAAAGAGAAAGAGGAGTTAATGGAAAAGTTGAAACCTTTAAAGCATGGTTGTCGCGAAAGGTTATACTCAGAAAGAAGGGATAGATTAAGAGGAAACTTTCTCACCAGTAGCCATGCTTAAATCCATCAAGATCCTTCTTGCCATCGTGTGTCATTATGACTATGACATAAGGCAAATAGATGTCAAGACAACTTTTTCTCAATGGAGAGCTTGATGAGACCATTTACATAACACAATTAGATGGATATGTTGCTAAAAGCGAGAAACATATGGTTTGTACGTTAAAAAAGTCCATTTATGGATTAGAGCAGACATCTAGAGCATGAAACATCAAATTTGATCGGGCAATTAAATCTTTATTTTTTATCAAAATATTGATGAACCTTGCATATATAAGAGGCGTAATAGAAACGCTATAGATTTTTTGGTTCTGCATATGGATGATATCTTACTAATTGGAAATAAAGTGGGGATGTTATCATTTATCAAGGTTTGACTTTCTATCAATTTCAAATGAAGGATTTAGGACAAACAAGTTATGTTGTAAAGATCAAGCTTATGTGAGATCGTAAGAACAGAAGGCTAGCCTTATCTCAAGCTTCATTTTTTGAGAAGATGTTGGTCAAGTTTAACATGCAAAACTCTTAGAAGGCCTCATTACCTTCTAGGTATGGAGTTTATCTATCTCGAGATCAATGTCCTAAAATATCTGAGGAGATAGAGTGCACGAAGCAAGTTCCTTATGCTTTGGTGGTTAGAAGCCTCATATATGTTATGTACTGGATCAAATATCTACTTTGCTATTAGCATGGTTAATAGATATCAATCAAACCCTATATTGGCATATTGGGTCACGATTAAGCATATATTCAAGTTTCTGCAAGGGACTAAGGAATATGTGCTAGAATATCGTGCGAATGATCTAACACCATTAACCTATACAGACTCGAATTTCTAGTCCAATAGAGATTCCAAGAAGTGTACTTCTGTATATTTTTTCACTCTGTCAGGAGGAGTTAGTTCATATAGAAGTATGAAGCAAAATTGTATTGCTGACTCTACTATGGAGGCTGAGTATGTAGCAACATCTGAGGCTATGAAAGAGGCAATATGGTTAAGAAAGTTCCTTTTAGACATAGAGGTTGTGTTGACAGCTCACAAACTAATAACGTTGTATTGTGACAACAATGGTGTTGTTTCACAGTGCAAAGAGCCTAGGAATCACAAAAAAGGTAAGCACATTGAATGAAAACATTGTTTGATCTGTGAATTTATTTAGAGAGGAGATGTAGTAGTTGAAGAGATAGTTTCAGCAGAAAACCTGGCAGACCCATTTATAAAGACTCTTCCAGAGAAAATGTTTACCACACATTTGGAATCTATGGGTATTATGTTGCATATAAGTGATCTTTAGTGCAAGTGGAAGATTGTTAGGATTAGAATGCCCTGAAGCTCACTTGTACATAACACTTTGGATGTTAAACAATGTATAACTATTTTGGTAAATGGCATCACGAGTTTCTTACATACTATCTCTAGTATGTTTTATTGATGTATGTATAAAGGTTCCTTGACTTGAACTAATGACTTAAGTGCGATTGAGGCTGGACGCACAATAGATCCAAGTCTAGATTTAGTCATGTCACAAATTGATTCTGTAACCGAATGGTAGTATTGGGCACTCTACCAGGATAAGGTTATATTGAGTAAGTCTCCTTATTGAGGGTGATCTACCTAGGTCATTGGAGGGCTTTTCGGATTTGTCTCGATAGCAGGTGTGTTATATATTACACAGGACTATTGTGAGTATGTTTTCTACAAACGTACTATCAAAGAAAGAAAACAAGATACTCATTGCTACTAAATGATCATCGCTCTTAATCTTGAGCATATGTGGATGAACTAATGAAGTTAGGGTTTGGTAGTTTGATTAATTGTGTGTGAGATCTTACTTTGTTAGTATCAACAACCTTGTACATTGAGCGCTAGGTTCTAATTAATAGGAACATGCATATGCAATATGGAATCCATATGCCCCCTTTGGGATTGTCCAAATTTATCATCCAAATCTAGATCTTGCGATATTACCTTCATGGGTATATAGGTCATAAGGCTTGAGGGTCGCTCTCAGGATTAAGAGATTCCATGACCAAGGATGGTTGGCAATAGAACAACCAACCTAACAGAAAAAGATATAGCTAAGGAGGTGATAGTACACAAGCCAAAGAATCGGCCTTAGTTGTGGGTATATATAGAGGGGCATTATGATCAGTTATTTAATAGGTCAAAAACAAAGTTCACATTCTTTTGTGATAAGCTTCTGGGTAATAACAGTTATTGTTGGTGTGCAACTTTAATCTTTCGGTGGAATAGATCGGAGTTAAAAATAATTATTATGTCACTTAGGTAAGCAAGGACATTTTGATTATTTTTGGAAGCTAAGGTTAATTGTGTCTTCTTAGTCTCTTCTCTAGTTAAAATGACTTTGTAACCTAATGAAGTCCATTTATGGGCTCAAACAAGTATCTCGTGCATGAAACATCAAGTTTGATCATGCGGTCAAGTCTTTTGGCTTTGATCAAAATGTTGATGATCCATGGGTGTATAAGAAGGGTAATGGAAATGTTGTAGCTTTCTTAGTACTGTACATGGATGATATCCTACTCATTGATAATGATGTGGGTATGCTAACATCTATAAAGGTTTGGCTGTCAACTCAATTTCCAATGAAGGATTTGGGTGAAACTCGTTACATTTTAGGGATTAAGCTCCTACGAGATTGCGAAAACAAGAGGCTAGCATTGTCCCGAACTCCTTACATTGAGAAATTAGTGGTCAAGTTTAACATGGTAGATTCTAAGAAGGGTATGTTACTTTCTAGACATGGAATCACTCTATCTTGAGATCAATGTCCTAAGACACCTGAAGAGATAGAATACATGAAAAAGATACCATATTCTTCTGTAGTAGGTAGTCTCATGTATGCCATGTTGTATACTAGACCAGATATCTGTTTTGCTGTTGACTTATTTAGCAGATATCAGTCAAATCTTGGACCAGAGCATTGGATTGTAGTCAAGCACATTACCAAGTATCTTTGGGGAATGAAAAATTATGTGCTAGAGTACTATGTAGATGATCTGACACCATTGGCCTATACAGACTCAGATTTCCTGTCTGATAGAGATTTTAGGAAGGCTACTTCTGGCTACATCTTTACTCTGTCAGGTGGAGCAGTTTAATAGAGAAGCACGAAGTAAAATTACATTGTTGATTTGACCATGGAAGTAGAGTATGTAGCAGTATCTGAGGTGGCAAAAGAGGCAGTATGGTTAAGAAAGTTTCTGTCTGATTTAGAAGTTGTACGTACTATCCAGAGGCCTATAGTATTGTACTGTGACAATATTGCTATTATAGCACAGTGTAAGGAGCCCATAAATCATAAAAAAGGGAAGCACATAGAAAGAAAATATCACTTGATCCGTGAATTCATTTAAAGAGAAGATATAGTGGTAGAAAAGATTGTTTCTGCAGAGAACTTAGCATACCCATTTACGAACACTCTTTCACAGAAAATGTTTAACACTCATGTAGAGTCCATGAGAGTTAGGTTTAGAGGTAGTGATCTTTAGTGCAAGTGGGACTCTGTTGGGATTGGTGTGCCCTAAAGACCATGTGGACATTGTTTTCTAGATATTCTTATAATTATTTTAATAATGATTTTTGAATTTCATTTTTATACATTGTCTCTGCTGTATGATTATGTGGTGCATTAATAAGGGCCCAATGATATTAATTGAGGACTTGGGTGCATAGTGAGGCTGAACGCGCAATAGGTCCAAGTCAAGACTTAGTAATGTCATAAATAACTCCATAACCGCATGGTAGTGCTGGATACTCTACCAAGATAAGGTTATAGTGAGCAACTCTCCTTGTAAGAATGACATACCTTGGTCATTGGAGGTATTTTCAGACTTGTCTCTCTAGTGCGTGTGTCACGCATTGGACCGGACCACTGTGAGTTAGTTTTCTCATAACCATACTATCAAAGTCAGAAAACACAATACTCCCTGCTGCTAAGTGGCCAATGCTATCAATCTTGAGCATATGTGGATCAACTGATGAAGTCAGGGTTCAACACTTTGATCCATTATGAGTGAGACTTTACTTGGCTAGGGTCAACAGCTCTATGCATTGGGTGTTGAGTTCTGGACAGTTGGGACATGCATATGTAATAGTAGATTCTATGTCCATCCTTGGTCTTATCCATATGATCATCTAAATCTAGATATAGTGGTATAACCCTTCAAGGGTATATCGATCAAGTAACTTGTGGGTCACTCCCGAGATCAAGAGTAATGTGACCAAAAGATGATTGAAACCTTGGACGAGTTATTCTAAGGTTTAAAGGTAGTTAAGGAGGTGATGGTACAGTCAAAGGACCGACCTTGACTACGGGCGTACATAGAGGGGCGTTTCAAGGTCATGGTACAATCAAAGGACCGACCTTGACTACGGGCGTACATAGAGAGGCATTTCGGTCATTTTGCTTAATAGGTCAAAGACAAAGGTTAGTCGTTGTTGTGATAAACTTCTGGCATCCAGTAATTATCCTTGGAGTGTGGCTTTAGTCTTGTGGTGAACTAGAGTAAGGTCAAAATGGTCATTATGTCGCCTAAGGGAAGGCAAGTGCATTTTGGTCATTTTGGGAGCCAAGGGTGGTTATGTCTTTTGGTCCCTCTGCTAGCCGGATATTGTTTTAAGCATGTGAAGTCTATTCTTGAATATTTCTTTATTGGTCGATTGCCAAATATGTGTTTTCATAAGAGTTCTAATTGCATTTGGATTCTTGGAAATAGCAAATAAGATTTGTTTTTAATTCTTATTGGTCCAAGTTTTAATTTAGATGATTAGCAAGTGTCTTAATCTCTTTCCCAAAACTTCTAAGTGTTCAAGACATGACTTTTGAGTAAGGTTTCCAAATTAGGATAGAGTTGCTATACTTTTACAAGATAATTCAAATATCTTGAACTCCAAGTTTCCTATATTGGAAAATTCAATTTGTCAAGTCGTTTTATAGGGAGGCGTCCAAATTTGGAAATAAGAAAGAGATAGTGGGCCCCACATATTCTAGAAGATTTGTTGGGATTTAAATTCTAGAATATTAGGCCATGAGTTAGTATTAATTAGAAACTCTTATCACCTAAAGATTGAAACTTGAATTTAAACTCCTCAAGATAAAGTCCTTGTCTACCTAGGAGTTCTATTGCTAAGAGAATGCTTAAAAGGGGTCAAATAAGTCTGATAAAATGTAGAAGCTTTTGTACGTCAAAAATATTAGAGATACGTATATTATTGGAAAGGTTTAGAAAAGAAAGGATTCCCTTCTTCTCTTGATCAACCAAAAACAAAAATAGACTTCTACAATTCTGAAAACCAATTCTTTCACCAAGAATTTGGTTTTTGCTTAGTGATAACATCTCTCTATTCATAGTAGGAAAGATCAAAAGTTTTTGGGTCGTTCTTATAGAGGTCTTTGGAGAGAAAAACACAAGAGGACAGAAACTATCTTTTCCTGTCATAGCCTACGTAATCTCAGATCCAGGCATGATCAGCTATCAATCACTTATTGGATTGTTCTAAAAATTTAGGAGGACGTTCTACATCCAGGGCTTCAAATCCAATGATTAGATAGTTGATCAAAGGCCTAGAAGGCAGTCTGATAATCAATAAAAATTTTTGGTTGTTTTTCTACTCCCGGAGGTAAATTTGTTCTAACAAATTTACTTTGTGTTCTTGTTTATTCTATGAATGTGTGGTATTATTGTATGCAAGTATTTATTTTCCATTGTGCCTAGGGTTAATAATTTAAAAAATTGACCTAGGGTTAGTCTTGCATGCTATACTAGATCCTTCATGATTAAGATGGTAGAAACTTGGGGGATATTAGGGATAGGGTTGCTGCTGGGGTGGAGCTTGGGCATGTGAACTAGACTCGTGCTGACCTTGTCTTTAAGAAAATTTTGGGTTGCCCCTCCAACCTAGATTATATGTGTTCAAGTACGGATTGTACTCACGAGAATAACTTTGAGAAGTACGCATTTGCTCTTTCATAAACTAGGGAAAATGGAATGCTAAATGGCAAGCTATGGTCACATGAGATGGCTCAGAACACAATGCATAAACTTTAACAACTAAAGGGGCAGAGGAAGAACTTATGGAACTAGTCTTATGTCTATGAAAGGAAATAGATAATGAAATGAATTGATCTAACTTATTCGTTAAAGCCTCTACCTTAGTGGGTAAATCTAATGAAACTCCAACCTCACTAATACTTTTCCTATTTCCCCCATGACTAGACCTTTCCATAGCAAAGTTTTGAAAAGAATTTTTGACCATCAACTCCCATGCCTCAGTCGGTCTCAAAAGATAAAAGCTATTACTGGAGGCAACATTGACCATTATCCTATTTTGTTCATTTAAACCTCAAAAGAAGTATTGCAGTAGGTCATGATTGTCGTACCTGTGCTGTGGACATTGTCTAAGAAGGTCTTTGAACTTCTCCCAAGCCTCATGAAAAGATTCTAAGTCATGCTGGGAGAAAGTCATAATAGTGGTCCAAAGGTCGGCCGTCTTGGCCATGGGATAAAATTTTTGAAAGAACTTAGACTGAAGCTCAGCCCATGTAGTAATGTAACCAAGCCCTAGCCTTATCCTTAAGAGACAAAGGAAACAATCTTAGTCGTATGACCTCTTGTGGGACATTAGGGACGCGGAGAGTGGAACTCATCTCAACAAAATCAAGAATATGCTCTAGAGGACTCTCATTGCTTGTCCCATAGAAGGAAGGAAGTATGGCCAACATATTAGGCTTAATCTCGAAGGTTGTCTCCCCCAAACCCAGAATTTTAATAGCCAAATTAAGCTCAAAGGATTCGGGGAGAAAGAATTGCCTAAGAGTGGGTTCCTCATCTATGGGTGGGTCCAGTCTAAGAGGCTCTTGTCTAAAATGATCTTGGGCTTGATGCTTATGGTGATCATAAGGTGGAATGGGATCCATCGGGGGACTAAGAGGATGATTGGGATCGGCCATCTCCTTAAGAAGGTCTCCTAAATTCCTAAAATGTGTAGCAAACCTATCGGGTTCAGGAATAAGGAGAACTAGGGGATTTCTAAGGGATCTCCCACCAAGCATGCACAAACTATCCTAACTCTTGTCACTTCAACCCCCGAAACTTCAATAATCCTAAGACTACAACAAATAAACCACAATTCTAGAAAGTCTACTAAAAATAAAAACAAAAGCAAAGATAGATAAATAAGAACTAAAGCCAGATAATATAAACAAGAAGCAAGATAAGCAAAAACTAAACAAACTATGAAGAAAAAGCGAGTAAAACAAGTAAAGCAACTCTCAAGAGCACAAGTAAAGAATGCAAACCACTGTGCCTCCCCGGTAGCGGTGCCAAGAACTTGATGTTGTCTCTCAAATGTAAGCTCTAAAGACTTGCAATTACATGAATCGGTGTAGTAGAGTGTGTGTGAGAAAGGGTGTCTAACCACAGGGAGGCTAGTTGCTAGAATGGATTCTGTGCTCGTGTATCCTAAAGGTGCCGAAAAGAAAGCCTATACTAAGCATATTTTGGGATTTTGAATTAATGAGAGCTCGAGAGTTAGAAAATAAAACTACACTATGAAAGTGAAAAGCAGGGAAACAAGCTAATCTAGAGGGAACTAACAAATGCAAAGGTGTTAGGGTAACTTCGACTTATGAATGGGTAATTCAATACTCAAATGCTATCTGATTAAAGGATGATGGCTTACTATTGTAATTGCTCTTAACTAGGCTATTAACTAGTGTCCTAATTTCCCTCTAGGACTCAGTGCGGGTTCGTCCACAGGCCACGCCTTCTAGAGCTACGGCGTGGTCCTATTGACCTAGGGCCTTAAGAGTGACTAACTAGCTCCCTAGGTGACTTAGATTGAACCTATCCTAATACTTAAACCATTGGCTGGATTTAAAGGCAAGACCTAGTATCACTAAGGTCTACTAAACCTATCTAGAAACCTATTGGCTAGATTTAAAGCAAAAGAAGACTCAACCTAAGCTATCTCTAAATTACTTATCGTCATCCTAAGGTCACTCCAGCGGAATTCGACTTTGTTAGCATATTCCTACATGCTCTAGGCCAAGGTGTTTGTGAATAATGGAGTCTATTCAACTACCAAAGATTGTCATCCTCAGATTACACCATTAAAAGCGATTAACAACCAACTTGTATGCATTATTGAAGTCATATTCACTACTAGGTATGCCAACATACATATAGACATGAATATAAGTATTACCCACTTCATAGTATCCACATATAAACACATAAACATAATTATAGTATGGATTAGATGTGTTTAGTAACAAATAAACTTTAATTTATACACATGCTACTCATTTAGGCATTTTATGAAACACTTAGGCATGAATAAAAAAATAGCCATTTGAATAAGAAAATCAAAACATGCATTTATTCAGCCATCAAATCCCATATCATAAAAGTATATAGTTAACCCATTACATAAGCTAAATCACCCTACACAAGTCTACTCAATCATAATAGAAAATAGAATGAAAGAAAGATTATGAAGCTTCCCTTTCATCCTAGCTAATCTTGTACAAATCCTTTGAGCAAACTCTAATCCAAATGTTTGAAACCCTTCAAATTGGGATTGATTCAAGGTAAGTGATGTGTGAGAAAGTGTGTGTGAGGTGGGTGAAAACTAGGGTTAAGTATGTGAGATTTAGGTGTGAAGTGTGTGTGATGAGTCCAAAGTCTCCCCCCCTTTTCTGTGACATCGGGCCCTATTTGTAAATTTTCGCGCACTGCCGGTCGACCGACAGGGGTAGTCAACCAGCTTTTTCTGGCAGCTTTCTAGAGTGGCCAGTTGATCGGCTTGAAGGAGGAACTTGACCAGCAATTTTTGATTGCTTTTTGGAGCGGCCGGTTGACCTAGCCGGTCGACCGAATTTTCTTCTAGGTCGTCCGGCTGACTTTTCTTCATTCATTCTTTGTCTTTTCAGCCTGCGATCTTCTCCCCTCGATTCGTGCATCTTCCATCTTCATCACCCATCAATGTTCATGCTTCATTTTAGCCCTATAGCTCATCTAAGACACAAAATTAAGCATTTAGTATAGCATTTGACTTATAATCTCAACTATGTACATTTACTTACGCTCAAGCCTAACTCTAGTATATGTACTACATAATGTATCTTCTAAGGCTCAGAACACCTCTTAAACATAGCCAATTGACAACATAAGCACAAACAAAAAGACAACACATCAGTAAGCTTGTAGTAGCAATAGCAAAGTGCATTATTGTTGTAATCTTGAAAGACCGAGGAGAGATGCAAGGAAAACCAGCATACATGATCAAATCTATCTCAGCCGATTGAGCTTGTTGGTCTACCGACTCAGCCTAACAGCACTTCCAAGAAAGTAAAAATTTTGGGGCAATTAGAACCGATCGACTGGCTCAGGTTGAAATTTCCACAAAGATTGTCGTTTTGTGCTTTTGAATTAATGATTTCAGGAAGCCATCAAAGAGGGATTCTAACATATTTTGGTAGATGTCTATAATGCATTGATATATGTTTTAACGTATTTGCATAAGCATAAACATCATTACCACCTAGAAATATGTCCACTCATTAGGATTTAAAAATTGGCTAATCCTATGCGTTAATTCTCAAATATATTTAAGTTCATTTAAATAAGATTGCCTTAGACAAGATAATTGTAAGCAATTATATCTAAAGATGCCATGCAATCTCATGAAAAAATGAAAAACTTAACTTGAGATTTGCAATATAAGAACCTAAGGGTCTATACACCCAGATTTATGTAAATAATCTATTATGGTATTGTAATATTTTAGTAATACAAAGGGGATTCATAAAAACCAAAGTGTTTCACAAATCCAAAGTGTGTTTAGATGTAAAATAAAAGCAAGAATACCAAAAATAGAGAAACCCCTAAAATTAAAATATTGAGTGGGAGAGGGGACTGGAAATATCCCACGGTTTTCCATATCCGATTCACAGTAATGGTAAATGTCATTAACTTCCCCATCAGAAGGTGACACTTTATCAAGATTTAGCAAGGTGAATTTAAAATATTTATTCAAAAGGGAGTTAGTGAGTTCGGCCATCCAATCGGTGGCGATCTTCACTAAGGATCACCTCATGCAACATTGATTAAAGTCACTACCTCATCGGAGGGCTTAAATCAAGAATGTCATGGGGAATGAACATAAGGATTGGGTATACACTCAACTTAAATGGTAAGTTTGACTATCCTATCGATAGAGTTTTACTATCTAATTTAAGAAGCCAAACAAAATAGTGATTAAATTATTCAATTGGATCATATCCAGATAATTGTCAATTTAAATAGCGGTGGCGCTTAACTTAACATTCATAAGTTCGGCCATCCTATCGGTGCAGTTCTTGTGATGATGTTGAGACACTGGTATATCGAGTAGTTTAACGGTTAATCTACTCAAAGGCAAATGATGTAAAAGTACTTGTATGTTTTATTTCCAAAGTATGTCCTAATAACTCGTTGTGTTGTGAGGGCAAACTTTTTTGAAGCCCAGAAAGATACTGAGGCAAAATGGTAGAAGGCCAATAATATGGCCAAGTGCTATATGATGGCTTATTTGTCAGATATTTTACAGAGCAAGCATCATTATACGGAAACTGTAAAAGAAATCATGACCTTACTATCTCGTATATATTTCAATAAGAGCAAGCCCGTAAGGCAAGGTGTTCTTAGAGACATTATAAATCAAAGGATGGTAGAAAGAGCATCTGTCAAGGACCATATTCTCAAAATGAAGGATTACTTTAATACTGTTGAGATCCTAGGGGTAAACATAGATGAATAGTCAAAGGTAGACATGATTTTGGAGACTCTACCACTATTTTACTCCCAGTTCAAGCTTTATTATAATATGGTGAGATGAATATGGATAAGATGGGATTGATGAAAGAGCTCCTAGCTATAGAAGCCATAATAAAAAATAAGGGCCACGTAAACATAGTTCAAGTATTCACTTCTGGACTTAAACTGAAAAGGAGAAAGTTCAAAGGAAAGGGGAAGCAAAAACATGGTCAAGGGCAGAAGAAGAGAAATGGTGAAAAACCCAAATAGTGAGCAGGTGAAAAACCCAAGGGCAAACGCTTAAGTGTGGCCAAAAGGGGCACTGGAAAAGGGATTACCCAAAGTACCTGGCACGAGGCCAGATAGGTATATCTCTTTTGTTCTACATTGAAATCTGTTTATTGGTTGATTCTACTAATTCTTGGATTGTAGACTCTGGAACCACTAACCATATTTGCAATTCTTTGGATTGGTTTTAGGAAATAAGAAAACTAGCTAAAAGGGGAATTTGCTCTGACGATGGGTAATGGAGTAAAAGTATAGACTGCTGCAGTGGGAGGAATGTGCTTAAATTTTCCATGTAATAGGAAGCTATCTTTGAACAATGTACATTATGTTCTGAATGTATGTAAAAACTTTATCTCTATTTCTCAATTAATATTAGGTGGTTTTTGCATTAATTTCCATTCTAGTGTTGATATTAGTAGAGATGGAAATATTATCTGTTCCGGTAGCATGCATGATAACTTGTTCTATATGAAACCTATTACAAAATCACTGCATAATATAGAACGAACTAATTCCTAGAAACGGAAGGTTTCTTCAACCAATGATACTTATCTTTGGCACCTACACTTAGGACATATTAGTCTAAAGTGAATTTGGAGATTAATCGAGGATGGACATCTTAGCTCATTAGATCTCGAAGATCTACCTTCGTATGAATCTTGCCTCAAAAGGAAGATGACCAAATGGTCATTTTCTTCTAAAAAAGAAAGGGCCAAAAAGTATTGGAATTGGTTCACACTGATGTCTGTGGTCCTCTGAGCAAACTAGCACGAGGATTATGAGTATTTCATTACATTTACTAATGATTACTCTAGGTATGGATGTGCATGTCTGATATGATGCAAGTCTGAATCCTTCAAGAAATTCATAAAGTTCAAGGCTGAGGAGAAGCAAAAATTAGATAAACATATCGAAGCCCTTCGATTTGATCGAGGTGGCGAATACCTCTCTGGTGAGTTTAAGGAGTACCTTCGACAAGAAGGGATTGTGTCTCAAGTGATTGCACTAGGGACTCCCCAGCAAAATGGTGTAGCAGAGAGAAGAAATCGTACCCTATTAGATATGGTTTGGTCAATGATGAGTCATGCATTATTAATTTTATCTTTTTGGGGGTATGCCATTAAGACACGACATACATCTTGAACTTGGCACCTTCTAAATCAATACCTAGGACACTACAAGAAATGTGGACTGGGTATAAGCCTAGTTTAAATCATCTCCATATTGAGGGTTGTCCATCTTATGTACTTAATAGTAATGCTTCAAAGTGGGAACCAAGATCTGAGTTGTGCTATTTTATTAGGTATCTGAAGGGAACCAGAGGTGGGATCTTTTTTAATCCTAAGGTGCAAAAGGTGTTTATTAGCACCTATGCTAGATACTTAGAAAATGATGAAATGACCTAGAAAACACTAGATTCTAAAGTTGTTCTGGAAGAGATTTTACAAGAATCTCCAATAACACCTGTGGTAACTGTGAATGAAAAAGAACATCATACTACACCTAACATATTGGAGCCTCATCATAGTAGGAGGATATCTAGGCCTCTTGATAGATACTATGTGATACATTATCTCACGGCACGAGCCTAAATAGTCTGTAAGTGCACGGGTCGTGTATAGCACAGTGTGTGTGAGTGCAGGGTCTAATCCACGAAAAAGCCTAACGCGTATGGTGTCCGAAGCTATGTACGTCCTAAAGAGCTATGTGTTGGGTTCCTACCTATGATATTTTAGGTCTTTTGTTTTGAAGGAAGCTCAGCAAAGGAAAATTGAAGCTAAAACAAGAAAATAATAGATGTGTGTGTATGGCGGGGGAATCAAGCAATCTAAGGGAGTCAAATGTCATAAATGGGGGACTAGTGTGATTATGTCTTGCCTATGGATGATTACTGCATCTTTCTTTACTCGATGGATTATACTAAGTGCTCTATTTTAAACTTGTAATTAGCCTCTTAATTGGTACCCTAAGTCTTAATGTGGGTTCGTCCCTAGGTGGAGAAGCCTAGCAGTACGGCATGGTCTTTATCACTTCAGATTACAGTTAGCTAATAAGCTTCTAGGTGATTTAGATCGATCAAACCTTAGCACTTAGTCCTCTAATTAGTTCCCCAATCTAACCCTGGGACTTGGTGCGAGTTCGTCCCCAAGCTTCACCTCACTTAAAGCTACGGCATGGTCCTTATGAACCTAGGGCGTTAGGGTGGACTAACTAGCCTTCCTAAGTGAACTAAGATCAACTAAACCTATTCAGACACCTATTGGCTAGATTTGAAGCCAAAGGGACTCAACCTAGGCTAGTGGTGTATGTCTTTGAGTGCAACCTTTAAACACCCGCAAGCGTACGGATCGATGTAGTGTAGTGTGTGCGAGAATAGGTGTCGAACCACAGGGGGGCTATGTTGTGAGATGGATTCTATGTGTGTGTTCTAGAATGTGCCTAAAAGAATAAGAAACCTAAACTATCTATTTTTGGGATTTTGGATTTTTGAATGGTCGGGAGCTCTAACTAAAATGAATTAAACTAAACTATGGAGTTGGAAAAAGTGGGGGACTTGCTAATCTAGAGGAACTAATGATTGGAAAGGGGTTAGGGTGACTTCAACTTATGAATGTGTGATTCTATACTCAATTGCTATGGGATTAAAGAATGATAGCTTACTTTAGTGATTGCTCTTAACTGGGTTCTTAAATTAGTGTCTTAATTTCCCTCTAGAACTTGGTGTGGGTCCGTTCTTAGATTGCACCTCCTAGAGTTACGGCGTGGTCCTTATGACCTAGGGCCTTAAGAGTAACTAACTAACTTCCTAGGTGACTTAGAATGAACCTACCCTAGTACCTAAATCATTGGCTGGATTTAAAGCCAAGACCTAGTGTTGCTAAGGTCGACTAAACCTATCCTGAAACCTATTGGCTGGATTTAAAGCCAAAGAAGAGTCGGCCTAGGCTAGTCCTAAATTATGCTTCGTCATTCTAAGGTCACAATAACGGGATTTAACCTATTAACACATTCATACATGTTCTAAGCTAAGGCGTTCGCGAATAAAAGGACCTATTCGACTATCAAACATCGTCATGCTTGGATTACACCATTAGAAGCAATTAACAACTGACATGTATGCGTTATTGAAGTCATGTTCATTACTAGCCATGCAAATTTACACATAGACATGAATATAAGCATTACCCACTTCATAGCATCCATATATAAACACATAGACATGATTATAGCAAGGATTAGATGTATTTAGTAATAAATAGACTCCAATTTATACACATATTACTCATTTAGGCATTTAATCAAACACTTAGACATGAATGAGAAAATAACAATTTAAACAAGAAAATCAAACATGTATATATATTCAGCCATTTAATCCCATAATATAAGAATATATAGCTAACCCATTACATAAGTTACATCACCCTACACAAATCTACTCAATCATAATAAAAGATAGAATGAAAGAGAGTTTATGAAGCTTTTCTTTCATACTAGCTAATCTTGTACAAAGCTCTTGAGCAAACTTGAATCCAAATGTTGAAACCCTCTAAATTCTCTTGCTCCAAAGTGATGAAATATGTGAGAGAGTGTGTGTGTTGTAGGTACTAGAGTTAAGTGTGTGTGTGTGATGGGTGTAAAGATCCTCTCTAAATTTATCAAAACAAAACTCTCTCCAAAAAAAAAATATCTAGCCGGTCGACCGGCTTCTTCTCTTAGCTCGACCGGCTTTTTGGTGATGCTCTCTGGACTGGCTGGTCGACCTAGCCAGTTGACCGGCTTTGGAGGGGTGGTCGTCCGGCTATTTTTGGCACCTCTCTGGAGTGGCCGGTTGACCTAGCGGGTCGACCGGCTCCTTCTTCTTGGTCGTCTAGCTAACTTCTTTCCTCCATTCTTTGTCTTTTCGGCCTTCGATCTTCTCTTTTTGACTCGTACATCTCCCATCTTTATCACCTATCATTGCCTAATCTCGATCTTAACCCAAAGTTCACCTAAATCATTGAAAACAAGCAATTAGTGTAGCAATTTGTCTCTTAAACTCAATATGCACATTTGTTTACTTTTAAGCCTATTCTTATCAAAAGTACTACACCAATGCATCTTTTTTAGCACTTAATACTTCTTAAACATAGGTAAATTACAATGTAAACACACACAAAAACACAACACCTCAGCTAGTTACCAGTTGTGCACCATCGATCGCATCATAATAGCAAAAATTGACATTAAGAGCAAAGCAAAAACATCTAGGGCATGGTATTTGAGAATACTCCGAAATATTCTACTACTAAACAGATAGACATTGCTTTTTTTTATAGGAAAAAGCACTTTTTTTTCCAGAAAAAGTTACATTAAATTTATAATAATTATTTGATTTGAATTCCAAAAAAGCTAAAACTCTGAAAAAAGCTCAATTACATCCTTTTTTAGAAGCTAGAATCTTCAGCTTTTCAAAAAAGCTGTTTTTCAAAAGCTATTAAACAAACTCTTTCAAAAAAAGCCAATCCAAATGGGCCCTTATGCTATTTGATATGCAAACACTGTTAGGATTAGTATGCCCTAAAGCTCACTCGTACATGACATTTTGGATGTTAAACAATGTATAATCATTTTTGTTAAAATGGTCTTATTAGTTTGTTACATATTATCTTTGGTATGTTTTATTGATGCATGTATAAAGGTCCTTTGACCTAAGCTAATGACTTGGGTGTGCAGTGAGGTTGGACGTACAGTAGGTCCAAGTTTACATTTAGTCACGTCATAAATTGAATCCATAACCGAATAGTAGTGTTGGACACTCTACTGGGACAAGGTTATATTGAGCAAGTCTCCTCTTTAAGGGTGATCTACCTAGGTCATTGGAGGATTTTCCAGATTTGTCTCAATAGTACATGTGTCACGATTAAACATGACCATTATGAGTGTGTTTTCTAGAGACGTACTATCAAAGAAAGAAAACAAGACACTCACTACTACTAAATGATCATTGCTTTTAATCTTGAGTATATGTGGATAAAATAATGAAGTTAAGGTTTGGTATTGTGAGTGCTATGTTCTAATTAATTGGAACATGCATATACAATACGGAATCGATGTGCCTCCTTTGGGATTGTCTAAATTTATCATCCAAATCTTGATTTAGTAATACTACTTTTATAGGTGTATCGGTCATATGGCTTGAGGGTCGTTCCTGAGATCAAGAGATTCCATGACCAAGGATGGTTGGCAATAGAACAAGAAACCCAATGGAAAAGATACAGCTAAGAAAGTAATAGTACACAGGCCAAAGGATCGGTCTTAGCTGTGGGTATAGATAGAGGGGCATTATGGTTGGTTATTTAGTAGGTTAAAGATAAAGTTCACATTCTTTCGTGATAAGCTTCTGGTTAATAGCAATTATTTGCAATTATTCTTGGACTGCAACTTTGATCTTATGGTGGAATAGATTGGAGTTAAAAATAATTAATAAGTTGCCTAGATCAGGCAAGGACATTTTTAATTATTTTTGGAAGTCAAGGTTAATTGTGTCTTCTTGGTCCCTTCCCTAGTTGAAATGACTTTGAGAGAGTAATCTTGAAAGAGCAAATTCCATATTGTGCTGGTAGGCTTATTGGGCCAAAGCTTGGAATTGGGTTTGGGCTTTCTTTAGAGTCCAAGATAAACTAATTGGGCTAGGATGGTTTCCTATAGGGCTTGGACCTCCACATGGATTATGGACTATTTGTTGGGCTTAGATGGTAGGCTTGGCCCAAGTCTTCCAAGACAAGTGGACAACTTGCAAAAGACTACAAAAGCAAGTGGACAACTTGCATAAGTCTTCCAAGACAAGTGGACAAGTTGCATAAAGGAAATTACTACATGGAAATTTTCTTCCACTTGGAACGATTAACAACTTGAGGTGCCAAGGCTCTTTCTATAAATAGACAAGACCCTACACGTTTTATGTAATCCATTTTGTAGTGAATTTCTTCCTCTTTGGTAAGAAAATATTACAACACAGTACAAACCTATTGTGTGATTTGTGCTCTAGTTTTCAAGAGCATATTACTTTGCTTTTTCCTACACAAGAGGCTATTCTCTCAGGATAAGTCTCTTCAAAAATAGGGAAGAAAACCAAGGAGTTGCCAATTACGACAACCTTATAGTAAATTTTTTATGGCCTTGCTCGCGAGTAAAAACAAAGCTCGTGACGGTTATAGCTTTATCAAAGGCCCCACACTTTAAAAGGTTAGCTTTACATATTTTGCTAATACTAGTTATGTTCCATATGTTCTTAAGCATGTTCTTGTGTGTGTTATGTGGAAATATTGTTTTCCTAACATGTCTTTTTAGTTAAATTTTTGAAAATATGGACTAGGATACATCACACTTAATAATATCGATCCTACAAATACACACATAGACATGTATATAAGCACACCCATTTCATGCAATCACTACACAAACACATAGACATGCAAGCTTAATGATTTGGAAATGGTTAATAGCAAAATAAACTTCAAATACATATGCTACATCATTGAGGCATTTCAACAAACATATAGACATGTATGTAAAATGGCCTTTGAAACACTAAGCACAAAGCATATATATATATATATATATATATATATAAATCCATCAAGTTCCCATTTAATAGAAATTAGTAATCATCAATAATACAAAAGTAAATCACCCTACATAGCTCTAATCAAACATACATTAACTTAGGATAAAAGAGAGACAAAGAAGCTACGCTTTTATCCAAAGCCATATCTTTACAATCCAAGAGCTATGCCCAAATCCTTATGTTTGATCCTCTTAGAGGCTTGATTCCAAAGTGCTTTTGTTTATGGAAGAGTGTGTGAGAAGTGGGAGATGAGAGGATTATGGTTTTCGGAGATGGGTGTGAAAGAATATGACCTATTGTTACATAAAATGGCCAAAAGCGGGCTTATATAGCCAATTTCTGCGACTACCGAAACACTTAATTAGAGCATCATTACCAAGGGGCCTCTATTCTAGTAGTAGAAGCTTGCTCTCTATTTTTGGTGGAATAGTGAGCCCGTGCACTGGTACTCTAAAGCCAGTGTTTCGGTAGTGCCTATTTGCTCTCTTTTGTCTTTGTTTTAGCTCCGTTTTGCTTCTGGTTGCTTTGGTCTTTGTCTGGAAGCCTCCAATTTTGCTTTTCTTCCACTTTTCATCCTTAAAATCTTCTTTAATTCTTGCCCAATGAATCTCCATCTTTGTTCAGCTTAAGACATTCCTCAAACTCACCTAAAAGAAAAGATAAGTGCACTTTAGTATAGCATTTACGCTTTAAGCTCAACTCTAGACACCTAAAGCTTAATATGTTCAAGTATGATATAAATGCTATACTAATGCACCTTATGGAGCACAAAACACCTCAAAATAGACATAGAAATACAATGCAAAATCACACACAAAACCAACATATCGACATCCCCAAACCTTCTCCTTGCTTGTCCCCAAGCAAGCCCCCTTAGGGTTATCCTGCACTTGGAAGAAGAAGTAGAAAAAGGAAGAAATATAGTGATAATTTGATTCTTTGTCGTCGAAGTAAATAGGAGAGAAAATCGAATTAGTCGATGCAAAGGGTTGCCTAAGGAATTGACTTGCTATCATCGTCAGCGTAAGAAGAATGAAGGGGGCATTCCTATTGTGGAAAGATCCTCAAGTATCTTTGGATCCTCTCTCTACTCATAAAAGGCCCTTGAATCTCGTGGGAAGTTCTCGAGTAGCCAAACCACCACAAGCCTAGGATTCTAACGCACGCACTCGGGATGTTAAGAGTTTCTGCTCCCTCAATTAACATGGCTTTCCCAATATGCACAAAGCCTCAAAGACAAGAAGAAAGAGAACATACATACACACTGGCTTTTAAAAAGCCTTATTCACATGTCTACATAGAGAATAACTTGTGCTAAGTTGACATTGTGTCACTTATGCACTTGTTCACAAAACTTTTTGGTGCCTTTGGCTTTTTCTCTTTTTCAAATTTTTTGATATTTTTGCACCTTTTGTCTTTTTTCAATTTTTTTAGATTTTTCATGCTTTGCGTTGCATTTACACAAAAACAAAGAAAAAGAAAGGCTTAAGCACATCAAAAAGAGCCAATCAAGGAAGGGACACTCATATCAAACCCCCTTTTTCTACTCTTCTTCCAACCAAGCCATAGGGTAGCTACAAGGTACACCCTTAGAGGCAGCCACTCCTCACAACTTTCAAAAGCATCTCCACCAAGTCTCGATTTTCAATCCACTTCCGCACAATGCAACTCATATTCACAAATCAATTAAGTCAATCACAAAAGCCAACACAATTGATCAACCAAGAAATAAATAACTTTATATGCATCAAAATTGAAAATTTTTCACCATTTTAAAGCATATAATGCACATCTACCCTATACGAAGTATAAAAAAATAAAATCAAACTCCCACACCCCCAAACTTAAACTTTGCTTGTCTTCAAGCAAATAGAACAATGCTACTCAACAAGCAAATAGACAACACAAAGCAAGTAAGAGTAGTAGGGGGTAGATAAGAAGGAACAAGTAGAGAAAGGATAGATACAACCTTGTGTTCCTTTTAAAGCTTTCTGATGCCAAGATGTATGAATTCACTACTAACCCTATTTTTTAACAACTATAAACCCTCAAAGTACACGTTTAGTAGCATTGCCATACTAGCTCGCATTGGCATCATCAAATGATAAATAAGGTGTATGAAGAATAGGAAAAAATAGGAGTGAGGATCAACACTTAGGAGGGTGAAAAAGAAAGCAAACAAAAAGAAAAATCAAAATTAAGGAAAGTAAACAAGAAAGCAAGTATAATAAGTAAAAACAAGAAAAATGAAAACAAGTAAAAGACAAGGAAAACAAGAAAAGTATACAGATGTCTAGGGTGCCTCTTCGTAGTGCTAGATTTAACGCCTCCAACCGGGCACTAGTGTTAAAGCAATACATGTTTAACAGTGAGAGGCACAAATTACCAGATATTTAACCAATCACAAGCAGTAGAATGAAAAGGGTCATGCAATATATGATAGGGCAATGAATGCACAATGCTTTCCTTTTCTAATTCCCACCCTAGAATATCAAATAAAAATATGTACGCAAGTGTGGAAGGTGCCATGTATAAACATGGAAGATTATACCCCATTTGCTCTCTAATTAGCCACCTCTAGCCTTTTTCTCACAATCAAGGGCTAGAAACACACTCTTGCCATGGGTCAAGGATAAGTCTAATGCATGCAATATGGGAGAAGTGCTATCTAACCCTAGATGAAAGTGTTCTATGCATGACAGCACAAAAGTGAGCTCCAAAGAGAGAGACTCAACGAAATAGGAAATGGGAGTAGGAACGATACTTGGAGAAGAAAAGTCAAAGGTCAAGGTCATGGAAGTGCTACACTCTTCCTCTCTATAAGATAGATCATGATCAAGTCTAGGTCATTCTAACTCCTCACGAAGGGTGCATTTAATCTTAATGGGCTCTATTTCTATCAATGATTTATCAAACATCCAATCAATCTTTCAAGCACACCAATATCTTTCTTAGGTGTCTTGTTAGAGTTTCTATTCTCCTTAATATAATAATTCTTAACTCCAAGAGACTTGTCATTTAAAACCTCCAAAATTGATGTCTTATTTTCCCCCATGGATGACTTTAAACCTTCACTATCTAAAGTCTCTTTAAATTCAACAATACATTCATCACTAGTGGGTATCATCTCACCATCATGCTTTTCATACGGGGCATTCACATATGGAGGGGACAACGGGGGTTCAAAGGATTTCGGGTCATGTATGCAAGAATTCTCGAGGGAGGTGTGTACCCTAGAATCCCTAAATAAGGACTCAAAATGCAAATGAGTGCTATGATCATGAGTTTAAACCACCAGGTGTGCGGAACGTGTGGGATGAGAAGAAAGGATAGGCTCATGTGACTCAATGGATGACGTTGAAAGCTTAGGAGAATAGGGTACCACTTCCTCTAAAACATATCCATAAGAGTCATAAAAAACCAAGCTATCATCAAGCTCATTCTCATCCTCACTACATGATGTTATCTCTCTATCAACCTCTCTTTCTAATTGTCTCTCCAATACATCATCTTTTTCACCCCTAGTCACCTTATTGTGGTTGGTCTTATCTCTATCCCATCAACTTATTCTAAAACATTCTCGCTCATTAGTTACACACTCTCAACCATTCTCTTCAAGCGCTCATCTAGAGATTTGGTGTCTTGCTTCAAACTCTTTAATTCCTCTTGATTGGATTGGAAGAGAGATTGGGATTGTTCAAGCATTTGATCTAATTGCTCCGAGAAAGAAGACATAATGGAAGAGGGTTCAACCGAGTGAAAATGGTAAATATCTTGATTGGGGTCACTATAAGCACAACCATTATAAAACTCGGTGAAAGTTTGGGTAGGAAATAACGGTGCAGGAGATGGACTTTCAAAGTAATGAGGTGGAAAATATGAGGAGTCATCTTGATCCCAATATGAAGATGCATGATGTTGCTCCTTAGAATCATGATAATAGGATGAAGATGCATGCATGGACATATGATTGCTAGGGGCATAGATTACATGTAATCGGGGATAAGGGTGAGAGATAGGACAAGCATTAGAATCATGAGCATGGCTTCCACATAGATTGCAATAACAAGAATATGTATCCCCATAGTCATTATTACTAAATGAAGATACATGAGATGATGCATGACTATAGGGGTCATAGTTGGTACTAGCCCTAAGGTGGGGATTGTCATGGGGGGCAAAAGAAAGTTTGATGCATATGACTTTCACAAACACGACATGCAATGGGAACATGTTCGGGTGGTGGGGAAGAGGATACTAAGGACCACAAAGAAGCATTTGGGTCATTCATACTCAACCAAGCACAAGTATTCCTCTTCGTAATCCTCAACAAAAATTTTTTAGATTTTTTTTCTTTTATTATTCAAAACAAAGAAAACATGTAAGAAAAGATAAAACAACACGTAATAAGCTAAGACACACAAAAACAAATAAACCAAACAAACGTTACCTCCCTAACAATGGCGCCAAGAACTTGGTACGCTATCTTGCGGCACAAGCCTAAATAACCCGCAGGAGCACTGGTCGTGTGTAGTAGAGCGTGTGCGAGTGCAGGGTCAAATCCACAAGGAGGCCTAATGCGTATAGTGTCCTAAGATATGTGCGTCTTAAAGAGCTACATGTTGGGTTCCTACCTATAGTATTTTTAGTTTTTTGGTTTGAAGGAAGCTCGGGAAAGGAAAATCTAAGCTAAAACAAGAAAATAAAAGGTGTATGTGTGTGCATGTGACGGGGGAATCAAGCAATCTAAGGGAGTCAAACATTGAAAATTGGGGACTAGGGTGATTATGGCTTACCTATGGCTGATTGCTACATCTTTCTAGCGTTACTCAATGGATTATGTTAAGTGCTCTAATCTAGACTTGTAATTAGCCTTCTAATTGGTACCTTAAGCCTCAGTACGGGTTCGTCCCTAGGTGGCAATGCCTAGCAGTACGGCGTGGTCTTTATCACTTAGGAATTAGGGTTAGCTAATAAGGTTCTAGGGGATTTAGAATGACGTAACCGTAGCAATTAGTCCTCTAATTAGTTCCCCAATCTAACCCTAGGACTCGGTGCGAGTTCATCCCTAAGCTTCACCTGACTTAGAGCTACGGCATGGTCCTTGTAAACCTAGGGCGTTAGGATGGACTAACTAGCCTTCCTAAGTGAACTAAGATCAATTAAACCTATCCAAACACCTATTGGCTGGATTTAAAGCCAAAGAGAACTCAACCTAGGCTAGTTACTAGTTGTGCACCATTGATCGCATCACAATAGCAAAAATTGACAGTAAAGTGCAAGGCAAACACATCTAGGGCATGATATTAGAGAATACTCTGGAATATTCTAATACTAAACGCATAGGCATGCTTAGATTACACCAATTTAAGCAATGACACCTAACATGTATGCAATAGAAGCTATTTATGTTATTTGATATGCAAACATACACATAGACATGTATATAAGCATACCCACTTCATGAAATCACTACACAAACACATAAAATTGTTAGCATAATGATTTAGAAATGGTTAATAGCAAAAAAAACTTCAATATACATATGCTACATAATTGAGCCATTTCAACAAACATATAGACATGTATGTAAAATAGCCTTTGAAACCCTAAGCACAAAGCATATATATATAAACTCATCAAGTTCTCATTTAATAAAAAGTAGTAATCTTCCATAATACAAGAGTAAGTCACCCTAGCTGAAAGTGTCCAGCAAAAACAACATTATTATTAACGTTAACCATCTTGTATGTGTTTATAAGAAGTAACTTCTGATTCATGGCTAAGAAGAGAATGTCTTCACTTTCAAGATCAAGTGCATGGCTAAATGTTCAAAATACAACGAAAGATAACTCTGCTTGTGCAAAGCTTAAAAGAAAGATTGCGAGTTTGGATGAGATTGAATCAGCTTCTTCTCTCTTATCTTTGGAGAATGAATGTGCTTCTTCAACCTCAAAGGAGTTAAAGGATGCTTTTGTTGCTATAGATTCAGGGAAATCCTCTAAGGAATATACAAAAGAGCAAGATCTTGCAAAAGGATGCCTTGTTAAAAATCTTCTCAATAGTTCAAAGGCAAATTCATCTTCATCTTCAAACAAGTGGAAAGAGCCATTATCACCTAAGGAGAAAGAGGAGCTCAACATTGCTATTTACTACTCTAGCACGTAGTTCCTCTATAATGGAGAAATCAAATCCTTTGTCCCCCCCATAGCTTCGGCCAAAGGACGAGAAGAAGGAATAGTGGAGGATAAGTCTTTACCCACTGGACATTCTTATAAACCGAGTAAAAGTATGTTGCATGGCACTTGTGGTACTATTACTGAAAAAGTTATGACACATGATGTCTTAGCAGATAAAGCTTTGACAACACATTCCTTGGAAGATGGAATAATACAAGACCAAGGAACTTTAAACCAAAGGTCACGTGATTGCTTGGAACAATTCCCTCCACTCATCCATAACAAAAAAACTGATGTGCCAACTAGGATTAATGATGCTGAGGTGGAAGCCATATCAAAAATTATGTCCACATCAACTTGAAGGATATCATCTCAATAATGGCCAAAAATCACTTGCAAACAAGAATGAAGAGCATTACAATAATAGAGCAGGTTCAGAAGATGGGGGGAAAAAGGAAAATGCTTGGACACGCCCACCACGATTAAGGTACATCCCTTCAACTAATGACCCCTCTCCAAATTGGGGAAATGAATTTGTTGAATTTATAAGTACTTGTTTGCACATTGAGAAAGAATTTGAGGTTAAGATTGATGATGGAAATAGAATTGTTGAAGATCCTCCAGAAGAGATTTATGATGAAGGGGAGAATTTATGGACATATTGTTAGGATTAGTATGCCCTAAAGCTCACTTGTACATGACATTTTGGATATGAAATAATGAATAATCATATTTTTGTTAAATGGCATTATGAGTTTCTTACATATAATCTTTGTTATGTCTTATCGATATATGTATGAAGGTCCTTTGACTTGCACTAATGACTTGGGTGCGCAGTGAGGCTGGACGCACAGTAGGTCCAAGTCTAGATTTAGTCACGTCATAAATTGAATCCATAACCAAATAATAGTGTTGGGCACTCTACTGGGATAAGGTTATATTGAGCAAGTCTCCTCTTTGAGGGTGATCTACCTAGGTCATTGGAGGACTTTCTAGATTTGTCTCAATAGTACGTGTGTCACGTATTGGATAGGACCATTGTGAGTATGTTTTCTAGAGACGTACTATCAAAGAAAGAAAACAAGACACTCACTGCTACTAAATGATCATTGCTCTTAATCTTGAGTATATGTGGATGAACTAATGAAGTTAGGGTTTAGTACTTTGATTCACTGTGGGTGAGATCTTATTTTATTAGGATCAACAACCTTGTGCATTGAGTGCTAAGTTCTAATTAATTAGAACATGCATATGCAAAATGGAATCTATGTGCTCCCTTTGGGATTGTCAAAATTTATCATACTAATCTAGATATAGTGATACTTCCTTTATAGGTGTGTCTGTCATATGGCTTGAGGGTCACTCCCGAGATCAAGAGATTCCATGACCAAGGATGGTTGGCAATTGGACAAAAAACCCAACGGAAAAAGATACAGCTAAGGAGGTGATAGTACACAGGCCAAAGGACCGGTCTTAGCTGTGGGTATACATAAAGGGGCATTATGGTCGGTTATCTAGTAGGTCAAAGACAAAGTTCACATTCTTTTGTGATAAGCTTTTGGGTAATGACAATTATTCTTGGAATGCAACTTTGATCTTATGGTGGAATAGATCGGAGTTAAAAATAATTATTATGTCGCCTAGATCGGGCAAGGATATTTTTAATTATTTTTGGAAGCCAATGATAATTGTGTCTTCTTGGTCCCTTCCCTAGTTGAAATGACTTTGAGAGAGTAATATTGAAAGAGCAAATTCCATATTGTGGTAGTAGCCTTATTGGGCCAAAGCTTGAAATTGGGTTTGGGCTTTCTTTAAAGTCCAAAATAACCTAATTAGGCTAGGATGGTTTCTTATTAGGCTTGGGCCTCCCCATGGATTATGGACTATGTGTTGGACTTGGATAATGGGCTTGGCCTAAGTCTTCCAAGACAAGTGGACAACTTGCAAAATACTACAAAAACAAGTGGACAACTTGCACAAGTCTTCCAAGACAAGATTGACAAGTTACATAAAGGAAATACTACATGGAAATTTTCTCCCACATTGAAAGTTTAGCAACTTTGGGTGCCAAGGTTCTCTCTATAAATTGACAAGACCCTACACCTTTTATGCATTCCACTTTGTAGTTGATTTCTTCCTTTTTGGCAAGAAAATACTACAACACATAGTACACACTTATTGTATGATTTTTGCTCTAGTTTTTCAAGAGCATATTACTTTGCTTCTTCCCACACAAGAGGCTATTCTCTCAAGATAAGTCTCTTTAACCATAGGGAAGAAGACTGGGGAGTTGCTTATTGCGACACCCTTGTAGTAAATTTTTGGTGGCCTTGTTCGTGAACGGGAATAAAGCTTGTAACCAGTTTTAGCTTCATCAAAGGCCCCACGCTTCAAGAGGTTAGCTTTATATATTTTTTGCAAGCACTAGTTATATTCTATATGTTCTTGAGCATGTTCTTGTGTGTGTAATGTGGTTATTTTATTTTCCTATCATGTTTTCTTAGTTCCAATTTAGAAAATATGGACTAGGATACCCCACACTTAATAATATCAATCCTACACATATTGCCTTGTTGGGCAATTCCTTGGAGCATCACCACCTTATTACTACATTAAAAGTATGGTGGAAATGGCATGGTGGAAGTTTGGCAAGGTGGAAATCATAAATCGAGGTAGAGGACTCTATATCTTCAAATTTGAAAATGAAGAACATTGTCAAAGGGTTCTTCAACAACTTTAGCATGTTAACAATTGGCCACTTCTACTAAGGAAATGGAAGCCAAATTTCAAGTATGTAAATTTGAGTAGTAAGAAAGTACCCCTATGGGTTAAACTTAGAGATGTTCCACTGTCCCTATGGTCAAAAAGGGGCCTCGGGTATGTTGTCTCTTTTATTGGAATGCCTCTACAAATGGATGCCATGACCGAAACAAGAAGGAATCTTGAATATGCAAGACTTTGCATTGAGGTTGATCTTGGTCGCAAGCTCCAGGATGTGATTTATCCCAAGTTAAGGGATGGCTCAAAAGCAAAGGTTGAGGTGGAATACACATGAAAACCATTGACATGTACCCATTGTAAGATTGTTGGACACATTGAGGAAAATTGCACTTCAATACCTAAAGTCCAACCACAAGACAAGGCACAAAATCAACAATCAAAGATGGCCTCAAATAATTCCTACAAGCCTAGGGCTTATCAAGAATGGAAGCCAGTTGGAAAGAGGAACTATGATAAGAAAGTGGTTGCATCTACCTCTTTGCCCGCAAGCTCTGGGCTACCTTCTCAAGTACAAGGTAAACCACTCAAACCTCATGCTCCCATGGCACACAAAAATAACTTTGAAATTCTTGATGGAAATTTTGAATTGGAAGAAGGAGAATTGGATACAATGGAGAAACTCAATGCTCAAAGCAATGAAGCTTTTTTACAAAATCATCATGGCACTATGGATTTAGAGCTATTTGCTTTTATACCCTATTTTTACATGGCTATTTGGGATATCGTTGGAGATGAAGTCATTAAAGCCATCAAGTCATTTTTTGACACAAGCAAGCTCCGTAAAGAGGTAAATGCAACTTATATTGCTCTTGTGCCTAAAATCCAAAATCCTTCTAGGGTCAGGGACTTTAGGCTAATTTCTTGTTGCAATACTATCTATAAATGCATCTAAAAAATCCTTGCAAATAGAATGCAGAATTGTTTGGAGCAAATCATTTCTTGGAACCAATATGCTTTTGTGAAGAATCGGCTTATTAATGAAAATATGCTCATTGCTCATGATTTGCTAAGAGGCTATGCCAGGGCTCATATTTCCTTAAGATGTGCCCCAAAAGTGGACATAATGAAGGCATTTAACACACTAAATTGGGATTTCATTGAAATTGCTCTCATTGCTTTTGGGTTCCCTAGAAAATTTATGGATTGGATCATGGTGTGTATCTCTACTCCAAGCTACTCAATTTCCATCAATGGTGGTCTGAAAGGATATTTCAAAGGGACAAATGGAATTAAACAAGGTGACCCTCTCTCACCATATCTCTTTGTTATTTCCATGGAGGTTCTTACTTGCATGCTTAATAAGCTTGATGCCAACACGGATTTTGGTTTTCACCTAAAGTGCAAAACTCTCAAGCTCAATCACCTTTGTTTTGCTGATGATCTTTTCATTTTTTACAAAGGCAATCTCAAATCAATCAAATGCATTATGGGCATATTGGACATCTTCTCCAACTTCTCGGGTCTTTGAACTAATAAATCTAAAAGTGATATTTTCCTTGGAGGCATTTCCCATGAAATGAAGGTAAGTATCTTGGAAGAAGTGGATTTGAATGAAGGTAAGCTCCCTATTCATTATTTGGGAATCCCTCTTGTCACTAAGAAGCTTAGAAGAAATGATTTTCTCCCCCTCTTGGAGAAAATCAATGCAAAAATGGAGAATTGGGCAAATAGTTGGCTTTCTTATATGGGTAGGCTTATCCTCATCAAGTCCACCCATTTACAAATTTGTGCATTTTGGGCTAGTGTTATCCAATTTCCAAAAAGCATTATTCCCACCATTAAATCAAAGTTTAAGTCCTTTCTTTGGAGAAACATGGGTCCTAAAGTAGCTTGGAAGGAAATTTGTTTGCCTTTCAAGGAAGGTGGCCATAGAGTTCGGAAGCTTGAGGAGATTAACTACACCTTTCTTCTCAAAACTTTTTGGAGGATGTATGATTGCAAGGACACACTTTGGAGCCGTTGGATTCACAAAAATTACAAAAAAAATGGATCCATTTGGACTATAGGTTGCCCAAATGATGCTAGTTGGATTCTCAAATGTCTCTTAAGTGTACGAGAAGAAGCTATAAAGCATATTAAGCACAGCTTGGTCGATAGGAAATCTACTTCATTTTGGAATGATAATTGGCACCTGGAAGGAATTCTTTCTTATCATTGGAGTAATGTTTATGCTTATCCTCCACAAAATGCGATGGTTTGCTCTATCTACACAAATCATGATTGGGAATGGCCAGTTAGTCTCATGCACATAGCCCTTCTCCTTTTTAGCTCATTGAAGGACATCAAGACAAGATTGCTTGGACTCCATCTTGAAATGGATCTTTCTCTTACAAGCACACTTGAGAGAACATTCACACAAAAGGTGATAACCTCGCAAGGTCTTGTTTGATTTGGTTTAAGGGCTACAATCCAAGACAAGCTTTCTTTGTTTGGCTTGCTTTCAAAGATAAACTCTACAACAAATTTAAATTATTTTGTTAGGGTATTGTAACAAGTCTTCTTTGCACATTTTGTCACTTAGCAAGTGAAACAAGAGATCACTTGTTTTTCTCTTGCTCTTTTATAAGAAGGATTTGGCAAAATGGGTTAAAGCTCACAAATTGCTTAAGGCACCTTATTGATTGGAATGATATCATTTGTTACCTCTCACCGCAACCCCATAAGAAGAGTTTGGAAGGCACAATCTTAAAGCACATGCTTGGAGCCTCCATTTAGCACATTTAGCTTGAAAGAAATAGTAGAATCTTCAACAAAAAAGCTTTGACCAAGGAAAGTCTTTCTGTATCTATTTGTAATGATGTGAGATGTAAAGTTACTTTTGGTAAAAAATTTCCTATTACTAGGGAAAATATTGAGATAGGAAACTTATGGAAGCATGGAAATATTTTTGTTTAGGCTTCCTTTTCTCCTCCCAACTTTCTCTTGTATAAAGCCATTTGTACATTTTTTATTTGAAACAAAAATCACACTTACTTGCTCCACAAAAAAAAAAAGAGTAAGTCACCCTACATAACTTTAATCAAACATACATTAACTTAGGATAAAAGAGAGACAAAGAAGCTACCCCTTTATCCAAAGCCATATCTTTACAATCCAAGAGCTATGCCCAAATCCTTGTGTTTGATCCTCTTAGAGGCTTGATTCCAAAGTGATTTTGTGTATAGAAGAGTGTGTGAGGGGCGGGAGATAAGAGGATTAGGGTTTTGGGGGATTGATGTGAAAGAATATAACTTATTGTTACATAAAATGGCCAAAAGCGGGCTTATATAGCTAATTTCTGTGACTACTGGAACACTTAACTAGAGCATCAGTACCAAGGGGCCTCTATTCCTGTAGTAGAAGCTTGCTCTCTTTTTTTGGCAGAATAGTGAGCCGGTGCACCAGTACCCTAAAGCCAGTGTTCCGGTAGTGCCTATTTGCTCTCTTTTGGCTTCGTTTTAGCTCTGGTTTGCTTTCGATTGCATTGGTCTTTGTCCAGAAGCCTTCAATCTTGCTTTTTTTCCACTTTTCATCCTTAAAAGCTTTTTCAATTCTTGCCCAAGCCATCTCCATCGTTGTTCAGCTCAAGACATTCCTCAAACTCACCTAAAACACAAGATAAGTGCAGTTAAGTGTAGCATTTATACTTTAAGCTCAACTATAGACACCTAAAGCTTACCATGCTCAAGTATGATATAAATGCTATACTAATACACCTTATAGAGCACAAACAACTCAAAATAGATATAGAAATATAATGCAAAATCACACACGAAACCAACACATCACTATGAAGAGTCCTTTTGACTTCTTCAGAGGATCATGTGGTGGATCCCACAAGTTTTGGTGAAGTAGTTTCTAACCTAGATACCAACCAATGGCATAAGGCAATGGATTCTGAGATAGAATCTATGTATTTTAATAAAGTCTGGAATCTTATAGTTGTACCTGAAAGGGTAAGACCTATGGGGTGAAAATGGGTCTACAAGAAGAAAAGAGGAGTTAATGGAAAAGTTGAAACCTTTAAAGCAAGGTTGGTGGCGAAAGGTTATACTAAAAAAGAAGGGATCGATTATGAGGAAACTTTCTCAAAAAAAGGGATAGATTATGAGGAAACTTTCTCACTAATAGCCATGCTTAAATCCATCAAGATACTTCTTGCCATCGTTTGTCATTATGACTACAAGATAAGGCAAATAGATGTCAAGACAGCTTTTCTTAATGGAAAGCTTGATGAGACCATTTACATGCCATAACCAAATGGATACGTTGATAAAAGCCAGGAACATATGGTTTGTAAGTTAAAAAAGTCCATTTATGGATTAGAACAAACATGTAGAGCATGAAACATCAAATTCGGGCAATTAAATCTTTGTTTTTTTTTATCAAAATATTGATAAACCTTGCATGTATAAGAGGCGTAATAGAAATGCTATAGCTTTTTTGGTTTTGCATATGGATAATATCTTGCTAATTGGAAATAATGTGGGGATGTTATCATCCATCAAGGTTTGGCTTTCTATCAATTTCAAATAAAGGATTTAGGAGAAGCTAGTTATGTTATAAGGATCAAGCTTATGTGAGATCGTAAGAACAGAAGGCTAGCCCTATCTCCAGCTTCATTTTTTGAGAACATATTGGTCAAGTTTAACATGAAAAACTCTTAGAAGGCCTCATTACCTTCTAGACATAGAGTTTATCTATCTCAGGATCAATGTCCTAAAATATCTCAGGAAATAGAAAGCATGAAGCAAGTTACTTATGCTTTGGTGGTTAGAAGCCTCATATATGTTATGTACTAGACCAAATATCTGCTTTGCTATTAGCTTGGTTAGTAGATATCAGTTAAACCCTATATCGGTACATTGGGTCACGATTAAGCATATATTCAAATTTTTGCATGGGACTAAGGATTATGTGCTAGAATATCATGCAAATGATCTAACACCGTTAACCTATACAGGCTCAAATTTCCAGTTCGACAGAGATTCCAGGAAGTCTACTTCTGGATATGTTTTCACTCTGTCAGGAGAAGTATGAAGCAAAATTGTATTGCTGACTCTACCATGGAGGCCAAGTATGTGGCAACATCTGAGGCTATGAAAGAGGCAGTATGGCTAAGAAAGTTCCTTTTAGATGTAAAGGTTGCACCGACAGCTCACAAATTGATAACGTTGTATTGCGACAACAATGGTGTTGTTTCATAGTGCAAAGAGCCCAGGAATCACAAAAATGGTAAGCACATTGAATGAAATACCGTTTGATCCATGAATTTATTTAGAGAGGAGATGTAGTAGTTGAAAAGATAGCTTCAGCAAAAAATCTGGCAGGCCCATTTACAAAGACTCTTCTAGAGAAAATGCTTACCACACATTTGGAGTGTACAGGTATTATGCTGCATAAAAGTGATCTTTAGTGCAAGTGGAAGATTGTTAGGATTAGAATACCCTGAAGCTCACTTGTATATGACACTTTGGATGTTAAACAATGTATAACCATTTTGTTAAATGGCATCACGAATTTCTTACATATTATCTATGGTATGTTTTACTGATGTATGTATAAAAGTTCCTTGACTTGAACTAATGACTTAAGTGCAATTGAGGCTGGATGCACAGTAGGTCCAGTCTAGATTTACTCATGTCACAAATTGGTTCTGTAATCGAATCATAGTATTGGACACTCTACCAGGATAAGCTTATATTGAGCAAGTCTCCTTGTTAAGGGTGATCTACCTAGGTCATTGGAGGGCTTTTTGGATTTGTCTCGACAGCACGTGTGTTATGTGTTGCACAGGACCATTGTGAGTATGTTTTCTACAGAGGTACTATCAAAGAAAGAAAACAAGATACTCACTACTACTAAATGATCATGGCTCTTAATCTTGAGCGTATATGGATGAACTAATGAAGTTAGGGTTTGGTACTTTAATTAATTGTGGGTGAGATCTTACTTTGTTAGTATCACCAATCTTACATATTAAGTGCTAGGTTCTAATTAATTGGAACATGCATATGCAATATGGAATCTATGTGCCCCCTTTAGGATTGTCCAAATTTATCATCCAAATCTTAATCTCGTGATACTACCTTCATAGGCATATAGGTCATAAGGCTTGAGGGTCGCTCCTGGGATTAAGAGATTCCATGGCCAAGGATGGTTGGAAATAGGACAACAAACCTAACAGAAAAAGATACAGCTAAAGACGTGATAATACACAAGCCAAAGAACCGGCCGTAGCTATGGGTATATATAGAGGGGCATTATTGTTAGTTATTTAATAGGTCAAAAACAAAGTTCACATTCTTTTGTGATAAGCTTCTGGGTAATAACAGTTAATCTTGGAGTGCAACTTTAATCTTTTGATGGAATAGATTGGAGTTAAAAATAATTATTATGTCACTTAGGTAAGTAAGGACATTTTGATTATTTTTGGAAGGTAAAGTTAATTGTGTCTTCTTGGTCCCTTCTCTAGTTGAAATGACTTTTAGAGAGAAAGCTTGAAAGAGAAAATTTCATATTGTGGGCCAAAGCTTGGAATTGGGTTCGGGCTTTCTTAGAGTCCAAGATAATCTAATTGGGCTAGGTTGGTTTCCTATTAGGCTTGGGCCTCCACATGGATTATTGACTATATGTTGTGCTTTGATGGTAGGCTTGGCCCAAGCCTTCCAAGACAAGTTGACAGCTTGCACAAGTCTTGCAAGCCAAGTGGACAGCTTGTATAACCTTCCAAGACAAGTGGACAACATGCATAAGTCTTCCAAGACAAGTGGACAAGTTGCATAAAGGAATTATTACATGGGAAATTTTCTCCCACATGGAAAGATAAGCAACTTGGGGTGTCAAGGTTCGCCCTATAAATAGGCAAGAGCCTGTACCTTTAATGCTATCTACTTTGTAGTTGATTTCTTCCCCTTTGGTAAGAAAATACTACAACACATAGTGTCCACTTGTTGTGCGATTTTTTCTCTAGTTTTTCAAGAGCATATGACATTGCTTCTTTACACACAAGAGGCTATTCTCTCAAGATAAGTCTTTTCAATCATAGGAAAGAAGACTAGGGAGTTGCCTATTACAACACCCTAATAGTAAAATTTTTTGTGGCCGTATTCGTGAGCGGGAACAAAGGCTCCACGGTTCAAAAGGTTAACTTTACGTATTTTTTGAATGCCAGTTATGTTTTATATGTTCTTTAGCATGTTCTTTTGTGTCTTATGTGGTTATTTTATTTTCCTAGCATATTTTCTTGGTAGAATTTTTGAAAATATAGACTAGGATAGACCACATGTAATATTATCGATCCTACAATGAATAGGTCATCACGATTCCTCATCTTCAAGGATCAATTGTACAAATGCACTATCAGGGGACCTTTTCTGAAAAGTGTGAGTAACTGTGAAGTGGAATCCATCATCAAGGAAATGCACGAAGGTATGTGTGGAAACCATTCTGGAGCTAGGGTGTTGGCCCAAAAAGCCATTAGTTAGGGTACTATTTGCCCAAAATTAGGAGAACTGCTAAAGAAGTCATTGAAAAATGCAATTGATGTTAGAAGAATGCCAACAAACAACACGTAGCACATCCTATCTTGAATTTCATAACAAGTCCATGGCCATTTGCAAAATGTTGGCTTGATCTTATTGATCCCTTGCCTATTGGGGAAGCCCAGAAGAAATTTGCATTATAGCGGTTGATTATTTCACTCAGTGGGTGGAAGCCGAAGCTGTAACAACCATAACTAATAGAGTAGCTTGGAATTTTGTATAGAGAAACATAATACGCAAGTTTGGGGTTCCGAGAAGCATAATCACCAAACATGGGGGGTAGTTTAACTCAAAATATTTTTGGGAATGCATCCTTGAGCTAAAAATTTAACTTGTGATTCTTTACAGTAGCATACTCTCAAGCTAATGGATAAATAAAAGTCACTAACCATACCATTATTAACAATTTGAAGGCAAAACATGAAGGTGCCAGGAGGTTACGACTGGAAGTACTACTTGAAGTTCTATGGGCTTATCCAACAATCGTATGCAGTAGTATCGGTGAGACTTCGTTCAAAATAGTTTATAGATCAAAAGTAGTGGTACCAATAGAAATATTATCCCCAGTATTGCATGTCAAACACTTTACAGAGACGAAAAACAATGAAGTCTTAAGGGTTCAGTTGGAATTGCTTGATGAAGTACGAGAAGTGCCTAGGCAAGAAATAAAGCTATTAAAAATGCTTTAAAACACCAACTGGTAGGAAAGGTCCAACAAAAGGACATCAAGCATAGAGACTTGGTGTTTCGAAAGCACAGCTTTTCTAAAAACAACCTCAACAAGCTCTCTATCAATTTGTAAAGATGATCTAACCAGGAACCTTTAAACTGGCTCGACCCGATGGGACATTGCTCTTGAATGCGTGGAATTCTGATCATTTACGAAAATATTATGTTTGATCTCATATGTATTTATTATATTTGATCAATGGACGAAAATACAATATTCCACACTAAAAAATTTATAGGCGATCTTTGAAAATTTTCCAACTTAAATGAGTACATTGTATAATTTTGTGAAATTAGTAAAGAAAAGCTAAGCCAAGAAAATATACTACGGGGGTACCCACAGAAAAATTCATAAATTAGAAACTAAAATTTTTGGTACAAGAGAAAAGGCAAATTTGCATATTGTTTCAATAGGATAAAAAGATAAAAATGCTATGAAGCTATCGGTGCCACCTCGTGATCAATAACCACTACTCCGTCTTTACCAGCCCCAGGCACGACTCCATCATCACCTCCAGTATCGGCCCTCACCTTTATCGCTTTATCTTTTAGATTAACAACAACAGGAGGAATGGTTGACCCTTCCTCTTCTTGGCCTTTAGGATTTACCAGGGAGGCTTCTAATACTTTTGATGAAAGATCTGGATAGATACTATCCGATTCCTTTTCAGTAGCTGATATGCTATTTGAGCACAATCCTAAATAGCCCGCAAGTGCACGTGACGTGTGTAGTACAGTGTGTGCAAGTGCGGGGTTGAATCCACAGGGAGGTTACCTTAGTTTAGTCTCTATGTGCTCGGGTGCCTTAAACTAGCTACGTGTGTGTGTGTGCGTGCTTACTTTGGGATGAAAGGGAGCTTGGAAAAAGGAAAATAAAAAATAATCTATGCAGAAACTTAAAAGAGCCAAACTAAGGAAGGAAACACTAATAAAGAAGAGGGGGACCTAGGGCAATTGCATTGCAAAAAGACTTGGGCTATGAAAATGAATAAGGTCTATCTAAGGCTCGGGACTTCTATTGCTATTGTGTTGATCGGGGGCTCTTTTAAACAATACTAGTAGTTTAATCCATTAGCTGGATTTAAAGCTAAGGGCTAATCCCTCCTAGCCTATGCAATCCATGCTTAAAACTTATCCTCTTGGCTGGATTTAAAGCCAAGGACTAGCACCTAAACACTACGCAACATTAAGGCTCGATTAACCAACACTAATATGGGTGAGGGATACTCTAGTCTAGGTTAACTTATCTGCTTGGCTAGATTTAAAGCCAAGGACTAGCACCTAAACTCGACTAAGTATAGCAGGTAACCTATTAGCTGGATTTAAAGCTAAAGCTTACTCTACTAAGCAAAGCCATGAGATTAAGCATAATCACATCACCCATATAAGTAGATAAGAGCATTTGAAACACAAATAACACATGCATATTCACTTAGGCATTTTGACAAACACATAGACATGTTTGATTTCCAATACATAGACATATTGAATCATGTCATAAATTTATGTAAATAAACATTTATTAAGAGCCAAAGATCTACACAAATCCATTATTCAAAGCCCTAATCTAATATACAACAACAATCAACCCTAAATCTAGCCTAATTTAGCAACATATTTACAAGAAATCGAGAAAGAACAAGAACTTCCTTAAATTCTTGCTTCCAAATCCATACAAATCCTTCAAATCTTTGTTTAATGCTTCAATCCTAGCTTGGTATGGGTTTTAGATAGTGGTTTAGGATGATTGGTGAAGTGGGTATAGGGTTAGGGTTTATTAGGATTTAAGAAATAAAAGTTCCTCTCCTGAAAATGAGCTGAAACGAGCTTTTTATGGATTTCTTCAGTGCACAGCTAGTTGACCTAGCCGATCGACTAGCTCCTCTTTCTTGCTCGACCGGCTTCAATCATGATGCTCTCTGGAATGGCCGGTCGACCTAGCCGATCGACCGGCTCCTTGAGGAACTTGACCGGCTTAAATTCTTCATTCTCTGGAGCGGCCGGTCGACTTAATCGGTCAACTGGCTCTTCTTCTAAGTTGACCAGCTGGATCAGAATGATCTCTTCTTTATTCCTTTTCTTCCTGTCTTCATCCATTAGCTCATTTCTTCTTTGCGTAAGCTTGAACCCTTCCAAAACACTCCTAAAACATGGAATATAACACTTAGTATAGTATTTATGCATCTAAATACATTATGTACAAATATTAACAAATATGCATAAAATTTATACTAAGTGCACTTGATTATGCTCTAAACACCCTTAAATATGCATGCAGAAACTAGATGTAAACACGCACAAATGACACACATCAGCAGCATTAGGGATAATATCTTCAATATGTGGATTAAGAGTAGGGGCAGAGGAAGGACCCATAATTTCCCCGATAGTTGCATCCTCGGTAGCAACATCATTGATAGGTGGAGCAGGAGTAGGAGTAAAGGAAGGAGCCACCATTTTCCCAAGAGCAATATCTTCGGCAGCAAGAACATTAGGAAGAGAAACTGATGTGTTGTGCTTTTGTGTGTGTTTACATCATTATTTATCTACATTTAAGAGGTGTTTTGTGCTTTAAGAGATGCATTAGTATAGTACATATGCTAGAGATAGGCTTGAGCATATGCAAATGTACATAGTGAAGTTTAAAGATAAATGCTACACTAATGCATGTTTATTTCCCATGTTTAGTGAAGTTAGGTCAAAGATCGGGACTTGAATTGATGGTGAATTGATGTTAGAGTCAAGCTTGAGGTGTTTGGGATGTGGAAGAAGCATAAAAGGAGCTTTTAGACACAACCAAGTGAAGAAAAGAACAACTGGGGTGAAACAAACGCAACGCGAGGAAAATTGGCCAAGTCTCTAACCTGGCCGGTTGACCCCTTTCCAGGGTGGATCGACCAGCCAAAATAGAGGACAAGGCCCTTAGGCTGGTTGACCTAGGTGCTAGGTCAGTCGATCGGCCAAGGCCCTTATTGGTCGCCAATTTTACACTATTTAAGCACTTTTTCATCCCATTTTGGATATCTTTGAACCTCATTTTCACACACCCATCATGCACACACACAAAATTATACCTTTACCTACCTTACACATACATACTCACGTACTTCTCACCTAGATTCAAGCTTGTTTTGAGGGTTTCCAACACTTGGATTGGAGTTTGCTCAAGGAATTTGTACAAGAGTTGCTAGGATTAAAGGGTAGTTTCCTACTCTCTCTTTCATCCTATTTTATATTATGTTTGAGTAAACTTGTTTAGGGTGATTAAAATTATGTAATGGATTGATTATATACTCTTATGTTATGAGATTTGATGGCTTAATATATATATATATATATGCTATGTTTTTTCTTGTTTCAATGGCTATTGTTCAATACATATCTAGGTATTTGATAATATGCTTATGAGAGTTGCATATGTATAAATTGAAGTCTACTTGCGACTAAACACCTCTAATCTAGTGTATAATCTTCTCTAAATGTTTATGTGTGGATTTTATGAAGTTGGTAATGCTTATATTCATGTCTATGTGTATGTTTGCATTCCTAGTAGTGAATATGACCTCAATATTACATACATGTTGGTTTCTGATGTGTTGCGTTTATATGTGTTTTTGCGTTGTTATTTGCTTATGTTTAAGAGGTGTTTTGAGCTTTAAGAGACGGGAATTGGATAAGGTCGCCCTTCAAGGGTCAAGAGGATAGGGGGGTCATAGGGGGGAAAGGATTCCTCTTTCCCCACTGGTGCCCACTGATTCCTGGCATCAAGCAGGAATCGAGTAAGGGCGTACTTTAAAGGGAGCCCCCCCGACCGCTATTCCTGAAAGGGAATACAGTAAGATCGGTACCTTTTGCGCTCCTTAGTTCTTAATGCACGCCCCCTCTTTCCCAGCATTCGTATAGTACATATACTAGAGTTAGGCTTAAGCATAAGTAAATATACATAGTTGAGTTGAAAGACAAATGCTACACTAATGCTTGCTTATTTCTCGTGCTTGGTGAAGTTAGCTCAAAGGCTTGTGACTTGAATTGATAGAGAATTGTGTTAGAATGAAGCTCAAAGTGTTCGGGATGTAACAGGAGCATGAAAAGAGCTTTTGGAGGCAACATGTGAAGAAAAGAGCAACCGGGACGAAACCGATACGACGTGAAGAAATTGGCCAGTTTCTAACCTCGTCGATCGACCCCCCCTTCCAAGGCCAGTTGACCAACTTAGGAGACCAGCCAAACCAGAAAGTTAGCCCTCCTAAGCCGATTGACAGTCAGCGCCCCTAGCTGGACGTGATTGCTACACTATTAAAGCCTTTTTTTAGCCTAGTTTGGGTAGATTTTGAACTCTCTTTCACCTCCTATTCACACACACACTCTTACACATAAAATGCTACTTTTCGCCACCTCTAAAACACATACTAATACACACACCCACTCAGAATTAAGTTGATTTAGGGGTATTCAAACATCATTTGCTGAAGATTTACTCAAGTTTGTAAAGAAATAAGTAAGGATGCAAGGGGAGATTTCAATATTCTTATCTATTTCATGCTTGAGTAGATAGATTACGGTGACTAAACTTGTGTAATGGGATGATTTTTGTATTCTTTGTTTTGGGATTTGATTGGCTTATATATATACATTGTTATTATTTTGAGAAGTTTTATATCATTTTATGTCCATGTGTTTGATATAATGCTTGAATGAGTTGTATATATACAGATTGACTTGTTTTTGAAATAGAAAACTTCTAATCCTTAGATTATGCATGTCTATGTGTATAATTATGGATAATATGAAGTGGGTTGGTTCTATTCATGTCTACGTGAGTATGAAACATGCCTTATAGTGAATACATGCCCAATTAATGCCACATGTTGATGCTTAAATGTTTCCAACGGCGTAAATCAAACTTGCTTGTGTTTGTATCAAGGATAGGACGTCATATTCACAATGCCTTACCTTAGAATATGTAGGACTGTGTCTATTAGATACCAATCCGCTTTGGTGTCCCTAGAATGACAGTGCATTAGTTAGGATTAGTCTAGATCAAATCCCATTTAGCTTTAAATCCAGCTAATAGGAGTCCAGATAGGCTTAGTCAATCCTAGGAACCCTAGCTCTTAGCTTTAGATCCAGCTAATGATTTAGTAACTAGGGTAGGATCATTCTAGGACACCTAAGTAACTCTTTAGTCCCTCCTATGGCCTTAAGTACACAAGGACCACACCGTAGCTCTAAGTATGCACGCTTAGGGACGGACCCGCACTGAGTCCTAGGGTGAAATTAGGATACTAGCTAGTTGCTTAGTATTAGAGCTTTATTTAGTAAGCCAATATCTTGAGTCCTATAGCATTAAGTTAGAGAGTCACCCGCTTACAAGCGTACGTCACCCTATCACCTTCCCAAAGGTTTAATCACCCTAGATTAGCTTAGTTCATACTTTTCCTTTCTTGCATTCATAGTGTAGTTTTTCATTTCCCTCCTAGCTCCTGTTAAATCCAAAACACCAAAAATGTGTTTAGTCTAGGTTTTCTTTTCGGCACTTTCTAGGACACCAAGCATAGGATTCACTTCATCACAATAGCCTCCCTATAGTTTGACACCCATATTAGTACCCATATATTACACGATTTGTATGCTTACTAGACCTTTTAGGGCTTACACCTGCAAAGGCACATCAAGTTCTTAGCGCTGTTGTTAGGGAGGCACAGTAGTTTGCATTCTTTGCTTATGTGTTTTGGTAGTTGCTTTATTTGTTTTCCTTGCTTTTTCTTTACAGTTTGTTTAATTTTTTATTATCTTTCTTTTTGTTTATATTATCTTACTTTGGTACTTGTTTACCTATCTTTGTTTTTGTTTTCTTTTTAGCTTTATGTTTATGTTTCGTACTTAGCTCGCTTGCTTGTTTAACTTTATTAGTTGTTCTTGTTTATGTTTTTAGTAGTCTTTCTAGGATTGTGACTTATTTGCTATAGTTTAGGTCTGTTGAAGTTTTCAGGGGTTGAAGTGGCCGGATTGTGATAGTTTTTGTATGCTTGGGAGGAGACCCCTTGGAAATCCCCTAGTTCCTTTTAATCCCGAACCTAATAGGATTGCTAGGCATTTTACGAATTTAGGAGATCTTCTTGAGGAGATGGTCAATCCCAATCATCCTCCTAATCTTCCTATTCCCCCAATGAATCCTATTCTACCTCATGATCACCATAGGCATCAAGCCCAAGATCATTTTGGATAAGAGCCTTTTAGACTGAACCCACCCATAGATGAGAAGTCTACTCTTAGGCAATTCTTCCTCCTTGGATCCTTTGAGCCTAATTTGGAAGTGTAAATCTTGGGTTGGAAGAGACGAACTATGAAATCAAGCATAATATGTTGGCCATGCTTCTTTCTTTCTATGGGGGAAGTAATGAGAGTCCTCTAAAGTGTATTACCAATTTTGTTGAGATAAGCTCCACCTTCCATACACCCAATGTCTCTCAAGAGGTCATACGTCTAAGATTGTTCCCTTTTCTCTCTTAAGACAAGGCTAGGACTTGGTTGCATTCCTTACCTAATGATTGCATCACTTCATGGGCTGAGCTTCAATCTAAGTTCTTTCAGAAATTCTATCCCATGTCCAAGATGGCCAACCTTAGGACTGCCATTATGACTTTCTTCCAGCATGATCTAGAATCCTTTCATAAGGCTTGGAAAAGGCTCAAAAACCTTCACAGACAGTGTCCACACCATGGGTATGGTAGTCATGACCTACTCCAGTACTTCTTTTGAGGTTTAAATGAACAAAAAAGGATGATGGTCAATGTCACCACCGGTGGTGGCTTCCATACTTTGAGACCAACTGAGTCATGGGAGAAAATGGAGTTGATGGCCAAAAAGTCTTTTCAAAACTTTGCTATGGATAGGTTTAGTCGACGAGGTGTTAACATAGGTGTTAGTAAGGTGGGAGTTTCTTTAGATTTACCCGCTAAGATAGAAGCCTTAACAAACAAGTTAGATCAATTTATTTCTTTGTCTTTTTCCTCTCACGGTCATAGGATTGGTTTGATAGGTTCATTCTCTGCCTCTTGTGTAGTTGAAGTGTGTGCTTTATGTTCTGAGTCATTTCATGAGACCATAGCATGCCCTTTAGCATCCCAGTTTCCTAAATTTATGAAAGAGCAAATGTCTAGTACTCAAGGTTATTCTTGTGAGTACAATCCATACTCAAACACATACTGATCACTATCTTGCGACACAAGCCTAAATAGCCCGTAAGCGCACGGGTCGGGTGTAACACAGTGTGTGCAAGTGCAGGGTCGAATCCACGAAGAGGCCTAACGCTAAGGTGTCCTAAGCTATATGCGTCGTAAGAAGCTACAAGTTAGGTTACTATCTATGATATTTTTGGGTTTTTGGTTTAAGGGGAGATCGAAAAAAGAAAATCTAAGCTAAAACAAGAAAATAAAAGGTGTGTGTGTGATGGGGGAATCAAACAATCTAAGGGAGTCAAACATCGAAAATTGGGAACTAGGGTGATTACATCTTGCCTGTGGGTGATTACTACGTCTTTCTAGGGTGACTCGATGGATTATACTATGTGCTTTAATCTAGACCTATAATTAGCCTCCTAATAGGTACCCTAGGCCTCAGTACAGGTCCGTCATTAGGTGGCGATGCCTAGTAGTACGGCGTGGTCTTTATGACTTAGGAATTATGGTGAACCAATAAGGTTTAAGGTGGTGTAGATCGATCTAACCTTAGCACTTAGTCTACTAATTAGTTCCCCAATCTAACCCTAGGACTCGATGCGAGTCCGTCCCTAAGCTTCGCCTTACTTAGAGCTACGGCGTGGCCCTTATGAACCTAGGGCATTAGGGTGGACTAACTAGCTTTCCTAAGTGAACTAAGGTCAACTAAACCTATGCAGACTCCTACTGGCTAGATTTAAAGCCAAAGGGGACTTAACCTAGGCTAGTTTCTAATTATACACCATTGATCGCATCGTAATAGACAATATTGACATTGAAACGCAAAGCAAACACATCTAGGGCATGGCGTTCGAGAATACTCCAGAATATTCTACTACTAAACACATAAACATGCTTAGATTACACCAATTTAAGCAATGCCACCTGACATGCATGCAATAGAAGCTATTTATGCTATTTGATATGCAAACACACATATAGACATGTATATAAGCATACCCACTTCATGAAATCACCACACAAACACATAGACATGTATGTAAAATGACCTTTGAAACTCTAAGCATAAAGCATATATACATAAATCCATCAAGTACCCATTACACAAGAGTAATAATCAATCCATAAATACAAGAATAATCACCCTATATAGCTCTAATCATACATATCTAGATTTGGGACAAAAGAGAGATACCTTTCTATCCAAATCTATGCTTTACAATCCATGAGCTATGCCCAAATCGTTGTGTGTGATCCTCTTAGAGGCTTGATTCCAAAGTGATTTTGTGTATGAAAGAATGTGTGAGAGTGAGAGATGAGAGGATTACGGTTTTGGGAGATGGTTGTGAAAGAATATGACTTATTGTTTTATAAAATGGCCAAAAGTGAGATTATATAGCCAATTTCTATGACTACCGGAGCACTAATACCAAGGGGCGTTTATTTCGATAGTAGAAGCTTACTCTCTGTTTTTGGTAGAATAGTGAGCCAGTACACTGGCACTCTAAAACTAGTGCTCCAGTACCTATTTGCTATCTTTTGGCTTCATTTTAGCTTCGTTTTGCTTCCAATTGCTTTGGTCTTTGTCTGGAAGCCTCCAATCTTGCTTTTCTTCCACTTATATCCTTAAAATATTCTTCAATATTTTCCCAAGCCATCTCCATCTTTGTTCAGCTCAAGACATTCCTCAAACTCACCTAAAACAAACGAAAAGTGTATTTTAGTATAGCATTTATGCTTTAAGCTCAACTTTAGACACTTAAAGCTTAATATGCTCAAGTAAGATATAAATGCTATACTAATACACCTTATAGAGAACAAAGCACCTCAAAATAGATACAGAAATACAATGCAAAATCACACACAAAACCAATAAATCACATACAATCGAAGATGGAGGGACAACCCAAAATATTCTTAGAGATAAGGTCAGCATGAGTCTAGTTCACATCCCCAGGCCCCAGTCCAACAGCTACCCCATCCTACTAACCTTTTAGGGTTTTATCATTGGCTGGCTTTAAACCAAAGAACATGGCTTCTTAAGGTCAATTAAGCTAGCCTGACACCTATTGGCTGTGTTTAAAGCCAAAAGAGACTAAACTAGGCCTAATTACTAGTGTAGAACCACCAATCATAGCATCACACAAGCGAAATTTGATAATAAAGTACATCATACATGTTCTCGAGCATGGTATGAATGAATATACAGCATATTCTAACCCTAAACACTTAGACATATTTAGGTCATACCAATTTATGTGTTAGAATCCAACATGTATGTCATAGAAGCTAAAATTGCTATTATGGTATGAAAAGACACATATAGACATGCATAGCTACAAGAACCACTCCATGGAATCACTACATGAACACCTATATATGCTCATACAATGATTTAGAAATTCTAAATGGCAATCAAGCCTCTAAATATATATGTTCTTCCACCTAGGCATTTCAACAAACATATAGACATGTATGTAAATAGCTATTGAAGCATTAAAAGCAAACATATACATTAAACCATCAAAATTTCATAGCAAAGTAGTACTCAATCAACCCATAATACAAGCTTCAATCACCCATAAAAGATCTATTCTAACATAGAGAAAAGTAAGTATAAAAGGAGAAAGATGAACCTCTCTTTCATGCTTAGCTTTGCTCTTGAAATCCTTGTCTTAATCTTGCAATTACAATTGTTAAAACCCTAATTAAAAGCTTGGATCTTGGTTTATTTGTGTGTGTTTTAGTGTGTGAGAGGTGGTGTTAGGCGGATTTTGGGTTTAGGGAAGTGGGTGTGTGAATTGGTTGGTGTCCCCCTTCAAAAGTTGCTGAAAAATGGCTTAAATAGGGCAGTCAAAGCGCAGGGCCAGAGGACCAGTCAGTTGACCGACTTTTGGGCTAAGTCAACCGGCCTAAATTGGCTCAGATTCTAATCTGGCCGGTCAACCTAGCTGGTCGACCGGCCTTGACAGAAGGTCGACCGATCTTCACAATAAAATGTTTATATCTTGTCCGTTTTGGCTCTGATTCGTGCACTATTTTTTTCTATTGCTTTGTACTACTTTGGGGGATCTTCCAAGCCATTTTTGTACCCTAAAACATGTCCAAAATTTTTCCATGCCCTTTTTTGTTTGCAAGCTCCGAATTTGCCTTCATTTGTGCTCGGTTTCACCTCAGTCGCTCATTTCTTTGCCCGACCACTTCTAAATGCACTTTTCTTCATTCCTCTACATTCAAAACACCCTTGGCCTTGTTCCAAACTCCAAGCACCCTAAATCAAGCTCCAATTATCCCTCTAAATCACACTTAAAATAAGCAACAAACTCGCATTAGTGTAGCATTTAAGTCCTAACTTCAACTATGAACATGTAAACTCTAATATGCACAAGTATGACCTAAATGCTATCCTAGTACATTAAATGAAGCTCAAAACACCTAAAAAGAAGCATATACAAGTAGTACATAAAAACACAAAATGAACACATCATCAATCAACCTAGGCTTTCTAGTGTTTCTCAGCCACAAACACTTCTTGCTCCCTCTAGTAATCAGCCTACTAGTGATGATAGGATTGAGAAGATGTTTTAGTTGATGCAATAGGAGTTAGCCAGTTATAGGCGGTAGATAGAATTATTAGGCTAGGGTATATACCCAGCTAGAACAGTTTTCCACGTAGTTAAGAACTAGAGACCCTTGAGAATTTGCCTTCTTAGCTATAAGTAAACCTTAGAGTCTAGTCCTGTTCCTCCACTGGCAACACTTATCCCTCTCGGGCCCAAGCTAAGGATGTTACAACTCTTAGGAGTGGTAGGACAGTGGATAATAGGGTATGAGTTAACTATGCAGTGCTTGCACCTGGTAGTCTTTTCGAGTCTAGAAAACCTCATTGTAGCCTTGTTGAGAGGGATTTTAGAGAAGGTCCTGTTGAGAGAGTTGAGCCTATTAGAAACCATGAAGAGAGTAGTATTTCTCGTCCATATTGCAAGGAAAAGGAGTCGATTAATGATTCCCACGAGTTTAGAGGTGTTACACCTACAGCTTCTCTCCTCTCCGCTCTAGAGAGACCCACACCTAGTGAGGATTCTAGGTTTCTCAAGATCTTAGGTTAATATTCCCTTGATAGATGTGATCCATTCCATTCCCTCATATTCTAAGTTCTTCAAAGACCTTTGTGTAAGGAAGCGTAGATCATCCAACATTCCTAAAAATGTGAGGCTTACAGAGAAAGTGAGTAGTATTTGTATTTCAGGCCTTCCGCCCAAGATGAGTGACCCAAGAGCTTTCACCATTCATTGTAAGATCCATGAGACTCAATTTATCAGCAGCTAGGTCTAAGTGAGTTGTCCCGTATACATGTCACTTTTCAGCTAGCTGATAAGTTTGAGTATAGACCTAGGGGTGTAATAGAAGACGTTATGGTCCAGGTAGATGTGTTCGTGTACCCCGTTGACTTCATAGTATTAGATATGGATTTGGGTCACAATTCAAGGCATTCCACCCTTGTTCTATTAGGTCGCCCTTTCCCAAATTTTAGATCCATCATGAAGGTTGCCGATGCGATAAATATGTCTAGTACAAGAGAAGAAGAAGATGGAGAAGAGTGCTTTAGAGTGGATGTCATTGATTTTTATGTCGAGGATTTTGTAGAGAAGACTATGACTGATGGAAAAGAGTTGAGAAAATTTGAGGAATTGTTGTCTAACTTTGATTTGGAGACCTTAGAGTGAAAATGTGTAGCTTCTACCTCCTTAGTTAAAAGTTCTTTGATTGATAAGTCACTTGAGGATATTCTGTCTACTTTTGATTTTAGTGATTTTCCTAGTGATGATATTAAGGTTGAGTCCCCCTTGGTTGAGCCTAGCCCATCTTTAAAGCTCAAACCCCTTCCCAACTTTTTGAAGTATGCATTCCTAGGCCCTAGTAAGGCCCTTCTAGTTATCATAGCTTCCGATCTTTCTAGTAACCATGAGAAGCATCTTTTAGAGATTCCTAAGAAACATAGGAAGGTTATAGGGTGGAAAATTGATGATTTGAGAGGTATAGATCCTTCAGTTTGCATGCATCTTTTTCACTTTAAGGATGGAGCCGTTCCTTCTAAGGAGATGCAAAGGAGGCTAAAATCCACACACGAGCAAAGTAGTTAAGAAAAAGATCATTAAGCTTTTAGATACAGGTATTATTTATCCGATCTCTGATAGTGAATGGGTTAGTCCAGTCTAAGTTGTCCTTAAAAAGTCTAGGATCACAGTTGTAGAGAATGAGAGAGGAGAGCTTATCCTTATGCGTACACCCTCGGGTTGGAGAGTTTGTATTGACTATAGAAAACGCAACTCCAAAACTAAGAAGGATCATTTCCCATTGACTTTTCTAGACCATATCTTTGATAGAGTAGCCGGGCATAGCTACTGTTGCTTTCTAAATGGCTATTCTAGGTATAATCAAATCCCCGTGTTTCCTGTAAACCAGGAAAAGACCACCTTTACTTGTCCCTATGACATTTTTGCCCATAGGAGAATGTCCTTCAGTGTTTGTAATGCCCCAGCAACATTTTAGAGGTGTATAATGGCCATTTTTAGTGACATGATTAAGAGACACCTAAAGATATTCATAGATGATTTCTCAGTCTTTGGTGATAGTTTTGATGAGTGCTTGAGTCACTTCTCTTTAGTATTAGACCATTCTGTGGAGAAGAACTTAGTATTGAGTTGAGAGAAATCCCACTTCATGGTGTAGAAGAGGATAGTTATGGGGCATGTAGTCTCATCTAGTGGAATTCAAGTCAACCCGACTAAGGTAGAATCGATTAAGAAGTTGCCTATCTCTAAGTGTGTTAAGGATGTTAGATCTTTTCTAGGGCACACAGGATTCTACCATAGATTCATTAAGGATTTTAGCCATATAATGCGTCCCTTGTCTAGGCTCTTAGCACAAGATGTCTCCTTTGAATTTGATTATGAGTTTGTTAGAGCTTTTAATAGGCTTAGATCTTTATTGTCTACATCTATAATCATTTAGCCACCTGATTACATTCTCCCATTCGAGGTTATGTGTGATACATCTGATTATGAGGTAGGCATTATTTTAGGTCAAAGACGAGAAAAGCTGGCTCATGTAGTGTATTATGCTAGTAAGACTCTTGATGAAGACCAAAAGAACTATACCACCATAGAAAAAGAGCTTCTAGTAGTTGTCTTCTCCCTCAATAAGTTTAGGTTGTATATCCTAGGGTCCAAGTGATTATCTACGCTGATCATGTGGCATTGAGGTATTTGTTAGCTAAAAAAAAATCGAAGCCCCACTTGATTAGGTGGTTGCTCCTTTTTCAAGAGTTTGGCTTTGAAATCTAGGATAAAAAAGGTAGTGAGAATTTAGTAGTAGATCACTTTTCTTGTCTTATCAGTGAGTCTTCTAGTGATATATCCCCTTTTTGTGATTCATTTCCCAAAAAGAAATTCTTTTCCATTGGTGTCGTCTTTCGAGTGCAAGCTCTAAAAGACCCGCAAGCGTACAGATCATGCAATATAGTGTGTACAAGTGCGGGTGTCGAACCACAGGGAGGCGTGAATAATGTGTGTGAATTCTATGCTTGATGCTCTAGAAAATGCCAAAAAGAAAAATCTAAACTAGACATATTTTTGGGGTTTTGGATTATTGGGAGCTCTAGGTAAAGGAAATAAAATGCAACTATGATTATGAAAAATGGGAACACAAGTTGGTCAAGAGGGAACTAACAATTGAGAAGGGGTTAGGGTGACTTCGACTTATGAATGGGTAATTCTATGCTCAAATGCTATGGGATTAAGGGATGATGGCTAACTATCATGAGTGCTCTTAACTAGGTTGCTAGTTAGTGTCCTAATTTCCCCCTAGGACTCGGTCATGGTCCGTCCCTAGGCGGCGCCTCCTAGAGCTACGGCGTGGTCCTTATGACCTGGGGCCTCAAGAGTGACTAACTAACTTCCTAGGTGACTTAGAATGAACCTACCTTAATACCTAAACCTTTGGCTGGATTTAAAGCCAAGACCTAGTGTTGCTAAAGTCGACTAAACCTATCCAGAAAACTATTGGCTGGATTTAAAGACGAAGGAGACTCGTCCTAGATTAACCCTAAGTTATACTTCGTTATTCTAAGGTCACTACAGCAGGATTTAACTAGCTAGTGCGCGTGAATAATGGAACCTATTCAACTACCAAACATCGTCATGTTTAGTTCACACCATTAGAAATAATTAACAACCAACACGTATGCGTTATTGAAGTTATGCTTGTTACTAGGCATGCAAATATACATATAGACATGAATAAAAGCATTACCCACTTCATAGCATCCACATATAAACACATAGACATGATTATAACATGGATTAGATGTGTTTAGTAACAAACAAACTTCAATTTATACACATGTTACTCATCTAGGCATTTTATCAAACACTTAGACATGAATGAGAAAATACCCATTTTAACAAGACAATTCGAAACATGTATATATATACAGCAATCATATCCCATATCATAAGAGTATATAGTTAACCCATTACATAAGTTAAATCACCCTACACAAGTCTACTCAATCATAATAGGAAATAGAATGAAAGAGAGATAATGAACTTCCCTTTCATCCTAGCTAATCTTGTACAAAGCTTTTGAGTAAACTTAATTCCAAATGTTTGAACCCTCCAAATCAAGCTTGGTTCTTAGTGAGGAATGTGTGAAAAGTGTGTGTGAAGTGGGTGGGATCTAGGGTTAAGAGTGTGAGAATTTTTAGGTGTGAAATGTGTGTTAATCTTTCAAAAAGTCCTCTTTTTTTCGGCAGAATCGGGCCTTATTTATTTGTTCTCAGCATATTGCCGGTCGACCGGCCTCTGGTCCTAGCTTGACTGGCTTTTTACTGATGCTCTCTGGACTGGCTGATCGACCGGTTGACCGGCTCTGGAGGGGTGGTCGTCCAGCTATTTTTGGCACCTCTCTGGAGTGGCCGGTCGACCGGCTCTGGAAGGGTGGTCGTCCGGCTGACTTTCTTCCTCCATTCTTTGTCTTTTCGGCCTCTGGTCTTTTCTCTTAGACCCGTGCATTTCCCATCTTCATCACCTTTCATCGTCCAATCTTGATCATAACCCAAGGTTCACCTAAATCATTGAAAACAAGCAATTAGTGTAGCAATTTGTCTCTTAAACTCGATATGCACATTTGTTTACGCTTAAGCCTATTCCTATCAAAAGCACTACACTAATGCATCATTATGAGCACTCAACACCTCTAAAATATAGGTAAATGACAATGCAAAGACACACAAAATCACAACACATCAACACCCCCAAACCTTCTCCTTGCTTGTCCTCAAGCAAACCCAATCTTAAATTTTATCTCTAAAGCTGATACAATGGATTGCCTAAAGGACTGACTCGCTATCAAGATTAGTTTAAGAAGCATGAAGGGGGGCATTCCTATTGTGAAGAGATCCCTAAGCCTTTTTGGATCTTCCCTTTACTCATAAGGGGTCTCGTTCCTCATGGGAATTTCCCAAGTAGCCAATCCACCACAAGCCTAGGATTCTAACTCACGCACTCGGGATGTTGATATTTCGTGCTCCCTCAACTAACATGGCCTCCCTAACATACACCAAGCCTCAAAGATAAGAAGAGAGAATATACAAACACAATGGCTTATAAAAAGCCTTATTCACGTGTCTACAAAGATGATAACTTGTGCTAAGTTGACATTGTGTCACTTATGCACTTATTCATAACTTTTTGGTGCCTTTGGCTTTTCCTCTTTTTCACTTCATTTTTTTATACATAGATTTTTGCACCTTTTTGCCTTTTTTCATTTTTTTTTTAACTTCAATTGTTTTGTATTGTATTCACAAAAAGGAAGAAAAAGAATGGCTTAGGCACATCAACAAGAACCAATCAAGGAAGGGGCACTCACATCAATAACCCTTTTCCAACACTCTTTCCTACCAAGCTATGGGGTGGCTACAAGGGTTATTCTTTCAAGGTTCTCACTCCCCGCAACTTTGATGGGCATCCCCTCTAAGACTTAGTTTTCAAACCACTCTATTCATTCCCCCACAATGCCTCTCATCTTCATAAATCAATAGAGTCAATCACAAAAGCTAACACAATGATCAACAAAGAAATAAATGACTCAATATGCATCAAAATTGAAAAATTTTTACCATTTATATGCATAATGCAATCTACCCTAAGCAAGATATATAACAAGAAAACAAACTCCTACACCCCCAAACCTAAACTTTGCTTGTCCTCAAGCAAAAAGATCCAAGCACAAAAACAGGCAAATCATCATTACAAAACAAGTAAGGGTGGTGGGGATAGGGAGTAAACATGGGGAACAAGTGGAGAAAGGATAGATACAACCTTGCATTTTCTTCAGAGCTTTCCATGCCAATGATAAATCACCATACTACTAATCCTGTGACTCACAATTCATAAACACTCACAAAGAAAACAAGATTAGTAGCATTGCCGATGCATACTTGCACTGGCATGTGCAATAATGAGTAGTGGTGTATCTTATGGGACAAAGGATTGGGATTCAACACTTTGGATTGGGTGCAAGAAAGATAAAAGAAAAAAAATAAAAAGAAAAGAAAGTGAAACAAATGCAAAACTGCAAAATTAAACCTAGCTTGCCTCCTAGTAGCGCTAACCACCAAGCCGTCAGCCAAGCAAACACCAACTCATCTTTAACTTCCATAGATGGGATCCTGAAGCATTAAAACCTCCACACGAGCCATGCTTGGATCATATGCGTGCTTCAGGCGTTGCCCATTCACCGTCAACTCTCGGCCATCCTTCAAGTCTTTAATCTTGACTGCTCCGGAAGGATAGGCAATCATCACCTCATATGGACCATCCCATCTTGTCTTAAGCTTACCTAAAAAGAGTTTCAATCATGAGTTAAACAACCAAACTTTCTCAAAAGGAGAGAATGATTTCTTAATAATGTGTTTATCATGAATTCTCTTCATCCTATCCTTATAAAGTTTAGCTTTCTCATATGCCTCGAATCTAAGCTCTTCCAATTCCGCTAGGTCTAGCTTCCTTTTCTCACCTGCTCTTGCCAAGTCAAAATTTAGGGCTTTGATTGCCCAATAAGCTCTATGCTCTAGTTCTACCGGCAAGTGACAAGTTTTACCAAAAGCCAATCTATATGGAGACATACCAATGGGAGTCTTAAAGGCAGTACGGGAGGCCCACAAAGCATCATTTAGCCTAATAGACCAATCTCTTCTATCAGGCCTAACCGTTTTCTCTAAAATGTGCTTGATCTCTCTATTGGACACCTCTACTTGTCCACTAGTTTGCGGGTGATAAGGAGTGGCTACCTTATGGGTGACCGAATATCTTCTCAACAAGGCCTCTAAAGCCCTATGGCGAAAATGCAAACCCCCATCTCTAATTAAGACCCTAGGGACTCCAAATCTAGAGAAAATGTTTTCTTTAATAAACTTAACCACTACCCTATGGTCATTAGTGCGTGTAGGAATAGCCTCAACCCATTTGGACACATAATCAACAGCCACTAAAATGTATTGGTACCCAAAGGAAGGTAGAAATGGACCCATGAAGTCTATACCCCAAACATCAAACAACTCACAAGGAAGAATAGGGGATAAAGGCATCATGTTTCTCCTAGAGATGGACCCGGATTGTTGACATCTAAAACACTTCTTGCAATATTCTTGGGCATCCTTAAAGAGAGAAAGCCAAAACAGTCCACTTTGCAAGACCTTCGCGGCGGTCTTCTTCCCACTAAAATGACCCCCACACCCCTCATCATGACACATGCTCAAATCATTTGGTCCGCACACACTTTGAAAAGATAGGGATCCTCCCAAAAGAAATGCCTAACTTGTGCTAGGAACCTATATTTTTCTCTTTTCTCCCAATGGGAAGGAAAACGCCCTGTGGCAAGATAATTGACAATATGAGCAAACCAAGGTATGTGATGAGAGACAGCAAATAATTGTTCATCGGGGAATGAATCATGAAAAGGAGATGGATCACTAGAAGACTTGCTAACAAGACCGGAAAGATGATCCGCAACTAAATTTTCTTTACCTTTCTTATCCTGAATTTCTATGACAAACTCTTGAAGAAGGAGCAACCACCTAATCAAGGGGGGCTTAGATTCTTTCTTAGACAACAAATACTTCAATATCACATGATCGGTGTAGACAATCACTTTGGACCCTAGGATGTATGACCTAAACTTATCAAGGGGGAAAACTATTGCTAGAAGCTCTTTTTCTGTGGTTGTGAAATTCTTTTGTGCTTCATCAAGAGTCTTGCTAGCATAGTATACAACATGGGGCAACTTATCCTTCCTTTGACCTAAAACAGCTCCTATCGCATAATCGGATGCATCACACATAACCTCAAATGGGAGACTGTAGTCAGGTGGCTGGATAATTGGGGATGTAGACAATAAGGATTTAAGGCTATTGAAAGCTCTAACACATTCATCATCAAAGTCAAAAGGGAGATCTTGTGCTAGGAGCCTAGACAAGGGGCGTGCAATGTGACTAAAATCCTTAATGAATCTACGGTAAAATCCTGCATGCCCTAGAAAAGATCTAACATCCTTGACGCACTTCGAGACAGGTAACTTTTCAATTAATTCTACCTTAGCTGGGTCAACTTGAATTCCACTAGATGATACAACATGACCCAACACTATCCCTCGTTGCACCATGAAATGGGATTTCTCCCAACTCAACACTAGATTCTTCTCCACACATCGGTCTAAGACTGAAGAGAGATGACTCAAGCACTCATCAAAGCTATCTCCAAAGACTGAGAAATCATCCATGAAAATCTCTAAATGTCTCTCAATCATGTCACTAAAAATGGCCATCATACATCTCTGAAAAGTCGCTGGGCCATTGCAAAGGCCGAAGGGCATTCTCCTATAAGCAAAAGTGCCATAGGGACAAGTAAAGGTGGTCTTCTCCTGGTCCTCGGGAAACACAGGGATCTAGTTATATCCCGAATAGCCATCTAGAAAATAATAGTAGCTATGCCCAGCTACTCTATCTAAGATCTGGTCTAGAAAAGGCAATGGGAAATGATCCTTCCTAGTTTTGGAGTTGAGCTTCCTATAGTCAATACAAACTCTCCATCCCATGGGAGTACGTGTAGGAATAAGCTGTCCTCTCTCATTCTCAACAACTGTGATCCCGGACTTCTTAGGGACAACTTGGACCGGGCTAACCCACTCACTATCGGAGATAGGATAAATAATGCCTGCATCTAAAAGCTTAATGATCTCTTTCTTAACTACTTCACTCATGTGTGGGTTTAGCCTCCTTTGCATTTCCCTAGAAGGAATGGCTCCATCCTCAAGGTGAATACGATGCATGCAAACCAAAGGGTCTATACCTCTCAAATCATCAATTTTCCACCTTATAGCCTTCCTATGTTTCCTAAGAACCTCTAAGAGACGCTCCTCATGCTCACTAGAAAGATCAGAAGCTATGATGACCAAAAGGGTCTCATTAGAGCCTAGGAATGCATATTTCAAACGATCGGGAAGGGGTTTAAGCTTTAAAGAAGGGCTAGGCTCTACCAAGGGGGACTTAACCTCAATATCATCAATGGGGACATCACTAGAAATGAGACTAGAAGGATTAACCTCAAGTGACTTATTAGTCAAATGGCTCTCAATCAAGGAAGTAGCAGCTACACATTTCCTCTCTAAGGTCTCCAAATCAAAACTAGACATCAATTCCTCAAATTTGCTCAAATCTTCTCCATCGGTCATAGTCTTCTCTATAAGATCCTCAACGCAAGAATCAATCACATCCACCCTAAAGCACTCTTCTCCATCCTCTTCTTCTATACTAGCCCTATTCACCGCCTCTGCAACCTTTATAGTGGATTTCAAATTCCCAAATTTCATCTCCAATACCCCCGACCTACAATGGATAATGGCATCTGCGGTGGCAAGGAAGGGGCGACCTAGAAGAATGGGTATAAAATGTCTAGAGTCATGTCCCGAATCCATATCTATCACTATGAAGTCAACAGGGTACACAAACTCACCTACCTGGACCATAACATCCTCTATCACACCCCTAGGTCTACGCTCAAACCTATCAGCTAGCTGAAGAGTAACATGTGTAGGAGACAACTCACTTAGACCTAGGTGCTGATAGACAGAGTAGGGAATAAGATTCACGCTAGATCCTAAATCTAATAAGGCGTGATCAATCTGGGGCTCACAAATCCTACAAGGAATGGTGAAGGCTCCGAGGTCACTCATCTTGGGCGAAAGGCCCGAAGTACAAATACTACTCACCTTCTCCGTAAGCCTCACCTTCTTAGGAATGTTCGATGACCTACGTTTCCTTGTACAAAGATCCTTAAAGAACTTAGAATAAGAGGGGATGGAAATGATCGCATCTATCAAAGAAAGATTGACCTTAAGGTCCTTAAGATGCTCTAAAACCTTGAAGAACCTAGAATCCTCACTAGGTGTAGGTCTCTTTAAAGCGGATGGAAAGGGAACTCTAGGCTCTATACCTCTAGATACATGGGAGTCATCAATAGGCTCTTTTCCCTCCCGATGTGGGCGGGAAGTACTACTCTCTCCATGATCTCTAATGGGCTCATCTCTCTCAACAGGACCTTCTCTAGAATTTCCCTCAATAAGGCTACCATATGGTGCTCTAGACTCGGAAGGACCACTAGGTGCAGGCACTGCAAAGTCAACTCCTACCCTATTATCCACTACCCGACCGCTCCTAAGAGTGGTGACGGCTTTAGCCTGGGCCTGAGGGGGATAAGTGGTATCGGTGGAGGAACAGGACTGGACTCTAGGGTTCACCTCCGGCTGAGAAGGCAATTTCCCGGGGTCTCTAGCGCTTAATTGACTAGCAATCTGTCCTAACTGTGCCTCAAACCTCGCCATTTGCTGCCTATTTTCTACCAATTCCTGTTATTGGTTCTGAATGAATTGCATTATCTTCATCATGTCATTACTAGGAGGTTGGCTACTAGAGGGAGCAGGCAAAGCCTGAGGTTAAGGAGCACCAGTGAGACGGGGTTGATTAACATGATAGAAACCTGGGGGATATTGAGGACGGGGTCACTGCTGAGGTGGAACTTGAGGATATGAACTAGACTCATGTTGTCCTTGTCTCCAAGAAAATTTCGGGTTGTCCCTCCAACCCGGATTGTATGTGTTCGAGTATAGATTATACTCACGAGAATAACCTTGTGTGGCACACACTTGCTCTTTCATGAATTTAGGAAATTGGGATGCTAAAGGGCAAGCTATGGTCTCATGAGATGACTCAGAGCACAATGCACAAACTTCAACAACTAAAGGGGTGGAGGAAGAACCTAAAGAACTAGTCCTATGACCTTGGGATGAAATGGACAAAGAAATGAATTGATCTAGTTTATTTGTCAAAGCCTCAACCTTAGCGGGTAAGTCTAAAGAAACTTCAACCTCACTAACACTTCTCTTGTTGCCTCCCCGACTAGACCTTTCCATTGCAAAATTTTGAAAAGAATTTTCAGCCATCATTTCTATTTTCTCCCATGCCTCGGTCGGTCTCAAAAGATAGAAACCACCACTGGAGGCGGCATTGACCATCATCCTATTTTGTTCATTTAAGCCTCGAAAGAAGTATTGCATTAGGTCATGATTGCCGTACCCATGGTGTGGACATTGTCTAAGAAGATCCTTGAACCTCTCCCAAGCCTCATGAAAAGATTCTAGGTCATGTTGGAAGAAAGTCATAATGGCGGTCCTAAGGTTGGCCGTCTTGGCCATGGGATAAAATTTTTGGAAGAACTTAGAATGAAGCTCAGCCCATGTAGTAATGCAACCATTGGGTAAGGAATGCAACCAAGTCCTAGCCTTGTCCTTAAGAGAGAAAGGAAACAATCTTAGACGTATGACCTCTTGAGAGACATTGGGGACATGGAGAGTGGAACTCATCTCAACAAAATTAGTGATATAATCTAGAGGACTCTCATTGCTTCTCCCGTAGAAGGAGGGAAGCATAGCCAACATATTAGGCTTAATCTCGAAGTTCGTCTCCCCCAAACTCGGAATTTGAATAGCCAAATTGGGCTCAAAGGCTTCGGGGAGAAAGAATTGCCTAAGAGTGGGTTCCTCATCTATGGGTGGATCCGATCTACGGGGCTTTCGTCTAAAATGAGCTTGGACTTGATGCCCAATGTGATCATGAGGTGGAATGGGATTCATTGAGGGATTGGGAGGATTAGGAGGATGGTTGAGATCGGTCATCTCCTCAAGAAGATCTCCTAAATTCCTGAAATGTCTAGCAATTCTATCAGGTTCGGGATTAAGAGGAACTAGGGAATTTCTAAGGGATCTCCTACCAAGCATGCACAATCTATCCTAACTCCAGCCACTTCAACCCCCGAAAACTTCAATATTCCTATAACTATAGCAAATAAACCACAATCCTAAAAAGTCTACTAAAAATAAAGACAAAAGCTGAAATAGATAAACAAAATCTAAAGCAAGATAATATGAACAATAAACAAGATAAGCAAAAACTAAACAAACTATAAACAAAAAGCAAGAAAGTAAGAAAAGCAACTTCCAAAACACACCAGCAAAGAATGCAAATCACCGTGCCTCCCCGGCAACGGCGCCAAGAACTTGGTGTCGTCTTTCGAGTGCAAGCTCTAAAAGACCCGCAAGCGTACGGATCGTGCAATATAGTGTGTATAAGTGCGGGTGTCGAACCACAAGGAGGCGTGAATAATGTGTGTGAATTCTATGCTTGATGCTCTAGAAAGTGCCAAAAAGAAAGATCTAAACTAGACATATTTTTGGGGTTTTGGATTATCGGGAGCTCTAGGTAAAGGAAATAAAACTAAACTATGATTATGAAAAATGGGAACACAAGTTGGTCAAGAGGGAATTAACAATTGAGAAGGGGCTAGGGTGACTTTGACTTATGAACAGGTAATTTTATACTCAAATGCTATAGGATTAAGGGATGATGGCTAACTATCATGAGTGCTTTTAACTAGGTTGCTAGTTAGTGTCCTAATTTCCCCCTAGGACTCGATGCAGGTCCGTCCCTAAGCGGCGCCTCCTAGAGCTACGGCGTGGTCCTTATGACCTAGGGCCTCAAGAGTGACTAACTTCCTAGGTGGCTTAGAATGAACCTACCTTAGTACCTAAACCTTTGGCTAGATTTAAAGCCAAGACCTAGTGTTGGTAAAGTCGACTAAACCTATCCGAAAACCTATTGGCTGGATTTAAAGCCAAAGGAGACTCGTCCTAGATTAGGCCTAAGTTATACTTCGTCATTCTAAGGTCACTACGGTAGGATTTGACTCGCTAGTGCGTTCATACATGTTCAAGACCAAGGTGCGCATGAATAATGGAACCTATTCAACTACCAAACATCGTCATGTTCAGTTCACACCATTAGAAATAATTAACAACCAACACGTATGCGTTATTGAAGTTATGCTTGTTACTAGGCATGCAAATATACATATAGACATGAATAAAAGCATTACCCACTTCATAGCATCCACATATAAACACATAGACATGATTATAACAAGGATTAGATGTGTTTAGTAACAAACAAACTTCAATTTATACACGTTACTCATCTAGGCATTTTATCAAACACTTAGACATGAATGAGAAAATACCCATTTTAACAAGACAATTCGAAACATGTATATATATATAGCAATCATATCCCATATCATAAGAGTATATAATTAACCCATTACATAAGTTAAATCACCCTACACAAGTCTACTCAATCATAATAGGAAATAGAATGAAAGAGAGATAATGAAGCTTCCCTTTCATCCTAGCTAATCTTGTACAAAGCTTTTGAGTAAACTTAATTCCAAATGTTTGAACCCTCCAAATCAAGCTTGGTTCTTAGTGAGGAATGTGTGAAAAGTGTGTGTGAAGTGGGTGGGATCTAGGGTTAAGTGTGTGAGAATTTTTAGGTGTGAAGTGTGTGTTAATCTTTCAAAAAGTCCTCTTTTTTTTTCTGCAGAATCGGGCCTTATTTATTTGTTCTTAGCATATTGCCGGTCGACCGTTTTAATAATGCTCTCTGGACTGGCCGACCGACCGGTCGACCGGCTCTGGAGGGTGGTCGTCCGGCTATTTTTGGCATCTCTCTAGAGTGGCTAGTTGACCTAGCCCGTCGACCGGCTCTAGAAGGGTGGGCGTCTGGCTGACTTTCTTCCTCCATTCTTTGTCTTTTCAGCCTCTGGTCTTCTTTCTTAGACCCGTGCATTTCCCATCTTCATCACCTTTCATCGTCCAATCTTGATCATAACCCAAAGTTCACCTGAATCATTGAAAACAAGCAATTAGTGTAGGAATTTGTCTCTTAAACTCGATATGCACATTTGTTTACGCTTAAGCCTATTCCTATCAAAAGCACTACACTAATGCATCATTATGGCACTCAACACCTCTAAAATGTAGGTAAATGACAATGCAAACACACACAAAATCACAACACATCAACCATCTCTCATCACACATCACGGTTTGCTCACATTGTAAATTATCTTTCCACAGTGTGTTTGCCCTCTTATTAGGAGAAGAGAGAGAGAGAGAGAGAGAGAGAGATAGGTTCGTAGCACAAGTTAGACATTTCTTTTGGGACGATCCCTATCTTTTTAAAGCGTGTACGAATCAAGTGATTTATCGATGTGTGCACGATGACGAGTTTGAGAGCATATTGAGTATATGTCACAATGAGGGGTGTGGAGGTCATTTTAGTGGAAAGAAGACCGCTGGAAAGGTCTCACAATGTGGAATCTTTTGGCCTACTCTCTTTAGGGATGTCAAGAGTATTGCAAAAAGTGTCTTATATGTCAACAATCCGGGTCCATCTCTAAGAAAAACATGATGCCCTTATCACCTATTCTTCAATGTGAGTTATTTGATGTTTGTGGTATAGATTTTATGGGTCCATTTCCATCTTTCTTTGGGTACCAATACATTTTAGTGGCCGTTGACTTTGTGTCCAAATGGGTATAGGCTATTCCTACATGCACTAATAACCATAGGATATTGGTGAAATTCATTAAGGAGAATATTTTCTCTAGATTTGGAGTCCCTCGGGTCTTGATTAGTGATGAGGGTTTGCATTTTTGCTATATGACTTTAGAGACCTTGTTGAAAAGATATTCAGTTATCTAAATGGTTACCACCCTTTACCATCCGAAAACTAGTAAACAAGTAGAGGTGTCCAATAGGGAGATCAAACACATTTTATAGAAAACGTTTAGGCCCAATAGGAGAGATTGGTCTATTAGGTTGAATAATGCTTTGTGGGCCTACCGTACTGCTTTTCAGACTTCCATTGGTATGTCTCTATGTAGATTGATTTATAGGAAAACTTGTTACTTACTGATAGAACTTCAGCATAGGGCTTATTAGACAATCAAGGCCTTAAATTGCGATTTGGCTAGAGCGAGTGAGAAAAGGAAGATAGACCTAGTGGAGTTAGAGGAGCATAGAAAGTTTTGGCTGCCTACCCTTCCAGAGTGGTGAAGATCAAGGATTTAAAGAATGGACAAGATATGATAGTGAACGTGTAATGCCTGAAGCATGCATATGATCCAAGCATTGCTCATATGGAGGTTTTAATGCTTCAGATCCTACCTATAGAGGTTAAAGAAGAGAAAATGATCGCTTGGCTAACGTCGTTGTGGTTAGCTCTATAAAAAGGCAACCTAGGTTAAATTTTGGCATTTTACACTTGTTTCATTTTCCTTTCTTTTTGTTTTCTTTGTCTTTCTTTCATCCACACCAAAATGTTGAATCTAGATCCTTCATCCCATAGGATACATCGGTGTTTATTATTACTCATACAAATGCAAGCTTGCATAGGCAATGCTACTAACCTTGTTTCTTTGTGTGTGTTAATGGTTTTTGAGTTAGCAATATGGTAATTTATCATTGGCATGGAGAGCTTTGAAGACAATACAAGGTTGTATCTAACCTGGTGATTTATCATTGGCATGGAGAGCTTTAAAGACAATGCAAGGTTGTACCTAACCTTTCTCTACTTGTTCCCCACGTTTCTCTACTTTTCTTCTTCCCACACAAGAGGCTATTCTCTCAAGATACCACCTTTGCTTGCTTTATGATGCAATTTGCTTTTCTATGTGCTTTACTCTATTTGCTTAAGGACAAGTAAAGTTTAGGCTTGGGGGTGTAGGGTTTTGGTCTTATTGTTTTATGTTTTCTTAGGGTACTCTTATTGTCTTATGTTTTCTTAAGATAGATTGCATTATTTGGTTAAAAATGGTGAAAATTTTTCAAAATTTTTTCAATTTTGATGCATATAGAGTAGTTTATTTCTTGGTTGATCATTGTGTTGGCTATTGTGATTGGCTCAATTGATTAGTGAACATGAGTAACATTGTGGGAAAGTGAATAGAGTAGATTGAAAACCAAGCCTTAGATGGGATGCCCTTGGAAGTTGTGGGGAGTAAGGACCTTTAGGAATACCCCTTGTAGCCACTCCATAGCTTGGTAGGAAAGAGTGTTGAAAAAGGGACATTGATGTGAGTGCCCCTTCCTTGATTGGTTCTTTTTTATATGTCTAAGCCTTTCTTTCTTATTTTCTTCTTGTTATGCAATTCAAAGTATGAAAAATCCAAAAAAATTGAAAAAGGCTAAAATGGTGCAAAAAGATCAAAAAGTTGAAAATTTGAAAAAAAAATGGAAAAGAGAAAAAGCCAAAGGCATAAAAAATTTTTGTGAATAAGTGACACAATATCAACTTAAGCACAAGCTATTATCTTTTTATATATATATGAATAAGTTTGTACTATGTGTTGTTGTATCTTGGAAGAATAGCCTCTTGTGTAGAAAGAAGAAAAGTAATATGCCTTTGAAAATTTAGAGCAAAATGACACAGTAAGTGTGCACTATGCGTTGTAGTTTTCTTTTGCCAAAGTGGAAAAGATTAACTATAAAGGGGATGGATAGAAAGAAATGATGTAGGGTCTTGCCTATTTATAGAAGAAGGATAGGCCCCTCAAGCTCTTAAGCTTTCCATGAGGGAAATTTTCCCCTTGTAGTAAATTTCCACTACTTGTCTTGGAAGACTTGGGCCAAGCCCAATCTAAGCCTAACACGTGGTCCATAATCCATGTAAACGCCCAAGCCCAATATGAAACCATCCAAGCCCAAATAGGTTATCTTGGACTCTTAAGAAAGTCTGAACCCAATTCCAAGATTTGGTCCAAATCGGCTACTACCACAATATGGAATTTGCTCTTTCAAGATTACTCTCTTAAAGTCATTCAACTAGGAAAGGGACCAAGAGACACAACTAACCTTGTCTTCCAAAAATGTCCTTCCCCAATCTGGGCAACATAATAGCCATTTGTCACTCTGATATATTCCACCATAAGATCGAAGTTGCACTCCAAGGATAATCGTTGTTACCCAGAAGTTTATCACGAAAGAATATGAACTTTGTTTTTGACCTACTAAATAACCAACCATAATGCTCCTTTATGTATACCCATCACTAAAGCCGGTCCTATGGCCTTTGTACTATCACCTCGTCAGTTGCATCATCTCTATTGGATCTCTTGTCCTATTAACAACCATTCATGGTCATAGATCTCTTAATCTCGGGAGCAACCCTCAAGCCAAACAATTAATACACCCATAAAGGTAGTATCACTAGATCTAGAATCAGATGATTAATTTGGACAATTCCAAAGGGGCACATAGATCCTATATTGCATATACATGTTCCAATTAATTACGACTTGGCTCTCAATGTACAAGGCTATTGATCTTAATAAAGTAAAATCTCACCGACAGTAAATTAAGGCACCAAACCCTAACTTCATTAGCTCATTCATATATTCTCAAGATTAAGGGCATTGGTTATTTAGTAGCAGTGAGTATCTTCTTTTTCTTTTTTTGGATACTACATCCCTAGAAAACATACTCACATTGGTTCTGTCTAATACGTGGCACACGTACTAGAGAGACAACTCTAGGAAAACTTGCAATGATTTAGATAGATCACTTTTAACAAGAAGACTTGCTCACTACAACCTTAACCCCAGTAGAGTGCCCAATCCTAAATCTAGACTTGGACCTATTGTGCATCTAGCATCACTGGTTCAAGTAAAGGGACCATTACACAAGCATCAATAAAACATACCAGAGATAATATGCAAAAAACTCATAACACCATTCCATAAAATGATTAGACATTGTTTTATGTCCAAAATGTTATATACAAGGGAGGTTTAGGGCATACTAATCACAACGATCTCTCACTAGCACTAAAGATCATTGCTGCAAAACCTAATACCCATAGACTCCAAATGTATGGCAAAAACTTTCTCTAGAAGAGTCTTTGCAAATAAGTCCGCCAAGTTTTCCACTGAAGCTATCTTTTCAACTAATATATCTCTCTAGATAAACTCATAAATCAAATGATATTTCTGTTCAATGTGTTTACCTTTTTTGTGATTCTTGGGTTCTTTGCACTATGAAACACCATCATTGGTATCACAATACATTGTTATCGATTTCTCAAATGTCGGCACAATCTCCAAGTCTATAAGGAATTTCCTCAGCCATACTACCTCTTTCGCAGCCTTAGACACTGCTTCTTACTCAACGTCTATGGTAGAACTAGTAATACAATATTGCTTCACACTTCGCCATGAGATAGCTCCTCCGAATAGAGTTAAAACATATCCTTTCTGAAATCTCTATCAAACTGGAAATCCAAATCTATATAAGCTAATGGCATTAGATCATCCACACGATATCTAGCACATAATGTTTTGTCCCTTGCAAAAACCTAAATATATGCTTAACCACGACTTAATGTGTTGGTCCAGAGTTTGATTGATATCTATTAATCACGCTAACAGCAAAGCAAATATCTTGTCTAGTACATAACATGGCATACACGAGGCTTCTAACTACTAAAGCATAAGGAACTCGCTTCATGCTCTCTATCTCCTTAGTTGTTTTAGGACATTGATACCGAGATAGATAGACTTTATGTCTAGAAGGTAATGATGCCTTCTTAGAGTTTTGCATGTTAAACCTGGCTAATATCTTCTCAATATATGAAGCTTGAGATAGAGTTAGCCTTCTATTTTTGCTATCTCACATAAGCTTGATCCCTAGAACATAACTAGCTTCTCTAAAATCCTTCATTTGAAATTGAGAAGAAAGCCAAACCTTGATAGATGATGACATCCCTACATCATTTCCAATTAGTAGGATATCATCCACATACAGAACCAAGAAAGTTATAGCATTTCCATTACACCTCTTATACATGCAAGGTTCATCAATATTTTGATCAAAGCCATAAGATTTAATTGCCTGATCAAATTTGATGTTCCATGCTTTAGAAGCCTACTTTAGTCCATAAATGGACTTCTTAATCTTACATACCATATGTCCCTAGCCTTTAGCAATGTATCCATCTAGTTGTGTCATATAAATGGTCTTGTTACGCTCTTCATTAAGAAAAGTTATCTTGACATCCATTTGGCATATCTCGTAGTCATAATGACATGTGATGGCAAGAAATATCCTAAGGGATTTGAGTATGTCTACCAGTGAGAAAGTTTCCTCATAATCGAACCCTTCTTTCTGAGTATAAAATTTCACCATCAACCTTGCTTTAAAGGTTTCAACCTTTCCAACAACTCCTCTATTTCTCTTACAGACCCATTTACACCTTATAGGTTTAACTCCTTCATGTACAACTACAAGATCCCAGAGTTTTTTAGAATACATATATTCTAACTCTGAATCCATTGCTTTATGCCACTGATCGGCATCTATATCAAAAACTACTTCTTGTAACTAGTGGGATCCACTACCTAATCCACTGAAGCAGTCTAAAAAGACTCTTCATAGTATCTATTAGGAGGCTAGAAATCCTCCCACTATGACGAGGCTCTGGTATATTAGGTGTAATATGCTATTCTTTTTCATCCAAAGTTACCACAAGTGTTACTAGAGATTGTTGTGAAATCTCGTCTAGAACAACTTTAGAATTTGATGTTTTCTAGATCATATCATCATTTTCTAAGTATTTAGCATAACCGTTTATAAACAGCTTTTGCTCCTTAAGATTATAGAAGATCCCAGCTCTGGTTCCCTTAAGATACCCAATAAAATAGCACAACTTAGATTTTGGCTCCAATTTCAAAGCATTGCTATTAAGTACATAAGCTTGAAAACCCCAAATGTGGAGGTCATATAAACTAGGCTTCGCCCTATCCATATTTCTTGTGATGTCATAGGTACTAATTTAGGTGGTACCAAGTTCAATATGTATGCTACTAATTTAAAGGCATACCTCAAAAAGATAAAAGTAATGATGCATGGCTCACCATTGACCTAACCATATCTAATTAGGTACGGTTTCTGCTCTTTACTACATCATTTTGCCAAGGAGACCCTGATATAGTTAATTGGGACACAATCCCCTCTTGTGTAAGGTACTCGCTAAACTCACCCAAAAGTTATCCGCCATCTTGGTTAGATCGAAGAGCTTTGATACATTTAGCTAATTTCTACTCTACCTCAACCTTGAACTCAAAGGATTTAGACTTGTGTCCCTTGAAATATACATATCCATCCCTAGAGTAATGAACAGTGAAAGTAATGAAATACTCATAACCTTCTCGTACTAGTTTACTCATAGGACCACACAAATCAATGTAAACCAATTCCAATACTTCTTTGGCGCTTTCTCCTTTAGAAGAAAATGACTGTTTGGTCATCTTCCCTTTGAGGCAAGATTTACACAGAGATAGTTCTTCATGATCTAACTAGCTAAGATACCCATTCTCGACTAATCTCCAAAATCACTTTGGACTAATAAGTCCTAAGGTTAGGTGCCAAAGATAAGAATCATTGGTTGAAGAAACCTTCCTTTGCTAGCAATTAGTTTGTTCTATGTTATGCAGTGACTTTGTAATAGGTTGCATATAGGACAAATTATCATGCATGCAACTAGAACAAATAATATTTCCATCTCTACTTATATCAACACCAGAATTGAAATTAATGCAAAAACCATCTAATATTAGCTGTGAAACAGAAATAAGGTCTTTACGTACATCTAAAACATAATAAACATTGTTCAAAAATAACTTCCTATTACATGAAAAATTTAAGCATATTCCTCTTATACAGCAGCCCATACTTTTAGAGCAAATTCCCTTTTAGTTATTTCCTTCATTTCTTGAAATCAATGCAAAGAATAGCAAATTTGGTTAGTAGCTCCAGAGTCTATAATCTAAGAATCGATAGAATCAACCACTAAATAGGTTTCAATATAAAACAAAAGAGGTGTACCTGTCTGGCCTCGTGCTAAGTACTTTGGGCAATCCTTTTCCCAGTGCCCTTTTGGGATGTACTTAAAATATTTGCCCTTGGGCCTTTCACCTATTAACTATTTGGGCTACTTACAATTTCTCTTCTTTTACCCTCGACCACATTTTTGCTTCCCCTTTCTTTTCAACCTTTTCCCTTTCGAGTTAAGTGCAGAATAGGATGCTTGGACTATGTTCACGTGGCCCTTATTTTTCATTATGGCCTCTGTTACAAGGAGTTCTTTCATTAATTTTGTCATATCCATATTCATCTTGTCCACATTAGTCTCCAAAATTATGTCTACCTTCAATTGTTCATCTATGTTTGCCCTTAGGATCGTGACTGTACTCAAGCAATCCATTATTCGAGCGCATGCTATCTAACAGATACTCATTTTACCATCCTTTGGTTCATTATTTCTCTATGGGCACCTTGCCTTGTAGGCCTGCTTTTATTGGCAAATATGTAAAACAAGAAGGTCATGATTTCTTTTGTAGTTTCTAGATGATGGTGCTTGCTGTACCAAATATCTAACACATAAGCCATCATATAGCACATGGCCATACTATTAGCCTTCTGCCATTTTGCCTTAACTTCTTTCTAGGCTTTAGAAGAGTTTGCTCTCATAATAGGACAAGCAGTCAAGACATACTTATACTCTTCTGTAGTGAGTACTGTCTCCAAGTTTCATTCTAAATCCAGAAAATTCGGTCCAGTTAGCTTATACTCTTTGAGAATTATAGCTAGTGGACTGAACAAAGACATTTTTCTAGATATACAACAATTTAATCATAGTTAATTTATGAGTATGGAAGTGATTGATGTATAATATGTATGCTATCTTTGGAAATAAAGCATACAAAACATCTTTTTACATCATTTTCCTTTAGTAGATTAATCCTTAAACTACTAGATATAACAGTGTCTTAACGCCTTCACAAGAACTCCATCGATGGGATAGCCAACTTCATGAACATCTAGTTAAGCTTCGATTATTTGAATTGTCAATTATCTAGATATGATCCAATTGAAAATATTCAATTACTATTTCGTTTGGCTTCTTAAATTCGATAAAGAACTCTATCGTGGGATAGCCAATCTTACCACTTTAGTTGAGTGTATACCCATTTCTTATGTTGATTCCCAGTAGCATTCTTGATTTAAGCCCTCTAATGGGGTAGTGACTTTAATTAATATTGCATGAGGCAATCTTTAGTGAAAAACTCCACCAATGGGATGGTCGAACTCACTAACACCCTTTTGAATAAACATTTTAAATTCAACTTGCTAAATCTAGATAAAGTGTCACCCTCCGGTGGGGAAGTTAATAACGTTTACCATTAGCATCAATCGAATATGGAATTATGTAGGGTATTTTCAGTCCACTCTCCCACTCAATATTTTAACTCAAGGGTTTCTATCCTCTATTTTGGTACCTTGCTTTGTTTTAGATCTAAACACATTTTGGATTTGTGAAACACTTTGGTTTTTGTGAATGCCTTTTACATTTCTAAAGTGTTGCAAATACTATAATAGATCATTCACCTAAATCTGGGTGAATGAATGTGGGATCAATAATATTGCAAGTAGGCTATCCTAGTCCATACTTTCAAAAAAAATTACTAAGAAAACATGCTAGGAAAGCTAGATAACCACATAACACAGATAAGAACATGCTTAAGGACATATAGAACATAACTAGTATTTCATAATATGTAAAGCTCACCTCTTGAAGCGTGAGGCCTTTGGTGAAGCTATAACCATAATGAACTTTATTTCCCACTCATTTAAGAGGCCACAAAAAAAATATTTAATTACAAGGGTGTTGTTGTAGGCAACTCCCTAGTCTTTTTCCTTATGATTGAAGAGATATATCTTGAGAGAATAGCCTCATCTTAAGAGAATAGCCTTTTGTATAGGAAGGAGAAAAGTAATATGTTCTTGAAAAACTAGAGCAAAAAATCACACAATAAGTGTGTACTATGTGTTGTAGCATTTTTTTGCCAAAGAGGAAGAAATCAACTACAAAGTGGTGGATGAAATGGAATGGAGTCTTTCCTATTTATAGGAAAAACCTTGGCACCCCACGTGAGAGAAAATTTCCCATGTAGTAATTTCTTATGCAACTTGCCCACTTATCTTGGAAGATTATGCAACTTATCCATTTGTCTTGGAAGACTTGGGCCAAACCCATCATCTAAGCCCAACACATAGTCCATAATCCATGTGGAGGCCCAAGCCCAATAAGAAACCAACCTAGCCTAATTAGGTTATCTTAAACTCTAAAGAAAGCCCAAACCCAATTTCTAGCTTTGGCCCAGTAAGGCTACTACCACAATATGGAATCTACTCTTTCAAGATTACTCTCTCACAGTCATTTCAACTAAGGAAGAGACCAAGAAGACACAATTAACCTTGGCTTCCAAAATAATCAAAATTTCTTTGCCCGATCTAGGTGATATAATAATTATTTTTAACTTCGATCTATTCCACCATAAGATCAAAGTTGCACTCCAAGAATAATTAACATTACCCAAGAGTTTATCATAAAAGAATGTGAACTTTGTCTTTGACTTACTAAATAACTGACTATAATGCCCTTCTATGTATACCCACAGCTAAGGTTGGTCCTTTGACTTGTGTACTATCACCTCCTTAGCTGTATCTTTTCCATTGGGTCTCTTGTCTTATTACTAATCACCCTTGGTCATAGATCTCTTGATCTTAGAAGTGACCCTCAAACCATATGACCGATACACCAATAAAGGTAGCATCACTAGATCTAGATTTGAATGATTAATTTAGACAATCCTAAAAAGGGCGCATAAATTCTATATCACATATGCATGTTCTAATTATTTAGAACTTGGCCTCAACGCACAACGCTATTGGTCCTAACAAAATAAGATCTCACCCATAGTGAATCAAAGTACCAAACCTTAACTTTATTAGTTCATCCATATATGCTCCTGATTAGGAGTAATGATCATTTAGTAGCAGTAAGCATCTTGTTTTCTTTCTTTGGTAGTATGTCTCAAGAAAACATACTTAAAATAGTCATATCCAACACGTGACACATACTATCCAGACAAGTCCAAAAAGCCCTCTAATGACCTAGGTAGATCACCCTTAATGAGGAGACTTGATTAATATAACCTTATCCTGGTAAAGTGCCCAACACTACCATATGGTCATGGACTCAATTTATGACATGACTAAATCTAGACTTAGACCTACTGTACGTCCAGTCTTACTATACGCCCAAGTTATTAGTTGAAGTCAAAGGGCCTTTACACATGCATCAATAAAACATACCAGAGATAATATGAAAGAAACTCATAATGCTATTCAATAAAATGATCATACATTGCTTCATATCCAAAATGTCATATAAAAGTGAGCTTTAGGGCATATTAATTCTAGCAATCTCCCACTTGCACTAAAGATCACTTCTGCATAACCTAATGCTCACAGACTCCAAATATGTGGAAAACACTTTCTCTAGAAGAGTCTTTGTAAATAGGTCTGCTAGGGTTTCTACTGAAGCTATCTTTTCAACTATTATATCCCCTCTCTTAATAAACTCATAGATCAAATGATATTTTCATTCAATGTGTTTACCCATTTTGTGATTTCTAGGCTCTTTACACTGTGAAACTATTGTTATCACAATGCAACATTGTTGGTCTTTGAGCTGTCGGCACAACTTCTAGGTCTATAAGGATTTTCTCAGCCATACTGCCTCTTTTATAGCCTCAGACATTGTTGCATACTAGGCCTCCATGGTAGAGTCAGTAATACAATTTTGTTCACACTTCTCCATGAAATAGCTTCTCCTGACAGAGTGAAAACATATCCAAAAGTAGACTTCCTAAAATTTCTGTTCAACTAGATATCCAAGTTTATACAGGCTAATGGTATTAGATCATTCACACAGTATTCCAGCACATAATCCTTAGTCCCTTGCAGAAACTTGAATATATGCTTAATCGTGTCCCAATATGTCAGTCCAGGGTTTGGCTGATATCGACTAACCATTCCAACAGCAAAGTAGATATCTAGTGTAGTACATAACATAGTATATATGAGGCTTTCAACTGCAGAAGCATAAGAAACTCATTTCTTGCTCTCTATCTCCTTAGGTGTTTGAGGACATTGATCCCGAGATAGATAAACTCCATGTCTAGAAGGTAATGAGGCCTTCTTAGAGTTTTCCATATTAAACCTAACCAATATCTTCTCAGTAATAAAGCTTGAGATAGGGCTAGCCTTTTGGTCTTACAATTTTGCATAAGTTTGATCCCTAAAACATAATTAGCTTCTCCTAAATCCTTCTTTTCGAAATTAAGTGGAAAGCCAAACCTTGATGGATGATAACATCTCCCCATCATTTCCCATTAGTAGGATATCATTTACATACAGAACCAAAAAAGCTACAACATTTCCATTACGCCTCTTATACACGCAAGGTTCATCAATATTTTGATCGAAACCATAAGATTTAATTATCTGATCAAATTTGATGTTCTATGCTCTAGATGCCTACTTTAATCCATAAATGGACTTCTTTAGCTTGCAAACCATATGTTCCTGGCCTTTAGCAATGTATCTATGTAGCTATGTTTAGTAAATAGTCTCGTCAAGCTCTCCATTAAGAAAAGCTATCTTGATGTCTATTTGCCATATCTTGTATTTATAATGAAGTGCAATGGCAAAGAGTATCCTGATGGATTTAAGAAATGCAACAGGTGAGAAAGTTTCTAGAAGAAATAGTGTCCTAAAATCAGTCATCTATTGTATTTCAAGAATTGTTCATATACGAGTTATCTTAATAATATTTTGCCATCACATCGAATCGCACTATCTTCTCTTATTTTGGTCATGATGTAGCTCCTTAGAACAACTGTATAGGATCATGTGAATAAGGCTTCGTTTTAATTGTTCTTAAAATCTGTTTCGTAACCAAATGCTGGAATTGGCACTAGGACGTTAATTCCTTTGAGAAAAGGTTATTGTCTGTCATATGGGTTGGTTATCCTCATGACTAATAGATGTTCGGACACCAATGTGACACATAGGTAGGGTGTAGAGACACGCTTACTGAATATGACTCATTCATAAGCATCCTATGGTACTTACCATACTATTAAAAGATGGCTTATGGTGTACTTGGTTGTAGTATTCCCTTCGACCTGAGACTGCCATAGAGGCTTATGAATTACTTCTTGTACTCTGGTACCGAATTACCCAAATTTTAAATTTGGTGACGAAGGGTTACTGGGTGGGAACAAGTGTCGTGAAGCCGATGTGTAGGACAAGATAGGATTGACCCACTTCGGGTATTGGGAGAATGATGTTCCACCTAGTCCTAACTCATTAAGTCTTTGGCCAAAGCTTTTGTCACGGAGATGTGTCGTGATAAGTCATGACAAGATTAGGACTTAATACAGAATAACTGATTAAGGGTTTGATAGTTAACTATGTTCCTAGGGCTATTTCAGAATATCAAGGGTCATGGGAGATCTACTATAGTGCCTAGATTCATTGATAGTTGCCTCACAATCTTTCAGCTTATTCGGATGTTGAGAACCGTTGCTAGACAGTATCTTTGATTAGTACAAAGATTTTCCTTATATTACTAGCTTAAGTTTAAACCTACTGAGTCATACCAAAGGTTGAGAATTTTATTGATGGATTGATCTATTATATTTAATTGAGAATTAAATATTTTATTATTTAATTGTGAATTAAATAAAGGAATTAATAATTAATGAGTTTGAATATTTAATTAAGAATTAAATATTTAATATTAATTGTTAAGAGATCACGGATTTAATTTCATCTATTTTTTGCTAGCACAGAAAATATGGCATGAATTAAATCTTGGGCTAAATGGGTTAAAAAATTAAATAGTGAGTTAATTTCAAACTGGGCTAAAAAGGTTTAGGCCCAATTGAGTTGGAGGAATTGACTCTAGGACTTATAAAGGCCCAACTCCTTTTGTTCTATGAAAGGAGAGGTATTGTACGTATTTTCATTAGGTCATCAGTTTTTCTACGGAGGAAAAAAAATATTCCTCCTTTCTTAAAAACCCTAGCCTCTATCAGTAAATCTTAGTAGCATACAAAGAGGAGAAAGATCGAGCTTCTACTAGCCTTCACATTAAGAACATGTATTCACCTCATGAATATCTAGGTATTTAACTCATTCTTTGTGAAATTTTAATTTTACAAGAGCCTGATTCTAGACAAATTCGTAAAAAATTTTCGTAGAATTCCTTCAGTTTCCTCATAAAATCCCTTCTTTTTTAGTACAACTTTTGCCACCAAACTTGCTTTAAAGGTTTCAAAATTTCCATCAACTACTCTTTTTCTCTTATAGACCCATTTGCACCCTATAGAATTTACCCCTTCAGTTGTAACAACAAGATCCCAAACTTTGTTAAAATACATAAATTCTAACTCTGAATCCATTGCCTTATGCTATTGGTCAGCATCTATATTGAAAACTGCTTCATCGTAACTTGTGGGATCCACTACCTAATCTTGTGAAGAAGTTTGAAAAGACTCTTCATAGTACCTATCAGGTGGCCTGGATATCCTGCCACTGCAAGCTCCGAAGTATTAGGTGTAAATTGTTGTTCTTTTTCCTCTATAGTTACCATCGGTGTTGTTGGAGATTCTTGTGAAATCTCTTCTAGAACAACTTTAAAATCTGGTGTTTTTTGGATCATATCATCATCCTCTAAGCATCTAGCATGGGTGTTTGTAAGCATCTTCTACTCCTTAGGATTATAAAAGATCCCATCTCTGATTCCCTTAGGATGCCCAATAAAATGACACAACTCATATCATGATTCCAACTTTGAAGAAATGCTATTAAATACATAAGCTGGACAACCCTAAATATGGAGATGATTTAAACTAGGCTTATGTCCGGTCACGTTTCTTGTGGTGTCCTAGGTACTGATTTAATAAGTGTTGTTGTCTCAAAGGCATATCCCCCAAAAGATAAAGGTAATGATGCATGACTCATCATTGACCTAACCATATCTAATAAGGTATGGTTTATTTTTTTTGCTACACCATTTTGCTGGGGAGTCCCTAGTGCAATCAACTGAGACACAATCCTTTCTCGTGTAAGATACTCCCTGAAATCACCCGAGAGGTATTTGCAACCTCGATCAAACTGAAAGGCTTTGATAAGTTTATCTATTTTTCGCTCCACCTTAGCCTTGAATTTCTTGAATTTTTCAAAGGATTTAGACTTGCGTTTCATTAAATATACATATACATACATAGAGAAATAATCAATAAAAGTAATGAAATACTCCTAACCTCCTTATGCTGGTTTGCTTATAAGACCACCTACATCAGTGTGAAGCAATCCCAGTACTTCTCTAGCACTTTCTCCTTTAGAAGAAAATGACCATTTGGTCATTATCCCTTTAAGGCAAGATTCACACAGAAGCACATCTTCGAGATCTAATGAGCTAACATGCCCATCCTCGACTAATCTCCGATTCATTTTAGACTAATATGTCTTAAGCATAGGTGCCACAGATAAGTATCATTGGTCTAAGAAACCTTTCTTTTTTGGGAATTAGTTTGTTCTATATTTTGCAATAAGTTTGTAATAGGTTTCATATAGAACAAGTTATCATGCATGCTACCGGAACATATAATATTTCCATCTCTACTTATATCAACATTGGAATTGAAATTAATACAAAAACCATCTAATATTAACTGCGAAACAAAAATAAGGTTTTTACATACATCCAAAACATAATAAACATATTACATGGAAAAATCTCAGCATATACTTCCAATGCAGCAAGCCATACTTTTACTCCATTACCCATCCTTAGAGCAAATTCCTCTTCAGCTGGTTTCTTCATTTCCTAAAACCAATGCAAAGACTTACAAATATGGTTAGTAGTTCCAGAGTCTACAATTCAAGAATCAATAGAATGAACTACTAAACAGGTTTCAATGTAGAACAAAAGAGGTGTACATATCTAGCCTCATGCTGGGTATTTTGGGCAATCATTTTCCTAGTGCCCTTTTTGGCTGCACTTAAAACATTTACCCTTAGGCCTTTCACCTGCTAACTATTGGGGCTATTCACTATTTCTCTTCTTTTGCCCTTGACCACATTTTTGCTTCTCCTTTCCTTTCAACCTTTTCCCTTTCGGGTTAAGTCCAGAATAGGATGCTTGGACTATGTTCACATGGCCCTTATTTATCATTATGGCCTCTGCTCCTAGGAGTTCTTTCATTAATTTTGTCATATCCATGTCCATCTTGCCCACATTATAATTAAGCTTGAGCTAGGTGTAAGACGATAATAGAGTCTCCAAAATCATGTCTACCTTTGATTGTTCATCCATGGTTGCCCCTAGGATCTCGGTAGTATTAAAGTAATCCATCATTTTAAGCACATGCTTCCTGGTAGATGGTAGATCGATTTGAGTCACCTAGTACCTTGATTAGTTAGCCCTAATGCCTAGGTCATAAGGACCACGCCGTAGCTCTAGGTAGATGTGCCTAGGGACGGACCCACACTGAGTCCTAGAGGATTCCATTAAGAGGTTAATTAAAGGTCTAAGCGAGAGCAATCAAGTTCAATCCATTAAGCAACCCTAACAAGAAATAGTAATTACCTATAGGCAAGATTTAATCACCTTACTCCCCATTTCCATGTGTTTGATTCCCCTTACATCACTTGATTCCCTCGTTTCACACACACATACATCTTTTATTTTCTTGTCCTTAGATTAGGTTTTATTTTTTGTGCTTTTGGATTTTAGGGAGCTAAAGAGAAAAGTGAAAGGACTACACTATAAATACTACAAAGGAAAAAATAAGAATTAAGCTAATCTTGGGGGATTAAACCTATGGAAAGATGATAGGGTGACCTATACATGTGAACAGGTGACCCTCTAACTCAGTGCAAAGGGATTCGAGATAATGGCTCACTAAATATCGCTTCTAATACTAAGAAATTAACTAGTGTCCTAATTACACCATAGGACCCCATGTGGGTCCGTCCCTATGCATGCACACTTAGAGATACGTCGTGGTCCTTATGTACCTAAGGCCATAGGAGGAACTAGAGAGTTACTTAGGTATCCTAGAACGATCTCACCCTATTTCCCAAACCATTAGCTAGATTTAAAGCTAAGACCTGTGGTTTCTAGGGTCGACTACCCTTATCCAGACTCCTATTAGCTAGATTTAAAGCTAAAGGGGACTCGATCTAAACTAGCCCTAACTTATGAACCATCATTCTAGGGACACTAAAGTAGATTGGTATCTAATAAGTGCAGTCCTACATAATATAAGGTAAGGCGTTGTGAATATGGCATCCTATCCACGATACAAACACAAGCAAGTTTGATTTACGCCATTGGAAATAGTTAAGCATCAACATGTAGCAATATTTGAACATGTGTTCACTACAAGGCATGTTAACATTCACATAGACAAGAATCTAACTAACCCACTTCATATTATCCTCAAACACATACGTAGACAAGCATATTCAAAAGTTTAGAAGTGTTCTATGGCAAATACAACTCAAATTATATACACATCACCCATTTAGGCATTAAATCAAACACATGGACATGAGTTGAAATAAAGCCATTCATATTAAGAACAAAGGACGTATATATATATATATATATAAGCCAATCAAATCTGGTTAGAAAGAATATAAAAACTATCCCATTACACAAGTTTAGTCACCCTAATCTATCTACTAAAGTATACAATAAAAGAGAATAAAAGACAATTGAGAAAGCTTATCTTCATCCTTGCTTGTTTCTTTCTAAACTTGAGTAAATCTCATCAAACGATGCTTGAATCCTCCAAAATCAACTTAATTCTAGGTGGGTGTGTATGTTAGTATGTGTAGTAGATGTGGGTGAAAGTTGGGTTTTGTGTGTGAGAAGTGGGTGTATGAATTGGAGGTGAAAAAGAGTTCCAATCTTGCTCAAAAAGGGCTTAAATGGTGCAGCTTATGCGTCCAGCTGAGGGCCTTGGCTAGTCGATCCTTGAGATCAACCGGCCTAAATGGGCTAACTCTCTATTTTAACAAATCACTAGTGCAACCCTATCCCTAACCGGGCCCAATTAGAAGTATAGGTTTGTCCTAGCTAGCTATAGCTTTTAGGTCTAGTTCTAAGTCCCTTTGGTGTTGATTAATGTCCTAATAGGAAGTCTAACCTTTTAGTTATGTTTCAAACTAGAGATTAAGTCCCCTAGGTCAAGAAAGTGATAGTAGTACCCTTTTAGTCATGTTTTATGCTAGAGGTGATTACTTACTATATTAAAGGCATTAAGAACACAATTAATCAACACAAATGTGGTTATATGTAGGGCTCATGCCACTAGCATAGATTAAGGCCAAGGTGAGGCCACTACCATTAGCATCTAAGCATAGATTACACATGCAAAATCAAGGCATTTCATCAAACACCTTGACATGTTCAATTTCAAGCCATAAGAATATAAGAACAAAGCATGCATATGCAACCATCAATATGTCAAAACAAGTGTTAAAATCCTTAACCCATTACAAAAATAGCAATCATCCCTAATCTAGAGCTAATCTAACATAGTATAGACAAGAATAAAGAGAAGAATGTAAAGTTCCCTCATTATCCTTGCTTGCTCTTTACAAATATTGCTCCAAAACCCTCTAAATCCTTATTTGATTTTCAAACCCAAGCTTGTTTAATGATGGAATTGATATGGGATTGAGTGTATGAGGTAGGTTTTAAGTGGATTAGAGATTTAGGCAAATGGGTGTGTAAATGGAGTAGAGGGAGGATCTAAACAGACTTAGGGATCTCTCCACAATAGGAATGCCTCTTTCATGTTGTTTAAGCTAACCATGATAGCGAGTCAATCCTTTTGGTAACCCTTTGCCTCAACCTAGAAACAAACTTAAAAATAGGCTTGCTTAGGGACAAGCAAGGAGAGGGTTTGGGGGTGTTGATATGCTATGTTTTTTTGTGTGTTTATACTATCATTTGCCTATATTTAAGATGTGTTTTGATTTTTAATATATGCATTAGTATAGTACATATGCTAGAGATAGGCTTAACCAAATATAATTGTACATAATGAGTTTAAAGATACGCTACACTAATGCATGCTTATTTCTCATGTTAAGTGAAGTTAGGTCAAAGCTTGGGGCTTGAATCGATGATAATTTGATGATGGACCCAAGCTTGAAGTGTTTGGGATGTAGAAGAAGCATAAAATAAGCTTTTGAAAGCAACTGAACAAAGAAAAGTGCAACCGGAGCAAAACAAGAGCAAAGCACGCAAAATCGACCAAGGTACGCAAAATCGACCAAGGTTCTACCTAGACTGGTTGACCCCCTTCCAGGGTCAGTCGACCAGCCTGGTTGACTAGCCAAATCAGAATGTAAAGACCGTAGGCCGGTCGACCTAAGTGCTAGGTCGGTTAATCGGCCAAGGCCCTCAACTAGACACATATTCAGCTATATTTAAGCACTTTTTTAGCCCATTAGGGTTATCTTGGAACCCCTTTTTACCTCATCTTCACACACTCGCCTCTCACACACTAAACCACACAAAAATAAACCAATATCCAAGTTTGTAACTAATGCTTTAACACTTGTAATAGCAAGATCAAGGCAAGGATTTGACAAGCAAAGCTAAGCATGAAAGAGAGGTTCATCTTTCTCCTTTTATACTTAGTTTTGTCTATGTTAAGATAGATCCTTTATGGGTGATTGAAGCTTGTATTATGGGATGATTAAGTCCTACTTTGCTATGAGATTTAATATATATGTTTGTTTTAATGTTTCAATGGCTATTTTCATATATGTCTATGTGTTTGTTGATAGGCTTAGGTGATAGAACATATATATTTAGAGGCTTGATTGCTATTTAACACTTCTAAATCATTATATAAGTATGCTAGGTGTTTATGTAGTGATTTTACAAAGTGGATCTTGTAACTATGCATGTCTATGTTTGTCCTTACATGCCTTAATAGCAAATTCAACTTCTATGACATATATGTTGGATTCTAATGCCTAAATTGGTATGACCTAAATATGTCTAGGTGTTTAGGGTTAGAATATGCTTTGTATTCATTCCTAACATGCTCGAGAACATAAAGATGTGCTTTATTGTCAAACCTACTTATGTGATACTATGATTAATGGCTCTTCACTAGTAATTAGGCCTAGTTTAGTCTTCTTTAGCTTTAAACCTAGCCAATAGGTGTCAGGCTAGCTTAATTGACCTTAGGATGCCTAGTTCTTATCTTTAAACCCAGCCAATGAGTTAGAACCTAGGGTAAGACCAATTATCATCACCTAGGATTGTTGTTAACTAAACTGTGCCCTAGTTAATAAGGACCACACTATACCTCTTGGAAGCTAGCACCTAGACCTAGACTCGCACCAAGTCTAGGGATTGTAGAAGAGATTGATTAGATTCCTAACTGAGAGCACCCCTTTCTTAGAGCAAAACCATCAAAGTCAATCCCATAGCAAAGTTAGTACCCCAATCACCCGTAATTAAGTGAATTTCACCCATTGTCCCATTGTTTGTGTCAATTCCTTTTTTACTAGCTTGATCTCCCTTGCCTTTATTTTCTTTAGTTTATTTAGGTCAGTTTAATTTACTTTGAGCTCCCTTCATATCTAAAACAACCAAAAAGAATTCTTTGTTTAGCTTCTTTTCTTTCTAGCTTTCTAGGACACACATTTAGCTATCATTCTCCATTTCCTACCTCTCTGAGGGATTAACCCTACTACTGCATATTAGATTACTCTATTTGTGCACTTGCAGGCTTTAATTAAGGCTTATTGTTTAATTAGTGAGAAGCAACAATGCTTCTTCTCCATAGACATGTACCTTTTCATTTTTAAGTTGACGGTGTACTTACATCGTGCTATCTTTTAATAGTATGCCATTAATTGTTCTCCATGATCAGATACCATTCTCCATTTTGTTCCCTCATGATGCTATTTATGTGCTCCTTTCTAAAGTTTTTGGATGTGTCTGATTTGTCCACAATCTTTCCCCTGGGGTAGATAAGTTAGGTGCTCAGTCTATCAAGTGTGTGTTTCTTGGGTATTCTCGATATCAAAAGGGTTACCGTTGTTACTCTCCTGAGTGAAATCAATGGCTTGTATCCACTGATGTTATGTTTTTTAACATACATCCTTTTTCCCTTCAACCACTCTTCTTATATCATGGTCAAGTCATTACCACTTCCAGTGCCCACCTTTGATTCGTCTCTAGCTCCACTTACTCCTTCTCTTGCTCCTGCTCTGGACCTCGCTTTTACTCTTGATTCTACTTCTTGGCCACTTATTACCACATGTTTAGATAGACTAGACCTACAAGTCTACTCACACCGTCCATGTCTATTGCCACATGCCCAGGTATCATCTAATTCACTTCCTTTAAATCCAATTTCTACCCAAGCTTCTAACTTTAACCTACCTATTGCTCTCCATAAGGTTACTTATTCTCGTGCGACTCACCACCCTATATCTAACTTCATTTCTTGTGCCTCTTTATCTTCTTCATATGCATCCTTTGTTGCTTCTTTTTCTTCTATTTCCATTACTCAATCTGTGGTAGAGGCACATGCTCACCTTGGTTGGCGGGTCGTTATGCTTAAGGAAATGTCTGATTGACACCATAATGGAACCTGGGATTTAGCTGATTTTCCAACCGATAAATCCTTTGTTGGTTACCAGTGAGTGTATACAGTGAAGGTACCACCAGATGTTTAGTTTACTTGTTTGAAGGCTTGGCTTGTGGCTAAGGGATATGACCAGGTGTGTAGACTTGATTATGGTGACACTTTTTCTCCTGTTGCTACAATGTCTTCTGTTTGTATTTTTCATTCCTTGGCAGTTATTCACAATTGGCCACTTCATTAGTTGGATGTCAAGAATGCTCTTTTGAATGGTGAAATTGATAAGGAAGTGTATATGGAGCAACTATCAGGCTATGTAGCTCAAAAGGAGTCTCAGAAGGTATATCACTTAAAGAAGGCTTTGTATAGTCTCAAGCAATCTCTAAGGGCACGGTTTCGACACTTTAGTACCGCAATTCTTAAATTTGGCATGACTCATTGTAGTGTGGATCATTCAATGTTCTATCAGTGCTCATTTAGCAAACAACTTCTTTTGATTGTGTATTTGGATGACATATTGTCATAACAGGTGATTATAATAAAAGGATTATTGAGTTGAAGGCTTTTCTTCATCATTAGTTTCAAACCAATGACTTAGGACTGCTTCACTATTTTCTAGGCATTGAGATTACACAATCAAAACAAGAAGTATTTATTTCTCAACATAAATATGCATTAGATACATTGAGCGAGGCAGGCTTACTTGGTGCACGACCTTGTGACTCATCTATGGGCCCAAATGTGAGGCTTCTTCCAAATGAGGGGGAGTTAATATCAAATCTGGGGAGATATAGAAGGTTAGTTAGAAAACTCAATTACCATATTGTTACTCGACTGGACATCTCTTTTGCAGTTAATGTTGTTAGTCATTTTCTAAACTCTCCACGAGAAAGACATTGGGAAGTAGTCATTCAAATTTTAAGATATATTAAAGGCTCTCTTGGGAAAGGCTTACTTTACAATGATCACAGGCACATGGAGATTATTGGGTATTCAAATGCAGATTGGGTAGGTAGTCATACTGATAGAAGGTCCACCTCTGGTTATTGTGTATTTGTTGGAGGAAATCTTATTTCGTGGAAGACTAAGAAACATAATGTAGTTCCCGCCCTAGTGCTGAATTATAATAGTGAGCTATGAGAGTTGCTACTTGTGAGTCAATATGGGTGAAGAATTTTTTCGAGGAAATTGATATTGCCTATTTTGGTCTTATGAAACTTGTTTGCAATAATCAATCTATCATTCACGTTGCTGCAAATCCAATGTTTCATGAAAGAACCAAACACATTGAGATACATTGTTACTTTGTGAGAGAGAAGTTGTTGTACAAGAAGATTGTTACTTCTTTTGTCAATTCAAGTGATCAGTTAGCTAATTTGTTTACAAAGTCTCTCGATGGTTCTCGGATTAAATATATTTGTAACAAGCTTGATACTTATGACATATATGCTCCAGCTTGAGGGAAGTGTTAAGAGTACTGTGTTAGAATATTATATTGTTAGTATAATAAGTCTCTCTCCTACATCGGAAGAGATATAATATTTTTGCCTTTCATAATATTATAAATAAAGCAGGCTAGTGCCATGAAAAGTACAAAACCTTTAGGCCATTCTTCTAAATCCTAATATCCTTTCCTTATTTAACAGAGTGCATTGGATTAAAAGGGATGAGAATGGTTTGACGCATTAGATTCTGGTTTTAGCTTAAGCTTAGGAGGTATAATTAGCAGGCAAGAATCTATAAACTCTTCTCCAGAAGCAGCCATCTACCACTTGTGAAGAAAGAGGAACTAGCGTGTCTATTGTGCAAGTGCAGTCTATTTTAATACCATTGCATTTATTGCAGGTGCGTACATCAATGTATGTCGCAGAAATTTGCTTTACTAGGCGTTCATTTGCTAACCTCTAATCTTCCATATCCTCTGTCTTTTGTTATATTTCTTCAAGGTCAGCTAGGCTTGAATGAGGCATTGAGAGCTACTGAGGATTTAAGACCAGGGGCAAGTGTTAAATTTGATTCCAAGGTTATTGAATATTGAGTGGATTGCTGACGATGTTCCGTCCTACTTGTTGGTTTATGATCAAGTTGTGAATGTCTCTATAGTGGATATTTTGGTTTCTACTTGCCTTTTCGAGGGTAAATCAGCTGCACGACATTTGGTTAAGCAAGGGGCGGCTTTACTTGAATAATAGTAGAGTTGATAATGAAGCAAAAAAGATCGAAGCTAAAGACATTGTTGACGCAAAACTTCTACTTTTATCTACTGGAAAGAAGAACAAAATGGTTGTGAGATTATCCTCCTGATTTTGTTTGCTTCAATCTATTATTTCTTGAATTCTTGTCTTGTACAACAATTTTGGAATAGAGAAGAAACTGTTGTTAACTTCAATAATTGCTTCATTCTTGTTTCTGTGATTCATGAACATAGGTAGATAATTTGGAAGAGCCCTAATAGCCCTTGCTCTTACACATATAGTTTAACTGCACAAATATTTTGCGACTCCCAAATAAGTTAAAAATTAGCTCTTTTCATGTTATGTTGGCATGCACGAGCCTTTTTTTTTTTTAATTTTTTTGCGGAGTGAGTGGTATGTATTAATCACAACTGGTTTACAAGTACAAAAACCAAAGTTTCAAAAGATGTACAAAAAAGTGTGGTGCCCTATACAATTGTATCTTCAATGCTCCACAATTTGCTAATTTTAATATCTAGACTAGTGGGGAGGAATTTTTTTTCATAGGCAATTCTAACTCTTACATCATTATAAATGAAAAAAAAATGCTCTCCTCAGTCTTTACTTGTTGATTAAAGATTCTCTTCTTCCTTTCAAGCCAAATATGGTAGATGGTTGCACCAAAAAGCATCTTCAAGATGGTTGCTTTCACGTTCTTTTCAAGTTCAGAGGGGTAAGATAAGTAATGATGTCTTCCCAATTAATCAAGTACTCTAGTACCATTGTGAACTTTAATCCCTTTTCTCTAAATCCTTCTTGGGATGCTATAACCGAAGAAAAGATGATCACGGGTTTCACTTCCCATGTGACAAAAAGTGCATGACAGATTAAGAGTGATGCCCCATTTCAATATTCTGAACTTTGTGCTCAATTTGTCTTTAAAAGCGAGCCACTTAATGAAGCCATGTATTGGAATATGCCCTTTAAACCAAACCATATTCTCCTAATGAGAAGGATCACCCTTTTCTCTAATATGCTCCTAAGCGAGTTTAAAAGAGAAATCTCCATTTGAAAAGAGTATCTAAATGAATGAGTCATGCATTTGATCATTGAGGTTGAAGTTCGGCATACATACTTAGTGAAGATGGAGAGCATTTGATCATTGAGATTGAAGTTCAGCATACATACTTAAGATGGAGAGCCCAACTCCAAGTTCCATTGGTGAAGATAGAAGAAAGCTTTGCATTAAGAGGTGAGAAGGGAATGTTGAGCTCCAATGGTGTGCAAGAATTCCCCTGAGGTGCCATCAATCATGCCAAAAAGAAGTGTTTTTCCCATTTCCAACTGTTAACATAATAAATAAATAAATCAATGTCCTCTTTACAAGTTTAAGCTTTTAGATAAAGTGGTAATTGTAAAATGGTATTAAAGCCTGGAAACCAAATAGCACGAGCTCAAACCTCACTGCTACCCATTTAATTAAATTTTTCACGTACAAGCTCTAAACAAATCATGCTGCACGTGAGAAGGCGTATTAACATAATAAATAAATAAACCAATATCCTCTCTACAAGCTTAAGCTTTTATATGAGATGGTGACTCTAAGACCAACTACATGCTTTATGTGGTGCCTTGCAAGTTCATGGGTTTTGCATACTAAATGGTGTTTGCAACATTTTGAAATTATCTCTCTCTTGTAATGATACACCTATGAAATATACCTTTTATCTTATTATAATACTATATAGATGAATAGAAGGTGGATTTTTTAAATGTAATTTCTTAGTGTTAAGTACAATAAATAAATATAAGCTAATCTTCTCTACAAGTTAAATCTTTTAGATAAAGTGGTAACTCAATTTGGTATCAAAGCCTGAAAACCAAATGGTATTGGTGTGCTTTTTTGGAGCAAGCCCTAAAAGACCCGCAAGTATACGGATCGTGTAGAATAGTGTGTACAAGTGTGGGTGTCGAACCACAAGTAGGCGTGAATTTGTGGAAGAAATTCTATGCTAGCATGCTCAAGAAGAAGCTGAAAAAGAAGACCAAGACTAACATGTTTTTGTACATTTTTTATTTTTGGGAGTTAAGGCAAAAAGATGAAAGACTACACTATAAATGCACTAAGGAAAAAAAGGAAAGAACTCAGCTAACTTAGGGGATTGAAACAAGGGAAAGGTGATCGGGCGACCTACACTTGCGAATAGGTGATTTAGCGCCTCTATGCTATGGGATTCGGGGACTAGCTTTCTATATAAAGCTTCTAATACTAAGCAACTAACTAGTGTCCGAATTACACCCTAGGACTCGATACGGGTTCGTCCCTACGCGTGCACACTTAGAGCTATGGCGTGGTCTTTATGTACCTAAGGCCATAGAAGGGACTAGAAAGCTACCTAGGTGCCCTAGAACTATTCAACCCTAGTTCCTAAACCATTAGCTAGGTTAAAGCTAAGACCTAGGGTTCCAAGGGTCGACTAAGCCTATCGGGACCCCTATTAGTTGGATTTAAAGCTAAAGGGCTAAACTAGTCCTAACTTATATACCGTCATTCCAGAGACATTAAAGCGGATTAATACCTAGTAAGTGCAGTCCTATATGTTCTAAGGCAAGGCCTTGTGAATATGACGTCCTATCCACGATACAAACACTAGCAAGTTTGATTTACGCAATTGAAAGCATTCGAGTATCAACATGTAGTATTGATTGAGCATGTATTCATTGTAAAGCATATTTCATACTCACATGGACATGAATAGAATCAACCCACTTCATATTTTCCATAATCACACACATAGACATGCATAATTTGAGGATTAGAAGTGTTCTATAGCAAATACAACTCAATCTATTTACATACAACTCATTCAAGCATTATATCAAACACATGGACATGAATTGATATAAAGCTTCTAAAATAAGAATAAAGTATGTATATATATAAGCCAATAATATCCCATAACAAAGAGTATATATATCATCCTATTACACAAGTTAGGTACCCTAAATCATCTACTTAAGCATAAAGTAAATTAGAATGAAAGAGGTTATAGAAATCTCCCCTTTCATGCTTGCTGGTTTCTTTACAAACTTGAGCAAATCTTCACCAAGTAATGTTTGAATCCTCCAAAGTCAACTTAATTTCAAGTGGGTATGTGTGTTAGTGTGTGAATCAGAGATGAGTGAGAATAGGGTTTTATGTGTGAGAAATGGGTGTGTATACGGGTCTTTCTAAAAAAATCTCTTCTTTAAAAGTTGAAAAGTCCAATTTTTATAACATCTGCCGCGCATAGCCGGTCAACCTCGCCAGTTGACTGGCTTCTCTTCTTAACTCATCCGGCTTTCCATGTGAGGCTCTCTAGACTGGCCGGTCGACCTAGCCGGCGGACTGGCTCTTTAGGGGAACTCGACTAGCAATTTTAGGCTCCTCTCTGGAGTGGCCGGTCAACTGGACAATTTTTCTAGGTCGATCGGCTCCTCTAATTGGCCTTTTATGGTCTCTTTCTTGCACTTGACCTTTATCACATGACTCGTACCTCTTCTATCTTCATTGTCCATCCTTGTTCAAGCTTTGTTTCAGCCCTATAGCTCACCTAAGGCACAAAATTAAGCATTTAGTATAACATTTAACTTAGAAACTCAACTATGTACATTTGCTTACGCTTAAGCCTAACTCTAGTGTATGTGCTATACTAATGCATCTTTTAAAGCTCGAGATAGCTCTTAAACATAGGCAATTAATAGCATAAATGCACACAAAAACACATCACATCAGGTCTCAAGTTCAAAAACTTACTACTACCTATTTAAAAAAATTAAATTATTCACGTATAAGCTCTAAATAAATAGCACTGCATGTGAGGTGGTGCATTAAGTACAATAAATAAATATAACCGAATCCCTTTTAGATGAAGTGGTAACTTAATTCATATATTAAGTACAATAAATAAATATAACTGAACCCTTTTTACATAAGGTGGTAACTCAGTTCATGTATTAAGTACAATAAATACTTCATGTGTTAAGTATAATAACTAAAAATATAATAGAATCCCTTTTAGATGAGGTGATAGCTCAATTCATGTGTTAAGTACAATAAATAAATATAACTGAAGTTGCACAAAAATGGGCGTGCTAAGTACAATAAATAAATATAATCGGACGTGCTAAGTACAATAAATAAATATAACGAAATCCCTTTTAGATGAGGTTGTAACTCAATTCATTTGTTAAGTACAATAAAAATTCATCTGGAATGGCTTATAAAAAAAGTGCTTTTTTTAAAGGACTTTAAGCTGGAGAAGAAGCTGTTTTGCATATGGATTTATGCTAGGAGACGTACTTTTTAGACTGTTATTGTTATTTGGATAAAAACTATAAAAGCCTTATTTTAATACATTAATTTTTGTTGAAAATGAAAAACTTTTAAGTTACAAAATTCTTTTTTGGGGTCAAAATTGAGTTACTAATATATCTAAAATAGAAAATCAAAAAAAAAAATTAGAATCATTTGGGATTCAGAAAAATTTTTGAAAAATTAGAATCATGAGTTGTTTAATTAAAAATTTAAAAGATAAAGCAACTTTTATTTTATTTTATTTTATTTTATTGTCGAAATAGAACAAATTTTCATTACCACACCATTGCAATTTCATAGTTCATAAACGTTACAACAAACACCAGGAGGATAAGAGGAAAACAAGAAACTACAAGCATCAAGTCTACAGGACCCAAAAACAACTTGATCAAAAAATAAAGTTGTGGATTGGCAATTTGCTTTGGGTCATATATGAGAAATTCCCAAGCTATATCACACACACATATATACACACACATAATCAGTTAATAAATTATTCAAATATCCATTTACCAAAATCAGTGTGAAATTTTATAGATAGATAAATAGCTACATATGTACATATATATACACAATGAGTTCATAAGAAAAAATGATTTATGAAAAAAAAGAAAAAAAGAAACTGCAAATAGATTTGGGTAGAGAGAAAGAAGAATGGAAAAGAAAAAGATCATTAATGATTTGGGTCTTGCTTAGTCCATTCGAGGGGAAGAAGATCTGCCGGTATAAACAAATGGAGAGAGACAGGACGCGAAGCGAGAGAACTGTTCGAAGAGTTTGAAACCCTTTTTTCTTCTTTTTCTTTTCTCTGTCAGACGTTGTGCGTGTTTTGGAGATTTTTTTTCACATCTTCCGCAACATCTTCTTTCTAAAAGTTCACAAGCTTCTGTAAAAAGCTCTTTTCTTGCTTTTTTTTATTGCTTCAACTTCTTTTAAAAAAAAAGTCAATTTAGACATTTATCTAAAAAGAAAAAGTGTTTTTTTAACCTAAAAAAGTACTTTTTTAAAAAAAAGTCAATTCAAATGCAACCTAAATAAATAAAACAAATTTTTTTAAAATGAGGTGGTAACTCAATTCATATGTTAAGTATAATAAATAAATATAACTGAATTCATTTTAAATGAGGTGGTAACTAAATTCATTAAAAAAAAACATTATATAAGCAGTGGTTTCAAACTATCACCGAATACTATAGGAAGAGAGGGCATGTTACACTACTGGAAAATCGGCTTTTAGCAACTGCCGAAATTGATCGCTAAATTTCGAAATAGGTTGCTAAACAACATTAGCGACCGATTTTGCAAATGCACAAGGTGGTCGCTAAAGCCTTGGTTGCTAAGTTAAAATTAGCAACCGATTCAAAAAGTGATCGCTAAAGCCGTGGTGGCTAAATTAAAATTAGCGACTGATTTTGAAATCAGTCGCTAATTAGCGACAGATTTTTCGGTCGCGATCTTTACTTTTTTGGACGCTAAACACCGTATACTTGCAAGGTTGAAAAATCGATCACAAATTTATGTAAATTAACGACTGATTTAGCAACCAAAATCACTGCATCTAATTTTAGCAACCAACCAAAATCGGTTGCTAATTTTAGCTACCACACAATCGGTGGCTAAATTTTGGCTACCGCCTAGTAGGTCGCTAAATTTTAGCTACCGCACTGTCGGTCGCTAATTTAAACACAAATTTGTAAAAATATAAATAAATAAATTTGAAACAAAATTTTCCATTTCAATTTCACCTCAAACTTATGAACAAAATTCAATTCATTTCCCTTCATGAAATGGCACAAAATAACTTACATTATAAAAAAAACAAAATTTACAAGAATATTATTACAAAAAGTACAACTTACATAATTTTAGTATTTACAATAAGTTTACATGCTTATTCAAATGATAACATAAAACTATATACCCTTGAAAATACCTAAGACACATGTTGCGTGCTTTTGAAGCAACAAGTAAGCTTAGTCAAGAAATCATTGTGAGATGAACTTTTGCAGTCTCCTTGTGCTGAGATGAACTTTTGCAGTCTCTTTGGGCTTCAACAGCTTCTGACCTATAGCACCTTTCTCCTTCCATAGATTTCCCTCTTTATCGAATCGGTTCAGTTTCTATTTTATACATAAGTTTTCTCCATAAATTTAAAAAGAGAACTCTATAATTGAAGTAGATCGAGAGATAATCGATAGTATTGAGTTAATATGAAGGAGAGAAAAACTTTACAGATCGAGGATGGCATCTTCGTCCTCTTCGCTGATGGTGATGGCGACCTCTTCGAGCTTAACGAGAGGAGCGCTTGAGCTCCAGTGTCTTTGTCCTTGGCTGTGCCAACGGCCTTCTCCCCCTCTCTGAGCTTAGGATCGTTGCTGGCCATTTTAGAGAGAGAAAGCAGCGTATGGGTAGAGAGACGATTGTTAAAAATGAGCAAAAAAGGGTTTGAGTAAAATGTTGAGGAAAAGAATTTATAACTATATTATTTCTTTTTTTAAAATTTAAACTTGGCACTTTAGCGACCAATATAAAATTGGTTGCAAAATTTAACGTCTGACTTAGGAATCTGTCGCAAAAACAGTGACCAAATGGTAATCGGTCGCTAAAATTAGGACCAAATTGTAGTCGGCCCCTAAAATTAGCGACCGAGTTCAAATTTGGTTGCTAAAAACGGTTCCAAATTATAAAAATCGGTCGCAAATTTTTCAATATTATTATTTTCTATTTTAAATTTAGCAACTAAATTACTATAATTAGCAACCGAAAATGCGGTCGCTAATTAATTTTGTGACCGAAATATTTGCAGTTGCTAAATCAGTCGCAAAAATTAAGTTAAATCGGTCGCTAATTTTCGGTCTCTAAAAGCCAATTTTCTAGTACTATTAAGTATAATAAATAAATATCACCGAATCACTTTTAGATGAGGTGGTAACTCAATTCGTTAAAAAGAAAAAAGGCATCGGTGGCAGTTTCAAATTATTGTCGAATACTATGGGTAGTGGTTGCAAAATAGCTGCTAATTGTGTTTTCAATGAGAAATGGTGACATTACTTAATCGTTGCCTATTTGAAATCGAATAGTCACCAAAATTATCATAGGTGGCAGTTAGAAATCATCACTCATTACATAAGTAAAATTAGCGACACCAGCTACCGCGATGGTGATGCCGGCATTTGTAAACTTGTAAACCGTCACTAATTAATAGGGAGTGGTCGTTTGCAAATGGTCGCTAATTAATAGGAACGGTTCCCCAACTACCGCTAATGACAAACAAAAGCTGCCACCTTTGGCTAATTTTTTTGTTGTGATAGGTATACGAAATTTTTATTACACAAAAAATTAAGACTTTGAGGACATAGAGAAATAATTTATGCTAGATAAGCCCCAAAACTAGACACAACCAATAGGGCAGAGCAGTATCGTAGGTAAGTTACGTTGTTTAATCCTGTTGGTGGTTATATAGAGCTGAGATTTTAGGAGACATCTTAACCTTCATCATTGTATTTGAACAATTAAACATGATCATAGCATCTTTCGGCGTTAATGGGCTAGTTATGATTATAGTGCTGCATTGAACTATTGTTAACGCGGCGTTAATGGGCTAGTTATGATTATAGTGCTGCATTGAACTATTGTTAACGTGAGAGCTACTTAATTCATTTGATAAATAAACTATCCTATTAAACAGCAGTCTTGAGTTGATTGTTAAAGATACTGCAGACATGCATATCCTTTGTATCTCATACTATTTGTAATTAAATGTATAATATGTACGTATGTACATCTCAGCATGATGAGTTAAAGATTTTTCTGATGCATAATCAACTGATTGTTTAAACACATAGTGAATAGCCAAAGAGTACTAATCATGATTTAATTAATTCTAAGTGATGATCTTCGTATGTCATTGCAATCCCGCATGAGACAATCATTACAGTGACAAATAAATGATGTTCCACCTTAAAATCTATTCACATAAAATGAAGTAGCCTCAAACTTCATAGGGTCTCAAAAGTTTAAATTTATCCGTAGAGCCAATTGGATCCTTGGACACCTATACATGTATTTTCCATGATTAATGGATTGGCATGGTAAAAAAGCAGCAAATTTAGACGGCAGATCAAGGTCAATTGTTTGAAGGCCCAATCAAGAAGAGCTACACGTGGAAGTCAAAGCCTAAAACAATAATATCAGATGAAATAAGCCACAATCTTATATAATAGCTTTGGGGCCTGTTTGATACAATTAGCTATTAAAATATCTGGTAGCTATTTGAATAGTTGATAGCCGTTATAATTTAATTGCTTGTAGATAATTATTTAACTAAGTGAATAAATACAATATGGAAGGGAAAATGACTTCCACCACGTCAGTAAATACTGGTACTCTTTGCGAACTCCGAAGTGGGTGGGGTACTATCCATCCTTACGATGAGTGATCGCCCTGGCCTCCGAGGAGCTTGTGCTGTGCTATGACCTCCGAAAAGGGCTAATAACGCGTCGTCCTGTGAAGCGGGTACACGCTACTGTGTCCTGCAAAGAAAAAAGGCTGGGCTATCTCCCCGTTTCACCTCCGACACTCAAGTCAATTAATCTTCAAAATGGTTGCAAGAACAAGTAAATATATGGAGATAAAATGAGAAAAGAATAGAAAAAATTGGAGCCCCTTGTACACAGAGTAAGCGGTTATTTATAGTCTTTGGGGTCACTACTTACGAACTTTACCTCTTCCTTGTAACCTTAATTGCTATGATTTCTCCGCGTTAGATTTGTTCCCTCCATTTAGGGAAGTAATGATGCCACCATTGAGCTTTAGTTGGTGGTCGAAGCGCCCCCCTAGGCTTTGCCCTTCCCTCCCATGACCAAGTTGTGGGTTCGAAGCCTTGTCACAAAGCTTCGGTTATTACTGACACCATTTATGTCACAGGCCTCTACGTACTCTTCCTGCTTCCCCTAGGGAGGATTTAGCTGGTGGGCATGGCCGAAGCCTCCTACACATGTTGTGGCCATGCGAAAGTTGACTACCAGGTACTAGCCGAGGCATAACATTATTGGTTCAGCTATTGTCAAGAGTCATCTCTCTTACACGTGGCATTTATCGGTCGAGAGGAGTATTTTACCCATATCACTTACCCCTTGGACTTCATCATACACGTGTTGATGGGGTCCACTTAATTAATCTCTATTAGTTTTCTTTTTTATTTCTTTCCATCAGGTGTGACCGTAGTCATTAATCAGCACACTAGCCTTTAAAACTCTTTCCGTCTAAGTCGTCTTTCATAGCTACCAAGGTACATGGCGCCTCACAGGGCGCTTTTGAAGAGTCGCCTGCCTAGTTCAACTATGTTACTAAACCCGGGCTTCTCTTCCTCACAGGACCTTTAATTACAGTCGCTGCATCCTCTATCCATGGCTTTCTGCCTATTGGCTTGGTTTCCTCCCTACTTGGTGCCAACGCCTCCTCGGCCTTCTCAGGTAAGTATATTCAAGGCCTTAGCTCCTAACGTCTTCTATGATTTTTGCACTTTTCTTCTTCTTATTTCGTTCTCTTTTGGATTGAGTTGATAACTCAGGTAGTCTGGGTTAGGCTCTGTTCTTGCTAGGTAGTTGATCTATATGTCCTTTAGCTTGTTGACTTTAGGGACATTAACTACGAAGAGGTGTGCACACAAGTTGTTTGATAAAATGTCCCTATGGCCTCTTTAAGTTTTCTTTCCTTTTGCATCTTATCTTTTAGGCACAGCCTATCACACATTCTGGGTATGAAGCGCCTAATGAAGTACGCAGCACCTAAGGGGAACGCAACGCCTAGGCAAAGTGTGCAGCACCTCTTTCTCATGTTGTGCACCCTTCTTTAGACTTGTAGGTTTATGCATGTAGATAGGCTTGGAGTGCCCCTTAGGTACGCAACCCCTCTTAAGTATGCAGTTCTTGTTTGATACACAACGTCAACTAGGTATGCAATAGCTGTACTTTTGCTCTTTGTTAAGTTGTAGTGTGTGCATATTAAGTCTTAATCAAGGTGCACATGGTTTACTTTGTGTGGATTTTGACCAAGAGAGAGTTAGGTATGGCGCCAAGGGAAGGTACGCTACACCTAGAGGAGGTGAGGTATGCAACACCCTCGGCTACAGTCAACGTTCAGCCAGACTTGGAGTGTCCGTCTCGCTTACTTTTGTCACTTAAATTTTCAATTTTTAGTTGACAGTTTGCTCGATTTGTGCAGGTTAGTGCTTTTTCCCCCTTCACGCCAGCACTGCATTGTTCACCCTTCAACTATTAGGTGAGAGTGCCTACTTGGCTTTTCTTGTTTATACCTCTTTGTGCTCATACCATCTGCCAATCTCAAGACTAGGTTGGTGTCTATTTTCCAGGGTGAACCTTATCGCTAACCCAACTCTAACTCTTCGTAACTAATCTTCACTTCGCCATGGCCCAGGTAAACTATAAGACACCTCGCCGTAGAAAGCCTTTGATGATTAAGCCTCCGCTGGCATGGACTGCCCACAACATTAGGAGTAGGGCAAGGATGAGCAGATTCCGAAGATTCTTGGAGTACAGGCAATTTCCTGATCCCAAAGAACTAGCTTGCTATCCACCCCTAAGAGAGTACGCTTTTTGTGAGGTGATGTTGGAGATCGGTTTGGCTATTTCTTTCCCCAACGGGTTCTTTAACGAGTGGTTTTGTTTTTATAACATTTGCCCTACACAGCTCAACCCTAACAAATAAAAGGCATTGGTGGCCTTCGTGGCCGTCTTGAAGGATCACGCAGTCACTTCCACTATTGAGGCCTTTAGCGAATTCTTCACTGTCTGCAAGTCTCGTGGTCCACTCGGGTGGTATCACATCTCTACACCCAATTACACCATGTTTTCCAAGCCCAAAAAAGAGAAACCAAGGAAATCTTGGCGAAGCAAGTTTTATTTCATCAAAATAGATAGCTAGCAGTGGAAGGCTTCTATACACTAGGGAATTGCTCGTATGCATAAAGGGCCAAGCTTGAAGGCTCCCACGGTGAGGCCCATTTATTGTTTGATCCATGATAAGAAGGCTGCGATTGAGGGACCCTTTGACATCAAATTCTATCTCATTCTGGAAACACTCGCAGTACTTGGGCTATCCCCTAGGATTGCTCCCTTGCCCATCGCCTCAATTAGTTTAGAGGAGGTTGAGTCTATGGGCGAATCTGGGGATGAGGGCCTATCGACCCCCACGGTAGATGGTGGTAGTGAAGATCATTCGTCCATGCATAAGACTTGGGCTAGTGATGGCGATTTCATCTTTGGGGCAATTTCTTTTATTCCCAACGAAGCCATTACTCCGCCCCCAAGCGCCATCCCATAGAGGGTTTGTCTCCCTTTCCCTCTTTGTTATTTAAATTTCAGTCTAATCATTTCATGCTCCTTTTCTCAGGTGTGTATAGGATTTAGCTTAAGGACCTTTAATCTAGTGTGATTGACAAGGAGTGCAAGAGGCACAAGCCAATTTCTCAAGCTCTGGAGACTCGTTGACCTTCTTCTAGACCTTTCAAGTGCTAGAGTAGTGGAAGTTCCCTTGGGGCACCCAAGGCAGCGAGCGCTGCTAATTCCTCTTAAGCCCCTCCCCAAGCTACTCAAGAGAAGAGAAAAAATTCCCAACTCTGAACCTAATTCCCTCTTCTCTGAGTACTATCCCCCGGGCACGATAAGGAGTCCTTCGAGGGATAAAGTTTAGGGTGATACTTCACAAAAGGGCTGGAGCTTTACCTTTGACATCAAATACATGTCCACTGCCGCAATTGCTCAGAAACTCAGGGAGGTACATTCTAGACCTCTTCGTCTTCTTTTTTTCTCTTTTTTTTATCTATCTCCTTTTGCTAACACTTTACTTCAGGATCGTAGGTGCCAGAGACTCATGTCCGAGATAGAGGAACGTGCATCGAGTGAGGCTCGTAAGCGGCAAGTGGTTGAGAATGAGCTTACAAAGTCAGGGAAAGAGGTCAAAGCTTTGAAAGCCAAAATCGGGAAGTTAAAAGACCAAGTAAATATAGCTTTTGGAGCACGGGATTCTGCCCTTGCCAGTCAGGATGACCTGCAGAAGGAATTGTCCAATGAGAAGAAGAAGTATGATGGCCATCTTAAGACACCCAGCGAGGAGAAGAAGAAAGCTGCACGACAAGTTGTGGAAGACTTCAAGAAGCACGAGCTAAAAGGGATCCTCATCAGAGAATTCACTAGGATAGTTAGTGATACCAAGTGGCACTGCTAGAGACCATTGTTGACACCGTTCTAGGCTTTGACCCGGCTCTTTTTATGCATGAGCCTGTATATGTCTCTCCAACTCCTCTTCATGATGGCCCCCCCCCGCTACTAGCGAGGTGTTGCCCACCGCAATCTACAATGAAGTCACCGCCCTCACCACTGATGATGAAGCCATGAGTCCTACTCTAATCATCGGGATCCCTACTTTAGACACTGCCTGACTTAGCTTACTAGGATGTAATTTTCTAGGAGGTTTCTTCTCGTAGTATCTTTGATTTCAATTGATATGGCTCTAGATGCCTTAAGACTTTTGTATGCTTTCCTTATAACTCTTATCGTTAGTATGGGCTCAGTCCTCCTTTCTATTTTGATTATGATCGTGCTAGTTTGAATTTGAATGAATGTTTGCCTAACTATCATTGCTGCATATTTTTCCCTTCTCATTGCGAGTGATCTCATCTTTTTGGGCTTATCTTTCATTATTTGGCGCTTTTGAGCATTCCCCATGCACCCTACGCTTGAGTCTAGTTCGCTGCAGATTTGTATTCAAATCCAAGATGGACACGGTGAGTTCTTTTTTAACCAGTTCCTTTTTAAGGCTAGTTTGCTGCTTACTCCTTTAATGAGGTTTGAGTTCCCTCAGCGTTGTGGCCTTATTTTGCACTGCTCAATTGCTTTCACCATGCCTTGGCATCCTGCGCCAAAGACAGGTACTCAATGGACTTGTTTTGAAGTCCAAGAGGGTAAGGTCAAATGTGTTCTTGCCACTTCCTTTTTAAGGCTGGCTTACACCTTTATACCATTAGCAAGATTTGAGCCCCCTAATAGTTAAGTTGGGTGGAAAGTAGCCAAGGTGCACACTTGTGCTGTTCCTCTTTAGGCCTTTGTGCGAGAGTCTTTCCTTAAGGAATCTCCATCTTGTTTGCTAGAGCGAAAGTAATATAAGCGAATTGGAATCAAAACTGTGGCAAAGTGCCTTTCATTGAAATTTAAATGAAACTATAAATGGCTACTATCCCTTGATTGAATGCAACATACTTCTAAAAAAACTACGCATAGTACAGGTGTAGGTGCTCCGCGTTCCATGCATTCTTGAGCTCTTTTCTGTCCACTTTGGCCACCTTGTAAGTTCTTAGGCAGATTTCTACTGTGACTAGGTACGGACCCTCCTAATTGGGTCCTAAATTTAGCTCTCCTTTGTCTCCCTTAAATATGGCCTCCCTTGGGACCAAGCTTCTTTTACAGATCAGCTTGGGCCTTATACTTTTAGCAAAACTCCGAACCATCATTTCTTTATGCACTAGGGCCCAAAGGTAAGCAATTTCTTTGACTTCATCCAACAAATCCCAATGCCCCCTCATGCTTTAATCATTAAGCCTTGGTTCATAGTTTGTAACCCCCTAGGTTTGGGACCCTACTTCACAGGTGTCACTGCCTCCACTCGAAATGCTAGTCTGAAAGGAGTTTTCTTAGTGACAGTACTTGGGGTAATCCTCATGCACCATAAAACTTCAAGTAGGAATCAACCCATAACCCCTTAGCATTCCTTAACTTAGCTTTTCCTTGTAGCAAGGTTCAGTTCGTTACCTCCACTTGCCTATTACACTGAGAGTGCACTGCTGATGCAAACTTTAACTTGATCCCCAACTCTTCACACTTCCCACAAAGAATGCACAATCAAATTGCTGACCATGATCTATTGTGGTAGTGTTAGGGTGAAACTCCAAGCGGCCTTCTCAATGATTTTAGGGACCACTTCGGCCTCTACCCAGTGGATAAAATAATCCACAGCTACAAAGGAAAACTTTCTCCACCTAATCTCGATAGGCAGAGGACCAATGATATCTAACCCCTATTATGCGACTGGCCACATACTTATGATGGGAACTATCTTGGATGAGGACATATGTTGGATGTTAGAAAAGCATTGGCATGTATCACACCTCTGTACCAATACCTAGGCATCTCTCTGTATAATTGGCTAATAGTATCCAAGCGGAGAACATTCTGAGCTAGTGCTCTGGCACCAAATGATTGTTGCATATCCCTTCATAGATCTCCCTTAGCACATGATTCACTTTATGCTCCCCTATACAGTTTGATAACGGTCTGGCGTAAGAACAACTATAAAGCCGCCCTTCATTCAACAAATAGGGCTAAGCACGCCTCTCTACGATCTTGGCCTCTCTCCTATCTTTAGATAAGGTGCCATTCTCCAGGTAATTCCTAATTTCACTCATGCAGTCTGGCTATCGGTCAATGCAATTGACCTCTTCTTTAGGCCTTTGTCTGATGCTTGGCTCATCCAATGTTTCTACCCGGACCTCTATCTCTTCGACCTATCAAGTGACCAACTTTGATAGAGGATCAGCCTCTCAATCTCTTCCCTAGGGACTTACTACACCACAACTCTTACAAAATCTGAGACCACTTCCTTGACTTGTTTTAGATAAGCTATCATTGTTGGATGGTTGGCTTCGTACTCTCTTGACTCCTGGTTGGCCACTAGCTTGGAATCAGTTAACATTGTCACAACCTTTGCCTTAACCCCTAATACAGCTTTTTGGCCCCGTTAATAGCGCTTCGTACTTAGCCTCATTGTTGGAAGTTTGAAAATCAAATCTGAAGGCATATTGAAACTCCTCTCCTACTGGGCTAGTCAAGATTATACCTTCTCCAAATCCCTGCTTCCCCAAGGCCTCGTCAATTTGCAGAATCCATGCGGGCTTTGAAGGTTCTAACCCTTCGCCTGTACACTCTACGACAAAGTCTGCCAAGGCTTGAGCTTTGATTGTCGTCCTCGGCTGATAGCTGATATCATATTATGTGAGTTCAATTGCTTGCTTTTGCAATCGACCAGAGACTTCCGGCTTTTGGAGCACTTGCCTAAGCTGAGTATCTATTAGGACCTTGAGCAGGTACACCTCGAAGTATGGCCTTAACTTCCTGGTAGCTACGATTAAGGCTAAAGCCACCTTCTAAATGGGCAGGTACTTTAGCTCTGCTCCGTGGAGTACTTTGCTCATATAGTATATACGCTTTTATACTCTCCCTTCTTCTTTGATCAACACTACTGCCACTACAACTCAGGATATGGCTAAGTGTAACAGCAATCCTTCTCTTTCCTTTAGGCTGAACAGTAGTGTAGGAGAAGATAAGTACACCTTAAGCTAGTCAAATACGTCTTGGCACTCGTTACTACACTCAAAGTGCTTAAGATTGCGAAGAATCCTAAAAAAGGGAAAACACTTATTAGTAGAACATGACATGAACCTATTGAGAGCTGTCACCTTTCCAGCCAAGGATTGGTCTTCAGTGGTGCTCTTAGGTTGTTCCATCTCTAGTATCGACCATATCTTCTCGAGATTGGTTTCTATCCCACGGTGTGTCACCATAAAACCCAAAAACCTCCTAAGCTTTGCACCAAAAGCACATTTTTCTAGGTTAATATTCATGTTACACCTCCTCAGGGCATTGAAGGCCTCTTAGAGGTTTGCCAAGTGATCCTTAGCCTTGGCACTCTTCACAAACATATCATACACATAGACATCCATATTCCTGCCTATTTGGTGCTTGAACACCTTGTTAACCATGCTCTGGTAAGTTGCTCCGGCATTTTTCAACCCAAATGTCATCACCCTATAGCAACATAGACCCTACTCAATTATGACTGTGATCTTTTCCTCATCTTTGGGAGCCATCGTGATCTGGTTGTACCTTTTGAAGCTATCTATAAAAGTTAGTAATTCAAACCCAACCACAGCATCAATTAACTTGTCTATCCTTGGTAATGGAAAGCAATCCTTTGGCCAAGCTTTGTTCAAGTTTGTAGAGTCTATGCACATTTTCCAACTCCATTTGACTTCTTCACTAGCATTAAATTGGCGACCCATCTTGGATAGTCCATTTTCCTTATGTGTTGGGTGACTAAGAGCTTCTTTGTTTCTTCCAATGCTACCTAATTTTTCTCCGTAAAGTAAGACCTTTTCTTTTGTTACACAAGCTGTACACTGGGATCGACATTTAGTTTGTGGACCGATACCCTAGGGTCAATGCCCATCATATCTAATACCGACCAGGCAAATACATCTTTCTTCTCTGCCAAGAAACTAATCAGACATTCCTTGTTTTTAATGATTTAGGTAAACTTTGGGTTAAGATCGAGATTGGACGTTGATAGGTGATGAAGATGGGAGATGCGGTCAAAGAAAGAAGACCGAAGGCCAAAAAGACAAAGAATGGAAGAAGAAAGTCAGCCAGACGACCTAGAAAAAGGAGCCAGTCAACCGGCCACTCCAGAGATATGCCCAAAATAGCCGGACAACTACCCCTCCAGAGCCGGTCGATCGGATAGGTCGACCGGTCGGTCCAAAGAGCATCGCCAAAAAGCTGGTCGAGTTAAGAGGAGAAGCCGGTTGACCGGCAGAGCGTAAATGCTGATATAAAAACCCAATTTTAAGAGACCCAACATACACCCATCACACACACACAAAAAACCTTAGTCTCACCACCTCTCACACACACACAATCACACATTTTATCACCTAGAAGTAGGTGGATTTAGAGGGTTTTAGACATTTGGATTTAAGTTTGCTCAAGATGTTTGTACAAGATTAGCTAGGATGAAAGGGGAGCTTCATAATCTCTCTTTCATTCTATCTCTTATTATGATTGAGTAGACTTGTGTAGGGTGATTTAACTTATGTAATGGGTTAACTATATACTCTTATGATATGGGATTTGATGGCTAAATATATACATGTTTTGATTTTCTTGTTCAAATGGTTATTTTCTCATTTATGTCTAGTGTTTGATAAAATTCCTAGATGAGTAGCATGTGTATAAATTGAAGTCTCTTTGTTACTAAACTCGTCCAATCTATGCTATAATCATGTCTATGTGTTTATATGTGGATGCTATAAAGTAGGTAATGCTTATATTCATGTCTATATGTATATATGCGTGCCTAGTAGTGAATATGACTTCTATAACGCATACATGTTGGTTGTTAATCACTTATAATGGTATAATCCAAGTATGACTATGTTTGGTAGTTGAATAGATCCTATTATTCACGAACACATTGGCCTAGAACATGTATGAATGTGCTAGCAAGTCAAATCCTACTGTAATGACCTCAGAATGACGGCAAGTAATTTAAGGCTAGCCTAGGTCGAGTCTCCTTTAGCTTTAAATCCAGCCAATAGGTTTTAGGATAGGTTTAATCGACCTTAGCGACACTAGGTCTTGGCTTTAAATCCAGCCAATGGTTTAAGTACTGGGGTAGGTTCATTCTAAGTCACCTAGGAAGTTAATTAGTCACTCTTCAGGCCCTAGGTCATAAGGACCACGCCGTAGCTCTAGGAGGCGCGGCCTAGGGACAGACCTGCGTCGAGTCCTGGGGGAAATTAAGACATTAATTCAGCAACCTAGTTAAGAGCAATTACTAAAGTAAGCCATCGTCCTTTAATCCCATAGCATCTAAGTATAGAATCACCCATTCATAAGTTGAAGTCACCCTAACACCTTTGCATTTGTTAGTTCCCTTTAGATTAGCTTGTTTTCCACTTTCCACTTCCCTTAGTGTAGTTTAATTTGCTTTAGCAAGAGCTTCCGACCATCCAAAATCCCAAAAATAGATAGTTTAGGTTCTTTTTAGGTACACTCTAGGGCACACACATAGAATCCATCCCACAACATACCCTCCTTATGGTTCGCACCCATTCTTGCACACACTTCACTGCATCGATCCGTGCACTTGCGGGTCTTTAGTGCTTGCACTCAAAAAACACATCAATGAAGACTGCATCTCGTGCTCTCGCGAAATACCCTGATATGGATACATAGTGGGCACAGGATATTGGCCGTACTACATGAACGAGTGATGTTGTGGCAGATATGGATAGTTTGTAGGAGCCGGGACTTAGGCCTGTGTCCTCACAAGCAGGATTGGTAACATGGGCATGGCAGGTAATGCCATGAGGTGCCTCTATCCTCTGGTACTTTGCCATCAATCCTTGCATTTGGGCATAGAGTTTGCTCATCACCTCCTTTGTAACTCCACATCTTGTTCAGGGGCACGAGTGTGCATCTCCTGGGTACCTTAGTGTCCCAGATGCTAGTTTGCCCCTTATTCTCATCAAGGTGTTCGCTAGGTTCTCCTTGATACTCAAACTCTTCAACATGCTTCATTTGCTCAGGCAATGCTTGTTGATGTTTCCTCAACTTTCCCATGGCTTTTCAGCACTTGCTTCTCAATGGGAATTGTCTTCTCTTCATTCCCGTAGATGGCCCCAAATGATGTGGTAAGGAAAATGACTTTCACCGCTTTAATAAATACTTGTACTCCTTACGAACTCCAAAGTAGGTGGGGTGCTCTCCGTTCTCAGGATAGGTGGTCGTCTTAGCCTTTAAAGAGCTTGTGCTGTGCTATGACCTCTGCAGAGTGCTAACGATGCTTTGCCCTTCGAAGTGAGTACACGCCTCTGTGTCTTACAAAGAAAAAAGGTGGGGCTATCCCCCCGTTTCATCTCCGACGCTCAAGTCATTTAATCTTTAAAATGATTACAAGAACAAGTAAATATACGAGATGAAATAAGAGAAGAACAGAAAAAATTGAGGTCCCTTGTTCATAGATTGAAGGGATATTTATAGGCGTTAGGGGCCCTACTAACATACTTTGCCTCTTCCTTGTAACCTTAATTGCTCTTGATTTCTCTGTGTCAGATTTGTCCCCCCCCCCAATTGAGGGAAGTAATGATGTCACCCTTGAGCTTTGGTCGGTGGTCGAAGCGTCCCCCGGGCTTCGGCTTTCCCTCCCACAACCAAGTCATAGGTCCAAAGTTTTGTCACAGGGCTTCGGTCGTTATTGACACCATTTATGTCACAGGCCTCTGCGTACTCTCCCTGCTTTTCCTAGGTAGGATTTAGCTGATGGGCATGGTCGAAGCCTCCTGTACTTGTTGCCACCATGAGGAACTTGACTACCAAGTACTGGCTCACGCATCACATCGTTGGCTTAGCTATTGTCCTGAGTCATCTCTCTTACATGTGGCATTTATCAACTGGGCGGAGTATTTTACCCATATTATATTCTATAAAATTAGTTATTAGATTAGCTAATTAAAGCATAATGACGAAAAGAACAAGCATATCATATTATTATTATAACTATTATTACTATAATTAGATAAAATATTTTATTTTATAATGAAATATATATTTCTTATAATAATAGTTTATTATTAAAACATAATAAAACTAATTTTTTTTGTATCAATATTATTAAACAGTATTTTTAATGGATTTAAAATTTATTTTGTCAAAATAAAATAAAAGATGAACTAATAAAAGTTATATTTTTTAAATACAATATGATATTTATTATTTATTATTTATATTTATGAAAGAAAAAGTAAAAATGTAGAGAGAGATTTAGGAAATATTAGGATCTTCAAAAGAAATAGAGAAAGGATAGAATTACCAAAAAATATATATATGAAACACTCCAAGGTTTTACGGAACATTTTAACGTCTGAAAAAAGTTGGTTGAAAAATTACTTGAAAAAGTTATTTGAAACACTATTTCATCAAACAACAATAACTTAGAGACATAGTGTTTTAGCTCCGTCAAAACTCTAAAAGTTGCCTGAAAAGTTGTTTTCAGTATTGCTAAACAAGGTTCTAAAAGCATTAATTAATTCATGATGAAAAATTGGATAATCCACGATATAACACAGCGGTATCCAAGTGCGAGCTGGGTCAATCTAACTTGCAGAATCAGTAAGTGTACGGGCGGCGCTAAGGAACAGGGAAGCGTAAGTTTATACACACACACATATGTGTGTGTGTATATAAAATTTTTTAAAATTCTTCTTATGACGCCCTTAATTCTCTCTTTCCTTTATTTTTGTATAAAATTATCTTTAATAATTTTTTAATATATATTTTTCTATGTAGATGATATTTCAATAACTAAATTTTTGTAATGAGTAAGTAATTTTAATGAATAAATTTTGATAATCCTTAATTTATTTATTTGCTACTCAGCTACTTAATTAGAGTTTTTTCTTGCAAGATAAATGTAAAAAGTTTATGAATTCTAAATAGCATATTCGTAGAGAATTTATTTATTTAGGAAGTTTCTTCATATATTGTTTATGTACTTATTTGACTAAATAATTTCATAATGGAGAAAAAAACTTATTTTTATCCACTGGATCAGTAAATTTTTCTTCACATAATTTTATATTATTTTGTTAAATTATATGTTTTGCTCTTGTTTATGTTCAAAATATCTAATATAACCTGCCATTATTGTTATAATTATTTTTATACACAATATATTTTCTTCATATTAGAAGAAAAGAAGACTTGTCATTTTACTTCACGTAATCTCGACAACAATTTTCTTGCCAAACTTATCTAAGATTGCCCTTTCACCTGGCTCATAAAGATTAGAAACCCGTTAGACCTTCAGTCTAATTATGAAGCATCCTGAAATAATGACGTAAGTAGGACAGCAAAATGTTCCTAATAATAGTTGAAAGATACCAGAAACACCGAACCCGGTACACGAGATATGAGGTTCATCTATCCATTTCATCATCTAAACATTCTATTGGATTTTGCTAAGTGCTAATTTGAATACTGTTCTCTCTTTTTTTTTTTCCTAGCGGGCGTAATGTTGCACTCATTAATATTCAACAAATGATTCGATTAATATGAGATTTAGGAATTCTAACATTAAAGACAACTCAATTCTTAAACTATGAGTTAACTTAATATGTAAACATTTTTTTCCTTTTCAAAACAAATAATATTGCTAACAAAAGCTATTGTGTAACCAATAATTTTAAGGATTTTTTTCACAATGTGATGAGTTACTTGTGCACAAGCTTATTTTTTTAAATTTCCATACATACAAACTTATCAAAAAGAAAGCTATATTGTGTTATTAACAATTTTCGAGTAACGTAAATTAATTAGTCTAAGATATAATAAATACAAGTACATTCAAATTTAAAATTAGCACTTGAGGTAGTCTTTTGGTAATGAAAAAAAAAATATTTCGATTAAACCATCGTTGAAAAAAATTAATCAAAATGGAAGTGTAGGTGGAAATCTCAACTTAACAAATTGAAGTGGAGGAGCATGAACAAGCATTGTCGAGGAAAGACTTGATGGCGTTGCTCAAATGGGCTTACGACGAGAAGATGATGATCATGATATGATGAGTAATTGATTTTCAATTATCATACTGTGGTATATAAAAAAATAAAATGAAAATCCCAGTTGAGAACTGCAACCAAAGAACGTGTTATGGCTTTAATTTCTTCTTGATAAGTTTGGATATTTGGCATTTAAGAAAATGGCCTTATACAGGAGAAATTTATCGGGTTGAACAAAAAAGGCTTAAAAATGTTATATGTTGTAGCTTTTATTGGCATTAGTATTATTTAATTTGAAAAGAAAAAGGTTTACATATTGAGTGAACTCATGATTTTGGAGTCAGGTTATTTTTAATATTAGATATTTAAAAATGGTAAAAATTCCCATATTAGAGAAATTATTTAATGAATCTTAATTGCACCAGTTAAAAAAAAATTGAATAAATATCGGGATAAGCCAGTTGAACCATTAGTTCTTTCCTCTATTACATAAGGCATTTGTTTCGTGGAAATTAACTTGTTTTGAAAATTTTTTTTTAATAGAAAATTTTTTCCTACAAAATGTTTTCTTGGGAAAATTTTTTTTGTCATTTGGTTGTCAAATAAAAATTAGTTCGAAAATATTTTTAATGACACAACAAAATATATTTATATGCGCTGGTAGAGACAAGTCCCTGGGCCCCAGTGCTTGGGGGAGCAGAGGGAGCATTAGGACACGAGAACAGGAGGTTGAGGCAGAGTCTTGGCAGGTCTCGAGGACCATGGGCCGAGGGGCCGGCCGCCGAGTCTTGGCGGGTCCTAGGGACTAGGGGTCGAGGGGCCAAGGCGCCTAGGTCTTGGGGACCAGGGGCTAGGCCTGCAGCGCCAGCCCCCTGGGGCGAGAGGCTAGGGCGAGTGTGGTGATGGGGTTAGGTACTGGGCCAGGGGTAGGGTTAGGGGTTAGGGGCTAGGGTAAGGAGATTGATAATTCTATGGAAAATGTTTTCCTGTTTTTAGAAAAGGAAAATATTTTTCAAGAAAATCATCTTATTTTCCATTGAATAAGAAAATGTTTTGCGTTAATTTTTTCTTTTTTAATAACCAAACATGTGAAAATACGAGACCACGAAACAAACGGAGCCTAAGTAAACAAACGATTTTTGGATAAATAGGTACTACACGAGATCATAAAATATGTTCATGAATTAAGATGAGTCCAATTTACTATGCTACAAGAAGGGTTTATAAAAGTCATTCTTGCCAGTATTATTTTAGATATGGTCTAACGAGAGTGTTTTTATGCAATGGTTAATGACACTGAAGCTAAGACTAGGGGAAAGTTGTAGCTCTTAGTTTCAAATAACTAGGGTATAGCCCATGCAATGCATAAGAGAAATATATATATTTTTAATATATTTTGTTTTGTATTGATGGCTAAATTTTACGTCTTATGTGAGAATGAAATATGAATATATCTTTTAGAGTTTAACTCTTAATAAGTTTCAACATTAATCATGTTTTTCTGAGAAATTTTCAGTAATCGAATAAAACATTTAAATTATGTAGGAGAGACCTTCGATACTTGAATAATATATTTAAATTGAAAAAGTAAAATAAAAAAAGGCCTCATTAAGGAAAAAGAAAGTAATAAATGATTTTTGAATGTAAATTTTAGATAGAAAATAGTATTACCGGTTGGTAATTAAATAAATTTAAATTATAAAATAACTGTGTATATGTAGAACGATAAAATAAATGTTTAGAGCTAGTTTGGTTTTCCGCTTTAGAGAGTCAAACTGACTTTTGCAGTCTAAAAGTTCGTTTTAGAAAAAAAATGATGTTTGGTCTTCTATCTTGAAACTCAGTTTTGGATTGAACTCAATAGAGTTTTGATGTTAAATGGAGAAGTTAAAATTTATTACTCCTTCCTTTGTAGTTTGCACGAAGGAGTTTTAAAAGATTCTTTAGAGAAAATATGCTCTTTATTTTTATTATGAATTTTTTAAATTACAATTATAATTAAAAATAAAAAATAAACACATAATTTTAAATTTAAGAAAATTAAAGTAAAAATTAATAAAATATTAGAAAATAATTGAATTAATTTTATAATAATCATTTAGTTGTCCTCTTGTGTTATTTATATAATAGATTTTAATTGTTAAGAAGTTACAATTATGATTTCTTTAGAAATAGTTCAAGAAAGTCAAATTATCATTAAAATAAAAAATTATATCATGTAAAGCAAATAATAGTTTATCACTATAAAATTCAAAGGACCTTTTAGTAATTTTGACAGTCAACCGTTGTTTTTATATGTAAAACCAAACTGCATCTCATTTAACTGTTTCATATAAAAATAACTAAACGTATTTTCATTTTCACCAAAAGTTCTTTTAACTACAAACCCAATTTTTAACACCTTTCTAGAAAAAAGTATTTTCAAATTAAAAGCCAAACTAACCTCTATTAGATTAAAAGATTGCTCGCAATAATGACACATGTCATGTTCTAGTGACATATATATTCTCTTATACAATATATATAGATAGTTTGCTACAATTTTAATACTTAAGGTTATTAAATTGTCATAGTGATGAATATCAATCAACTAACCTAAAAGAATAGCTATTCACTTCCAAAAGGAAAATCAATCAAATTTACAGCTAGGGAAAGACTTGAGAGTTTCTGTCTCTAAACTCTAAATGCTCTCACCACTTTCTATGTTGACCACCACCTACCACAATTGACCACCATAGCTACCACTATTAACCACCATCCTTTTCATCTTTCATGGGCAAAAAGTAGAGGTCTAGTGCCTCTAAAACAAGAAAAAGTGCTAGATTAACTTCCAAATATGATCAAGGCAACAATAAGGAAGAAGAAGAATACACCATGGACTCTTTCATGGAACTTGATATGGGCACGACACTTGGGCCAATAAAATGATGACACGTGACCCGCAGGATGAGGTGGCGTAACCGGCGAATACTCGGTGCACGGGTCGACCCCTTTGGTCTATTCCAGGTGTGCACTCGGCGGACCCTTAGGCTATAGGTTTTCCACCCCTCTAAACTCCTAGCTTACCTCATGCGATGGGTAAGTCCCTTTGTATGTTCAAGATAGCATGCATGAATATGAATGGAAAGAGATCTTGAGGTCACGCATAAGCCAGGAGGTGTTGGGAAGGCATACCTTCACCCTTCGGGCACGCCTAGGCCAAACTCAAGGATGGGCATGTGTTCTTTTCCTTAAGTAACAATGTATGCAACGTCAACTAGCAAGGCAAGTCCAATCAGCACCCTACTTGAGGTAAACTTCAACTGTTGGGCCACCATATCTATAAATACCAAGCCATAACTCAAGCAAAGCAGGTAAGTAAGGACTAAAATTCTCTCCATTTTTCTTGTGTATATTCATAACACATTCAAACATGTATTCATACATCTATGACTCTAACTTGATCATCGGGGGTACGATGAGGGGAAAGCCCTGCTTCATCCTTGCTTTGTAAGGAAAGGCTTATGTGTCAACCGAGCGAGCGTAAAAGGCTTACTCTTACTCCAACCGGGAAGGCTTACCCTCACTCTAACCAGGAAGGCTTACTCTCACACCAACCTGGAAGGCTTACCCTTACATCAACCTGGAGAAAGGAGCTTATGTGTCCAACACGTGGGCAAAGGTTGACCCTCAGCCCACGCGTCCATCTTTGTTGCATCCAGCGTACTCGTCCAAGTTTCTACTAATGTGGGAAGGACATCTTTTACCCACATCAGTTGGCGTCGTCTGTGGGAATTCCTTCCGAAGATAATTCCCATTGAGAAACACATGATAAAAAGCCATGGCCAGATCAAAGAGGCCGCACATGTAGCTTGACCCTATTCAGTAAGGGGAAATGTCTGAACACTGGGTTGAACCCAGAGAGCCGCATGAAGAGAATGGAGGGCATGTTAGCCTGCCTGGTCACTAAGAGCCGCAAGAAGGAGGGAACATGCACAACTCGACACACACAAGAGCAAATTCCCAACGAGAAGCTATGAATAGATTTTATGTGCAAATGCAAAGCTTGATGGCAGAATACCAAAGGATTGGGGGACATCCCAGGACAATTCCCTTTTCCAGTAGGTTACCTGTGAATGTCACCATATCCCCCGCAGTATTGCCCATATCCGGTACCACCGATGTACCAGTCTTACCCGGCTTCCGGGGATCAAGAGACATAGTCTTTTACGATCCATCGCACCAACTCATCAAAGGGTGAAAGAAGAAGAGGCGGCTATTTGGGGATAAGCCATAACAGTCACAAGTCAAGTAGTAGCCGGAGGACCGATAGTAGTTCTGACCGCACATTTACGTCAAGAAAAGTGGCACGGCCCTTTGTGCTGGAGATATAGTCGGAGAAGCTTCCACTCGATGTTATCCTCCCACGCTTCCCTCTCTATGATGGAACTACTGACCCTGAGAACCACATTAGTATATTCCAGAGTACCTTGATGATACATGGCCTAACAGATGCCTTAAAGTGCCAAGCCCTTCCAGCTACTTTAGTAGACGCCGCGTATGATTGGTATAAACGCTTGCCTGATCAGTTAATATCTAGTTTCGACCAGTTGGCTCAATCATTGATTGACAGCTTCGCTAACAGTCGGGTCATTCCAAAGATGTCGGCTACCCTATTTTCATATCAACAAAGGCCCAATGAGACCTTGCGAGAATATACTAAGATGTTTAACAATGCTTCCTTGATTGGTGGCTGACTTGAACGAGGGTGCCGCTATTATAGCCTGATATCGCTATTTGAGTAGCACAAGCCTAAATAGCCCGCAAGTACACGGGTCGTGTGTAGTACAGTGTGTGCGAGTACGGGGGTCGAATCCACGGGGAGGCCTAACATGTATGGTGTCCTAAGCTAAGTGCGTCCTAAAAGCTACTTGCTGAGGTCCTAACTAAAATGTTTTTTGGGGTTTTTGGTTTGAGAGGAGCTCGAGAAAGATAAATCTAAGCTACAGGCAAGAAAATAATAAATAAAAAAGAAAGTGGTATGTGTGTGATGGGGAAATCAAGTAATCTAAGGGGATTCAAACGTTGGAAATGGGAGACTAAGGTGATTACATCTTGTTTATGGTGATTACTACGTCTGTCTAGGGTTACTTGATGGATTATACTAAGTGTTGTAGTCTAGACCTATAATTAGCCTCCTAATTAGTACCCTAAGCCTCAGTGCGGGTCCGTCCCTAGGTGGCGATGCCTAGTAGTACGGCGTGGTCTTTATGACTTAAGAATTAGGGCTAGCCAATAAAATTCTAGGTGAGTGTAGATCGATCTAACCCTAGCACTTAGTCCTCTAATTAGTTCCCCAATCTGGCCCTAGGACTCGGTGCTAGTCCGTCCCTAAGCTTCGCCCCACTCAGAGTTACGGCGTGGTCCTTATGAACCTAGGGTGTTAGGGTGGACTAACTAACCTTCCTAAGTGAACAAAGGTCAACTAAACCTATCTGGACTCCTATTGGCTGGATTTAAAGCCAAAGGGACTCGACCTAGGCTAATTACAAGTTTTGCACCATCGATCGCATCACAATAGCGGATATTAACGTTTAAGGGCAAAGCAAACACATCTAGGGCATGGCATTTGAGAATACTCCGGAATATTCTACTACACATAGACATGCTTAGATTACACCAATTTAAGCTATGGCACCCGACATGTACGCAATAGAAGCTATTTATGCTATTAAGTATGCTAACACCATGTACGCAATAGAAGCTATTTATGCTATTAAGTATGCTAGCACACACATAGACATGTATATGTAGGATTGATATTATTAAGTGTGGTGTATCCTAGTCCATATTTTCTAAATTATAACTAAGAAAACAAGCTAGGAAAATAAAATAACCACATTACACACACAAGAACATGGTCAAGAACATATAGAATATAACTAGTACTTGCAAAAATATATAAAGCTAACCTCTTGAAGCGTGGAGCCTTTGATGAAGCTAAAACTGGTTACAAGCTTTGTTCCCGTTCACGATCAAGGCCACCAAAAATTTACTACAAGGGTGTCGCAATAAGCAACTCCCCAGTCTTCTTCCCTATCATTAAAGAGACTTATCTTGAGAGAATAGCCTCTTGTGTTGGAAGAAGCAAAGTAATATGCTCTTGAAAAACTACAGCAAAAATCACACAACAAGTGTGTACTATGTGTTGTAGTATTTTCTTGACAAAAAGGAAGAAATCAACTACAAAGTGGAATACATAAAAGGTGTAGGGTCTTGTCTATTTATAGAGAGAACCTTGGCACCCAAAGTTGCTAAACTTTCAATGTGGGAGAAAATTTCCATGTAGTATTTCCTTTATGTAACTTGTCAATCTTGTCTTGGAAGACTTGTGCAAGTTGTCCACTTGTCTTGGAAGACTTAGGCCAAGCCCATTATCCAAGTCCAACACATAGTCCATAATCCATGTGGAGGCCCAAGCCCAATAAGAAACCATCCTAGCCTAATTAGGTTATCTTGGACTTTAAAGAAAGCCCAAACCCAATTTCAAGCTTTGGCCCAATAAGTCTATTACCACAATATGGAATTTGCTCTTTCAAGATTACTCTCTCAAAATCATTTCAACTAGGGAAGGGACCAAGAAGACACAATTATCATTGGCTTCCAAAAGTAATTAAAAATATCCTTGCCCGATCTAGGCGACATAATAATTATTTTTAACTCCGATCTATTCCACCATAAGATCAAAGTTGCACTCCAAGAATAATTGTCATTAATCAAAAGCTTATCACAAAAGAATGTGAACTTTGTCTTTGAACTACTAAATAACCGACCATAATGCCCCTCTATGTATACCCACAGTTAAGATCGGTCCTTTGGCCTGTGTACTATCACCTCCTTAGCTGTATCTTTTTCCGTTGGGTTTCTTGTCCAATTGCCAACCATCCTTGGTCATGGAATCTCTTGATCTCGGGAACGACCATCGAGCCATATGACAGACACACCTATAAAGGTAGTATCACTAGATCTAGATTCGGATGATAAATTTGGACAATCCCAAAGGGGGCACATAGATTCCATTTTGCATATGCATGTTCTAATTAATTAGAACTTAGCACTCAATGCACAAGGCTGTTGATCCTAATAAAATAAGATCTCACCTCTGATGAATCAAAGTACTAAACCCTAACTTCATTAGTTCATCCACATATACTCAAGATTAAGAGCAATGATCATTTAGTAGCAGTAAGTGTTTTGTTTTCTTTCTTTGATAGTACGTCTCTAGAAAACATACTCACAATGGTCCTATCTAATACTTGACACACATACTATTGAGACAAATCCAGAAAGTCCTCCAATGACCGAGGTAGATCACCCTCAAAGAGGAGACTTGCTCAATATAACCTTATCCCAGTAGAGTGCCCAACACTACTATTTGGTTATGGATTCAATTTATGACATGACTAAATCTAGACTCGGACCTACTGTGCGTCCAGCCTCACTGCGCACCCAAGTTATCAGTGCAAGTCAAAGGACCTTCATACATGCATCGATAAAACATAACAGAGATTATATGTAAGAAACTCATAATGCCATTTAACAAAAATATGATTATACATTGTTTCATATCCAAAATGTCATGTACAAATGAGTTTTAGGGCATACTAATCCTAACAATCTCCCACTTGCACTAAAGATTACTTCTGCAAAGCCTAATACCCAAAGACTCTAAATGTGTGGCAAACACTTTCTTTGAAAGAGTCTTAGTAAATGGGTCTGCCAGGTTTTCTGCTGAAGCTATCTTGTCAACTACTACATCTCCTCTTTGGATAAACTCATGAATCAAATGATATTTTCGTTCAATGTGTTTACCCTTTTTATGATTCCTGGGCTCTTTGCACTGTGAAACAGCACCGTTGTTGTCGCAATACAACGTTATTGGTCTGTGAGTTGCCGACACAACCTCTAGGTCTAACAGGAACTTTCTTAGCCATACTGCCTCTTTCGCAGCCTCAGACGCTGCTACATACTCGGCCTCCATGTTAGAGTCAGCAATACAATTTTGCTTCACACTTCTCCATGAAATAGCTCCTCCTAACAGAGTGAAAACATATCCAGAAGTAGACTTCCTAGAATCTCTGTCGGACTGGAAATCCGAGTCTGTATAGGCTAATGGTGTTAGATCATCTGCACGGTATTCCAGCACATAATCCTTTGTTCCTTGCAGGAATTTGAATATATGCTTAACCGCGACCCGATGTGCCGGTCCAGGGTTTGACTGATATCTACTAACTATGCCAACAGCAAAGCAGATATCTAGTCTAGTACATAACATGGCATACATGAGACTTCCAACGGCTGAAGCATAAGGAACTCGCTTCATACTCTCTATCTCCTCAGGTGTTTTAGGACATTGATCCCGAGATAGATAAACTCCATGTCTAGAAGGTAACAAGGCCTTCTTAGAGTTTTGCATGTTAAACCTGACTAATATCTTCTCAATAAATGAAGCTTGAGATAGGGCTAGCCTTCTATTCTTACGATCTCGCATAAGCTTGATGCCTAGAACATAACTAGCTTCTCCTAAATCCTTCATTTGAAATTGAGTAGAAAGCCAAACCTTGATGGATGATAACATCCCCACATCATTTCCAATTAGTAGGATATCATCCACATATAGAACCAAAAAAGCTACAGCATTTCTATTATGCCTTTTATACACGCAAGGTTCATCAATATTTTGATCAAAACCATAAGATTTAATTGCCCGATCAAATTTGATGTTCCATGCTCTAGATGCCTGTTTTAATCCATAAATGGACTTCTTTAATTTACAAACCATATGTTCCTGGCCTTTAGCAATGTATCCATCTGGTTGTGTCATGTAAATGGTCTTGTCAAGTTCCCCATTAAGAAAGGCTGTCTTGACATCGATTTGCCATATCTCATAGTCATAATGACAAGCGATGGCAAGAAGTATCCTGATGGATTTAAGCATGGCTACTGGTGAGAAAGTTCCCTCATAATCGATCCCTTCTTTCTGAGTATAACCTTTCGCCATCAACCTTGCTTTAAAGGTTTCAACTTTTCCATCAACTCCTCTTTTTCTCTTGTAGACCCATTTGCACCCTATAGGTTTTACCCCTTCAGGTGCAACTACAAGATCCAAGACTTTGTTAGAATACATAGATTCTAACTCTGAATGCATTTCCTTATGCCATTTGTCAGTATCTATGTCGAAAACTGCTTCATCATAACTTACGGGATCCACCACCTGTTTCTCTGAAGAAGTCTGAAAGGACTCTCCATAGTATCTATCAGGAGGCTTGGATATCCTCCCACTACGACGATGCTCCGATATATTAGGTGTAATATGCTGTTCTTATTCATTCACAGTTACCACAGGTGTTACTGGAGATTCTTGTGAAATCTCATCTAGAACAACTTCAAAATCTGGTGTTTTCTCGACCATTTCATCATTCTCTAAGTATCTAGCATGGGTGCTTATAAACACCTTTTGCTCCTTAGGATTATAAAAGATCCCACCTCTGGTTCCCTTAGGATATCCAATGAAATAGCATAACTCGGATCTTGGATCCAATTTTGAAGCATTACTATTAAGTACATAAGCTGGACAGCCCCAAATGTGGAGATGATTTAGACTAGGCTTACGCCCAGTCCACATTTCTTGAGGTGTCCAAGGTACTGATTTAGATGGTACCAAGTTCAAGATGTATGCCGCTGTTTCAATGGCATACCCCCAAAAAGATAAAGGTAATGATGCATGACTCATCATTGACCTAACCATATCCAATAGGGTACGATATCTTCTCTCTACTACACCATTTTCTTTGAGGAGTCCTGAGTGCGATCCAATCGAGACACTATCCCTTCTTGTGTAAGATAGTCTCTGAACTCACCTGAGAGGTATTCGCCACCTCGATCAGACCGAAGGGCTTTGTTATGTTTATCTAATTTTCGCTCTGCCTTAGCTTTAAACTCTTTGAATTTCTCAAAGGATTCAGACTTGCGTCGCATCAGATATACATATCTATATCTAGAATAATCATCAGTAAAAGTAATGAAATACTCATAACCTCCTCGTGTTGGTTTGCTCGTAGGACCACACACATCAGTGTGAACCAATTCCAATACTTTTTTGGCCCTTTCTCCTTTAGAAGAAAATGACCGTTTAGTCATCTTCCCTTTGAGACAAGATTCACACGGAGGTAGATCTTCGAGATCTAATGAGCTAAGATGCCCATCCTCGACTAATCTCCGAATTCGCTTTAGACTGATATGTCTTAAGCGTAGGTGCCAAAGATATGTATCATTGGTCAAAGAAACCTTCCTTTTTCGGGAATTAGTTTGTTCTATATTATGCAGTGAGTTTGTAATAGGTTTTATATAGAACAAGTTATCATGCATGCTACCGAAACAAATAATATTTCCATCTCTACTGATATCAACACTAGAATGGAAATTAATGCAAAAACCATCTAATATTAATTGCGAAACAGAGATAAGGTTTTTACGTACATCCGGAACATAATAAAAATTGTTCAAAAATATCTTCCTATTACATGGAAAATTTAAGCACATTCCTCCCACTGCGTGACCCATACTTTTGCTCCATTACCCAACCTCAGAGCAAAATCCCCTTTAGCTAGTTCGTTCATTTCCTGAAACCAATGCAAAGAATTGCAAATATGGTTAGTGGCTCCAGAGTCTACAATCCAAGAATCAGTAGAATCAACCACTAAGCAGGTTTCAATGTAGAACAAAAAAGGTGTACCTATCTGGCCTCGAGCTAAGTACTTCGGGCAATCCTTTTTCCAATGTCCTTTTAGGCCACATTTAAAGCATTTGCCCTTGGGCTTTTCACCTATTAACTGCCTGGGCTGTTCGCCATTTCTCTTCTTTTTCCCTTGACCACGTTTTTTCTTCCCCTTTCCTTTGAACTTTCTTCCTTTCGGGTTAAGTCTAGAAGTGGATGCTTAAACCATATTTATGTGGCCTTTATTTTTTATTATGGCTTCTGCAGCTAGGAGCTCTTTCATTAGTTCCGTCATATCCATGTTCATCTTGCTCATATTATAATTAAGCTTGAACTGGGTATAGGATGACGGTAGAGTCTCCAAAATCATGCCTACCTTTGACTGTTCATCTATGTTTGCTCCTAGGATCTCAGCAGTATTGAAGCAATCCATCATTTTGAGCATATGCTCCCTGACAGATGCTCATTCTGCCATCCTTTGATTCATAATTTCTCTAAGAGCACCCTGCCTTGCGGGCTTGCTCTTATCAACAAACATACGAGACAGTGAGGTCATGATTTCTTTTGCAGTTTCCATATGATGATGCTTGCTCTGCAAAATATCTGACATAGAAGCCATCATATAGCACTTGGCCATACTAATGGATTTCTGCCATTTTGCCTCAATATCTTTCTGGATTTCAGAAGAGTTAGCCCTCACAACAGGACCAGGAGTTGTTAGGACATACTTGTACTCTTCTGCGGTGAGTACTATGTCCAAGTTTCGTTCCCAGTCCACAAAATTCGGTCCAGTGAGCTTGTGCTCTTTGAGAATTGTAGCTAGTGGACTGAACGAAGACATTTTTCTGAATACAACAATATAATCACAATTATTTTATGAGTATAGAATTGATGCATATATAATATGTATGTTATCTTTGGAAATAAAACATACAAGTACTTTTTACATCATTTGCCTTTAAGTAGATCAACCCTTTAAACTACTCGATGTAACAGTGTCTCAACGTCCTCATAAGAACTCCACCGATGGGATGGCCGAACTTATGAATGTTAAGTTAAGTTCCACCACTTATTTGAATTAACAATTGTCTGGATATGATCCAATTGAATAATTCAATCACTGTTTTGTTTGGCTTCTTAAATCCGATAGCGAACTCTATCGATAGGATAACCGAACCTACCATTTAAGTTGAGTGTACACCCATTCCTAATGTTTATTCCCCTAAACATTCTTGATTTAAGCCCTCCGATAGGGTAGTGACTTTAATCAATGTTACGTAAGGCGATCTTTAGTGAAGAACTCCATCGATGGGATGGCCGAATTCACTAACACCCTTTTGAATAAACATTTTATGTTTCACCTTGTTAAATCTAGACAAAATGTCACCTTCCGTTGGCGAAGTTAATGACATTTATCATTAACGTGAATCGGATATGGAAAGCTGTGTGATATTTCCAGTCCCCTCTCCCACTCAATATTTTAACTTAAGGGTTTCCTTTGATATTCTTGCTTTGTTTTAGATCTAAACACATTTTGTATATTTGTAAATCCCCTTTGTGTTACTAAAACATTGCAATATCACAATAGATCTCTTACCTAAATCTGGGTGCATAGACCCTTAGGTTGATATATATACATGTAAATCTCAAGTTAAGTTCTTTTAATGTTGTCATGAGATCTCATGGCATCTTTAGACATAGCCGCTTATAATTCTTTTGTCTAAGCCATTCTCATATATTTAACTATCTTTGAGAATCAACTCATAGGTATGACTAATTTTTATAAGCCCTAATGAGTGGACATATTTCTAGGTGGCAATCATGCTAATGCAAATATGTTAAAACATATATCAATGCATTATAAACATCCACCAAAATATTTTAGAATCCCTCTTTGATGGCTCCCTGTAATCTTCAACAAAAACAACACATATAGTAGCTTTTTCTGCCTCAGCCGGTCGACCATCAATATGAGCCGGTTGACCGGCTCCAATTGCTTCAGGAATTTTTTGCTCTCTGGAGTAGTCGGTCGACCAGTAAAGTCCAGTCAGTCGTCCGGCTTGCTTACTAGGTAGAGTATTCCTTTATGCTGTTTTCTTTTTTTTTTTTTCCTTGGTCTTCAAAGATTACAATAATACACTTTGCTATTGCTAATACAAGCTTCATAAAGAAACATTACAAGGATATCAAAACATCCTATGCTTCTTTTAAATGAAACTAAAAGCAATAACCAAATATTTTATACATGAAATCGCCTATGGCCAAGCTTTGTTGACCGTACACGAAATCTATCATGCATACATACGAACCATCAAGGGGATTTTATATTACCTGCACATACAAGCATAAAACCACAAGTATATGCAACACAAGATTTTCTAATCTTGCCACTCACAAGATGACTAATATATTTATGCAAATACAATATTCTTGCATAGTCTAAGCATGTTGTGTGTGAGTCTAAGCTCTGATACCAATTGTAGGATCGATATTATTAAGTGTGGTGTATCCTAGTCCATATTTTCTAAAATATAACTAAGAAAACCTGCTAGGAAAATAAAATAACCACATTACACACACAAGAACATGCTCAAGAACATATAGAATATAACTAGTACTTGCAAAAATATATAAAGCTAACCTCTTGAAGCATGGAGCCTTTGATGAAGCTAAAACCGGTTACAAGCTTTGTTCCCGTTCACAATCAAGGCCACCAAAAATTTACTACAAGGGTGTCGTAATAAGAAACTCCCCAGTCTTCTTCCCTATGATTAAAGAGACTTATCTTGAGAGAATAGCCTCTTGTGTGGGAAGAAGCAAAGTAATATGCTCTTGAAAAACTACAGCAAAAATCACACAATAAGTGTGTACTATGTGTCGTAGTATTTTCTTGCCAAAATGGAAGAAATCAACTACAAAGTGGAATACATAAAAGGTGTAGGGTCTTGTCTATTTACAGAGAGAACCTTGGCACCCAAAGTTGCTAAACTTTCAATGTGGGAGAAAATTTCCATGTAGTATTTCCTTTATGTAACTTGTCAATCTTGTCTTGGAAGACTTGTGCAAGTTGTCCACTTGTTTTTGTAGTATTTTGCAAGTTGTCCACTTGTCTTGGAAGACTTAGGCCAAGCCCATTATCCAAGTCCAACACATAGTCCATAATCCATGTGGAGGCCCAAGCCCAATAAGAAACCATCCTAGCCTAATTAGGTTATCTTGGACTTTAAAGAAAGCCCAAACCCAATTTCAAGCTTTGGCCCAATAAGTCTATTACCACAATATGGAATTTGCTCTTTCAAGATTACTCTCTCAAAATCATTTCAACTAGGGAAGGGACCAAGAAGACACAATTATCATTGGCTTCCAAAAATAATTAAAAATATCCTTGCCCGATCTAGGCGACATAATAATTATTTTTAACTCCGATCTATTCCACCATAAGATCAAAGTTGCACTCCAAGAATAATTGTCATTACTCAAAAGCTTATCACAAAAGAATGTGAACTTTGTCTTTGACCTACTAAATAACCGACCATAATGCCTCTCTATGTATACCCACAGCTAAGATCGGTCCTTTGGCTTGTGTACTATTAGCTCCTTAGCTGTATCTTTTTCCATTAGGTTTCTTGTCCAATTGCCAACCATCCTTGGTCATGGAATCTCTTGATCTTGGGAGCGACCCTCAAGCCATATGACAGACACACCTATAAAGGTAGTATCACTAGATCTAGATTCGAATGATAAATTTGGACAATCCCAAAGGGGACACATAGATTCCATTTTGCATATGCATGTTCTAATTAATTAGAACTTAGCACTCAATGCACAAGGCTGTTGATCCTAATAAAATAAGATCTCACCCACAGTGAATCAAAGTACTAAACCCTAACTTCATTAGTTTATCCACATATACTCAAGATTAAGAGCAATGATCATTTAGTAGCAGTGAGTGTTTTGTTTTCTTTCTTTGATAGTACGTCTCTAGAAAACATACTCACAATGGTCCTATCCAATACGTGACACACGTACTATTGAGACAAATCTAGAAAGTCCTCCAATGACCTAGGTAGATCACCCTCAAAGAGGAGACTTGCTCAATATAACCTTATCCCAGTAGAGTGCCCAACACTACTATTTGGTTATGGATTCAATTTATGACGTGACTAAATCTAGACTTGGACCTACTGTGCGTCCAGCCTCACTGCACACCCAAGTCATCAGTGCAAGTCAAAGGACCTTCATACATGCATCGATAAAACATAACAGAGATTATATGTAAGAAACTCATAATGCCATTTAACAAAAATATGATTATACATTGTTTCATATCCAAAATGTCATGTACAAGTGAGCTTTAGGGCATACTAATCCTAACAGTATACAGTCATACCCATTTTATGTAATCACCACACAAACACATAGATATGCTAGCATAATGATTTAGAGATGGTTAATAGTATAATAGACTTCAATATACACGTGCTACATCATTGAGGCATTTCAACAAACACATAGACATGTATGTAAAATAGCCTTTGAAGCCCTAAGCACAAAGCATATATACATAAATCCATCAAGTTACCATTAATAAAAAGTAGTAATCAATCCATAAATATAAGAATAATCACCCTACATAGCTCTAATCAAACATAATTAGACTTAGGATAAAAGAGAGATACCCTTCTATCCATAGTCAAGCTTTACAATCCATGAGCTATGCCCCAAGTCCTAGTGTTTGATCCTCTTGGATCCTTGATTCCAAGTGTTAAATGTGCTTAAAAGTGAGTGTGTGAGGTGATTTTTGGTTGATTTTGGGTTTTGGAAAATGGGTGTTTTATTTGGGTGTTGTTCTTCTTCAAAAGTGGCTTAAATAGAGACGTTAACGCATCTAGCCGGGGGCCCAGCCGGTCGGCCAGCTTTGGGGCCAAGTCATCTGGCCAAAATTGGCCTAGATTCTGATCCAGCCAGTCGACCGGCTACGTCGTCCGGCCTACACAGAGGCTAAATGGTCTTAATAGTAAAATGATCATATCTTGCTCGTTTTAGCTCCGATTCACACATTGTTTTTTTCTATGGCTTCGTATTGTCGTTGGGGATCCCCCAAGCCATCTTTTGCACCCTAAAACATATCAAAAATTTTTACATGTCCTTTTTAGGTTGCAAGATCCAAATTTGGCTCACATTGCGCTCGATTTCACCTTGGTCACTCCTTCTTTTGCCCGGCCACTTACAAATGCACTTTTCTTCATTCCTTTATGTCCAAAACACCCTTGGCTTTGTTCCACACACCAAGCACCCTTAATCAAGCTCTATTTATCTCTCCAAATCACACCTAAAACAAGCAATAAACGTGCATTAGTGTAGCATTTAAGTCTTAACTTCAACTATGAATATGTAAACTCTAATATGCACAAGTATGGCATAAATGATATACTAATACACCAAATAAAGCTCAAAACACCTCAAAACAAGTGTATACTTGCAATACATTAACACACAAAACAAACACATCACCACCCCCAAACCTTCTTCTTGCTTGTCCCCAAGCAAGCCCAAACCTAAGTTTACCTCTAAAGTCGATACAAAGGGTTGCCTAAAGAATTGACTCACTATTATGGTTAGCCTAAGAAGCATGAAGGGGGCATTCCTATTATGGAGAGATCCTCAAGTCTCTTCAGATCTTCCCTTTAATCATAAAGGGCCTTGAACCTTGTGAGAAGTTCCCGAGTAACCAAACCACCACAAGCCTAGGATTCTAACGCACGCATTCGAGATGTTGAGATTTTGTGCCCTTCAACTAACATGGCCTCCCAAACATGCACAAAGCCTCAAAGTCATGAAGAGAGAGAATATACAAACACAATGGCTTAAACAAGCCTTATTAACATATCTACATGGAGGATAACCTGTACTAAGTTGACATTGTGTCACTTATGTACTTATTCACAAAACTTTTTGGTGCCTTTGGCTTTTTTCTCTTTTTCACTTTTTTTTAAGATATTTTTTCACCTTTTTGCCTTTTTCAATTTTTTTTTGGATTTTTCATGCTTTGCATTGCATTTACAGAAAAACAAAGAAAAATAAAGGCTTTGGCACATAAAAAAGAACCAATCTAGGAAAAGCACTCATATCAACAACCCTTTTCAACACTCTTTCCTACCAAGCTCTGGGGTGGCTACAAGGGTTATTCTTAAAGGTCCTTACTCCCCACGACTTTCAAGGGCATCCCTTCCATGACCTGATTTTCAATCCACTTCATTCACTTCCCCACAATGCAACTCTTATTCACCAATCAATTAAATCAATCACAAAAGCTAACACTCCAATCAACCAAGAGACAAACGACTCTACATGCATCAAAATTGAAAAATGTTCACCATTTTAAGCACATAATTCACATCTACCCTAATCAAAGCATAAAACAATAAAACCAAACTCCCACACCCCCAAACCTAAGCTTTGCTTGTCCTCAAGCAAATAGAACAATACCACTCAATAAGCAAAATGGCAATACAAAGCAAGTAAGGGTAGAAGGGACAGGGTAGATAAATAAAGAACAAGTGGAGAAAGGATAGATACAACCTTGTGTTCTTTGAAGCTCTTCAATGCCAATGGATAATGATTCAACTACTAATCCCTGTCTGTTAACAAATCATAAACACTCAAAGCACATGATTAGTAGCATTGCCATGCGAGCTTGCATTGGCATTATCAAATGATAAACAAGGTGTATGAAGAATGGGAAATGATAGAAGTGAGGATCAACACTTGGGAGGGTGAAAAAAAAGAAAGCAAATGAAAAGAAAAATGGAAATCAAAGAATGATAATACTAAAAGCAAATGAAATATAAACACGTCTAGGGTGCCTCCTAGCAGCGCTAGATTTAATGCCTCCAGCCGGGAGCTAGTGTTAGAGCAATACATGTTTAAAATTGAGAGACTCAAATTGCTGGATATTCAACCAAGCATAAGCAGTAGAAGGAAAAGGGTCTTGCAATAAGTGATGGGGCAATAGAAGTTCAATGCACCCCTTTTCTGTATCCCACCTCGAAACATCAAATGAAAATGTGTGCAGAAGTGTGGAAGGTGTCATGCATAAACATGGAAGATCATTCCCTACTTGCTCTTTAACTAACCACCCTATGGCCTTCTTTTCATAATCAAGGGCTAGGAACATACCCTTCCCATGGGTCATAGATAAGTCAAATGCATGTAACATGGGAAATGTGCTTTCTAACCCTAGATGAAAATGTTCCATGCATGAAGGCACGAACGTGAGCTCCAAAAAGGGAGACTCAATGGAATGGCAAAAGGGGGGTTGGAACAACATTTGAAGAAGAAAGAGCAACGATATAGGAAGTGGATGTACTACACTCTTCTTCTCCACAAGATATAACATGATCAAGCCTAGGTCGTTTTAACTCCTCACGAAGGGTGGATTCAATCTTAATGGGCTCTATTTCTATCAATGAATCATTAAACATCCAAAGAGACCCATAGATCATTCTTCTAAGCACACCAATTTCTTTCTTATGTGTCTTTTTAGAGTTGCCATTCTCTTCAACATCATGATTCTTAACTCCAAGAAACTTATCATCTAAAATCTCCGAAATTGATGTCTTGTTTTCCCCAATGGATGACTTTTAAACCTTCATTAGCTACAGTCTCTTTAAATTCAACAATACATTCATCGGTAGTGGGTGTCATCTCACCATCATGCTTCACATACAGGGTAGATACACATAGAGAGGACAATGGGGACTCAAAGGATTTCAAGTCATGGATGCGTGAATGCTCAAGGGAGGTGTGTACCCTAGACTTACTAAATGTAGACTCGAAATGCAAATGAGTGTTATGATCATAAGACTCAACCTCCAAGTGTACGAAATGTATGGGATGAGGAGAAAGAAAAGGCTCACGTGACTCAATGGAAGACATTGAAAGCTTACGAGGATAGGGTACTACTTCCTCTAAAACATATTCATAAGAGTCAACAAGAACCAAGTTATCATTAAGCTCATCTTCATCCTCACTACAAGATGTTATCTCTCCATCAACCTCTCTTTCTAGTTGTCTCTCCAACACATCATCATTTTCACCACTATTTCTCTCATCTCTAGGTCTTTCTCCTATCTCTTCAACTTGTTCTAAAGGTATTTCGATATTCTCACTCATGAGTTACACACTCTCAACCATGCTCTTCAAACGCTCACCTAGAGATTTGGTGTCTCGCTTCAAACTCTCTAGTTCCTCTTGATTGGATCGAAGGAGAGATAAGAGATAGTCAAGCGTTTTCTCTTGTGAAGAAGTCCTAAAAGAAGAGGGCTCAACCGAGTGAAAATGGTAGACATCTTGATTAGGATTACTATAAGCACAACCATTACAGTACTCAGGAGAAGGGTAGGTGGGAAATGATGGTATGGGAGATAGATTTTCAAAGCAGTGAGGTGGGAAATATGAAGAGTCATCTTGATCCCAATATGAATATGCATGTTGCTGCTCCCTAGAATTATAATAACTAGATATGGATGCATGCATAGGCATATGATTACTAAGGGCATTGGATGTTGTATGCAATTAGGAACGCCGGTAGAGGGTAAAACAAATACTAGAAAAATGATCATTGCTTCCGCAATGATTGCATATACAAGCCAATTGGGGGTCATCGTTGAGGCAAAAGAAAGTTTGATGCTCATAACTTCCACACAAGCGACAAGCAATAGGAACACATTCGGGTGGTGGGGTAGTAGATACAAGTGACCACCATGATGCATTAAGATCATTCATGATTAATTGACACAAGTAAACCTCTTCACAATGGCCAACAGCTTTTTTTTTTTGAATTTTTTAATTAATCAAAATAAAGAAAACATGAAAAGAAAAGATAAAACAACACGCAATGAGCTAAGACACACAAAAACTAAGAAACCAAACAAATGGTGCCTCCTCGGCAATGGTGCCAAAAACTTGATATCGCTATTTGAGTAGCACAAGCCTAAATAGCCTGCAAGCGCATGGGTCGTGTGTAGTACAGTGTGTGCGAGTGCGGGGTTGAATCCACAAGCAGGCCTAACATGTATGGTGTCCTAAGCTAAGTGCGTCCTAAAAGCTACGTGCTGAGGTCCTAACTACAAAGCTTTTTGGGGTTTTTGGTTTGAGGGGAGCTCGAGAAAGATAAATCTAAGCTACAGGCAAGAAAATAATAAATAAAAAAGAAAGTGGTATGTGTGTGATGGGAAAATCAAGTGATCTAAGGGGATTCAAACGTCGGAAATGGGAGACTAAGGTGATTACATCTTGTTTATAGTGATTACTATGTCTGTCTAGGGTTACTTGATGGATTATACTATGTGCTCTACTCTAGACCTATAATTAGCCTCCTAATTAGTACCCTAAGCCTTAGTGCGGGTCCGTCCCTAGGTGGCGACGTCTAGCAGTACGGCGTGGTTGTTATGACTTAAGAATTAGGGCTAGCCAATAAGATTTTAGGTGAGTGTAGATCGATCTAACCCTAGCACTTAGTCCTCTAATTAGTTCCCCAATCTGGCCCTAGGACTCAGTGCGAGTCCGTCCCTAAGCTTTGCCCCACTCAAAGTTACGGCATGGTCCTTATAAACCTAGGGTGTTAGGGTGGACTAACTAGCCTTCCTAAGTAAACTAAGGTCAACTAAACCTATCCGGACTCTTATTGGCTGGATTTAAAACCAAAGGGACTCGACCTAGGCTAGTTACAAGTTTTGCACCATCGATCGCATCACAATAGCAGATATTAATGTTTAAGGGCAAAGCAAACACATCTAGGGCATGGCATTTGAGAATAATCCAGAATATTCTATTACTAAACACATAGACATGCTTAGATTACACCAATTTAAGCTATGGCACCCGACATGTACGCAATAGAAGCTATTTATGCTATTAAGTATGCTAACACACACAATGACATGTATATAGTCATACCCATTTCATGTAATCACCGCACAAACACATAGACATGCTAGCATAATGATTTAGAGATGGTTAATAGTATAATAGACTTCAATATACACGTGCTACATCATTAAGGCATTTCAACAAACACATAGACATGTATGTAAAGTAGCCTTTGAAGCCCTAAGCATAAAGCATATATACATAAATCCATCAAGTTACCATTAATATAAAGTCATAATCAATCCATAAATACAAGATATAATCACCCTACATAGCTCTAATCATACATAATTAGACTTAGGATAAAAGAGAGATACCCTTCTATCCATAGCCAAGCTTTACAATCCATGAGCTACGCCCCAAATCCTAGTGTTTGATCCCCTTGGATCCTTGATTCCAAGTGTTAAATGTGTTTAAAAGTTAGTGTTTGAGGTGATTTTTGGTGGATTTTGGGTTTTGGGAAATGGGTGTTTGATTTGGGTGTTGTTTTTCTTCAAAAGTGGCTGAAAAGTGGCTTAAATAGAGCTGTTAACGCGTCCAGCTGGGGGCCCAGCCGGTCAACCGGCTTTAGGGCCAAGTCATTCGGCGAAAATTGGCATAGATTTTGATCCGGCTAGGTCGACCGGCTAGGTCATCCGGCCTACACAGAGGCTAAATGGTCTTGATAGTAAGATGATCATATCTTGCTCGTTTTAGCTCCGATTCGCGCACTGTTTTTTTTATATGGCTTTTTATCATCATTGGGGATATCCCGAGCCATCTTTCACACCCTAAAACATATCCAAAATTTTTCCATGTCCTTTTTAGGTTGCAAGATCCAAATTTGGCTCACGTTGCGCTCGGTTTCGCCTCGGTCACTCCTTCTTTTGCCCGGCCACTTACAAATGCACTTTTCTTCATTCCTTTATGTCCAAAACACCCTTGGCTTTGTTCCACACACCAAGAACCCTTAATCAAGCTCTAATTATCTCTCCAAATCACACCTAAAACAAGCAATAAACGCGCATTAGTGTAGCATTTAAGTCTTAACTTCAACTATGAATATGTAAACTCTAATATGCACATGTATGACCTAAATGATATACTAATACACTAAATAAAGCTCAAAACACCTCAAAACAAGTATATACTTGCAATACATAAACACACAAAGCAAACACATCATAGCCTATGTGCGAGGTTTGAAACCTGGATCCTTTAAATCGGGAATCTCTTGATAAGACTGCCGCTCATTTGGGGACCTAATGAAGGAGGCTGAAAGTTCATTAGAGAAGAAGATGTTAATTGTGGAGCACGGGTTGTTGCCCGAGAGGACAAAAGATAGCCGAGGGATCCGATTAAGGGAAAGGGAAGAGAAGACCCTGGTCAAGGCAAAGGGAAAGCCTGCGTTGATGCCACACGTTACCAGCCAAAATTTTAAAAATATACCCCACTTAATGTGCCCCTAACCAAGGTGTTAACGGTAATTCAGAATGACAGGGCTCTTCAGTGACCAGATAGAATGTTTGGAAACCCGTCTAAAAGGGACCGAAACCTCAAGTGCCACTTTCACCGTAACCACGAACATTCAACAAAGATTGTAGGCAGCTGAAGGATAAAATTGAAGTGTTCATCAGGAAAGGAAAGTTGGAGCACTTTGTTGACCGCCCTAGAAACCATAGTGGCAGGTATTCGAGAGCGAGAAGGGAAGAACAGCATCGTGACCAGTGGCCGTGCTTAAGGGTAATTGAGGTCATATCTGGTGGAACAGGGACAGGTGGTGAGACGTCGTCCAGGCGGAGAAAGTACGTCAAGAACCTGGAGGAAGTGGGCCCACCACCAAAGCAACCCAGGAATGGGGACGTCTTGACCTTTACTGACTCATATCTCGATCCCGTGATGACCCTACATGACTACCTGCTGATCATCAAAGCTCTTATTGCTAATTATCTGGTGATGAAGATTCTAGTGGACACAGGAAGTTCGGCAAAAGTAATCTTTGTCAAAGCATTCTTGCAGCTGGGAAAGAAAGTGGCGGATCTGCGCCCAGTGTCGACCTCCCTGATGGGATTTTCTAGGAAAAGAACACAACCATTAGGAGTTATAGAGTTACCAGTGTTCGTTGGGTTTGGGGGCCGATACGCTAACCTAAAAGTAGATTCCTTGGTGATAGATTGTCCTTCTTCATACAATGCTATCCTGGGAAGAGTGTTCTTGAATAGACTCCGAGCAGTGGTCTCAGCTTACCATTTGGTGATGAAGTTTACAACTCGAAATGGCGTGGCGGAGATTCATGGAAATCAACTCATAGCTTGAGAATGTTATGCCACCTCCTTGAAAGAAACCGAGAAAAGCAAGAAAGCTATGCAGATTGAAGTACCAGACTCTAAGGGAGGAGAGTACTGTGGGGCACCTATTAAGGCATTGGAAGAAGTAGTCATTGGAAATAGCAACCAAAAGACCTATATAGGGTCAGGTCTATCAAAAGAAGAGAAGAGAGAAATGGTTAGGTTCCTGTCAAGAAACCGGGATGTATTTGCCTGGTCAATACTGGATATGAAGGGGATCAATCCGGAGATTGCTGTTCATAAATTGAATGTGGACTTTAATGTGCATCCTGTGCAGCAAAAGAGGAGGTTCTACTCTGGAGAAAAGCCAAGCAGCTTTAGAAGAAACAGAGAAACTCTTGGCGGCCGGACACATTAGGGAGGTAGATTGCCCTCGGTGGGTTACCAATCCGGTACTAGTAAAGAAGGCAAACGGGAGTTGGCGGATGTTTATAGATTACACAGACCTTAATAAAGCTTATCTGAAAGACTACTTCCCATTACCTAAAATAGATCGGCTGATTGACGCGACGATCGGGTTCGAGTGGCTAATGCTCATAGATGGCTTCAAAGGGTACAACCAGATTAAGACGGCTCCCGAAGACAAGGATAAGACTTCCTTTATAACTGAGCAGGGGGTATACTGCTATCGGGTAATGACCTTTGGGTTGAAAAACAAAAGGGCGACTTACCAGAGGATGGTCAATAAAGTTTTTAAATAGCAACAAGGGAGGAATATGGAGGTGTACGTGGATGACATGTTGGTAAAAATTCAGAAAGCTCGAGACCATATAGCGGACCTGCAGGAGGCGTTTGACGACATAAGGAAATGTAGTATAAAGCTTAATCTAGAAAAGTATGGCTTTGGAGTAAAAGCCGGGAAGTTCTTAAGCTTCATGGTGACATATAGGGGGATTGAGGCCAATCCAGAAAAGATTCAAGCCATTTTGGGAATGGAACCGCCTAAAAATACTCATGAGGTCCAGTTCTTAGCTGGCAGGGTAGCCGCCTTTAGTAGGTTCATGTCCCGCTCAACTGACAAGTGCTTTCCCTTCTTTAGCATCTTGCATAATCCTAAGAACTTTTAGTAGACCGATGAATGTCAGACAGCCTTTGACCAGATCAAGCGGTATCTGTCTTTTCTACCCTTGCTATCCTGACCGGAGGAAAAAGAGGAGTTGTTGCTGTACTTAGCTATTTTGGGGGTAGTGGTGACGACTGTTCTACTTTGGGAGGATGGAAGGGAGCAAAAGCCCATATATTATGTGAGTAAGGCGCTTCATGGAGTGGAGCTAAGGTATCCTCCTATTGAAAAGGTAGCACTAGCGTTGATCATGGTGGTGAGGAAGCTAAAGCTGTATTTCGAGGCTCGCTCTATAAAAGTTATGACTGATTCCCCATTAAGACAAGTGATGCATAAATCAGAAGTTTGTAGGCGATTATTAAAATAGGCGATTGAACTAACACAGTATGACATCACTTACCAGTCAAGGTTTACTATTAAAGCTCAAGCTCTCATAAACTTCATTATTGAGTGCACTGGGGGTTCAACAGAGCCATCGAAGTTGGTTTGCACCCTATAGGTGGATGGGACAGTAAGGAAAGAAGGATCGGGGCCAGTATAATCCTACTCAGCCCCACTGGCGAGGAATTCTAGTATGCAATCAAATTTGGCTTCCAGATCTCGAACAACGAGGCAGAGTATGAAACCCTGATAACGGGGTTGAAAGCGGCGTTGGGGGTAGAGGTGGAAGTTGTAACAGTGTTGACGGATTCGCAGTTAGTAGCCAATCAAGTTTTGGGAGAATATGAGGCCAAAGACCTAGTGATGATTGTGTATTTAAACCAAGTCAAGGATTTGATGTCCAACTTTAAAAGGATAATCATACAGCAAGTTCCCCAAGAGGAGATAGAACGAGCTGACGCCTTATCAAAGTTAGCCATAGGACAAGTCGAGGGAGAAGAGGTCTGCGTGGGGACTTTGGACAAGCCAAGTTTTCATAAAGGGATCGGTGAAGAGACCAACTGCATTGATTAAGAGCCTGATTGGGCTAGTGATATCCATAGGTTCCTCGAAAAAGAAGAGCTCCCCGCAAATAAAAAGCAAGTGAGAATGATAGTAAGGAAGGCATAACGCTTTATGTTGGCTAGAGGATTGATTTATAGACACTCCTATGTAGGCCATTTATTGAAGTGCATAGGACAACACGAAGAAAACTATGTAATTCGAGAGATTCATGAAGGCATTTGCGGGAACCACAGAAGGGTTAGGGTCCTGGTGCAAAAGGCACTATGCTCTGGGCACTATTGGCCAAACATGTAGAGGGACACTGAGGCACTAGTAAAAAAATGTGACGTTTGTCAATGTTATTCCAACATATACCAACGGCCAAGCTTGTGGCCCTTTGCTCAATAGGGGCTTGACATTATTAGTCCCCTCCCAACAGGGGCAGGGCAGAGAAAGTTTACTTTTGTTGCTGTGGACTATTTCACTCGATGGGTCGAGGCGAAGGCCGTACCCAAAATAATCGAGAAGGCTACGTGGGGATTTTTTTGGAAAAATATAGTATGAAGGTTTGGGATCCCGAACACAACCATAACTGACCATGGGCGGTAATTTGACTGTACATTCTTTCGAAATAAGTGCGAGGAACTGAGCATCAATTTAAAGTTTACTTTGGTTGCTCACCCACAATCAAATAAGGAGGTAAAGGTTACCAACAGGACATTACTACAAGGGATGAAATCCAAATTAGGGAGCGCGAAGGGGTTATATGTCGATATCCTGTCGGAGGTGCTATGGTGCATGAGGACGACACCCAGCACTATCAGTGGAGAGACACCATTGAGTCTGGTTATTAGGGCAGAGGCCATTATTCTAGTAGAGATCGGATCTCTAAGTTGGAGGGTCACTAACTACAGCCCAGACGCGAATGACAAGAGTATGAAAAAGTAGTTGGACCTGCTAGATGAAGTCCAGGAAACTACCTATCTTCGGACTATGGCGCATAAGGAAGCCAAGGCTCGGAGCTTCACCACAATTGTGAAGGCTAAGGTGATCTAGAAAGGAAGTTTAATACTGTGAAAGGCCCAATTTTGAAGGGACGAGAGAGATGGGAAGCTGGGTCCTAACTAGGAAGGTCCCTACTTAGTCATGAAAGAAGTGCGGCCGGGGACTTACCGCTTGGCGGACCTTGACGGGAAAGACCTCTACAATGCAAGGAATGCTGAACATCTTCAGCCCTATTTTGTGTAACGCCTTAGCGCACCCCCCGTTATGTTTGTAACTAGGTGTGAGTGCCATATTTAGTGATCCAGGGGCAAACCCCTCCATTGTATTTAAAAGATCATTGTTGTTTTAACATATTGATCTATTAACGCAGAAGATCTTTGTTGGCTTAACATATTGATCTGTTAGTGCAAGAGATCATTGTTGTTTTAACATATTGATCTAATAATGCAAGGGATCATTGTTGTTTTAACATATTAATCTATTAATGTACAAGATCTTTGTTGGTCTATTAATGCAAAAATGATAAAAGGGCAAAAAAGCCCACTAAGAAATCATATACATTACCTGCAAATAAGGAGCCACAAGGGCTCATCGAAAGATGCATAGATAATATAAAAAGGAAAGTTCCGAATCCAACACCACAACTAATGTTGAGGGGACGGAAACCCCAGTACATGTGAAGTATGGAATAAACAAGGTGAAACGCTAGCCAGCCTAAACCTACTGGGGGCAAAGTATAAACGCCTAAGTAGCTAAGACAAAAACATGGATACAACATCAGCAAGCCAGATCAACTCTCCTATTAAGGGGTCGGAGTGTTGAGGCAACCTTAAAAAGGTGAGGTAGCACACTCGTCATTAAGGCTAGGTGTAGGAGGAGGAGTGAGGCAAACAACGGAAGTATCCAAAGAAAGGTGGTGGTCGGTGATCTCTTGAAGCAAGTTTGAATGGATCTGCCGAACATGGCTCTGAGCCTCGTGCTTGAACCACTCATAACCCTCGTTTGTCGCCATGAAGAACCTAAATATCTCAGCCTTGTCGTGACCGATCTCATCGACAAAGGCCTTGCACTTTTTTAGGGTAGCAAGCTCCTTATCCCTTTCAGCGATCTCCTTGTCTTTTGATTGGCATAACACGCAGACCCCATCCCGCTCACTCAGATCTCCGCTAACTCCTTCTTCTTCTCCTCCGTCAAGTCGCATGCCTTAGCATATTGCTTCTTACGCCGGATCCTTTCTTTAGTCCTATCCTCAGCAAATGTTTTGGCTAAGGCCTCCACTTTCTTCCACTCCTCCTTGGCTATGGCATGGCCCTTCTGTTCTTTCTCGAGACGTTGGGCTAGGTACTTTGCGAGCTCGGCTGTGCGAAGGTTGCCGGCAGAAGCCTGTGCAAGACAAAGAAAATAACTAAAAAACATGAAAGCAAAACAAGAAAGAGTACGGAAAGAGTAAGGGGGCATACCTGGCGCAGCATGTAATCCAACTCCTTGTTGACGTTCACCGAGCTAACCCGACCAAAGAAGTATCTGGCCTAATGTACTTCCAAGGAAAGGAAGCGTTTTCCCTCTGCGAGTTCTTAGAAGACTTCAATGAGCGAATAGCAGAAGAAAGAGGAATATGATCTATGGAATCCTCGGAAGCTCCTCAGGACTTCTCTCGAGGGTTTGAAAGAGGAGCCGAGTGAGTCGACCCAGAAGGTGGTTTGGCGTCGCTTGCCTTCTCCTTGTCAGCAAGCTTGGTGAGCTTGTGTCATCTATGCTCCTCAAGGGAAGAACACATGCCAGCATCTTCTGTAAATAAAGGGACAGGATCTTAGGAAGGAGTTGATAGAGGAACATTAATGGTCACTGAGCTGGTCCGTGAGGAGGAAGCTTTTTTCGAAAGTTTGCCAAAAAGGTCCTTACAATTTCTCCTCTTATCAGCCATGTTTGCACAAACAAAATGAACAATTGTCAGTAGCACTGCATGAATAAGTTTGTGGGGACATAAAACGAGGCAAGAACTAAACACACTTCCTGGGTTAGAAGGCTCCGGTTCTGCAAACGTCGCCATCTCGCTGCTCGTGGGGGTAGCCATAGACTCGACAGACAAGCCATCTCCACCCTATCTACCTAGTGCGTAGGAGTCATCTCTGTCGAACCCGGAATCTTTATTAACCCCGTCAGTGTCGCTATCATTTGAAACCTCTAAAAATTCAAGCAAAGGGGATGTCCTCCTATATAGGCCGGCTTTTCTCATATTTACTAGATCTAAGAAAGATTTGTAGTAATCAATGTCTGGACCAGGAGGAGTGACAGCCGTTATCAGAGCCAGAGTAGTCCTCTCAGGAGCTGGATGAGACTTTTGGAACCCTCAATTAACGAGAAAGTTCCATGAGCCCTCTTTTAAGGACAAAAAAAAAGCGACTCCTCGATGACGAGTTTGGACAAGGGACTTTGAACATAAATTGTTTGTTCTTACAAGTTTGGAAATAGTACCACCCGAACGCGCAAGGTGACTTACTCAAGGTCATGAGCCCCACGAAGGTGTCCGTTGAAGGCGTACAGCCCCGATCAAACAAAAGGACAACCAAAGCCATCATCGTTCGGTGCCAGTTGCCCAGGTGTTATCCCGTAATGCAGAAGATGTCACAAAAGATTTGCGGGAATGGTACACGAATCCCCATCTTTAGAGTAGATTCGTAAATGGCGATCTTGCTGACAGGGGGAGCAAGCACGCTCGTCGGGCTTAGAAGCATGAATGTTGACAGAATCATCAATCTGCCCGCACGCTTTGAACCTAATTGCCCTTCCTTGTGTGGTGATGCTGGGGATATACTTGGCGCTCCAGTCTAGCGGAGGTGGAACCATAGGAGGCTTGCTCAGATAACGAACTACGCCACCACGTAAGTGGACCATTGGCGGAGATGGAGAGTCAAGTGCCCAAACAATAACGAGAGTGCAAATGATAGTGAAACAAAGAGAAGTCGTACCTCTCTGCAGAGCAAAGGAATGAGTGAGTAAGCCACGAATAACCTGCAAGCAAAACAAACACACAACAGTTAGAGAATCAAAACATGAAGATATCTAGCATGATCTAGATAAGCAAAGCGTATGCATGGGCATGTTTGGAAGCTTGTTAGAATACGGGCGCTGCCATGTAAAGGCCCAAGAAGAGACAACTCATAGCAATTAGTGGACACGAGTAAAACCCATTTGCCCCGATGTGAGGCGGACCCTTCACCATCGCGGCCGTTGGGTGAAGAAACTAGGTGCAATGAGCTTCGCTTAAGCGGTGGATCCTCCACTAGGGAAGGGACATTCGGGGGAAGAAGCTGGCGGACCCTTGCCTCCTGCATTCGCCCAGTGAGTTTGGTAAGGGGTCTTCATGCCCGCTAAGCATCCGCCTAACTACCTAGAAGGGGGGAGCGTCCTCGTGACCTGAGCATCTGCTGACCATCACGCTCTCTATGTGTTCACTGGCCAATAGCTAGGAGCACCCTAGTACCACGCGTCTGGCTAGCTAGCTCGAAGGAAGTGGCGTCCCTGTTGCCAGCGAGTCTGCCCGGTACAAGCAAAGAAAGGACGTGGGCCCGACATGCACGTATTCGTCAGCCGAAAGGGAGAAGCAGACACGGAGCACACATAGTTGCTCCGAAATTGAAAGCCAAAAGAAGAAGGAGGTGGACTCGTGTATGATGCGTTCGCTTGGGTCACGTGAGAGGAAGCGGCGGACCCTATGTCATCCGACTGTAGCGTGCATGTGTGTTGTAGATAGACGAGGTAGCGGACCCATGAACGAGGTGTCCACCTGGGATGCATGAGATAAAGCAGAGGACCCTACGAAGTTTGTCCGTGCGTGCACGTGTGTAGAAGGCGAACCCGCTAACCCAGCATCCACCGGCCATCTGGAAATAGGGAGCTACAAAGATTTTCCATGTTCTCACCTTGGGTAGAAGTCTTGGACGGCTCTAGAGAGTAATTGATAAAGCTATGAAGGTGGAATGAAGATGGGGCAAAGTGAGTTGCTCTATTTATAGACCAACTAGTGCGGAAAACAATGCATTAGTTAACAAAAGAAAATATCATGTTCTAGAACGATTCCAATAAAAGGAAGAAGTATGCCAACTTTGATAGATTTTTGGCCTTTACACGATAAACAAGTATCGAATAAAAACTAAAAAGAGGGCAATTGATATGGGCATGACACTTGGGCCAATAAAATGACGACACGTGGCCCGCAGGATAAGGTGGCATAACCGATGGACCCTCGGTGCACGGGTCTGCCCCTTTGGTCCATTCAAGTGTGCACTCGGCGGACCCTTGGCCTATGGGTCCGCCACCCCTCTAAACTCCTGGCTTACCTTCACGCGATGGGTAAGCCTCTTCATATGTTCAAGACAGCATGCATGAATATGTATGGAAAGGGACCTTAAGGTCACGCATAAGTCGAGAGGTGTTGGGGGCATACCCTCACCATTTGGGTATGCCTAGGCCAAACTCATGGACGGGCACGTGCTCTTTTCCCTAAGTAATAATGTATGCCACGTCAACTAGCAAGACAAGTCCAATCAGCACCCTACTTAAGGTAAACTACGAGTGTTGGGCCATCATATCTATAAATACCAGGCCATAACTCAAGCAAAGTAGGTAAGTAAGGACTAAAATTCTCTCTATTTGTCTTGTGTATATTCATAACATATTCAAGCATGTATTCATACATCTATGACTCTAACTTGATTGTCGGAGGTACAACGGGGGAAAGCCTTGCTTCGTCCTTGCTTTGTAGGGAAAGGCTTACACATTAATCAAGCGAGTGCAAAAGGCTTACTACCATTACTCCAATCGGGAAGGCTTACCCTCACTCTAACTGGGAAGGCTTACCCTCACATCAACCTGGAAGGCTTACCCTCATATCAACCTGGAGAAGGGAGCTTATGCATCCAACACGTGGGCAAAGGTTGACCCTTAGGCACGCGTCCACCTTCGTTACATCCAGCGTACCAACTAAGTCGTCCGAGTTACTACTGATGTGGGAAGGGCATCTTTTACCCACATCAGAACTCAAAAAAGCTTGCAACACTATAAACAATACCCTTACTAGCTCAAGTGAAAATTTTTCTTCTAGGGCTGCATTAGTTGCTGATTTTCAAGCATTTCTTCTCTTCTCTCTTAAACAAAATGAATTAAAGACATGAAAGTAAGAAATGCTCAGACTCATCAAATATTGGTTCTAAGGAGGCAAGAATATAAACTTTCTTGCAGCAATAAATCTAATCAAATGTTAACCAAAGTCAGGTCCATTCTACTATAGAAACTGCTCATGATCAGAATGTAATTAGATCAAGCATATCTCAAGGAAGGGGTGATTCACAACATGACCAACCATGAGCATATCTACCAAAACCAGCATGGAATTTGGACATCAATTGGAAGCAAAAATGCCTTGGTAAGCTCCAAAACTCTCGCAAACTTGATTATCATAATCCTTTTGTTGAAAATGGATTCATTAGTGCTGCTCCACCTAGTGAAGTCTTTGAGGAAGGTGATGAGCATTAGAAGAATTGTTTGATAGGACAATTCATTCGAAACCTCCCTCCTTTCTTTCTAATTCGCAAACTGGTTGATTTGCATTGAAAAATGTTTGGTAGAGTTGACATTAAAACTGCCAAAATTGGGTTCTTTGTTTTTAAGTTTGAGAATGATGAATTTTGTGACCTTGTTATGGAACAAATGTGGCATGTCAACCATCGCCGGCTTTTGCTTTGAAGATGGGATGCTAATGCACAATGGATATATGTTAATTGGGATAAAGTCCCTCTTTGGGTGAAGTTACGAAATGTTCCATGCTCACTTATCACTCGACGAGGGTTAAGTTATATAGCTATCACTTTAGGCATGCCATTACAAATGGACAAACTTACGAAGTCACCAACATTTATGGGATTTGCAAGAGTTTGCATCAAATGAACCTCTCTAAAGAATTGATAGATCACATTTTTGTGAGGCTAAGAAATGGAGAATGGGCAAGAATTAAGGTCGAATACGCTTGGAAACCTTGCTCATCATTCAAAATTGTTGATCACTCTCTTTCCACGTGCCCTCATGCAATTAATCACAATGCTCCAAAGCTTGTCTTGCAAATGGAGAATGGAAAAGCTTTAAAACCAAAAAAATGTGGAGGAAGTCCCAAAGTGTTGAACAAAAGCCATTTGCTAGTGTTGTTCTTTCCCCATATAAAGTTCAAGAAGAAAAATTTGAGCATAGGCCCTCAACCTCACTATTGCAAGGGCCTTTAACAAGTAATCAGTTTGCATCTCTCCAAGTAAATGAGCTGGAGCCAAATGGAAAAGATGGGTATACTTCAAATGAGAAGAAGGTTGTTGAAGAAGATGGGTTTGCATCACTTGAAGACACACAAAATGATGAAGAAAGTGAATCATTGCTTGAGAAGAATGAGAGGTCGAATCTTGAAAATAGTGGACTTTTTGTGAGAACTCAAGAATTTCAAGATAAGGCTCAAGAGGATTGTAGAAGAGAAGGTGTAGTGGACAACGAAGAACGGGGGGACTTTGCTGACAGAGCTCCCCATTCCACCCCCCTACATGATTGTACTTTTAGGCAGATTTCTTTTTGTTTTCTTTTAACTTGCTTATTGCTAGATATATTTCCTTTAGGTTGATCACCTTGTTCGTAAATTTCTTCTTCCCCTCAAGCTGAATTCCTGTTTTGTTTTGTTGTATCTTAACTTTGGGGGATTAGGGTTGTCTTTGTACACATTTTGTAATTAATAAAAAAATAATTTAATCCACAAAAAGAAAAATCAATTAATTTGCAAAGACGTTGCACATGAATTGGATAAACTAAGATGAATTTTAGACCCCCCCTTTCTGCTTTTGCCTCTAAATTCTAAGGCATCAACAATAATTAGTGGATATTATTCGTTTTCTTGCTTCTACATAGTTACATTTTATATGTGAAAATTTATATTTCTCTCACATACAAGTTCTAAATTGATCATATAAGATTTTGGGTTATTTCTCTTGATACACATTACTTTTAAGATTAAATTCATGATTCTAACATACAATCTAAATTAAATCTTGAAAACAGATATTAAACCATATATATACATGATACTATAATAATTTCTTCCTCATAAGAAAAATTGACAAGCTTCACTTTTTTATAAATGATAGTGTAATAAGTTTTCCTAATACACTTCTTGCAGTATGAGCTAAACTTTATCATTGAGAAATTGATTAAAAAATCAAAAAATAAATGAATTTCTTAATTCTTTTCATATTTTATTTCTACATCTAAGAATGCTTAGGTCCAAATAAACACTTTCATTAAATTAGTATTTTTTTTAATATAAGCAAGTAACTTTGAATCATATATTGGCAAAGTTTTTAAAAATCACATGTAAATTGAAAAAAAGAAAAGAAAAGGCCAAGAGTTAACTTGGCCGGCGCAAGCCAAGACTTCATACTTTAGGGTTTTGTCTTCTGTGCATAAAAGTACACATATGCACGATAAAAAAAAAAGAACCAGAGCATACAACTACTAGTACAGATTCAAAAACTCATATAGCAACTCCAGGGATTTTTTTTTTCTAATTCAAAAAAAAAACATTATGCAAAACTAACCCCGTTTATAAATCGATTTGAAAAATAACCCGTTTTGAATCTGAAAATGCGCTGCACGCATTCCCAGAACGTGGAACGCACTCTGGGAGTGCGGCCGCGCTCCAGGAATGCGCCCGCGTTCCTGGAGTGTGTTCCGCATTCCGGAAACGCGTTTTCTTGATTCCCTGCAAACCTGCCAAATTTGATTTTGATTTTGATTTCATTTGATTGCGGGGATGACCAAATATTCTTAGCATCGCATTCTGGGAGTGCGCTGATGAGAATCCCTGCACAAATCACGCTTTAGTTACTTCAAGTCACGGGAAATTTCAGAAATCGCACTCCCAAAATGCGTTTTCTACCTATATAAATCCCAACCCCTTCCTCCATCGAATCATTCAATCCTACCCCGTAAATTTCTACCATCACAATCACTTTCCACCAAATAAACATTCTGCCAAATTCATTCACTTTGTTAGTATAAGTTTCTACCAAAGCACATAAAAGAATGAATTCAACCGAGGTTACTGTTCTTTTATACTACGGCAATCACACAATAATGACCGATTATGGTCTTGATTACAGAAGTCCAAATATACCGCGCAAAATAAAAATTCATCCCGATACAACTTACGATGAATTTGTTTCGCGCGTAATTAGAAAACTGGGGTTGCGTCCGAGTATCTATAGAGTTAACTTATGCTATCGTGACCCTAGATGGGATGCTACATTGCAGCAGATTTATTATTATCCAAGTGCAATAATTTATGATGAAGATGTGCAGGAGATGTATGGCACAACTCAGTGTGAATGGAACTGCTGTGTGGCGCACGTAATAGTGGATGTTCAGTCTGTTCAGCCTGACGATGTGTATGTGCCGCAAATAATTCCCGACGTCCCATACCAATCTAACATGCCAGACCTAAATGCAGCACCATCGTATGAAGAAGATAAACATATTAATATTGCAATAACAGCAGCGGAGTTTCCACTTTTTCCATTTCCCCGCAACCACATTCTACTTTTGAAGTTGGAGGACCCTCTCATCACGGCAATGGCACAGAGGAGAGATGTGACGTCGCAGTAAATACTATTTTGTCAGAGGCAGATGAAGAAAACGAGGATGGTGAATTGAACGATGAAGAAGAAGATACAATCTTAGAAGCAAGTTTGAACTACCAAATTGAGAATGAGGTAGAAAGACCAGATGTCGATGCAGAGGCAGAGGTAGATGAGGAGGAAGCCGTGGAGTTCCGTACTGCTAGGATTGAATTCTATACAACAAGCAGGTACGAGGTCAGCAAACGTCCTGTATGGGACCCGGACAAGATGGAACTGGCCAAAGGAATGGTGGTCCCATCCAAAGTGGATGGGATAAGGGCTGTTCAACAGAACACGATAAGAATACAGAAGGAATATAGGGTCGTCTAGTCGAGTAAGACCCTGTGGAAGGTACGGTGTAGGGAAGCACACAATGGAAGTGTATCATGCCCATGGTATGTACGTGTCATAAGGAAAGCAATGCACAAGCAATGGGAGATTACGCAGTATGACGCAAGACATGTATGTATGGCGCAAATAGCTGCGCGGGGCACAGCAATTTGACGTCGGGATTGGTTGGATACTTGGTGAGGCATTTCATAGCTGAGAATGATGATTACGAGGTCGGGCTTATCCAAGCTCACATGAAGGAAAAGCTTAACGCGGATGTCAGTTACGGAAAAGCATGGAATGGCCGGAACAAAGCAATTGAACTAGTGTATGGCAATTGAAACACGTTGTATCAGATGCTACCACAGTTTATTGGGACCGTGATGGCCAAGAATCCAGGTAGTGTGGTGAGATATTGGTTCGTCAAAGGTTCAACGCAGGTTGAAAAAATTTTCGACATGTTTATTGGGCGTTTGGCCCTTCTTACCAATACTTTTATGATGATAAAAGGTTACTTTCATGATCGGTTGGTCCATGCAACGCAGTTGAAAAGTGAAGGCCATCGGCTCCCTCCTAGTGTGAGGGAATTCTTTGAAAAGTGGAAGACCTTGTCACATCGCCATCACGTACTTAGTTTTAGACAAGATGGCAGATACCAGGTGGGTCGGTTGCCAGTTCGATGGAACGAGAATCCGCCAAACCAAGTTGTCAACTGGGAAGACTGTATGTGTACTTGCGAAAAGTGGGTTGAATATCACCTGCCATGCTCGTATGTACAAACTGTTGCTCTGTTTAGGGGGTTTAATGTGGAGAACATGATACCTCAACAGCTGACAGTGAAATCATACAAAGATACATATTGGCAGACATTTGAGCCTCTCAGACACCAATTTTATTGGCCTCCAACGCCTGTATGGATGTTGCATTTGAACCTAAGTTGCTTTCGGCAGAGAAGAGGACGAGCTGGAGACCGACGCATTCCAAACGAGATGGATCACTCGGACCGCCATGGACGACGAAGGTGTACAACATGTGGTCAACCGGGTCATACTACTCCAATTTGCCCCAACAACCAAAATGCGTAATCCGTTATGTTTAGCTGTTGCCACAAGTTCCATATGTGATAATTTTATGTCTATTTGTTTTGATGTTGTAATGCTATTGTGCAATTGTTTTTTGCATATTTGTTGTGACTTTGTGATGTTATTGTGTAATTAACGTTGTCTGTGAACTTGTTGTGGCGTTGTGATACGGTCATGTTTAATCAACATCGACATGTGTAAAAAAAAAAAGGCTAAAACAAAATGAAATAATAATCAACAAAAAGATAATGTCTCACGAATACATATGAAACAAAAAGCACTCGAAAATGAATACATCATCCCAGCGTGTAATGATCAGGGCCCTTCCCTTTGTTAGTGCGGTCAGGTAAATGACGTCTAACAGGGGATGGGGCATTGCGCTTCCAGGATGAACGTGTTTGGCGGAGCAGCAGCTCATGTGCCTGCTGCTGTGTGGCGGGTGCCTGGGTCGCCTATGGCTTGAAGCGCGGTAACTGATCCTGATGCTCAACGCCACTAGACACCAACTGATGGTGAACGTAGTCATGGGAACCCATATATCTACTCGGTGACCCCCCCGATGACTCGCTTTAGGTCGCCTCGTCATCTTCCTCGTCATCATCCGGCTCCTCAACATAGGGCTGAGATGATCCACCGGCCTCGAACGTGCCCCGGCCACCTGAACTGCTAGAGAAGTCAACAGGGAACAAACGCCACGCGGATCGTTGCAATGGGGGCCGTGTGGGTGGCCGATATGACTGTGATGACCCATCCCGATGGCTGTGCGTGCGCTGTGCAGATTGAGAACGCTGCGCACGATGCTATCCGAATCGCTGCAACGGATGCACCGGAGGCGTATCGGGCAACTCCTATACGGCTCTCTGCTGTATGAGATCCTCGTGTTGCGTGTGTCAGAGTGCACTCTCGCCATGCAACTGCATGAGCTGCAAGTGCCGCATGACATGCTCCATGTGTGCACCGCCCCCAAGGTCCCCCTCCTTGTAACGCTGCAGCAAATCACGAGAATGATGGACGACATACTGAACTACAGTGGCCTGTAGTCCAACATAACATATTAGGGTTAATATAAACTAATAGTCAACAACTTTCATTGAGTAACGCAGACATTGGGAACAAAGGCAGCTCACTAGTGATGTTTCGTCATGTGTGGATGCCACATACCCATCTCGTCTATGACTGGTACCGGAATGACCGACCTGTAATATGGTCACCCATCGGTACCACTGCATGTAACCCCCAAGTACCGCTACAGGCGGCACCATCCTCCGCCTGTCCATATAAAACGCGCTGGGCCCAATTCCCCCACATATTCACAGCCTCGGTCAGCGCAGCTCCCTCAACCTTCTCCTTTTTTTTTTTATAACGGAGGAAGCCAACTGAGCGGAGCCCGACCACTAGTTGGAAAACCTTCGGGTACATGAACCACCCCACAAGACCCATGCACCGGGTAAGACTGGCAAAGCCAGGTGGGTGGCCCCAAGGAATGCTAGCAGCGAGCCGTCCCTATGTTTCTCATATACAGGGGGATCAGCAGGGATGGCCAACCTAAGTCCAAACTATCGCAGAACACGATCTGAGTGGTGCTACTCAACAGTATGCCCACATATCAGTGGTATTCGAGCACGCTGGACGTCACTGTCGGCAACACAATAAGGTGGGATGATGGCCAGTATCCCCCTAAACGGCTGCCATATGAACTGTAACCAAAACAAACACCGGATAGTTAATTACGTGCTTAAGTGTACATGTAAAGTATTTTTAATAAGGCATCTTAAATGTACTATACCTTGTCAGGTTGGAGATGGTCTATGACATCTCGACACTCTACCTGACCTGACTTCCCGGATGCATCAGTCATTTCCTTCTTGACGTAAAACTATGCACCCCGTGAAATTCCAGGGAGTTGAAACATATGCTCCACCTGATGCTGCTGACGTTGAAGCCGCTCTCGTGTTGGATGCAGGAGCTGAGGCCGAAAAGCCGTGAATCTATCCCATGTAAAAAACTGCAAGCATTTAACATGTGTTATGTTATAATAACGCTTGTAATAATAAAGTTAACATTCGTATAATATAAACATAATTACTACATAAGGCAAACCAATACATGGACTAGTGTCACGGCTCCGCATACACCCTTACACTGGCGGAAGGAGGCGCGGTCAAGCTCCTGGTACAAATACGATAGTACAGCCGCGCCCCAGTTGTACGGCAGGATGCGTTCAAAGTCGTCCAGTAATAACAACCAGGTCAAATTACCACCATTCGTGCTCGTGTTCGCGAAAAGGTGGCAGCAGATGACGAGAAATATCCACAGCCATGCTCGCTGCCGTGCCTGGTACTGAGTGGGCTCATCCATAGTGCCCTGCATAACAAACTTGTCCCGCAGCTGGACGAAATTCACCGAGTTCCCCACAATGTCGATACGGCCAGTACCATCGTCCGCCACCGCATCCGCATCGATACCCATCAACTCCTGCATCCTACAACCCAGTCCTTCCTCGAGCGTGGGACTGTATCAATCACCGGGACAAGAATACCGGTCACGGGAAGACCCCAATACACGGCCACATCCTGCAAGGTGATGGTAGCCTCGCCTACGGGTAAATGAAACGTGTGGGTTTCCAGCCGCCATCTCTCTATCATGGCAGTAATAAGTTTGCAGTTAAGCTGATGATATCGGAATTTATAACACCCGTAGAATCGGGGCTCCGCCAACTGCTGCTGTACTAACGGGTGCTCCGGCGCATTAAATAACGATCTATCTGACCTATAGCACCTAAACATACCCAGATGGTGCGGATCCTATAAATACTGGACCCGGTGATCCATATAGTGGCATAGTAAAGTGACATCTACTGATGCAGGACGAACATCCATAATGACTACTAAAATAAAAAATAATAACAACAATTAACTAAATATTACTACTTCAATATATACATTAACTCTCTAATTTTATCAAATAATAATAATTATAACACTAATATTATTAATAATAATAGTATCAATGATTGTATTAATAATAATAATAAAAAAAACACAAAGATAACATGTTTAATCATCCATCATCGTCATCATCATCATAATAATAAAATAAATACGTGGATAAATATATCAACAATAATATTAATAAAATTACTAATAATAATATCTAACATATTACATTAATCATCCATCATCGTCATCATCATCACAATGATAATTAATGATAATAATACCAATAATAGTATTAATTACATTAATAATTACATCTAACATGTAACATGGTTGTCATAAAAATAATGATACTGTAAATAATAATGATAATCTTAATGATAACATTTATTACGAATAATATTCATATAGTAATAATAAGATTAATAATAATGATCATACTAATAATATTACTAATAATACTAATAACAACAATATTAATTCTATTTCTAATAATCATACTATATTTTTAAGCAACAATTAACATTTAAATATAAATTAACAAAAAAACTAAAATTCTAATCTACAAATCTAACAACAATTAAAATTCAAATTAACACAAACTAAATTTAATTATAAAAAAAAAACTACACGATCTAAAAATATATTTCATAACTTAAAACGTTATATACAATGGCAAAAAATAATATAACAATAAAATAACTTACAAGATCAAGTCAATATTCTCGCTAAAACGCTGAAAAACTAAAACTTTAGTGTGAGGGGTTGAGAGAAAATAAGAGAAAATCGCAAGTGGGTTGGGGGAGAATGGAAAAAAAATGATCAGGTAATGAATTTATGGAACGCGGAACACGTTCCCAGAAGCGGCAGCATTCTGGGAGAGCGGCCCGCGTTCCTAGAACGCGGTTGCTATCCCGAAATGCGTGCCACGCATTTTCTAATTTAAAACGGGTTATTTTTCAAATCGATTTATAAACGGGGTTAATTTTGTATAATTTTTTTTTTTTGGGTTAGAAAAAAAAATTCGCAACTCCAGGTAAGAGGCGTCACTGCATTTTAGAGGACGTGACGTGGATGGTGAGCTTGAAATGGGAGATGTTTCTAGACACTTGAAGAATGAAAGACCATCATATGTGGACAATTTTTTTGAGGTTGCAATAGAGGTAAGGTCTTTTTTTTTTTCTTTTTTTTTTGGCTTTATTATCTTTTTTTTTTTAAATTGTTTCTTTGCCTCTTTTGTTTTTATGTAATATTTGTTTCTTTTATATATTAAGTTAATGCGAAAATTACCCTAAATGTTGAGATGGTAACACGTCGAGCCGGAACTGAAATATTCTGACTTGGCTTTGATTGTACGAATTCTTTGTTATGGATTAGTCTTATGTAAGGATGAACTGATATTAGTTCGGCTGGAAAATTTATAATTTTCGAACAAAAATTTATAAATAAAGACAAAAAATTCGTAGGTAAAGACAAAAAATTAATAGGTGAAAAATAAAAATTTTACCTATGAAGAAAAAAAAATTTTACTTATAAATTTTTGTTCTTGACTTATTAATTTTTGTTCGAAAATTATGTAAATTTATTGGTAAAATTTTTGTTCTTGACCTATGAATTTTTATTCAAAATTTTCAAAAACTGATATTAGTTTGAATTGGTGGAAGAGTTTTCCCTTTGTTTTTATTTTTTCACATATATATTGATTGTATGAATGACTTTTCTTTTTAAAAAAATATAAACTATTTAGCTAAATAAATTATTACATACGATAGCTGTATATTATTGCCTTCAGGCATGTGGTATATCTTCTTGACTGCCATGAAAATTTTTATTTTTAAAAATATTGTGATATATAAAGTTAGCATTTTTTTGTTATAGCATTTTGTCTAATTGGTATATCATATATTATTACTTTAATTTATAATACTTACATTTGATTGCAGGTCAGAGCTGAATCTTTAAACTATCTATCAAAGGCTATATGCTACGTTGTTGGAGAAATGAAAGAATAACCTCAAGTCAGATGAAAGAAATGAAGGAGAATGATTTTGTATTTTGAATCATCATATTTTATATATCCCTGTAATAATTTTATTTTGTAAATATGATATTTGTGATTACATCAATGTAATTCTTTTTATGTAATTATACTTTTGAATTTTAGTGATTTTATGCCACAATATCTTTTTAGCAAGCATAATATTGCTCTTTTAATCTTTTATTATTATATATTAGTTCAATTAAAAATTGATGTTATAATTGATGCAAGATTATAATAAGATAAATAGATTTCACTAAAATTACAATTAAAGTAATCTAAATTAACTAATTCGTGATGATATTAGTTCACAATACTATAAATAGATTTTTTTTATGATATTAATCGTCACTATAATTATTATTAAGTAATGTGTCACAAATGGTGCAACTCTATAGTGACAAATGTTTGCCATAGAAAATAAGACAATTTTGACTATTACTACATGTTAATCGTTTTAGTGATTAAACTGAAGTCACAATTGAAATAAATAATTGTGACTAACAATTTGGTCACTATACAAAGACCATAAAAGTGATATTACTATTCATCACTTTAAATACTATTTAAGTGACAAAATTAAAACTCATCACTAATACTATTAATGATTTGAATATATGTGATAGTCAGTGACGACCATCACTAAAATTATTAGTGACGAAATATCAACTTTTAGTAATAAATTTATGCATCACAAATTATCTAATTTCTTGTAGTTAACAGTCTTCGCAAAAAATATGTGAATAGAAGAAACGATGATGTAGTTTCGGAAGCTTAGACCATTTTGACCAATACGATAAATTTTCACCGAAGCGATGTTTCTTGTGGTGTGCAATTGCACTGCTTCTGATTGGAGGATTCAGTTGTCTCTTACATCGCTTGCTCTAACAATTTCCGATTGCAAATTTCAGCTTGTGAGTAGTTGTGACTGGGTAGTTGATTGGGTGGTTAAATCATTTTTACACTTCCTTTGCTAATTGGCTAATTATCTAAATGACTCTCTAGTCTTGTAGTCAGTTAGGTCTAGCTTTTAAATATTTAGAAGTATTTTTTGTAAATTTAAAAGTTAAAACTAATTTATTTGATAATTTTTTAAAATACTTTTATGTAAAAGTTAAAGCTAAAAAAAGATGAAAAATCAGAAGTTCTAAATTGGAGCTTTTTGAAAAAGCCTTTGAAAAGTTACTTTTATATCATGTCAAAAATCATATTCTTTCTTCTAGTGTCAAAAGTACTATTCCATAATTTTAAAATCCCAACATTACTATCAAAACAATCAAAAGCTAAACTCCTAAAGTATCAGGCCAAATAATCAATGATTTTTATTCAACAATACTTATAACAAAAACTCTGCTGCTAAAAAACTTTGCAATTCAATAGCTAAAATCTCACAAATAAGCTAAACAGAGTCTTAGTAATTCACTGTAGCTAATTTTATCTTGAGCGAAAAGGCTAATTTGCCAATTGACTGGGTATTTAGTTAAATGTACCTTAACCCTTCCCAATTTCTTATAGTTGTGCGAAGAAGTGGAAAGAAACCAGTTTTTTCTATTTTTTATCTCTTTCTTTTAACTTAACCCCGCATTCTATGAGATTCAAACTTAAATTATAACACTTGAGAAATACAATTTCAACCATTTGAACTACTCAGTGAATTTTGTAGTACCAGAGAAGTAGATTGGGATGTTAAGCCATTTGTAGCATCTTCTTTACTGATTGCTAGGATATTTAATGTACCTATTTCCCCTGATGCCGTTGCCAGGGGAAACTCATAAACCACATTTGTTTGGTGCAAAGAGGACTAACCAAATCTGCACTCATAATTGCTAATTAAGTTGTTATATATATAGACACTTCAATTGCTAAATCATCGCGCATTTGGACTTCTATGAGTCTTGATTGCAGCTTTCTTTTTTTCCTTTTTTCTTTTTTTCCTTTTTTTTTTGGAAAGAAGGAAAGCCAAAATCATTTGTACATTTATGTACTAAGAAATCATAAATTGATAAAGGAGGGCTAACTAAATCTTGTTCAATTTGAAACTTCCCTTAGGAGAAATGACGATCTAGAGCAAAACGCTAGCAACTTGACTATATCTTCTTGCTTCTCTTTGTCTTGATTTGATTTCTTCTGCACACCTTAGAGTCCTTTCGATATGGTAGCCACCTCCAATGCTAACTTCTCTCTCCAAATGGCTGCAGTAGCTTTGGAACACACTTACATTCACGTGCAACTTGAATCCAATCAAGAACAAAAGTTCAAGCTCCAGCTTGTTCATTTCCTTTGTGGTTAGTCCACCAACTCTTGCAAAGTAAGAATTTCTGTAGTTCCTGTTGAAGAGAAAAAAAAAGAAAGAAATAAGAAAAATAACGGTGACATTAGTGACTTAATTATCTTTATACTAATTAATGTATAGCAAACTAATAGTTATACTGATTTCTACCGACAGTTTTCTGAGGGCCCTGGCTGTTGTGCATTAATTACTTTCTTATGGTAAGTTGGCGTTGAATATAAGAAACAAAGTTGACTACTTTCTTTTCTACTGAGACGAAAATAATAATGATACTCTTAACATGCTGTGAAGATTCTTTCCTTCTTCCCTTTTTTTTTTTTTTTGTGGATTTTGTGCAGCTAAAAATGAATACATAGTTACATAGATTAAAGTCTTAAAATGAAAGGAATAGTCAAAAGAAAAAAGTCATTTATTTGAATGGACAGCAACAAGTTACAACGTCCTCACTACAGAGTCAGGCATAACAAATTAGAGGATATGCTTTTAAAAACGATAGGCAATAATTTAAAAAATTAATGATACGTACAATATAATAATAAAACGATAACCGTAGTAAATATTAATTTTTTCCTCACAAGAAAAAAGATGCCACTTACATGTCTTCCACATATTTGGATGCCACCAAGATGGTAGTGATAAGCAGTCTATGAACATTGCGTGCACTGATTCGAAACTCGGGATATAACTGGGAGAAACGATCAATATACACGTAGGCAACGATATACACTGAGGGTCCAACTCGTGTGTATCTGAAAATCCTCTCGAGATAAGATTGAATTGTCATGTCCGGTGCTTCATTACAGTCGAAGACTCGCGCTCTAGCGTAATTGGTCGATAGTGGCCATGAACAGTTTTTAGCTATTCTTTCATTTCTAGTCATTGTTCTCTCGATGAGAGAAGCAAGAACAGAAATCACTAGTGGGGTGTTTGAGTCTTCTTCATATGAGTACGAATAAAGATCATATCTAAGCTTTCTTGGAGAAATTGGAATCAAAGGCAAGGCCATTTTAGGATGATCAATATATATTATGTTATATTATATATATATTATATATATATATATATATATATATATATACACACCCCTATATAAATGTGTGTGCAGTGTGTATAGAGAGAGAGAGAGAGAGAGAGAGAGAGAGGCTTTTTGAATACGGGATAAAAGGTTTAAGAGGGTTATATATATACATCTATATCTGTGTGCAAAGAGTTGGTATGCAAGTGAAAGTGATGAAATAGATAGGAGCTAGCTTGTTGTGTTGGTGAATAAATTAAGTGAATTTGGACCATTTGGAAGGTGATGGGAAGGGAGGATAATATCAAATTACAAGATATTTGTCTCCTGCTTGTAAAGGCAATGTCCAGACACACCAGCTAGCTTTCTGTTTTTAATAAAAGCTAGATCGCATATAAAATGCAATTTGTGCACCCATTATATAGCATATATATCACACTCTTGTTGTCTCTAGAAAAGTCTCCACCGATCTTTTATATATTATGAAGAAAAATTCCATTATTATGCAAGATCGATTGCATTAAAATTTAATAATATGTCTCAACGCATAATATTATACATGTACTGACGACTGATTTATCTTTTCCTATGTCACAGACTTATTGAAATGTACATATAAGACTTTTAACATATACGAAATTTTATTATTTAAGAGAAGAACAATTTTTTTTTATAAAAGAAGAATAAGATAAAACAATACTCGTTATTAAAAATCCATTCTCAATGTCAAGAAAAAAGAGAGAGGAACAAAAAAGAAAAAAAAAACAACCGACAAAAATAACGAAAACACAGCTGGGTAAGGTTTACTAGTAGTTTTTAATTTAACTCACAAATGATGAGTCGCCGACAGTGGGTTGAAGGCAAGAGTTTTTTTTTTTTTGGTTGCGATAGCAGAAGTGAAATCTGTTAGGTCTTAGCTGGGTCCACCACAGAGACTCCATTTAAAGAAGACCATGGCTTGGAGATTCGTGATGAAATTAATATCTTGGTGACTAGGACAAATTACACGTGCAACGTCTTGGCCTCAATTTAACAAATCTAATGTGGTTTGCAACTTGCGACTTGACAGTACAAGACCGTGGCCGAGGAAGCCTCTTGCGAGGTTCATCACTAGGTTCAGAGCATTGATGTAAATCTCGGATTTATGTCAGAACTCAGGGAAGGAAGACGAGCGATATTAAGGTTGGTAATGGAGTGAGGTAGAAGTAAAGTTTACAAATTCTTACTCTATATTTGTTAGAAGTTTATTTATTCTTATCCTACTCTTAAATTTGATATCAAGTTTTCTACTATTACCATTCTTGTATGTGTCTACAAGACACCACCCCATCCCCATGGAGTATTGGTCAACAAAAGTGAATGTGGTCAGAGCCTCGAAGTAAAATACCTTCTTGTTAAACCCCTACCTATTAATGATAGAAAAATAAATCCAACACAAGTGAATCATATCAAATCTTAACACCAAACCTAAACAAATTAAATCAAACTCCAATATATAAAATTGAACATAAATTGACAACAATAACACATTAAATCCAAACTCCAATACATAAAATCCAACATAAACTTACAACAATAACTCATCAAGTTCAAACTCTATACTCCAAATCATCAAATCCAAATTCTATACTCAAAATTTGAACATACAATAATAAGAAATAAATACAACACATAATATTAAAGGTATTGTCAACACAAATAACAAGCTCGAACCTAGACATGAGTAATTGTTGACTTATCTGACTCTCTAGCTTGAATATCACCATCCTCATCATAAAAAATAGACACAAAGTAATGTGGCTGTTCATTATCTGCAAGAAAGAATATTGAAAGAAATCAATAACACATGTATTTATTCAAAAAAAAATTAGAGTTACTTAAGCATATAACGAATATATATATTGAAATATGCCAAAAATCAATTATGGGTGCCATCAAATGCTTCTTCAGTCGTTGAAAAACGCCTATTGCCATGGGGACCCAGTAATCTAGCACTAGTGCTAAAAGTAGATTTTGTAATTGTTTAATCAACTACTTGTTTTAACATTTTTTCATTTTTTTCCTCTTGTACATTTTCCTTACAACATCCTAATGTGTGTTGGTTTGAATGGGTTTGAGTGTAGCATTTGCATATATTTCTAGGGATTTTTAGAGCTTACTTGTATGCATTTAGTATATCATTTGTGCATAATTATTAATATTTGTGCATAACAAGTTTAAATGCATAAATGCTACACTAAGTGCTACATTTCGTGTTTTAGGGGAATATTGGAAGGGTTCGAGCTTAAACATGGGAGAAATGAGCTAATAGCTGAAGATCGAAACAAAAAGAAGTGAAGAAAGGTGCAAAGCAACTAGCCAATTGAGCTTGCTTGAAGAACTGGTCGACTGACAGGGGTATGTCGGTTTGGGGGTGTTGATGTGTTGGTTTTGTGTGTGCTTATGCATTGCATTTTTAAACTTGTTTTGATGAGTTATATGCTCTATTAGGTGTATTAGTATATTTTTTACATCATACTTGTGCATAATAGGCTTTAAATGTTCATAGTTGAGCTTAAAGCGTAAATGCTACACTAATGTGCACTTATTTCTTGTTTCAGGTGAGGAGCTTAAATTTGAGATGCTTAGGTCATGGAACAAAGTAGGAGGAGATTTGAGATGAAGAAATGAAGAAAAGGCCCTTTGGAAGCTCCTAGAAGAAAAATGAGGCAATTGGACACAATTGAGCACAAGCGGAACTGACAATAGAGCTCACTGCAATAGGCCGCTTAGACCTACTTCTAAGGTCGGGCGACCTTAGAGACTGAGGGTGTTCAGAGAACACTTGATTTTGGCCAACCTCATTAAGTTTGAGGTCGGGAGACTAATGCTTGTTAGTTAAGCACTAAGCCTTAATTATAAGCCTGCAAGTGCAAAACTCGTGTAGTCTAATGTGCAAGAGCAGGGTCGATCCCTCGGTGAGGCGGGAAATGGGGAAAGAAAGCTAAGTTTGTGTCCTAGAAAGCTGAAAAGAAAACAAGCTAAAATAGGAATTCTTTTTGGTTGTTTTAGATTTGAAGGGAGCTCAAGATAAATTAGACTAATCTAAACAAACTAAAGGAACTAAAAGCAAGGGGGAACAAGCTAGTAAAAGGAAATTGACACAAGCAATGGGCAATGGGTGAAATCTGCTTAACTATGGGTGATTTGGGTGCTAACTTCGCTATAGGGTTAACTTTGATGTTTTTCTCTAAGAGAGGATGCTCTAAGTTAGGAATTTCATCAACCTCTCCTACAATCCCTAGAACTCGGTACTGGTCCATCCTTAAGTGCTAACTACCTAGAGGCATAGTGTGGTCCTTATGAACTAAGGTACAAATTACCTAATTACATTCCTAAGTGCTAGTAATTGGTCTTACCCTAGATTCTAATTCATTGGCTGGGTCTAAATCCATGAACTAGGCTTCCTAAGGTCAATTAAACTAGCCTGACACCTATTGGCTGGGTTTAAAGCCAAATGAGACTAAACTAGACCTAATTATTAATGAAGAACCACTAATCATAGCATCACACAAATAGGGTTTGACAATAAGCACATCATACATGTTCTTGAGCATGATATGAATGAATATAAAGCATATTCTAGCCTTAAACAGTTAGACATAAATAAGTCATACCAATTTAGGCATTAGAATTCAACACGTTTGTCATAGAAGCTAAAATTGCTATTAAGGCATGTAAAAACACACATAGATACGCATATTTACAAGACCCACTTCATAGAATCACTACATAAACACCTAGACATGCTCATACAATGATTTAGAAATGTTAAATAGCAATCAAGCCTCTAAATATATATGTTCTTTCTCTTAGGCAAATCAACAATATGTAAATAGCCTTTGAAACATTAAAAGCAAACATATATATTAAACAACCAAAATCTCATAGCAAAGTAGCACTTAATCAACCCATAATACAAGTTTCAATCACCCATAAAAGATGTATTCTAACATAGAGAAAACTAGGTACAAAAAGAGAAAGATGAACCACCCTTTCATGCTTAACTTTGCTCTTGAAATCTTTGTCTTAATCTTGTAATTGCAAGTGTTAAAGCCCTAATTACAAGCTTGGGTCTAGGTGTATTTGTATGTGGTTTAGTGTCTGAGAGGGGGGTGAGTTGGGGTTTCTTGTGTGTGTAAAGTGGGTGTGAATGTTGGTTGTTAATCCCTTTTAAAAATGCTGAAAAAATGCCTTAAACCGGGCTTTTATCGCGCAGGGCCCAGGGACTAGGCTGGTGGCCCAGCCTTGGGCTAGGTTGATCGGCCTAGAATTGCTAAGTTTTTGATGTGGCTGGGGGACTTGACAGGTCGACCGACCTAGGGTTGAGGTCGACCGACCTTTTCAGATTATGCACCATTCTTGCTCCTCGTGAGCTTGTTTCTTCTCGGTAGCTCTTTTCTTTGCCCAGCTACTTTAAAATGCATTCTTCAAGCTTCCTTCGCATCACAAACACCTTTAGCTTGGCTCTTTCACCAAATCATCATCAATTCATGTCTCTAGCTTTGGCATAAACTTCACCTAACATAAGAAACAAGTGCACATTAGTGTAGCATTTATGTTCTAAACTCTATCATGGACATTTGAAGCCTATTATGCACAAGTATGGTATAAATGCAACACTAACACACTTAATAAAGCACAAGAACACGTCAAACAAGTATAGAAATGCCATGCAAACACACGCATGATCACAACATATCAGAGACCAATCTGGTGACTGACTTTTGCAGCGAGAAAGCTCTACTTAAGGCCATTTTGAGTATTTATAACATATTCTTTACGGGTCTTCCATTCCCATCTCACATACCCATAAAACCTAGCTAAATCCACTCTCACCCATCTCACACACATACACCCACATCAATTCCACTTAGAATAAGCTTGATTTGGGATTTTTAGGTAAGATTGGAAGGAGATTTTGAAGAGATTTGTAAAGAACAAAGTCAAGAACATGGGAAAGCCTCCTAACCTTTCTCTTGTTCTTGATTATATGATGTTTGCTTAGTTTTATTTAGTGTAGATTGCTACTTTGATTATGGGTTAAAGTTTGTAAACTTGTTTTAGGGATGATTTTGATGGTTAATTTATGTTTTGTTCTTTTTATAGTTTGTAAATGATCCAGAGAAGAACCAGATAAAATCTCCTTTAGCCTGCTCCAGTGAACTCAATCCTGCACGACAAAGAAATCTAGGCACTGGTGTAGTATTGGCCAAAGAGACTCTGTTACCTAAGTCAGTATTTTTCTTAAAAAAAGTAAGTTTAAGGAAGCAGATAAATAAGAATTAATGAGTTACCTTATTTAAAAATAAGCGGCCATATTTATAGTTTCTGGGGAGGGACACGTGAAGTCTTTACTATGTTCATACTACTAGTTATTGAGCGTTATAAGCTTGGTTAGGTAAGGTTCATGTATGGTCGGTTAAGCTTGCTTCTGGGGTGATCTTATCGGAGGGTCCAGATAAGATCGCGAGTATGACTCGACCACATATCAATAGCCCCTATTTGGGGATGTGTCGCTTTAGGATATCGCAAAATACTTCCCGATCATTTAACTTCATACTTAGGCATCTTCTGGGCTTCTGGTGCATGGCTGTGAATTGTCTTGTTTTACCGTGCGTGCGTGAATCTTATGAACCGACACGCCTATTTGTAATAATGGCATTTCCTCGAAAACACGTGATAGAACCGCCACCAGATATGCCTCTCTTTGCCTAACTAGCATTTTTGCACTATATTTGAAATTCAAATGCTCTTTATTTTGGAGTATAAATACATTTTTGCTTCTTTAGTTCTCATTTCTACTTTTTCACTTTTTTCCTCTATCCAAAAATCTCTATCTACTCCTTAAAGCTTTTCGCACTTTGCTTTCTCTTTTCTTCACACATCTGCCATTAAAGACATCTCCGATGTCACATTTGCTCTGTACATCTTCTATTTTAAGGCTCCACATACACTTTTCTCGGTCGCAGGTATGCTTTCTTCCTATCTTTTCATCTTTTCTTCTCCTATGTATTCGTTTCTCCTAGTCCAAATCTATCACTTGCGTACCTTCTTCACTTTCTTTATTCTTGTTTAAGTGTTTGATGTCAAGGTTCCCTACTCTACTTAGAAATAGTGAGAACAACCCCTTATCATCAGTGCTTAGTTATGATGATCATAGGGTTAGGGTTTCCCTAGGACTTTCAGGTATTTTTGACAATATAGGGACCTTTGACCCCCTACTAGTCCTACTACCCTCGAAGAGGCTTTAGCCATAAGTTTTGGCGAGGATTTTTGATGTGTTGGTTTTGTGTGTGTATTTGCATTGTATTTCTATATCTATGTAGAGGTGTTTTTGAGTTTATTACATAGCTTTAGTGTAGTGTTTATACTATATTTGTGCATATAAGAATATAAGTGTATATAATGAATTTCAATGTTAAATGCTACACTAAAAGCTCAATTTTGTGCCGTAGATAAGTTATAAGATGAAACTAGAGCTTGCACGATGATGGGTGATAAAGATAAAAGGTGTACAGGTCGTTGTACGGGTTGTGGGGTAAAGGCTAGAAGCAAAGAAGACGGAGTTTTGAAGCAATATGAAGAACCGGTCAACCACCTTGAAGTACCAACTGACCAGCAAGGTTAGCCGGTAGATCTAGAGAAGAATTGCTTACTAGTTGAGCATACTAGATGACTGGTAGGGTTAGCTGGTTATTCCAAAAAGTAAAGAAAAATATCGGCCGACCTCTCCAGTTACTGGCTGACCGATATGGCTGATCGATAGGGTTGACTGATAGTGCCGTTGTTAGCTATAAATAAGGCCTAATGTAGAGAGGAGAAGAGAATAATCCATCACTCCATCTCTCACACCTACTTTTCACCCATTTCCTTAAACCCTAATATCCTCTTAAACCCACCTCACACACACTTTTAAACACATTATATCACTAGGAATCAAACTTCTAAGAGGATCAAACACAAGGATTTGGGCATAGCTCATGGATTGTAAAGCTTGGCTATGCATAGAAAGGTATCTCTCTTTTATCTTAAGTCTAATTATGTATGAGTAGAGTTATGTAGGGCGATTATATCTTGAATTATGGATGATTATTACATTATTATTATGGGTACTTGATGGATTTATATATATATATATATATATATATGCACACACACGCACATACATGTCTATGTGTTTGTATGGTGATTATATGAAGTGGATATGCCTATATACATGTCTATGTGTGTGTTAGAATGCTTATACATGTTTATGTGTGTGTTAGCATGCTTAGTAGCATAAATAGCTTTTATTGCTCACATATAAGGTACTATAGCTTAAATTGGTGTAATCTAAGTATGTCTATGTGCTTAGTAGTAGATATTCTAGAGTACTCTCAAATGCCATGTCCTAGATGTGTATGTCTTGTGCTTAAATGTTAATTCCCGCTATTATGATGCAATCGATGATGCACAACTAGTAACTCGCCTAAGTCGAGTCCCCTTTGGCTTTAAATCCAGCTAGGTTTAGTTGACCTTAGCTCATTTACAAAGGCTAGTTAGTCTACCCTAACGCCCTAGGTTCATAAGGACTACGCCGTAGCTCTAAATAGGGCAAAACTTAGGGATAGATTCGCACCGAGTCCTAGGGTTAGATAGGGGAACTAATTAATAGACTAAGTGATAGGGTTAGATCGATCTAAATCACCTAGAATCCCATTAGCTAGCCCTAATTCCTAAGTCATAAAGACCACGTCATACTTCTAGGCATCGCCATCAAGGGACGAACCCGCACAAATGCTTAGGGTACGAACTAAGAGGCTAATTAGTGGTCTAGAATAGAGCAACCCAAGTATAATTTGTCAAGTAACCCTAACAAGTAGTAGTAATCACCCATTTGCAAGACATAATCACCCTGGTTCCTATTTCCACATGTTTGACTCCCTTAGAATGCTTGATTCCCTCTTTACACACATGCTACCAATTTATTTTCTTGCCTTAGCTTAGATTTACCTTTCCTAAGCACCCTTTAAACCAAAAACCTAAAACATAATAGTTAGGTCCCCAAGATGTTGCTTTTTAGGACATGTTTAGCTTAGAACACCATTCACATTAGGCCTTCCTACGAATTTGACCCTGCACTTGCACGCTATACTATAGATGACCCGTGCGTTTGCAGGCAATTTAGGCTTATGCTCATGAATAGCGATCAATTTCCTTTTAGGCTCTCTTAGCGAGAGATTTTCTCTGGCCATTCTAGTACATGTAATGGATTTTGATTGTACCGCCGTTATTGAAGAGATGTTTGAGGACTCTGTGATCTTTTTTCCCAATAACCGGGCTATTGACATAGTCAAGGTGGGCTAGAGTAGTGATTCTGTTGATCTTCCCATCATGGGCAGGAAACATTAGTTAGACATAAGAAAGGCCGTGGCGTTTAATCGTGAGGATCTCGATAACAGTGCTGGGGTCCCTACTAGAGATGAGGCCTTAAAAGGTGAAGATGCCATGATGGAAGAGGCCTCAATAGAGAAAGAAGCTGGGACTCCCTTCAAAAGGAGCCGATACCCGATCAGGCGATGTTAACTAATATTATACTTTTTCGAGGGGTGCTTAAAGACCATTTTGTCAGGATGCTAAACCCTAGAGAATATGCTTGCATTGGAGAGGATGGCGAAATTGCATTCTATGAAGATTTCTTTGTCATGGGCCTAAGGTTGCCTATCCCAGTGTTCATTTGAGACTACCTTAATCACTACGTCCTTTGTCCCAGCTGATTGTGTCAAAATGGCTAGGTCGCCCATGTCAGGTGGTGTTCACTTTTGAGGCCAAATCGGATCGACCCTACAGTGAACCATTTTTTCTATATGTTCCGATTAACCGAGGACTGGGAGAAAAGGGTAATACTATATTGCGACTCAAAACCAACGGGTAGTTTTACAAGGGAGCCCCTTGTCCCATAAGGGTTGGCACAACAGGTATATCTTCATCAATTGTCCCAACTCGTGAGATGTGAACCTTGAGTGGACCACATTAGACATCACCTATGGGATTAGTAAGAAGGTTAACAAAGTCCCCAAACTCGCCAGTAGGGAGGAAGTGGGATATAATGCCCTAAGGGATATGGGATGGGGTTTATTTCTTGATTATCAAACCCACAAAAGGACTAGGGCCTCAGGAATATATCCCAAGTTTTGGCCACGACTTGTTATTTATGGTTGGAGTCTATTCTTTTGATGTTTCATTTGTTTTAGTTGATCTAGGATATTTTTACCTGGTCTTTCTTTTTGCTTTTTTAGGAATGGTTGGTGGAAGGAAAAGACAGCTAAATTCTTAATAGGGGGAGATTCAGTGACAAGTTACTAAATGCTATGGCAGCAAGCCTGCTTGGGCACCTTGCCCACAAGGAAAAGGAGTCTCCACTGGATGGCTTGCTTAGGGCATTGTTATTCAGGAGGGTGGCCATCCCCTTGCCCTAGTGATTGTGTTCTCGGTGGTATGTGAAAATGAAACACAAATACAACCAAGTTTTACACCCTTAAGCGTACAGATCGTGTCTAGTGTAGTGCGTGTGTATGGGTATTGTCTCTATAGGAAGGCTATTTTAGTTTGATCTTTACATGCTCGGTGCCTAAAATGAGCTACGTGTGTGTGTGTGCTTTCTTTAGGATCAAAGGGAGCTCGAGGAAAGGAAAATAAACCTAAGCTAACCTAGTCTAATGGAGGAACCTAAGGTGCCAAACTAAGGAAATAAAGCTCTACAAGCTTGAAGGGGATCTTGGGCGATTGCATTGCAACTAGACTCGGGCTATTACAACGATTAGGTCTACCTATGGCTCGGTTACTCTTAAGAGTTCTTAACTAATTAACCTCGAGTTTAATTAACTAGGTTCTCCTTAGTATTGATCAATGTCCTACTCGAGAGACTAACCTATTAGTATTGTTTCAGACTAGAGATTAGACTCCTTGAGCATTAACTAGTGCTAACGGGTACCCTATTAGTATTGTTTCAGACTAGAGGTATACTCCTATCACACAAGTCATTAATTAAGCATATTAATCCACACATTTAGTTGCAAATAGGGTTCATGCCATTAACATGGATTGAGGCTAAGTTGACACCACTATCAATAGCGTTTAAGCACAAAATAACACATGCAACTTGACTTAGGCATTTTAACAAACACATAGAGATGTTTGATTATCAACACATAGACATATTGATTCATGCCAATCAATGTAAAGAAGCATGTATTAAGAGCCAAAGATATTCACAAATCAATATTCATAACCCTAATCTAATGTACAACAACAATCACCCAAAGATCTAGTCTAATCAAACAACATAATTACAAGAAATAGAAAGAGAACAAGAAGAACTCCCCTAAATCTTGCTCCAAAACTGTACAAATCCTTCAAATTCTTGTTAGATTCTTCAATCCTAGCTTGGTATGGGGTTTAGATGGTGGTTTAAGGTGTTTGGTGAAGTGGGTAGAGAGTTAGGGTTTATTAAGATTTTAGAAAATAAAGTTCCTCCTCGAAAATGAGTTGAAACGAGCAATTTATAAACAGCTTCAGCGCACAGCCGGTCGACCAAGCCGGTCAACCGGCTCCTCTTTCTTGCTCGACCGGCTTCAATCATGATGCTCTCTAGAATGGCCGGTCGACCGGCTTAAATTCTTTATTCTCTGGAGCGGCCAGGTCGACCGACTTTTTCTTCTAAGTTGACAGGCTGGATCAGAATGATCCATTCTTCATTCCTTTTGTTCCGGTCTTCATTCTTTAGCTCATTTCTTCCTTGCATAAGCTTGAACCCTTCCAAAACACTCCTAAAACATGGAATATAACACTTAGTATGGTATTTATGCATCTAAATACATTATGTACAAATATTAACAAATATGCATAAACTTTATATTAAGTGCACTCAATTATACTCTAGACACCCTAAAATGTGCATGCAAAAACTAGATGCAAACATACACAAATGACACACATCAACACTCCCAAACCTTCCCCTTGCTTGTCCTCAAGCAAGCCTAAACCAAGTCTATCTACATGCTTTTCAAAGAGTTACCAATTATATTGACTTGCTGTCTTTTTGCCTCTAAGGGAGTATAAGAGGTCATTCCTTTCGTGTAAGGGTTTCCTAGTCTATTTTGGATCCTCCCTTTGATCACAAGGGGTCTCACACCTCTTTGGAATTTACCAAGTAGCTGGAACTACCACATCTTTGGATTCCAACTCACGCACTCGGGATGTTGATATTTCATGCCTATCTACTAACATAGCCTCCCAATATGCACTTAGCCCTAAAGATACAGGGAAGAGAAGATACATCACAATGGCTCACATTGACGTAAGAGCCTTATCTACAATACATGAAAGAACAAAAGAAATACTTGTGTCAAATTGACATTATGTCACTTGACACTTATTCAACAAACTTCACTTTTCAATCTTTTTGTTGCCTTTTGGCTTTTTTTTTTCTTTTTTTCTCATTTTTTTTCCTCATTTTCTCATTTTTCATTTTTTTGCACTTTTTCTCAATACATAAATAGAATAAAAAGAAAAGAAAAAGAAGAGGCTAAGCATACTAAAAGAGCCGATCAAGGAATGGGCACTCATATCAACAACCCTTTAAAAATACTTTTTCCAACAAAGTTATGGGGAAACTACAAGGTGCATTCTTAGAAATACTCACTCCCCACAGTTTTCAAAAGGATTCTCTTTGAAGTCTAGGTCATAACCCACACTCCTTTTGCTCCCCACAATATACCCTCATTTTCTCCAATCAATTAAGTTAATAGCAAAAGCCAACTCTCCAACCAACATAGAGATAAACCAACTTAAAATATGCAAAAAAAAATTGAAAATTTTGAACACATTTTAAGCAAAAATAAGATATGGCAAGCAAATCTATCCGATATATGATATAAATAATAAATGAGCAACCATACCCCTAAACCTAAACTTTGCTTGTCCTCAAGCAAATAACATGTAAGCATAACAAGCAAGCACATGAAACACATATGGGGAATGTGGATGGGGATAGATAGGGACAAGGAAAGAATGAAGCAATACAACCTTGCTTGCGTGGAAGTCCTGAATGCCAACGATGTTTGATCATCTACTAGTCTTCACCTTTTGTAAAAAGCACTAATGCTTAAAAAAAAACGAGATAGAGATTAGAAGATAATACCATGGAAGCTCACATTGACATTTGAAATGATAAACAAGGATGTATACAAGGGTTAAAGGATTGACGCACAAATGAAGGAAAGGAGCAAGAACAAGTAAGGGAGCAAAAATCTAACCTACTAAGAATAAAGACAAACAAAAGAAAGTCTAAACTATCAAAAGGTAAGACAACCAAAAGCAATCTACTGTACTATATACAAGATGAAAAAGAAGTAAATATAAGAAGAACAAGAAAAATATAAACAAGTCTAGGGTGCCTCCTAGTAGTGCTGGATTTAACGCCTTTAGCCGGGCGCCAATGTTAGAGTAAAACATGTTTAAAGTTGCGTGGCACAAATTGCCTGATAATCATCAAAGCGCAGAAGGTAGAAGGAAAGGGATCATGCAATAAATGATATGGGCAAGAATGAATAACGCAAGCCCTTTCCAAAATGTCCCACCCCGAAGTATGAACAATGGATGTATGCTCAAATGTGGCAGGTGTCATATGCAATCGTGAAAGATTATGCCCCGTTTGCTCACTAATCACCCATCCCATGGCCTTCTTCTCATGATCTAGGGCTAAGAACACACCTTCCCCATGGGTCAATGAAAGGTCAAATGCGTGCAAAGTGGGTGGTATGTGTCCTAGTCCTAGGTGAAAGTGTTCCATGTAAGAAGGCACAAACATGAGCTCCAACAAAGGGAGAGACTCGACAGAATGGGAATGGGGAGTTTGGGCGACATCCGGAGAAGGAAGGTCAATTGAAGAAGACGTGGAAGTGCTAAACTCTTCCTCTCTATAAGATATGGCATCATTAAACAAGGGTTGCATTAACTCCTCACAAGGGGTGGACATGTATGGAGGTGGTAAGGTAGACTCAAATGACTCATCATGCAGACAAGTAAGTGCAATGGGAGTGTGCGCACTTGTCTCCCTCTAAAAGACATCAGAGTTGAATTGAGCAATAATAAGGTCAATTTCGTCCTCCAAACATGGTTGAGATGTGGGAAGAGAGGGAAGGGTAGGCTCAAGATACTTGATAGAAGAAGATGGAAGCATGGGAGGATAGGGTACCATTTCCTCTAATACATACGCACAATCATCATCAAGAACCAAAGCACTATTGAGCTCATCTTCATCCTCACTACAAGATGTAAACTCTCCATCTACCGCTTTCTCTATCTCTTCCTTCCAAACATCATCCTCTTTACCACTAATCTCTTCATCTATAGGTCTCACTCCTATCTCGTCAGCCTGGTCAAAAGGTATCTTAACACTCTTTCTCATAGGTTGCTCATTCTCAACTTCTCTATTCAAGCACTTGACTATTCCGGAGATTTGTTCATTCATCTCCTTTAGTCTCTCAAGATTGGAATGAATTAGGGATTTGAGGTATTCATACCTCTCTTCTTCGTGTGAGGGAGACCTAAGAGAAGAGGATTCAACTGAGTGGAAATAGTGGGCATTTTGAAAATCATTTTGAGCATTACCATAAAAAAACTCGGGAAAAGAATAAATGGGAAAAGATGGTGCAGAAGATGGACTCTCAAAACAAGGAGGTGAGTAGAATAAAGAGTCATCTCGACCCCAAGACAAATGTGCATGATGTGGCTCTCTATAATGATAATAACTAGATGTTGACGCATGAATGGATGTTTGACTATAAGGATCATGCCTTGGGTTAACCTAAGATTGGGGATTTTGATATGAAAAGGGACAACCAGAAAAACGATGCTCATTACTCTCATATAAAGCACAAGCACTATAAGCATATATGGGGGGTAGGGAAGAGGATACAAGTGACCACCAAGAATCATTGGATCTATCCATACTCAATTAGCACGAGTAAACCTCTTCTCAATTCAATTTTTTTTTTCGATTTTTTTTTCAAATTTTTTTTATTATTATTTTTTTATTTGTTATTTTGGATTTTCAAGATTTTTTTTTAATTTTTTTTTTCAAATAAGGGAAAGCAAGTAAAGATATATCACATGCAAGCAACCAATCACAAACACAAAAGCACACAAAGAAGCAATACTGTGCCTCCCCGGCAATGGCGCCAAAAACTTGATCGTGTTCTCAGTGGTATGTGAAAATGAAACACAAATACAACCAAATTTTACACCCGCAAGCGTACAGATTGTGTCTAGTGTAGTGCGTGCGTACGGGTATCGTCTCCACAGGGAGGCTACTTTAGTTTGATCTTTACGTGATCGGTGCCTAAAACGAGCTACGTGCGTGTGTGTGCTTTCTTTAGGATCAAAGAGAGCTCGAGGAAAGGAAAATAAACTTAAGTTAACCTAGTCTAATGGAGGAACCTAGGGTGCCAAACTAAGGAAATAAAGCTCTACAAGGTTGAAAGGGATCTCGGGTGATTGCATTGCAACTAGACTCGGGCTATTACAACGATTAGGTCTATCTATGGCTTGGTTACTCTTAAGAGTTCTTAACTAATTAACCTCGAGTTTAATTAACTAGGTTCTTCTTAGTGTTGATCAATGTTCTACTCGAGAGACTAACCTATTAGTATTGTTTCAGACTAGAGATTAGACTCCTTGAGCATTAACTAGTGCTAGCGGGTACCCTATTAGTATTGTTTCAGACTAGAGGTATACTCCTATCACACAAGTCATTAAATAAGCATATTAATCAACACACTTAGTTGCAAATAGGGTTCATGCCATTAGCATGGATTGAGGCTAAGGTGACACCATTATCGATAGTGTTAAAGCACAAAATAACACATGCAACTTGACTTAGGCATTTTAACAAACACATAGAGATGTTTGATTATCAACACATAGACATATTGATTCAAGCCAATCAATGTAAAGGAGCATGTATTAAGAGCCAAAGATATTCACAAATCAATATTCATAACCCTAATCTAATGTACAACAACAATTACCCAAAGATCTAGTCTAATCAAACAGCATAATTACAAGAAATAGAAAGAGAACAAGAAGAACTACCCTAAATCTTACTTGCAAAACAGTACAAATCCTTCAAAATCTTGTTAGATTCTTCAATCCTAGCTTGGTATGTGGTTTATATGGTGGTTTAAGGTGTTTGGTGAAGTAGGTAGAGAGGTAGGGTTTATTAAGATTTTAGAAAATAAAGTTCCTCCCCAAAAATGAGTTAAAACGAGCAATTTATAAACAGCCTCAGCGCATAGTTGGTCAACCAAGCTTGTCGACCGGCTCCTCTTTCTTACTCATCCGGCTTCAATCATGATGCTCTCTGGAATGGCCAATTGACGTAGCCGGTCGACCGGCTTGTTGAGGAACTCGACCAGCTTAAATTCTTTATTCTCTAGAGTGGCCGGTCGACCGATCGGCTCTTATTCTAAGTTGACTGGCTGGATCAGAATGATCCATTCTTCATTCCTTTTGTTCCGGTCTTCATTCATTAGCTCATTTCTTTCTCGCGTAAGCTTGAACCCTTCCAAAACACTCCTAAAACATGGAATATAACACTTAGTATAGTATTTATGCATCTAAATACATTATGTACAAATATTAACAAATATGCATAAACTTTATACTAAGTGCACTCAATTATAATCTAAACACCCTTAAATGTGCATGCAAAAACTAGATGCAAACATGCACAAATGACACACATTACCTGGCACCAACCCCTTCCGAGACTAGAGGGATAAGTGTCTGGCTGATGGGAGGTCGGATGATTTTGAGGACAGCCGGACTCTCCAGCGCTCTAAGTCTTCTTGTTCGAATGATGCCAAGTCCTTTCAAGTCTCCATTTGTAGGGGGTTTCATTGTCCTCTGCCCCCATTCTCCCACCATCGACCACGTTACTTTAGGGCCCTTTACAGTCGAGATCGCAGGCGATCCCAATGGTCAACTTGGGGATTCAGGGTTAGAATCTCTCTACCATGGTCACCTTTGCTCGTACTCTCAACCTCTATTGTTCGATGGGTATTGCAAACAACAGGGTGAGATGCTTCTTCCTAATTCCTCTGTCCTTTTTGTACTTATCATGTGCCTTTACTTATCCTTTTATTTTACTTATTTTCATGCCACACAATAAATGAGCTCACTGATATGTGTGATTTGTGTATATCGGTATATATTATTTTCATACCCATGCTAAGGTGTTTTGAGCACATAATTGAGTGCATTTAACGTTGCATTTGTGCACTTTTAGTCATATTTGTGCATATAAGTGTTAAAACGCATAAATGCTACACAAAATGCCTTGTTTTGTGTTTTAGGTGCATTTTGGGAGAAGGAAACTAGCTCAAATTGATGATGGTTTGAAGATGGAGCAATGCCAAAGGTGTTTTGGCTGAGAAGAAAGCAAGAAAAGCTCATTAGGAGGTCATTGGATGAAAAAAAAAGTAACCGAGCAAAAACTGAGCACGCAAGAAGCGAAATTTGGACATTTCTGACCAAGGCTGGTTTCCCCTCATCCCGAGGCCGGTCGACCGGCACTGCTTCCAACCTTGATCAGAAAGCTCCACAATTTTGGTTGGACTCACTTAAAACTAGGCTGGGACCGACCCGGCGACTGACTTTTGCAGCATCAAGTCTATATTTAAGGCTTTTTGGCTCATTTTGAGAGGCAAACCTAATTTTCTTCAAAACCCATTAACCCTAACCCTTTTCCCACTTTAATAAAGACCCAAACCACCATCTAAACCCTATACCAAGCTAGGATTAAAGCTTGTAACATGAGATTGAAAGCTTTTGCTTTGGATTTGAGTAAGGGTTTAAAGGGGAGTTCTTATTCCTTATTCCTTTTATTATTCTTATAAATATTCTTTGTAATTGAGTTAGATCTAGGGTTGATTGATGTTGTAAATTAGATTAGGGCTTTGAATAAAGGATTTGTGTGTATCTTTTGCTCTTAATGTATGCTTGTTTATCTAAATCTATGGCATGATTCAATATGTCTATGTATTGAAAATCAAGCATGTCTATGTGTTTGTTAAAATGCATAAGTGAACTTGCATGTGTTATTTGTGTTTCAAATGCTTTTATCTACTTAATGGGTGAGATTGTGCTTAATTCATGGCTTTGCTTAGTAGAGTAGGCTTTAGCTTTAAACCCAGGTAATAGGTTACATGCTATGCTTAGTCAAATTTAGGTGCTAGTCCTTGGCTTTAAACCCAACCAAGAGGATAAGTTAACCCAAACTAGAGTATCCATCTCCCATGTTAGTGTTTGTTAATCGAGCCTTAATGTCACGTAGTGTTTAGGTGCTAGTCCTTGGCTTTAAACCCAACCAAGAGGATAAGTTTTGAGCATGGATTAGGTAGGCTATGAAAGATTGGCCCTTAGCTTTAAACCCAGCTAACAAGTTGAACCATTAGTATTGGTTAAGAGGCCCCCAATCTACATAATGATAATAGAGGTCTTGATCCTTAGATAGACCTAATCTGTTACCATAGCCCGAGTTTAGTTGTAACACAATTACCCTAGGTCCTTTCTTCTTTGTTAGGTTTCCTTCCTCAGCTTAGCACCCTTAAGTTCCTCCATAGTTTAGGTTTATTTTCTGTCATTTTGAGCTCCTTTTAATCTTGAAAAGACCAAAAAACTATTCACATACACGCACGTAGCTAGTTTTAAGCACCCAAGCACATAAAAACCAAACTAAGGTTGTCTCACTTTAGAGACGATACCCGCACTCGAATCTGTTATACCATGAATGATCCGTACGCTTGCAGGTTTAAAACTTGAGCAGATTACTCACTAATTGGTGTCTAGATGTAGCTAACACACGCGAGGTAGAAAGGCTTAAGAGGGAAATTGAGCGACTAAGGACGTCTAAAGACAATGCCCAAACGCACCACCAGGAAGAGTTGCAATCCTTGAGGAACCATCACGCTGACGTTTTGAAGGGAAAAGACCAGGAGATCCAAAAGAGGGATGATCGGTTCAGTGCCCTAGGAGAGAGTATCAATAATCGATGGATAGCCCTTTAATAGCTTGGCAAAAAAGCGGAGGGTCTCCAGGAGAATAAGGAGGATGTCGCTTAGTGCATTGCTCAACTGAAGCAAGAGAGAGGGGAAGCTTTTTGCCAAATTACTTAGCTGGAGATTGAACTACAAAATGCCAAGGGCTGTACAATCACCGAGTACATGGCCTCTACTTAGTATACTTCTCAGCTATTTGAGAAGGTTGTCGTTTGGTATAAGAGCGGCATTGAAGCTGGTGCCCAAAAGGCCTTTGAGCTGTTGCAAAGTGATTCTTCCCTTTCTCTAGAGTCCATGCCCTCAACATCCTAGGTGTATGAGTTGGAATCCTAAGTTTATAGTGGTTCTAGCTACTTGGTAACTTTTCAAGAGTTACGAGACCCCTTGTGATTAAGGGAAGGATTTGAAAAAGGCTAGGGAAGTGCTTACATAAAAGGAATGACCCCCTATACCCTTTGGAAGAAAAAAGATAGCAAGTCAATACAACCAGCTACTCATTGAAAAACGTGAGGGTAGTCTTTGGTTTAGGCTTTTTTAAGGACAAGCAAGGGGAAGGTTTAAGGGTGTTGATGTGTATGATTTGAGTATGTTTGTATATATCATTTTCATACACTTTCTGGGGTGTTTTGAGCATAATTGAGTGCATTTAGGATTGCACTTGTGCACTCGTAGTCATATTTGTCCATATAAGTGTTAAAATGCATAAATGCTACACTAAGTGCCTTATTTTGTGTTTTAGGCACATTTTAGGATAAGGACTTGAACTCAAATTGATGATGATTTGATGATGGAGCAAAGCTAAGGGTGTTTTGGATGTGAAAAAATCCATAAAAGTACATTTAGAGGTCGCTGAGCAAAGAAGGAAGCAACCAAGCAAAGCCGAGCGTGAAAGCAGCAAAGCTCGAATGTTTTCTACCTAAGGTTGGCCATACCCCATCCCAGGGCTAGTCGACTGCCCTCCTTTAGACCTAGATCAAAAAGATCCATAATTTTGGCTAGACTCACTTAAATTTAGGCCGGCCGACCAACTCAGTGACCAACTTTTGCAATGAACCACTATCTAACCCTTTTCCCACTTTAATTAACACCCAAAACCACTATCTAAACCCCATACCAAGCTAGGATTGAAGAATCTAACAAGGATTTGGAGGGCTTGTTCAAATTTGGAAGCAAGATTTAGGGGAATTCTTCTTGTTCTTTCTTTAGATTTTATAAATATGTTGCTAGATTAGGCTAGATATTTGGGTGTTTTCTATTGTATATTAGATTAGTGCTACGAATAAAGGAATTGTGTATATCTTTGGCTCTTAATACATGCTTGTTTACATTGATTTATGGCATGATTCAATATGTCTATGTATTGAAAATCAAACATATCTATGTGCTTGTTAAAAGGTCTAAGTGAAGATGCATGTGTTCTTTTTTGCTTAAATACTATCAGTAGTGGTGTCACCTTAGCCTTTAATCCATGCTAATGGCATGAGCCCTATTTACAGCTAATGTGTGTCGGTTAATATGCTTAATTAATGACTTAGTGTGGTAGGAGTACACCATTAGTCTGATATAATACTAAAAAGGTACCCCTTAGCACTAGTTAATGCTCTTGGAGTCTAATCTCTAGTTTAAAACAGTACTAATTGGTTAGTCTCTCGAGTAGAACGTTAATCAACATGAAAAAGAGCAATTGAGCCACATGTAAACCGAATTGTTATTATAGATCGAGTGGAGTTGCAACATAATTGCCCGAGATCCCCATCCACCTTATAGAGCTTTCATTCCTTGGTTTGGCACCCTAGGTTCCTCTATTAGATTAAGTCTGCTTAGGTTTATTTTCCATTCCTTGAGCTCCTTTTAATCAAAGAAAACACAAACATGTACGTAGCTAGTTTTAGGCACTGGGCACATAGAGACGGACTAAGGTAGCCTCTCTAAAGAAGAATGATCCCGTACTTGCACGCTTCACTACACACGATCCGTGCACTTGCGGGTATAAACACATCAAGTTTTCAGTGTCGTTGCCCGGGAGGCACGGTATTGGTTCTTTTTGTGATTTTGTGTTTGTGATTGGTTGCTTGCGTGTGTTCTATCTTTACTTTCTTTCCCTTATTTGGAATTACAAAAAAATTGAAAAATCTTGAAAAACCCCAAAAAATCAAAAAATTTGAAAAATTTGAAAAAAAAATTGAATTGAGAATAAGTTTACTTATGTTGCTTAAGTATGGATAGATCCAATGCTTCTTGGTGGTCACTTGTATCCTCTTCCCTACCTTCCATTTATACTCCCAATGCTTGTGTTCTATGTGGTAGTTGTGAGCATCATACTACATGTTGTCCTCTTGCATATGGAAATCCCCCATCTAGTGCTTATTCGAGGCATGATTCCTATAGTCATATGCCTACTCATGCACCATCATCTAGCTATCATGATTATAGGGTGCATTATTATTCTTATTTGTCTTGAGTTCAAGATAACTCTTCGTATTATTCATCTCCTAATTATGACTGTCCTCCTTCCTACACCATCTCTTCCCATGTATTCTTTTCCCGATTTTTTTGATGGTTATGCTCAAAATGATTTTCAAAATGCCTACCATTTCCATTCGTGTGAACCCTCTTCTCTTAGTCTTCTTCATGTAAAGATGAAAAGTTAGAATATCTCAAATCCCTAATTCAGTCAAACCATGAGAGACTGAAAGAGATAATCAAACAATTATCTGGAATAGTTAAGTACTTGAATAGAGAAGTTGAGAATGAACAATCTGTGAGTGAGAGAGTTGAGATACCTTTAGACCGCATTGAAAGGATGGGAGTGAGATCTATGGATGAGGACACTGGTGGTGAAAATGATGATGTTTGAGAGAGAGACATAAGGATAAAGGTTGATGGAGAGTTTACATCTCATAGTGAGGAAAAAGATGATCTCGATAGCGCTTTGGTTCTTGATGATAACTTCGGGTATGTTCTGGAGAAAGTGGTACCCTACCTTCCCGTGCTTTCATTACCCCCCATTGAGTCATGTGACCCTATTTTTACCTCTCTTCCCATATTGCACACATGTTTGTAGGATGAACTTGATGTTATTATTGCTCAATTTCACTCTGATGCCTTTTGGAGGGAGATGAGTTCGCCCACTCCCATTGCATTTACTTAGCATGATGAGGCGTTTGAGTCTACTTTACCACCTTTATGCATGTCCATCCCCTGTGAGGAGTTAGAATAACCCTTCTTTGATCACACCATATCTCATAGAGAGAAAGAGTCAAGTGCTTCCACATTTTTTCCCATTGACCTTCCTTCTCCGGATATTGCCCAAACTCCCCAACCCCATTCTATTGAGTCTTCCCCTACTTGGGTGCTCACATTTGTGCCTTCTTTCATGCAACACTTTCACCTAGGATTAAGGCATACACTTCCAATATTGCATGTATTTGACCTTTTATCGACTCATGGGGAGGGTGTGCTCTTAGCCCTTGATCAAGAGAAGAAGGCTATGTACTGGTTGATTAGTGGGCAAGTTGGGTATGAGTATTCACGTTTATACATGATCCCTACCGTATTTTAAGACACATTTATAATTGACACTTCCAGGTAGGATCTTGGAAAGGAGCGCCTTGTTTATTCATTGCTTTATCTTATATGGCATGATATTTTTCTTTTCACTTTCAGTGCTTTGATGATTATCCTGCAATTTGTTCCTCGTAACTTTAAACATGTATTACTCTAACATTGGCGTCGGCTGGGGGCGTTAAGTCCAGCAATACCAGGAGGCACCCTAGGCTTTTTTATATTTTTCTTGTTCTTCTTGTATTTACTTCTTTTTCATCTTGTATATAGTTGATTAGTTCTTTTACTTATTCTTGCTTTGTATATAGTAGATTAGATTGTTTCTTTTACCATTTGATAGTTTAGGCTTTCTTTCATTTGTTTTTATTCTTAGTAGGTTATATTTTTTGCTCCCTTGTTCTTCCTTTCTTCCGTAATTCATGCATCAATCCTTTATCTCTTGTGTATATCCTTGTTTATCTTTTCCAAATGTCAATGTAGACTTCCATAGTATTATCTTCTAATCTCTTCTTTGTTTTCTAAACACTAGTGCTTTCCACAAAAGACAAAGGCTAGTAGACCATTGAATTGTCATTGGCATTTGCGGACTACATGCAAACAAGGTTGTGTCTCTTCGTATTTTACTTGTCCCTTTCAATCCCTTCCACATTCCCTATATGTGTTTAATGTTGATTGCTTGTCGTGTGATCTTGTGCTATTTGCTTGAGGGCAAGCAAAGTTTAGGTTTGCGGGTGTGGTTGTTCTTTTATTGTTTGTAGCTTGTTTGGGGTAAATTTGAATAGTATGCCTTATTTTTGCTCAAAATGTGTTCAATAGTTTTTGATTTTTTGCATGTTTTGAGTTGTTTATCTCCATGTTGGTTGGAGAGTTGGCTTTTGTTATTGACTTGATTGATTGGAAAAGATAAGGGTATATTGTGGGGGGTGAATGAAGTGTGGGGTATGACCTAGACTTTAAAGATAATTCTTTTGAAAATTGTAGGGAGTGAGCATTTCTAAAATTGCACCTTGTAGTTACCCCACAACTTGTTTGTAAAAAGTATTTTCGAGGGCTGTTGATATGAATGCTCCTTCCTTGATTGGATCTTTTAGTGTGTCTTAGCCTCTTCTTTTTCTTTTCTTTTTGTTATATGTTATGTATTTAAAAAAGTGCAAAAAAATGGAAAAATGCATAAATGAGAAAAAATGAGAAAATGAGAAAAAAGCCAAAAAGGCAACAAAAAGATTGAAAAGTGATATATGTTGAATAAGTGTAAAGTGACACAATGTCAATTTGACACAAGTATTTCCTTTTGCTATTTCGTTGTATTATGAACAAGGCTCTTAAATCAATTGTGAGCCATTGTGATGTAATCTTCTCTTCCTTGTATCTTTGGGGCTAAGTACATGTTGAGATGCCATGTTAGTTGATAGGGCACGACATATCAACTTCCTAGGTATGCAAGTTGGAATCCTAAGTTCATGGTGGTTCTAGCTACTTAGTAACTTCCCAAGAGTTGTGAGACCCCTTGTAATTAAAGGGAAGATCCACAAAAGGCTTAGAAAGCCCTTATATGAAAGGAATAACCCCTTATACTTGATCATTATCTCGCAGTACTAGCCTAAATAGCCCGCAAGCGCATGGGTCATGTGTAGTATGTGTGTGCGGGTGTAGGGTTGAATCCACAAGGAGGCCTAATGTGAGAGGTGTCCTAAGCAAAATGTGCCCTAAAAACTATGTGTTGTGTCCCTAACTACAATCTTTTTAGGTTTTTGGGATTGAAGGGAGTTCGGAAAAGATAAATCTAAGCTATGGACAAGAAAATAAAAGGGGTCTGTGTGTGAAACGGGGGAATCAAGTAATTTAAGGGGAATTTAACATTAGAAAATGGGGAACTAGGGTGATTACAACTTGCCTATGGGTGATTACTATGTCTTTGCAAGGTTGTTTGATGGATATACTTGGTTGCTCTTGTCTAGACCTCTAATTACCCTCTTAATGGAACCCCTAGGACTCAGTGCGGGTCCACCCCTAAGCACGTCTACCTAGAGCTATGGTGTGGTCCTAATGACATAGGCATTACGGCTAGCTAATTAAGGTACTATGTGACTTAGATCGATCTAACCATAGTGTCTAAATCGTTGGCTAGCTTTAAAGCCAAGACATAGTCCGTCTAAGTTGATTAACCTACCTTGTTACCCATTAAATTTATTTAAAGCTAAGGAAGACTTGACCTAAGCTAGCCATTAGTTGTGTACCATCGATCGTCATCGTACTAGCGGGAATTAACATTTATGTGCAAAGCATACATCTATAGGGCATGGCTTTCAAAGATATATCGGTCAATCCTACTACTAAACATATAGACATACTTAGATTACACCAATTTGAGCAATAGCACCCAACATGTAAGAATAGAAGCTATTTATGCTATTACGTATGCTAACACACACATAGACATGTATATAGCTATACCCACTTCATGTAATCACAACACAAACACATAGCCATGCTAGCATAATGATTTAGAAATGGTTAATAGCACAATAGACTTCAATTTATAAGCTACATCATTGTGGCATTTCTACAAACACATAGACGTGTATGTAAATTTGCCATAGAAACCCTAAGTACAAGCCTATACATATACAAATTGATCAAGTTCCCATTAATAAAGAGTAGTAATCAATCCATAAATACAATAATAATCACTCAATATAGCGCTAATCATACATAATTAGATTTCGAACAAAAGAGAGATACCTTTCTATCCAAATCTTATGTTTGATCCTCTTAGATCCTTGATTCCAAGTGCTAAATATGCTTAAAAATGAGTATGTGAGATGGGTTTAGATGGATTTGGGGTTTAGGGAAAGAGAGTGTGTGAGTATGGGGTCAAAGATATGCAAAATAAGCTCAAAATGGGCTTAAATAGGCTATTCTACTGCAAAAGCCGATCGCTGGGTCGGTCTCCTGGCCTAAAATCAAGTGAGACCGACCAAAATAAGTTGCATTCTGGTTAGGGTTGGTCTTTAGGCTAGTTGGCCGGCCCTGGGGAGAGGTGTGATCAGCCTTCAGCAAATTTTCTTATATCTTGCTCGTTTTGGCTCTGAATCGTGCGCGTTTTTTTCTATAGCCTCATATCGCTTCTTGGCACCTCTAAGGCCATTTTTCTTCATCTTTTCATCCCAATAAACATGTCCAAGCTTTGTCCATTCTCTCTATGGATGCAGGCTCCAAATCGACTTCAGTTGTGCTTAGTTTTGCTTGGTTGCTTCATTCTTCTTCTAGGAGCTTCTAAATGGGTTTATCTTTATTTCTTCTCTTCCAAAACACCCTTGGCTTTGCTCGATCATCAAATCATCATCCTCTTGGGCTTTGAGCATTACTCCAAATCTGACCTAAATCTAGTGATAATGTATATTAGTGTAGCATTTAAGTCCTAAGTTCAAAATTCTGTATTAATATACCAAATAAAGCTCAAAACACCTCAAAACAAGTATATTCGTGCAATACGTAAGTGCACACAAAATGAACACATCAACACCCCCAAACTTTCTCCTTGCTTGTCCTCAAACAATCCTAAACCTATGTTTATCTCTAAAGTCAATACACAGGGTTGCCTAATGAATTGATTCGCTATCAAGTTTGCTTATGAAGCACGAAGGGGGTTATCCTATACCTTGTGGGAAGTTCCCGAGTAGCCAAACTACCACAAGCCTAGGATTCTAACGCACACACTTGGGATGTTGATATTTTGTGTCCCCTCAACTAACTTGGCCTCCCCAACATGCACAAAGCGTCAATGACAAGAAGAGAGAGAATATATACATACACAATGGCTTATAAAAAACCTTATTCACATATCTACAAAGAGGATAGCTTGTGCTAAGCTCACATTGTGTCACTTATGCACCTATTCACAAACTTTTTGGTGCCTTTGGATTTTTCTGTTTTTCCCATTATTTTTTTATTTTTCAATATTTTTCATCATTTTGCACCTTTTTGCCTTTTTTTTATAATTTTTTTGGATTTTTCATACTTTGCATTGCATTTACATAAGAACAAAGAAAAAGAAAGGCTTAGACACATAAAAAAGAGCCAATCAAGAAAGGGGCACTCACATCAACAACCCTTTTTCAACACTCTTTCCTACTAAGTCATGGGGTGGCTACAAGAGTCATTCTTGAAGGTCCTCACCTCCCACAACTTTCGAGGGCATCCCCTCCAAGACTTGGTTTTCAATCCACTTCATTCACTTCCCTACAATACAACTCATATTCACAACATAACAATTAATCAAGAAAACAAAGAACTCAATATCCATAAAAATTGAAAAATTCTCACCGTTTAAAACGCATAATGCATATATACCCTAATCAAAGCATAAATAATAAAAACTGAACTCCTACACCCCTAACTTAAACTTTGCTTGTCCTCAAGCAAATAGAACAAAAGCACAAACAAGAAAATAGGCAATACAAAGCAAGTATGGGTGGTGAAGATGAGGTGGATATAAGGGGACAATCAGAGAAAGGATTGATACAATCTTGTGTTCTTTCGAAGCTCTTCGATGCTAGTGATGTATGAATTCACTATTAAACCTGTTTTTCAATAACTATAAACACTCAAAGCACACAATTAGTAGCATTGCCATGTGAGCTTACATTGGCATTATCTAATGATAAACAAGGTGTATACAAAGGGGAAACAATAAAAGTGAAGATCAACACTTAGAAGGGTAAAAAAGAAAACAAAGAAAAAGAAAAATGGAAATCAAGGAAAGTCAACAAGAAAACAAGTACAACAAGTAAAAACAAAAAATGAAAACAAGTGACCAACAAGAAAAACGAGAAAGGTATACATATGTCTAGGGTGCCTCCTAGTAGTGCTAGACTTAACGCCTCCAGCCGAGCGCTAGTGCTAGAGCAATACATGTTTAAAGTTAAGAGACACCAATTGCCAGATATTCAACCACACATAGACAGTAGATAGAAAAGGGTCATGCAACGAATGACGGGGCGATGAATGTACAATGCACCCCTTTTTTAACTATCACCACAAATCATCAAATAAAAATGTGTGTGCAAGTGTGGAAGGTGTCATGCATGAATATGGAAGATCATGCCCTATGTACTCTCTAACTAACCACTTCATGGCCTTTTTCTCATAATCAAGGACTAGAAACATACCTTCCCCGTACGTCAAAGATAGGTCTAATGCATGCAACATGGGAAACATGCTTTCTAATGCTAGAAGAAAATGTTCTATGCAAAAAGGCACAAACATGAGCTCTTAGGGAAGAGAGACTCAATGGAATAGAAATGGGAAATAACAGCAACATTTGGAGAAAGTGGAGCAACAATAAGGGAAGTGGACGTACTACACTTTTCTTCTCCACAAGATAAAACATGATCAAGCCTAGGTCGCTCTAACTCCTCATGGGGGGTGGATTCGATCTTAATGGGCTCAATCACACTAAAGGAAGGTTCATGTTCATCTAGAAAACACTTAACCTCATTAATCAATTCCCTAGTTGAAAGGATGAAAGAAGGTATCAGTACTGATTCATCAAACACCTAAAGACCCATATGTCACAATTTCAAGTTCATCAATTTCTTTTTTAAGTGTGTTCTTGGAGTGGCTATTCTCTTAAACATAGTGATTCTTAACTCCAATAGAATTGTCATCTAAGAACTTTGAAATTGATGCCTTATTCTCCTTAATGGATGACTCTAAACCTTTACTAGCTAAAGTCTTATCAAATTCATCTATAAAATCATTGCTAGTAGGTCTCACCTCACCATCACGCACTTTACAAGGGGTAGGCACAGATAAAGGGGACAAAGGGGGCTTAATGGATTCTGGGTCATGTATGCATGGATGCTCAAGGAAGGGGTATGCCCTAAACTCCTTAAATATAGACTCAAAATGCAATTGAGTGCTAGGATCATGAACTCAACCTTCAAGTGTGTGGAATGTGTGGGATGAGAAGAAAGAAAAGGCTCACGTGACTCAATGGAAGACATTGAAAGCTAAGAAAGATATGGTACTATTTCTTTTAAAACATAACCATAAGAGTTATCAAGAACCAAACTATCATCAAGCTCATCCTCAACCTCACTACAAGATGTAAACTTTCCACCAACTTCTCTTTCAAATTTTCTCTCCAAAACATAATCATTTTCACTACTATTTCCCTCATCTCTAGGTCTCTCTCTTGTCTCTTCAACTTGCTCTAAAGGTATCTCAACATTCTTGCTCATGAGTTGCACACTCTCAATCGCTTTCTTCAAGCACTCACCTAGAGATTAGGTGTTTTGCTTCAAACTCTCTAGATGCTCTTGATTAGATTGGACAAGGGATAGAAGATAGTCAATCTTTTCATCATAACTTAAAGATGACCTAAAAGAAAAGTACTCAACCGAGTGTGAATGGTGGACCTCTTGATTGGTAACACTAAAAGTACAACCATTATAATACTTAGAGGAAGGGTGGGTAAGAAAAGATGGTATAGGAGGTGGACTTTCAATGCATGAAGGTAAACCAAATGAAGAGTCACCTTGACCCCAATATGTAGATGCATGATGTTGCTCCCTAGAACCATGATAATAGGATGAAGATGCATGCATGGCCATATGATTCCTAAAGACATTAGATGTTGTATACAATCGGGAACTATGATGAAAGATAGGACAAGCATAAGAAAAATGAGCACAGCTTCCACAATAATTGAAATAACAAGAATATGCATCCTATATTATGATTTCTAAATGAAGATGCATGAGATGATGCATGACTATAGTGTTCATAATTGGTACTAACCCTAGATTGAGAATTGTCATGGGAACAAAAAATGGCGTTATGTAAACGACACCCACACAAGTGATAAGCATTAGAAACACATTTGGGTGGTGGGGAAAAGGATGCAATTGATCACCATGATGCATTAGGATCATTGATGATTAATTGACACAAGTAAACCTCTTGACAATGCTCAACAAATTTTTTTTTTGAAGTTTTCTTTTATAAATAAAAAAAAAAGAAAACATGAAAAGGAAAGATAAAACAACACGTAACAAGCTAAGACACACAAAAATAAAGAAACCAAACAACTGTTGCCTTCCTTGGCAATGACGCCAAGAACTTGATTGCTATTTTGCGGCACAAGTCTAAATAGCCCGCAATCGCATGGGTCATATGTAGTACTGTGTAAATGCAAGTGCAGGGTTGAATCTATGAGGAGGCCTAACGTGAGAGGTATCCTAAGCTAAGTGTATCCTAAAAGCTATGTATTGGGTCCCTAACTACAATCTTTTTGGGTTTTTAAGACTGAAGAAAGTTCAGAAAAGATAAATCTAAGCTAAGGACAAGAAAATAAAAGGTGTGTGTGTGTGTCAAACAAGAGAATCAAGCAATCTAAAAGGAATCTAACATGTGGAAATGGGGAACTAGGGCGATTACAACTTGCCTCTGGGTGATTACTATGTCTTTTTAGGGTTACTTGATTGATATACTTGGTTGCTCTCATCTAGACCTCTAATAACCTTGCTAATGGAACCCTTAGGACTCAGTGCAGGTTTGTCACTAGGTACGTCTACCTAGAGCTACGGTGTGGTCTTTATGACCTAGGTAATAGGGCTAGCTCATTAAGGTACTTGGTGACTTAAATTGATCTAGTCCTAGCGTCTAAACCATTGGCTAAGTTTCAAGCCAAGACCTTGTCCATCTAAGGTCGACTGACCTACCTTAAAACTCGTTAGCTAGATTTAAAGCTAACGGAGACTCGATCTAGGCTTGCCATTAGTTATGCATCACCGATTGTCATCGTAATGGCGGGTATTGACATTTATGTGAAAAGCATACATATCTAGGGCATGGAATTCGAGGATATATTGGCCTATCCTACTACGAAGAACATCCATGCTTAGATTACATCAATTTAAGTGATAACAGCCAACATGTAAGCAATAGAAGCTATTTAGGCCATTAAGTATGTTAACACATACATAGACTTGTATATAGGCATACCTACTTCTTATAATCACCACACAAACACATAGACATACTAGAATAATGATTTAGAAATGGTTAATAGCACAATAGACTTCAATATATATAAGCTACATCATTAAAGCTTTTCTAAAACACATAGACATATATGTAAATTGGCCATAGAAATCATTAAAGCTTTTCTAAAACACATAGACGTATATGTAAATTGGCCATAGAAACCCTAAGCCCACGCATATATGTATACAATAAAGTACTTATATCTTTTATTTCCAAAGATAGCATGCGTATTGTACATGCATCAATTCCATACTCATAAAATAATTATGATTATATTGTTGTATATCTAGAAAAATGTCTTTGTCCAATCCACTAGCTACAATTCCCAAAGAGCACAAGCTCATTGGACCGAATTTTGTGGACTGGAAATGAAGCTTAGACATAGTACTCACCGTAGAAGAGTACAAATATGTCCTAATAACCCCTTGTCCTATTGTAAGGGAAAACTCTTCTGAAGCCCAGAAAGAAGCTAAGGCAAAATGGTAGAAGGCCAATAGTAAGGCGAAGTGCTATATGATGGCTTCGATGTAAGATATTTTGCCAAGCAAGCATCATCATATGGAAACTGCAAAAGAAATCATGAGCTCATTTTCTCGTATGTTTGCTGATAAGAGTAGGCCCATAAGGCAAGGTGCTCTTAGAGAAATTATAAATCAAAGAATGGTAGAAGAAGCATCTATTAAGGAGCATATGCTTAAAATGATGGATTACTTCAATACTGCTAAGATCTTAGGGGCAAACATAGATAAACAATCAAAGGTAGACATGATTTGGAGACTCTACCACCGTTTTACACCCAGTTCAAGCTTAATTATAATATAGGCAAGATGAACGTAGATATGATGGAATTGATGAAAGAGGTCCTAGCTGTAAAAGCCATAATGAAAAATAAAGGCCACATAAACATAGTTCAAGCAACCATTTATGGACTTAACCTGAAAGGGAAAAACTTCAAAGGAAAGGGAGCAAAAACGTGGTCGAGGGAAAAAGAAGAAAAATGGTGAACAACCCAAACAGTTAATAGGTGAAAATCCTAAAGGCAAATGCTTTAAGTATGGCCAAAAAGGGCATTGGAAAAAGGATTGTCTGAAGTACTTGGCATGAGGCTGGATAGGTACACTTCTTTTGTTTTACATTGAAACCTGTTTAGTGGTTGATTCTACTGATTCTTGGATTGTAGACTCTGGGGCCATTAACCATATGTGCAATTCTTTGCATTGGTTTTAGGAAATGAAGGAACTAGCTAAAGAGCAATTTGCTTTGAGGATGGTTAACGGAGCAAAAGTATGGGCTGTTGCAGTAGGAGGAATGTGCTTAAATTTTCCATGTAATAGGAAGTTATTTTTGAACAATGTTTATTTTGTTTCATATGTAAGTAAAAACCTTATTTCTATTTCGCAATTAATATTAGATGGTTTTTGCATTAATTTCCATTATGGTGTTGATATTAGTAGAGATGAAAATATTATCTATTCCAGTAGCGTGCATGATAACTTGTTTTATATGAAATCGATTACAAATTCACTGCATAATATAGAACAATCTAATTCTTGGAAAAGAAAGGTTTCTTCTACCAATGATACTTATCTTTGGTAGCTACGATTAGGACATATTAGTCTAAAGCTAATTTAGAGATTAGTCAAGGATGGGAATTTAGCTCATTAGATCTCGAAGATCTACCTCTGTGTGAATCTTGCCTCAAAGGGAAGATGACCAAATGGTCATTTTCTTCTAAAGGAGAAAGGGACGAAGAAGTATTGGAATTGGTTCATACCGATGCGTGTGGTCCTGTGAGCAAACTAGCACGACGAGGTTATGAGTATTTCATTACTTTCACTGATGGTTACTTTAGATATGGATATGTATATTTGATGCGACACAAGTCTGAATCCTTCAAGAAATTTAAGGAGTTCAAGGCTGAGGTGCAGCAGAAATTAGATAAGTATCAAAGCACTTTGGTCTAATCGAGGTGGTGAATACCTCTCGGGTGAGTTCAGACACTATCTTACACAGGAAGGGATTGTGTCTCAGCTAGTTACACCATCTTCTTGACCAGGGTCTTCCCAGCAAAATGGTGTAGCAGAGAGAAGAAATCGTACCTTATTAGATATTGTTAGGTCAATGATAAGTCATGCATAATTACTTTTATCTTTTTAGGGATATGCCCTTGAGACAGCAGCATACATCTTGAACTTGGTATCATCTAAATCAGTACCTAGGACACAACAAGAAATGTGGATTGGGCATAATCCTAGTTTAAATCATCTTCACATTTGGGGTTGTCCAACTTATGTACTTAATAGTAATGCTTCAAAGTTGGAACGAAGATCCAAGTTGTGCTATTTTATTGGGTATCCTAAGGGAACAAGAGGTGGGATCTTTTATAATCCTAAGGAGCAGAAGGTGTTTATAAGCACCCATGCTAGATACTTAGAGAATGATGAAATGATCCAAAAAATACCAGATTCTAAAGTTGTTCTAGAAGAGATTTCACAAAAATCTCTAGTAATACCCGTGGTAATTGTGAATGAAAAAGAACAGCATATTACACTTAATATATCAGAGCCTCATCATAGTAGGAGGATATCCAGGCCTCCTGATAGATACTATGAAGAGTTCTTTCAAACTTCTTTAGAGGATCAGGTGGTGGATCCCATAAGTTATGATAAAGTAGTTTCTGAATATAGATGCCAACCAATGGCATAAGGCAATGGATTCAGAGTTATAACCTATGTATTATAACGAAGTCTGGGATCTTGTAGTTGCACCTGAAGAGGTAAAACCTATAGGGTGCAAATTGAGTCTACAAGAGGAAAAGAGGAGTTGATGGAAATATTGAAACCTTTAAAGCGAGGTTGGTGGCGAAAGGTTATACTCAGAAAAAAGGGATCGATTATTAGGAAACTTTTTCATCGGTAGCCATGCGTAAATCCATTAGGATACTTCTTGTCATCGCATGTCATTATGACTACGAGATATGGAAAATGGATGTCAAGATAGCTTTTCTTAATGGAGAGCTTGACAAGACCATTTACATGACACAACTAGATGGATATGTTGCTAAAGGCCAGGAACATATGGTTTGTAAGCTAAAGAAGTCCATTTATGGATTAAAGCAGGTATTTGGAGCATGAAACATCAAATTTGATTGGGCAATTAAATCTTATGGTTTTGATCAAAATATTGATGAACCTTGCGTGTAGAAGAGGCATAATAGAAATGCTATAGCTTTTTTGGTTCTGTATGTGGATGACATCCTACTTATTGGAAATTATGTGGGGGTGTTATCATCCATCAAGGTTTGGCTTTCCACTCAATTTGAAATTAAGGATTTAGGAGAAGCTAGTTATGTTCTAGGCATCAAGCTTATGCGAGATCGTAAGAACAGAAGTCTGGCCGTATCTCAAGCTTCATTTAACATGCAAAACTCGAAGAATGCCTCATTACCTTTTAGACATGGAGTTTATCTATCTCGGGATTAATGTCCTAAGACACCTCAGGAGATAGAGAGCATAAAGTGAGTTTCTTATGCTTTGGCTGTTGGAAGCCTTATGTGTGCCATGTTATGTACTAGATTAGATGTCTGCTTTGTTGTTGGCATGGTTAGTAGATATCAGTCAAACCCTAGATTGGTATATTGGATTGTGGTTAAGCATATATTCAAGTTCCTGTAAAGGACTAAGGATTATGTGCTGGAATACTGTGTGAATGATCTAATGCCATTAGCCTATACAGACTCGGATTTTTAGTTCGATAGAGACTCTAGGAAGTCTACTTCTAGATGTGTTTTCACTCTATCAGGAGGAGCTATTTCATTGAGAAGTGTGAAGCAAAATTGTATTGCTGACTCCATCATAGAGACCAAGTATGTAGTAGCATCTGAGGCTGGGAAAGAGGTAGTATGGCTAAGAAAGTTCATTTTAGACCTAGAGGTTGTGCAGGCAGCTCACAAACCAATAACATTGTATTACGACAACAACGGTGCTCTTTCACAATACAAATAGCCTAGGAATCACAAAAAAGATAAACATATTGAACAAAAATGTCATTTGATCCGTGAGTTTATCTAGAGAGGAGATGTAGTAGTTGAAAAGATAGCTTCAGCGAAAAACCAGGCAGACCAATTTGCAAAGACTCTTCTAGAGAAAATGTTTACCACACATTTGGAGTCTATGGGTATTAGGTTATGTAGAAGTGATCTTTAATGCAATTGGGAGATTGTTAGGATTAGTATGCCCTAAAGCTCACTTGTATATGAAATTTTGGATATAAATCAATGTATAATCATTTTGTTAAATGGCATTACAAGTTTATTACATATTATCTCTGGTATGTTCTATTGATGTACGTATAAAGGTCCCTTGAGTTGAACTAATGACTTGGGTGCGCAGTGAAGCTAGACTCACAGTAGGTCTAAGTCTAGATTTAGTCACATCATAAATTAAGTCCACAACCGAATGGAAGTGTTAGGCACTCTACTGAGATAAGGTTATATTGAGCAAGTCTCCTCATTGACGTGATCTACCTAGGTCATTGGAGGACTTTTTGGATTTGTTTGGATAGAATGTGTGTCACGTATTGTACAGGACCATCATGAGTATGTTTTCTAGGGACATACTATCAATGAAAGAAAGCAAGATATTCATTGCTACTAAATGATTATTGCTCTTAATCTTGAGCATATGTGGATGAACTAATGAAGTTAGGGTTTGGTATTTTGATTCATTATGGGTGAGATCTTACTTTATTAGGATCAATAGCCTTGTGTGTTGAGTGCTAAGTTTTAATTAATTGGAACATGCATATGCAATATGGAATCTACGTGCTCCCTTTGGGATTGTCCAAATTTATCATCTGAATCTAGATCTAGTGATACTACCTTTATGGGTGTATAGGTCATATGGCTTGAATGTCGCTTCCAAGATCAAGAAATTCTGTTACCAAGGATGGTTGGCAATAGGACAAGAAACCCAACAGAAAAAATATACTGTTAAAGAGGAGATAGTACGCAGGCCATAGGACCGACCTTAGCTGTGGGTATACATAGAGGGACATTATGGTCAGTTATTTAGTAGGTCAAAGACAAAGTTCGCATTCTTTTCTGATAAGCTTTTAAGTAATAATAATTATTCTTGGAGCGCAACTTTGATCTTATAGTGGAATGGATCAGACTTAAAAATAATTATTATGTTGCCTAGATTGGGCAAGGATATTTTTGATTATTTTTGGAAGCCAAGGTTAAGTATGTCTTCTTGGTCCCTTCCCTAGTTGAAATGACTTTGAGAGAGTAATCTTAAAAGAGAAAATTCCATATTGTGATAGTAGCCTTATTGGGTCAAAGCTTGGAATTAGGTTGGGGCTTTCTTTAGAGTCCAAGTTAACCTAATTGGACTTGAATGGTTCTTATTGGGCTTGGGCCTCCACATAGATTATAGACTATGTGTTGGACTTGGATTGTGGTGTTGGGCTAATCTTCCACGATGTGTAAGAAAGTTACTACAAGAACAATTCAAATTGTACAAGTAACTTCCATGACATGTGGCAAACATTTACTACTAGGAAAAACTTTCCCGCATGGAAAGTTTACAAGGTTTTGGTGCCAAACTTTTCCTATAAATAGGAAAGACCTTAAACCATTTCTAGCATCTAAAAGATTTTGTAGTTGATCTCTTCCATTTTGGCTAGAGAATACTACAATGTATAGCACACACTTATCTTGTGGTTTTTGCTCTAGAATTTCAAGAGCACATTACTTTGCTTCTTCCTACCTAAGAGGCTATTCTATCAAGATAAGTCTATTTAATTGTAGGGAATAAGACTAAGGAATTGCCTATTGTGACACCCTTATAGTAAAATTTTTGGTGCCCTTGTTCGTGAGCAGGAGCAAAGCTCGTGATAGTTATAGCTTCATCAAAGGCCCCAAGAGGTTAGTTTTACATATTTTTGCAAATACTAGATATATTCTATATGTTCTTAAGCATGTTCTTTTGTGTGTTATGTGGTTATTTTATTTTTTTAGCATATTTTCTTGGTAGAATTTTTGAAAATATGGACTTGGATAGATCACATGTAATATTATCGATCCTACAGCTTGGTCATAGAATCTCTTGATCTTGGGGGCGACCCTCAAATCATATGACTGATACACCCATAAAGGTAGTATCACTAGATCCTAGATTCGAATGATAAATTTGGACAATCCCAAAGAGGTACATAGATTCCATATTACATATGCATGTTCCAATTAATTAGAACTTAGCACTTAACGCACAAGACTATTGATCCTAATAAAGTAAGATCTTACCCATAGTGAATCAAAGTACCAAACCTTAACTTCAGTAGTTCATCCACATATGCTCAAGATTAAGAGTAATGATCATTTAGTAGCAGTGAGTATCTTGTTTTCTTTCTTTCATACTATGTCTCTAGAAAACATGCTCACAATGGTCCTGTCCAATACGTGACACACCTACTATCGAGACAAATTCAAAAAGTCCTCTAATGGCCTAGGTAGATCATCCTCAACCAGGAGACTTGCTCAATATAATCTTATCTTGGTAGAGTTCCCAACACTAGCATTTGGTTACAAACTTAATTTATGATGTGACTAAATCTAGACTTGGACCTACTGTACGTCCAGCCTCACTACACACCCAAGTCATTAGTTCAAGTCAAGGGACCTTTATACATACACCAATAAAAGATACCAGAGATAATACATAAGAAACTCATAATTCCGTTGAAAAAAATGATTATACATTACTTAACATCTAAAATGTCATATACAAGTGAGCTTTTGAGGCATACTAATCCTAACAGTTTATGGGCCAAGTAGGTGAGTTCGTGTACCCTATTGACTTCAAATTATTAGATATGGATTTGGGCCACAACTTTAGACATTCTATACCTATCCTTTTAGGTTGCCCCTTCCTTGCTACTACAAATGCCGTTATTCATTGAAGATTGAGGTTATTAGAGATGAAATTTCGAAATTTTGAGGTCTACTATGAAGGTCATCGAGACGGTGAGTAAGGCTAGTGTCAAAGGAGATGAGTGATGTGTCTTTTGAGTGCAAGCTCTAGAGACCCGTAAGCGCACGGATCGATGCAGTGTAGTGTGTGTGAGAACCAGTGTCGAACCACAGGCAGGCTATGTTGTGAGATGGATTCTACATGTGTGTTCTAGAATGTGCCTAAAAAGAAACCTAAACTATCTATTTTTGGGATTTTGGATTTTGGATGGTCGGGAGCTCTAACTAAAACGAATTAAACCAAACTATGGGAATGGAAAAGTGGGGGACAAGCTAATCTAAAGAAACTAACAAATGGAAAGGTGTTAGGGTGATATTTACTTGTTAATGGGTGATCCTAGATTCCAATACTATGGGATTACATGGAGTGGCTCAATCATCAATTGCTCTTTCACCAGGTTGCTTAGTTACTATCCTGATTTCCCCTTAGGACTTGATGCGGGTCCGTCCCTAGGCGACACCTCCTAGACCTATGGCGTTGTCCTTGTGACCTAGGGCCTTGAGAGTCACTACCTAGCTTCTTAGGTGACCTAGAACAAACCTACCCTAGTGCCTAAATCATTGGTTGGATTTAAAGCCAAGACCTAGTATTGCTAGAGTCGACTAAATCTACCCGGAAACCTATTTGCTAGATTTAAAGCCAGAGGAGACTCGATTTAAACTAGCTTTTAATTATGCTTCATCATTCTAGGGTCACAATAGTAGGATTTAGCCAATTAATGCAATCATACATGTTCTAAGCCAAGGTTTTCACGAATTTGACTACCAAACATCGTCATGCTCGGATTACACTATTAGAAACACTTTTGAACTAACATGTATGCAATATTGAGGTCATGTTCACTACTAGGCATGCAAACATACACATGGACATGAATATAAGCAATATCCACTTCATAAGATCTACACATAAACACATAGACATGATTATAGAATGGATTAGAGGTGTTTAGTAGCAAATAGACTTCAATTTATACATATGTAACTCTCATAGACATATTATTAAACACCTAGACATGCATTGAGCAATAGCCATTGAAACAAGAAGAACATAGCATATGTATATACATTAAGCCATTGAATCCCATAATGTAGAAGCATAGAATCAACCTGTTACACAAGTGTCATCACCCTAAACAAATCTACTCAAACATAATATAATACAGAATGAAAGAGAGAATAGAAAACTCCCCTCCCATCCTAGCAATTCTTGTACAAAATCCTTGAGTAGCCTTTGATCCAAGTGTTTGAATCCGTCCAAATGAGCTCAAGACTAGGTGAAAAATGTGTGAGCATGTGTGTGTTATGGGTGAAAACTAGGGTTAAGTGTGTGTGTGTGTGTGTATGATAGGTGTGTAAAGATCCTTCCTAGAATTGCCAAAAAGATTCCCCTTTTTAAATCTGAAAATCGAGCTTTTATAGCAGCTTTTTATGATCTGTTGGTCGACCTAGCTGATCGACTAGCTTTTTGGTGATGCTCTCTGGAAAGCCCGGTTGACTTAGCCAGTCAACCGACTTTGGAGCGGTAGTCGTTCGGCAATTTTTAGCACCTCTCTGGAGTGGCCAGTCAACCTAGCCGGTCGACCGGCCCCTTCTCTTGGTCGTCCAGCTGACTTCCTTCCTCCATTCTTTGTCTTTCTGGCCTCCGATCTTCTCGTTTTGACCCATACATCTCCCATCTTCATCACTTATTATCGCGCTAATAACGATCTTAACCCAAAGTTTACCTAAATCCTTGACAACAAGCAATTAGTGTAGTAATTTGTCTCTTAAACTCAATATGTACATTTGTTTATGCTTAACCCTATTCTTATCAAAAGCACTACATCAATGCATCTTTTTGAGCACTTAATACCTCTTAAACATAGGCAAATAACAATGCAAACACACACAAAAGCACAATACATCAACATCCCTAAACCTACTCCTTGCTTGTCCCCAAGCAAGCCCAATCTTAAGTTTATTCTAGATCCAATTCCAAGGGTTACGTAAGGGATTGACTCTCTATCAAAGTTAGTATAGTAAGCATGAAGGGAGCAAATCCTATTGTGGAAAGATCCCTAAGCCTCTTAGGATCTTCCCTCTACTCATAAGGGGCCTCGTTCCTTATGGAAATTCCCCAAGTAGCCAAACCATCATGAGCCTAGGATTCTAACACGAATCTTCCGTTAGTGTGAGTAAGCCCATTATGATCGAATCCACCCCTTATGAGGAGTTAGAGCGACCTAGGATTGATCATGTTTTCTCTTGTGGAGAAGAAGAGTATAGTACATCCACTTCCTTTATCGTTGCTCTTCCTTCTCCAAATGTCGCTCCTCCTCCCCTTTCCCATTTTGTTGAATCTCTCTCTTTGAAGCTCACATTCGTGCCTTCATGCATAGAACAATTTTATTTAGGGTTAGAAAGCACATTTCCTATGTTGCATGTATTTGACTTATCTTTGACACATGGGGAGGGTGTGTTTCTAGCCCTTGATTATGAAAAGAAGGCCATGGGGTGGTTAGTTAGAGAGCAAATGGGGCATGATCTTTCACGTTTATGCATGCCACCTTCCACACTTGCGCACACATTCTCATTTGATATTTCAGGGTGGGATCCAGAAAAGGGAGGCATTAAACATCTATTGCCCCATCATTTATTGCGTGACCCTTTTCCTTCTACTATCTGTGCGTGGTTGAATATCCGGCAATTTATGCCTCGCAATTTTAAACATGTTTTGCTCTAACACTAGCGCCCGGCTGGAGGCGTTAAATCCAGCGTTGCTAGAAGGCACCTTAGACATGTTTTTATTCCATTTTCATTCCTTGCTTTTCCTTTTCTTTTATTTGCATTTAGTATTATCTTTCTTTCATTTTCAATTGCTTTTTGGTTTCTTTTTCATCCTCCCAAGTGTTGATCCTCACTTCTATCATTTCCTATTCTTCATACACCTTGTTTATCGTTTAATGATGCCAATGCAAGCTCGCATGGCAAATCCTACTAATCTTGTGTTTTGTGAGTGTTTGTCATTTGTTGAGAAACAAGGTTAGTAGACAAATTATTGATCATTGGCATTGGAAGAGCTTCAAAAGGAACGCAAGGTTGTATCCATCCTTTCTCCAGTCGACCCCTTTTATCTACCCCGTCCCCACCACCCTTACTTGCTTTGTGTTGCCATTTTGCTTGTTGAGTGGTATTGTTCTATTTGCTTGAGGATAAGCAAAGTTTAGGTTTGGGGGTGTGGAAGTTTGGTTTTCTCGTTATATGTTTTGTATAGGGTAGATTGCATAATGTGCTTTAAAATGGTTAATTTTTTTTCTTTTATGCATATTGAGTTGTTTATTTCTTGGTTGATCATTATGTTGGCTATTGTGGTTGACTCAATTGATTGGTGAATATGAGTTGCATTGTGGGAAATGAATGGAGTGGATTGAAAATTAAGTCTTAGAAGGGATACCCATAGAAGCTGTGGGGAGTGAGAACCTTTGAGAATGACCCTTGTAGCCACCCCATAGCTTGGTAGGAAATAGTGTTGAAAAAGGGTTGTTGATGTGAGTGCCTCTTTCTTGATTGGTTCTTGTTGATATGCCTTAGCCTTTCTTTTTCTTTCTCTTTTTGTTATGCAATGCAAAGTATGAAAACTCAAAAAAAAAAAAATTGAAAAAGGCAAAAAGGTGCAAAAATATCCCCAAAAAAAATTCAAAAAGAGAAAAAACCAAAGGCACCAAAAAGTTTTGTGAATAAGTGCATAAGTGACACAATGTCAACTTAGCACAAGTTATCCTCTATGTAGATATGTGAATAAGGGTTGTTATAAGCTATTATGTTTGTATATTCTATCTCTTCTTGTCTTTGAGGATTTGTGCATGTTGGGGAGGCCATGTTAGTTGAAGGGGCATGAAATCTCAACATCCTGAGTGCGTGCGTTAGAATCCTAGGCTTGTGGTGGTTTGGCTACTCGAGAACTTCCCACAAGGTTCGAGGTCCTTTATGAGTAGAGGGAGGATCCGAAGAGACTTGAGGATCTCTCCACAATAGGAATGCCCCATTCATGCTTCTTAAGCTAACCGTGATAGCGAGTCAATTCCTTAGGCAACCTTTTGTATTGACTTTAGAGGTAAACTTAGGTTTGGGCTTGCTTGGGGACAAGCAAGGAGAAGGTTTGGGGGTGCTGATGTGTTTGTTTTGTGTGTTTATCTATTGCATGTATATACTTGTTTTGGGGTGTTTTGAGCTTCATTTAATGTATTAGTATAGCATTTAGGTCATCATTGTGCTTATTAAGGTTTACATGTTCATAGTTAAAGTGAAGACTTAAATGCTACACTAATGCGCGTTTATTGCTTGTTTTAGGTGTGATTTGGAAAGATAATTAGAGCTTGATTGAGGGTGCTTGGTTTGTGGAACAAATCCAAGGGTGTTTTGGACATAAAGGAATGAATAAAAGTGAACTTGGAAGTGGCCGGGCGAAAGAAGGAGCGACCGAGGTGAAACCGAGCGCAACGTGAGCCAAATTCAAAGCTTGCAACCTAAAAAAGACATGGACAAATTTTGGACATGTTTTAGGGTGCAAAATATGGCTTAGGAGATCCCCCATGACGATATGAAGCCATAAAAAAAACGGTGCGTGAATCGGAGCTAAAACGAGCAAGATATGATCATTTTACTATCAAGACCGGTTAGCCTCTGTTTAGGCCGGACGACCTATCTAGTCGACTGGCTGGATCAGAATCTGGGCCAATTTTGACCAGACGACTTAGCCCCGAAGCCGGACGACCGGTTGGGCCCCTGGCTGGACGCGCTAAAAGCTTTATTTAAGCCACTTTTTAGCCTTTTTTGAAGGAGAACAACACCCAAATCAAACACCCATTTCCCTAAACCTAAAATCCACCAAAATTCACCTCACACACTCACTTCTAAACACATTTTAACACTTGGAATGAAGGATCCAAGAGGATCAAACACTAGGATTTGGGGCATAGCTCATGGATTGTAAAACTTGGCTATGGATAGAAGGGTATTTCTCTTTTATCCTAAGTCTAATTATGTATGATTAGAGCTATGTAGGGTGATTATATCTTGTATTTATGGATTGATTATGACTTTATATTAATGGTAACTTGATGGATTTATGTATATATGCTTTATGCTTAGGGCTTCAAAGGCTACTTTACATACATGTCTATGTGTTTGTTGAAATGCCTCAATGATGTAGCATATATATATTGAAGTCTATTGTGCTATTAACCATTTCTAAATCATTATGCTAGCATGTCTATGTGTTTATGTGGTGATTACATGAAATGGGTATGACTATATACAGGTCTATGTGTGTGTTAGCATACTTAATAGCATAATTAGCTTCTATTGCATACATGTCGGGTGCCATTGCTTAAATTGGTGTAATCTAAACATGTCTATGTGTTTATTAGTAGAATATACTGGTGTATTCTCAAATGCCATGCCCTAGATGTGTTTGCCATACGCTTTAATGTCAATTTTCGCTAATTGTGATGCGATCGATGGTGCATAACTAGTATCTAGCCTAGGTCGAGTCCCCTTTGGCTTTAAATCTAGCCAATAGGAGTCCGAATAGGTTTAGTTGACCTTAGTTCACTTAGGAAGGCTAGTTAGTCCACCATAACACCCTAGGTTCATAAGGACCACACCATAGCTCTAAGTGGGGCGAAGCTTAGGGACGAACTCGCACCGAGTCCTAGGGCTAGATTGGGGAACTAATTAGAGGACTAAGTGCTAAGGTTAGATCGATCTACACCCACCTAGAATCTTATTGGCTAGCCCTAATTCCTAAGTCATAAAGACTGCGCCGTACTGCTAGGCATCGCCATCTAGGGATAGACACGCACTGAGGCTTAAGGTACCAATTAGGAGGCTAATTATAGGTCTAGATTAGAGCATTTAGTTTAATCCATCAAGTAACCCTAGAAAGACGTAGTAATCACCATAAACAAGACATAATCACCCTAGTCCCCCATTTTCAACGTTTGAATCCCCTTAGATCACTTGATTCCCCCTTCACACGCATAAATTTTTTATTTCCTTGTTCTTAGCTTAGATTTATCTTTCTCGAGCTCCCCTCAAACCAAAAACCCAAAAAAACATTGTAGTTAGGACCTCAGCAGGTAGCTTTTAGGACCCACTTATCTTAGGACACCATACATTTTAGGTCTCCTCGTGGATTCGACCCCGCACTTGCACACATTGTACTACACACGACCCGTGCGCTTGCGAGCTATTTAGGCTTGTGCTCAAATAGCAATATCAATAATCAACGGCCACTAAAATGTATTGATACCCAAAGGAAGGTGGAAATGGAACCATGAAATTTATACCCCAAACATCAAATAACTCACATGGAAGAATAGAGGATAAAGGCATCATGTTTCTCCTAGAGATGGACCCGGATTGTTGACATCTAAAACACTTTCTACAATACTCTTGGGCATCCTTAAAGAGAGTGGGCCAAAATAGTCCACATTGCAAGACCTTCGCGACGGTCTTCTTCTCACTAAAATGACACATGACACATGACACATGCTCAAAACACTCTCAACTCATCCTCGAGCGCACATCAGCGAATCATTTGATCTGCACATACTTTAAAAAGATAGGGATTCTCCCAAAAGAAATGCCTACCTTACACTAGGAAGCTATCTTTTTCTCTCTTCTCCCAATGGGAAGGAAAACGCCTTGTAGCAAGATAATTGACAATATGAGCAAACCATGGTGTGTGATGAGAGACGGCAAACAATTGCTCATCGAGAAATGAATCATGAAAAGGAGATGGATCACTAAAGGACTCGCTAACAAGACGGGAAAGATGATTCGCAACTAAATTTTCTCTACCTTTCTTATCCCGAATTTCGATGTCAAACTCTTGAAGGAGGAGCAACCACCTAATCAAGTGAGGCTTAGACTCTTTCTTAGACAACAAATACTTCAATGCCGCATGATCAGTGTAGACAATCACTTTGGATCCTAGGATGTATGACCTAAACTTGTCGAGGGAGAAGACTATTACTAGTAGCTTTTTTTCTGTGGTGGTATAATTCTTTTGGGCTTCATCAAGAGTCTTGCAAGCATAGTACACAACATAGGGCAACTTGTCCTTTCTTTGACCTAAAATAGCTCCTATCGCATAATTAGATGCATCACACATAACCTCAAATGGGAGACTGTGGTTAAGTGGTTCGATAATCGGGGATGTAGATTAAAACTCCCATTGGTATGTCTCCGTATCGATTGGTTTATGAGAAAGCTTGTCACTTGCCAGTAGAACTAGAGCATAAGGCTTATTGGGCCATTAAGCCCTTAAATTTTGATTTGGCAAGAGTGGGTGAGAAAAGGAAGCTTGACCTAGTAGAGTTGAAAGAGCTTAGATTTGAGGCATATAAGGATGCCAAACTTTGTAAGGATAGGATGGAGAGAATTCATGATAAACATATTCTTAAGAAATCATTCTCTCCTTCCAATAAAGTTTGATTATTTAACTCATGTTTGAAGCTCTTTCCAAGTAAACTCAAGTAAAGATGGGATGGTCCATATGAAGTGTTGTTGCGTACCCTTCCAGAACAGTCAAGATCAAGGACTTGAAGAATGGTCGAGAGTTGACCGTGAATGGGCAATGCCTAAAGCATGCATATGATCCGAGCATGGCTTGTGTGGAAGTTTTAATGCTTCAGGATCCCATATATGGAGGTTGCAGAAGAATTAGTGTTTGCCTAGCTAACGGCATGGTGTTTAGCACTACTAGGAGGCAACCTATGTTCAATTTTGCAATTTTGCACTTATTTCATTTTCCTTTCTTTTATCTTTGCATTTGCAACAAAGTGTTGAATCCCGATCTATTGTCCATTAAGATACGTCGTTGCTCATTATTACACATGCCAATGCAATAATGCATAGGCAATGCTACTAACCTTGTCTTCTTTAAGTGTTTTTGGATTGTGAGTCACAGGGTTAATAGTATGGTGATCTATCATTGACGTGGAGAACTTTGAAGAAAACGCAAGGTTGTATCTTTCCTTTCTTCACTTGCTCCCCATGTTTTCACCCCATCCTCACCTTACTTGCTTTATAATGTCAATTTTCTTATTTATGTGCGTTACTTCACTTGCTTGAAAACAGGCAAAATTTAGGTTTAGGGGTGTGGGGGGTTAGTCTTATTATTTTATACTTAGGGTAGATTACATTATGTGCTTAAAAATGGTGAAATTTTTTTCAAATTTTAATGCATGTAGAATTGTTTATTTCTTGGTTGACTTATTGTGTTGGCTATTGTGGTTGACTCAATTCATTAGGGAATATAAGTAGCATTGTAGGGAAGTGAATGGAGTGGAGAGAGAACCGAGACTTGGAGGAGATGCGCTTGAGAGTTGTGGGGACTGAGGACCGTTAAGAATAACCCTTGTAGTAGCCCTATAGCTTCGTAGGAAAGAGTGTTGAAAGAAAGGGTTGTTGATGTGAATACCTCATCCTTAATTGGTTCTTTTTGGATGTGCTAAAGCCTTTCTTTTTCTTTTCTTTTTGTTTGAATACAATGAAAAACATGAAAAATCAAAAAAAAAATTTGAAAAAGACAAAAAGCTGCAAAAATATCAAAAAGAAAAAAATAGTGAAAAATAGAAAAAAAAGCCAAGGCACCGAAAGGTTTTGTGAATAAGTGCATAAGTGACACAATCTCAACTTAGCACAAGCTATCTTCTATGTAGATATGTGAATAAGGCTTTTTCATAAGCCATTGTTTATGCATATTCTCTCTCTTCTTATCTTTGAGGCTTTGTGCATATTGGGAAGGCCATGTTAGTTGAGGAGTTAGAATCCTAGGCTTGTGGTGGATTGTCACCCTAATCCCTTCTATTTGTTTGTCCTCTCTAGATAGCTTGTCTCCATATTTCCCATTCCTATAGTGTAGTTTTATTTACTTTAGTTAGAGCTCCTAACCATCCAAAAACATTAAAAATAGTTAGTTTAAGTTTCCTTTTTAGCATTCTCTAGAACACACACGTAGAATCCATCCTACAACATAGCCTCCCTATGGTTTGACACCCATTCTCACACACACTACACTACATCGATCTGCGCGCTTACGGGCTATTTAGGCTTATGCTCACGAATAGTGATCAAGTTCTTAGTGCCGTTGTCGGGGAGGCACGGTGGTTTGCGTTCTTTGTTTATGTGTTTTGGTAGTTGTTTTTCTTATTTTCTTGCTTTTCTTTTATAGTTTGTTTAGTTTTTGTTTATCTTGTTTATTGTTTATATTATCTTGCTTTAGTTCTTGTTTATCTATTTCAGCCTTTACTTTTGTTTTTAGTAGACTTTCTAGGATTGTGGTTTATTTGCTGTAGATTTAGGATTGCTAAAGTTTACAGGGGTTGAAGTGGCCGGAGTTAGGATAGTTTGTGCATGCTTAGTAGGAGATCCCTTAGAAATCCCCTAGTTCCTCTCAACCTCGAACACGATAGAATTGCTAGACATTTTAGGAATTTAGGAGATCTTTTTGAGGAGATAGCCGATCCCAATCATCTTATTAATCTTCTCAATCCCTTAATGAATCCCATTCCATCTCATGATCACCATGGGCATCAAGCCCAAGATCATTTTAGATGAGAGCCCCGTAGACTGGACCCGCCTATAGATGAGAAACCCACTCTTAGGCAATTCTTTCTTCCCGAAGCCTTTGAGCCTAATTTGGTTATTCAAATTTTAGGTTTGGGGGGGACGAACTTCGAGATTAAGCTTAATATGTTGGCCATGCTTCCTTCCTTCTATAGGAGAAGCATTCTCTAGATCATATCACTGATTTTGTTGAGATGAGTTCCACTCTCCATGTCCCCAATGTCTCCCAAGAGGTCATACATTTAAGATTGTTTCCTTTCTCTCTTAAGGACAAGGCTAGGGCTTGGTTGCATTCCTTACCTAATGGTTGCATTACTACATGGGCTGAGCTTCAATCTAAGTTCTTTCAAAAATTTTATCCCATGGCCAAGATGGTCGATCTTAGGACCACCATTATGAATTTCTCCCAACATGACCTAGAATCCTTTCATGAGGCTTGGGAGAGGTTCAAGGATCCTCTTAGACAATGTCTACACCACGGGTACAGCAATCATGACCTAATGCAATACTTCTTTCGAGGCTTAAATGAACAAAATAAGATGATGGTCAATGCCGCCTCCGGTGGTGGCTTCTATTTTTTGAGATTGATCGAGGCATGGGAGAAAATAAAAATGATGGCTAAAAATTCTTTTCAAAATTTTGCCATGGAAAGGTCTAGTCAGGGAGGTAACAAGAGAAGTGTTAGTGAGGTTGAAGTTTCTTTAGATTTACCCGCTAAGGTTGAGGCTTTGACAAATAAACTAGATCAATTCATTTCTGTGTATTTTTCATCCCAAGGTCAGAAGACTAGTTCTATAGGTTCTTCCTCTGCTCTGTTAGTTGTTGAAGTTTGTGCATTGTGTTTCGAGTCATCTCATGAGACCATAGCTTGCCCTTTAGCATCTCAATTTCCTGAATTCATGAAAGAGAAAGTGTATGCTACTCAAAGTTATTCTCGTGAGTACAACCCGTACTCAAACACATACAATCTGGGTTGGAGAGACAACCCAAAATTTTCTTGGAGACAAGGCCAACATGAGTCTAGTACACACCCTCAGGTTCCACCTCAGCAGTGACCCCGTCCTCAATATCCCCCGGACTTCTATCATCGTAATCAGCCCCGTCTTACTAGTGCTCCTCAACCTCAGGCTTTACCTGCTCCTCTAGTAGCCAACCTCCTAGTAATGACATGATGAAGATAATGCAGTTCATTCAGAACCAACAACAGGAATTGGAAGAAAATAGGCAACAAATGGTGAGGTTTGAGGCATAATTAGGACAGATTGCTAGTCAGTTGAGCGCTAGAGACCTCGAGAAATTGCCTTCTCAATCAGAGGTGAACCCTAGAGTCCAGTCCTGTTCCTCCACCAATACCACTTTCCCTCCTTAGGCCCAGGTTAAGGCCATTACCACTCTTAGTCATGGTAGGGTAGTGGATAATAGGGTAAGAGTTGACTTTGCAGTACCTGCACCTAGTGGTCCTTCCGAGTCTAGAGCACCGCATAGAAGCCCTATTGAGGGAAATTCTAGAGAGGGTCCTGTTGAGAGAGATAAGCCCATTGAAGACCATGGAGAGAGTAGTACTTCCCGCCCACATCAGGAGGGGAAAGGAGCCCATTGATGATTCCCATGTGTCTAAAGGTGTTGAGCCTAGAGTTCCCTTTCCATCTGCCTTAGAGAGGCCTACACCTAGTGAGGATTCTAGGTTTTTCAAGGTTTTAGAGCATCTTAAAGACCTTAAGGTTAATCTTCCTTTGATAGATGCGATCCTTTCCATCCCCTCCTACTCTAAGTTCTTCAAGGATCTTTGTACAAGGAAACGTAGGTCATCGAACATTTCTAAGAAGGTGAGGCTTGCAGAAAAGGTGAGTAGTATTTGTACTTCGAGCCTCCCGCCCAAGATGAGTGGCCCCAGAGCCTTCACCATTCTTTGTAGGATTCGTGAGACCCAGATTGATCATGCCTTGTTAGATTTAGGATCTAGTGTGAATCTTATTCCCTACTCTATTTTTTAGCAACTAGGTCTAGGTGAGTTGTCTTCTACACATGTTACTCTTCAGCCAGCTGATAGGTCTGAGTGTAGACCTAGGGGTGTGATAGAGAATGTTATGGTCCAGGTAGGTTAGTTTGTGTACCCTGTAGACTTTATAGTGTTAGATATGGATTCGGGACATGACTCTAGACATTCTACACCTATTCTTCTAGGTCACCCCTTCCTTGCCACCGCAGATGCCATTATCTATTGTAGGTCGAGGTTATTAGAGATGAAATTTGGGAATTTGAGGTCCACCATGAAGGTTGCCGAGGCAGTGAATAAGGCTAGTATAGGAAGAGAAGATGGAGAAGATAGAGAAGAGTGCTTTAAGGTGGATGTGATTGATTTGTATATCGAGGACCTTGTAGAGAAGACCATGACTAATGGAGAAGAATTGAGGAAATTTGAGAAATTGTTGACTAGCTTTGATTTAAACACCTTAGAGCGGAAGTGTATAGCCTCTACCTCCATAGTTGAGAGTTCTTTGATTGATAAGTCACTTGAGGTTAGTCCTTCTAATCTTGACTCTATTAATGTTACCATTGATGATGTTGAGGTTAAGTCCCCTTTGGTTGAGCCTAGTCCCTCTTTAGAGCTCAAACCCCTTCCCAATCATTTGAAGTATGCATTTCTTGGCCCTGGTAAGACCTTTCCGATCATCATAGCTTCCGATCTTTCTAGTAAGTGTGAGGAGCGTCTTTTAGAGGTTCTTAGGAAACATAAGAAGGCTATAGAGTGGAAAATTGATGATTTGAGAGGTATTGACCCTTTGGTTTGTATGCATCGTATTTACCTTGAGGATAGAGCCATTCCTTCTAGGGAGATGTAAAGAAGGCTAAACCCACACATAAGTAAAGTAGTTAAGAAAGAGATCATTAAGCTTTTAGATGCAGGCATCATTTATCCAATCTCTGATAGTGAGTAGGTTAGCCGGGTTCAAGTCGTCCCTAAAAAGGCTAGGATCATGGTTGTGGAGAATGAGAGAGGAGAGCTTATCCCTACACGTACTCCCACGGGTTGGAGAGTCTGTGTTGATTATAGGAAGCTCAACTCTAAAACTAGCAAGGATCATTTCCCTTTGCCTTTTCTAGACCAGATCTTAGATAGAGTAGCTGGGCATAGCTACCATTGTTTTCTAGATACTATTCGGGTCATAATTAGATCCCCGTGTTTCCGGAGGACCAGGAGAAGACCACCTTTACTTGTCCCTATGGCACTTTTGCCTATAGGAGGATACCCTTTGGTCTTTGTAATGGCCCAGTGACATTTCAGATATGTATGATGGCCATTTTTAGTGACATGATAGAGAAGCATTTAGAGATTTTCATGGATGACTTCTCAGTCTTTGGAGATAGTTTTGATGAGTGCTTGAGTCATCTCTCTTTAGTCTTAGACCGATGTGTGGAGAAGAATCTAGTGTTGAGTTGGGAGAAATCCCACTTTGTGGTGCAACGACGGATAGTGTTGGGTCATATTGTCTCATCTAATGGTATTCAAGTTGATCTAGCTAAGGTAGAATTGATTGAGAAGTTGCCTATCCCTAACTGTGTCAAGGATGTTAGACTTTTTCTAGGGCATGCAGGATTCTACCGTAGATTCATTAAGGATTTTAGTCATATTGCACGTCCCTTGTCTAGGCTCATAGCACAAGATGTCTCTTTTGACTTTGACGATGAGTGTGTTAAGGCTTTCACTAGGCTTAAGTCCTTATTGTCTACATCCCAGATCATTCAGCCACCTAATTACAGTCTCGCATTTGAGGTTATGAGTGATGCATCCGATTATGCGATAGGAGCAATTTTTGGTCAAAGAAGGATAAGTTGCCCCATGTTGTGTACTATGTTAGCAAGACTCTTGATGAAGCCTAAAAAAACTATACCACCACGGAAAAAGAGCTTCTAGCAATAGTCTTCTCGCTTGGCAAGTTTAGGTCGTACATCCTAGGATTCAAATTGATTGTCTACACCGATCATGCGGCGTTGAGGTATTTGTTAGCTAAGAAAGAGTCTAAGCCCCGCTTGATTAGGTGGTTGCTCCTCCTTCAAGAATTTGACATAGAAATCCAGGATAAGAAGCGTAGAGAAAATTTAGTTGCGGGTCATCTTTCCCGTTTTGTTAGTGAGTCTTCTAGTGATCCATTCATTTTTCATGATTCATTTCCTAATGAGCAATTGTTTACCATATCTCATCACGCATCTTGGTTTGCTCATATTGTCAATTATCTTGCCACCGGGCATTTTCCTTCCTGTTGGGAGAAGAGAGAAAGAGATAGGTTCTTAGCACAAGTTAGGCATTTTTTTTGGGAGGATCCTTATCTTTTTAAAGTGTGTGTGGATCAAATTATTCGTCGGTGTGTGCCTGAGGACTAGTTTGAGAGCGTTTTGAGCATGTGTCATGATGAGGGGTGTGGGGGCCATTTTAGTAGGAAGAAGACCGCTGCGAAATCTTGCAATGTGGATTATTTTGGCCCACTTTCTTTAGAGATGCCCAAGAGTACTGTAAAAAGTGTTTTAGATGTCAACAATCCAGGTCTATCTCTAAGAGAAACATGATGCCTTTATCCCCTATTCTTCCATGTGAGTTGTTTGATGTTTGGGGTATAGATTTCATGGGTCCATTTCTACTTCCTTTGGGTACCAATACATCTTAGTAGCTGTTGATTATGTGTCCAAATCGGTTGAAGCAATTCCCACACTCACTAATGACCATAGGGTAGTGGTTAAGTTAATTAAGAAAAACATTTTCTGTAGATTTCGAGTCCCTAGGATCTTGATTAATGATGGGGATTTGCATTTTCGCCATAGGACTTTAGAGGCCTTGTTGAGGAGATATTCGGTCACCCATAAGGTAGTCACTCCATATCACCCGCAAACTAGTGGACAAGTAGAGGTGTCCAATAGGGAGATCAAGCACATTTTAGAGAAAACGGTTAGGCCTGATAAGAGAGATTGGTCATTTAGGCTAAATGATGCTTTGTGGGCCTACCGTATAGCCATTAAGACTCCTATTGGTAGTTCTCCGTATAAATTGGTTTATGGGAAAGCTTGTCAGTTGCTAGTAGAGCTTGAGCATAGAGCTTATTGGGCCATCAAGGCCTTAAATTTTGATTTGGCAAGAGCGGGTGAGAAAAGGAAGCTAGACCTAGCGGAGTTGGAAGAGCTTAGATTTGAGGCATATGAGAATGCCAAGCTTCATAAGGATATGATGAAGAGAATTCATGATAAACACATTATTAAGAAATCATTCTCTCCCTCCGATAAAGTTTGGCTGTTTAACTCACGATTGAAACTCTTTCCAGTTAAGCTTAAGATAAGATGGGATGGGCCATATGAGATGTTGGATGCCTACCCTTCCAGAGCGGTCAAGATCAAAAACTTGAAGGATGCCTGAGAGTTGACTATGAATAGGCAACGCCTGAAGCACGTATATGATCTGAGCATGGTTCGTGTGGAGGTTTTAATGCTTCAGGACCTCATCTATGGAAGTTGAAGATGAGTTGGTGTTTGCCCGGCTGACGGCATGGTGGTTAGTGCTACTAGGAGGCAACCTAGGTTCAATTTTGCAGTTTTGGGTTTGTTTTACTTTCTTTTCTTTTTATTTTGTCTCTTTCTTTTATCTTTCTTGCAACCAAACCAAAGTGTTGAATCCTGATCCTTTGTCCCATAAGATGCACCATTGCTCATTATTGCACATGCCAATGCCAGCATGCACAGGCAATGCTATTAATCTTGTTTTCTTTATGAGTGTTTATGAATTGTAAGCCATAGGGTTAGTAGTATGGTGATTTATCATTGGCATGGAAAGCTTTGAAGAAAATGCAAGGTCGTATCTATCCTTTCTCCACTTGTTCCTTATGTTTTTACCCCATCCCTACCATTCTTACTTGTCTTGTAAATCCAATTTTTTTTTTTTTTTATGTTTTGCTCTATTTACTTGAGGACAAGCAAAGTTTAGGTTTGGGGGTATGGGAGTTTGGTTTTCTTGTCATATATCTTGCTTAGAGTAGATTGCATTATGTGCTTAAAAATTGTGAAAATTTTTCAATTTTGATTCATGTAGAGTCATTTATTTCTTTGTTGATTGTTGTGTTGGCAATTGTAATTGACTCTATTGATTTGTGAAGATTAGATGCATTATAGGGAAATAAATATAGTGGTTTGAAAACTAAGTCTTGGAGGGGATGCCCTTCAAAGTTGTGGGGAGTGAGGACCTTTAAGAATGACTCATGTGGCCACCCCATAGCCTGGTAGGAAAGAGTGTTGGAAAAGCGTTATTAATGTGAGTGCCCCTTCCTTAATTGGTTCTTTTTGATGTGCCTAAGCCTTTCTTTTTTTTTCTTTTTGTGAATACAATACAAAGCATGAAAAAATCCAAAAAAAAAATTGAAAAACACAAAAGGTGCAAAAATATCAAAAAAAAAAAGTGAAAAAGAGAAAAAGCCAAAGGCACCAAAAAGTTTTGTGAATAAGTGCATAAGTGACAAAATGTTAACTTAGCACAAGTTATCATCTTTGTAGATACGTGATAAGGCTTTTTGATAAGCCATTGTGTTTGTATATTCTCTTTTGTTGTCTTTGAGGCTTGGTGCATGTTGGGGAGGCCATGTTAGTTAAGGGAGCATGAAATATCAACATCCCGAGTGTGTGAGTTAGAATCCCAGGCTTGTGGTGGATTGGCTACTTGGGAAATTCCTACGAGGAACGAGGCCCTTTATGAGTAGAGGGAGGATCCAAAGAGATTTGGGGATATCTCCACAATAGGAATGCCCCCTCTATGCTTGTTAGAATAACCTTAAGGCGAGTCAATCCTTTAGGCAATCCATTGCATAGGCTTTAGAAATAAACTTAAGATTGGACTTGCTTGAGGACAAGCAAGGAGAAGGCTTGGGGGTGATGATGTGTTGTGTTTTTGTATGTGCTTGAATTGTTATTTGTCTATATTTTGAAGGTGTATTGAGCTTAATAGTTGCATTAATGTAGTACTTGTGCTAGGTATAGGCTTAAGTGTATACAACTGTACATAGTTGAGTTTAATGGGGAAATGCTATATTAATGGCTTGTTTTGGATGTTATTGGTGAGATTGAGGATTGTTTGAAGATCAACAAAGATGGAGATGGTTTGAGAAAGGATTGGAAACATAATTGAAGAGGAAAAGTGGAAAAAAAATCGAGTTTGGAGGCTTCTGGACAAAGGTCAAGACAATCGGAAGCAAAACGGAGCAAAAATGAAGCCAAAAGAGAGCAAAGAGACACTATCGGAACATTGGCTTCAAAGTATCGGTGTACCGGCTCATTATTCCGCCAAAAATAGAAAATATACTTCTACTACCGGAATAGAGGGCCTTTGGTACCCGTGCACCGGTTTACCATTCCGCCAAGAACAGAGAGCAGGCTTCTACTACCGGAATAGAGACCCTTTGGTACTGGTGCTCCGGTAGAGTGTTCCGGTAGTCGCAAAAATTAGCTATATAATCCCGCTTTTGGTCATTTTGTAAAGAATTAAGTCATATTCTTTCACACCAATCTCCCAAACCTTAATTCCTCTATCACCAATCTCCAACACACACACACTTTTCACCTAGTCTTAAGTTCATTTGGAGAGATTCAAACATTTAGATCAAAGACTACTCAAGGATTTTGTGCAAGAATTGCTAGGATGGAAAGGGAGTTTTCTCTTTTCTCTTTCATCCTCTATTATATTATGTTTGAGTAGATTTGTTTAGGGTGATGACACTTGTGTAATGGGTTGATTCTTTACTTCTATATTATGGGATTTAATGGCTTAATGTATATACATATGCTATGTTTTTCTCGTGTCAATGGCTATTGTTCAATACATGTCTAGGTGTTTGATAATTTGCCTATGAGAGTTGCATATGTATAAATTGAAGTCTATTTTCTACTAAACATCTCTAGTCCATTCTATAATCATGTCTATGTGTTTATGTGTGGATTTTATGAAGTGGGTAATGCTTATATTCATGTCCATGTGTATATTTGCATGCCTAGTAGTAAATATGACCTCAATATTGCATACGTGTTGGCTCAAAAGTGCTTTTAATGGTGTAATCCGAGCATGATGATGTTTGGTAGTCGAATAGGACCCTTAATTCGCAAAAACCTTGGCTTAGAACATGTATGAATGCGTTAATAGGTCAAATCCCGCTATTGTGACCCTAGAATGATAAAGCACAATTAAAGGCTAGTCTAAATCGACTCTCCTTTGGTTTTTCGGGAGATTTAGTCGACTCTAGCGATACTAGGTCTTGGCTTTAAATCTAGCTAATGATTTAGGTACTAGGGGAGGTTTGTTCTAGGTCACCTAGGAAGCTAGTTAGTCACTCTTAATGCCCTAGGTCATAAGGACCACACCGTAGCTCTAGGAGGCGCCACCTAGGGACGGACCCGCATTGAGTCCTAGGGGGAAATTAGGATACTAACTAAGCAACCTAGTAAAAGAGCAATTGATGATTAAGCCTTTCCATGGAATCCCATAGTATTCGAATCTAAATCCCATAGCATTGGAATCTAAGATCACCCATTAACAAGTAGATGTCACCCTAATCCTTTCCATTTGTTTGTCCTCTCTAAATAGCTTGTCTCCATATTTCCCATTCCCATAGTGTAGTTTTACTTACTTTAGTTAGAGCTCCCAACCATCCAAAAATACCAAAAATAGTTAGTTTAAGTTTCCTTTTTAGCATTCTCTAGAACAAACACGTAGAATCCATCCCACAACATAGCCTCCCTATGGTTCGACACCCGTTCTCGCACACACTACACTGCATCGATCCATGCACTTGTGGGCTATTTAGGCTTGTGCTCACGAATAGCAATCAATGTCTGTGTTTGTGTGGTGATTATTTGAAGTTGGTATGCCTATATACACATCTATGTGTGTTTTTACATACTTAATAGCATAAATAGCTTCTATTGCATACATGGCGAGTACTATTGCTTAAATTGGTGTAATCTAAGTATGTCTATATGCTTAGTAGTAGAATACTCTAGAATATTCTTGAATGTTATGCCTAGATTTGTATGCTTTGCACATAATTGTTAATTTCTACTATTGTGATGCGATCAATGGAGCATAACTAGCAACTAGCCTAGGTCAAGTCCCTTTTGCCTTTAAATCAAGCCAGTAGGAGTCTGGATAGGTTTAGTTGACTTTAGACCACTTAGTAAGACTAGTTAGTCCATCTTAACACCTTAGATTCATAAGAATCACATTGTAGCTCTAAGTAGGGCAAAGCTTAGGGATGAACTCTTACTAAGTCCTAGGGTTAGATTGGGGAACTAATTAGTGGACTAAGTTCTAGGGTTAGATCGATCTAAATCACCTAGAGTCCTATTAGCTAGACCTAATTTCTAAGTCATAAAGACCATGCGTACTTCAAGGCATTGCCACCTAGGGACAGATCTGCACTGAGGCTTAGGGTACTAATTAGCAGGCTAATTAAGGTCTAGATTAGAGCACTTAGTATAATCCATCAAGCAACCTTAGAAAGAAATAGTAATCACCCATTTGCAAGACGTAATCATCCTACTCTCTATTTTTGATGTATAAATCCCCTTAGATTGCTTGATTCCCCCATCACACACATATACACCTTTTATTTCTTTACCTTTAGATTAGGTCTATATTTCCTGAGCTCCCTTTAAACCAAAAATTCCAAAAAGATAGTAGTTTAGGGACCTAATGTGCAGCCTTTTATGACGCATTTGACCTAGGACACTACTTACGTTTGGCCTCCCAGTGGTGTCGACCCACACTTGCACATACTGTGCTACGTGCGACCCATGTGCTTGCGAATTATTTAGGCTTGTGCCACGAGATAACGATCATTTAGGTCTTATATCCTAGGGTCCAAGGTGATTATCTACACCAATCGTGTGGTTGTATTATTTGTTAGCTAGGAAAGAGTCTATGCCTTGCTTGATTAGGTGGATGCTCCTTCTTTAAGAGCTTGATGTAGAAATTAGAGACAAGAAGGGTCGTGAGAACTTAGCTGCAGATCATCTTTCTCATCTTGCAACTAAGTCTTCTAATGATCCTTCCTCTTTTCGTGATTCCTTTCCCAATGAGCAATTGTTTGTCGTCTCTCATCACATACCATGGTTTGCTTATATAGTTAATTATCTCGCCACGGGGAATTCCCCTCTTATTGGCAGAAGATAAAGAGAGAGAGAGAAAGAAAGACAGAGATAAGCTCCCAGTGCAAATCAGACATTTCTTTTGGGAGGATCCCTATCTTTTCAATATGTGTACAGATCAAGTGATTCACCAGTGTGTGCCCGATGAGGCATTTAAGAGCATGTTGAGTATGTGTCACAATAAGGGTGTTCACTTTAGTGGCAAAAAGACCGCCATAAAGGTCTTGCAAAGTGGATTCTTTTGGCCCACTCTCTTTAGGGATCCCCAGAGTATTGTAAGAGCTGTGTTAGATGTCAACAATCTGAGTCCATTTCTAGAAGAAACGAGATGCCTTTCTCCCTTATTCTTCTATGTGTTTTTTCTTTACATTTGGGGTACTAATTTCATGGGTCCATTTCCACCTTCCTCTCAGTACACTACATTTTAGTTGCTATAGATTATGTGTCCAAGATGGGTTTAGGATATTCCCACATGCACTAATGACCATAGGGTAGTGGTAAAGTTCATTAAGGAGAACATTTTCTCTTGATTTAGAGTCTTTAGGGTCTTGATTAGTTATGGTGGTTTGTGTTTTCAACTTAGGACACTTAAGGCCTTCTTAAGTAGATACTCAATCACCCATAAGATTGCTACCCCTGATCACCTACAAACTAGTGGACAAGTAGAGGTGTTTAATAGGGAGATCAAGCACATTTTAGAGAAAATGGTTAGGCCCGATAGGATGGATTGGTCTATTAGATTGATAATGCTTTATGGGCCTATCGTACCGCTTTTAAGACTAAAGGCTTGTCACTTGCTGGTAGAACTTGAGCATAGGGATTATTGGGCAATCAAGTCCTAAACTTTGCTTTTGCAAAAGCAAGTTAGATAAGGAAGCTTGACCTAGTGGAATTGGATGAGCTTAGTTTTGAGGCGTATTAGAATGCAAAACATTATAAGGATAGGGAAGAGTATTCATGATAGGCATATTCTTAAGAAGTCATTCTCTCTTTCTTATAAAGTTTGGCTATTTAACTCATGTTTGAAGCTCTTTCCAGTGAAACTCAAGACACAATGGGATGGTCCGCACAAGGTGTTGATTGCCTACCCTTCTGGAGCAGTAAAGATCAAAGACTTGAAGGATGGCCGAGAGTTGACGGTGAACGGGAAGCACGAAAAGCATGCATATGATTCGAGCATGGCTCGTGTTGAGACTATAGTGCTTCAGGAGACCATCTATGGAGGTTGATGATGATTTGGTGATTGCCTGGCTAACGGCATAGTGGTTAACATTGCTAGGAAGCAACCTAGGTTAAATTTTGTCATTTTCATTTCTTGTTTTATTTTCCTTTCACCCACACAAAGTGTTGAATCCTCGATCCCTTTTCCCATATGATAAACCTTTGCTTGTTATTTGCACATGCCAATGTAAGCTTGCTTGGCAAATGCTATTAACTTTGTTCTTTGCAAGTTTTTGTAGGTTGTTGAGTGACAAGGTTAGTAAGTTGAAATATGAACTGTTGGCATAAAAGCTTCAAGAATGCAAGTTTGTATCAATCCGTTCACCAATTGTTCCCTATATATCTACCCTATCCCACCACCTTTACTTTCTTTGTGTTGTTTATTTGCTTTTTGTATGGTTCCATTTTATTTGCCTAAAGACAAGAAAAGTTTAGGTTTGGCAGTGTGAGAGCATGGTTCTTATTGTTTTTATAATTCATTAGAGTAGATTGCATTATGTTCGTAAAAAGGGTGAAAAATTTTCAACTTTTGATACATCTAGAATCATTTATCCCTCGGTTAAAGAAAGTGTTAGCTATTGTGATTGCCTCAATTGATTAGTAAAACAAGTTTGCATTATGGGTAATGAATAGAGTGGAGGGAGAGACGAGTCTTGGATGGGATGCCCTTGAAAGTTATAAAGAGTAAGTGCCTTTAAAAGTGCACCTTGTAGCTACCCCATGGCTTCGTTTGAAAGAGTGATTGGAAAGGGTTGTTGATATGAGTGCCCCTTTCTTGGTTAGTTCTTTTTTATGTGCTTTAGCCTTTCTTTTTTTTTTTGTTTTCTTATGTAATGAAATGCAAAAATGCAAAAATGCAAAAAATCCAAAAAAATTTAAAAAAGGCAAAAAGGTACAGAAAGATGAAAAAGATTGAAAATTCGAAGAAAAAAAGTGAAATAGAAAAAAAAGCCAAAGGCACCAAAAAGTTCTATGAGTAAGTGCATAAGTGACATAATGTCTACTTAGCAAAAGTTATCCTCTTTGTTCATTGGTGTAATATGAATAGCTCTTATGTCATTTTGTGAGCCATTGTGTTTATATATTCTCTCTCCTTGTCTTTGAAACCTTTTGAATGTTAGGGAGGCCATGTTAGTCAAGGGGACATGCAATATCAACATCCCATATGTGTGCATAAGACTCCTCAACCTGTAGAGGCATAGCTACGAGGGAAATTTCCACGAGATGCGAGGCCCTTAATCAGTAAGGGGAGGATCCAAAAAGGCCTAGTTCACAATAAGAATGACCTCTTCATGCTTTTTAGATTTTGTTGAGATAGTGAGTCAATACCTTAGGCAACCTCGTATCAACCTTGAGATAAACTTGGGATTGGTCTTGCTTTAGGACAAGCAAAGAGAAGGTTTGGAGTGTTGATGTGCTTTATTTTTGTGTGTGTTTAGATTGCGATTTGTTTATGTTTTATAGGTGTTATGAACTTATATAATTGCTTTAGCGTAGTACTTGTGCTAGAGATAGGCTAAAGTGTAGAAAATTGTACATTGTTGAGTTTAAGAGATAAATGCTACATTAATTGCTTATTTTTTATGATTTAGGTGAGCCTTAGGTCAAATTTGAGCTTGGACAATGATGGGTGATGAAGATAGAAGATGCACAGGTCGTGGGGAGAAGACCGAAGGCCAAAACAATCAAGAATAAAGGAAAAATGATGAAGCTGGACGACCTAAAGTAGGCCGGTCGCCCAGTCACTCCAAAAAGCATCAATGATTTGCCAGTCGACTACCCTCCTTTGCCGATCAACCAGCTAGGTCGACTAGTGGGTGCGGAGAGCGGCCTTAAGAAGCCAATACCTAAACCCCGAAGCTGGTCGACCAATAGTGCACAGTTGTTTATAAATAAGGCCTGATTTTGCTGTAATTAAGAGGGGATTAACACACACTTCACATTCACTTCTCACACTTAACCCTAATTCTCACCCACCTCACACACCTTTTCACATATTTCCCACTTGGGTTCAAGCTTGTTTAGAGGGATTTAACAACTTTGGGGTACGAATTTACTCGTGTTTTATACAAGGATAGCTACGGTGGAAGAGAAGTTGCTTCACTACTCTTTCATCCTATTTTCATTTATGTTTGAGTAGATTAGATTACGGTGATTTAGCTTGTGTAATAGGTTGATTTAACAAACTTTTGTTATGGGATTTTCATGGCTTATATATATATATATATATATATATACATACTTTGTTCTTCATGATAATGGCTTTTTCTCAATACATGTCTATATGTTTGATTAAATGCCTAGATGAGTAGTATGTGTATAAATTGGAGTTTGTTTGCTATAGAACACCTCAAATCCATCTACTATGCATGTTAATGCATTTATTTTTAGATTGGATAAAGTAAGTTTGCTTTGTTCGTGTCTATGTGAGTATTGATGTGCACTTAAAGGTGCAAGCCCTAAAAGGTCCAACAAACGTACGAGTCATGCAATATAGGGGTTCTAATGTAGGTGTCGAACCATAAAGAGGCTCAAAGTGTGGTAAAACCCAAAGCTAGTATGTCCTAGTGGAAGCTTACAAAGAAACCTCAACTAGTCATTTTTTAATACTTTTTGGATTTTAGGGAACTAAGAGGAAAATAAAAGACTACACTATGAATGAAAGAAAGGAAAACGGTAAGAACTAAGCTATTCTTGGGGGGATTAAACCTATGGGAAGGTGATAGGGTGACATACACTTGCGAATGGGTGACTTTCTAACTCAATGCTAAGGGATTTGGGTTATTGGCTTACCAAATATGGCTTCTAATACTAAGAAACTAACGAGTGTCCTAATTACACCGTAGGACTCAGTGCGAGTCCGTCTCTAAATGTGTACACTTAGAGCTACGGCTTGGTCTTTATGTACCTAAGGTTGTAGAAAGGACTAAGGAGTTACCTAGGTGTCCTAGAATGAACCTACCCTTGTTCCTAAACCATTAGCTAGATTTAAAGCTAAGACCTAGGGTTCTTGGGGTCGACTAATCCTATTCGAACTCCTATTAAGTGGATTTAAAGCTAAAGGGGACTCGATCTAGACTAGTCCTAACTTATGCACCGTTGTTCCAAGGACACTAAAGTGGATTGGTATTTAATAGGTGTAGTCCTACATATTCTAAGCTAAGGTGTTGTGAATATGACATCTTATCCACGATACAAACACAAAAAAATTTAATTTATGCCATTGGAAATATTTAAACATCAACATGTAGCAATTTTTTAGCATGTATTCACTATAAGACATGTTAACTTTCACATAGACATGAATCTAACTAACCGACTTTATATTATCCTAAAACACACATAAAGACATGCTTATTTGATTGTTGTGTTTTTATGTGTCTTTGCGTTGTTAATTGCCTATGTTTTAGTGGTGTCTTGAGCTTTAAAAGATGCATTAGTATAGTACATATACTAGAGTTAGGCTTAAGCATAAACGAATGTACATAATTGAGTTTCTAAGTTAAATGCTATACTAAATGCTTAATTTTGTGCCTTAAGTGAGCTATAGGGTTGAAACAAAGCTTGAATGAGGATGAACGATGAAGATAGAAGAGGTACAGGTCATGCGATAAAGGCCGAGAGCAAGAAAGAGGAAATTCAAAGTCAACTGAAGGTGCCAGTCGACCTAGAAAAAATTGCCTATCTACCGGCCACTCTAGAGAGGAGCCCATTTTTAGCCGGTGGAGTCCCCTGAAAAGCCGATCGACAAGCTAGCTTAACCAGCCATTCCAGAGAGCAACAAGATTGAAGTTGATCGAGCTAAGAAGACTAGCCAGTCGACTGGCAGTGCATAGTAGATGTTATAAACGCTCGATTTTACAACTTTTAAAAGAGATTGGACTTAGATCCATCCTACACATGAAACCCTAGCTGTACCAGCTCCAACATACACACAATCACACACTTTTCACCTAGATTCAAGCTCACTGGGAGGATTTGAACACTTGGATTAAAAGCCACTAAAAGTTTTATATAAGAATTACTAGGATGGAAGAGGAGTCTTCTATTCTCTCTTTCATCCTCTTTTAAACTATGTTTGAGTAAATTTGTTTAGGGTGATGTACTTGTGTAATGGGTTGATTCTATTCTTCTATATTATGGGATTTAATGGCTTAATATATATACATATGCTATGTTCTTCTTGCTTCAATAGCCATTGTTCAATACATGCCTAAATGTTTGACAATATGCCTATGAGAGTTGCATATGTATAAATTGAAGTCTATTTGCTACTAAACACCTTTAATCCATTCTATATTCACGTTTATGTGTTTATGTGTGGATCTTGTGAAGTGGGTAATGTTTATATTCATGTATATATGTATGTTTCCATGCCTAGTAGTAAATATGACCTCAATATTGCATACATGTTGGTCAAAAGTGCTTTTAATGGTGTAATTCGAGCATGACGATGTTTGGTAGTTGAATAGGCCTCTTTATTCGAAAACACCTTGATATAAAACATGTATTAATGTGCTAATAGGTCAAATCCCACTATAGTGACCCTAGAATGATGAGGCATAATTTAAGGCTAATTTAAATCCAGTCTCCTTTGGCTTTAAATCTAGCCAATAGGTTTTCGGGTAGATTTAGTCGACTCTAGCGACACTAGGTCTTGGCTTTATATCTAGCTACTGGTTTAGGTACTAGGGTAGGTTCATTCTAGGTCATCTAGGAAGCTAATTAGTCACCCTTAAGGCCCTAGGTCATATGGACCACACCATAGCTTCAGGAGGCGCCGCCAAGGGATGGACCCGCACCGAGTCCTAGGGAGAAATTAGGACACTAATTAAAGTTAAAATAGCCATTGGTCATTAAGCCATTCTATGTAAATCCCATAGCATTTGAGTCTAGGATCACTTATTTGCAAGCAAACGTAACTCTAATCCCTTCAATTTGTTAGTTCCCTTTAAATAGTTTGTCTCTATACTTTCTATTCCCATAGTATAGATTTATTTTCTTTAGTTAAAGCTCGCAACCATCCAAAACCACTAAAAATAGTTAGTTTAGGTTTCCTTTTAGGCATTCTCTAGGACATACACATGTAGAATCCATCCCACAACATAGCTTCCTTGTGGTTCGACACCCGTTCTCGCACACATTACACTACATCGATTCCTGTGCTTGCAGGTCTTTAGAACTTGCACTTGAAAGATGACATCAAGTTCGTGGTGCCATTGCCGGTGGGCACGGGGGTTTGCATCCTTTTTGTGTGTGTTTTAGTAGTTGCTTTATTTATTTTCTTCACTTTTTTCATTATAGTTTGTTTAGTTTTTGCTTATCTTTATTCTTGTTTATATTATCTTACTTTGGTTCTTGTTTATTTATTCTTGCTTTTTGTCATTTTTTTGTAGATTTTCTAGGATTGTGGTTTATTTGCTGTAGATGTAGGATTGTTGAAGGTTTTGGGGGTTGAAGTGGCCGGAGTCAGGGTAGTTTGTGCATGCTTAGTAGCAGGTCCCTTAGAAATCCCCTAGTTCCCTTTAATCTTGAACCCGATAGGATTGCTAGGCATTTTAGGAATTTAGCTGATTTTCTTGAGAAGATGGTCGATCCCAATCATCCTCCTAATCCTCCCATTCCCCCAATGAATCCTATTCCACCTCATGATCACCATGGGCATAAAGCCCAAGATCATTTTAGACAAGAACCCCTTAAACCAGACCCACTCATAGATGAGGAGCTTGCGCTTAGGCAATTCTTTCTCCCTGAAGCCTTTGAGCCTAATTTGGCTATTCAAATTTTGTGTTTAGGGAAGACGAATTTCGAGATTAAGCATAATATGTTGGCCATTCTTCTTTCCTTCTATGGGAGAAATAATGAAAGTCCTTTAGAGCATATTACCAATTTTGTTGATATGAGTTCCACCCTCTATGTCCCCAATGTCTCCCAAGAGATTATAAATCTAAGATTGTTTCCTTTCTCGCTTAAAAACAAGGCTAGGGCTTGGTTGCATTCCTTACCTAATGGTTGCATCACTTCATAGGCTAAGCATTAATCTAAATTCTTTAAGAAATTCTATGCCATGGCCAAGACGGTCGACCTTAGGACCGCCATTATGACTTTCTCCTAGCATGACCTAGAATCCTTTCATGAGGCTTGGGAGAGATTCAAAGACCTTCTTAGATAGTGCCTACACCACGGGTATCGTAATCATGACCTATTACAATACTTCTTTCGAGGCTTAAATGAACAAAATAGGATGATGGTCAATGCCACCTCTAGTGGTGGCTTCTATCTTTTGAAACCGATTGAGGCATTGGAGAAAATGGAGTTGATGGCTGAAAATTCTTTTCAAAACTTTGCTATGGATAAGTCTAGCTAAGGAGGTAATAGGAAAAGTATTAGTGAGGTTGGAGTCTCTTTAGATTTACCCACTAAGGTAGAGGCCTTAACAAATAAGTTAGATCAATTCATCTCCTTGTCTCTTTCATCCCACAGTCATAGGACTAGTTCTTAGGTTCTTCTTCCGCCCCGTTGGTAGTTGAGATGTGTGCGTTATGTTCTGAGTCATCTCATGAGACTGTAACTTTCCCCTTAGCACCCCAGTTTCCTGAGTTTATAAAGGATCAAGTGTGTGCCACTCAAGGTTATTCTCGTGTGTACAATTTGTACTCGAATACATACAATCTCGGTTGGAGGGACAACCCAAAATTTTTCTTGGAGACAAGGTTAGCATGAGTCTAATACCTTTCCCCAGGCCCCACTCCAGCAATGACCTCGTCCTACTAATCCTCCAGGGTTTTACCATGTCAATCAACCCAGGCTTCCTAGTGTTCCTCAACCACCAACACTCCTTACTCCCTCTAGTAGCCAGTCTCCTATCAATGATGTGACAAAGTTAGTGCAGTTTATTCAAAATTAGCAGTAGGCATTAGCTAGTTAGCAGCACGAGTTAGCTGATAATAGGCAAGAGATGGCTAGCTATAGGTAGTAGATGGCTAGGTTTGATACACAGTTGGGGCAATTGCCGTGCAGTTGAGCACTAGAGACCCCAAAAAATTGCCTTCTCAGCCAGAGGTGAACCCTAGAGTTTAGTCCTATTCCTCCACTGATATCACTTATCCTCCTTAGGCCTAGACTAAGGCCGTCACCACTCTTAAGAGCGATAGGATAGTGGATAATAGGGTAAGAGTTGACTTTGCAGTGCCTGCACCTAATGGTCCTTCCGAGTATAGAAAGCCTTATAATAGCCCTATTGAAGGGGATTCTAGAGAGGGTCCTATTGAGAGAGTTGAGCCTAGTAAAGACCATGGAGAGAGTAGTACTTCTCACCGACATTAGGAGAAAAAGGAGACTATTGATGATTTCTATGTGTCTGGAGGTATTGCACCTAGAGTTCCCTTCCTATCCGCTTTAGAGAGGCCTACACCTAGTAAGGATTCTAGGTTTTCTAAAATTTTAGAGCATCTTAAGGACCTTAATGTCAATCTTCCCTTAATAGATGTGATCCTTTCCACTCCCTCCTATTTTAAGTTCTTCAAGGACCTTTGTACAAGGAAGCATAGATCATTGACACATTCCCAAGAAAGTGAGGCATACGGAGAAGGTAAGTAGTACTTACACTTTGGGTCTTTTGGCCAAGATGAATGACCCTGGGGCCTCACTATTCCTTGTAGGATTAGAGAGACCTAGATGGATCACGCCTCACTAGATTTAGGGTCCAATGTGAATCTCATTCCCTACTCCGTCTATCAGTTGTTAGGTTTAAGTGAATTGTCCCTGATGTATTGGTTTCGTGTGTGATTTTGAATTGTATTTCTATATCTATTTTGAGCTATTCTATGCTTTACTAGGTGTATTAGTATAGCATTTACATCAGACTTGAGAATATTAGGCTTTATATGTCTATAGTTGAGCTTAAAGCATAAATGCTACACTAAAGTGCACTTAACTTGTCTGTTAGGTGAGATTTGCAACAATGCTTGGAGCTTAAAATGATGAGGATCTAATGGTAAAGCCAAGTCAAAGGTGTTTGGGATGAGAAGAAAGCAAAAAGATTGCATTTGCAAGCTCCTGGACAAGGAATGGAGTAACCGGGCGAAACCAAGCGCAACGGGAGCCAAACTTGGAGCTTGCAACCAAAGGGGAAATGGACTAAGTTTGGACATGTTTATAGGGTGCAGAAGATGAATAAAAATGGCTTGAGAGATTGCCGAAAGAGATACGAAGCCATAGAAAAAAATCGCGTGCGAATTAGAACCAAAATAAAGCCTAACGGAGCAAAACAAGAAGAGCTAGCTGAGTGCCCTGCAGAGAACCGGTGCAGCAGCTCACTAGGCCAATAAAAATAGTAAGCAATCCTCCATTGGCAGAATTGAGGTCCTATGGTACCGGTGCTTCGGTTAGGTGTTTCGATAGTCGAGGAAAATTGGCTACATAAGCCCTATTTTGGCCATTTTAGAGAACAAGTCATATTCTTTCACACCCATCTCCCAAAACCCTAATCCTCTCATCTCCCACCTCTTACACACTCTTTCTGTACACAAAATCACTTTGGAATCAAGTATTTAAGAGGATCAAACACAAGAATTTAGGCATAGCTCATGGATTGTAAAGCACGGATTTGGATAGAAATATATCTCTCTTTTGTCCCAAATTTAAATATGTATGATTAGAGCTATGTAGGGTGATTATTCTTGTATTTATGGATTGATTACTTCTTTTTATTAATGGGAACTTAATGGATTTATGCATATATGCATTGCGCTTAGGGTTTTGATTGGCAAATTTACATTCATATCTATGTGTTTGTAAAAATGCCTCAATGATGTAACATATGTAAATTGAAGTCTATTTTGGTATTAACCATTTCTAAATCATTATGCTAGCATGTCTATGTGTTTGTGTGGTGATTTCAAGAAGTGGGTATGCTTATATACATGTCTATGTGTGTGTTTGCTTATCAAATAGCATAAATAGCTTTTATTGCTTACATGTCGGGTGCCATTGCTTAAATTGGTGTAATCTAAACATGTCTATGTGTTTAGTAGTGGAATATACCGGTGTATTCTCAAATTCCATGCCCTAGATGTGTTTGCCATGCCCTTTAATGTCAATTTCCACTAATTGTGATGCAATTGATGGTGCACAACCAGTAACTAGCCTAGGTTGAGCCCCTTTGGATTTAAATCCAGCCAATAGAAGTCTGGATAGGTTTAGTTGACCTTAGTTCATTTATGAAGGCTAGTTAGTCCACCCTAACACCCTAGGTTCATAAGAACCACGCCGTAGCTCTAAGTGGGGCGAAGCTTAGGGACAAACTTGCATCGAGTCCTAGGGCCAGATTGGGGAACTAATTAAGGGACTAAGTGCTAGGGTTAGATCGATCTACATTCACCTAGAACCTTATTGGCTGGCCCTAACTCCTAAGTCATAAAGACCGCACCGTGCTACTAGGTCTCACCACCTAGGGACGGACCCGCACTGAGGCTTAGGGTACTAATTAGGAGGCTAATTATAGGTCTAGATTAGAGCACTTGGTCTCATCCATCGAGTAACCCTAGAAAGACATAGTAATCACCCATAGGCAAGACATAATCACCTTAGTCCCCCATTTCTGACGTTGAATCCCCTTAGATTACTTGATTCCCCTTTCACACATACACACACACCACCTTTTTATTTCCTTGTTCTTAGATTAGGTTTACTTTTCTCGAGCTCTCTTTAAATCGAAAACTCCAAAAACATTGTAGTTAGAACCTCAACACGTAGCTTTTAGAACGCACTTAGCTTAGGACACCATACAAGTTAGGCCTCCCCGTGGATTCGACTCCGCACTCGCTCACACTGTACTACACACGTCTCGTGCACTTGCAGGCTATTTAAGCTTATACTCACGAATAGCGATCAAGTTCTTGGCACTGTTGCCGGGGAGGCAATGGTTGTTTGGTTTCTTTGTTTTTTTGTGTCTTTGCTTGTTACGTGTTGTTTTATCTTTTCTTTCATGTTTTCTTTATTTTGATTAATAAAAAAATTCAAAAAAAGTTGTTGACCATTGTGAAGAGGTTTACTTGTGTCAATTAATCATGAATGATCCTAATGCATCATGGTGGTCACTTTTATCCTCTTCCCCACCACCCGAACATGTTCCCATTGCATGTCGCATTTGTGGAAGTTTTATGCATCCAACTATTTTCTGTCCCTATAAAAATTTCCTACCTAGGGTTAGCGCTAACTATGACCACTATAGCCATGCATCATCTCATACATCTTCATTTAGAAATCATGACTATAGGAATGCCTATTTTTGTTGTTGCAATCTATGTTGAAGCCAAGCTCATGATTCCAATACTTGCCCTATCTTCCACCCTTTTCCCCGATTGCATGCTATGCCCTATGCCCCTAGCAATCATATGCCCATGCATGCATCTTCATCCTATTATCATGATTCTAGAGAGCAACATCATGCATCTTCATATTGGGATCAAGATGACTCTTCATATTTTCCACCTCATTACTTTGAGAGTCTATCTCCTGCACCGTCATTTCCTACCCAAACTTTCTCTGAGTTTTATAATGGTTGTGCTTATAGTGACCCTCATCAAGATATTTACCATTTTCACTTGGTTGAGCCCTCTTCCGTATTATCTTCATTTTCGGAGGAATTAGATCAAATGCTTGAGCAATCCCAATCTCTCCTCTGATCCAATCAAGAGGAGCTAGAGAGTTTGAAGCGAGAAACCATATCTCTAGGTGAGCGCTTGAAGAGAATGGTTAAGAGTGTGCAACTGATGAGTGAGAATGTTGAAATACCTTTAGAATGAGTTGACAAAATAGAGATGAGACCTAATGATGAGGTGACTAGGGGTGGAAATGATGATGTATTGGAGAGATAACTAGAAAGAGAGGTTGATGGAGAGATAAAATCTTGTAATGAGGATGAGGATGAGCTTAATGATAATTTGGTTCTTGATGACTCTTATGAATATATTTTGGAGGAAGTAGTACCCTATCCTTCTAAGCTTTCAACATCTTCCATTGAGTCACGTGAGCCTTTTCTTTCTCCTTATCCCACACATTCCATACACTTGGAGGTTAAGTCTTATAATCATAGCACTCATTTGCATTTCGAGTCTATATTTAGGGAGTCTACAGTACACATCTCCCCCGAGCATTCATGTATACATGAGCCGAAATCCATTAAGTCCTCGTTGTCCCCTCCATATGTATATACCCTTTGTGAAAAGCATAATGATGAGATGACACCCACTAGTGATGAATGTATTGTTGAATTTAAAGAGACTGTAGCTAGTGAAGGTTTAAAGTTATCCATTGAGAAAAACAAAACATCAATTTCGGAGGTTTTAGATGATAAATCTCTTGAAGTTAAGAATTATTGTATTGAGGAGAATAGCAACTCTAAGAAGACACATAAGAAAGAAATTGGTGCACTTGGAAGATTGATCTATGGGTCTCTTTGGCTGTTTGATGAATCATTAATGGAAATAGAGCCCATTAAGATTAAATCCACCCCTTGTGAGGAGTTAGAGTGACCTAGGCTTGATGATGAGGTATTTATGGAGAAGAAGAGTGTAGTGCATCCATCTCTCTTGTCGTTGCTCCTCCTTCTCCAAGTGTCGTTCCTACTCCTCTTTCCTATTCCATTGAGTCTCCATCTTTGGAGCTCACGTTCGTGCCTTCATGTATAGAACATTTTCATCTAGGGTTAGAAAGCACGTTTCCTATGTTGCATGCATTAGACCTATCTTTGACCCATGGAAAGGGTAAGTTCCTAGCTCTTGATTATGAAAAGAAGGCCACGGGGTGGTTAGTTAGAGAACAAGTGGGGCATGATGTTTCTCGTTTATGAATGACACCTTCTACACTTGTCCACATATTCTTATTTGATGTTTCGGGGTGGGATCTTGAAAAGGGGTGTGTCATGCATTCATTACCCCATCATATAGTGCATGACCCTTTTCCTTCTAATGCTTGTGCTCGGTTGAATATCCGATAATTTGTGCCATGCAATTTTAAACATGTATTGCTCTAACACTAGCGCCCGGCTAGAGGCGTTAAATCCAGCTCTACTAGGAGGCACCCTAGACATACTTTTCTTGTTTTCCTTATTTTTTACTTGTTTTCATTTTTCTTGTTTCTGCTTATTATACTTGCTTTCTTGTTTACTTTCCTTGATTTCCATTTTTCTTTTTGTTTGCTTTCTTTTTCACCCTCCCAAGTGTTGATCCTTACTTCTATTATTTCTAATTCTTCATACACCTTGTTATCATTTAATGATGCCAATGCAAGCTCCCATGGCATATGCTACTAATCTTATGCTTTGAATGTTTGTCATTTGTTGAGAAACAGGGTTAGTAGAAAAATTATTGATAATTGGCATCGAAGAGCTTCAAAAGGAACACAAAGTTGTATCTATCCTTTCTCCACTTGTTCCTTTTTATCTACCCCGTCCCCACCACCCTTACTTGCTTTGTGTTGCCTATTTACTTGTTGAATAGTATTGCTCTGTTTGCTTGAGGACAAGCAAAGTTTAGGTTTGGGGGTGTGGGAGTTTTCTTTTATTGTTTTATGATTTGTATAGGGTAGATGTGCATTATGTGCTTTAAAATGGTGAAATTTTTTTGATTTTGACGCATATAGAGTTGTTTATTTCTTGGTTGATCATTGTGTTGGCTTTCGTGATTGATTTAATTGATTGGTGAATATGAGTTGCATTGTGGGGAATGAACGAAGTGGATTGAAAATCGAGTTTTAGAAGGGATGCCTTTGAAAGTTGTGGGGAGTGAGGACCTTTAAGAATGCCCTTTTTAGCCACCCCATAGCTTGGTAGGAACAAGTGTTGAAAAAGGTTGTGGATATGAGTGCCTCTTTCTTGATTGGTTCTTTTTTATGTGCCAAAACTTTTCTTTTTCTTTTTCTTTTGTTTTCTTTTTTTTTGTGTGAATACAATGCAAAGCATGAAAAATTCAAACAAAAAAAATTCAGAAAGGCAAAAAAGGCGCAAAAATATCCAAAAAAAATGAAAAGGAGATAAAGTCAATGGCACCAAAAAGTTTTGTAAATAAGTGCATAAGTGACACAATGTCAACTTTGCACAAGTTATCCTATATGTTGATTTGTGAATAAGGCTTTTTATAAGCCATTGAGTATGTATATTCTCTCTTCTCTTGTCTTTGAGGCTTCGTGCATGTTGAGGAGGCCATGTTAGTTGAGGGAGCACGTAATATCAACATCGTAAGTGCATGCGTTAGACTCCTAGGCTTGTGGTGGTTTGGCTACTTGGGAACTTCCCATGAAGTTTGAGGCCCTTTATAAGTAAAGGGAGGATCTGAAGAGACTTGAGGATCTCTCTATAATAGGAATGCCCCATTCATGCTTCTTAGGCTAACCATGATAGTGAGACAATTTCTTTGGCAACCCTTTGCATCATCTTTAGAAATAAACTTAAGATTGGGCTTGCTTAAGGACAAGCAAGGAAAAAGCTTAGGGGTGTTGATTTGTTGGTTTCGTGTGTGATTTTTCATTTTATTTCAATATCTATTTTGAGGTGTTTTGTGCTCAATTAGGTGTATTAGTATAGCATTTACATTATACTTGAGCATATTAGGCTTTAGATGTCTATAGTTGAGCTAAAGCATAAATGCTACATTAAAGTGCACTTAACTTGTCTTTTAGGTGAGATTTAGAGCAATGCTTAGAGCTTAAAATGATGAATATGTAATGGTAAAGCCAAGTCAAAGGTGTTTTGGATGAGAAGAAAGCAAAAAGATTGCACCTACAACCTCTCGAACAAAGAACGGAGTAACTAGGTGAAATCGAGCGCAACAGGAGCCAAACTTGGAGCTTGCAACCAAACGGGAAATGGACTAAGTTTGGTCATGTTTATGGGGTGCAAAAGATGAATAAAAATGGCATGGGAGATTCTCAAAAGTAATACGAAGCCATAGAAAAAAAATGCGCACAAATCAAAGCCAAAATGAAGCCGAACGGAGCAAAATAAGAAGAGCCAGCTGAGTGCGGTACACTGGCTCACTAGGCCCGTAAAAATAGTGAGCAATCCTCCTTTGGCGGATTTGAGGTCCCTTGGTACCGGTGCTCCGGTTAGGTGTTTCGGTAGTCGCAAAAAATTGGCTATATAAGCCCTATTTTGGCCATTTTATAGAACAAGAAGTCATATTCTTTCACATTCATCTCCCAAAACCCTAATCCTCTCATCTCCCACCTCTCACACACATTTTCTGTACACAAAAGCACTTTGGAATCAAGTATTTAAGAGGATCAAACACAAGAATTTGGGCATAGCTCATGGATTGTAAAGCATGGATTTGGATAAAAAGGTATCTCTCTTTTGTCCCAAATTTAAATATGTATGATTAGAGTTATGTAGGGGGATTATTCTTGTATTTATGGATTGATTACTACTTTTTATTAATGGAAACTTGATGGATTTATGCATATATGCTTTGCGCTTAGGGTTTTGATTGGCAAATTTACATTCATATCTATGTGTTTGTAGAAATGCCTCAATGATGTAGCATATGTAAATTGAAGTCTATTTTGGTATTAACCATTTCTAAATCATTATGCTAGCATGTCTATGTGTTTGTGTGGTGATTTCAAGAAGTGGGTATGCTTATATACATGTTTATGTGTGTGTTTGCTTATCAAATAGCATAAATTGCTTCTATTGCTTACATATCGGGTGCCATTGCTTAAATTGGTGTAATCTAAACATGTCTATGTGTTTAATAGTGGAATATACCGATGTATTCTCAAATGCCATGCCCTAGATGTGTTTGCCATGCCCTTTAATGTCAATTTCCACTAATTGTGATGCAATCGATGGTGAACAACCAGTAACTAGCCTAGGTGGAACCCCTTTGGATTTAAATCCAGCCAATAGAAGTCCTGATAGGTTTAGTTGACCTTAGTTCATTTATGAAGGCTAGTTAGTCCACCCTAACACCCTAGGTTCATAAGGACCACGTCGTAGCTTTAAGTGGGGCGAAGCTTAGGGACAGACTCGCATCGAGTCCTAGGGCCAGATTGGGGAACTAATTAGGGGACTAAGTGCTAGGGTTAGATCGATCTACATTCACCTAGAACCTTATTGGGTAGCCCTAACTCCTAAGTCATAAAGACCACGCCGTACTACTAGGCCTCACCACCTAGGGACGGACCCGCACTGAGGCTTAGGGTACTAATTTGGAGGCTAATTATAGGTCTAGATTAAAGCACTTAGTATCATCCATCGAGTAACCCTAGAAAGATGTAGTAATCACCCATAGGCAAGACATAATCACCCTAGTCCCCTATTTCTGACGTTTGAATCCCCTTAGATTACTTGATTTCCCCTTCACACACTCACACATACACTACCTTTTTATTTCCTTGTTCTAAGATTAGGTTTACATTTCCCGAGCTCCCTTTAAATCAAAAATCCCAAAAAAATTATAGTTAGGACCTCAACACATAGCTTTTAGGATGCACTTAACTTAGGACACCATACAAGTTAGGCCTCCCCTTGGATTCGACTCCGTACTCGCACACACTATACTACATACGTCCCGTGCGATTGCGGGCTTTTTAGTCTTGTGCTCACGAATAGCGAGCAGTCCTCTACACATGTTACTCTTCAACTAGTTGATAGATCCGAGTGGAGACCTAAGGGTATGGTATAGAATGTTATCGTCTAGGTAGGTGAGTTTGTGTACCTTGTTGACTCTATAGTGTTCGATATGGATTTACGACATGACTCTAGATATTCCACTTCTGTTCTACTAGGTTGCCCCTTCCTTACTACTGTGGATGCTATTATTCATTGTAGGTCGGGGTTATCAAAGATGAAATTTGGAAATTTGAGATCCACTATGAAGGTTGCCGAGATGGTGAATAGGGCTAGTATAAGAGGAGAAGATAAGGAAAAGTGCTTTAGAATTAATGTGATTGATTTTTGTGTTCGAGCATTTTATAGAGAGAACTATGGCTGATGGAGAAGAATTGAGAAAATTTTAGGAATTGTTGTCTAGCTTTGATTTGGAGACCTTAGAGCAGAAATGTATAGCTTTTACCTCCATAGTTAAGAATTCTTTGATTGATACACCACTTGAGGTTATTTCTCCTACTCTTGATTCTAGTGCTATCCTTGTTGATGATGTTGAGGTTTAACCCCTTGGTTGAGCCTAGCCTTTTTTTAGAGCTCAAACCCCTTCCTGACCATTTGAAGTATGCATTCCTAAGCCCTAGTGAGATCCTTCCGGTTATCATAGCTTTAGACCTTTCTAGTGGGCATGAGAAACGTCGCTTAGGGGTTCTTAGGAAACATATGAAGGCTATAAAGTGGAAAATTGATGATTTGAGAGGTATTGACCTTTCGGTTTACATGCATCGTATCCATCTTGAGGATGGAGCCATTTCTTCTAGGGAAATGCAAAGGAGGCTAAACCTACACATAAGCGAAGTAGTTAAGAAAAAGATCATTAAGCTTTTGGATACAGGCATAAATTTATCTGATCTCCAATAGTGAGTGGATTAGCCTAGTCCAAGTCGTCCCTAAGAATTTCGGGATCACAATTGTAAAAAATGAGAGAGGCGAGCTTATCCTTACGCGTACTTTCACGGGTTAGAGAGTTTGTATTGACTATAGGAAGCTGAACTCCAAAACTAGGAAGGATCATTTCCCATTCCGCTTTCTAGACCAGATCTTAGATAGAGTAGCTGGACATAGAAATTATTGCTTTCTAGATGTCTATTCTGGGTATAGTCAGATCCTTGTATTTCTCAAGGACCAGGAGAAGACCACTTTTACTTGTCCCTATGGCACTTTTGGCCATAGGAAGATGCCCTTCAGTCTATGTAATGCCCCAACGACTTTTCAAAGGTGTATGATGGCTGTTTTTAATGACATGATTGAGAGATATTTAGAGATTTTCATGGATGATTTTTCAATCTTTGGTGATAGTTTTGATGAGTGCTTGAGTCACTTTTTTTTAGTCTTACACCATTGTGGGGAAAAATAATCTAGTGTTGAGTTGGGAGAAATCCCATTTCATGGTGCAACGAGGGATAGTGTTGGTAGTCACATCTAGCGATATTCAAGAAGACCCGGCTAAGGTAGAATTGATTAAGAAGTTATTTGTCCCTAAGTGTGTTAAGGATATTATATTTTTTCTAGGGCATGCAGGTTTCTACCGTAGCTTCATCAAGAATTTTAGCCATAGAGCGCGTCCCTTGTCTAGGCTCTTAGCATAAGATGTCTCTTTTAAATTGATGATGAGTGTGTTAGAGCTTTTAATAGGCTTAAATCCTTATTGTCCTCCTCTCTAATCATTTAGCCACCTCACTATAGTCTCCTATTCGAGGTTATGTATGACGTATTCAATTATGCAACAGGAGCTGTTTTAGGTCAACGGCTAGATAAGTTGCCCCATGTAGTGTACGATGCTAGTAAGACTCTGGACGAAGCCCAAAAGGACTATTCCACTACAGAAAAAGAGCTTCTAGCAGTAGTCTTCTCCCTTGACAAGTTTAGGTCATATAGTCCAAGGTGATTGTCTACATCGATCATGCAGCATTGAGGTATTTGCTGTCTAAGAAAAAGTCTAAGGCCCATTTGATTAGGTAGTTGCTTCTTCTTCAAGAATTTGATGTTGAAATCTGGGATAAGAAGGGTAGTGAAAACTTAGTTGTGGATCACCTTTCCCGTCTTATTAGTAAGTCTTCTAAGGATCCATCTCATTTTTGTGATTCATTTCCCAATGAGCAATTGTGTTCTGTCTCTTATCATACACCTTGGTTTGCTTACATTGTCAATTATCTTGTCACAGAGTGTTTTCTTTCTCATTAGGAAAAAGTGTCTTTACCCCACTCTCTTTAGGGACGCCCAAGAGTACTGTAAAAAGTGTCTTAGATGTCAACAATTTAGGTCCATCTCTAGGAGAAACATGATGCCTTTATCCCTAAATCTTCCATATGAGTTACTTGATGTTGAAGGTATAGATTTCATTGGACCATTTCCACCTTCCCTTGGGTACCAATACAATTTAGTAGTCGTAGACTATGTATCCAAATGGTTTGAGGCTATTCCCACACGTACTAATGACCATAGGGTAGTGGTGAAATTCATTAAGGAGAACATTTTCTCTAGATTTGGAGTTTAGAGTCTTGATTAGTGATAGGGGTTTGCATTTTTGCCATAGGACTTCAGAGGCCTTGTTGAGAAGATATTCAGTCACCCATAAGGTAGCTACCCTTTATCACCCATAAATCAGTGGACAAGTAGAGGTGTCTAATAGGGAGATCAAGTATATTTTATAGAAAAGGGTTGGGCCCGATAGAAGAGATTGGTCTATTAGGTTGAATGACGCTTTGTGGGCATATTGTACCACATTTAAGACTCCCATTGGTATATCTCTGTATAGATTGGTCTATGGGAAAGCTTGTCACTAGTCGATAGAACTAGAGCATAGGGCTTATTGGGCAATCAAGGCCCTAAACTTTGATTTAGCAAGAGCAGGTGAGAAAAAGAGGCTTGACCTAGCGGAGTTGGAGGAGCTTAGGTTTGAGGCGTATCAGAACAGCAAGATTTATAAGGATTGGATGAAAAGAATTCATGATAACATATTCTTAAGAAGTTATTCTCTCCCTCCGATAAAGCTTGGTTATTTAACTCACGTTTAAAGCTCTTTCCAGTTAAGCGGAAATCAAGATGGGATGGTCCATATGATGTGTCGATTGCCCACCCTTTCGGAGCGATCAAGATCAAGGACTCGAAGGATGGTCGAGAGATGATAGTGAACCGACAACGCCTCAAGCATGCATATGATCTAAGTATGGCTCGTAGAAAGGTTTTAATGCTTTAGGACCCCATCTATGGAGGTTGAAGATAAGTTGGTGATCGCCTAACTGATGGCGTAGTGGTTAGCATTACTAAGACAGCCTAGGTTCAATTTTGCAAAGTTGCATTTGTTTCACTTTTTTTCAATTCCCAATCCTTTGTCCCATAAGATACACCGTTGCTTATTATTGCATATGCCAATGCAAGATTACATAGGGCAAGGCTACTAACCTAGTTTTCTTTGAGTGCTTATTGGTTATGAGTCATAGTGTTAGTAGCATGGTGATTTATCATTGGCATGGAGAACTTTGAAGAAAATGCAAGGTTGTACCTATCCTTTCTCCACTTGTTCCTCATGTTTCTACCCTATCCCTGCCACCATTACTTTGTAATGCCGATTTGCTTGTTTATGTGCTTTACTTTATTTGCTTGAGGACAAGCAAAGTTTAGGTTTGGGGGTGTGGGGGTTTGGTTCTATCGTTTTATGCTTTCTTAGGGTATATTGCATTATTTAGTTAAAAATGGTAAAAAATTTTCAAATTTTAATGCATATAGAGTTATTTATTCCTTGGTTGATCATTGTGTTGGCAACTATGGTTGACTTTATTGATTTATGAATATGAGATGCATTGTGGGGAACTGAATAAAGTGGTTTGAAAACCGAGTCTAGGAGGGGATGCCCTTGGAAGTTGTAGGGGGAGAAGACCTTTAAGAATGCCCTTTGTAGCCACCCTATAGCTTGGTAGGAGAAAGTGTTGAAAAAGGGTTATTGATGTGAGTATCCTTTTCTTGATTGGTTCTTTTTGATATGCCTTGGCCTTTCTTTTTCCTTTCTTTTTATGCAATGCAAAGTAAGAAAAATCCAAAAAAAATTGAAAAAGGCAAAAATGGTGCAAAAAGATCAAAAAGATGAAAAATTAAGAAAAAAATGGGAAAAAAAAACCAAAGGCACCAAAAATTTTTGTGAATAAGTGCATAAATGACATAATGTCAACTTAGCACGTGTTATCATCTTTGTAGATATGTGAATAAGGTTATTATAAGCCATTACATTTGTATATCTCTTATCTTGTCTTTCAGGCTTTGTGTATGTTGGGAAGGCCATGTTAGTTGGGGGGCACAAAATATCAATATCTCGAGTGCATGAGTTAGAATTCTAGGCTTGTGGCAGATTGGCTACTTGGGAAATTCCCACAAGGAACGAGGCCCCTTATGAGTAGAGGAAGGATCCAAAGAGACTTAGGGATCTCTCTACAATAGGAATGCCCCATTTATGCTTCTTAGACTAAATTTGGTAATGAGTCAATCCCTTATGTAACCCTTTGCATCAGCTTTAGAAACAAACTTAAGATTGGGCTTGCTTGGGGACAAGCAGGGAGAAGGTTTGGGAATGTTGATGTGTTGTGTTTTTCTGTGTGCTTGCATTGTCAATTGCCTATGTTTTAGAGGTATCTTGAGCTTTAAAGGATACATTAATATAGTACATGTACTAAAGTTAGGCTTAAGCGTAAACAAATATACATAATTGAGTTTCTAAGTCAAATGCTATATTAAATGTTTAATTTTGTGCCTTAGGTGAGCTATAGGGTTGAAATAGAGCTTCAACAAAGATGAACAATAAAGATAGAAAAGGTACAGATTGTGCGATGAAGGTCGAGAGCAAAAAAGAGGAAATTCAAGGTCAACTGAAGGTGCCAGTTGACCTAGAAAAAATTGCCAGTCGACCGACTACTCCAGAGAAGAGCCCATTCTTAGCCGGTTGACTCCCCTGAAAAGCCAGCCAACCGGCTGTGTCGACCGTCCATTCCAGAGAGCACCAAGACTAAAGCCGATCAAGCTACGATTGACCAGCAATGTGTAGCAAATGTTATAAAAGCTCGATTTTACAGCTTTTAAAAGAGATTGGACTTAGACCCAAAACACACACACAAAATCCAGCTATACCACCTCTAACACACATACAATCACACATTTTTCACCTAGATTCCAGCTTACTTGGAGTATTCAAACACTTGGATTGAAAGCTACTCAAAGATTTTGCACAAGAATTGCTTGGATGGAAGGGGAGTCTTCTCTTCTCTCTTTCATCCTCTTTTATATTATGTTTTAGTAGATCTATTTAGGGTGATGGTACTTGTGTTATGGGTTGATTCTATGCTTCTATATTATGGGATTTAATGGTAATATACATACATATGCTATGTTCTTCTTATTTCAATGGCCATTGTTCAATACATGTCTAGGTGTTTGATAATATGCCTATGACAGTTGCATATGTATAAATTGAAATCTACTTGCTACTAAACACTTTTAATCCATTCTATATTTATGTCAATATGTTTATGTGTGGATCTTGTAAAGTGGGTAAAGCTTATATTCATGTCTATGTGTGTGATTGCATGCCTAGTAGTAAATATGACCTCAATATTGCATACATGTTGGCTCAAAAGTGCTTTTAATTGTGTAACACAAGCATGACGATGTTTGGTAGTTGAATAGGCCCCTTTATTCGTGAAAACCTTGATCTAGAACATGTATGAATGCACTAATAGGTCAAATCCCGCTATAGTGACCTTAGAATGATGAGGCATAATTTAAGGCTAGTTTAAATTGAGTCTTCTTCGACTTTAAATCTAGTCAATAGGTTTCCAGGTAAATGTAGTCGACTCTGGTGACACTAGGTCTTGGCTTTAAATCCAACCAATGGTTTAAGGACTAGGGTAGGTTCGTTCTAGGTCACCTAGGAAGCTAATTAATCACTCTCAAGGCCCTAGGTCATAAGGACCATGCTGTAGCTCTAGGAGGTGACGCCTAGAGACGGACTCACACTGAGTCCTAAGGAGAAATTAGGAAACTAATTATGCAACCTAGTTAAAAGAGAAATCGGTCATTGAGCCATTCTATGTAAATCTCATAGCATTTGAGTCTAGGATCACCCATTAGCATGTAGACATCACCCTAATGCTTTCCATTTGTTAGTCCCCTTTAGATAGTTTGTCTCTATACTTTCTATTCCCATAGCATAGCTTTATTTTCTTTAGTTAGAGCTCCTGACCATCAAAAAACACCAAAAATAGTAAGTTTAGGTTTCCTTTTAGACATTCTATAGGGCACATACAAGTCGAATTCATCACACAACATAGCCTCCCTATGGGTTCAACACATGTTCTCGCACACACTACACTACATCGATCCATGCGCTTGTAGGTCTTTAGAGCTTGCACTCGAAAGAAGACATCACTATTCAAAAGATTAAAAGTGTTCTATAGGAACTACAACTCAAATTATATACATATCACTCGTTTAGGCACTAAATCAAACACATGGACATAAATTGAAATAATGCCATTCATATTAAGAACAAAGTATGTATGTGTATAAGCCAATCAAATACCATGACAAAGAATACAAAAATCATCCCATTACACAAGTTTAGTCACTCGAATCTATCTACTCAAGCATATAATAAAAGAGAATGAAGGAAGATTGAGAAAGCTCCTTTTCCATCCTTGCATGTTTCTTTACAAACTTGAGTAAATCCTCACCAAATAATGTTTGAATCCTCCAAAATCAACTTAATTCTAGGGGGTGTGTGTGTGTTAGTATGTGTATTAGAGGTGGGTGAAAGTAAGGTTTTTTGTGTGTGATCAATGTACGAGAAGAGGTTTCTAAAATTCTATTTTGCAACAAAATTGGGCTTTTTTATAGTTGCAGTGCGCTACCGGTCAACCAGCAAGAGCTTGGGTGACCAACACGTATGAAGACCTCTCTGGAATTGCCTGCTTCCTCTATTAGTCGACTGGCAAAACTACTCCACTACTCCATTTTTTGCCCATTCTGCTCCGATTGTTCCCGATTACTTCGTGACCCGCATGCCTCTAAATGGATTTTCTTAAATATCTTTACATCCAAATGACCTTCGGCTTTGCTCCAACATCATATCATTATCAACCCAAGCCTCGAGATTTGACCTAACTTCACCAAACATGAGAAATAAGCAAATAAACATGCATTAGTGTAGTGTTTGTCTTTACCATCAATTATGTGCATTTGCTTTCGCTTAAGCCTAACTCTAGTATATGCACTATACTAAAGCATCTCTTAGAGCTTAAAACACCTCTTAAACATAGGAAAATAACAACACAAAACACACACAAAAACACAACACATCACCCCCCTCAAACCTTCTCATTGCTTGTCCCCAAGCAAGCCCAATCTTAAATTTATTTTTAAAGCCGATGCAAAGAGTCACCTAAGGGATTGAATCGCTATCAAGGTTAGTATAAGAAGCATGAATAGGGCATTCCTATTGTGAAGAGATTTTAGTCTAAGAAGAATGAAGAAGGCATTCCTATTGTGAAGAGATCCCCAAGCCTCTTTGGATCCTTCCTCTACTCATAAAGGGCCTCAAACCTCACGGGAACTTCCCACGTATCCAAACCGCCACAAGCCTAGGACTCTAACTCATGCACACAGGTTGTTGATATTTCTTGTCCCCTGACTAATCATGGCCTCCCTAATGTGCTTAAAGCCTCAAAGATAAGAACAAAAAGAATAAACATACGTAATGGCTTATAAAAGCCTTATTCACATATATGCAAAGAGGATAGCTTGTGCTAAGTTGACATTGTGTCACTTATGCAGTTATTCACATATCTTTTTGGTGCCTTTGGCTTCTTTCTTTTCCCAATTTTATTTTCAACTTTTCCAACTTCTTTTCTCATCTTTTTGCACCATTTTTGCCTTTTCCAATTTTTGTTTTCAATTTTTCATACTTTGCATTGCACAATAAGAAGAAGAGAAAAAGAAAGGCTAAAGCATATCAAAAGGAACCAATCAAGGGAAGGGCACTTCTATCAACAACCTTTTTTTTTTCTTCACTTTTTCCTACCAAGCTATAGGGTGGCTACAAGGGCCATTCTTAAAGGTCCTCACTTCCTACAAATTTCAAGAGTATCCCTTCCAAGCCTCGTTTTCAATCCCCTCCATTCGTTTCTCCACAATGCTTCTCATATTCAACAATCAATAGAGTCAATCATAATAGCTAGCACACCGATCAACCAAGAAATAAACAACTCTATATGCATCAAAGTTGAAAAATTTTTACCATCTTTAACTAAATAATGCAATCCACCTAAGAAAACATAAAACAATAAGACCAAACCCCCACACCCCCAAACCTAAACTTTGCTTGTCCTTAAGTAAATAGAGTAAAGTACATAAACAAGCAAAATTGTCATCGCAAAGCAAGTAAAGATGGTGGAAATAGGGTAAAAACATGGGGAACAAGTGATTAAAGGATAGATACAACCTTGCCTTGTCTTCAAAGATCTCCATGCCAATGATACATCACCATATTACTAACCCTATGACTCATAAACCATCAACATTCTTAAAGAAAACAAGGTTAGTAGTATTGCCTATGCAAGCTTCCATTGGCATGCGCAATAATAAACAATAGTGTATCTTTTAGGACAAAGGATCGAGATCCAACATTTTGGTATGGGTGAAAGAAAAAGAAAGAAAACAAAAAGAAAGGAAAATGAAACAAGTGCAAAATTGAAAAATTTAATCTAGGTTCCCTCCTAGTAGCACTAACCACCACACCATTAGCTAGGTGATCGTCTTCTCTTCTTCAACCTCCATAGATGGGGTCCTGAAGCAATAAAACTTCCACATGAGCCATGCTCAGATCACATGCATGTTTCAAGCCTTGCCCATTCACTGTAATCTCTCGATCTTGACTGCTCTAGAAGGGTAGGCAACCAAAACTTCATATGGACCATCCTATCTTGACTTGAGCTTACTTAGAAAGAGCTTCAAACGTGAGTTAAACAACCAAACTTTATTAGAGAGTGAGAATGATTTCTTAAGAATGTGTTTACCATGAATCCTCTTCATCCTATCCTTATAAAGTTTGGCGCTATCGTACGCCTCGTATCTAAGCTCCTCTAACTCTGCTAAGTCTAGCTTCCTTTAACTCACCTATTCTTGCCAAATCGACACTTAGGGCCTTGATGGCCAAATAAGTCCTATGCTCAAGTTCTACCAGTAAGTGACAATAGTGTGTCCTTTGAGTGCAAGCTCTAAAGACCCGTAAATGCACGGATCAGTGTAGCAAAGTGTATGCAAGTGCGAGGTCGATTCCACAGGGAGGCTATATTGTAGGATGGATTCTATGTGCGTGTTCTAGAGTGTGCCTAAAAAGAAAACTAAGCTAACTATTTTTTTTGGTGTTTTTGGATGATTAGGAACTCTAGCTAAAGAAAATTTAACTAAACTATAGGAATGGAAAGTGGGGAACAAGCTAATCTAGAGGGACCCAACAAATGCAAAGGTGTTAGGGTGACATCAACTTGTGAATGGGTGATTCTATACTCAGACGCTATGGGATTAAAGGATGATGGCTTACTTTAGTAATTGCTCTTAACTAGGTTGCTGAATTATTATCCTAATTTCCCCTAGGACTCGGTGCGGGTCCATCCCTAGGTGGCACCTCCTTGGCCTATGGTGTGGTCCTTATGACCTAGGGCCTTAAGAGTGACCAATTAGTTTCCTAGGTGGCTTATAATGAACCTACCTTAGTACCTAAACCATTGGCTGGATTTAAAGCCAAGACCTAGTGTCATTAAGGTCGACTAAACCTATTCTGAAACCTATTGGCTGGATTTAAAGCTAAAGGAGACTCGGCCTAGGCTAGCCCTAAATTATTTGCCATTATTCTACGATCACTACAGCGGGATTTGACTTGCTAGTACATTCATACATGTTCTTGGCTAAGGTGTTCATGAATAATGGGATTTATTCAACTACCAAACATCGTCATGCTTGGATTACTAGGCATGTAAATAAACATATAGACATGAATATAAGCATTACCCACTTTATAGCATCCACATATAAACACATAGATATGATTATAGCATGGATTAGATGTAGACTTCAATTTATACACATGCTATTCATCTAGGCATTTTATCAAACACTTAGACATGAATGAGAAAATAACCATTTGAACAAAAAAATCAAAACTTGTATATATTCAGCTATCAAATCCCATATCATAAGAGTACATAGTTAACCCATTACATAAGCTAAATCACCCTACACAAGTCTACTCAATCACAGTAAGAGATAGAATGAAAGTGAGATTATGAAGCTTCCCTTTCATCTTAGATAATCTTGTGCAAACCTCTTGAGCAAACTTGAATCCAAATGTCTAAAACCCTCTAAATCCATTTCCTTCTAGGTGATAAAATATGTGATTGTGTGTGAGAGAGGTGATGAGATTAGGGTTTTTTATGTGTATGTGTGATGGATGAGTGTTGGGTCTCTCAAAATTCCTTCTTAAAAATTCTCCTCTTTTCAAGTATGAAAATCAAGCTTTTTATATTAGCAACTGCACACTGCTGGTCTACCCAGCCAGTCGACCGGCTTCTTCTCTTAACTCGACCGGCTTTTTGGTGATGTTATCTGGATCGGCTAGGTCAACCGGCTCTGGAGGGGTGGTCATTCGGCTATTTTGGGTATCTCCCTAGAGTGGCCAGTCGACCTGCTCCTTTTTCTAGGTTGTCTGGCTGACTTCTTTCCTCCATTCTTTGTCTTTTTGGCCTCTGATTTTCTCTCTTTAACCCGTGTATCTCCCATCTTCATCAACCATCACCATCAAATCTCGATCTTAACCCAAAGTTTACCTAATTTATTAAAAACAAGTAATTAGTGTAGCAATTTGTCTCTTAAACTCAATATGTGCAATTGTTTACTCTTAAGCCTATTCTTATCAAAAGCACTACACTAATGCATCTTTTTGAGCACTTAACACCTGTTAATCATGGGCAAATAACAATGCAAACACACACAAAAACACAACACATCAACACCCTCAAGCCTTCTCCTTGCTTGTCCCCAAGCAAGCCCAATCTTAAGTTTATTTCTAAAACCGATGCAAAGGGTTACCTAAGGGATTGACTCTCTATCAAGGTTAGTCTAAGAAGCATGAAGGGGGCATTCCTATTGTGGAGAGATCTCTAAGCCTTTTTGGATCTTCCCTCTACTCATAAAGGGTCTCGTTCCTTATGAGAATTTCCCAAGTAGCCAAGCCACCACAAGCCTAGGATTCTAACTCACACACTCTGGATGTTGATATTTTGCGCCCTCTCAACTATCATTGCCTCCCTAACATGCACAAAGACTCAAAGACAAGAAGAGAGAATATGCAAACACAATAGCTTATAAAAACCCTTATTCACGTGTCTACAAAGATGATAGCATGTGCTAAGTTGACATTGTGTCACTTATACACTTATTCACAAAACTTTTTGGTGCCTTTGGCTTTTTTTTCCCCTCTCTTTTTCATACTTTTTATTTTACTCTTCCAATCTTTTTCATCTTTTTGCACCTTTTAACCTTTTTCAATTTTTTTTTATTTTTGACTTTTCATGTTTTGCATTGTATTCAGACAAAAAGAAAAGAAAAAGAAAGGCTTTAGCACATCAAAAAGAGCCAATCAAGGAAGGGGCACTTATATCAACAGCCCTTTTTCAACACTCTTTCTTACCAGACTATGGGATGGCTACAAGGGTTATTCTTAATGGTCCTTACACCCTACAACCTTCAAAGTCATCCCTTCCAAGACTTAGCTTTCAAACCACTCTATTCATTTTCCCACAATGCATATAATATTCACTAATCAATAAAGTCAATTGCAATAGCCAACACAATGATCAACAAAAGAATAAATGACTCTACATGCATCAAAATTGAAAAATTTTCACCATTTTTAAGCACATAATGCAATCTACCCTAAGTAAGATATATAACAAGAAAACCAAACTCCCACACCCCAAACATAAACTTTGCTTGTCCTTAAGCAAATAGAGCAAAACACATAGACAAGCAAATTGGCATTACAGAACAAGTAAAAGTGGTGAGGATGGGATAAAAACATAGGGAACAAGTGGAGAAAGGATAGATACAACCTTACATTTTCTTCAAAGCTTTCCATGCCAATGATAAATAACCATACTACTAACCTTGTGACTCACAATTCATAAACACTTACAAAGAAAACAAGATTAGTAGCATTGCCTATGCATGCTTGCATCGGTATGTGCAATAATAAGCAATAGTGATCTTATGGGACAAAGGTTCGGGATTCAGCACTTTGATGTGGGCGAAAGAAAAAGATAGAAAACAAAAAGGAAAGAAAGTGAAATAAATGCAAAATTGCAAAATTGAACCTTGGTTGCCTCCTAGTAGCGTTAATCACCATGCTGTCAGCTAGGCAATCACCAACTTATCTTCAACTTTCATAGATGGGGTCTTGAAACATTAAAAACTCTACACAAGTATGCTCGAATCATATGCATGCTTCAGGTGTTTCCCATTAACTATCAACTCTCAGCCATCCTTCACATCCTTGATCTTGATCACTTCGGAAGGGTAGGCAGCCAACACTTCATACGCACCATCTAGAAAGAACTAACAAATGGAAAGGATTAGGGTGACTGATGTCTTCTTACGAGTGCAAGTTTTAAAAGACCCGCAAGTGTACGGATCGTGCAATACAGTGTTTACGAGTGCGGGTGTCGAACTACAGGGAGGCGTGAATATCGTGAATGTATCCTATGCTTGGTGTCCTAAAAGAGCTAAAAAGAAAGATCTAAACTAAGTGTACTTTTTCTTGTGAAGGTTTGGATTTTCGGGAGCTCTAAGTAAATAAAAAAAAACTAAACTATGAATAAAAACAAAAGGGACGCAGGTTGATTGAGAAGAAACTAACAATTGGAAAGAGATTAGGGTGACTTGGACTTATGAATGGGTAATTCCATACTCAAATGCTATGGGATTAAGGGATGATGGCTAACTATCAAAAGTGCTCTTAACTAGGTTGTTAGTTAGTGTCCTGATTTCCCCCTAGGACTCGGTGCGGGTCCGTCCCTAGGCGACGTCTCCTAGAGCTACGGCGTGGTCCTTATGACCTAGGGCCTCAAGATGGACTAACTAACTTCCTAGGTGGCTTAGAATGAACCTACCCTAGTACCTAAATCATTGGCTGGGTTTAAAGCCAAGATCTAGTGTTGCTAAGGTCGACTAAATCTATCCTGGAACCTATTGGCTGGATTTAAAGCCAAAGGAAACTCGACCTAGATTAGCCATAAATTATACTCCGTCATTCTAAGATCACTACAGCAGGATTTGACTAACATTCATACACATGTGATATTGAAATTATGCTTGTTACTAGGCATGCAAATACGCATATAGACATGAATAAAAGCACTACCCACTTCATAACATCCATGTATAAACACATAGACATGAGTACAGCATGGATTAGATGTGTTTAGTAACAAACAAACTTCAATTAATATATATGTACTCATCTAAGTATTCTATCAAACACATAGACATGAATGAAAGAACACCCAATTAAACAAAACAAATCAAAACATATATATATATATATATATCCAGCCATCATATCCCATATCATAAGAGTATAAAATTAAGCTATTACATAAGTTTTATCACCCTATACAAGCCTACTCAGACATAATAGAAAATAGAATGAAAGAGATATAACGAAACTCCCCTTTCATCCTAGCGACTTTAGAACACAGCTTGTAAACAATCTCGATTCCAAAGCGTTTGAATCCTCTAACGAAACTTAGTTCTTCGTGAAAAGTCTGTGAAAAGGGTGTGTGAGGCGGCTATGGAATAGGGTTAAGTGTGTGTGAGAATAGGTGTGAAGTGTGTGTAAAAACTCCTCTCTTTTCTGCTCCGCATCGGGCTTTATTTATAGATTCGCGCATAGCGGTCGACCGGCCTGCAGATCTTGGACCGGCTTTCTTCAAGGGCTCTGGGTGGCGGTCGGCCGCTCTTGAAGGGAGTCGTCCGGCTTTTCGACGAAGCTCTGGAGTGGCGGTCGACCTAGTCGATCGGCCGGCTATTCTTCCTTAGCGTCGGTGACTTCCTTCATCTAATTATTCGTCATTACGGCCTTTAGTCTTCTCCCTTAGACCCGTGCATGTCCTATCTTCATCACCTTTCATTGTTCAATCTTTATCTTAACCCAAAATCACCTGAATCATTGAAAATAAGCTATTAGTGTAGCATTTTATCTCTTAAACTCGATATGCACATTTATTCACACTTAAGCTTATTCCTATCAAAAGTACTACACTACTGCATCATTATAAGCATTCAACACCTCTAAAGTATAAGTAAATGGCGATGCAAACACACACCAAATCACAACTCATCAACACCCCCAAACCTTCTCCTTGCTTGTCCTCAAGCAAGCCTAATCTTAAACTTTATTTCTAAAGCTGATGCAATGGATTGCCTGAAGGACTAACTCGCTATCAGCATTAGTTTGAGAAACATGAAAGGGCATTCCTATTGTGAAGAGATCCCTAAGCCTCTTTGAATCTTCCCTCTACTCATAAGGGGTCTCGTTCCTCATGGGAATTTCCCAAGTAGCCAATCCACCACAAGCCTAGGATTCTAACTCACGCACTCAGGCTGTTGATATTTCGTGCTCCCTCACTAACATGGTCTCCCTGACATGCACCAAGCCTCAAGGATAACAAGAGAGAATATACAAACACAATGGCTTTAAAAGCCTTATTGACGTGTCTACAAAGATGATAACTTGTGCTAAGTTGACATTGTGTCACTTATGCACTTATTCACTAACTTTTAGGTGCCTTTGGCTTTTCTTCATTCATAGATTTTTTTGCACCTTTTTGCCTCTCTTTTTTTTTTTTTTTTTATATGCTTTGTATTGTATTCTCAAAACGAAAGAAAAAGAAAGGCTTAGGCATATCAACAAGAACCAATCAAAGACGGGGCACTCACATCAATAACCTTTTTTTAACACTCTTTCCTACCAAGCTATGGGGTGGCAACAAGAGTCATTCTTTTAAGGTTCTCACTCCCCACAATTTTTAAGGGCATCCCCTCCAAGACTTAGATTTCCAACCACTTTATTCCTTCCCCCACAATGCTTCTCATCTTCATAAATCAATAGAGTCAATCACAAAAGCCAACACAATGATCAACAAAGAAATAAATGACTCTATATGCATCAAAATTTTTCAATTTTTCACCATTTTTATGTATGATGCAATCTACCCTAAGCAAGGTATAACAAGAAAACCAAACTCCCACACCCCCAAACCTAAACTTTGCTTGTCCTCAAGCAAATAGAACGAAGCACAACAAAAACAAGCAAGTTATCATTACAAAACAAGTAAGGGTGGTGGGGATAGGGTGCAAACAGGGGAACAAGTGGAGAAAGGATAGATACAACCTTTTGTTCTTTTTGAAGCTCTTTTGATGCCAATGATCAATAATTTGTCTACTAACCCTGTTTCTCAATGACAAACACTCACAAAACACAAGATTAGTAGCATTTGCCATGCGAGCTTGCATTGGCATCATCAAACGATAAACAAGGTGTATGAAAAATGGGAAATGATAGAAGTGAGGATCAACACTTGGGAGGGTGAAAAAGAAAAACAAAAAGCAATTGAAAATGAAAGAAAGATAATACTAAATGCAAATAAAAAAAAGGAAAAGCAAGGAAAGAAAATGAAATATAAACATGTCTAGGGTGCCTCCTAGCTACTGGATTTAACGCCTCAGGGCGCTAGTGTTAGAGTAATACATGTTTAAAATTGTAAGGCACAAATTGCCGAATATTCAACCAAGCACAGATAGTAGAAGGAAAAGGGTCATGCAATAAATGATGGGGCCATAGATGTTCAATGCATCCCTTTTCTGGATTCCACCCCGAAACATCAAATGAAAATGTGTGTGCAAGTGTCGAAGGTGTCATGCATAAATGTGAAAGATCATGCCCCGCTTGCTCTCTAACTAAACACCCCATGGCGTTCTTTTCATAATCAAGAGCTAGGAACACACCCTCCCCATGGGTCAAAGATAGGTCTAATGAATGCAATATGAGAGAAGTGATATTTAGCCCTAGATGAAAATGTTCTAAACTAGAAGGCATAAATGTGAGCTCCAAAGAGGGAGACTCAACGGAATGGGAAAGGGGGGCTGGAACAACTCTCGGAGAAGGAAGGGCAAGGGTAAGGGATGATGAAGTACTACACTCTTCCTCTCCACAAGATATAACATGTTCAAGCCTAGGTCGCTCTAACTCCTCTTGAGAGGTGGATTCGATCTTTATGGGCTCTACTTTCATCAATGAATCATCAAACATCCAAAGAGACCCACAGATCATTCTTCCAAGCACACCAATTTCTTTTTTATGTGTCTTCTTAGAGTTGCTATTCTCTTCAACATCATGATTCTTAACTCCAAGAGACTTATCATTTAAAACCTCCAAAATTGATGCCTTGTTTTCCCCAATGGATGACTTTAAACCTTCACTAGCTAAAGTCCCTTTAAATTTGACAACACATTCATCACTAGTGGGTGTCATCTCACCATCTTGCTCTTCATACAAGGTAGACACACATGGAGGGGACAATGAGGACTCAATGGATTTCGGGTCATGGATGCGTGAATGCTCAAGGGAGGTGTGTACCCTAGACTCCCTAAATGTGGACTCGAAATGCAAATGAGTGCTATGATCATGAGACTCAACCTCCAAGTGTACAAAATATGTGGGATGAGGAGACAGAAAAGGCTCATGTGACTCAATGGAAGAAGTTAAAAGCTTAGGAGGATAAGGTACTACTTCCTCTAAAACATATTCATAAGAGTCACCAAGAACCAAATTATCATTAAGCTCATCCTCATCCTCACTACAAGATGTGATCTCTCCGTCAACCTCTTTTTCTAATCGTCTCTCCAAGACATCATCTTTTTCACCACTATTTCTCTCATCTTTAGGTCTCTCTCCTATCTCTTCAACTTGTTCTAAAGGTATTTCAACGTTCTCGCTCATAAGTTGCACACTCTCAACCATGCTTTTCAAACGCTCACCTAGAGATTTGGTGTCTCGCTTCAAACTCTCTAGTTCCTCTTGATTGGATTGGAGGAGAGATAGGAGATAGTCAAGTGTTTCCTCTTGTGAAGAAGTCCTAAAAGAAGAGGGCTCAACCGAGTGAAAATGGTAGACATCTTGATTAGGATTACTATAAGCACAACCATTATATGACTCGAAGGATGGGTGGGCTGGAAAAGATGATGGGAAGGATGAACTCTCAATGCAAGGAGGTGTACCAAATGAAGAGTTATCTTGACCCCAATATGAAAATGCATGATGTTGCTCCCTAGAATCATAATAACTAGATGTAGATGCGTGCATGGGCGTATGATTGCTAGTGGTATAGGGCATTGCATGCAATCGGGGATAAGGGTGGAAGGTGGGACAAGTATTGGAATCATGAGCTCGGCTTCCACATAGATTACAACAACAATAATATGCATCCTTACAGTCATGATTACTAAATGAAGATGCATGAGGTGATACATGACTATAGGGGTCGTAATTAGCACTTACCCTAGGTTGGGAATTGTCATGGGGGCAAAAGAAAGTTTGATGCTCATAACTTCCACACACGCGACATGCAATGGGAACATCCTCGGGTAATGGGGAAGAGGATACAAGTGACCACCATGATGCATTAGGATCATTCATGGTTAATTGACACTAGTAAACCTCTTCATAATGCTCAAATTTTTTTTTTTTGAATTTTTATTTTATTAATCAAAATAATAAAAACATGAAAGAAAAGATAAAACAACACGTAACAAGCTAAGACACACAAAAACTCAGAAGCCAAACAAACGTTGCCTCCCCGGCAACGGCGCCAAAAACTTGATGTCTTCTTACGAGTGCAAGTTTTAAAAGACCCGCAAGCATACGGATCGTGCAATACAGTGTTTACGAGTACGGGTGTCGAACTACAGGGAGGCGTGAATATCGTGAATGTATCCTATGCTTGGTGTCCTAAAAGAGCTAAAAAGAAAGATCTAAACTAAGTGTACTTTTTCTTGTGAAGGTTTGGATTTTCGGGAGCTCTAAGTAAATAAAAAAAAACTAAACTATGAATAAAAACAAAAGGGACGCAGGTTGATTGAGAAGAAACTAACAATTGGAAAGAGATTAGGGTGACTTGGACTTATGAATGGGTAATTCCATACTCAAATGCTATGGGATTAAGGGATGATGGCTAACTATCAAAAGTGCTCTTAACTAGGTTGTTAGTTAGTGTCCTGATTTGCCCCTAGGACTCGGTGCGGGTCTGTCCCTAGGTGACGTCTCCTAGAGCTACGGCGTGGTCCTTATGACCTAGGGCCTCAAGAGGGACTAACTAACTTCCTAGGTGGCTTAGAATGAACCTACCCTAGTACCTAAACCGTTGGCTGGGTTTAAAGCCAAGACCTAGTGTTGCTAAGGTCGACTAAATCTATCCTGGAACCTATTGGCTGGATTTAAAGCCAAAGGAAACTCGACCTAGATTAGCCATAAATTATACTCCGTCATTCTAAGATCACTACAGCAGGATTTGACTAACATTCATACACATGTGATATTGAAATTATGCTTGTTACTAGGCATGCAAATACGCATATAGACATGAATAAAAGCACTACCCACTTCATAACAACCATGTATAAACACATAGACATGAGTACAGCATGGATTAGATGTGTTTAGTAACAAACAAACTTCAATTAATATATATGTACTCATATAAGTATTCTATCAAACACATAGACATGAATGAAAGAACACCCAATTAAACAAAACAAATCAAAACATATATATATATATATATCCAGCCATCATATCCCATATCATAAGAGTATAAAATTAACCTATTACATAAGTTTTATCACCCTATACAAGCCTACTCAGACATAATAGAAAATAGAATGAAAGAGATATAACGAAACTCCCCTTTCATCCTAGCGACTTTAGAACACAGCTTGTAAACAATCTCGATTCCAAAGCGTTTGAATCCTCTAACGAAACTTGGTTCTTCGTGAAAAGTCTGTGAAAAGGGTGTGTGAGGCGGCTATGGAATAGGGTTAAGTGTGTGTGAGAATAGGTGTGAAGTGTGTGTAAAAACTCCTCTCTTTTCTGCTCCGCATCGGGCTTTATTTATAGATTCGCGCATAGCCGGTCGACCGGCCTCTGGAGTACTGGACCGGCTTTCTTCAAGGGCTCTCTGGAGTGGCCGGTCGACCGGCTCTTGAAGGGGAGTCGTCCGGCTTTTCGACGAAGCTCTCTGGAGTGGCCGGTCGACCTAGTCGGTCGACCGGCTATTCTTCCTTAGCGTCCGGCTGACTTCCTTCATCCAATTTTTCGTCATTTCGGCCTTCAGTCTTCTCCCTTAGACCCGTGCATGTCCTATCTTCATCACCTTTCATTGTTCAATCTTTATCTTAACCCAAAATCACCTGAATCATTGAAAATAAGCTATTAGTGTAGCATTTTATCTCTTAAACTCGATATGCACATTTATTCACACTTAAGCTTATTCCTATCAAAAGTACTACACTACTGCATCATTATAAGCATTCAACACCTCTAAAGTATAAGTAAATGGCGATGCAAACACACACCAAATCACAACTCATCAGTGACATTTACTTGGTAATGGGTGGTCCTAGACTTAATTACTATGGGATTACAAAGGATTGCTTAATTAGTAGTTGCTCTTTAACTAGATCGCTTAGTTAGGGTCCTAATTTCTCCTTAGGACTCGGTGTGGGTCCATCCCTAGGCGGCGCCTCCTAGATCCACGGCGTGGTCCTTATGACCTAGGGCCGTAAGAGTGACTAACTAGCTTCCTAAGTGACCTAGAATGAACCTACCCTAGTACCTAAATTATTGGCTAGATTCAAAGCCAAGACCCAGTGTCACTAGAGTCGACTAAATCTACCTGGAAATATATTGGCTGGATTTAAAGCCAAAGGAGACTTGATTTGGACTAGCCTTAAATTCTGCCTTGCTATTCTAGGGTCACTATAGCGGGATTTGACTTATTAGATCATTCATACATGTTCTAAGCCAAGGTTTTCATGAATAAAGAGGCTTATTCAACTACCAAACATCGTCATGCTTGGATTACACCATTGAAAGCACTTTTGAGCCAACATATATGCAATATTGAGGTCATATTTACTATTAGGCATGCAAATATACACATAGACATGAATATAAGTATTGCCCACTTCACAAGATCCACAAACAAACACATAGACATGATTATAGAATGCATTAGAGGTGTTTAGTAGCAAATAGACTTCAAGTGATACATATGCAACTCTCTTGGGCATATTATCAAACACCTAGACATGTATTGAACAATAGCCATTGAAACAAGAAGAACATGACAAATGTATATATATTAAGCCATTAAATCCCATAATATAGAAGCATAGAATCAACCCATTATCACTCTAAACAAATCTACTCAAACATAATATAAAAGAGGATGAAAGAGAAATTAGGAAACTCCCCTTCCATCCAAGTAATTCTTGTACAAAATCTTTGAGTAGCTTTCAATCCAAGTGTTTGAATCCTCCAAATGAGCTTGAATATGGCTGAAAATGTGTAATTGAGTGTGTGTTAGTGGTGGTGTAGCTAGGGCTTTGTGTGTGTGTGTGTGATAGGTGTGTGATAGGTCAAAAGTCTCCTTCCTGTTTTTAAAAGCTGAAAAATCAAGCTTTTATAGCATTTGCTGCGATGGCTAGTAGACCTAGCTGGTCGACCGGCTTTCTCCTTAACTCAACCAGCTTTTAAAGTATTACTCTTTAGATTGGCCAGTCGACCTAGCTAGTTGATAGGCTTTTTGAGGGGTGGGGGTTGACTGGCTAAAAATGAATTCCTCTCTGAAGTGGTCGGTCAACCTAGTCGGTTGACTAGTAATTTTTCTAGGTCGACCGACTCCTCTAGTTGGCCTTCTATTGTCTCTTTCTTGCTCTCGGCCTTCATCACATGACTCGTACCTCTTCTATCTTCAACCTTTATTCTCGTTCAAGCTCCGTTTCAGCCCTATAGCTCACCTAAGGCACAAAATTAAGCATTTAGTATAGCATTTGACTTAGAAAGTCAACTATGTACATTTGCTTATGCTTAAGCCTAACTCTAGTGTATGTACTATACTAATGCATCTTTTAAAGCTCAAGATACCTTTAAAACATTGGCAATTAATAATGCAAACACAGACAAAAATACAACATATCAGATACTATTTTAGAATTTAATTCTTGTTTTAGATTTTTTATGTTAATTTTAGATTTAAATTTTAGATTTAATCTTTAATTCCCAGATTATATTATAATTTCAATTTAAGTTTTTTTTATTTATTTTATGATGTTAAAGTTGTTAATGTCAAATTTACTTGTTCTAAACTCTTATGTCATGAGTAGCTAATTCTCAATTTCTAGGATTTAGATGTAGTTTTTTGTTTTCTTTATGATTGCTAAAATTGTTGATTTGAATGATTGTTGAAAGGTTAATCTATTGTCCTAGGACTTACTTCCTTGCAAATAATGGATCACAATTTGCATGTCTAAGGTATTATGTGAAGGACTGAAGGATAGAAATAAAAAGAAATCCTTTGTGACAACGTGTGACTCATGGACGCCTAAGCTGCTACATGACGAATTGCATAGATTACCATAGAGCTTAATGGGTTTATGTTAGTGCTTATGATCACGAAAATAGACATAGGGTTAGCATAAATATAGTTGTGGTCTCTCGAAAGAGAACTTCAATGACTTTAGGGGATCTAGTCATTAACCTAAGGAAAGTGAATTCAATCAATCAGTTTAAGTTAATCATAGGAAAACATTAGATGAGATCTAAATTCCTAAAATTTCCACTGCTAATTGTTATAGTTTGAATTGTTGTGTCTTAGGTTTAGATTTTTAATTGGTGCACTTTGTTTTTGCTTGATCGAAATTTTCTAGGTAATATAGAGAGCTTTAATTTTGGTGCTTGATACAACCTCCTCGTGGGACGATACTCTTGCTCACACTTTATTACTTATCATGATTCCGTGCACTTGCGAATTTCACACACCAAGTTTTTGGTGCCATTGACGGGGAGGTGATAGTGTCAATATCAATACTAGGAGTTTTCTATATTAATTTAGAGTTTTTCTTGTTATTTATTTAACTGTGTTAGTTTCTAGGTGCATGAAATTGAGATGAAGTCAAAGCTTAGAGTTGATAGAATTTGATCCTGTGATTGAGTGATCGTTTCACGCACTGAAGAAAGGAAGAAAATGTGAGTTGAAAAGAGGGCAACAAATTGAGATGGTTGAGAACCACAAAGAAGAGACGAGAGCACTACGTTAGTATGTTACGCTTAGCATATGAAGAGCTCAAACTTGCATTGTTAGGACCCTGATTAATGCAAACAATTTCGAAATCAAACTGGGCCTAATTCAGATGGTACAGCAAGATTAATGTAGTGGAGGGGCAACTGAAGATCCAAATGCATACTCGTCCAATTTCTCGGAAAAATACGATACTATCAAGATGAATGATGTGTTAGAAGATGCCATCTATTTGAGGTTATTTCCTTTCTCTTTGTGAGATAAGGCTAAGTTATGGTTAAATTCTGTGTCTCCTAATTCTTTTACTACTTGGGATGCACTTTCATCTACCTTTTTAGCGAAATATTTCCTGTCTAGTAAGACTGCTAAACTCTGAAATGAATATCACTAGTTTTACTCAATTTGAGAGTGAGTTTTTGTATAAAGCTTGGGAAAGGTATAAAGAATTGCAAAGAAGGTGTCCACATCACGGGCTTTGTGAATGGTTGATTGTGCAAATGTTTTATATGTATTGTTACATTCAGTTAGAATTACCATAGATGCAACTACAAGAGGAGCTTTAATGGCAAAATCTACCGAGGATGCAAAGGCTCTACTGGAAAAAATGGCTTCCAATAATTATCAATAGTATAATGAAAAATATACACCCAAGAAAGCTACAGGTATGTATGAGGTGGATTGTATTAGTATGATAAATGCTAAAGTTGATTCTTTTGTTAAAATGTTGGGGCAATTGAATGTTAATGTTGTATCTAACCCATCTTTGAGTTTTGCTTCTTGTGGAGGTGCTCACATGAGTTCTCAATGCCAAGGGTAAGTGTAGTTTGTTTCCAATTCTAACAAGCAATAGAACAATCTTTATTCCACCATATACAACCCAGGATAAATCACTCAAACTTTTCATGGAGCAATCAAGCAACCATCTTAATCCACCTTATCCTCCAGGATTCCAAGCAAGAGCTCAAGGAATGGCTTCACCTCAAGAGAGTAAGCAAGGTTGGGAAGAGCAATTGAGAGGGTTGCTAATGTTACTACAGAAAGATTTGACAAGTTGGAGAAAAAAATAGATCAACTAGCTAACCACAACAGAAATTTGGAGGTACAAATAGGACAAATAGCTAGTTCTTTGAATTTTAGAACTCAAGGTAATTTGCCAAGTAAAAGTGAAGTGAATCCAAAGGAGCAATGCAAGGTAGTCACTTTGAGGAATGGTAGGCAGTTGGAGCAAGTAAAAGAAAAGAAGGAGGTTGATAAAGGAGACAAGTTTGAGAAAGAGGAAACTCCTAGTAAGTTAATTGAAGAGGATGAAGTTGAGGAAAAGAAGGAAGCACCAACACCATCACAAGTCAAGCCATATGTGCCTCTAGTTCCTTTTCCTCAACGTTTGAAGTAGAAGAAGCTTGATAAGAAATTTGAAAAGTTTTAAATGTCTTGAGCCAACTTCACATTAACGTTCCTTTTGAAGATGCTTTGGCACAGATTCCTGGTTATGCAAATTTCCTTAAAGAAATCATGTCCAACAAGAGGAAATTAAAGGACTACGAGATAGTGTCAGTTACTAAGGAGTGTAACGTGATTATTCAAATCAAGCTTCCTTTAAAGCTTAAGGATCCAGGGAGATTTTCTATTCCTTGTACTATTAGGAATGTTAATTTTTCTCAAGCTTTGTATGACTTAGGTGCTAGTGTTTCGCTTATGCCTTTGTCTATTTCTAGGAAACTTGGACTTAAAGATCTTAAACCTACAACGGTTTCATTGCAATTGGTAGATAGATCAATCATATTTCCTATTAGGATATTGGAGAATGTTTTGGTTAAAGTTGGAAAGTTCTTTATCCAAGTAGACTTCCTTATGCTTGAGATGGAAGAAGATATTGAGATTCCTCTTATTCTAGGGTGACCATTCTTGGCTATGGTAGGAGCAATGATAGATGTGAAGAATGGTAAGCTAACTTTAAGAATTGGTCAGGAGGAAGTGAAGTTCAATTTATTCAAGGCAGGCAAATCCCCTTCTTCCACAGATAGTTGCTACAAAGTGGACTTGTTTTTATTACGTGACAAAAATGAAGAGATTGCAGCTATAACAAAATTTCTGGAAGCTTCACAATAAAGGCTTTATCCAAGAATGACTCTAATTGAGAAATTGGACAAAGGTAAGCATGGTCATCCACCTCCAATTAAGTAGGCACCAACTCCTAAGTTAAAGTCATTATCACTACATCTTCGGTATGCGTATTTAGGGAAGAATAACACTTTACCTATGAATGTTAGTACTGAGGTGCAAATTGATAAGTTGTTGAAATTGAGATCTCAAAAAAGAGATTTAGAGGTTGGACAACAAGTGTTACTCGATAAGTCATGCCTCAAGCTCTTTCCATGGAAACTCAAATCATGATGGACAGGTGAAGATGTGCAAAAAGGGGTTACTTATCCCCTTTGAATCCTCTACAATGAAGATCTGGACATAGTCAAGCTAATGACTATAAAGAAGCACTTCATGGGAGGAAACCCAAGTTTGATTTTTTTTCCATTCTTTTCAATTATTTTTTATCATTGTACTTTATTTTGTTTCTTTGTTTATTTCTTTGGAAAAATTGAGTTTTGCAGAAGTTTGACAGTCGTGGTGCTCAATTTCTCAAGCTTCATGAGAAGGTCAATGTCGAAAAATTCAAGGAAGTTTCCTTCTTTTTCTTTTCTTTTCTTAACATTGAGGACAATGTTTGTTTAAGTTTTGGGGTAGGGAAATTTTCTTTGGGAAAACAATTTCTGAAAAAAATTCAAAAAAAAATTATTTTATGGTTTTGTTGTGGTTTGATTGTCATATGTCAATGATGAGAACATAGTTGAGATTAGAATTAGTTCTTGGAGATTATTGACACTTTTTTTTTGTTCTAGTCTGACTTGGATGTTAGTTTCATCTTGATTGAGTTTCTTGAACAATCTTGAGCACATAACCATTGGCATGTCATTGTTTAGCTTTTCTAGAATTTGTTGAACGAGGGAATTTGTTGAAAAGTGAGGAATTTTGCTGTTGATTGTATATTTGAACTCTAGAATATATTTGAGTACTACTCGAGGCGAAATCCTAGATAATACACTATTCCATCTTTGGATCGTTTGAGCCTTCCAAGCTTGATCCTTATCATTTATCCCTAAAAACCCGTTTGAGCCTTTATATGTATGAGTCTTTTTTTGTTAAACCTTGTTATCCTTGACCCTTTAACTATTAAATTCTTTATCCTTACCTTTCCAAAAGAACTAATTTGCTCCATTTTGAAGCATAATGGTAAGAGTTGTTGAAGGGTTCTAAAGAAAGTTGAGTTGTTGAGTGTTACAAATCAATGTTGAAAAAAAGGAAGAAAGAAGGAAAAGGTTGATTGTTTTGAGGGTTTCCATAATTGTGAAAGAATGAAAAAGAGAGAGAGAAAAGAAAAAGAATTGGAAAAAAATTGTTTATTCTTCAAGTTTATCATGTTGAAAGAAAAGAAAGAAAGAAAATGAAATTGAGAAACAAATGAGTTTGAGAGAAAAAAAATTGAGAGAAAAATAAGTGATTGAGTGTGATCAATGGAAAAATATGTGAGAAAGCATGAGAAAAAGTAATTTGAAAAGAAGGGGATGAGTTTGAGAAGTGAAAAAGAGAGGTTGTGATGTTTTGTTGTTTTTGTGCTACAATTGAGAGTATTTTGTGCTTCATTGAGGGATTCATTTGAGTTCTCTTACTCTTTTTTGTGAATCTTATTCTATCCTTTCTTTTGTTAGTCTTTACTTGAGCCTTACATTACAACTCTTGAAAAGTCCTATTGATCTTTGGCAATGTGTTGTCTACATTAGTGGAGAGCTGCTAGGAAAAGCAAGCCTATGGAGTTTATTTGAAAAGAGCAAGAAAGAGAAAAAAAAGAGAAGAGAAAAAAAATCATAAATAAAAAAGAGGAGAACAAGAAAAAAAATTGAGAAAAGAGATCAGAGAAAAAAAAATGTGGACTTTGAGAAATTCTTTGGCAAGATCAATTTCATTGTTCAGTGGTTTGCATTGGATTATTTTGAGTTGCTAGCATGATTATGTTTTTGGTTATTCACACACACCAAGAACTCAATTTGAGGTGTTGCTGATGTTTGAATTGGATCTTGAACTTTCCCTATATCTTGAATCTTCTTTGAGCTTTTAAGATGTGAAATCTCTGAGGCGACTTTGTGAAATCAATCCATAGTTCAAGTTTAGTTCTTTTGCTCGAGGACGAGTAAGATTTAAGTTTGGGGGTATTTGTTAAGCTTATATTTTTTATTTATTTCAATACCTTTTTCTAAACTTAATTTTGAGATTTTTGGAAAAATTTTGCAATGAATTTGAACTTATTTGGTTTTATTTTTAGAATTTTTGTAGGTTTGAAAAACTGGATAGATTTGCGTAGTTTTTGTATTTTGGCCATAACTTTTTGCTCGAGCGTCAAAATAAGGTAATTCAAGCAGTGGAAAGCTAACTTCGAGATCTACTACTTATATGTTTTGTGCTCAACCCAGTCCAGACTCTAAGATGGTGGAAAATGTTGTCGAAAATAGTGACAAAATTTTGGACAGAAATTATGCAAGTGGGACCCTCTTGACTTTTATTGAGGAACTAAAAGAGGTCTTTTCTAGAAAATTCTAGCCAATGGAGATGAAAAAAGGAAGAAAAAGAAAAAGGAAAAATTGCCAAAAGAAAAGAAAGTCTTTATGACCACCTGGTCAACCAAAGTTTAAAACAACAAAGGAAGAAGGAAAATAAAAGCCCATATGGTCATTGATTGCTAAGGTTGGTGGTGGTGAGGGCTATTACATATTCACACACACACACATATATTAACACAAGCCACAAGGAAAAAAGAAGGTGTGAGGCATAGAGCTTATGAGTAGCCTTGGGCGAAAAAGCTAGGAAGAAGTCTATGAGATGCTTCTATGCGAGAATTCGAAGAAGCGAAGAGCAAAAAATTTTGCGAGGCTCATCACGAGTTCTTCTAATTCTTATAGAATCTTTTTCATCAGCTTTTATTTTAGTTAGATGTTAATTTCCTTACTTAGTTAATTTTCTCAATTAGATTTTTGTTTAGATTCAGAACCAAGAACTAGTTTTTAGTTTGCTATTTAATTTTAATTTAGTTTTATGATACTATTTTAGAATTTAATTCCTATTTTAGATTTTTCATGTCAATTTTAGATTTAAATTTCATATTTAATTTTTAATTCCCAAATTACATTATAATTTTAGTTTTAAGTTTTTTTATTTATTTTATGATGTTAAAGTTGCTAATGTCAGATTAAACTCTTATGTCATGAGTAGCTAATTCTTAATCTCTAGGATTTAGATGTAGTCTTTTGTTTGTTCTATGATTCTTTTAATTGTTGATTTGAATGATTGTTGAAAGGTTTATCTATTGTCCTAGGGCTTACTTCCTTGTGAATAATTGATCACTATTTGCATGTCTAAGCTGCTATATGAAGGATTGAAATGTGAAGTATAGTGGTAGTTCATTGAGATAATAGACATAGGGTATTTTTCTTTAGAAATAAAAACAAATCCTATGTGACATCGTATGACTCATGCACACCTAAGCTGCTACATGACTGAATGCATAAATTACTATAAAGCTTAATGGGTTTATGTTAGTGCTTATGATCACTAAAGTAGACATAGGGTTAGCATAAATACGGTTACGGTCTCTTGAAAGGGAACTTTGATGACTTTAGGGGATCTAGCCATTAACCTAAGTAAAGTGAACTCAATCAATTAGTTTAAGTTAATCACAGGAAAACATTAGATGAAATCTAAATTCCTAGAACTTCCACTGTTAATTGTTAGAGTTTGAAAAGTTGAATCGTAGGTTTAGATTTTTAATTGGTGCACTTTTGTTTTTGTTTGATTGAAATTTTCTGGATAATATAGAGAGTTTTAATTTTGGTACTTGATACAGCCTCCTCATGGGACAATACTCTAATTCATACTTTATTACTTGTCACAATTCCGTGCACTTGTGGATTTGACACACCATTGGGCTTATGGGATTGTGGGAATGGACTTTATGGAATTCTCCCTATATAAGGAGAATCTCATTATTTTTTTATGATAGTTTTTTTGAGAATAACCTAATCCCAAATCCTTTGTCAGAATTCTCTCCCAAAACCCTACTCCAAAATACTCTCTTCCAAATAGTTCTTGATCACGTACGAAGAGAAGGAGCTCAACGCTTTCGCAAGGTAAAGTCTTTCAATGTATAATTACAAGGTAATTATGAAACTTTTCTTGAATTTTTTTTTTTTTTTTGTCTAGAGCTTGATCCTACGCGTGAAAATCTAAAGAAAGTCTCCCCGATTTCCTATAGTGGTAGTAGAGCCAAGGTTCTTTTTGTGTTTTATTCTTGATTTGATCGCAACAACAACAACAAACACACACATGAATATTGATACATTGTTGATACATGTGTGCAAATTTTTGACCATTGAGTTAGTATGTCCGAATCTTAATAGGTAATTAGATTACTTCCATGAACCCAAGGCTTTGTTGCTTTTAAATCCTTTTGGTATTGATTATGTACAAAACGATGTCCCTATTTGGAATAGGATTGCTTCTGTATTTGATTGCTCGAAAGTGGCTATAATATTTTTTTTTCAATTTGATTTAAGCGCATATATATTTATTAAAAACAAAAAGAAGGGAATTTGGAATTCCTTTCAAAAAAATGAAATTTTTTTTTGAACATCTTGTTGTAGCATATTTGCCTACTTTACAATTTTGTTTTTGCACCAACAATACTATCTTTGTGACGTGTTTTTCTTGTTGCTTCTAACAACATAATTTGAAAAAAAAAATCAGTTTTTGTTTGATGGAATTTTTCTTTTCGTAGAGACGATGGCCTGTCTTGTTTAGCAACAAAGTTTGTTTCTTTGTTTGATGTAAAAAAAAAATGTGCTCCTGGCCAATGTTGTTGGCCGAGAGCTTCTTGGAAAAGAAGGTGGGGGTGGCGGCTAGGGTTCCTTTTCTTTTTTGTCGGAAGCTAGGGTTCCTTTTCTTGAGAAGATGAAGTGTTGTTTTAAAAATTTAATTAAGAAAATAATAATAAATAGCATGCAAAACATTTGAACCCACGACCTCCTTCGCTAGCAATATGTTGTCTTTACCAATTAGCCACTAGATCTTTTATACAAGCAAACTATTTATTGTTGTTTATATCTTAGCCATTAAAAGAAAAAGGAAATTTACATAACATGTACGGAGTTTTGAACCCTTGAACTAATAGTCTTTTACTTAGCTCTCGGCCAACTTACCTATAGCATATTTATTGTTATTTGAGAAAATGGGTTCCCTCTTTTAATGGACTCTATTATAGGCCTGTTTGGATCTAGGCCTCTTTAGATTTTACTTGGGTAGATATTCATTTGGGCTATTATTGATTTTGGATCTCATTCATAATTCAATGATGGGTCATACAACATTGCCTTTATCTTTTTGGGGGTATGCCCTTGAGACAGCAACATACATCTTGAACTTGGTACCATCTAAATCAATACCTAGGATGCCACAAGAAATATCAACTAGGTGTAAACCTAGTTTGAATCATCTCCACATTTGGGGTTGTCTAGCTTATGTACTATATAATAATGCTTCAAAGTTGGAACCAAGATCTAAGTTGTGCTATTTTATTGGGTATCCTAAAGAAACCAGAGGTGGGATCTTCTATAATCCTAAGGAACAGAAGGTGTTTATTAGCACCCATGCTAGATATTTAGAGAATAATGATATGATCCAGAAAACACTAGATTCTGAAGTTGTACTAGAGGAGATTTCACCATAATCTCTAGTAACACCAGTGGTAACTGTGGATGAAAGAGAATAGCATATTACGCCTAATATATCAGAGCCTCGTCATAGTGGAAGGATATCCAAGCCACCTAATAGATACAGTGGAAAGTCTTTTTAGACTTCTTCTAAGGATTAGGTAGTGTATCCCATAAGTTATGATGAAGCAGTTTCTGATATACATGCCGACCAATGGCATAAGGCAATGAATTCAAAATTAGAAGCTATGTATTCTAACAAAGTCTAGGATCATGTAGTTGCACCAGAAGGGGTAAAACCTCTAAGGTGAAAATGGGGCTTCAAGAGGAAAAGAAAATTTGATGGAAAGGTTGAAACCTTTAAAGCAAGGTTGATGGCAAAAGGTTATTGATGTGTGTCATTTGTGCATGTTTGCATCTAGTTTTTGCATGCACATTTAAGGGTGTTTAGAGCATAATTGAGTGTACTTAGTATAAAGTTTATGCATATTTGTTAATATTTGTCCATAATGTATTTTGGTGCATAAATACTACACTAAGTGTTATATTCCATGTTTTAGGAGTGTTTTGGAAGGATTCAAGCTTACACGAGAAAGAAATGAGCTAATGAATGGAGACCGGAACAAAAGGGATGAAGAATGGATTATTCTGATCTAGCCGGTCAACTTAGAAGAAAATCGGTCGACCGGCAGCTCCAGAGAATAAAGAATTTAAGACGGTTGAGTTCCTCCGGTCGACCGGCCATTCCAGAGAGCATCATGATTGAAGCCGGCCGAGCAAGAACGAGGAGCCGGTCGACCGGCTTTGCGCTGAAGAAGTCCATAAAAAGCTCGTTTCAGCTCATTTTCAGGGGGGAACTTTATTTTCTAATATCCTAATAAACCCTAACCCTCTACCGACTTCACCAAACACCTTAAACCACCATCTAAACCCCATACCAAGCTAGGATTGAAGAATCTAACAAGAATTTGAAGGATTTGTACAATTTTGGTAGCAAGATTTAGGGGAGTTCTTCTTGTTCTCTTTCTATTTCTTGTAATTATGCTGTTTGATTAGACTAGATCTTTAGGTGATTGTTGTTGTACATTAGATTAGGGCTATGAATATTGATTTTTGAATATCTTTGGCTCTTGATACATGCTTCTTTACATTGATTAGTATTGTGTTGATAATCAAACATGTCTATGTGTTTGTTAAAATGCCTAAGTCAAGTCGCATGTGTTATTTTGTGCTTAAATGCTATCGATAGTGGTGTCACCTTAGCCTTAATCCATGTTAACGGCATGAGCCCTATTTGCAACTAAGTGTGTTGATTGATATGCTTAATTAATGACTTGTGTGATAGGAGTATACCTCTAGTCTGAAACAATACTAAAAGGGTACCTATTAGCACTAGTTAATGCTCAAGGAGTCTAATCTCTAGTCTGAAACAATACTAATAGGTTAGTCTCTCGAGTAGGACATTGATCAATACCAAAGAGAACTTAGTTAATTAACTCAAGGTTAATTAGTTAAGAACTCTTGAGAGCAACTGAGCCATAGATAGACCTAATCGTTGTAATAGCCAGAGTCTAGTTGCAATGCAATCACCCGAGATCCCCTTCAACCGTGTAGAGCTTTATTTCCTTAGTTTGGCACCCTAGGTTCCTCCATTAGACTAGGTTAGCTTAGGTTTATTTTCCTTTCCTCGAGCTCCCTTTGATTCTAAAGAAAGCACACACACGCACGTAGCTCGTTTTAGGCACCGAGCACGTAAAGATCAAACTAAAGTAGCCTCTCTGTGGAGACGATACCCGTACGCACGTACTACACCAGATACGATCCGTACGCTTGCGGGTGTAAAACTTGGTTGTATTTGTGTTTCATTTTCACATACCACCGAGAACACGATCAAGTTTTTGGCACCGTTGCTGGGGAGGCACGGTATTGCTTCTTTGTGTGCTTTTGTGTTTGTGATTGGTTGCTTGCATGTGTTATATCTTTACTTGCTTTCCCTTATTTGAAAAAAAAATTAAAAAAAAACCTTGAAAATCCAAAAAAAATAATAATAATAAAAAAAATTGAAAAAAAAATTTGAATTGAGAAGAGGTTTACTTGTGCTAATTGAGTATGGATGGATCCAATGATTCTTGGTGGTCACTTGTATCCTCTTCCCCACCCCCCATATATGCTTATAGTGCTTGTGCTTTTTGTCGGAGTAATGAGCATCGTTTTTCTGGTTGTCCCTTTGCATATCAAAATCCCCAATCTTGGGTTAACCCAAGGCATGATCCTTATAGTCAAACATCCATTAATGCTTCAACATCTAGTTATTATGATTATAGGGAGCCACATCATGCACATTTGTCTGGGGGTTAAGATGACTCTTTATTCTACCCACCTCCTTGTTTTGAGAGTCCATCTTCCGCACCATCTTTTCCCACTTATTCTTTTCCCGAATTTTTTTATGGTAATGCTCAAAATGATTTTCAAAATGTCCACTATTTCCACTCGGCTGAATCCTTTTCTCTTAGGTGTCTCTCACACGAAGAAGAGAGGTATGAGTACGTCAAATCCCTAATTCATTCCAATCTTGAGAGACTAAAGGAGATGAATGAACAAATCTCTGGAATAGTCAAGTGCTTGAATAGAGAAGTTGAGAATGAGCAACCTATGAGAGAGAGTGTTAAGATACATTTTGACCAGGCTGACGGGATAGGAGTGAGACCAATAGATGAAGAGATTAGTGGAAAAAAGGATGATGTTTGGAAGGAAGAGATAGAGAAAGAGGTAGATGGAGAGTTTGTTAGGATTAGTATGCCCTAAAGCTTACTTATACATGACATTTTGGATATAAAACAATGTATAATCATATTTTTGTTAAATGACATTATGAGTTTCTTACATATAATCTCTGTTATGTTTTATTGATGCATGTATGAAGGTCCTTTGACTTGCACTAATGACTTGGGTGCGCAGTGAGGCTGGACGCACAGTAGGTCCAAGTCTAGATTTAGTCACGTCATAAATTGAATCCATAACCAAATAGTAGTGTTGGGCACTCTACTAGGATAAGGTTATATTGAGCAAGTCTCCTCTTTGAGGGTGATCTACCTAGGTCATTGGAGGACTTTCTAGGTTTGTCTCAATAGTACGTGTGTCACGTATTGGATAAGACCATTGTGAGTATGTTTTCTGGAGACGTACTATCAAAGAAAGAAAACAAGACACTCACTACTACTAAATGATCATTGCTCTTAATCTTGAGTATATGTGGATGAACTAATGAAGTTAGGGTTTAGTACTTTGATTCACTGTGGGTGAGATCTTATTTTATTAGGATCAACAGCCTTGTGCATTGAGTGCTAAGTTCTAATTAATTAGAACATGCATATGCAAAATGGAATCTATGTGCCCCCTTTGGGATTGTCCAAATTTATCATCCGATTCTAGATCTAGTTATACTACCTTTATAGGTGTGTCTGTCATATGGCTTGAGGGTCGCTCCCGAGATCAAGAGATTGCATGACCAAGGATGGTTGGCAATTGGACAAGAAACCCAACGGAAAAAGATACAGCTAAGGAGGTGATAGTATACAGGCCAAAGGACCGGTCTTAGCTGTGGGTATACATAGAGAGGCATTATGGTCGGTTATCTAGTAGGTCAAAGACAAAGTTCACATTCTTTTGTGATAAGCTTTTGGGTAATGACAATTATTCTTGGAGTGCAACTTTGATCTTATGGTGGAATAGATCGGAGTTAAAAATAATTATTATGTCGCCTAGATCGGGCAAGGATATTTTTAATTATTTTTGGAAGCCAATGATAATTGTGTCTTCTTGGTCCTTTCCCTAGTTGAAATGACTTTGAGAGAGTAATCTTGAAAGAGCAAATTCCATATTGTGGTAGTAGCCTTATTGGGCCAAAGCTTGAAATTGGGTTTGGGCTTTCTTTAGAGTCCAAAATAACCTAATTAGGCTAGGATGGTTTCTTATTGGGCTTGGGCCTCCACATGGATTATGGACTATGTGTTGGATTTGGATAATGGGCCTGGCCTAAGTCTTCCAAGACAAGTAGACAACTTGCAAAATACTACAAAAACAAGTGGACAACTTGCACAAGTCTTCCAAGACAAGATTGACAAGTTACATAAAGGAAATACTACATGGAAATTTTCTCCCACATTGAAAGTTTAGCAACTTTGGGTGCCAAGGTTCTCTTTATAAATAGACAAGACCCTACACCTTTTATGCATTCCACTTTGTAGTTGATTTCTTCCTTTTTGGCAAGAAAATACTACAACACATAGTACACACTTATTGTGTGATTTTTGCTCTAGTTTTTCAAGAGCATATTACTTTGCTTTTTCCCACACAAAAGGCTATTCTCTCAAGATAAGTCTCTTTAACCATATGGAAGAAGACTGGGGAGTTGCTTATTGCGACACCTTTGTAGTAAATTTTTGGTGGCCTTGTTCGTGAACGGGAACAAAGCTTGTAACCGGTTTTAGCTTCATCAAAGGCCCCATGCTTTAAGAGGTTAGCTTTATATATTTTTTACAAGCACTAGTTATATTCTATATGTTCTTGAGCATGTTCTTGTGTGTGTAATGTGGTTATTTTATTTTCCTAGCATGTTTTCTTAGTTATAATTTAGAAAATATGGACTAGGATACCCCACACTTAATAATATCGATCCTACAATTGGTATCAGAGCTTAGGTTAACACACAACATGCTTACACTATGCAAGAATATTGTATTTGCATAAATATATTAGTCATCTTCTGAGTGGCAAGATTAGAGAATCTTGTGTTGCATATACTTGTGGTTTTATGCTTGTATGTACAGGTAATATAAAATCCCATTGATGGTTCGTATGTATGCATGATAGATTTTCGTGTACGGTCAACAAAGCTTGGCCATAGGCGATTTCATGTATAAAATTGATACCGCTATTTGAGCACAAGCCTAAATAGCCCGCAAGTGCACGGGACGTGTGTAGTACAGTGTGTGCAAGTGCGGGGTCGAATCCACAGGGAGGCTACCTTAGTTTAGTCTCTATGTGCTCGGGTGCCTTAAACTAGCTACGTGCGTGTGTGTACTTACTTTATGATGGACGGGAGCTCGGAAAAAGGAAAATAAAAACTAATCTATGGAGGAACTCAAGGGAGCCAAACCAAAGAAGGGAACACTAATAAGAAAAAGAAGGGGGACCTAGGGTGATTGCATTGCAACTAGACTTGGGCTAAGAGAACGGATAAGGTCTATCTAAGGCTCAGGACTTTTACTGCCGTGTGTTGATGGGGGTTCTCTTAACCAATACTAGTGGTTCAACCCGTTAGCTGGATTTAAAGCTAAGGGCCAATCCCTCCTAGCCTACGCAATCCGTGCTTAGAACTTATCCTCTTGGTTGGATTTAAAGCCAAGGACTAGCACCTAAACACTACGTGACATTAAGGCTCAATTAACCAACACTAACGAGAGTGAGGATACTCTAGTCTAGGTTAACTTATCCGCTTGGCTGGATTTAAAGCCAAGGACTAGCACCTAAACTCGACTAAGCAAAGCATGTAACCTATTAGCTGGATTTAAAGCTAAAGCCTACTCTACTAAGCAAAGCCATGAGATTAAGCACAATCACATCACCCATATAAGTAGATAAGAGCGTTTGAAGCACAAATAACACATGCATATTCACTTAGGCATTTTAACAAACACATAGACATATTTGATTTCCAATACATAGACATATTGAATCATGCCATAAATTTATGTAAATAAACATGTATTAAGAGCCAAAGATCTGCACAAATCCATTATTCAAAGCCCTAATCTTATATACAACAACAATCAACCCTAAATCTAGCCTAATCTAGTAACATATTTACAAAAAATAGAGAAAGAACAAGAAGAACTTCCCTAAATTCTTGCTTCCAAATCCGTACAAATCCTTCAAATCTTTGTTTAATGCTTCAATCCTAGCTTGGTGTGGGGTTTAGATGATGGTTTAGGGTGTTTTGTGTAATGGGTCGAGGTTAGGGTTTATTAAGATTTAAGAATAAAAGTTCCTCCCCTAGAAATTGGGCTGAAACGAGCTTTTATAGATTTCTTCCGCGCACAGCCGGTCGACCGGCTCCTCTTTCTTGCTCGACCGGCTTCAATCTTGATGCTCTCTGGACTGGCCGGTCGACCGGCTTCTTGAGGAACTCGACCAGCTCTAAATCTTTTATTCTCTGGAGCGGCCGGTCGACCTAGACGGTCAACCGGCTTTTCATCTAAGCCGACCTGCTGGATCAGAATGCTCTCTTCTTTATTTCTTTTCTTCCGGTCTTCATCCGTTAGCTCATTTCTTCCTCGTATACGCTTGAACCCTTCCAAAACACTCCTAAAACATGGAATATAACACTTAGTATAGTATTTATGTATGTAAATACATTAAGTACGAATGTTAACAAATATGCATAAACTTTATACTAAGCGCACTCAATTATGCTCTGAACACCCTTAAATATGCATGCAAAAACTAGATGCAAACATGCACAAATGACACACATCAACACCCCCAAACCTTTCCCTTATGAAGTCTATCCTCATGCTTTTCAAAGAGTTGCCAATTGCATTGACTTGCTATCTTTTCGCATCCAAGGGGTACAAAGGGTCATTCTTTTCATGTAAGGGCTTCCCTAGTCTTTTTCGGATCCTCTCTTTGATCACAAGGGGTCTCACACCTCTTGGGAATGTCACCAAGTAGCTAGAACCACCACAAACTTAGGATTCCAACTCACGCACTCGGGATGTTGATACTTCATGCTCTATCAACTAACATGGCCTCCCAATATGCACTTAGCCTCAAAGATACAAGAATGAGAAGATACATCAAAATGGCTCACATTGACGTAAGAGCCTTATTCGCAATACATAAAAATAAACAAAATAGATACTTGTGTCAAATTGACATTATGTCACTTGACACTTATTCAACATACTTCACTTTTCAATCTTTTTGTTGCCTTTTGGCTTTTCTCTTTTTCTCATTTTTTTTTTGTTTTTTTTTCCAATACATAAATAGAACAAAAAGAAAGGAAAAAGAAGAGGCTAAGGCAAACTAAAAGAACCAATCAAGGAATAGGCACTCATATCAACAATCCTTTAAAAACACTTTTTTCAACCAAGTTGTGGGGAAACTACAAGGTGCATTCTTAGAAATACTCACTCCCCACAGTTTTCAAAAAAAATTCTCTTCGAAGTCTAGATCATACCCTACACTCCATTTACTCCCCACAATACACCTTTATCTTCTCCAATCAATTAAGTCAATAACAAAAGCCAACTCTCCAACCAACGTGGAGATAAACTAACTCAAAATATGCAAAAAAAAATTGAAAAATTTGAACACATTTTAAGCAAAAAATAAGATATGGCAAGCAATCTATCCCATATATGATATAAACAATAAGTGAGCAACCACACCCCCAAACCTAAACTTTGCTTGTCCTCAAGCAAAAATCACAAAACCACACAACAAGCAATCAACATGAAATACATATGGGGAATGCGGAGAGGGATAGATAAGGACAAGTAAAAGACGGATAGATGCAACCTTGTTTCCATGTAGTCCGCAAATGCCAAAGACAATCCAATGATCTACTAGCCTCTATCTTTTGTGGAAAGCAGTAATGCTCAAAAAACAATGAAGAGATTAGAAGATATGCTATGCAAGCTCACATTGACATTTGAAATGATAAACAAGGATGTAAACACGGGGTAAGGGATTGATGCACAAATGAAGGAAAAGGAGCAAGAACAAGTACGGGAGTAAAAATCTAACCTACTAAGAATGAAAATAAACAAAAGAAATCCTAAAATATAAAAAAGGTAAGATAAACAAAAGCAATCTAATCTATTATGTATAAAACCAAATAAATACAAGAAAAAAAAGAAAAATATGAACAAGCCTAGGGTGCCTCCTAGTAGCGCTGGATTTAATGCCTCTAGCAGGGCGCCAATGTTAGAGTAAAATATGTTTAAAGTTGCGTGGCATAAATTGCCGAATAATCATCAAAGCACAGAACGTAGAAGGAAAAGGGTCATGCACTAAAGGCTGGGGCAATGAACGCATGATGCACCCCTTTTCAAGATCCCACCCTAAAATATCAAATGAATGCGCAAGTGTGGAATAAAGCATGCTCAAACGTGAAGAATCATGTCCCGCTTGCTCTTTAATTAGCCACCCCAATGCCTTCTTTTTATAATCAAGGGCTAGGGACACGCTTTCCCCAAAGGTCAAAGATAGGTCTAATGCATGCAACATGGGAAATGTGTTTTCTGACCTTAGATGAAAATATTCTATGCATGAAGGCACAAACGTGAGCTCCAAAAAAGAAGACTCAATGGAATGGGAAATGGGGGTTGGAACGACATTTGGAGAAGAAAGAGCAATGATATAGGAAGTGGATGTACTACACTCTTCTTTTCCACAAGATATATCATGATCAAGCCTAGGTCGTTCTAACTCCTCACGAAGGGTGGATTCGATCTTAATGGGCTCTATTTCCATCAATGAATCATCAAACATCCAAAGAGACCCATAGATCTTTCTTCCAAGCACATCAATTCCTTTCTTATGTGTCTTCTTAGAGTTGCTATTCTCTTCAACATCGTGATTCTTAACTCCAAGAAACAAATCATCTAAAATCTCTGAAATTGATGTCCTGTTTTCCCCAATGTATGACTTTAAGCCTTCACTAGCTACAGTCTCTTTAAATTCATCAATACATTCATCACTAGTGGGTGTCATCTCGCCATCATGCTTTTCATACGGGGTAGACACTAATGGAGGGGGCAATGGTGACTCAACGGATTCCTCATCATGTATGCATGAATGCTCGAGGAGAGAATGCGCGCTAAACTCCCTAAATGCCGACTTGGAATGCAATTGAGTACTATCGACACAAGACTCAACCTCCATGTGTACGGGTAATGTAGAAAGAGAGGAAAGGTTAGGTTCACGTGACTCATTGGGTGGCAACGAAAGCGCAAGAGGATAGGGTACTGTTTCCTCTAAAACATATTCATAAGAGTCATCAAGAACCAAATTATCATTAAGCTCATCCTCATTCTCACTACAAGATGTGATCTCTCCATCAACCCCTTTTTCTAATCTTCTCTCCAAAAATCATCTTTTTCACCACTATTTCTCTCATCTCTAGGTCTCTCTCTTATCTCTTCAACTCATTCTAAAGATATATCATCATTCTCACTCATGAGTTGCATACTCTCAACCACTCTCTCCAAGGACACACCAAAAGATTTCGTGCCTCGCTTCAAACTCTCAAGTTGTTCTTGGTTAGATTGGATAAGGGATAAGAGATAGTCAAGTGTTTCCTCTTGAGAAGAAAACCTAAAAGAAGAGGGCTCAACCAAGTGAAAAAGGTAGTCATTTTGAAAATCATTTTGCACATACCCATTAAAAAACTCGGGAGAAGAATGCGTGGAAAAAGAAGGTGTTGGAGGTGGACAATCAAAACTAGAAGGTGAATGGAATAAAGAGTCATCTTGACCCCATTGTGAAAATGCATGATGTTGCTCCCTAGAATCATGATAGCTAGATGTAGATGCATGCATGGGCATATGATTGCTAGGGGCATAGGGCATTGCATGCAATCGGGAATAAGAGTGAAAGGTGGGACAAGCACTAGACAAGTGAGCACGGCTTCCACAATGATGGCAATAACAAGAATATGCATCCCTATAGTCATGATTACTAAATGAAGATGCATGAGATGTTGCATGACTATAGGGGTCATTAGTAGCACTAGCCCTAGGTGGGGAATTCTCGTGGGGACAGAAAACAGTAGGGTGCATGAAACTTCCACACAAGCGACATGCATAAGGGACACGTTCAGGTGGTGGGGAAGAGGATACAAGTGACCACCAAGAAGCATTAGGATCGGTCATATTCAATGAATCACAAGTAAAACCTCTTCACAAACAAATTTTTTTTAATTAATTTTTTTAATTTTTTTTCAAGTTTTCAAAAAAATGGAAAACAAGTAAAAATAAGCCACACGCAAGCAACCAATTGCAAACACAAAAACACACAAAAAAAAACCAATACCGTGCCTCCCCGGCAACGGCACCAAAAATTTGATACCGCTATGTGAGCACAAGCCTAAATAGCCCGCAAGTGCACGGGACGTGTGTAGTACAGTGTGTGCAAGTGCGGGGTCGAATCCACAGGGAGGCTACCTTAGTTTAGTCTCTATGTGCTCGGGTGCCTTAAACTAGCTACGTGCGTGTGTGTACTTACTTTATGATGGACAGGAGCTCGGAAAAAGGAAAATAAAAACTAATCTATGGAGGAACTCAAGGGAGCCAAACCAAAGAAGGGAACACTAATAAAAAAAAGAAGGGGGACCTAGGGTGATTGCATTGCAACTAGACTTGGGCTAAGAGAACGGATAAGGTCTATCTAAGGCTCAGGACTTTTATTGTCGTGTGTTGATGGGGGTTCTCTTAACCAATACTAGTGGTTCAACCCGTTAGCTGGATTTAAAGCTAAGGGCCAATCCCTCCTAGCCTACGCAATCCGTGCTTAGAACTTATCCTCTTGGTTGGATTTAAAGCCAAGGACTAGCACCTAAACACTACGTGACATTAAGGCTCAATTAACCAACACTAACGAGAGTGAGGGATACTCTAGTCTAGGTTAACTTATCCGCTTCGCTTGATTTAAAGCCAAGGACTAGCACCTAAACTCGACTAAGCAAAGCATGTAACCTATTAGCTGGATTTAAAGCTAAAGCCTACTCTACTAAGCAAAGCCATGAGATTAAGCACAATCACATCACCCATATAAATAGATAAGAGCGTTTGAAGCACAAATAACACATGCATATTCACTTAGGCATTTTAACAAACACATAGACATATTTGATTTCCAATACATAGACATATTGAATCATGCCATAAATTTATGTAAATAAACATGTATTAAGAGCCAAAGATCTGCACAAATCCATTATTCAAAGCCCTAATCTTATATACAGCAACAATCAACCCTAAATCTAGCCTAATCTAGCAACATATTTACAAAAAATAGAGAAAGAACAAGAAGAACTTCCCTAAATTCTTGCTTCCAAATCCGTACAAATCCTTCAAATCTTTGTTTAATGCTTCAATCCTAGCTTGGTGTGGGGTTTAGATGATGGTTTAGGGTGTTTTGTGTAGTGGGTCGAGGTTAGGGTTTATTAAGATTAAGAATAAAAGTTCCTCCCCTTGAAATTGGGCTGAAACGAGCTTTAATAGATTTCTTCCGCGCACAGCCGGTCGACCTAGCCGGTCGACCGGCTCCGCTTTCTTGCTCGACCGGCTTCAATCTTGATGCTCTCTGGACTGGCCGGTCGACCTAGCCGGTCGACCGGCATCTTGAGGAACTCGACCGGCTCTAAATCTTTTATTCTCTGGAGCGGCCGGTCGACCTATACGGTCGACCGGCTCTTCATGTAAGCTGACCGGCTGGATCAGAATGCTCTCTTCTTTATTTCTTTTCTTCCGGTCTTCATCCGTTAGCTCATTTCTTCCTCGTATACGCTTGAACCCTTCCAAAACACTCCTAAAACATGGAATATAACACTTAGTATAGTATTTATGCACCTAAATACATTAAGTATGAATATTAACGAATATGCATAAACTTTATACTAAGCGCACTCAATTATGCTCTGAACACCCTTAAATATGCGTGCAAAAACTAGATGCAAACATGCACAAATGACACACATCAAAAATATTTCTGGTTATTGCTTTTAGTTTCATTTAAAAGAAGCATAGGATGTTTTGATATCCTTGTGAAGCTTGTACTAGCAATAACAAAGTGTATTATTGTAATCTTTGAAGACCAAGGAGAAAAAAACAAGAAAACAGCATAAAGGAATACTCTACCTGGTAAGCAAGCCGGACGACCGGCTAGACTTAACCGGTCGACTGGCTACTCCAGAGAGCAAAAAATTCCTGAAGCAATTGGAGCCGGTCGACCGGCTGAGGCAGAAAAAGCTACTATGTGTGCTGTTTTTGTTGAAGATTACAGGGAGCCATCAAAGAGGGATTCTAACATATTTTGGTGGATGTTTATAATGCATTGATATATGTTTTAACATATTTGCATTAGCATGATTGCCACCTAGAAATATATCCACTCATTAGGGTTTATAAAAATTAGTCATACCTATGAGTTGATTCTCAAAGATAGTTAAGTATATGAGAATGGCTTAGACAAGAGAATTATAATCGGCTATGTCTAAAGATGCCATGAGATCTCATAACAACATTAAAAGAACTTAAATTGAGATTTACATGTATATATATCAACCTAAGGGTCTATGCACCCAGATTTAGGTAAGGGATCTATTGTGATATTGCAATGTTTTAGTAACACAAAGGGGATTTACATAAATCTAAAATGTGTTTAGATCTAAAACAAAGCAAGAATATCAAAGGAAACCCTTAAGTTAAAATTTTGAGTGGGAGAGGGGACTGGAAATACCCCACAGCTTTCCATATCCAATTCACGTTAATGATAAATGTCATTAACTTCCCCAACGAAAGGTGACATTTTGTCTAGATTTAACAAGGTGAAACATAAAATGTTTATTTAAAAGGGTGTTAGTGAGTTCGGCCATCCTATCGATGGAGTTCTTAACTAAAGATCGCCTTACGTAACATTGATTAAAGTCACTACCCTATCGGAGGGCTTAAATCAAGAATGTTTCGGGGAATAAACATTAGGAATGGGTGTACACTCAACTTAAATGGTTGGTTCGACTATCCTATCGATAGAGTTCGCTATCGAATTTAAGAAGCCAAATAAAACAGTGATTGAATTATTCAATTGGATCATATCCAGATAATTGTCAATTCAAATAAGTGGTGGAACTTAACTTAACATTCATAAGTTCGGCCATTCCCTCGGTGGAGTTCTTATAAGGACGTTGAGACACTGTTACATCGAGTAGTTTAAAGGGTTGATCTACTCTAAGGCAAATGATGTAAAAAGTACTTGTATGTTTTATTTCCAAAGATAGCATACATATTATATATGCATCAATTCTACACTCATAAAATAATTGTGATTATATTGTTGTATTCAGAAAAATGTCTTCGTTCAGTCCACTAGCTACAATTCTCAAAGAGCACAAGCTCACTGGACCGAATTTTGTGGATCGAACGAAACTTGGACATAGTACTCACATGAGAAGAGTACAAGTATGTCCTAACAACTCCTTGTCCTGTTGTGAGGGCTAACTCTTCTGAAACCCAGAAAGATGCTGAGGCAAAATGGCAGAAAGCCAATAGTATGGCCAAGTGCTATGTGATGGCTTCTGTGTCAGATATTTTGCAGAGCAAGCATCATCATATGGAAACTGCAAAAGAAATCATGACCTCGCTGTCTCGTATGTTTGCTGATAAAAGCAAGCCCGCAAGGCAAGGTGCTCTTAGAGAAATTATGAATCAAAGAATGGCAGAAGGAGCATCTGTTAGGGAGCATATGCTCAAACTGATAGATTGCTTCAATACTACTGAGATCCTAGGAGCAAACATAGATGAACAGTCAAAGGTAGACATGATTTTGGAGACTCTACCGTCATCCTATACCCAGTTCAAGCTTAATTATAATATGAGCAAGATGAACGTGGATATGACGGAATTAACGAAAGAGCTCCTAGCTGCAGAAGCCATAATGAAAAATAAAGGTCACATAAATATGGTTCAAGCATCCACTTTTGGACTTAACCCGAAAGGGAGAAAGTTCAAAGGAAAGGGGAAGCAAAAACGTGGTCAAGGGAAAAAGAAGAGAAATGGTGAACAGCCCAGGCAGTTAACAAGTGAAAAGCCCAAGGGCAAATGCTTTAAATGTGGCCTAAAAGGACACTGGAAAAAGGATTGCCCGAAGTACTTGGCTCGAGGCTAGATAGGTACATCTCTTTTGTTCTACATTGAAACCTGCTTAGTGGTTGATTCTACTGATTCTTGGATTGTAGACTCTGGAGCCACTAACCATATTTGCAATTCTTTGCATTGGTTTCAGGAAATGATAGAACTAGCTAATGGGGAGTTTGCTCTTAGGTTGGGTAATGGAGCAGAAGTATGGGCTGCTGCAGTGGGAGGAATCTACTTAAATTTTCCATGTAATAGGAAGATATTTTTGAACAATGTTTATTATGTTCCGGATGTACGTAAAAACCTTATCTCTATTTCGCAATTAATATTAGATGGTTTTTGCATTAATTTCCATTCTGGTGTTGATATCAGTAGAGATGGAAATATTATTTATTCCGGTAGCATGCATGATAACTTGTTCTATATAAAACCTATTACAAACTCACTGCATAATATAGAACAAACTAATTCCCGAAAAAGGAAGGTTTCTTCGACCAATGATGCATATCTTTGGCACCTACGCTTAGGACATATCAGTCTAAAGCGAATTCGGAGATTAGTCGAGGATGGGCATCTTAGCTCATTATATCTTGAAGATCTACCTCCGTGTGAATCTTGTCTCAAAGGGAAGATGACTAAACGATCATTTTCTTCTAAAGGAGAAAGGGCCAAAGAAGTATTGGAATTGGTTCACACTGATGTGTGTGGTCCTATGAGCAAACCAGCACGAGGAGGTTATGAGTATTTCATTACTTTTACTGATGATTACTCTAGGTACGGATACGTATATCTAATGCGACGTAAGTCTGAATCCTTTGAGAAATTCAAAGAGTTCAAAGCTGAGGCAGAGCGGAAATTAGATAAACATATCAAAGCCCTTCGGTCTGATCGAGGTGGCGAATACCTCTCGGGTGAGTTCAGAGACTATCTTACACAAGAAGAGATAGTGTCTCAGTTGACTGCACCAGGGACTCCTCAGCAAAATGGTGTAGAAGAAAGAAGAAATGGTACCCTATTGGATATGGTTAGGTCAATGATGAGTCATGCATCATTACCTTTATCTTTTTGGGGGTATGCCATTGAAACAGCGGCATACATCTTGAACTTGGTACCATCTAAATCAGTACCTAGGACACCTCAAGAAATGTGGACTGGGCGTAAGCCTAGTCTAAATCATCTCCACATTTGGGGCTGTCCAGCTTATGTACTTAATAGTAATGCTTCAAAATTGGAACCAAGATCCGAGTTATGCTATTTCATTGGATATCCTAAGGGAACCAGAGGTGGGATCTTTTATAATCCTAAGGAGGAAAAGATGTTTATAAGCACCCATGCTAGATACTTAGAAAATGATGAAATGGTCCAAAAAACACCAGATTCTAAAATTGTTCTAGATGAGATTTCACAAGAATCTCCAGTAACACCTGTGGTAACTATAAATGAAAAAGAACAGCATATTACACCTAATATATCGGAGCATCGTCGTAGTGGGAGGATATCCAAGCCTCCTGATAGATACTATGGAGAGTCTTTTTAGACTTCTTCAGAGAATCAGGTGATGGATCCCGTAAGTTATGATGAAGCAGTTTCCGACATAGATGCCAACAAATGGCATAAGGCAATGGATTCAGAGTTAGAATCTATGTATTCTAACAAAGTCTGGGATCTTGTAGTTGCACTGAAGGGTAAAACCTATAGGGTGCAAATGGGTCTACAAGAGAAAAAGAGGAGTTGATGGAAAAGTTGAAACCTTTAAAGCAAGGTTGGTGGCGAAAGGTTATACTCAGAAAGAAGGGATCGATTATGAGGAAACTTTCTCACCAGTAGCCATGCTTAAATTCATCAGGATACTTCTTGCCATCGCTGTCATTATGACTACGAGATATGGCAAATGGATGTCAAGACAGCCTTTCTGAATGGGGAACTTGATGAGACGATTTACATGACACAACCAAATGGATACATTGCTAAAGGCCAGGAACATACGGTTTGTAAATTAAAAAAATCCATTTATGGATTAAAACAGGCATCTAGAGCATGGAACATCAAATTTGATCGGACAATTAAATCTTATGGTTTTGATCAAAATATTGATGAACCTTGCATGTATAAAAGGTGTAATGGAAATGCTGTAGCTTTTTTGGTTCTGTATGTGGATGATATCCTACTAATTGGAAATGATGTGGGGATGTTATCATCCATCAAGGTTTGGCTTTCTACTCAATTTCAAATGAAGGATTTAGGAGAAGCTAGTTATGTTCTAGGCATCAAGTTTATGCAAGATAGTAAGAACAGAAGGCTAGCCCTATCTCAAGCTTCATTTATTGAGAAGATATTAGTCAGGTTTAACATGCAAAACTCTAAGAAGGCCTTGTTACCTTCTAGATATGAAGTTTATCTATCTCGAGATCAATGTCCTAAAACACCTGAGGAGATAGAGAGCATGAAGCGAGTTCCTTATGCTTCAGCAGTTGGAAGTCTCATGTATGCCATGTTATGTACTAGACCAGATATCTGCTTTCTTTGTTGGCATGGTTAGTAGATATCAGTCAAACCACAGACCAGCACATTGGGTCGCGATTAAGCATATATTCAAATTCCTGCAAGGAACAAAGGATTATGTGCTAGAATACCATGCAGATGATCTAACACCATTAGCCTATACAGACTCGGATTTCCAGTCCGACAGAGATTCCAGGAAGTCTACTTCTGGATATGGTTTCACTCTGTTAGGAGGAGCTATTTCATGGAGAAGTGTGAAGCAAAATTGTATTGCTGACTCTACCATGGAGGCCGAGTATGTAGCAGCATCTGAGGCTGCAAAAGAGGCAGTATGGCTAAGAAAGTTCCTGTTAGACCTAGAGGTTGTGCCGGCAGCTCACAGACCAACAACGTTGTATTGCGACAACAATGGTGCTGTTTCACAGTGCAAAGAGCCCAGGAATCACAAAAAGGGTAAACACATTGAACGGAAATATCATTTGATCCGTGAGTTTATCCAAAGAGAAGATGTAGTAGTTGACAAGATAGCTTCAGCGGAAAACCTGGCAGACCCATTCACTAGGACTCTTTCAGAGAAAGTGTTTGCCACACATTTAGAGTCTTTGGGTATTAGGCTTTGCAGAAGTAATCTTTAGTGCAAGTGGGAGATTGTTAGGATTAGTATGCCCTAAAGCTCACTTATACTTGACATTTTGGATATGAAACAATGTATAATCACATTTTTGTTAAATGGCATTATGAGTTTCTTACATATAATCTCTGTTATGTTTTATCGATACATGTATGAAGGTCCTTTGACTTGCACTAATGACTTGGGTGCGCAGTGATGGGCCACGTGAGGTCCAAGTCTAGATTTAGTCACGTCATAAATTGAATCCATAACCAAATAGTAGTGTTGGGCACTCTACTGGGAAAAGGTTATATTGAGCAAGTCTCCTCTTTGAGGGTGATCTACCTAGGTCATTGGAGGACTTTCTGGGTTTGTCTCAATAGTACGTGTGTCACGTATTGGATAGGACCATTGTGAGTATGTTTTCTAGAGACGTACTATCAAAGAAAGAAAACAAGACACTCACTACTACTAAATGATCATTGCTCTTAATCTTGAGTATATGTGGATGAACTAATGAAGTTAGGGTTTACTACTTTGATTCACTATGGGTGAGATCTTATTTTATTAGGATCAACAGCCTTGTGCATTCAGTGCTAAGTTCTAATTAATTAGAACATGCATATGCAAAATGGAATCTACGTGCCCCCTTTGGGATTGTCCAAATTTATCATCCGATTCTAGATCTAGTGATACTACCTTTATATGTGTGTCTGTCATATGGCTTAAGGGTCGCTCCCGAGATCAAGAGATTGCATGACCAAGGATGGTTGGCAATTGGACAAGAAACCCAACGGAAAAAGATACAGCTAAGGAGGTGATAGTATATAGGCCAAAGGACCGGTCTTAGCTGTGGGTATACATAGAGGGGCATTATGGTCGGTTATCTAGTAGGTCAAAGACAAAGTTCACATTCTTTTGTGATAAGCTTTTGGGTAATGACAATTATTCTTGGAATGCAACCTTGATCTTATGGTGGAATAGATCGGAGTTAAAAATAATTATTATGTCGCCTAGATCGGGCAAGGATATTTTTAATTATTTTTGGAAGCCAATGATAATTGTGTCTTCTTGGTCCCTTCCCTAGTTGAAATGACTTTGAGAGAGTAATCTTGAAAGAGCAAATTCCATATTGTGGTAGTAGCCTTATTGGGCCAAAGCTTGAAATTGGGTTTGGGCTTTCTTTAGAGTCCAAAATAACCTAATTAGGCTAGGATGGTTTCTTATTGGGCTTGGGCCTCCACATGGATTATGGACTATGTGTTGGACTTGGATAATGGGCTTGGCCTAAGTCTTCCAAGACAAGTGGACAACTTGCAAAATACTACAAAAACAAGTGGACAACTTGCACAAGTCTTCCAAGACAAGATTGACAAGTTACATAAAGGAAATACTACATGGAAATTTTCTCCCACATTGAAAGTTTAGCAACTTTGGGTGCCAAGGTTCTCTCTATAAATAGACAAGACCCTACACCTTTTATGCATTCCACTTTGTATTTGATTTCTTCCTTTTTGGCAAGAAAATACTACAACACATAGTACACACTTATTGTGTGATTTTTGCTCTAGTTTTTCAAGAGCATATTACTTTGCTTCTTCCCACACAAGAGACTATTCTCTCAAGATAAGTCTCTTTAACCATAGGGAAGAAGACTGGGGAGTTGCTTATTGCGACACCCTTGTAGTAAATTTTTGGTGGCCTTGTTTGTAAGCGGGAACAAAGCTTGTAACTGGTTTTAGCTTCATCAAAGGCCCCACGCTTCAAGAGGTTAGCTTTATATATTTTTTGCAAGCACTAGTTATATTCTATATGTTCTTGAGCATGTTCTTGTGTGTGTAATGTGGTTATTTTATTTTCCTAGCATGTTTTCTTAGTTATAATTTAGAAAATATGGACTAGGATACCCCACATTTAATAATATCTATCCTACAGAGTTTACATCTTGTACTGAGGATGAAGATGAGCTCAATAGTGCTTTGGTTCTTGATAATGATTGTGGGTATGTATTAGAGGAAGTGATACCCTATCCTCCCATGCTTCCACCTACTTCTATCAAGTCTCTTGAGCCTACCCTTCCCTCTCTTCCCATATCTCAACCATGTTTAGAGGATTAATTTGATGTTATTATTGCTCAATTCAACTCTGATGCCTTTTAGAGGGAGATAAGTGTGCACACTCCCATTGCACTTACTTGTCTGCATGATGAGTCATTTGAGTCTACCTTACCACCTCCATGCATGTCCACCCCTTGTGAGGAGTTAATGCGACCATTGTTTAATGATGCCATATCTCATAGAGAGGAAGAGTTTAGCACTTCCACGTCTTATTCAATTGACCTTTCTTCTCCGAATGTCACCCAAACTCCCCATTCCCATTCTATCGAGTCTCTCCCTCTGTTGGAGCTCATGTTTGTGCCTTCTTGCATGGAACACTTTCACCTAGGACTAGGACACATACCACCCACTTTGCATGCATTTGACCTTTCATTGACCCATGGGGAGGGTGTGTTCTTAGCCCTAGATCACGAGAAGAAGGCCATGGGATGGGTGATTAGTGAGCAAGCGGGGCATAATCTTTCACGATTGCGTATTACACCTACCACATTTGAGCATACATCTATTGTTCATACTTCGGGGTGGGACATTTTGGAAAGGGCTTGCGTTATTCATTCTTGCCCATATCATTTATTGCATGATCCCTTTCCTTCTACCTTCTACGCTTTGATGATTATCAGGCAATTTGTGTCACGCAACTTTAAACATGTTTTACTCTAACATTGGCGCCCGGCTGGGGGCATTAAATCTAGCACTATTAGGAGGCACCCTAGACTTGTTTATATTTTTCTTGTTCTTCTTGTATTTACTTCCTTTTCATCTTGTATATAGTAGAGTTGATTGCTTTTGGTTGTCTTATCTTTTGATAGTTTAGGCTTTCTTTTGTTTGTCTTTATTCTTAGTAGGTTAGATTTTTGCTTCCTTACTTGTTCTTGCTCCTTTCCTTCATTTGTGCATCAATCCTTTAACCCTTGTATACATCCTTGTTTATCATTTCAAATGTCGATGTGAGCTTCCATGGTATTATCTTCTAATCTCTATCTTGTTTTTTTTTTAAGCATTAGTGCTTTTTACAAGAGGTGAAGACTAGTAGATGATCAAACATCGTTGGCATTCAGGACTTCCATGCAAACAAGGTTGTATTGCTTCATTCTTTACTTGTCCTTATCTATCCCCATCCACATTCCCTATATGTGTTTCCTGTGCTTGCTTGTTATGCTTATATGCTATTTGCTTGAAGACAAGCAAAGTTTAGGTTTGGCCGTATGGTTGCTCATTTATTGTTTATATCATATATGGGATAGATTTGCTTGCCATTTCTTATTTTTGCTTAAAATATGTTCAAAATTTTCAATTTTTTTTGCATATTTTAAGTTGGTTTATCTCCATGTTTGTTGGAGAGTTGGCTTTTGCTATTAACTTAATTGATTGGAGAAGATCTATATTGTGGGGAGTAAATGAAGTGTGGGGTATGACCTAGACTTCAAAGAGAATCGTTTTGAAAACTGTGGGGAGTGAGTATTTCTAAGAATGCACACTGTAGTTTCCCCATAACTTGCTTGGAAAAAGTGTTTTTAAAGGGTTGTTGATATGAGTGCCCATTCCTTGATTGGTTCTTTTAGTTTGCCTTAGCCTCTTCTTTTTCCTTTCTTTTTGTTCTATTTATGTATTGGAAAAAAAAAGAAAAAAATGCAAAAATGAAAAAAAAAAGAGAAAAAAAAAGCCAAAAGGCAACAAAAAGATTGAAAAGTGAAGTATGTTGAATAAGTGTCAAGTGACATAATGTCAATTTGACACAAGTATCTCTTTTGTTTATTTTTATGTATTGTGGATAAGGCTCTTACGTCAATGTGTGCCATTGTGATGTATCTTCTCTTCCTTGTATCTTTGGGGCTAAGTTCATATTAGGAGGCCATGTTAATAGATAGGCATGAAATATCAACATCCCGAGTGCATGAGTTGGAATCCAAAGTTGTGGCGATTCTAGCTACTTGGTAAATTCTAAAGAGGTGTGAGACCCCTTGTGATCAAAGGGAGGATCTGAAAGAGACTAGGAAACCCTTACACGAAAGGAATGACCCCTTATACTCCCTTAGAGGCAAAAAGATAGCAAGTCAATATAATTGGTAACTCTTTGAAAAGCATGTAGATAGACATGGTTTAGGTTTGCTTGAGGACAAGCAAGAGGAAGGTTTTAGGGTGTTGATGTGTGTCATTTGTGCCTGTTTGCATGCACATTGAAGGGTGTTTAGAGCATAATTGAGTGCACTTAGTATAAAGTTTATGCATATTCATTAATATATGTACATAATGTATTTTGATGCATAAATACTATACTATGTTATATTCCACGATTAGGAGTGTTTTGGACGGGTTCAAGCTTACGCGACGAAGAAATGAGCTAATGAATGAAGGCTGGAACAAAAGGGATGAAGAATGGATCATTCTGATCCAGCCGGTCAACTTAGAAGAAAATCGGTCAACCGGCCGCTCCAGAGAATAAAGAATTTAAGCTAGTCGAGTTTCTCAAAGAGCCGGTCGATCGGCCATTCCAGAGAGCATCATGATTGAAGCTGGTCGAGCAAGAACGAGGAGCCGGTCGACCGGCTTGGTCGACCGGCTATGCGTTGAAAAAGTCTATAAAAAGCTCGTTTCAGCTCATTTTCGGGGAGGAACTTTATTTTCTAATATCCTAATAAACCCTAACCCTCTACCCACTTCACCAAACAACTTAAACCACAATCTAAACCCCATACCAAGCTAGGATTGAAGAATCTAACAAGAATTTGAAGGATTTGTATAGTTTTGGTAGCAAGATTTAGAGGAGTTCTTCTTGTTCTCTTTCTATTTCTTGTAATTATGCTGTTTGATTAGACTAGATCTTTGGGTGATTATTGTTGTACCTTAGATTAGGGCTTTGAATATTGATTTGTGAATATCTTTGGCTCTTAATACATGCTTCTTTACATTGATTAGTATTGTGTTGATAATCCAACATGTCTATGTGTTTGTTAAAATGCCTAAGTCAAGTTGCATGTGTTATTTTGTGCTTAAACGCTATCGATAGTGGTGTCACCTTAGCGTTAATCCATGTTAACGGCATGAGCCCTATTTGCAACTAAGTGTGTTGACTGATATGCTTAATTAATGACTTGTGTGATAGAAGAATACCTCTAGTCTGAAACAATACTAAAAGGGTACCTATTAGCACTAGTTAATGCTCAAGGAGTTTAATCTCTAGTCTGAAACAATACAAATAGATTAGTCTCTCGAGTAGGACATTGATCAACACCAAAGAGAACTTAGTTAATTAAACTCGAGGTTAATTAGTTAAGAACTCTTGAGAGCAACCGAGCCATAGATAGACTTAATCGTTGTAATAGCCCGAGTCTAGTTGCAATGCAATCGCCCGAGATCCCCTTCAACCTTGTAGAGCTTTATTTCCTTAGTTTGGCACCCTAGGTTTCTCCATTAGACTAGGTTAGCTTAGGTTTATTTTCCTTTCCTCGAGCTCCCTTTGATTCTAAAGAAAGCACACACACGCACGTAGCTCGTTTTAGGCACCGAGCACGTTAAGATCAAACTAAAGTAGCCTCCTTGTGGAGACGATACCCGTACGCACACACTACACTAGATACGATTCGTACGCTTGCGGGTGTAAAACTTGGTTGGATTTGTGTTTCATTTTCACATACCACCGAGAACACGATTAGTTATACTCAGAAAGAAGGGATTGATTATGAGGAAACTTTCTCACCAGTAGCCATGTTCAAATCCATCAAGATACTCCTTGCCATCGTATGTCATTATGACTGTGAGATATGGCAATTAGATGTCAAGATAGCTTTTCTTAATGGAGAGCTTGACGAGACCATTTATATGACACAGCCAGATGGATACATTGTTAAAGGCTAGGAACATATGGTATGCAAGCTTAAGAAATCCATTTATTGACTAAAGCTAGCATCTGGAGAGTGGAACATCAAATTTGATTAGGCAATTAAAACATATGGTTTTGATCAAAATATTGATAAACCTTGAGGGTATAAGAGGCATAATGGAAATGCTATAGCTTTCTTGGTTCTATATGTGGATGATATCCTACTAATTGGAAATGATATAGGGACATTATCATATATCAAGGTTTGGCTTTCTACTTAATTTCAAATGAAGGATTTAAGATAAGCTAGTTATGTTCTAGGGATCAAGCTTAAGCGAGATTGTAAGAACAAGAGGTAGCCCTATCTTAAGCTCCATTTATTGAGAAGATATTGGTTAGGTCTAACATGCAAAACTTTAAGAAGGCCTCATTAACTTTGAGACATGGAGTTTATCTATATCAGGATCAAAGTCTTAAAACGCCCGAGAAGATAGAGAGCATAAAACAAGTTCCTTATGCTTGGGCAGTTGGAAGCCTCGTGTATGCTATGTTATGTACTAGATCAGATATCTGCTTTGCTGTTGGAATGGTTAGTAGATATCAGTCAAACCTTAGACCGACACAGTGCATAACGGTTAAGCATATATTTAAGTTCCTGCAAGGGACTAAGGATTATGTGCTAAAATATTATACGGATGATCTAACACCATTAGCCTATACAGACTTGAATTCCAGTCCGACAGAGATCCTAAGAAGTCTACTTCTAGATATGTCTTTACTCTATTAAGAGGAGCTATTTCATGGAGAAGTATGAAACAAAATTGTATTGCTAACTCTACCATATAGGCTGAGTATGTAGCAGCATCTGAGGCTACAAAAGAGGTAGTATAGTTGAGAAAATTTCGGCTTCTTTAGAGACCAATAACATTGTATTGTGATAACAACAATGCTGTTTCATAGTGCAGAGAGCCCAAAAATCACAAGAAGGGTAAAAACATTGAACAAAAATATCATTTGATCCATGAGTTTATCCAGAGAGGAGATATAGTAGTCAAAAAGATAGCTTCAGTAGAAAACTTAGTAAACCCATTTAGAGTCTTTGGGTTTTAGGCTTCGCAGAAGTGATTTTTGGTGCAAGTGAGAGATTGTTGAGATTAGTATGTCCTAAAGCTTACTTGTATATGACATTTTGGATATGAAACAATGTATAATCATTTTATTGAATGGCATTATGAGTTTCTTACATATTATTTGTGATATGTTTTATTGATACATGTGTAAAGGCCTATTGACTTAGACACTCTACCAGGATAAGGTTATATTAAGCAAATCTCCTTGTTGCGGGTGCTCTATATAGGTCATTAGAGGACTTTTCGGACTTGTCTCCATAGTATGTGTATCATGTATTGGATAGGACCATTGTGAGTATGTTTTCTAGAGGCATACTATCAAAGAAAGAAAACAAGATACTCATTGCTGCTAAATGATCATTGCTCTTAATCTTGCACATATATGGATGAAATAATAAAGTTATGGTTTGGTACTTTGATTTACTGTGGGTGAGATCGTACATTATTAGGATCAACAGCCTAGTGCGTTGAGTGCCAAGTTCTAATTAATTGGAACATGCATATGCAAAATAGAATCTATGTGCCTCCTTTGGGATTGTCCAAGTTAATCATCTTAATCTAGATCTAAGAATACTATCTTTATGGGTTTATCGGTCATATGGCTTGAAGGTCGCCTGCTCCCAAGGTCAAGAGATCCATGACCAATGATGGTTGGTAATAGGACAAAGACCCAAAGAACAAGATGTAGCTAAGAAGATGATGGTACAAAGGTCAAGGACTGGCTTCAGCTACGGGTATACATAGAGGAGTTTTATGGTCAATTATTTAATAGGTCAAAGACAAAGTTCACGTTCTTTTGTGATAAGCTTTGGGGCAATGGCAATTATTCTTAGAGTACAACTTTAATCTTATGCTGGAATAGATCAAAGTTAAAAATAATTATTATGTCACCTAGATTGGGCAAGGAAGTTTTTAATTCTTTTTGGAAGCCAAGGTTAATTGTGTCTTCTTGGTCCTTTCCCTAGCTGAATGAGTTTAAGAGGGTAATCTTGAAAGAGCAAATTCCATATTGTGGTAGTAGCCTATTTAGGCCAAAGCTTGGAATTGCGTTTGGGTTTCTTTAGGGCCCACGATAACCTAATTGGGCTTGAATGGTTACTTATTGGACTTGGGCCTTCACATGGATTATGGACTATGTGTTGGGCTTAGATTGTTGGCTTGGCCCAAGTCTTCCAAGACGTGCTAGAAATTTACTATAAGAAGAATTCAAATTGTACAAGTAACTTCAAGACATATGCAAATATTTTCTACAAGGAAAAAGTTTCCCACATGAAATTTATAAGGTTTATGTGCCAAACATTTCCTATAAATAGGCAAGACCATAAACCATTTCTAGCATAAAAAAAAAAATTTACAGTTGATCTCTTCCATTTTGGCAAGAGAATACTACAATACATAGTACACACTTATGTGTGGTTGTTGCTCTAGATTTTCAAGAGCATATTATTTTTGCTTCTTCCCACACAAGAGGCTATTCTCTCAAGATAAGTCTCTTCAATCAGCGGAAAGAAGACTAGAAAGTTGCCTATAGCAATACCCTTATAGTTAAATATTTTTGGTGGCCTTGTTCGTGAGTGAGAACAAAGTTCGTGACGATTGTAGTTTCACCAAAGGCCCCATGCTTCAAGAGGTGAGCTTTACATATTATGCAATACTAGTTATGTTCTACATGTTATTAAGCATGTTCTTGTGTGTGTTATGTGGTTATTTTGCTTTCCTCGTATGGTTTCTTAGTCAAAATTTTGAAAATATGGACTAGGATAGACCAAATGTAATATTATCGATCCTACATCCACGTCACAATTCTTTTCAAGCACACATGAAAAAAGGAACAACTGAAAAGCCTAACACATCAAATATAGAAAGGGAATGCTCCAAGGTGTCAGTGGTCATGGAAAAATCTATAGCTCTAGGTCCCTTATTCCTCTCCAATCTTAACCTAGCAGGGTTGGTCTCTACCACTAACCATCCTATTGCCTTTTTTGATAATCAAGGACTAGCCACACCCCATGTCCATGGGTCAATGAAGCACCTAAAGCATAAATAATAAGAGGTGTGTGAACAAACCATATATGAACATGCTTAAAATGAGATGGTGTTAAGTTATGCTTAGTAGGAAGAGACTTAATGGATAGAAGGAGAGGAGAATCATCTAATGATGGATGAGATGGAATCAACAGGAGAGCAAGAAGGAATTGAGTCGTAAAGGGAGATATCGGAGGTCATGGGCTCACTCTTACGAAAGGGAAGGCTCATGTTCTTCCAAGAAATGGTTCACCTCATCAAGTAGTTCCCTAGTAGAGAGTTTTGAAAACAGTTCTAGCGATTAGTCATCAAAGATACCCAAACACTCATATATCATAATCTCTAGTTTCTCAATCTCTTCCCTAAGGGTCTTTATATATTGATCATTTACTTCAACACTGGAATATATAATTCCAATGGACTCTTTAGGCCTAGAATCAAAGATAGGAATGATGCTTTCCTCAATAGGTTTCTCCAAATCCACTCTAACTCAAATGCTTCAATGAATTCATCACTAGGGGATATCTTCTTACAACCACATTCGTTAATAAAAGATTCTATCACATACACCTTAAAACCTCTATTTTCATCTCCACTTTCATGATCAATCCTATGTGTGCAATCATAATGGTCTATGTCTCTTGTATCAAGATCCAAAGAATTAACCTTAAAGGACTTATCAAGCTTATGATCATCACCACTAGAAGTAGAGGCTATACATCCCCGCTCAATAGTTTCTTAGTCTAAGTTAGCTAGAACATCCTTAAGCTTTCTCAATTGATCATTCCCTATCATGGTCTCCTCGTCATGGCCCTCAACACATGGATCTATCACCTTAATCATGAAGAAATCTTTCTCATCATTATCTCCATTTATACTAGTTCTGTTTATTGTCTTTGCCACTTTCATTGTGGACCTCAAATTGCAAAACTTATTCTCTAACAACCCTATCTTGTAGTGAATAACCACGTTAGCTATGGCAAGGAAGGGGTGGCCTAAAAGGATGAGTATAGTATGCCTAAAGTCATGACCAAAATCCATATCAAGCACTATAAAGTTTACAGGGTACATGAACTCTCCTACCTAGACCATGACATCTTCTACTACACCCCTAGGTCTATGCTCAAATATATTAGCTAACTGAAGGGTAACATGAGTAGGCGACATCTCTCCTGGACCTAGTTGCTGATAAACTACGTATGGAATGAGGTTCACACTAGACCCTAAGTCTAATAAAGCATGGTGGATCTAGGTCTTTCTAATAAGACAAGGAATGGTGAAGGCTCCCAAATCACTAATCTTAGATGGATGGGGTGATGTGCAAATACTACTCACCTTCTCCGTGAGTTTCACCTTCTTGGGCATATGCATACACTATGCTTCCTTGTGCAAAGGTCCCTAAAAAACTTAGAGTAGGAAGAAATGGAAAGAACTGTGTCTATCAAAGGAAGATTAACCTTAAGATCATTAAGATTCTCTAAGACCTTGAAACACTTAATGTCCTCACTCGATGATGGCTTTTCTAAAACAAATAGAAATAGAACTCTAGTAGCAACATCTCTAGACTCATAGGTATCAACAATGGGCTGCTTTCCCTCCCAATATGGGTGGGAAGTATTACTATTACCATGGTCTCTAGTGCGTTCTACTCTCTCAACAAGACTCTCTCTATTATCTCTCTCAATAAGGCTATGGCTAGGCTCTCTCATCTCAGAAAGATCACTAGATGCAGGCCCTGAATGTGCAACTTCTATGTTGTTGTCTAATGTGTGTCATTTGTGCGTGTTTGCATCTAGTTATTGCATGCACATTTAAGGGTGTTTAGAGCATAATTGAGTACACCTAGTACAAAGTTTATGCATATTTGTTAATATTTGTACATAATGTATTTAGATGCATAAATACTATACTAAGTGTTATATCCCATGTTTTAGGAGTGTTTTAGAAGGGTTCAAGCTTACGCGAGGAAGAAATGAGCTAATGGATGAAGATCGGAAGAAAAGGAATAAAGAAGAGATCATTCTGATCCAGCCGGTCAACTTAGAAGAAGAGCCGGTCGACTGGCCGCTCTAGAGAATAAAGAATTTAAGCCGGTCGAGTTCCTCAAGGAGCCGATCTACCGGCTAGGTCAACCGGCCATTCCAGAGAGCATCATGATTGAAGTCAGTCGAGCAAGAAAAAGGAGCCTGTCGACCGGCTAGGTCGACTGGCTATGCGCTAAAGAAATCCATAAAAAGCTCATTTCAGCTCATTTTCTGGGAAGGAACTTTTGTTTTTAAAACCCTAATAAATCCTAACCCTTTGCCCACTTCACCAAACACCCTAAACCACCATCTAAACCCCACACCAAGCTAAGATTAAAGCATTAAACAAAGAATTGAAGGATTTGTACGGATTTGGAAGCAAGAATTTAGGGAAGTTCTTCTTGTTCTTTCTCTATTTCTTGTAATATGTTGCTAGAGTAAGCTAGATTTAGGGTTGATTGTTGTTGTATATTAGATTAGGGCTTTGAATAACGGATTTGTGTAGATCTTTGGCTCTTAATACATGTTTGTTTACATAAATATATGGCATGATTCAATATGTCTATGTATTGGAAACCAAACATGTCTATGTGTTTGTTAAAATGCCTAAGTGAATATGCATGTGTTATTTGTACTTCAAATGCTCTTATCTACTTATATGGGTGATGTGATTGTGCTTAATCTCATGGCTTTGCTTAGTAAAGTAGGCTTTAGCTTTAAATCCAGCTAATAGGTTACATACTATGCTTAGTCGAGTTTAGGTGCTAGTCCTTGGCTTTAAATCCAGCCAAGCAGATAAGTTAACCTAGATTAGAGTATCATTCACCCACGTTAGTGTTGGTTAATCAAGCCTTAATGTCACATAGTATTTAGGTGCTAGTCCTTGGCTTTAAATCCAGCCAAGAGGATAAGTTTTAATCACGGATTGCGTAGGCTAGGAGGGATTGGCCCTTAGCTTTAAATCCAGCTAATGGGTTAAACCACTAGTATTGGTTAAGAGAGCCCCAGATCAACATAATGGCAATAGAAGTCCCGAGCCTTAGATAGACCTCATCCGTTATCATAGCCCAAGTCTAGCTGCAATGCAATCACCCTAGGTCCCCTTCTTCTTTGTTAGTTTTTCCTTCCTTAGTTTGGCTCCTTTAAGTTCCTCTATAGATTAGTTTTTATTTTCCTTTTTCCGAGAACCCTTCCATCCTAAAGTAAGCACACTCACGCACGTAGCTAATTTGAGGCACTCAAGCACATAGAGACTAAATTTAGAAAGCCTCCCTGTGGAGACGATACCCACACTCGAATCCGCTATATCACAAACGATCCATACACTTGCAAGTGTAAAACTCGATAAGCACACATCATTGTCCACTATCCTAATACTCCTAAAAGTGGTGACAGCCTTAGCTTGGGCCAGATGGGGATAATTGGAGTCGGAGGAGGAACAGGACTAGGCCCTATAGTTCACCTTTAGTTGTGCAAGCAATTTTCTAGATCTCTAGTGCTCATCTAGCTAGTAAGTTAGGCTAATTGTGCTTCCATCCTAGCCATTTGCTGTCTATGACTAGCTACTGCTTGTTTATTATCCATTGATTCCTGTTGTTGACCAGCTAGCATCTGCTATTGACTATCCAATGCTTAATATTGATGTTGAATAAACTGCATCATTTTCTTCATCATCTCAATGCTAATGGAATGGCTACTAGATGAGGTAAAAAGTGCCTGGGGCTGGGGCATATTATCAAACACCTTGACATTTATTGAGTAATAGCCATTGAAAGAACAAAAACAAAGCACAGTGATGTGTTGGTTTTGTGTATATATTTGCATTACTTGTTCCTATGTTTTTAGAGGTGTATTATGGAAAATAAAGTGCATTAGTGTAGTTTTATATCACATTTGTGCATATTAAAATCCAAATTGGTCATAGTTGGGCTTAAAGAGTAAACACTACACTAAAGTGCATTTATTTTGTGTTTTAGGTGAGTTTTAAGGAATGATTGGAGCTTGATGAACAAGTGGATGGCTTGGGCAAGGTCTAAAGGAGTATTTAAGGATAAAAACTGGACAAGAAACAAGTTTGGAAGCTTCCAAAGGAAGGCCAAAGCAATTGGAAGCAAAACGAAATAATTGGGCGAAATTGAGCACAATTGGAGTCGGAATTTAGAGCTAGCAACCATAGAGGAAATGGATAATGTTTAGAGATGTTTCTTGGGATAAAAATATGAATAAAAATGTCTTGGTAGATCCTAGGAAGTGATACAAGGCAATAGAAAAACATGGTGGTCAAATTGAAGCTAAAATGGGCAAGATATGCACATTTTACTGTTAAGGCTGGTCGACCACATTACTAGGCCAATCGACCGGCCAAGTTAGTAAGTAAGGCCATTAGGCTGGTAACCTAGCCCTAGGCCAATCGACCAGCCTAGGTCCTCATCCCTGTGTGTTAACAGCTTTATTTAAGGTATTTTTTAGCGCTTTTTTAGTAGATTTGAACCACTTTTCACCTCCCATTCACACACCCACTTCTCATACACCTAACCCCACCTCACACGCTCAATCCCACATCAATTCAACCTATAAACAAGCTTAGATTTGAAGACCAAACAAGGATTTGGAGGGTTTTAGAGCAAGATTTGTGGAGAACAAGCAAGGATAATAAGGGAGCTTTACATTCTTCTCTTTATTCTTTTCTACACTATGTTAGATTAGCTCTAAATTAAGGATGTTTGCTATTTTTATAATGGTTTGAGGATTCAAACACTTGTTTTGAGATATTGATGGCTATATATACATGCTTTGTTCTTATATTTCTATGGCTTGAAATTGAACATGTCAAGGTGTTTAATGAAATGCCTTTATGAATTTACATATATAATTTGTGCTTAGATGCTAATAGTAGTGGCTTTACCTTAGCCTTAATCCATTCTAATGGCATAATTCCTTTTTGATTGATTAATTGTGCTTTTAATATCTATATTAGGTAATCACCTTTAGCATGAAACATGGCTAAAAAGGTGCCCCTATCACTTGTTTGACCTAGGGGACTTAATTTCTAGTTTGAAACATAACTAAAAGGTTAGAATCTCTATTAGGACATTAATTAAACCCAAAGGGACTTAAAACTAGACCTAAACGCCATAGCTAGCTAGGACAAACCTATACTTCTAATTGAGCCCAGTTAGGGATGGGGTTGCACCTATAGTTTGAAGTCGTAGGTCTAGTAAACTAAGACCACCATTAGACTAGACAAACCATCAATAGCCTTAAAACAAGGTTGGGAATCCAAATCCATTCCAAAGTAGTAATCACCTCTAATTTTCCCACAAACCCTTGTAAATCCTTATTTTGATAGCTTGTTTATACCACCATTCCCCTTAGTTAGGTTAATTTTCCCTTTACTTTAGGTTTAAATTAAAGCGCCAATCAATCCAAAAACCCTTAAAAAGCAGGTAGGACCATGTAGCTAGTGTAAGACACGCTTTCACTTAGAGCCACATACTTGGGTAGCCTCCTCATAGACACGACCCCGCTTTTGCACACGTTATACTACCACTACCCATGCGCTTGTGGGTAACACTCTTAAAGATTTACAATTAAGTTTTTTTGGCACCATTACCGAGGAGGCACAGTTGATGGTTTCTTCATTTTTGTGTGTTTTTCATTAGTTACTTGTCGTACATACATTTCTTGTTTGCTTATCATATACATACCTATTTTCATTATTTGTTGATTTTACTTAGTTTGATATTGCTAGTTTAGTTTACTTCTAGTGTTTGTCTTTTCTTTTGTGTTTTTCTTAGGACCTAGGTATTCGTGGTAGATAGTTGTTTGTTGAATTGAAGTTCGAGGGTTAAAGTATGGAGGGAGAATTAGGGTACTTTGCATTCTTGAATAGATGGCTAATCTTAATTCCGATCCTCTACCCAGAGCCAAGACCTTAAGGCAATATCTTAAGCTCGATACTTATCAACCTTGCATACCTATTTAACTACCAACACTAGGAGATACGACCTTTAAGATTAGGCCCGAGACCTTGCAAATGATTCCATCATTCTGTGGACATAGTAATAACAATCCCTATGTGCTTATAGGTGCATTTCTTAAGATATGTTCTATATTCATTCTAGCAATGTTGCTTCTGAGAACGTTAAGCTTATATTGTTCCCATTCTCTTTGAAAGACAAAGCCAAGCAATGGTTTAAGTCTTTACCCCATGAGTCTATTTCTAGCTAGGATAAGCTTCAAGTTAAGTTCCTTCATAGATTTTTCCCAATAACTAGGATGGCCACTCTTAGGACCGAGATCATGACCTTGCACAATGAGAATTAGAATCCCTTCATGAGACTTGAGAGAGATTCCATTAGCTTTGTCACCAATGCCTATATCATTGGTATGATTTACATGAATTGCTCTAGTTTTTCCATTTAGGCTTGACTTCACCACTTAGGCTAATAGTCAATGCTTCGAGTGGTGGGGGGTTCTCAGATTTGACACCCGAGGAGGCTTGGTTAAAATTAGAGGTTATGGCTGAGTACTGATTTTGGGATGCTAATTTTGAGAAAGTTGGGAAGGGAACTAGAAATGTCACTCTTAGTAGTGTGTTTGGGGTTGACTCAAATTATGATTTAACTACTGAGGTAAGAGCTCTCACTAGGAAGTTTGACAAGTTTATGTCTTTAAGAGCTACATCTACTCATAGGTCTACTCCTACTATTTCTTTCCCTCATTCTTTAAGTCTTAGAGAGGTAATTGCCTTTTGTACCAAGTCTAGTCATACCATTATAGCATGCCCTCTCGCCCCACAATTCCTTGAGTTTATGGAAGAATATGTTCTCGCTAATCAAGGTCGTTCGCCCACTTGTTCTCACCCATCCAAACTTAAGTGTCATGATCATTGCAGGACAATGCAATCTCACAACAACATAAATTCTTCCTATTCATTCCAGAATCATCTTAGTCTTTCACTTTCATGTCTTTCAGGTTTTTTATCAGGCAGTTTCTGAGCCTAGGTATCCTAGTTCTGTACAGCAATCATTCCAGTCTACTTCCGTTCCATTCCACTTGTTTAGCCTGTGGTTGATCATAGGTTTAATTAAATTAGTAAGATGATACGGGCCAATAGCAAATGCTTCAGAGCACAATTAGAGATTTGAAGAATTAGATAGAACATCTTGCTGTACAAGTTTATCATAAAGACCCAAGGAAGATACCTGTTTATCACGAGCTAATTCTTGTAGATCCTTATGGTACTTTCGGTCCTTCAGACCCTTCTCCTAGTGATTATGCACAAGTTACGGTTGTCACAACCTTGAGAAGTGGTAGGGTTATAGATAATTAGGTGGGAAAGTTTGTGAATAGAGCTAGGCCTGAAATGGCACATGTTGATGGAAAGACTAGTTTGCCTAAGGAGAAGACTAGAGAGTTTAAAAAGAAAAAGAGAAATCACATTGAGGTAAATGTTGATTCACCACATAGAAAAGAGAAACAGGTTGTTAAATCTCACGATATTAATCCAAAATCCCCTTTTTTCTTAGCTTTAGAAAGGCCAAAGAAAATTGAGGATGACAAAGAATCAAGGATTTTAGAACCTTTTAACGATATCAACTCCCTTTACATTTAGTAGAGGCAATTAAGAAGATACCAGCTTATGCCAAATTCTTCGGTGATTTATGCATTAGGAAGAGGTAGACCATCCGCCTACCTAAGAAAGTGAAGCTCATAGAAAGGTTAGTAGCATTTGTACTACGGGTGTTTTGACTAAGCTTAGCAATCCTGGAGCCTTTAGCATCTCTTGTGCTATTAATGATCATTCTGTAGCCCATGCCTTGCTTGATTTAAGTCCTAGTGTCAATCTTATTCCTTTTTCAGTGTATAAACACCTAGGTTTGAGGGCATTAAAGCCCACCAGCGTGGTTTTATAGTTGGCCGATAAGAGTGAAAGGAGACCTCAAGGGATAGTTGAAGATGTCACGATTAAAGTTGGAGAGTTCAATTATCTAGTGGATTTCATTGCTCAAGATATGCATCCAGGTCATGCCACTAGAAACATGACCCCTGTCCTTTTAGGGATACCATTTTTAGCGACCGCTGATGCAGTGATTCATTATAGGATAGGGATAATTGAGTTTACATTTGGGAACCTGAAGGCAAAGTTTAGGGGGACCAAGTCTACCACTAAGGATAGAGCGGGTGATGAGAAGAATTGTTTCTTTATAGAATTTGTCACTTCTAGTGATAATGATTCCCATGATTCTTTCTTTCCCTTAGCAAATAGAGTTGTGCTTGAGAAGTGGTAGGGTTATAGATAATTAGGTGGGAGAGTTTGTGAATAGAGCTAGGCCTGAAATGGCACGTGTTGATGGAAAGACTAGTTTGCCTAAGAAGAAGACTAGAGAGCTTAAAAAGAAAAAAAGAAATCACATTGAGGTAAATGTTGATTCACCACATAGAAAAGAGAAACAGGTTATTAAATCTCACGATATTAATCCAAAATCCCCTTTTTTCTTAGCTTTAGAAAGGCCAAAGAAAATTGAGGATGACAAAGAATCAAGGATTTTAGAACCTTTTAACAATATCAACTTCCCTTTACATTTAGTAGAGGCAATTAAGAAGATACCAGCTTATGCCAAATTCTTCAGTGATTTATGCATTAGGAAGAGGCAGACCATCCGCCTACCTAAGAAAGTGAAGCTTATAGAAAGGTTAGTAGCATTTGTACTACGGGTGTTTTGATTAAGCTTAGCAATCCTGGAGCCTTTAGCATCTCTTGTGCTATTAATGATCAATCGGTAGCCCATGCCTTGCTTGATTTAAGTCCTAGTGTCAATCTTATTTCTTTTTTAGTGTATAAACATCTAGGTTTGAGGGCATTAAAGCCTACCAGCGTGGTTTTACAGTTGGCCGATAAGAGTGAAAGAAGACCTCAAGGGATAGTTGAAGATGTCACGGTTAAAGTTGGAGAGTTCAATTATCTAGTGGATTTCATTGCTCTAGATATGCATCTAGGTCATGCCACTAGAAACATGACACCTGTCCTTTTAGGGATACCATTTTTAGCGACCGCTGATGCAGTTATTCATTGTAGGATAGGGATAATTGAGTTTACAGTTAGGAACCTGAAGGCAAAGTTTAGGGGGACCAAGTCTACCACTAAGGATAGAGCAGGTGATGAGAAGAATTGTTTCTTTATAGAATTTGTCACTTATAGTGATAATGATTCCCATGATTCTTTCTTTCCCTTAGTAAATAGAGTTGTGCTTGACACGATTATCGAGAAGTCGAATTTGGACACTTACTTAGAGAATGATGTGCTTTCCCTAATAAATACTCATGATTCCTATGTCGAGGAGTCATTTGATTCACTCTTAGTCCCGAGCGATATTGGTGAGCTTGATAAGATTATTGCTCTAATTAACTCTGGCATTTCTCTTTCTAAACTAAATACCTCTTCCATTCTCTCATCTACTCTTAGATCTAATGAGACCATTGGTATAGATCCTTCCCTATTTGAGAGAGTCTCGAGCTTTTGTTGAGTGTGCTTCCTACTTTTATGGATTCCACATTTGTGCCTATTGTTCTCGATCATATAGAGGATAATGTTCCATTTTCTCCATGGATTCAAGTGTTGTTGAATATGGGAGAATTGAATATGGGGGAAGATATTCAAGTGTTTGACCCAGGCATAGAAGAGTGTGTTGTTGCACTATTTGTTACAACTTGTCCCATGAGATGCACATTTTCTAATCCATTTCTTCTATTTGAGGACGCTAAGCATGACCCTGTGTCCACATTCTTAGGGCATGATTTCAAATCTTCGAGGCGTTGAATGCATGATGATGAGTGAATTTTTCATTTGTTGCATCCATTTACTACTTTTTTCTGCGTTGATTTGCTTATCTGGTAGTGCGTTCCCAAGGATTTCGATCACCATTGGCCCTAACATTACTGCCCAACTAGGGGTGTAAAATCCAATGCTTCTAGAAGGCACCCTAGAAAATTTGATAGTTAGAGTTTCATTGATGAGTCTTTTACTTTTCCTTTTCTTAGTACATTTTGTTTTTCATTTCTTTTCTTTCATTTTTTTCCCTCATGTCCATTTCTTTCCATACATATAGCCTTGTCATTTACACTTGTCATTGTGAGCTTTTAATGTTGTGTTTGAGTTGAGTTGAGTTGAGTGTAAGTTGGGTACAAAGGAAGTTAATAGACATAATTATGAAAACATGGCATGTACAATTTGATGCTACGCAAGGTTGTATCTATCTACCCTCTACTTGTCCCTTTTTATCTATCCTATCCCCACCACCTTTATGTCTTTGGGGTGCCTAATTACTTGTTGTGTGGTCTTATTTTATTTGCTTAAGGACAAGCAAGTTTAGTTTTGGGGGTGTTGGGGTTTGGTTCTTATTGTTTTATGATTTATTAGTGTAGATTGCAATACTATATTAAAAATAGTGAAAATTTTTCAACTTTTTTGATGAATATAGAGTTGTTTGTTTCTTGGTTGATCATTCTGTTGGCTATTGTGATTAACTCTATTGATTGGTGAATATGATTTGCATCATGGGGAAGTGAATGGAGTCAATTGAAAATCGAGTCTAGGAGAGGATGCGCTTAAAAGTTGTCGGGAGTGAGGACCTTTAAGATTGCCCCTTATAGCCACCACATAGCTTGATAGGAAAAAGTGAAGAAAAAGGGTTGTGATATGAGTGCCCCTTCCTTGATTGGTTCTTTTTTATATGGCTTAGCCTTTCTTTTTCTTTCTTTTTATGTAAATGCAATGCAAAGTATGAAAAATTCAAAAAAAAAATGAAACAGGAAAAAAGGTGCAAAAACATGAAAAAGTTGAAGATTGAAAAAGAGAAAAAAGCCAAGTGCACCAAAAAGTGTTGTGAATAAGTGCAAAAGTGACACAATGTTCACTTAGCACATGTTATCATCTTTGTGGATATGTGAATAAGGCTTTTATAAGCCATTGTGTATGCATATTCTCTCTCTTCTTGTCATTGAGGCTTTGTGCACGCTGGAGAGGCCATGTTAGTTGAGGGGGCACAAAATGTCCCCATCCCTAAGGACGTGTGTTAAAATCCTAGGATTGTGGTGGTTTGGCTACTTGGGAAGTCCCATGAGGTTCGAGACCCTTTATGTGTAAAGAGAGGATCTAAAGAGACTTGGGGATCAGTCCATAATAGGAATATCCCCTTCATGCTTCTTAGGCTAACCTTGATAGTGACTCAATCCCTTAGGCAACCCTCTATATCAACTTTAGAGATAAACTTAGGTTTGAGCTTGCTTGGGGATAAGCAAAGAGAAGGTTTGGGGGTGTTGATGTGTTGGTTTTATGTGTGTATTTGCATTACTTGTTCCTATGTTTTTAGAGGTTTATTATGCTAAATAAAGTGCATTATTGTAGCTTCACATCACATTTGTGCATAATAAAATCCAAATTGGTCATAGTTAAGCTTGAAGAGTAAACACTACATTAAAGTACACTTATCTTGTGTTTTAGGCGAGTTTTGAGAAATGATTGAAGCTTGATAAAGAAGGAGATGGCTTGGGCACGATTTGAAGAAGTATTTTAGGATAAAAATGGACAAGAAACAAGTTTGAAAGCTTCTAGAGGAAGGCCAAAGAAATCGGAAGCAAAATGAAGCAATCGAGCAAAACTGAGCACAATTGGAGCCGAAATTTGGAGCTTGCAACCATAGAGGAAATGGATAAGGTTTAGAGATGTTTTGGGAAAAAAAATGTGAAGAAAAATGGCTTGGGAGATCCTAGGAAGCGATACAAGGCCATAGAAATAAAAGTGCGCGAATCAAAGCTAAAACGAGCAAGATATGCACATTTTACTGTCAAAGCCAGTCGACCTCATTACTATGCAGGTCAACCAGCCTAGTCAACCGGTCAAGTCAGCAAGTAAGGCCATTAGGCTGGTCAACCTAGCCTTAGGCTGGTTGGCCAGCTTAGGCCCTCGGCCCTGCGGGTTGACAGCTCTATTTAAGCCATTTTTCAGCACTTTTTTAGCAGATTTGAACTCCTTTTCACTTCCCATTCGCACATCCACTTATCACACACCAAATCCCACCTTACACACTCAACCCCACATCAATTTCCACACATAGAAAAGCTTGGATTTGAAGATCAAACAAGGATTTGAAGGGTTTTGGAGCAAGATTTGTGGAGAACAAGCAAAGATAATAAGGAAACTTTACATTCTTCTCTTTATTCTTGTCTACACTATGTTAGATTAGCTCTAAATTAGGGATGATTGCTATTTTTGTAATGGGTTAAGGATCTAAACACTTATTTTGAGATATTGATCGCTATATATACATGCTTTGTTCTTTTATTTCCATGGATTGAAATTGGACATGTCAAGGTGTTTGATGAAATGCCTTTGTAAGTTTGCAGGTAAAATTTGTGCTTAGATATTAATAATAGTGGCCTCACCTTTGCCTTAATCTATGCTAACGGCATGAGCCCTACTTGCAACTATATTTGTGATTGATTAATTGTGCTTTTAATGTCTATAGTATAGTAGGTAATCACCGCTAGCATGAAACATAGTGATGTGTTGTGTTTTTGTGTGTGTTTCCGATGTCATTTGTCTATGTTTATGAGGTGTTCTAAGCCTTAGAAGATGCATTAGTATAGTGCATATACTAGATTTAGGCTTAAGCATAAGCAAATGTAGATAGTTGAGTTTAAAGACAAACACTACACTAATGCATGCATATTTCTCGTGTTTGGTGAATATAGGTCAAAAGCTCGGGACTTGAATTGATGAAGAATTGCGGATGGAGTCAAGCTCATTCGGGACATGGCAGAAGCATAAAAGAAGTGTTTGGAGGTTACCGGGCAAAGAAAAGAGCAACCGGAGTGAACCGAACGCAACGCGAGAAAATTGGCCATCTTCTGACCTGGCCGATCAACCCACCTTCCCAAGGCCGGTTGACCAGCCTAGGGGACTGGCCAAAACAGATAGCAACCTATTTTGAGCCGATCAACCTCAATGCTAGGCTGATCGACAGGCCAAAGCTCCTGGCTGGACGTGATTGCTGCACTATTTAAGCCTTTTTCTAGTCTATTTTTAGTAGATTTTGACCCCTTTTTCATCCCCCATTCACACAACCCACTTCTCATACACTAAACCGTACTTTTGTCCACCTCTAATCCACACTCTAACAAACACACCTACTAGAAATTAAGTTGATTTTAGAGGATTGTAACATCAATTGATAGAGATTACTCAACATTATAAAGAGACAAACAAGGATGGAAGGGAGATTTCTATAACCTCTTTCATTCTTATCTATTTCATGCTTGAGTAGATGATTTAAGGTGCCTAAATTTGTGTAATGGGATGATTTACATACCCTTTGTTATAGGATTTTATTGGCTTATATATATACATACTTTGTTCTTATTTTGAAAAGTTTTTGTATCATTTCATGTCCATGTGTTTGATATAATGCTTGAGTGAGTAGTATGTATATAGATTGAGTTGTATTTGCTATAGAACACTTCTAATCCTTAGATTATGTATGTCTATATGTGTGATTATGGATAATATGAAGTGGGTTGGTTCTATCCATGTCTATGTGAGTATGAAACATGTCTTATAGTAAATACATGCACAATTATTGCTACATGTCAATGCTTGAATGCTCCCAATGGCACTAATCAAACTTGCTTGTGCTTGAATCGTGGATAGGATATTGGTGTGTGTCGTTGAGTGCAAGCTCTAAAGACCCGTAAGCGCATGGATCGATGCAGTGTAATGTGTGCGAGAACGGGTGTCGAACCACAGGGAGGCTATGTTGTGAGATGGATTCTACGTGTGTGTTCTAGAATGTGCCTAAAAATAAGAAATCTAAACTATCTATTTTTGGGATTTTGGATTTTTGAATGGTCAAGAGCTCTAACTAAAACGAATTAAACTAAGCTATGGAATTGGGAAAAGTGGGGACAAGCTAATCGAGAGGAAATAACAAATGGAAAGGGATTAGGGTGACTTCAACTTATGAATGGGTAATTCTATACTCAATTGCTATTGGATTAAAGAATGATGGCTTACTTTAGTGATTGCTCTTAACTAGGTTGCTAAATTAGTGTCTTAATTTCCCCCTAGGACTAGGTGCGGGTCCGTCCCTAGGTAGCACCTCCTAGAGCTACGGCGTGGTCCTTATGACCTAGGGCCTTAAGAGTGACTAACTAGCTTCCTAGGTGACTTAGAATGAACCTACCCTAGTACCTAAATCATTGGCTGGATTTAAAGCCAAGACCTAGTGTCGCTAAGGTCGACTAAACCTATCTTGAAACCTATTGGCTGGATTTAAAGCCAAAGGAGACTCAGCCTAGGCTAGCCCTAAAACATGCTTCGTCATTCTAAGGTCACAATAGCAGGATTTAACCTATTAACACATTCATACATGTTCTAAGCCAAGGTGTTCGTGAATAAAGGGACCTATTCGACTACCAAACATCGTCATGCTCGTATTACACAATTAGAAGCAATTAACAACTGACATGTATGTGCTATTGAAGTTATATTCACTACTAGGCATGCAAATATACACATAGACATGAATATAAGCATTACCCACTTCATAGCATCCACATATAAACACATAGACATGATTATAGAATGGATTAGATGTGTTTAGTAATAAATAGACTTCAATTTATACAAATGTTACTCATTTCGGCATTTAATCAAACACTTAGACATGAATGAGAAAATAACCATTTGAACAAGAAAATAAACATGTATATATAATCAACCATTAAATCCCATATCATAAGAGTATATAGCTAACCCATTACATAAGTAAAATCACCTTACACAAGTCTACTCAATCATAATAAAAGATAGAATGAAAGAGAGTTTATGAAGCTTCCCTTTCATCCTAGCTAATCTTGTACAAAGTTCTTGAGCAAACTTGAATCCAAATGTTGAAACCCTCTAAATTCTCTAGATCCAAAGTGATGAAATATATGAGAGAGTGTGTGTGTTGTAGGTGAAGACTAAGGTTAAGTGTGTGTGTGTGATAGGTGTAAAGATCCACTTTCAAATTATCAAAAAGCTCTCCAAAAGATCCCCCTTTTTAGTCTGAAAATCAGGCTTTTATATCGACTTTTCACGAACTACCGATCAACCTAGCCGGTCGACTGGCTTCTTCTCTTAGCTCGACCGGCTTTTTGGTGATGCTCTCTGGACTGGCTAGTCGACCTAGCCGGTCAACCGGCTCTTTCTTCTTGGTCGTCCGGCTGGCTTCTTTCCTGCATTCATTGTCTTTCTGGCCTCCGATCTTCTTATTTTGGCTCATACATCTCCCATCTTTATTACCTATCATCGCCCAATCTCGATCTTAACCCAAAGTTCAACTAAATCATTGAAAACAAGCAATTAGTGTAGCAATTTGTCTCTTAAACTTGATATGTACATTTATTTATGCTTAAGCCTATTCTTATCAAAAGTACTACACCAATGCACCTTTTTGAGCACTTAATACTTCTTAAATATAGGTAAATTGCAATGCAAACACACACACTAACACAACACATCAACACCCCCAAACCTTCTCCTTGCTTGTCCTCAAGCAAGCCCAATCTTAAATTAATTTCTAAAGCTGATACAATTGAATGCCTAAAGGATTGACTCGCTATCAAGATTAGTCTAAGAAGCATGAAGAGGGCATTCCTATTGTGGAGAGATCTCCAAATCTCTTTGGATTCTCCCTCTACTCATAAGGGGTCTTGTTCCTCGTGGAAATTTCCCAAGTAGCCAATCCACCACAAGCCTAGGATTCTAACTCATGCACTCAGGATGTTGATATTTCGTGCTTTCTCGACTAACACAGCCTCCCTAACATACACCAAGCCTCAAAGACAAGAAGAGAGAATATACAAACACAATGGTTTATAAATGGCCTTATTCACGTATCTACAAAGATGATAACTTGTGCTAAGCTGACATTGTGTCACTTATGCACTTATTCACTAACTTTTTGGTGCCTTTGGCTTTTTCTTTTTCTCACTTCAATTTTTTTTTCACATTTTTGCACCTTTTTTTTTTGGATTTTTCATGCTTTGTATTGTATTCACAAAAAGAAAGCAAAAGAAAGGCTTAGGCGCATCAAAAAGAACTGATCAAGGAAGAGGCGCTCATATCAACAACCCTTTTCCAACACTCTTTCCTACCAAGCTATGGGGTGGCTACAGGGGTTATTCTTTCAAGGTTCTCACTCCCCACAACTTTGAAGGGCATCCCCTCCAAGACTTAGTTTTCAAACCACTCTATTCATTTCCCCATAATGCATCTCATCTTTATAAATCAATAGAGTCAATCATAAAAGCCAACACAATGATCAACAAAGAAATAACTGACTCTATATGCATCAAAATTGAAAATTTTTTACCATTTTTAAATGCATAATAATGCAATCTACCCTAAGCAAGATATATAACAAGAAAACCAAACTCCCACACCCCCAAACCTAAACTTTGCTTATCCTCAAGCAAATAGATCAAAATACAAAAACAAGCAAATTGTCATTACAAAACAAGTAAGGGTGGTGGGAATAGGGTATAAACATGGGGAACAAGTGGAGAAAGGATAGATACAAACTTGCATTTTCTTCAAAGTTGTCCATGCCAATGATAAATCACCATGCTACTAATCCTGTGACTCACAATTCATAAACACTCACAAAGAAAGCAAGATTAGTAGCATTGCCTATGCATCCTTGCATTGGCATGTGCAATAATGAGCAATGGTGTATCTTATGGGACAAAGGATTGGGATTCAACACTTTGGTTTGGGTGTAAGAAAGATTGAAGAAAGAAAATAAAAAGAAAAGAAAGTGAAACAAATGCAAAACTGCAAAATTGAATCTAGGTTGCCTCTTAGTAGCGCTGACCACCATGCCGTCAGCCGGGCAAACACCAACTCATCTTCAACTTCCATAGATGGGATTCTGAAGCATTAAAGCCTCCACATGAGCCATGCTCGGATCATATGCGTGCTTCAGGCGTTGCCCATTCACCGTTAACTCTCAGCCATCCTTCAAGTCTTTAATTTTGACTACTCTGGAAGGAAAGGCAACCATTACCTCATATGAACCATCCCGTCTTGTCTTAAGCTTACTTGGAAAGAGTTTCAATTGTGAGTTAAACAACCAAACTTTATCGGAATGAGAGAATGATTTCTTAATAATGTGTTTATCATGAATTCTCTTCATCCTATCCTTATAAAGTTTAGCGTTCTCATACACCTCGAATCTAAACTCTTCCAATTCCGCTAGGTCTAGCTTCCTTTTCTTACCCGCTCTTGCCAAGTCAAAATTTAGGTCTTTAATTGCCCAAAAAGCTCTATGCTCTAGTTTTACTAGCAAGTGACAAGCTTTACCATAAACCAATCTATACGGAGACATGCCAATGGGAATCTTAAAGGTAGTACGGTAGGCCTACAAAGCATCATTTAGCCTAATAGACCAATCTCTCCTATCGGGCCTAACCGTTTTCTCTAAAATGTGCTTGATCTCCCTATTGGACACCTCTACTTATCCACTAGTTTGCAGGTGATAAGGAGTGGCTACCTTATAGGTGACCGAATATCTTCTCAACAAGGCCTCTAAAGTCCTATGGCGAAAATGCAAACCCCCATCACTAATTAAGACCCTAGGGACTCCAAATCTAGAGAAAACGTTTTCTTAAATAAACTTAACCGCTACCCTATGGTCATTAGTACGTGTGGGAATTACTTCAACCCATTTGGAAACATAATCAACGGCCACTAAAATGTATTGGTACCCAAAGGAAGGTGGAAATAGACCCATGAAATCTATACCCCAAACATCAAATAACTCACAAGGAAGAATAGGGGATAAAGGCATCATGTTTCTCCTAGAGATGGACCTGGATTGTTGACATCTAAAACACTTCTTACAATACTCTTGGGCATCCCTAAAAAGTGTGGGCCAAAATAATCCACATTGCAAGACCTTCGCGGCTGTCTTTTTCCCACTAAAATGACCTCCACACCCCTCATCATGACACATACTCAAAACATTCTCAAACTCATCCTCCAGCACACACCAGCAAATCATTTGATCTGCACACACTTTGAAGAGATAAGGGTCCTCCCAAAAGAAATGCCTAACTTGTGCTAGGAACCTATCTTTTTCTCTCTTCTCCCAATAGGAAGGAAAGCGCCCTGTGGCAACATAATTTACAATATGAGCAAACCAAGGTGTGTGATGAGAGATGGCAAACAATTGCTCATCAGGGAATGAATCATGAAAAGGCGATGGATCACTAGAAGACTCACTAACAAGATGGGAAAGATGATCCGCAACTAAATTTTCATTACCCTTCTTGTCCCGGATTTCAATGTCAAACTCTTGAAGGAGGAGCAACCACCTAATCAAGCGAGCCTTGGACTCTTTCTTAGACAACAAATACTTCAATGCCGCATGATCGGTGTAGACAATCACCTTGGATACTAGGATGTACGACCTAAACTAGTCAAGGGAGAAAACTATTGCTAGAAGCTCTTTTTCCGTGGTGGTATAGTTCTTTTATGCTTCATCAAGAGTCTTGCTAGCATAGTACACAACATGGGGCAACCTATCCTTTCTTTGACCTAAAACAGCTCCTATCGCATAATCAAATGCATCACACATAACCTCAAATGGGAGACTGTAGTTAGGTGGCTGAATAATCGAGAATGTAGACAGTAAGGATTTAAGCCTATTGAATGCTCTAACGCATTCATCATCAAAGTCAAAAGGGACATCTTGTGCTGGGAGCCTAGACAAGGGGCGTGCAATGTGACTAAAATCCTTAATGAATCTACGGTAAAATCCTGCATGCCCTAGAAAAGATCTAACATCCTTGACACACTTAGGGACAGGTAACTTTTTAATCAATTCTACCTTAGCTGGGTCAACTTGAATTCCACTAAATGATACAACATGACCCAACACTATCCCTCGTTACACCATGAAGTGGGATTTCTTCCAACCCAACACTAGATTCTACTTCACACATCTGTCTAAGACTAAAGAGAGATGACTCAAGCACTCATCAAAGCTATCTCCAAAGATTGAGAAATCATCCATGAAAATCTTTAACTGCCTCTCAATCATGTCACTAAAGATGGCCATCATACACCTCTGAAAAGTCGCTGGGGCATTACAAAGACCAAAGGGCATTCTTCTATAAGCAAAAGTACCATAGGGGCAAGTAAAGGTGGTCTTCTCCTGGTCCCTGGGAAATACAGGGATCTGATTATAACTCGAATAGCCATCTAGAAAACAATAGTAGCTATGGCCAACTACTCTATCTAAGATATGGTCTAGAAAAGGCAATGGAAAATGATCCTTCCTAATTTTAGAGTTGAGCTTCGTATAATCAATACAAACTCTCCATCCCGTGGGAGTACGTGTAGGGATAAGCTCTCCCTCTCATTCTCAAGAACCGTGATCCCGGACTTCTTAGGGACAACTTGGACCGGGCTAACCCACTCACTATCGGAGATCGGATAAATAATGCCTGCATCTAAAAGCTTAATGATTTCTTTCTTAACTACTTCACTTATGTGTGGGTTTAGCCTTCTTTGCATCTCCCTAGAAAGAATGGCTCCATCCTCAAGGTGAATACGATGCATGCAAACTGAAGGGTCTATACCTCTCAAATCATCAATTTTCCACCTTATAGCCTTCTTATGCTTCCTAAGGACCTCTAAGAGACGCTCCTCATGCTCACTAGAAAGATCAGAAGCTATAATGACCCAAAAGGGTCTTACTAGGGCCTAGGAATGCATATTTCAAATGATCGGGAAGGGGTTTGAGCTCTAAAGAAGGGCTAGGCTCAACCAAAGGGGACTTAACCTTAACATCATCAATGGGAACATCACTAGAATCAAGACTAGAAGGATTAACCTCAAATGACTTATTAGTTAAATGGCTCTCAATCAAGGAAGTAGAAGCTACACATTTTCGCTCTAAGGTCTCTACATCAAAACTAGACATCAATTCCTCAAATTTCCTCAATTCTTCTCCATCGGTAATCGTCTTCTCTATAAGATCCTCAACACAAGAATCAATCGCATCTACCCTAAAGCACTCTTCTCCATCCTCCCCTCCTATACTAGCCCTGTTCACCACCTCGGCAACCTTCATAGTGGATCTCAAATTCCCAAATTTCATCTTCAATAACCCCAACCGACAATGGATAATGGCATCTGTGGTGGCAAGGAAGGGACGACCTAGAAGAATGGGTGTAGAATGTCTAGAGTCATGTTCCGAATCCATATTTAACTCTATGAAATCAATAGGGTACACAAACTCACCTACCTAGACCATAACGTCCTCTATCACACCCTTAGATCTATGCTCGTACCTATCAGCTAGCTGAAGAGTAGCATGTGTAGGAGACAACTCACCTAGACCTATCTGTTGATAGATGGAGTAGGGAATGAGATTCACACTAGATCCTAAATCTAACAAAGTGTGATCAATCTGGGTCTCACGGATCCTACAAGGAATAGTGAAGGCTCCGGGGTCACTCATCTTGGGTGAAAGGCTCGAAGTACAAATACTACTCACCTTCTCCGTAAGCCTCACCTTCTTAGAAATGTTCGATAACCTACGTTTGCTTGTACAAAGTTCCTTAAAGAACTTAGAATTAGAGGGGATGGAAAGGATGGCATCTATCAAAGGAAGATTGACCTTAAGGTCTTTAAGATGCTCTAAAACCTTAAAGAACCTAGAATCCTCACTAGGTGTAGGCTTCTCTAAGGTGGATGGAAAGGGAACTCTAGGCTCAACACCTCTAGACACATGGGAATCATCAATAGGCTCCTTTCTCTCTCTATGTGGGCGGGAAGTACTACTTTCTCCATGGTCTCTAATGGGCTCATCTCTCTCGACATGACCCTCTCTATGATTTCCCTCAATAGGGCTACAATGTGGTTCTCTCGACTCGAAAGGACCACTAGGTGCAGGCATTGCAAAGTCAACTCCTACCCTGTTATCCACTACCCTACCACTCCTAAGAGTGGTGACGGCCTTAGCCTAGGCCTGAGGGGGATAAATGGTATCGGTGGAGGAACAGGACTGGACTCTAGGGTTCACCTCCAGCTGAGAAGACAATTTCCCAAGGTCTCTAGCCCTCAACTAACTAGTAATATATCCTAACTGTGCCTCAAACCTAGCCATTTACTGCCTATTTTTTGCCAATTCCTATTGTTGGTTTTGAATGAACTACATTATCTTCATCATGTCATTACTAGGAGGTTGACTACTAGAGAGAGCAGGCAAAGCCTGAGATTGAGGAGCACTAGTGAAACAGGGTTGATTAAGATGATAAAAACTTGGGGGATATTGAGAACGGGGTTGCTGCTGAGGTGAAAACTGAGGATGTGAACTAGACTCATGCTGTCCTTGTCTCTAAGAAAATTTCAGGTTGTCCTTCCAACCCGGATTGTATGTGTTCGAGTATGGGTTGTACTCACGAGAATAAACCTGTGTGGCACACACTTGCTCTTTCATGAATTCAGGAAATTGGGATGCTAAAGGGCAAGCTATAGTCTCATGAGATGACTCGGAACACAATGCACAAACTTCAACAACTAAAAGGGCGGAAGAAGAACTAGTAGAACTAATCCTATGACCTTAGAATGAAATGGACAAAGAAATGAATTGATCTAGCTTATTCGTCAAAGCCTCAACCTTAGCGGGTAAATCTAAAGAAACTCCAACCTCACTGACACTTCTCTTGTTGCCTCCCCAACTAGACCTTTCCATGGAAAAATTTTGAAAAGAATTTTCAGCCATCATTTCTATTTTCTCCCATGCCTCGGTCGGTCTCAAAAGATAAAAGCCACCACCAGAGGCGGCACTGAGCATCATCCTATTTTGTTCATATAGACCTCAAAAGAAGTATTGCATTAGGTCATGATTGTCGTACCCGTGATGTGGACATTGTCTAAGAAGATCCTTGAACCTCTCCCAAGCCTCATGAAAGGATTCTAGGTCATGTTGGGAGAAAGTCATAATGGCGGTCCTAAGGTAGACCGTCTTGGCCATGGGATAAAATTTTTGAAAGAACTTAGATTGAAGCTCAACCCATGTAGTAATGCAACCGTTAGGTAAGGAATGCAACCAAGTCCTAGCCTTGTCCTTAAGAGAGAAAGGAAACAATCTTAAAGGTACAACCTCTTGGGAGACATTGGGGACATGGAGAGTGGACCTCATCTCAACAAAATTAGTGATATGATCTAGAGGACTCTCATTGCTTCTCCCGTAGAAGAAAGGAAGCATAGCCAACATATTAGGCTTAATCTCGAAGTTTGTCTCCCCCAAACCCGGAATTTGAATAGCCAAATTAGGCTCAAAGGCTTCGGGAAGAAAGAATTGCCTAAGAGTGGGTTCCTCATCTATGGATGGATCCGGTCTACGGGGTTCTCCTTTAAAATGATCTTGGGCTTGATGCCCAAGGTGTTCATGAGGTGGAATGGGATTCATTAGGGGATTGGGAGGATTAGGAGGATGATTGTCGGCCATCTCCTCAAGAAGATCTCCTAAATTCCTGAAATGTCTAGCAATTCTATTAGGTTTGGGATTAAGAGGAACTAGGGGATTTCTAAGGGGTCTCCTACCAAGCATGCACAATCTATCCTAACTCCGGCCACTTCAACCCCCGAAAACTTCAATATTCCTAAAACTATAGCAAATAAACCACAATCCTAAAAAGTCTACTAAAAATAAAGACAAAAGCTGAAATACATAAGCAAGGATCAAAGAAAGATAATATAAACAATAAACAAGATAAGCGAAAACTAAACAAACAATAAAACAAGGGCAAGTAAGTAAGAAAAGCAACTACCAAAACACACAAACAAAGAATGCAAATCACCGTGCCTCCCCGGCAACGGCGCCAAGAACTTGGTGTATGTCTTTGAGTGCAAGCTCTAAAGACCTGCAAGTGCACGGATCGATGCAGTGTAATGTGTGCGAGAACAAGTGTCGAATCACAGGGAGGCTATGTTGTGAGATGGATTCTACATATGTGTTCTAGAATGTGCCTAAAAATAAGAAATCTAAACGATCTATTTTTGGGATTTTGGATTTTTGAATGGTCGGGAGCTCTAACTAAAACGAATTAAACTAAACTATGGAATTGGGAAAAGTGGGGGACAAGCTAATCTAGAGGAAATAACAAATGGAAAGGGATTAAGGTGACTTCAACTTATGAATGGGTGATTCTATACTCAATTGCTATGGGATTAAAGAATGATGGCTTACTTTAGTGATTGCTCTTAACTAGGTTGCTAAATTAGTGTCTTAATTTTCCCCTAGGACTCGGTGTGGGTCCTTCCCTAGGCGGTGCCTCCTAGAGCTACGGCGTGTCCTTATGATCTAGGGCCTTAAGAGTGACTAACTAGCTTCCTAGGTGACTTAGAACGAACCTACCCTAGTACCTAAATCATTGGCTGGATTTAAAGCCAATACCTACTGTTGCTAAGGTCGACTAAACCTATCCTGAAACCTATTTGCTGGATCTAAAGCCAAAGGAGACACGGCCTAGGCTAGCCCTAAATTATGCTTCGTCATTCTATGGTCACAATAGCAGAATTTAACCTATTAACACATTCATACATGTTCTAAGCCAAGGTGTTCGCGAATAAAGGGACCTATTCGACTACCAAACATTGTCATACTCGGATTACACCATTAGAAGCAATTAACAACTGACATGTATGCGTTATTGAAGTCATATTCACTACTAGGCATGCAAATATACACATAGACATGAATATAAGCATTACCCACTTCATAGCATCCATATATAAACACATAGACATAATTATAGCATGGATTAGATGTGTTTAGTAATAATAGACTTCAACTTATACACATGTTACTCATTTAGGCATTTAATCAAACACTTAGACATGAATGAGAAAATAACCATTTGAATAAGAAAATCAAACATGTATACATAATCAACCATTAAATCCCATATCATAAGAGTATATAGCTAACCTATTACATAAGTAAAATCACCTTACACAAGTCTACTCAATCATAATAAAGGATAGAATGAAAGAGAGTTTATGAAGCTTCCCCTTCATCCTAGCTAATCTTGTACAATGCTCTTGAGCAAACTTGAATCCAAATGTTGAAACCCTCTAAATCCTCTTGATCCAAAGTGATGAAATGTGTGAGAGAGTGTGTGTGTTGTAGGTGAAGACTAGGGTTAAGTGTGTGTGTGTGTGATGGGTGTAAAGATCCTCTTTCAAATTATTAAAAAGCTCTCCAAAAGATCCCCCTTTTTAGTCTGAAAATCGGGCTTTTATATTGACTTTTCACGAACTGTCGGTCGACCTAGCCGGTCTATCAGCTTCTTCTCTTAGCTCGACCGGCTTTTTGGTGGTGTTCTCTGGACTGGCCGGTCGACCTGACCGGTTGACCAGCTCTTTCTTCTTGGTCGTCCGGCTGGCTTCTTTCCTCCATTCTTTGTCTTTCCGGCCTCTGATCTTCTCTTTTTAGCTCGTACATCTCCCATCTTTGTTACCTATCATCGCCTAATCTTGATCTTAACCCAATGTTCACCTAAATAATTGAAAACAAGCAATTAGTGTAGCAATTTGTCTCTTAAACTCGATATGTACATTTGTTTACACTTAAGCCTATTCTTATCAAAAGTACTACACCAATGCATCTTTTTGAACACTTAATACTTCTTAAATATAGGTAAATTACAATGCAAACACACACACAAACACAACACATCAGATGTCATATTGACAACGCCTTGCCTTAGAACATGTAGGACTGCACATATTAGATACCAATCTGCTTTAGTGTCCCTAGAATGATGGTGCATAAGTGAGGACTAGTTTAGATCGCTCTCCTTTAGCTTTAAATCCAACTAATAGGAGTCTGAATAGGCTTAGATGACCGTAGAAACCTTAGGTCTTAGCTTTAAATCTAGCTAATGGTTTAAGAACTAGGGTGGGGTCATTCTAGGACACCTAAGTAACTCCCAAGTTCCTCCTATGGCCTTAGGTACAAAAGGACCATGCCATAGCTCTAAATGTGCATGCTTAGGGATGAACGCACACCAAGTCCTAGGGTGTAATTAAGACACTAGTTAGTTGCTTAGTATTAGAAGCCATATTTAGTAAGCCAATCCCTGAATTCAATAGCAAAGAAGTAGAAAGTTACCCGTTCACAAGTGTACGTCACCCTATCCCCTTCCCATTGTTTTTATCCCCTAGATTAGCTCTGTTCTTTTTTTTTTCCTTTCTAGCACTCGTAGTATAGCCTTTAATTCTCTCTCATTGCTCCCTAAAATCCAAAATCACAAAAAGATGTTTAGTTCTAGTTCCTTTTTAGGCTTCTTCTAGAGCACACTAGCATAGAATTTCTTCCACAATCCACACCTTCCTGTGGTTCAACACTCGTACTTGTACACGCTATTCTGTACGATCCGTACACTTGTGGGCCTTTTAGGGCTTGCACCGAAAAGGCACACCACATGCCTAAAAGGGTACCCAACCTAGGGGACTTTATTTCTAGTTTGACATAACTAAAAGGGTAGGCTCCCTATTAAGATATTAATCAACACCCAAGGGACTTAAAACTAGACCTAAAAGCCATAGCTAGATAGGACAAACCTATGCTTCTAATTGGGCCCAATTAGGGATAAGGTTGCACCTATAGTTTGGAGTGGTAAGTCTAGTAAACTAAGACCGTCATTAGAGTAGACAAACCATCAATGGCCTCAAAACAAGGTTAGGAATCCCAACTTATTCCAAAGTAGCAATCAACTCTAATTTTCCCCTAAACCCTTGTTGATCCTTACTTCCATAGCTTGTTTACACCACCATTCCCCTTAGTTAGGTTAATTTTTTCCTTTAATTTAGGTTTATATTAGAGCCCCAATCAATCCAAAAACCCCCTAAAATGTATGTAGGACCACAGGTAGCTAGCGTAGGACACACTTTCACTTAGAGCCACACACTTAGGTAGCCTTCCCATGGACATGACCTTGCACTCGAACACGTTATACTTGCGTACCTCGTGTGCTTGCGGGTAACACTCTTAAAGGTTTGTGATCACATAGTATATTAAGCCATTAAATCCCATAACATAAGAGTGTATTATCAACCCATTACACAAGCTAAATCACCCTAAACTAGTCTACTCAAACATAAATGAAAATAGGATGAAAGAGTAGTAAGGAAACTCCCTTCTATCCTAGCTATTCTTGTACAATCTTTGAAAAAATGCTCAATCTAAAGTTGTTAAATCCCTTCAAACAAGCATGAATCCAAGTGGGGAAGTAAGTGAAAGTGTGTGTTTGAGGTGGATGAAGAACAGGCATGAAAATTGGTATCTAATCTCCTTCAAAAATGCTAAAAAATGCCCTTAAATGGGATTTCATTGCGCAAGGCCAAAGGCCTAGCCGGGGGGGAGGGGCAGGGGAAGGGGGCCATCCTAGGGCTAGGTCGAGTTGCCTCCCTAAATTCTGCACCATTCTTGCTCCTCGCGAGCTTATTTCTTCTCAGTAGCTTGGCCTGACTGCTTTCAAATGCATTCTTCTAGCTTCATTCACATCCCAAACACATTTAGCTTGGGTCTTTCATCAAATCATCATCAATTCAATCATTGCCCTAAACTTCACTTAACATAAGAAATAAGTGTGTGTTAGTGTAGTATTCATGTTCTAACTCAACTATGGACATTTATGGCCTACTATGCACAAGTATGGTATAAATGCAATACTAACACACCTAATAGAGCTTAGGAGCGCCTTAAACAAGTGTAGAAATACTATGCAAACACACACACAAACACAACACATCATTGTCTAGTTCTGTGGACAAAGTAATCAAGTTTGCCTTGTCTCACTGGATTTTGCTAAGAGTGGAATTCGACTATGTGTAGGAGGAGACCAAGTATTTAAGTTCTATTGCCAAGGTAGCACCCGCTGATTTCAATCTAGAGGATTCAGTGGAGACATTGGCCAAGAAATCCAGAGCCACTCAGAATTGGGCAAATTTGGGTGAAGAGCACAGGGCACTGCGAGAAAATGTGGTAGTAAATCTGAGGATGTTCACGTAGGCATCAAAGGTTAAATATTCCTGAAAGTCAGAGCTGAGAGCACAGACCAAAAAGCTAGAAGAAAAGCACTAGTCAGCAGAAGTGCCTGGGTGAGAAGCCAAGAATCCAGCTGGGTCAACAAGGATTGTGTGCAAATTAGAAGTATTGTTTACACCCAAAATTCGTAATCAGTTGGCCTAATGACTAAAGAGATGGATTCAAGGAAAAAAGAGTTGTTCTACCTCTGAAGTCCGTAAACAATCAACCTAGTGGTCGAAGAAGATGGTACAGGACGAAGGAGATTTAAGGCCTACACCACGACTAACAGTAGTTTCAAGGCCAATCTTTGGCCAACAGTAATAAATCGACGCATGACGAGCACATGTCTGATTTGAATAAAGAAGACCATGTCCGATGAAAGGTACAGTGCCAAAATTGAAAGGACAAAAAATGAAGCAAGGAACTCGGTCAGCTCCAACAACCCAGAAGAAGAACCGGAATCACCAACTGAATGTGAAGATTTCGGGAGCAGCAGCTATAAAGGCTGATCGAGGCCAAGAAGAAAAGGGTCCCATAACCATCCTTAGTCTAGCTCATAACTTAGTGTTGGTTAGCATAATGTTAGCTTAGCTCTATCCCGCACCGTTGTAATTCACTTTACGGCCTAGATTTTTCCCTTTTTTTTTTGTAATTCAGTTTATACTACAAGAGTTTAATCCAACAGTTATGCTTATTTTGATTTGTAGTTACACTATAAGCGTAATAAAAATTGTTTGGTTATGCTTCATCAATGCGTAATCAAAATCAGTGTAACAAAAATTTATGTTACGCTTGGAAGTGTAACTAAAGATGGCTACGCTTGGAAACATAACTGAAGATGGTTGCACTTGGAAGCATAACTAAATATGGCTACGCTTAGAAGCGTAACTAACTACTGTTACACTATGAAACGTAACTAAATATCAAAACTAAATTTATTTTAAATATTAATTAATTGTGTTAATATAACTCCCCTGTCATTTATATTTTAATACACCTATCATTTATACTTTTATATCAATTGTATATACACCTATAAACAAATTTAATCAAATTATTCTAATATTATATTTAGAAATTTTAAAAGCTGGAAAATACTAATTAACACATTTCTTTTTGTCATGAGGTAAAAATTTTATTCAACTTGATAATCAAGATACATAGAAATCAGCCATGTCCCTAGCAATAAGCTAGCAATATGATCACTCAGGGATGTTGGCATTTCAGTGAGCCAAATACAAGGCAAACTATTCATCCTAACCGAGACTTAGCCAAACAATTTACAACGCCATTAGCTGTACGCTTAATCAAGGAGAGCTGGAAAGAATGATTGCAATCAAGGCAGTGCTTGATTTCTCAGGCCACAGAGTTTAGCCTCCAATTGCTCGGGAAGTCCCTTTATGACATTTCTTCAAACAAATCCTGGGTATCACACACAAGCACAAATGAACCAACTCTTCGGCCAACAGATACCAACAATGAACTCTTAACTTCCCCAAGTTACGGCTTCAACAATGGATCCTAATTCATTAGCACATATCTCAAGACCAGCAGCTTTGACTTCCTCTTGCACATTATAGGCTATTCCTGCAATTATTCGAATAAGAAACCAATATATCTAAAATAAGTGAATTGTTCTTATTGGTGGTGAGAATATGCACCCAAAATATAGTGGTAAGATTTGTTATGAGACTCTAATACCATGTTAAATAATCAATTGAGACATGAAATCTGCAAGTAATATAATGATAATTACAGATGCAAAGCATAAACGCACATATATGTATACAGACCTGTGCATGCCGTCGCTTATCACTATCTCTCACATGTTGCCTCCTCATCTCCATCGTATACTTACTTGACCCCTTATCTCCACTGTCCTCCACCAACACTTCCAGTGAGGATCTAGGGGAGGGGATGGTCGGGGGGGGGGGGGTAGGGGTGGTTATGGGAGGTTAGGGGCGAGGGGAGACAGGGGTCGGGGGTAGCAAGATCTAGGAGAAGGGTGGTTGTCGGGGGTTAGGCGTGGTCGCTGGTGCAGTGAGGGAGGAAGGAAAGTGGTGCATAGAGGGGACAAGGGGTTTGAGAGAGAGAGAGTGTGTGTGTTTGCGTGTGTTGGAACTGTGCGGCGGTTCGGAAAAAAATGTTAGGGAAGAGATACGTATATCTGTATAGATTATGTACATGTGTGTATACATCTCTGTGTGTTTCTTTAATATTAGAATTCTAACCTAATAATTTATAAATAACAATTTATTACATTTTTTTGTAAATTATTAGATATTTATAACCATATTCTTATAATTTATCAGTATTATTTTAAGAATTAATATTTTAATACCATAAAATTAAGAAAATTGATTTGCAACAATAGTGTATTAAAAATTAAATGATGTAATTTTATAAAATTATTTATTCAATTAAGTTAATAAAATTAAGATACATATTGTCAAATGAATATTATAAAATTAAGTAATTGGTTTTATAAGGATGAACTAAGTTTATTGGCTTACTAATTATTTTTGTAAACTAATTGAATATTTGCAAAAAAAAAAAAAAATCAACATAAAATTTAAGTTATTTAGTATCAGTTACATGATTAACTTAATCAACACCACCAAAATCACATAAGTTAATTAACTAACTATAATCATATCAAGTTAATTACATTATTCTAATCATGAGATTATCTTAAATATTATAAAGTTACAATTTGGGATGGGAATTGAGTTTCGTAATTGGTGCCCAATACTAGGTGCCCTATTTGTAGAACTCGGTACATTATTCTTGCTCATGATTAATTTGGGACACTAATTGGGTTCCATAATGGGTACCTGATACCCTGAACCCGATTGTCTAGCGGTGAACACGGGTACCCTAAGTTATTTATCTTATCGCTTAAGGGTGAACATACGTTGGTTAAATCAACGTTGGAAAGACCTTCTAACCTAAGGAGACTCAATCCAAAGATTCCACTTAGTGTTTCTGTGATCATCTAAGAGGAAAAATATAACTTGTCAAAAAGCCTCTTAAAGCTGCTTAGAAGCCCTTTTAAGCCCACCTAAAAGTAATTCCATTGGTAGAACCCACATGAAACCAACCGAAAAGTTCAAATTGTTTCAATTATTTTCATGGTTAAAAACTAATTGGTTTATTTCAAATGAAACCAATTGGTCAAGTTTGGTTTGAAATAGATCCCCACAAACCAAACTATATATTCATCCTAATTTTATGTATTTATAATAGTTAAACTCATACATACTATATTTACCTTAATTTTATGTATATATTAGTTAAATTTGTAAGATGGATGGTAAATCAAACTTAATCTATTGGTTAATTTTTCCTTGAAATAATTAGGTAAATTTTAAAATTTTTCTTTGCTTTTATGAATTTTTTAATAAAATTTAGATTTTTATTTTATAAAAATTGAAACCAACCAAATTACAATAACTTTAGGAATATTGGGATTAATTTGGATTTGGTTCAAAATTTTTTTAAACTAAAAAAAATGAATAAAATTATATTTTTAAATAAGGCGCTAGATTTACACCCCAAAGTTAAAAAAAATAACTTTTAACTATAAATAATTTTCTATTATGCTTAAAAGCGTAACTGCCCATAAGTTGTTTTCTATTATGCTTCAGTTATTACGCTTAGAAATGTAACCTATATTTATTACATCGAGAAGCATAACTAATATTTTATTACACTGAGAAGCATAACTAATTTTATTATACTTGGAAGCATAAAAAATACTTTATTACGTTTGAGTTATTACGCTTAAAAGCGTAACTACTATTTAATCCGCTTAGAAGTGTAACTAATATTTTGTCACACTTAGAAGCGTAACTAATTTTATTACACTTGGAAGCGTGACAAATATTTCATCGCGCTTAGAAGCACAACTAACAACAAGTTATTATTTTCCAAAAAGTATTGTCACGCTTCAAAGCATAACAAAACATTTTTTACGCTTCTAAGCATCACTTATTTATTTACACTCCTCGCATGTGTAATAAAAAAGCGTAACTACTGGCATCAATTGTTGTAGTGCTTTGTTGTAATTAAGTTTATGGCCTTCTCAGCTGTAGTTGCAATTAGCTTTGTGGTTTGGCTTTTATCATTTTTTTGAGGTGTAATTAAGTTTATGGCATGAGCGATTCAAAGCAATTAACTTTATGGTGCAATTTGGTAAACCTTTTCTTCGTATTCTATCTATTTATTTGAGGGTCCGTCTTATTCTCATTTGCTATTTCAATTCTAATAAAAGTTCATGACTTGGTTTCATTGTTATTTAGTCATTATTGCTTTGTTTCCAGTTTATTTTATTACAATTGAGCAGCCCATATCTTGTTTTTTAGAAAGTCTTTGGACAGAGTTTAGGGTAGAGGATAGAGAAACCACAATCATAAAATTGTCTACGAAGACTCCTAGGCCGAAAAGACGTCGCTGTAAGGTTCACCCTTCATGCTCTAGATGCACCTGGCCAAGGCTATGGCTCAGGGTGTATGGCTTGGTGAAGGTTTCTTTAAGCAAACAAAAATACTATTTGAATTTAGTTCAGAAGTCACATTCTAAGAAAATTATTTCACATTTAGCAACAGCGTAGCAAAAAAAATCCTGAAAATATGAAGAGAAGGAGATGTCTCATGACATTAGAATGTACTTCTAAGACCATCTTTCAAGGTTCACAATTTAATTTATATCCCCATAAGTTTATCTAATGCAAATATGTATCTGGTAGAAATTTAAATCATAAAATTATTTAAAGATAATGCAGTCATTTAATCATCTAACTATTAGATAATAAAGTAATTTAAAGATTAATTTATAAAATAATACCTAAGTTTATCAAAAATAATTTAAAGCCAGCAATAGTTCAATATCTTAATTTAAGGGATAAGGGCACTTTTAGGTCCTAAACTTTGTGAAAAATTGGATTTAAGGGTTTGAAATTCAAAACCTTTAAAGACTCCAACTTATTAAACAATAATGTTTTAAACCCATTAAAAAAAGGTATCAGTTTTGTTCGTACGTGGAAATTTTTTTTACTTCCAAATCTTATGTGGCAATTTTTTTATCTTTTACATGTAACGTGGCTTTTAATTTCTTATGTGGCATTGCAAATCCTATGTGTCATATACTCACAAATATAATAATTTCAAGCCATATGATTTATATTTTTGCTTGTATATAATTTTGACCTTTTTTAGGCTCTAGAATAATTTTGATTTCCTGTATATTACAATTAACTGAGCATAAAAATATATCCTAAAATGACCCAATTATTAATTACCTAATGTTAACAGTCTTAATGCTTTAAATTGGGTTCTTTTCGCCTCGCTATGAAAATTATATCAAACATTAGATTTTATAAATTAATTAATACAAAATATAATTTAGAATATTATTCTATTGGGTTCTTGTATTTGCAAATAAATTCTATTGTTTAGATACGTAAAATAGCTTTATGTCAATTCTATCATTTGTAAATCCAGATAGTGTTTGGAATACATGTGAAATTAGAATTAATATGTATATTTTACTTAAATAGAGTTGTATAGAAAAGGATATTGTTGTATTCAGTTAATAAATATTGGGATATTTTTGTCTTCAGAAGATCTTTTGTGGATTTACTTTTTGTGGAATTGCAAATTTCATCTCTTGGGCTAGGATTTGAGTATAATTAGAGCAAATCCAAAATTTACAAATCTTGGAATTCCACATGAATTCTATATTTTAATAAAGTGTTATGATGTGTCTTGGTGTTGTGTGTATTTGCATTGTATTTTTCCTATGTTTTTGAGATGCTTTAAGCTTATTCAATGATATTATTTTAGTACTTATGGTAAAGTTGTGCATAAGCGATGCCAATTGTATATAGTTGAGTTTTATAGATAAATACTACACTAAATACATATTTTGATGACTTAGGTGAGCTTTGAGATGATGTATGAGCTTGAACAATGATGGGCGATGAAGAACTAAAGTTTACAGGTCATGGTAAGCAGGCCGGAAGCAAAAAAGATGAAGATTGAAGGCCAAAGGGACAATTGGCTCAACTTTTTGCTTATATTTTTCCATTTGTATTTCCATTATTTTATACGGCTGGCCTGCCTTTCACTTTCTGCAATGTGCCAAATTGAGCTTCTTCTTCTTCTTCTTTACTTGGATAATTAGAATGTTTAAACACCTTATTTTTTAGTCTTGCAGATGTATAACCTGACTTTGATTCCATTGTTAGACACTTAATAATTAATATCTGATAGCCACTTTGCAGTGTTTACATTTTCTTCTTTTCTATTATTTCTCATTTTTGTGTTTCCAACTTATTATGATTAATTTATGTTGTCTACCACTAATTATTTGTTAGAGGAAGTCGCCACTAGGGAAGGAGCAAGGGTAAATCAATACAGTGACTAGATTGAAAAATTCAACTAAAACTTTTGTAGGCAATTCTGTTCACTATGATGGTTGGGAAGAAAGAGACAGGCCGCACAAATAAAATGAAAGAAAATTTAGATTCATGTTTCAATGTGTACATCTGTGGGGTGAGGGAGACTAGCCATATTCAATTGCATTGGTTGCGTGGCATAGTTTATAAAGTAAGGATGCAGTACACTGTGTGTAATATATTTGATTTGTAGAACTTTTGGAAAAATTATTGTGCTGAGGAATTTTTCTTGAAGAAAATTATAGACCAGAGAGAAATCAAACCACCATACTCCAGAGATCATAGATTCCTTTAGTCACAAGGGTGATTCCAGTTGTTTTGTTCGTTAATTGTATTAGTTGCCACAGAGATTGGTTTTGGCCCTTTATTTATTTGTTTAATTTATCATAGTTTCTCAAATGCTACATATTTGACTTCATTTGAGGATTTACGATGCTGATTTATTTATTCTGCGGTTCATGGCAACGCCATTAGGGATGTTAATGGTACCCCGCCCCTCCCCACACCCTAGGGGCACCGTTTTTGCAAAAAAACACTTGGGGCGGGGCGGGATCGGGGGTTGGGTGACCCGGCTCCGCCCCGCCCCGGTATATATATATATATATGTATATTATATGTTATGTTTAATAATTATGATTTGGAGTAAGTTTGGATTTAATGCGTTATTGTTGTAAAATTATGTTGAATTTTAAGTATTAAAGTTTGAATTTGATTTGTTAAGGTTTGGTACATGATTTATGTTATTTTTTATTTATTTTTATCTAATTAAAAAGTAGGAATTTTACTTGACAGATAGGGGCTTAATAAGTAGGTGTTTTGTCCTGATGCTACCACCTCTTTGACTTTTGTTGATAGGTGCCCCGTAGGTAGGGGCATAGTATAAGAAACACCGGTAGGGGCAGGGATGATAGTCAGTAGAAAACCCCGGTATAGGTATAGGGGCGGGGTAGGAGCAGGTGAAAAAATACCAGGTGCGGAGTACGGGTTTGTGAACCCGCCCCTATCCCGCCCCATTGACATCACTAAAGGCCATGCATGTGCAGATTCTAATTTCACTTTGTATGCATAGCCTGGAACTTCGAAATTCTCCAATCTGTTATCCTACCTCTTGAAATTGTCTAATCTAACTAATTTACCATACAAGTAGTCATAGTTCAACATCTGCAGCTGCAACAACTTCAAGCACTAGTAGTACTACAAGTCAAACATCATCCTTGTTTGTGGCTCCAACTAGTGGGTAAGTATGCATATTGGGGTCCCTTTTTTGGCAAGAATAATTTGCTTGGAGAAATATTTGCAGTGGAAAATAGAATACTTCTTGTTGTTTGGTTCTCACAATAGAAAATAATTTTAGTACTTAGTTATCAAACTTGAAAAATATTTTCGATAGGAGGTTTTTACAAAGAAAATGAGTTTTACTATTACAAAACATGTTAATTAACTTAAAAATTGTATTTTCCTCTTATAATGTGATTTATTTTTGTCTCTCTCTTTTTCCCCTTCTCTTTCTTTCTATATCTATATCTATATATATATATATATATATATATACACACACATATATATACTATATACGTATGTATGTATATGTGTGTGTATATATATATATATATAACAACCAACCATATACGTGTCTATATATTAAACAAACACCCCTCTTACTCACGCGCCCCCCGGGGTGTCTGCACACAGACAAAGAGAACTCTTGATAATTCAACATCCTTTGAACTCTTAGCTCTAAAAGAGTTGCATCAAACATATAGGTAACGTAAGTTTTACTAAGATCTTGAAGCTGAAATGTGTGAAGAAAGAATTTAATATTGTTTATTGTAGTCTAACGAAGATTGGATATTCATCTGATCATAGTTAACCTTGACACTTATAATCGCTCATTGTCCCTGATCTGTTAATCTTTCCCTTGCTGTGTCATTTAATGTGAAACACAGAAAATGCCATCCTCTCTTCCTTTACTCGCCGCCCTCCACCCTCCACCCCATTACCCTAATAAATGAATAGACAAAGAGGGAAATAGAACTGAAAAATCTGAATCCCCACCTTTGCTTGAAAACAAAGAAAAGAAAGCAAAATTGCAAATGTGTACTCACTGACTTGCTTGTTCTTAGCAATTTAAGTTTCAATACTTCAATCATTCTTGGTATTAGTGTGCTTTTCTACAGGAACATTTCATCCACCTGTATTGCTGTAGTCTCTGCCCCCAAATTGACATCTGAAATCACTGGCAAAACCGTTGAGGAGGTAATTGAAATGTAAAAAAATCCTCTTTGTTATAATATACCTTCTTTGCTGATTTGTTATTCCCATGAGATCAAGTAAATCATTACAAGTGCAACCACATTATGGTTATTCACTTTTTCATTTTGTTACCTTAAAAAGTGGCAAACTGTTAGTCTACCTATTGATAAGTACAGGGTATATCGGTCTGTTCAATGTATGGATAAGTAAGGTCTGTCTTTTTAGTTGAAATTACATTACATGTAATCTTCATATGACGATTTCATAGCCACTTTATCTATATAAGAACTTGCGTTATCTTCTTCTTAGAGAATGATACAATACACTATTTTACTTTATGGTTTAATATGGTGCATGTATGTTATTTTGGTTTCCTCTTGCATGTACTCTTGATTATAGGCCTTGTCTGTTGTTAAAGTAGTCCGTATGTGATGGAACTTTTATAGATCATCAAGGAATGGCATGCTGAACTCCAGGAGCGTACTGGGAAATTTCAGAAACAGGCAAATGCTATTGCTGAGTGGGACAGGAGGATCTTGCAAAATCGTGATATCCTTATTAGGCTTGAGGTCTTTATTCTTTTACTTATTTTAATCTACTAAATAATGTAGTAGTAATAATCATAATCTTCTTTTGCTTGTCTCTAATTATTTTGACCGATTCTTGAACTACATTCTTGTTAGAGTGAAGTTGCAAAAGTGGTTGAAACTCAAGCTGGCTTGGAACGACAACTAGAGCTTATTGCGACTCACCAAGATGAGGTATTTCAACCAAATCCTTTCACTAAATAACTTTAAGAAGTAAGATGTAATGATGGAGAAATGAGGAGAGATGCATCATTTATGTTACTAGGATTAATCATTTAAAGCAATATTATTAAGATAGACTTCTCCAAAAAAAAAAATTTATTAAGGCTTGGAGGGTATTTGGATTGACTTATAAAAAAACTACTTTAAGTAATCTTGGCTTTAAGTGACTTTTCCCTGAATTTCAAGTAGTTATGCATTGGAATAGAAGTTCTCATTATAAAAGCAAGTATTTATGTGTTTGGTCAAGTAATGAAAAAGTAACTTCAAAATGAGCGATATGAACATAAAAATTAAAATGTCAGTTATATGCAATCTAAACATAATTATTTATTTTTTGAAAAAAATTATTATTAAAATATTATAATATAGTTTGAGTACAATACGAGTATATATATATATATATATATATTATTAAATACATTAAAACAATAAATATAAACGGCTCAGGATAAAATAAAAGGGTAAAGATGGTTGAGAAATAAAGATAAAAAAGTACGGTTCATAATAAATGGTCTTGTCAAACTTACTTTTTTAAATTGCTTAAGTCATAAAAAACAAAAGCTAGGGATGTAGGGCTTTTTTTGTTATGCTTAGAAGTAACTTAAAGAAAAGCACTTTTTTTTTTTTTATGTTAATACAAACATATCTACTAACTTAAATGAGGCTTTGAGTTCGTTTGGCTAGCTTAAAATCCAAATCAAACACCCTCTTATTCTTCCCTTTTATCCCTGGGGTTGTCGGACCAGAAAATTTCTCATCAGTTCTCGCAATTTTTTGGACATACCATTCAATTTTTCTTGCACAGAATCCTTTGATTTCTTCATCCTATTAAGCCTTATATTCCAAATGCAAATAAAACCTTCTCTGTTCAGTTAATACGCCAACTTCACTATAGTTTCTATAACAACAGTGACGCCTTCAGTCTACAAATACTGTTTCTAAAATTTGAGGAGAATTTTGTATAGTTCTAAAGTGTCTGAGGTAAGTATTACTCTCCAGCATGAAGTAGCATGAACGTGATCAAGAAGATATTTTGATTTGTTTATATTGAGAGTTCTTATGCAAATTGTCAATTTCAATAATGGGTCCAACATTGAAACTGGCATTATTTGTCGGTCCTGATGGTTCTATGTTGATTTATACTCTCATTATATTCGTAGTCTTGGAGTACTAGTAATAGCTTAATTTTTGTCATACTATTATGGCATAGATATGGCCTATCACAAAGGTCTTATTTATTTGTATTGTTAGGTTGACAAGGCTTTGCAAAGTATGGAAGAAGAAGCTAGGAGAATATACAATGATGAGCATGGATTGCTTCTTGATGATGAAGCTACATCCACAAGACATGCAATGTAAATAAAGAAATTCATATTGACGAGGACTAAGGTTTGGTGGCCTAATATAAACCTTCACATTATGGTCATGTTGGAATTGATGTTTATGGAATACCAATTCTTGCATACATCGCTAGCTGACTCGCATTTGTCTCACTATTATTTTTTAAAGATGTAGTCCCTGTTTGGTTTTTGTTTCTAAAACCAGTTTTTAGTTTCTAAAAAGAGGAAAACAAAAAAAAAAATGATTTGGAAAGAAACTTTTAGTTTTTAGTTTTTAGTTTTTAGAAACAGTTATCTGAATAATTGTTTTAAAAACAGAAAATAGAGAATAACAAAAAGATGTTTTCTACATCTTGTTCTCCAAAACTCCACAAGAAAAGGAGCCTACTTCATTAATGGCAATTTTGTAATAAGATCCCATTATAATGACAAACATTTTTCTCTTTAATCTCTCTCCACTTCATATCTATTTTATCATAAAAGTTACTAGACAAGTCTTCTGATTCTCAAAAACTGTTTTTAAAATATGTTTTGAAGAACTGTTTTCAGAACATAAGCCAAATAGGGCCCATGGTTTTGGCTTTCTCAATTCTCATGCTCACATAATCACTAGCATTGGGTTTGTAGATTAATGATGCAGTAATTTTCCCGAGAATTGTTTCTCCTTAACCCCCCTTCCTTTCTCTTTTCTATGTGTGACAATATGATTCTCCTGTTCTAGTAATAAAGTGAAATTCTTATCTTACCTAAAAACTTGGAGAGAGTTGAAAATGTATTTGGTTTATGGTGTGTGCTTATGTTCTGTATTTATGGCGCGTTTTTAGGTATGAGCAGGCTGAGCTTATAGAGAGAGATCTTGAACAGATGACCGAGCAGATCAAATCAATTATCAATGCTCTGAATGCCAAACAGGTCTGTGTCTTTACCAAAATGCTTCATTTTTCTTGTAGGAAATGCAATTTAATTGGTCCTTTCTTTTTTAAAAACATTAAGGGCAGAGAACTTGAAGCAGCTGATGGGATGACTCCACTGGATGCTGTGGTCTGAATCCTAAATAATCAACTCAGCTCACTGATGTGGATTGATGAAAAGGTTAGGATTTTGGTGGATTTCTTGTTACATCATTAAACGTAGCATGGAGTGCTTTTGCCCTTGCCACAATCATTATAATAACTAAACAGTAAACAAGATGTCAATTGCGGTTCACATTTTTCGTGTGGCACCTGTGATGTTGGGTATCCCTTCCAAACTTTAAGTTTTAGTGTAGAATAGTTTTTAGAACTATGTATTTTTGAAACATTAGAGATTGATTTTTCATGAATGTCTTATGCAGATATTTCTGCAAAATTAGCCTGATAGAAACAACATACATATTTTCAAGCAACATACATATTTTCATTCTTCATCCCTTCCTGTTGGTTTCTTTCCAAATCATTTTTAATTACAGTACACAATAAAGTGGTAGATGCCAGATGAAAGAGATCTACCCGGCCTCTGCTAAATGTGGCCCTGTCCTAGTGAATCGATTCTTGTTTCAAATGGTGGTAAACCTTTTTTACCACTCATTTCGGTTGCTAGATCTTCCTTAAACTTGTTGCTTCTTGCCTTATGACTCTTGAAAATGAAATGCTTTCCAGAGTGCTTCCTTTATTAGTTTCTTTTGAGTTAATCATGCAGCATCAAAACTAAGCTCAGTTAGTCCTTTATTAGTTCCTCTGAGTTGATCATTTTCTTGTATCAAATTGTATTCCATTCTTTATAGCATCTCTAAGATGAACAGTTTGCACATCGAAGTATTGAAGTCAATCAATTGATAGAATTAAGCTTTTTCCTCTCTAGCCCCACTATCTTGTAGTTACTCTTTATGTAGGGTGAATCCTATTTAGTGAGCCATTCTGAGTGTTGAATGGGGTTTGTATTCTTGCGCAATAAGAATAGCAAATTTTCTTATTAGCATATTACCTTATTCACTTGTTACCTTTTGTAGCACATAATAAATTAGTTACATTTTTTGCTTAATAGGTTTAGGAAACCTTTGCACTATAAATATGTGGCAATACTCATTATGTGATGGGTGAGAGAAACCGAAGTGAGAGCTTTGTAGTATTCGTGATCAATAATAGAATTATTCTCTGCTGCCCGTGGACGTAGGCTTTAAAACCGAACCACGTAATTCTTGTGTCTGCTATTTTTTCTCGTATTCTTCGTGTTTGCATGTTTTTCCCCAACAAACTGGTATCAGAGCTTAGGTATATTCCGCTGAGAGAGGCAAAAAAAAAATCGAAACTCATTGAAACTTGAATTCTTTGTTTCCAAACCAAACCGAGCCTTAACTTGAAATTTTGCAAAACCAAATTAAGTATAACCAAACAGGGCCTTAAGATTCACCCTTCTTGCCATTTTTCGAAACCTCTCATTGGAGAAGCGAAATCAGACGTGGAAGATATCGTTAGTGTTGAATATGGCCCGTATTCTTGGGTAACAAGAATAGCAGATTTCCTTGTTAGTATATTACCTTATTCGCTTGTTACCTTTTATAGCACATAATTAATTAGTTGCATTTTCTGCTTAATAGGTTTAGGAAACCTTTGCATTATAAATATGTGGCAATACTCATTATGTTATGTGTGAGAGAGAAACCAAAGTGAGAGCCTTGTAGGTTTCGTGATCAGTAATAGAATTATTCTCTGCTGCCCATGGACGTAGGCTTCAAAGCCGAACCACGTAATTTCTTGTGTCCGTTATTTCTTCTCGTATTCTTCATGTTTGCATGTTTTTTCTCAACAAACTGGTATCAGAGCTTAGGTTTTAATCCGCTGTTTGAGGGAAAAAGAAAAAATCAAAACTCACTGTGAAACCAAAATTTCTCAAAACCAAAAGGTGCCTAACCAAACAAAGGTCTTTGTTCGGCGAGGAGTGCTCCGGTGCTGTCTACGTTGAGCGTTGGTGGTTGGAGTAGAAGCTTGTGTCGGCGGGTCGTGGTTCGTGTTTGGATTTGAAGAACAAGCGAAGAAGATAGAGTTCGCGTGCTCTTGAAGTTGGTTTTGGGTATTCAGGTATTTTTTTTTTTAAAATTGGTTCAAGTTTGTAAAGCAGGTTTAGGGTTTGTAGGCTTTGGGTCTTTGGGTTTATTTGGATTGGGCCTGGGTAGTGGCCTTGTCCAATTTTGGCTAGGTCTTGGGTCTTGGGTTAATTAATTTTTTGTTGGGCTTGGGTTCTAGGCCAGAAAAATAATAAATTTCTTTTTTGGGTTTGGGCTTAGTTTAGGCCAAAAGAATAAAAAAGAAACTTTTATTTAGGCTTAAATTTAGTCCTGAAACAAAATAAAAAAAAAAAAGAGACCAGTTGACCTGTTTGACCGCGTTGATCGGGGGTTTGACCGGGGTTGACTTTGACCGTTGACCATTAATCGAGGGTTGACCTCATTTGACCAGAGCCTTACCCCACGTTTTTCGACTTGCTGAGTCCGTTTTTGGGCTCTGTTTTTCCAGATTCTGCTCCGAAGTATGAGTTTAGGGATGGTGTTGACTTTGACCGGTGTTGACCAAAGTTGACCAGGGGTGTTCCTAAGGTTTTTCGACGTGCTGAATCTATTTTTGCGATCCATTGAGCCAAATTCCATCCCGAAGTATGAGTTTTGTGCAAACGAAGATGTCTTCCACAGGTGGAAAGTTTGAAATCGAGAAGTTTGACGGGAGAATGAGTTTCAGTCTTTGGAGGATCAGATTCAAGGCATTTATGACAATGCAAGGACTTTGGAAAGTCATTGAAGAAGTGATCCCGGAAAAGACGGAACCAGCAGTGAGAGAAGAACTCGAAGCGAAAGCCTTGAGTGCAATACATATGTTCGTGACAAATGAAGTATTGATGGAGATTGCTGAGAAGACAATAGCAATTGAGGCTTGAAATACTTTGGTGGAATTGTATGCATCTAAATCTCTCACCAATCGCCTCTACTTGAAGAAGCGATTGTATCATCTTAGAATGAAAGAAGATACGTCACTAAAACAACACCTTGATGAGTTTACCTCTTGTTTTATTGCTTTGAAGGATGTGGGTGTTAAAATTGATGACGAAGATCAAGCTATGATCGTATTATGCTCCTTACCGCCTTCATATATGAACTTTGTGGACACTATGTTGTACAGGAGGGATAAAATTACCTTTGAAGATGTGATTACTTCATTAAAATCGAAGGATCTTCAAACACATATTCCGGGACAAAAGGAAGAAGTTCATGGGGAAGGTTTAGTGAGTAGAGGGATATCGGAGAGTAGAGGGGGGTCTTTGAGTAGAAAGAAAAGCAAGTCAAGGTCAAAATCAAAAGTAAGGAAGCTACACTGTTTCGAGTGGGGTGAAAAGGGTCACATTAAGAAAGAATGTCCAAAACTGAAAAAGGGAAAGAAAAAGGTGGAGAATTCAGCTAATGTGGTAGAGAGTGCTGACAGTGATGGAGATAACTCGAGTAGTACCGGGGAAGTTTTGACTGTGAGTGGATCACAGTGGCATAATCAATGGATTCTTGATACTGGTGCAACGTTCCATATGTGTCCTAGGCGCGACTGGTTCTCTTCTTATTCCAAAAGAGAAGGGAAAGTCTTTCTAGGCAATGATCTTTCGTTGAGGGTGGAAGGAATGGGCATAGTAAATATGAAGATGTTTGATGGTATTACAAGATCTCTCGAGTGTTGGCATGTACCGGAGCTGAAGAAAAACTTGATTTCTCTTGGGCGTTTGGGTTCTCATGGATACAAATTCCGAAGTGAGAATGGTGTCTTAAAGGTGACCAAAGGTGCAATTGTGCTCTTGAAAGGGAACTTGACTGGCGGCCTATATGTCCTTCAAGGTAGTACAGTTACAGGTGTTGCAGCTGTTACATCCGAGGAGAGTGATAATGACACTACGCAGTTGTGGCACAAAAGGTTGGGCCATATGAGCGAAAGGGCACTAACCGAGCTGAGTAAGAGGGATTTGCTTTGTGGACAAAGAACTGGAAAGCTTGAATTCTGCGAGCATTGTGTCTTTGGAAAGCAAACCCGGGTGAAGTTCAGCAAGGGGCAGGAGAACACCAAAGGTACACTTGATTATATTCATTCTGATCTTTAGGGTCCTAATAAAGTTCCTTCCAAGAAAGGTGCCAGGTATTACATCACTTTTATTGATGCATACTCTTGGATGATGGGGGTATACTTCTTGAAAACTAAAGATGAGGCGTTTCCAACATTTGTCGAGTGGAAGACGTTGATTAAGAAGCAGACTGATAAACAAATTAAGCGTCTTAGGATTGAAAATGGGTTGGAATATTGCAATAAAGAGTTTGATGAGTTCTGCAGGAAACATGGCATTGTGAGACACCGCACATGTGTAAGGACACCACAACAGAATGGAGTTGCAGAACGCATGAATAGAACTCTGGTGGAGAGAGCTCGTTGTATGCTCTTCCAATCTGGTTTGAGTCAAGACTTTTGGGCTGAAGCCTTCAATACGGCATGCTACTTGGTGAATAGGTCTCCATCCAAAGCTATTGAATTGAAAACTCCTTTTGAGTTATGGTCTGGTAAGCCTGCTGACTACTCTTGATTGAGGGTGTTCGGTTGCCCTGCATGCGCTCACGTGAAGGATGGCAAGTTGGAGCCGAGGGCAAAGAAATGCATATTTCTAGGCTATGCGTTCGAGAGGAAAGGTTACAGGTTGTGGTGCACAGATCCAAAGTCTCTAGGTTTCCTCATCAGCAGGCATGTCATATTCAATGAGTCTACTTTATTAGACCAAGAAAAGGAGAAAGCGGTAGCTGGTTTAGACCACGGTGTCAAAGAGCAGGTGGAGGTATTTGCTGATGTTCCAAATGTTCCATCTAGCAATAGTAGCAGTCAAATTCAGCCGACTCAACCAACTGAGGTACATGATCAAAATGTGCCTGAACAACAGAAGTACAACATTGCCACTGGGCGAGAAAGGAGACAAATTAGAGAGCCTCAAAGGTACGGATACGCTGATCTTGTTGCTTATGCTTTAACTGTTGCTGAAATAATTGAAGGACATGAGCCGAATTCATACAAAGAGGCCATATCTAGGAAAGATTCTGCTCAGTGGGTGGGTGCCATGAGTGAGAAGATTGAGTCTCTTCATAAGAATCAAACATGGGAGCTTGTTGAATTGCCTAAGGGACAGCGAGTTGTCGGTTGCAAATGGGTTTACAAGAAAAAGGAAGGTACTCCAGGGGTTGAAGGTCCTCGATACAAGGCACGATTGGTGGCAAAAGGCTATACACAAAGGGAGGGTGTTGACTTCAACGAAGTGTTCTCTCCGGTTGTGAAGCATAGTTCCATCAGGGTTATACTTGCCTTGGTTGCTCTTCATGACTTAGAGCTTGAGCAGCTAGATGTGAAAACAACATTTTTGCATGGTGATCTTGAAGAGCAAATTTACATGAGTCAACCGGAGGGGTATGTAGTTCCTAGTAAAGAGAACCATATTTGCAAACTGAAGAAGTCCTTGTATGGGTTGAAGCAGTCACCTCGGCAATGGTATAAGAGATTTGACACATTCATCGTAGGTGCTGGATACACAAGGAGTGCCTATGACAGCTGTGTGTATCTCAAAAGGCTTCTAGATGGTTCGTTTGTGTACTTGTTGTTGTATGTCGATGATATGCTTATTGCTGCTAAAAGCATGTCTGCAATCGACGAATTAAAGAAGCAGCTAGGTGATGAGTTTGAGTTGAAGGATCTTGAAGCAGCGAAGAAGATTCTTGGCATGGAGATTCACAGATATAGAAACGCTGGGAAGCTGTTCTTGTCTCAACAGAGTTATATTGAGAAGGTGCTGGAGCGTTTCGGGATGCTTAAAGCGAAGCCTGTGAGTGTGCCGCTTGTTGCTCACTTCAAATTGTCTGCAGATTTGTCACCTAAAACCAAGAAGGAGGTGGAGCATATGTCTCATGTTCCATAATCGAGTGCTGTTGGTAGCTTGATGTATGCTATGGTGTGCACTGGTCCTGATATTTCACATGCAGTTAGTGTTGTGAGCAGGTATATGGCATCACCTGGGAAAGTACACTGGGAAGCGGTGAAATGGATAATGAGATATTTGCGTGGCATTGCGAATATAGGATTGCTATTTAGTAAGATGACTGGAGATTACGTGAGGTTGGTGGGTTATTATGATTCAGACTTTGCGGGTGACCTTGATAAGAGAAGATCTCTGACGGGTTACGTGTTTACTCTCTCTGGATGTACTATCAGTTGGAAAGCGACATTACAGTCTACTGTGGCATTGTCGACTACTGAAGCGGAGTACATGGCCATTGCAGAAGCTGTGAAGGAGGCCATGTGGTTACAAGGCTGTTCGTGATCTTGGATGACAAGATACAAGTATAGTCTTTTGTGATAGCCAGAGTGCAATCCATCTGACGAAGAATCAGATGTATCATGAGAGGACTAAACACATTGATATCAGATATCATTTTATCAGAGATGTTGTATCACAAGGAATCATATCGGTGCAGAAGATATTTACCCATGAGAATCTAGCAGATATGATGACTAAGGTGGTTCCAGTCAGCAAGTTTAAGCATTGCTTGGACTTGGTTGCTATTTGCGGTGCGGAGCATTGAGCTCTTGGAGGTAGTTGGCTGCAGGGATGATGGTGTATTGATTTGAGCGAATACGTGCCAAGGTGGAGATTTGTTGAATGTGGCCCGTATTCTTGGGCAATAAGAATAGCAGATTTTCTTGTTAGCATATTACCTTATTCGCTTGTTACCTTTTATAGCACATAATTAATTAGTTGCCTTTTCTGCTTAATAGGTTTAGGAAACCTTTGTACTATAAATATGTGGCAATACTCATTATGTTATGTGTGAGAGAGAAACCAAAGTGAGAGCCTTGTAGCTTTCGTGATCAGTAATAGAATTATTCTCTGCTGCCCATGGACGTAGGCTTCAAAGCCGAACCACGTAATTTCTTGTGTCCGATATTTCTTCTCGTATTCTTCATGTTTGCATGTTTTTCCCCAACAGTTAGCTTCGTCATCGTGCAAGGAACTCAACGGTATCTCTTTCATTGAGTTTGGTGGCCAGAGGAGAGAGTTTCCATTGAAGAACTCGAAGCTTAAGGTCGCGGAGGTGACAGAGGGTCTTCTTGCTGGGGTCCAAACGGTGATTGGACGGTCACAAGTGAGTTGTCGGCTGACGTGGAGTGCATTGGTGGCTACGGCGTCGACGTTGGTGGCTTGGTGCGCGAGCTTGCATTGGGCGGGTCTTGGTGGCTTGTTCAGGTGAAGAAGACAAGGGAATTGGGTCTTGGGTTTTGTTTCTGGGTCGGGTTAGTTTGGTTGTTGGGTTCAGGTAGGAAAAGTTTGGTGGTGGACTGGGTTTTAAATCTACTGGATCGGGCCACGGGTTAGAGGGTTTGTCCGGGTTTGGGTTAGGCTTGGATTGAAGGTCTTGGGTTGTTGTTGTTTTTTTTTTTTGTGTGTTGGGCTTAGGTAGTTTCCAAAATATAAAAAAAAAAATTTCTTTGGGCTTGGGTTTTGGATATAACCTAAGAGGAAAAAGAAAAGAAAAGAGTTTTTATTTTTTTATTTTTTGGATTGGGCCTAGTCTAGGAAACCAAAAAAAAAAAAAAATAATAATAAGATCTGACCATGTTTGACCTTTGACCAAGGTTTGACTTTGACAGTTGACCATTGACTGAGGGTTGACCAGGTTTGACCAGAGTCTTACCCAATGTTTTTCGACGTGCTGAGTTCGTTTTTGGGCTCAGTTTTCCAGATTCTGCTTGAAAGTACGTGTTTTAGGGACGATGTTGACTTTGACCAACAGGTTTGACTTTGACCACTGTTGACCAAAGTTGACGAGGGGTGTTCCTAAGGTTTTTTGACGTGCTGAATCCATTTTTTGTGATCCGTTGAGCCAAATTCTATCCCAAAGTGTGAGTTTTGAGCAAACGAAGATGTCTTCCATAGGTGAAAAGTTTGAAATCGAGAAGTTTGACAGGAGAATGAGTTTCAGTCTATGGAGGATCAGATTCAAGACATTTATGACAATGCAGGGACTTTGGAAAGTTATTGAAGAAGTGATCCCGGAAAAGACGGAACCAGCAGCAAGAGAAAAACTCGAAGCGAAAGCCTTGAGTGGAATACATATGTCAGTAACAAATGAAGTATTGCTAGAGATTCCTGAGAAAACGACAGCAGTTGAGGTTTGGAATACTTTGGTGGAATTGTATGCATCTAAATCTCTCACCAATCGCCTCTACTTGAAGAAGCGATTGTATCATCTTAGAATGAAAGAAAGTACCTCACTAAATTAACACCTTGATGAGTTTACCTCTTGTTTTATTGCTTTGAAGGATGTGGGTGTTAAAATTGATGACGAAGACCAAGCTATAATCGTATTGTGCTCCTTACCGCCTTCATATATGAACTTTGTGGACACTATGATGTACAGGAGGGATAAAATTACCTTTGAAGATGTGATTCTTCATTAAAATCGAAGGATCTTCAAACACATATTCCGGGACATAGGGAAGAAGTTCATGGGGAAGGTTTAGTGAGTAGAGGGAGATCGGAGAATAGAGGGGGATTTTCGAGTAGAAAGAAAAGCAAGTCAAGGTCAAAATCAAAAGCAAGGAAGCTACGCTATTTCGAGTGTGGTGAAAAGGGTCACATTAAGAAAGAATGTCCAAAATTGAAAAAGGGAAAGAAAAAGGTAGAGAATTCAGCTAATGTAGTGGAAAGTGCTGACAGTGATGGAGATAACTCGAGTAGTACCGGGGAAGTTTTGACTGTGAGTGGATCACAGTGGCATAATCAATGGATTCTTGATACTGGTGCAACGTTCCATACGTGTCCTAGGTGTGACTGCTCTTCTTATTCCAAAAGAGAAGGGAAAGTCTTTCTAGGCAATGATCTTTTGTTGAAGGTGGAGGGAATAGGCATCGTAAATATCAAGATGTTTGATGGTATTACAAGATCTCTTGAGTGTTGGCATGTACTGGAGTTGAAGAAAAACTTGATTTCTCTTGGGCATTTGGATTCTCATGGATACAAATTTCGAAGTGAGAATGGTGTCGTAAAGGTGACCAAAGATGCAATTGTGCTCTTGAAAGGGAACTGGACTGGCGGCCTATATGTCCTTCAAGGTAGTACAGTTACAGGTGTTGCAGCTGTTATATCCGAGGAAAGTGATAATGACACTACGTAGTTATGGCACAAATGGTTGGGCCATATGAGCGAGAGGGGACTGACCGAGCTAAGCAAGAGGGATTTGCTTTGTGGACAAAGAACTGGAAAGCTTGAATTCTGCGAGCATTGTGTCTTTAGAAAGCAAACCAGGGTGAAGTTCAGCAAGGGGCAGGAGAACACCAAAGGCACACTTGATTATATTCATTTTGATCTTTGAGGTCTTAATAAAGTCCCTTCCAAGAAAGGTGCCAGGTATTATATCACTTTCATTGATGCATACTCTCGGATGGTATGGGTATGCTTCTCGAAAACTAAAGATGAGGCGTTTCCAACATTTGTCGAGTGGAAGACATTGATTGAGAAGTAGACTGGTAAACAAATTAAGCGTCTTAGGACTGACAATGGGTTTGAATATTGCAATAAAGAGTTTGATGAGTTCAGTAGGAAACATGGCATTGTGAGACACCGCATATGTGTAGAGACACCACAACAGAATGGAGTTGCAGAACGCATGAATAGAACTCTGGTGGAGAGAGCTCGTTGTATGCTCTCCCAATCTGGTTTAAGTCAAGATTTTTGGGCTGAAGCTGTCAATACGACATGCTACTTGGTGAATAGGTCTCCATCCAAAGCAATTGAATTGAAAACTCCTTTTGAGTTTTGGTCCGGTACGCCTGCTGACTACTTTCGATTGAGGGTGTTCGGTTGCCCTGCATACGCTCACATGAAGGATGGCAAGTTGGAGCCGAGGGCAAAGAAATGCATATTTCTAGGCTATGCATCTGAGAGAAAAGGTTATAGGTTGTGGTGCACTGATCTAAAGTCTCCAGGTTTCCTCATCAACAAGGATGTGACATTCAATGAGTCTACTTCATTAGACCAAGAAAAGGAGAAAGTGGTAGCTGGTTTAGACCACGGTGTCAAAGAGAAGGTGGAGGTATTTACTGATGTTCCAAATGTTCTATTTAGCAATAGTAGCAGTCAAATTCAGACGACTCAACCAACTGAGGTGCATGATCAAAATGTGCTTGAACAAGAAAAGTACAGCATTGCCACTGGGCGAGAAAGGAGACAGATTAGAGAGCCTCAAAGGTACGGATACGCTGATCTTGTTGCTTATGCTTTGACTGTTGTCGAAACAATTAAAGGACACGAGCCAAATTCATACAAAGAGGCCATATCTGGGAAAGATTCTGCTCAATGAGTGGGTGCCATGAGTGAGAAGATTGAGTCTCTTCATAAGAATCAAACATGGGAGCTTGTTGAATTGCCTAAGGGACAGCGAGTTGTCGATTGCAAATGGGTTTACAAGAGAAAGGAAGGTACTCTAGGGGTTGAAGGTCTTCGATACAAGGCACGGTTGGTGACAAAAGGCTATACACAAAGGGAGGGTGTTGACTTCAACGAAGTGTTCTCTCTGATTGTGAAGCATAGTTCCATCAGGGTTTTACTTGCCTTGGTTGCTCTTCATGACTTAGAGCTTGAGTAGCTAGATGTGAAAATGACATTTTTGCATGGTGATCTTGAAGAGCAAATTTACATGAGTCAACCGGAGGGGTGTATAGTTCCTAATAAGGAGAACCATATTTGCAAACTAAAGAAGTCCTTGTATGGGTTGGAGCAGTCATCTCAGTAATAGTGTAAGAGATTTGACACATTCATGGTACGTGCTGGATACACAAGGAGTGCCTATGACAGCTGTGTGTATCTCAAAAGGCTTCCAGATGGTTCGTTTGTGTACTTCTTGTTGTATGTCGATGATATGCTTATTGTTACTAAAAGCATGTTTGCAATCGACGAATTTAAGAAGCAGCTAGGTGATGAGTTTGAGATGAAGGATCTTGGAGCAGCGAAGAAGATGACAGATATAGAAACGCTGGGAAGCTGTTCTTGTCTCAGCAGAGTTATATTGAGAAAGTGCCAGAGCGTTTTGGGATGTTGAAAGCAAAGCCTGTGAGTGTGCCGCTTGTTGCTCATTTCAAGTTGTCTGCAGATTTGTCACCTAAAACTGAGGAGAAGGTGGAGCATATGTCTCATGTTCCATACTCGAGTGCTGTTGGTAGCTTGATTTATATGTGCAATCGTCCTGATATTTCACATGCAGTTAGTGTTGTGAGCAGGTATATGGTATCACCTGGGAAAGCACACTGGGAAGCGGTAAAATGGATAATGAGATATTTGCGTGGCACTACGAATGTAGGTTTACTGTTTAACAAGATGACTGGAGATTGCGCGAGGTTGGTGGGTTATTGTGATTCAGACTTTGCGGGTGACCTTGATAAGAGAAGATCTCTGACGGGTTACGTGTTTACTCTTTCTGGATGTACTATCAGTTGGAAAGCGACATTACAGTCTACTGTGGCATTGTCGACTACTGAAGCGGAGTACATGGCCATTGCAAAAGCTGTGAAGGAGGCCATGTGGTTACAAGGCCTGGTTCGTGATCTTGGACTGCAGCAAGATACAAGTACAGTCTTTTGTGATAGTCAGAGTGCAATCCATCTGACGAAGAATCAGATGTATCACGAGAGGACTAAACACATTGATATCAGATATCATTTTATCAGAGATGTTGTATCACAAGGAATCATATCGGTGCAGAAGATATCTACCCATGAGAATCTAGCAAAAATGATGACTAAGGTGGTTCTAGTCAGCAAGTTCAAGCATTGCTTGGACTTGGTTGCCATTTGCGGTGTAGAGCATTGGGCCCTTAGGGGCAGTTGGCTGTAGGGATAATGGTGTATTGATTGAAGCGAATACGTGCCAAGGTGGAGATTTGTTGAATGTGGCTCGTATTCTTGGGCAACAAGAATAGCAAATTTCCTTATTAGCATATTACCTTATTCGCTTGTTACCTTTTGTAGCACATAATTAATTAGTTGTCTTTTCTACTTAATTGGTTTAGGAAACCTTTGCATTATAAATATGTGGCAATACTCATTATGTGATGGGCGAGAGAAACTGAAGTGAGAGCCTTGTAGTATTTGTGATCATTAATAGAATTATTCTCTGCTGCCCGTGGACGTAGGCTTTAAAGCCGAACCACGTAATTCTTGTGTCCGTTATTTTTTCTTGTATTCTTCATGTTTGCATGTTTTTCCCCAACACTGAGTTTATGCAAGTATGATGATATAGTGATTATGATGATTTTTGCCAATATGATGATACAGTGGTTGCGATTGCTAACTGGTGCCTAGTTATGTCTAATTGATTCGAGAGTGTTAATTTGTGTTTGACATTGTTCATGATATACCAGCTTCCTAGCTGAAAAATAGGCCCTTTTTTCATTTTTTTCTTTTTTCCCCCCTTCTTTTTCCCCTCTACTAAGCAGATATTGCTTCCATGGATCCCATTATGCTAACTTGTTATTTCTTTCTTAGGTTGAAGAATTTTCCTTGCATAATCAAAAAGCTTGCAAGTCAGGGTTTTGCTGCGGATCGTGAATTGATGCGCCCTATATTTTGGTTGACCTGATGAAAGAATTTTCAAAACTATCCTAAACTTATTTCCCTATATGGGAACTGTTATGGACGCAAGGCAGAAAAGTGTGGTTGCTATACATTAGAGATGTTTTGGTGTTTCTAGTTGATTTGTTTTGGTGTTGATCTTTTCTTCTTTCCCCTCTTTGTGGAGCCCATTGGTAAATAGCTCAAATGACAATGTAGTCAATTAGTGCTACTTAGAGAGAAAGCATGACTTCAAGAAGCATGTATTTTTTATATGGCAATGCTTCGCCACTAGAGTGGATATTGGCATCAACTTGGTCCTTTATGCAAAAGATTTTTGTCCTTTTCCAAAGTTATTCATGATTGCTGACAATATATCATCATTCTGATGTAATCAATTATAACTTAGATGAGCCGGTAAATATTTAGTGCTTCTATCACATTGGCATTTTGTTGACATGTTGTGTTAAGGGTTAATGGGAATGGAGTTATTCGTAACGTTGTAACTTTTATGATGTTAAGAGTAATATCTATCAATTGTGAATTATTGATGTAGCTAGAATGAAAATGTTGGCATTCGCCATATTCATTTTTCCCAGTTAAGCTCTGAGAGGATTTGCCGTTGGTTAGAAGAAAAAGGTCTCAGCCAAAGTCCACGTAACTAGGTCAAAGAGTATAAAATTCTAATACAAAATCTCTAGCGTGAAGAAGTTCCAGATTTTAAGATTGATCAACATGTGCTGATAGCATTATGTTAGGAAATTAGGACATGTTAACACACACACGCAGTAGAATTAAGGCACAAATAACGAGAAAAGAATACATACAATTAAACGTGGTTGGGCTCTCTGTCTACATCCACGAAAACTCCACTAAACAGAAAAAGTATTCACTCAATAGGACTTTTTGTAGAGCTTGAAAAGTGTAAACTCTCTCATGGTTTTTTTTACAGTGGCTCTCTCTCTCAATCTAGACTTATTGGAAAACACACGCATCTCAACTAATGCAAGAGTTTTATTTATAGAGGAGACTTCCTTGTCCTCCGAGATAACGGTTTCTTATTCTATTAGTCCTTTTATAATTAAGACTTTACCATAACTGGAATATTGACTCTCATTATTACTATTCCCTAATTTTAATATGGGCTTGGGATTAGCACCTAAGCTATAACCCAACACCTTTTTTTTTTTTTTTTTTGTGGAGCAAGTTGAGTATGTATTCATTCATAGAAAATGTTATGAGAGTGATTACAAAGCAAGGGAAGTCCCATACAAAAATATTTTCAAGCCTCCATTAGTTGCCAATAATAATATTTTCTCTATTTGAAGGAAATTTTTACCAAAAGTAATTCTACATCTAATATCATTTAAAATAGAGACAAAAATACTTTCCTTTGTCTTGACTTCATTATTGAAAATTCTTCTATTTCTCTCAAGCCAAAGGTGATAAATGGAAGCTCCAAGGAAGTGCTTCAAAAGAGTAACTCGAAGGTTCTTCTCAAGATTGTGTGGAGAGAAATAAGCAATAATGTCATCCCATTCAATAAGGTGAATGGGACAATTTGTAAGTTGAAGGCCTCTTCTCCAAATCCTTCTTGTGAAGCTACAGGTGAAGAATAAATGATCCCTTGTTTCACACCCCAAATGGCAAAAGCTGCAGAGAGGATTGACATTCATGCCCCATTGTAGTAACTTTGTCTCCTTTCTTCTTCTCTTTTGGTCTTTCAGTTCTTTGCCCTTTCCTCAATTCACTTTCCCTTTCCTTGATTTATATTTTGCCTTTCTTTTTCCATGTAGTGACTTTTTTTTTCTCTCTTTTATGGTGATTCTTTCACTAGCCACATGCAGTTTTCAGTTTTTTGTTAACTTGTTTGGTCTGAATAGAGCATAGGGTGTCAAGTGTGCTTGCTTTCTTTACATCTTCTACCGCGATTTGTATTGAGTGTGCTAGTTGGCTCAATTGTGGTACAATTTTTTTTTTGTTGGATTTTCGTTTAAGCTCATTTCTCATCCAAATACTAACCTATAGCGCAAAATATGACATTTAGTGTAGCATTTACTCACTTAAACTCATTATAAATTCTCAACTCCGATTATGCGCAAATAGAATATAAATGCTATACCAGTGAACTCTATAAAGCTCAAATCACTTCTAAACATGTATGAAAATGCTAGTGCAAACACACCCAGTTGAATACACATCACCTAATGATTGATATTTATAGAGATGTGTGCAACGAATAATTTACAATTATATTGTCTTTTCCAAACAGGGCTCATTGATTATTGATGTACAAGAGTGAAGGTTGACAAAATAACTTTTCACAACTAAAAACATATTTTTGGAAGACTCTCTCAAGTGCCTATCTTTTACAAAAGTTTTTGAGACAAATAAAACATGTTTTTGGAGTTTTCTTTTAATAGAAAACATTTTCAAAAAGCTGTGACTTTTGAAAACTCTTTGGGCAATAAGCTCATGAAGAAATTAAGTAATTTTACAAGGAAAAGTCTATAATCACAAAAGAAAAAGAGAATCTATGCTATCAAACTCTTAAGGTACTCCTGAAGCTCTCCAAATCCTGAAGCCAAGGCTCATCTTCTCCCAATAAGCTCAAAAGACAACTTCTTTATCTCTTGCTTTGCTTTTAAGCATGTAAAAACTTTCAAGTCTAAGAGGTTAGCTTTTAATCACTAATGTAACAATTTCGTAACCACACATAATCAAAACAAACATTACGCTAACACAATTGTATACTCATAATACATAATTGATTATATTTAGTGTTTTTAAATTAATTTTTCAAACAAAATATATCTTAAAATATACATGTTTATGGTTTTAAATTAAAACTTAAAAATAAAATACTTTAAAATAAACATATTTTAAGCTATGATTGGAATGCCTTTTTCTTATCACAAAAATAATTTCTTTATAATTGAAATTGGCTCGGGCCTAAAGCCTAATATTAGTGAATCAATTAGCAATGGTTGGCCCAAAACATTATAGCACTTGAGGCACAAAGTTCACAAACCATATCAAACTGTAAAAATGAAAAGTAAAAAATGAAAAAAGAGAAGAGTATAACTTCTCAAAAATATATTATCTCAGTTCTCGACTTTCTAGAAAGCAAGGAGCAAACATCCCAGTTTTTCTTATGGTATTCCTTCTATGACAATGTTCCTTAAAGTGTTTTTTTTTTTTTTTGGGTGGATCAAGTTGGTTAAAGTTATCAATGCAATTTTCTCTATTTGGATAAACAATCAATGTATAAATAAGTAATTTGAATAAACAATCAATAAATAAATAAGGCATGCACTTGAATATTTCTCTTATCTCAAGTTAGTAAAAGATATTCCTACATTTACCTATCCATCTATATTCCATATTGTGACATACTAGAGGAGTTCCACTAACTTTATATAAATGGTAAGTGTCATCCGTATAAAATTCATTTTTAAAAATAATCAATACTATTTTAAAAAATAAATAAATTCAAAATTCTCGAATCCCACATCAATTGAGCATAAACTAACTAGGCATAAACAAGGACTCATCTACTTTTTAAATTTGAACTATAGATAATTTAGCAATTATTACATAAGTATTATTTCATATGTTCCATTTAAACTTTTCTCAAAATGAACGTTTGTGATTATATATATAATAATGTTTTTGACAATCATGTTTAAAATTGATAAATAATTTGTGTAATATAACATTTGGATGAATTCTATCCTTATTTTTGATAATCCTAATAGAATTTTATATTTCAAAGTTCGTCTAATTTCAAAACACTCATTAGTTAATTTGATCAATACCAAAAGTTAGGTGTATAATTAACTTGGCTCATAATCTTTTATTTTTTAGATTTTTTGATACTTTTTAAGGAAAATATCTTGTTCAAGTCATGTAAATCTTGATAATAATTATAATAGAAAACATTTTCTGAACACAAAAAAATTATATAATTATTTTTTATTTTAAATAGACTAGAAAGAGGGCGTTATCTGTGATATTATATATTATAAAAATATTATTTTAGAATGAATTAATCATTACCAAAAGAATTATTAGTTAGCAAATAGCAAAAAAAAAAAAAGCAAAAGATGATGAATATAGATATATAGAAATAGAAATTAACAAAAATGATGTAAAATAGAAATATAAAAATAGCAGATAAATGAAAAAGAAAAAGAAACCAACCAACTCCCACCTTCAATTCCTCATATTTCAACAATTTTGTCCACCTTTTCTTTTCCGTTCCCTGCGCATTGGGGTTTCTTTTGTTGCTTGCTTTGCTTAAACAATATGCATATTGGCCTAATTAATTGCATTTAACTCTGAAAAAGAAAAAAAAAAGAGATACAACAATTATAAACAATGTCGAGCAAGACTTACGTGCAACTCACCAAAGAACGTGCCATCCTTCAAGAAGTTAGCCCTGGAGAGCTTAACCAACCCATTGATGTATCTGCGGTTCGTAGTTTCTTGACACCATCTAATGAAAACATACATCAAAATATGGTTTCTTGTTATGTATCATTCATTCATTATATTTATTTTTAAGTTTTGATCCTATTTTTGCAATATATAGCGCCATCAAAATTCTCATACTCTGAACCCATGTACACCTAGACAGAAATTTTTGTTTTTGTTCCTTTTTTATATGTTATAACCAAGTATTCTATTCATTTCATGCAATACATTAATATAACTTAGATTCTACATTCCCAGTATTATTTTAGTTTTTGTTCCTTTTTTTACATGTTATAACCCGGTATTATATTCATCTCAAGCAATGCATTTATATAACTTAGGTTCTATACTCCTAACATCTAGCATGTTTGTAAAATGTATTCTAGTTTCCTTTAGTTAATTGGATGCTTGAATCTCTTGACCTTTCTATCTTTTATTTTTATATAGTATGTTTGTGTCAATTTCTTTTATAATGTCAGTGTCAAATTTTGTATGTCAATACATGTGTTATAGAAAATATATTGCACTGCGTATTTAGATCGAGTGAGGGATCTAATATATATATATATATATATATATATATATATATATGTTATTCTTCATTATTTCAGAATATACAGAACTCTATGCACTCAAAAACATACATAACTCATTCAAGTCAATCTGCTTAGGTGATGTGTTAAATAAATTCATAAGGATTGTTAATTCAATAATGATTGGTGTGCTACGTAGTTTATAGAAGCACTTGTGCTAAATGAAATGAATTCCATGAATATTTGCATTTGTAAATGAATTTCTTGTTTGGATCTGTAAAATAATTTTATGCCAATGTTGTCATTTGTAAATTTAAATTTGTAATTGGAATACATGTGGAATTGGAATTAATATGTATATTTTAATGAAATAACCTTTTGTTATAATATTTTTTGTTATTATAATTTTTCATAAAACAAAAATAATAAAAATAATTTAATAAGAAAAGTACCAATCAAAGAAGATCTTTAAACGAGTAATATCTAAGTTTATAAGAAAATGGCAAATGATGAAGGTTATAGTTTAAGCATAGTAGTATGATTTTATATAAATAATTATAGGGATGTTTTTGTCTAAGATCTTTTGCAGATTTATCTTTCGTGGAATTGTAAATTTCACCTCTTGAGCCAGGATTTAGATATACAGCTCGAGCAAATCCAAGATTTACAAATCTTAAAATTCTAAATAAATTCAATATTTTGAAAAAATGCTAACAAACTCTAAAAGTTAAATTTACAAATGAATTCCACAAACTTTTGTGAAATTCATTTATTCGAAACACATTGTTAGTCATTGATTTGGTGAACTAACATAATAGGTGGTATAGAAAAAGGAAAATAGTAGCCAGTAAATCATCAAAGTAAACAAAAGGAAAATTTTTATAATTGATTAAGATATTGTCAATATGAAATTAGGAATTTAAAGGAATTGCACAAATTGGTTGAGGAATATGATTGTTCATAACAAATTTTAAGGGGAAAATAATGGGTGGTCTTGAATTATATTGTGTAATTTCCCCTAATATTTCCTTTATGCACTTGACTCGGCAGATATCAACCGTAGCACATAGCCTTGCTCATCTTTTGGTTAAACAGAGGCAATTATATTGCATTTGTCCTCTCGTAATTGCTCTATGAATGAGAAAAATGAACATATGCCAATCTTAATAAGTTGAGAAATTGTTTGAAATTTTGTATATTATCACGGTTCTTGGTGTCTCCAGGATTGAAATAAGAAGGAAAAAGTAAAAAGATATTAACAAGATTAGAGTTTGTTTCTATAGATTCCTCATCTCTACCACATTGTGAGGGTTTTAGTAGTAACACTCTTGATTATAGCTGGCTATGGAAATTGATGGAAGACTTCGATTAGCTTCTTTGGCTCTGGAAAGTAATACCAATATACTTAACTTGAAAACATATTGAGACAAGCAGTTTCCCTAATCATACATGTGGTAATTCAACTTGCTCAACCAATGATTGTGTTTAATACTGTGATGACCTTGTGAAAAGAACCTTTCTCAAAGCAAAGTCTTGTTCTACTTATTCCATTCACTTATGCTTGGTTTTACAAAAGTCAATGTAAAATAGATGATGATTTCTTTTTTTGTTTATATCACAAAATGGAAACCAATCCTTAGTAGTCCCTGACATACTTGTATGGAAGTTGAATTTAGTTAAAGGCTGGCCTATTAGATACTCTTTGGACTTGCCTTCTTGTATTTGTTTATGTAATTGGAATCCTACTTCTCAAGGTGTCATTTTACAGCTGACTTCGCGCAAATGCCTAGAATGTGGGCAAGTATTACCGGAATCATACACACTCCCAGCTGATGAAGATTGGGCAACTGGGATATTTGGCTGTACTGAAGATCTTGATAGTTGTAAGGCTTTACTACCCTGTGCCTCTCTTTGTAGCAAGCTAGTACTTTAAGTTCTCTTTGAAGATGTGAAGCAAAATAAAGATGATAAAGAATTCTAGATGCTCCTATAGATGTTATGACTTAATGTGCTTTTTGTGATATAAATTGATGGAAAACTACAGACTTTATGATGTTTATAGTGAAAAAGTTATGTTAGTGAAATTCTTTGTTGGCATAAGATGCTAACATACAAAATCAACACTTCTTTGACTCTTATTTTGCTACTTTTTTTTTATTATAAAATTGTACTGGTGAAAGAATGTGATTCTAATATTAATTATGAGAAATGATGGCTAGCTATTTCCTTCTGAAACAAGGGTCTCGAGTACAATTCTCTCTCGAGTGAAGACAATGACTTATACTAATAATTATTCTCATTACTTAATAATTGTGCTCATCTTGCAGGCCGAACCGGTCTATTTTGCCCTTTTGTGTTGTTTGGACAAAATGTGGAAAGCATACACCAAGATATCTCCTACTCAAGTGCATGTATTTGTCATCTTTTATGTGTTGAAGGGGGCATCACTCTTGCTGCCCTGACAGCAACACTTAATGGCATTGATCCAAATACTGCCTGTCTTATCACTGAAGGTCTTTTATTTGCTTGGTGGATGTGTGGTATCTACACCAGCATGGGTAGGCAAATTTTGCAGAGAAAATACCACTTAAAGGTGGGTTGACTTTTTAATAAGCTTCACTTGAAACAACCACTTTGCAATTTACTTATGGGCTCAATCTTTATGCTAAACAAGAAGAATCTTGGTTTCAATTTTTCATAGATTTGTGGGCTATGCATGTTCGTTTAGTAAGTGGATAGTCTCACGCGAGATCTTAAGTGGACAAACCTCTAGCTCCTTGATGGTGCTCTTCAATCTTAGTGCAAAATCTCCCTTATATTACAATATTTTTCTAATTATTTGCATTGACTAAAGAAAGAAAGACTCAAAGAAAGACTCTAAATAATGCCCTTCATTACATATACAAATACATCTCCTCTGTAAAGTAGTTATCTTTATCAAATGTCTACAAAATTGAAAAGTAAAGTAGAAGGCATAACTGATGATAAACTTAGGTCTCATTATGACATGAAAAATTGAAGTCTTTGTCATAAAAAATGATTACTTTCTTTTCATTTGCCAATCATGTTCCATTTTATGTCTTTTTGTACTTCTGTGTATTCTAAGATTATGAGGATAATTTGGATGATCAACTAGACAAGAAAGCTTCTAAAATTGTGTAATCCATAGCTTTCCTCATGTATATTATTCTTGGCAATGGTTTATATTATGGCTGCATTTGTTATGCAGGACAGCCCATGTGACCCATGCATGGTTCATTGTTGTCTCCACTGGTGTGCAATATGTCAAGAGCATAGAGAGATGAAGAAACATTTGTTTGATGACTCTAGCATAGATGTTACGACTATGGACCCTCCAGCAGCACAAGAGATGACTTCTGGAGAGAAACAGGAGTCCACTTCTATTGCTACTCCTACTGTTGAAGAAGAAGGTGGAAAGGCTATTGTGGAGATGCGGCCTTTATAAACTTATTGCTTAGCAATCCAACAATAAAGATATTGAGATGCTGGACCAAGTTTACAAACTTACATCTCTATGTTATATAATTATAGAATCGACAACTTATTTATAGATTGTCTTTCCTATTACAAATCAAATTCGGTTTAGTTTTGCTTTATATTCTAAGCATAACTAGAAACAACTCTATGTTGCATTTCATTTAGTTTTAAAGGAAACCATTCACTTTTTTGGTGTAGATCAGATGTTCCTTATTTGATGCAACATCCAAATGTGCCTTCTTTGCAATTGGAATAAAAATGTGATGGAACATGGCCAAATCCCACTCTCTAAAAATCATGAGGGGGTTATTAGATACATTTTGAAAGATCGTAAATAGCGAATCTCAAATCATAGGGGATGTAATGTGCATTTTATCCTTACTACATGTTGCTTTTTGCATGATTTAGGAGTAGGTTGCTTTTGTATGCTTAATTTGGTTCATAACTTTTGTATTCAACCAAATTTTTATAGATACAACTAATTGTCTAAAATACTTTATGTTATTATATAGTTGATTAGATTCTTCAATCAAGAATATGTAGGATTGTATTGTTATAATCTACATCTGTTATTTTTCAAGTTCTAAAATGACAAAAGAAAGAAAACAACCTAGGTTGTAGAAAAATAACACATATAACATCTATTACACATATGGCCACAAGGATACAAAATATAACAAGAAATAGGTTCATAGTGTCATCATTGAAATGTGTAACTGTTGGTGCCAGACTTCTTTGATTTATCAACACCTTGATGATGCCTTCTCTTAGTCTTCTCCACTATAATCAAGCTTCTATAGTTTGGGTGTACTAGTGCTATGTAGTGGCAAGCATAATTTTGGAGAAATTAAGCTTAATTAAGGGATAAATAGATTGGTGCATGTTTTTGTTGTGTTATGTAAACGTTTTTGCATAACAAAAATTGAATATCCAAAAATGTTCAAATGAATCTTGCAAAATCTCGTTGTATATAGTGTGTGGAACCCTAATTGGATAAGGATCCCAGGATACTCATTGCTGCTAACAATACCCTCCATTCCTTTTCTAGAAATGGAATGTTCTTTAGGATAAGACTGATCCTACTATTCTATTTCCCAACACACCTAAATATCTTGATTACGTGGGGTGACTTTCAGTAAAATGCCTATAAGCTAAATTAAGAAATTTTGAATTTAAGAAACCTTTTCCTAATTCTTAACTTAAATCTTAGTTGGGCACATAATTAGCCATTCTCAATTATGAATAGTGGAGGGACTACAAGGCATAATTACCCTTGGCCCCAAGATGTCATTGCACTAGTTTGGTGACATTAAGGCTACTTTGACCTTAGTCTATTCCACCAAAGGACCAAAGCTGCTAACTAAGGATAATAGCTCATATTGCAGAAGGCCAACATAAAAAGAGTAACTTCTGTCTCTAACTTGCCAAATCAAACCAAAAATGTTCTTTAATGTATACCCATAGCCAAGGTTGGTCTTTTCACTTTTATTATCACCTTCAGGACTACATCTCAGCTTGAGAGTAATCATCCATCGGTCACAATTCTTTTGATTTAGGGTGTAACCCACAAGCCAAATGACCGATATACCTTGAATGTTAACATCACTAGATATAGATTTAGATGATTATATAGACAAACCAAGGGGGAAAATAGATTCTACTATTACATATGCATGTCTCAACTAGTTAGAATACAACACCTAATGGACATGGCAGAAGATCTACTCACATTGAGATCTTTCTGTGGTATATCAAAGTGCTGCACCCTAACTTTGTTAGTTCATCTACACACGCTCAAAATTAACAAAATTGACTACTTGGTAGATGTGAGTATATTGTAATCTATATTTATGGTACTATTTCTAAAAGATATGCTCACGGTGATCCTATCCATTGCATGACACACGTACTAAGAAGTAAAGTTTGGAAAGACCTTCTAATGATCTAGGTAGATCACCCTAATAACCAGACTTGCCCACTATAATCTTAGCCTAGTAGAGCACCCAACACTATCATTTGGTTATTGACTTAGTTCATAATATAACCAGAGCTAGATTTGGACCTATTGGGCATTCAGCCTCATTGTAGATGCAAGTCATAGGTCTATATCATTGGACATCTATACATTTTTGTTTACACCCAAAATCTGCAATTAGTCAAGCTAATAGCCAAAGGGAAAGAAGTCAAGATGAAGAGAATTGTGTCAAAAGTCCACAAGTAATCAATTGAGTGGCTGAAGGAAGAAGGACAAAAGAGTGCAAGGTTGACATAACGGCCTGCTTTGATTTCAAGGTCGAACTTCAGCCAGGGGAAAACAAGATGGTGTATGGTAAGCACGTGTTCAATTCAAATAAGGAAGACTAAGTCTGATAAACTGTGCAGCACCGTATCAAAAGGGACGAAAGTAAAATGTTGATTCCTTTCAGTGCAAGCCCTAAAGGTTCTACATGCGTATGGACTGTGCACTATACGGGGTACTATTGCAGGTGTCGAACCATAGAGAGCCTCAAAGTGTGGTAGACTCCTATGCGAGTCTGTTTTAGTGGATGCTTAAAAAGAAACTTAAGTTAATCATCTTTTTGGGATTTTGGATTTTAAGGGCAAAAAGGGAGAAATAAAAGGCTACACTATGAATGCAAGAAAAGAGAAGTAAAGACCAAGCTAACTTAGGGGATTAATGGCAATGAGGAAGTGACAGAGTGACCTGCACTTGTGAATGGGGGATTTTCTCCTCTTTGCTATAGGGTACGGGGTATTGGCTTACTAAACGAGGCTTTTAATACTAAGCAACTAACTAATGTCCTAATTACACCCCAGGACTTGGTGCAAGTCCGTCCCTAATCATACACACTTCGTAGTATGGTGTGGTCCTATGTACCTAAGGTCATAGAAGGGACTAAGGAGTCACTAAGGTGTCCTAAATCGTTCCTATATTTGTTCCTAAACTATTGGTTGAATTTAGAACCAAAGTCGAGGGTCATTAAGGCTAACCAACCCCACTGGGACTCCTATTAGTTAGATTTAACGCTAAAGGTTCTAGGCTAGGTTAATCTAGAGTTTGGTTCTATCCATTTAGGGACACAAAAGCAGATCTGAATCTTAATAGCAGATCTTACATGTACTAAGGTAAGGTAGTGTTAGTATGTCAACCTATCCATGATTAAAACACAAACAAGTTTGATTACACCATTGGAAGCATTTAAGAATCAACATGTAGTGATATTTGAGGATGTATTTACTATAAGGCATGTTTCACACTCACATAGACATGAATAGAATAAGCCTACTTCGTACTCTCTACAATCACAAACATAGACATGCATAATCTAAGAATTAGAAGTGTTCTATATAGCAAATACAACTCAATCTACACAATACAACTCATTTAAGCATTACATCAAACATATGGGAATGAAATGATATAAAGCTTTTCAACGTAAGATCAGAGTATGTATATATATAAGCCAATGGAATCCCATAACAAAGTGTATGAAAATCAACCCATTACACAAGGTTTGGTCACCTAAATATATCTACTCAAGCATGAAATAAAAAAGAATGAATGAGGTTTTTGAAATCTTCCTTTCCATTCTTGCTTATCTCTTTACAAACTTAAGTGAATCTCCATCAACTGATGTTGTAATCCTTCAAAATTAACATAGAACTAAGTAGGTGTATGTATGTTAATATATGAATTGGGGGGGGTGAAGGTAACGTTTAGTGCATAAGAAGTGGGTGTGTGAATAGGAGGTGAAAAGGGGTTGAAATCTACTTAAAAAATGCTTAAATACAACATGTTTTGTATCCAGTCGAGGACCTTAGCAGGTCGATCAGCCTAGCTCTTAGGTTGACCGGCCAATGGCCTTAGCTTCTGACTAGGCTGGTCTACCTAGGCCGGTCAACTGGCCAGGTTTCAAAAATCTAGCCAATTTAGCTAGCTTTGTGTCCGTTTCGCCCCAGTTGCTCTTTTTTTCGCCCAGTTACCTCCAAAAGTCACTTTTAAGCTTCTCCTACATCTCGAACACTTCAAGATTGACTCCATGATCAAATCACCATCAATTTAAGTCCCAAGCTTTGACCTAACTTCACCGAACACGAGAAATAATCATGTATTAGTGTAATGTTTGTCTTTAAACTCAACTATGTACATTTAAATATGCTTAAGCCTATCTCTAGCATATGTGCTGTACTAATACCTCTGTTAAAGCTCAAAACATCTCTTAAACATAGACAAATGACAATGCAATCATAGACACACAAAACACAACACATCAGAACCCCCCAAACCTTCTCTTTGCTTGTCCCTAAGCAAGCCTAAATCTTAAGTTTATTTCTATGTCAATGCAAAGGTTACCTAAGGGATTGACTTGCTATCAAGGTTAGCTAAGAAGCATGAAGGAGGAATTCTTGTTGTGGAGAGATCCCCAAGGATCTTTAGATCCTCCCTCTACTCATAAAGGGTCTCGAGCCTTACAAGAACTTCCCAAGTAACCAACCACCACAAGCCTAGGATTCTAAGACGCAGACACGAGATGTTGATATTTCGTGCCCCCTCAACTAACATGGCCTCTACAATATGCACAAAGTCTCAAGATAAGAAGAGAGAATGTACATACACAATGGCTTATAGAAGCCTTATTCACATATCTACAAAAAAGATAGCATGTGCTGAGTTAACATTGTGACACTTTTGCTCTTATTCACAACACTTTTTGTGCTCTTGCCTTTTACATTGATCACTGCATTGAACACACTACTAAAAACATTTTGCTCAATATGCATCACATCAAGATTATGTCTAATCAGATAATTGTGCCAATATGGCAACTCCCGGAAAATACAAATCTTGGTCCAATTATGGGATACTCCATAGCTTGGCCACTTTTGATTTTGTGATGCTTTACCAAAATTGATTTGCTCAAAACATGATAATTTAGATAACACTTCACCACCTATCAACCGAGATAGAGGAGGATCATGTTCAACCCTACCTTTCTTAGAAACTTGTGCTAAATCTCTATATTGATAGTCTTGAGGCAAAAATTGACGCTTACAATCAAAGAATGAAGCCTTACCATCATTTTTCAAGGTAAATGCCTTAGACCGCTCCATGCAATATGGATAAGCTATTCTCCCATGAGTCCTTCAACCTGACATCAGTCCATATGCTTGAAAATCACCTATTTTCCACATTAGTGCAACATTCATTACAAAGTTTGTACTTGTGGACATATCATACGTGAGGGCTCCATGATCCCAGAATATTTTTAACTTATCTTTTAATGGTTTCAAGTATACACAAAGATTATTTCCTGGGCTACGACGACAAGGAATGAGTAGTGTCAAGAACAACACGTCACCTTTCATATACATGGTCGGTGGAAGATTGTATGGTGTCATATAAATTGGCCAACATGAATATGGGGCAGATCTTTTACCAAGTCAATTAAAACCATCTATACATAATCCTGACCTTAAATTATGAGCTTCATTAGCAAATTCTGGATAATATCAATGAAAATGCTCCTATGCTTCTTCATCTAATGGGTGGATCAATTCACTTTCTTCTCGACAAGCACGTTTATGCCAAGTTATGTGTTTGGATGTTTGGTTGGACATATAACCTTTAAAATCTAGGTGTGATTGAGAGGTGTCGCAAAATTTTGAAAGGAATGTTCTCTTTCTTCCTTGTAGATGTGCCTCATTCTTTGTAACGTTTATGCTCACATACTTTACATGAATCAAGGTCTGCATCATCCTTCCAATATAACAAGCAATCATTTGGACATGTATCAATCTTCATATATTGGAGCCCTAATGCCTTCGTCATCTTTTTGGCCTCGTAAAAATTGCCTGGTAATGTATTAGAAGGCAACATGCTTTTTGAACAAATAATGACACAATCAAAACAACTCTCGCTCATGTTATACTCAGATTTACTATTCATCAACTATGAGATTGCTGATAACATACTATGTGTCTTACATTCTTCCCACAATAGTTGCTCGACATCTGCCAATAGTTTAAAAAACTTTGCTACATTAGGATTCGATTCTTCTATCTCATTCCTATCTTTTCGGTCAAACTGATGTCCAGCAGCATCAATTACCATGTCCACGTATAGATTTCTTGATTATGTTTGAATGGATGAACTACTTTGTATGGGTATATCATCTTCCCCATGTTTCACCCACGAAGTGTTCCCATGGAAGAACCCATTATGTAATAGATGATTTGTTACTTCATCCTTACCCAAAAAATTCTTGCACTTTGTACAAAGACACCTAATATTCCCATTATTCACTAGCCCATTTTCGTATGCAAAATCAAAGAACTTTTTCACCCCAACAATATATTAATCAGTTATCCAGTTATTCCTTATCCGACAATATATCCAACTTCGATCTATAGACATTCTCTCCCTAACAAAGTTAAATAATCATAAATTAAAATCATGGCCATAAACCTATATACATTTATTTAATTACATGAGAAGAGAATATTGATTAAAGACTAATAATAGCTTGCACTTACTTTTAATTTTTAATTTCTTATTTGTTAATTTTTTAGTTTCTAGTTTTAAAATTTTTAATTGTTTAATTATTAACATTTTTAAATTTTTTATTTTTATTTTTATTTTTTCATTTTTCATTTTTAGCATTTTAATGAAAAGATCTATGATCCCTTTCAAACAATCTGTTAAACAAGTTGTAAATAAAAAAGAAATGCACATATCACAATTAATGAAAATTATAAAATATTTTCTTATTGAAACGAAAGAAAAATCTTATTGAAAAACACAAATATAGCCGGTAAGTTTCTAGTCAATGATATGACAATCATAACTGAATCACTTGTGACTATGAGAAGCGGGAATGTCTGGATGGGGGATTAAAAATCCCACGCACACATAAATATAGTTGAGTCCAAGACCAAAGACTGAAAAAAGAGACATAATATCAAATAGAACAAGTTCAAGATATAACTAATTTCTTATTTTACAATCATTTTCATCAAATTGAGTGCTACTGAACTTACTGGATAACTTACCTTGCGTTCTAAGCTCAAACATTTATACTTTGCAAATTAAATCCCCAGATGTGCAAATTGAATCCCCAAATATGCAAATTGAATCCCAAGCTCAAACCTTTACTAAATGTAGCTACTAGACATCAATAAGAAAGAAAGAAAGAAATGTTTAGGCATCTCTTAATGCCAACTCATTACTCAAGCAAAAAACAATCAAATAAACCATGTTGCATTCCAAACTCAAAATCAGCACCATGAGTTGATAGCAGTAAGAATAACTTGATAATTGATACCTCATGCAATTACTAATGTATCACAAGCGAAAATGAAACCAAAGTCCACTTGAGCAAATTAATAAGGTGACAATTGATATAAAAGAATGAATTTAACAAGAATGGAATGAGTTAAAAAAATAGAATGAGTTTAGGAATGAAATAGATGTTTTGTATACTCAAGGAATGATGGTAGGAATGAATGTATAGATTAATTTTTTATTTCTTATATTTTATTTTTAAGTTATTGTTTTCTTAGTTTCTATTTTTAATTTTTAATTTTATTTTCTAATTCTATTTTTTATTTTTATTTTAATCTTCTATTTTCTATGTTATTTTTGTTCTAATTTTTATTTTCTATTTATTTTATTTTTATTTTTATGGTTATATTTATATATATATTTTTATAATCTGTTTTATTTTATATTTATTTTCTATTTTATTATTTTATTTTTAAAATTTTTATTTTTAATTTTATTTTTATATTTTTCTAAATTTTTTATTTTCATTTTGATAAAAAACAACAAATGTTAATTTTTAAAATAATATTTTTAGTCTATTAATGAAAAATCTCATTCCCACAAACATGGGAATGGCTCATCCCATGTGTTTACTAAGGAATGACTATTTCCATATTCATAGGAATAGGATTTTCTCGAGAATGGCATTACCTCACACCAATCATGGGATATAAAAGAGAGCTAGGAATGCCATTTCATTTTCAATCCATTCCTGCATATCAATCACCATCTAAGAGTAAACATACTTAAAATACTGCTAAAAGTAATTTACAAATGATACAGAGTAAGCAAAACCTTGAATATTTTTTGTTCAGTTTATACTAATTATATCCAATACTGCTATAGTATCTAGGTGCAATTAAGACATTTCACTAGATATTACTAATTGAAACAGACTAATTAATATTAATCTGACCATAACATAGACATATCATTTATGAAGCCAATTATTTGCATCTAAAATGCCATTATTTGCGACAAGTGACTAAGCACTAGAACTGCGGTTTGTTTACTCAAACACACGCATACAAGTTGAAGCATAAAAGTTGCATAGATTAGAACGTGCAAAGTAAGGTTTATACGCTAGAAAGTCATTTGCATTTTTCATTTTCTTAAAGAGAAAAGTTGTTTGCATTTTGTCTGTGGATGACAACAGGCAGATCCACATCTAAAAGACGACTAAAATTAGATCTTATAACTGTTGAAAGAGAAAAGCAATACTGAATGGAATAAAGCCATACGATTACCCATGATGTCTCAGGACCAATTTCCCAATTAGTGGTTCTTTTCATCCTCCGTCAGTACGTACCAATAACATAAGGAAGATTCCTTTCCGTTTTCCTAATTAGTCTTTCCCTTCAAGCTGCGGTTTGGAGTATTGGGAAATTTGTTCATTCAAAACAAAATGGAATCTCCTTGTGGATCATATACACATGTAGAAATTAGAAAAGAATTTTAACAAAATATTTCGACACAAAAGAATTGAAAAACAAAAAGCGGAGTTTATATCAAAAAGTTTCAATATTGTGTGCTTAATTTAGTGACTATCAACTTCATATCTCCTTGTGGCAAATGAAGTTCATTGATCCATAAAATTGCTTGCATATTTTTTTTTTTAAAAAAAAAACATGTAGCAAATCTCAACCAAATGATTGTCAACTTCAAGATTGTCAATCAGTTCATATTATTAACATCCTAAATTCTTTAAACCTTTAACCTAGGGTTTCGCGCAATAGAGTTTCAGATTGAGCTCGTTCCAATCATCTTTACTGATCAAAGTAGAGCTCACCGATGAACGTTAGGTGGTGTTGATGGGCGGTCGAGAGGGTGAGGGATGCCGGTGGTGGGGTAGTGGTGGTGGTCGGCCAAGAGAGAAAGGGTTACATTGGGGGTTTTTTTTGGGGGGCGATGGGGAAGAAGTGGGTGTTTCATGGGGAGGAGCGAAAAGATTTAAAATTCTTAACTTTAAATTTTTATTTTTTAATTTTAAGACTTTAAAATTTTTTATTTTTAATTTAAAAGGCAAGACTCTAAATTTTTTATATTTAAAACTTTTAACTTCTAATTTTTAATTTTGGATCTTTTAAGTTTTTTTATTTTTATTTTTTAGTTTTTCTAATTTTTAATTTTAAAATTTTAACTTTTAAGTTAACATATATAGAACCCAAAAATTTTTAAAAATAGGGTTTAATTTTTTTTGATCGGAGACACTTTATCCTTTTTCATAAGATTTATTTTAACTTTTGTTTAAATTCATTTTAGTTTATCCTCATTTTGTGAGTGCTAGAGAATCTACTAGTACTTGATTATGTTCTCACTAATATAATGATACAATGAGATTATACTAATGCTATTGTATTAAAATAACAATAATTATATATTATAAGATTAATGTGATAATTAGATTTCATAATTAAAATTAATTAAACCAATCATGGTTATGTTTTATGTCAAGAAGTTAATTCACTTAACAACATTGTTAATATAATTAAAAATTAGGAAAGTTTATAATATACATATAACTTATGACTAAAGTTAGCAAAATATTAAGGTCAATTAAGTTAAATATGATTTAACTATACATTTAACTAGTAGTTAGCTATTAAGTAGATGCTATGTTTAAAAGAAGTTAGTGATATAATCAAAACCAATTTATTTAAGTGTGATTTAGCTATACACAAAGAGAGTGTTTGGTTTGGCTTTTTTTCTGACCGAACCTACTTAAAATCCAATTTAAGCTAATATAAGCATTTTTTTTAATTGAAAAATGCTTTTTTCAAGTCGCTTCAAGCAAAAAGCAAAAAGCCCTCCACCCCTAACTTCTACTTTTTATGGTTTGAAGTAATGAAAAAAAATAAAAATAAAATTATTTACTATCTTATCCTTACCTTTTATCTTTATTACCAAAATATCTTTACTCTTTTATACTATACTTACCATTTTAAATTTCATTGTTCATGTCCTTAATAGTTATTTTAACAATTTAAATTATTTTTTAACCCATTTTAACCAAACAAATAAATATTTATTTTATAACTACAACTTTTATTCAAACACGTAACTACTTAAAGTCGAATATAAAAAAAAAGCCGCTTAAAGCCAAAAGTATTTTAAGTAGCTTTTTGAAAAGCATATCCAAACACCCTTTAAACCATTATTTAGATAGTAAGTACATGTTATGATTAAACTTATTCATTACATAACAAAATTTGTTTAAAAGAAAACCGTGAAAATTGAATGTTAATAGACATAATGATTGATTAATATAATATAATTAATTTGTAGTATGTACTATATATAATATATATTTATGTAAATATAAATAGTAAATATGCATTACATATAGGCAAAGTAAGAATAGGTTATAAAATATTTGCATTTCATCAAACTAGATTATCTTCAACTATTTTCTTTAATTTCTCTTAAATTTAGTGACCGATTCATGTTTGGTCACTGAATTTAGCGACTGATTTTGGATTTGGTCCCTAAAGTTTAGTGACAACAACAAACGCTCTCAAAATTAGTGATCGGACAAGAATCGGTCACTAAATTTAGCGACTGAAAATTAGTCAGTCGTTAAGTTCAGCAACTGAACTAAGGTTGGTCACTAAATTTAGCGATTTAGTGATAGACTAAATTTCGGGTGCTAAAGACGGTCACAAATTCTATTTAGCAATTGACTTGTAATCGGGCGCTAAATTCTCAAGATAATTATTTTCTATCTTATATTTAACGATTGCATTGGTATAAATTAGCGACTGATATGCAGTCATTATGACCAATTTAGTTTCAGTCGCAAAATTTAAGTTTTAGCGATAGATATATGGCGGTCGCTAATTTTTGGTCGATAAAAACTAGTTTTCTAGTAGTCACCTAAAGGATTCAATAAATGAAAATGGGGATTAAACTAACTTAAAGGGGATGGATAGTGTCCAAGCTTAGGAAAGGAGATGTAACGAGATAAGAATGGATTATGGTGATTGCTTCTTATAAATGGGCTCATTATTATGGCTTCTTTTTGGATAATTGATGTTTGGGCTCTCTCATGAAGGTGTGTTGTTTAATTTCCTATTCTTAGAGACTAACCTATTAGTTTTTTTTTTTCAGACGAAAGATTAAGTCTCCTAGATCAAAACTCCTCCAACAAAAGGTAGAACTTGTTCTTTAGTTATTTAAATTTAAATGAACCCAGACTAAATTTTATCTGTACTAGACTATGCAATTGTGTTAATGGTTAACCTATTGATTTTGTCTTAGACGAAAAACTAACTGCTAATACACTACATGATTCGTAAAGCCCAATTAATCAACACAAATATAGTTGCAAATAGGGCTTGATGTGTGTCATTTGTGCGTGTTTGCATCTAGTTTTTGCATGTACATTTAAGGGTGTTTAGAGTATAATTGAGTGCACTTAGTACAAAGTTTATGCATTTGTTAATATTTTTCATAATATATTTAGGTGCATAAATACTATACTAAGTGTTATATTCCATGTTTTAGGAGTGTTTTGGAAGGGTTCAAGCTTATGCGAGGAAGAAATGAGCTAACGGATGAAGACCAGAAGAAAAAAAATAAAGAAGAGATCGGTCGACCGGCTGCTCCAGAGAATAAAAGATTTCAAGCCAGTCGAGTTCCTCAAGAAACCGGTCGACCGGCTAGGTCGATCGGCGATTCCAGAGAGCATCATAATTTAAGCCGGTCGAGTAAGAAAGAGGAGCCGGTCGACCGGTCAACCGGCTGTGCGCTGAAGAAATCCATAAAAAGCTCGTTTCTGCTTATTTCAAGGGAGGAACTTTTATTTCTTAAATCCTAATAAACCCTAACCCTTTACCCACTTTACAAAACACCCTAAACCACCATCGAAACCTCATACCAAGCTAGGATTGAAGCAATAAACAAAGATTTGAAGGATTTGTACAGATTTGGAAGCAAGAATTTAGGGAAGTTCTTCTTGTTCTTTCTCTATTTCTTGTAAATATGTTGCTAGATTAGGCTACATTTAGGGTTGATTGTTGTTGTATATTAGATTAGGGCTTTGAATAATGGATTTGTGTAGATCTTTGGCTTTTAATACATGTTTATTTACATAAATTTATGGCATGATTCAATATGTCTATGTATTGGAAATCAAACATGTCTATGTGTTTGTTAAAATGCCTAAGTGAATATGCATGTGTTATTTGTGCTTCAAATGTTTTTATCTACTCATATGGGTGATGTGATTGTGCTTAATCTCATGGCTTTGCTTAGTAGAGTAGGCTTTAGCTTTAAATCCAGTTAATAGGTTACAAGCTATGCTTAGTCGAGTTTAGGTGCTAGTCCTTGGCTTTAAATCTAGCTAAGCGGATAAGTTAACCTAGACTAGAGTATCCCTCACCCACGTTAGTGTTGGTCAATCTAGTCTTAATGTCACGTAGTGTTTAGGTGCTAGTCCTTGGCTTTAAATCTAGCCAAGAGAATAAGTTCTAAGCACAGATTGCGTAGGCTAGGAGGGATTGGCCCTTAGCTTTAAATCCAGCTAACGGGTTGAACCACTAGTATTGGTTAAGAGAGCCCCCGATCAACACAACGGTAATAGAAGTCCCGAGCCTTAGATAGACATCATCTGTTATCATAGCCCAAGTCTTGTTGCAATGCAATCGCCCTAGTTCCCCTTCTTCTTTATTAGTGTTTCCTTTCTTAGTTTGGCTCCTTTGAGTTCCTCCATAGATTAGTTTTATTTTCCTTTTTCCGAGCTCCCTTCCATCCCAAAGTAAGTACACACACGCACGTAACTAGTTTAAGGCACCCGAGCACATAGAGACTAAACTAAAGTAGCCTCCCCGTGGATTTGACCCCGCACTTGCACACACTGTACTACACACGTCCCGTGCACTTGCAGGCTATTTAGGCTTGTGCTCAAATAGCAATATCAAGTTTTTGGCGCCGTTGCCGGGGAGGCACGGTATTGGTTCTTTGTGTGCTTTTGTGTTTGCGATTGGTTGCTTGCGTGTGCACTATCTTTACTTGCTTTCTATTTTTCGAAAACTATAAAAAATAAAAAATAAAAAATAAATCTCTCGAAAAAAAATAAAAAAAAATTAATTAAAAAAAATTTGATTGTGAAGAGGTTTTACTTGTGATTTATTGAATATGACCGATCCTAATGCTTCTTGGTGGTCACTTGTATCCTCTTCCCCACCACCCGAAAGTGTCTCTTATGCATGTCGTTTGTGTGGAAGTGTCATGCATCCTACAGTTTTTTGTCCCCACGAGAATTCCCCACCTAGGGCTAGTGCTACTAATGACCCCTATAGTCATGCAACATCTCATGCATCTTCATTTAGTAATCATGACTATAGGGATGCATATTCTTGTTATTGCAATCATTGTGGAAGCTGTGCTTATTTTCCTAGTGCTTGTCCCACCTTCCACCCTCAGTCCCGATTGCATGCAATGCCCTATGCCCCTAGCAATCATACGCCCATGCTTGCATCTACATCTCGTTATCATGATTCTAGGGAGCAACATCATGCATTTTCACAATGGGGTCAAGATGACTCTTTATTCCATTCACCTTCTAGTTTCGATTGTCCACCTCCAGCACCTTCTTTTTCCACCCATTCCTCTCCCGAGTTTTTTTATGGTTATGTGCGAAATGATTTTCAACGTGACTACCTTTTTCACTCGGTTGAGCCCTCTTCTTTTAGGTTTTCTTCTCAAGAGGAAACACTTGACTATCTCTTATCCCTCATCCAATCTAACCAAGAACAACTTGAGAGTTTAAAGCGAGACACCAAATCTTTTGGTGTGTCCTTGGAGAGACTGGTTGAGAGTGTGCAACTCATGAGTGAGAATGTTGAGATACCTTTAGAACGAGTTGAAGGGATAGAGATGAGACCTAACGATGAGGTGACTAGGGGTGGAAATGATGATGTATGGGAGAGACAACTAGAAAGAGAGGTTGATGGAGAGATAACATCTTGTCATGAGGATGAAGATAAGCTTAATGATAACTTGGTTCTTGATGACTCTTGTGATTATGTTTTAGAGGAAGTAGTACCCTATCCTCTTAAGCTTTCAACGTCTCCCATTCAGTCACATGAGCTTTTTCTTTCTCCTCATCCCACACATTCCGTACACATAGAGGTTGAGTCTTGTGTCGATAGTACTCAATTGCATTCCGAGTCGGCATTTAGGGAGTTTAGCGCGCATTCTCCCCTTGAGCATTCATGCAGACATGATGAGGAATCCGTTGAGTCCCCATTGCCCCCTCCATTAGTGTCTACCCCAAATGAGAAGCATGATGGCGAGATGACACCCACTAGTGATGAATATATTGATGAATTTAAAGAGACTGTAGCTAGTGAAGGTTTAATGTCATCCATTGGGAAAAACAAGACATCAATTTCGGAGGTTTTAGATGATAAGTCTCTTGGAGTTAAGAATCACAATGTTGAAGAGAATAACAACTCTTCATTGCCCCAACCTTTAGTGCACGATCCTTTTCCCTCTACGTTCTGTGCTTTGATGATTATTCGACAATTTGTGCCACGCAACTTTAAACATGTTTTACTCTAACATTGGCGCCCGGCTGGAGGCGTTAAATCCAGCGCTACTAGGAGGCACCCTAGGCTTGTTCATATTTTTCTTGATTTTCTTGTATTTATTTGCCTTTGCCTTTGTATATAGTAGATTAGTTTTATTGTACTTATTCTTTCTTTGTACATAATAGATTAGATTGCTTTTGTTTATCTTACCTTTTTATATTTTAGGCTTTCTTTTGTTTATTTTCATTCTTAGTAGGTTAGATTTCTACTCCCTTGCTTGTTCTTGCTCCTTTCCTTCATTTGTGCGTCAATCCCTTACCCCGTGTTTACATCCTTGTTTATCATTTCAAATATCAATATGAGCTTGCATAGCATATCTTCTAATCTCTTCTTTGTTTTTTGAGCATTAGTGCTTTCTACAAAAAATAGAGGCTAGTAGATCATTGGATTGTCTTTGCCATTTGCGGATTACATGGAAACAAGGTTGTATCTATCCATCTTTTACTTGTCCTTATCTATCCCTCTCTGCATTCCCCATATGTGTTTCATGTTGATTGCTTGTCGTGTGGCTTTGTGATTTTTGCTTGAGGACAAGCAAAGTTTAGGTTTGGGGGTGTGGTTGCTTATTTATTATTTATATCATATATGGGATAGATTTGCTTGCCATATCTTATTTTTGCTTAAAATGTGTTCAAAATTTTCAATTTTTTGCATATTTTGAGTTAGTTTATCTCCACGTTGGTTGAAGAGTTGGCTTTTGATGTTGACTTAATTGATTGGAGAAGATGAAGGTCTATTGTGGGGAGTAAATGGAGTGTAGGGTATGACCTAGAATTTGAAGAGAATCCTTTTGAAAACAGTGGGGAGTGAGCATTTTTAAGAATGCACCTTGTAGTTTCCCCACAACTTGGTTGAAAAAAAAAAAGTGTTTTTAAAGGATTGTTGATATGAGTGCCCATTCCTTGATTGGTTCTTTTAGTGTGCCTTAGCCTCTTCTTTTTCCTTTCTTTTTGTTCTATTTATGTATTGAGAAAAAGTGCAAAACAAATGAAAAATGCAAAAATAAAAAAAATGATAAAAAAAACATAAAAAGCCAAAAGGCAACAAAAAGATTGAAAAGTGAAGTATGTTGAATAAGTGTCAAGTGACATAATGTCAATTTGACACAAGTATCTCTTTTGTTTATTTTTATGGATTGTGGATAAGGCTCTTACGTCAATGTGAGCCATTGTGATGTATCTTCTCTTTCTTGTATATTTGGGGCTAAGTGCATATTGGTAGGCCATGTTAGTTGATAGAGCACGAAGTATCAACACCTCGAGTGCGTGAGTTGGAATCCTAAGTTTGTGGTGGTTCTAGCTAATTAGTGACATTCCCAAGAGGTGTGAGACCTCGTGTGATTGAAAAGAGGATCTAAAAAAGACTAGGGAAGCCCTTACATGAAAGGAATGACCCCTTGTACCCCTTGGATGCGAAAAGATAACAAGTCAATGCAATTGGCAACTCTTTGAAAAGCATGAGGATAGACTTCATTTAGGCTAGCTTGAGGACAAGCAAAGGGTAGGTTTGGGGGTGTTGATGTATGTCATTTGTGCATGTTTGCATCTAGTTTTTGCATGCACATTAAAGGGTGTTTAGAGTATAATTGAGTGCACTTAGTACAAAGTTTATGTATTTGTTAAGATTTGTAAATAATGTATTTAGGTGCATAAATACTATACTAAGTGTTATATTCCATGTTTTAGGAGTGTTTTGGAAGGGTTCAAGCTTATGCGAGGAAGAAATGAGCTAACGGATGAAGACAAAAAAAAAAAAAAAAAAAAAAGAGATCATTCTGATCCAGCCGGTCGACCGGCCGCTCCAGAGAATAAAAGATTTGAAGCCGGTCGAGTTCCTCAAGAAGCCGGTCGACCGGCTAGGTCGACCAGCCATTCAAGAGAGTATCATGATTAAAGCCGGTCGAGCAAGAAAGAGGAGCCGGTCGACTGGTCGACCGGCTATGCGCTGAAGAAATCCATAAAAAGCTGGTTTCTGCTCATTTTCAAGGGAGGAACTTCTATTTCTTAAATCCTAATGACCCTAACCCTTTACCCACTTTACAAAACACCCTAAACCACCATCTAAACCCCATACCAAGCTAGGATTGAAGCATTAAATAAAGATTTGAAGGATTTGTATAGATTTGGAAGCAAGAATTTAGGGAAGTTCTTCTTGTTCTTTCTCTATTTCTTGTAAATATGTTGCTAGATTAGGCTACATTTAGGGTTGATTGTTGTTGTATATTAGATTAGGGCTTTGAATAATGGATTTGTGTAGATCTTTGGCTCTTAATACATGTTTATTTACATAAATTTATGGCATGATTCAATATGTCTATGTATTGGAAATCAAACATGTCTATGTGTTTGTTAAAATGCTTAAGTGAATATGCATGTGTTATTTGTGCTTCAAATGCTTTTATCTACTTATATAGGTAATGTGATTGTGCTTAATCTCATGGCTTTGCTTAGTAGAGTAGGTTTTAGCTTTAAATCCAGCTAATAGGTTACAAGCTATGCTTAGTCGAGTTTAGGTGCTAGTCCTTGGCTTTAAATCCAGCCAAGCGGATAAGTTAACCTAGACTAGAGTATCCCTCACACATGTTAGTGTTGGTTAATCGAGTCTTAATGTCACATTGTTTTTAGCTGCTAGTCCTTGGCTTTAAATCTAGCCAAGAGGATAAGTTCTAAGCACGGATATGAGGGATTGGCCCTTAGCTTTAAATCCAGCTAACGGGTTGAACCACTAGTATTGGTTAAGAGAGCTCCCGATCAACACAATGGCAATAGAAGTCCCGAGCCTTAGATAGACATCATCTGTTATCATAGCCCAAGTCTTGTTGCAATGCAATTGACCCAGGTCCCCTTCTTCTTTATTAGTGTTTCCTTCCTTAGTTTGGCTTTTTTAAGTTCCTCCATATATTAGTTTTTATTTTCCTTTTTCTGAGCTCCCTTCCATCCCAAAGTAAGTATACACATGCACGTAGCTACTTTAAGGCACCCGAGCACATAGAGACTAAACTAAGGTAGCCTCCTGTGGATTCGACCCCGCACTTGCACACACTATACTGCACACATCCCATGCATTTGCGGGCTATTTAGGCTTGTGCTCAAATAACGATATCAGGGCTCAACCATTAGAATGGATTAAGGCTGAGGTGAGACCACTATTATTGGCAAAAGAGCTCAAAATAACACATGCATATTCCTTTATGCATTTTATCAAGCACAGACATGTTCGATAACGATCCATAGAAAAATAACAGTAAAGGATGTATTAAACCATCAATATTCAGAAAACAAGTATTTAAATCCCTAACACAAAATAGAATCCATAATCAACCCTAAATCTAACTTAATCTAACATATTAGTTGCAAGTATAAAGAAGAGAAAAGGAAACTCCCCCATATTCTTGATCGAATTGTACAAACATCCCTAGATCCATGTTATAAGCACCAAACCCAGCTTGGAATGGATGGAGGATGGTGTATGGAGTTGCAGGTGAAGTGGGTTTTAGCTAAGGTGTTACTAGGGTTTAATTCTAAACTTGTTCTCCCTAAAAAATGAGCTAAAATGAAGCATTTATAGGCTTCTAGCGGCTTTTCTGTTTGGCCCTGGGCTGTTACTATCGCAAGAAGTTTGACTACTTACTATTCACAACCTCGACCATTAACAATTTTAGAGCTCTCTAATCTTACGGTCAACCAGTTAGTAAACCAGGGTTGCCTGATTACTATAGCTAGGGCCGATCAGTTGTTGTTCTAATTTTCCCTTTTCTTCATTTCTTTTCTCTTTCAATCTTTGTTTTTCATCTCATTCTTCTTGATTTATGCATATTAGTCATCCTGGCACTCATCTAAATCAGAGAACGATGCATTAATGAGGCATCTATGCATCTTAATTCATTATGTAAATATATCATGAATCATGCATAATTACTTCACTAATTCAACAAATAAGGTGTAAACACCTCTAAGAATGTATGCAAATGTAACCAACAAACACACATATATCAATACTCTAAACCTTCTCCTTGCCCAAGTAAGCCTATCTTAAAGCTTGTCCTCATGCTTTTCAAGGGGTTTTAGTTGCATTGGCTCAATATCACCTCAACTACAAGGGGTATAAGAGTTTGCCTCAAGTGTGTAAAAGCTACCCAAGCTTTTTTGGATCATTCTCTTTGATCCTACAAAGAATCAGATAATCTCTTTATGTGCTTTTCTAATGAATGTTGACCTGCAAAACAACAGAACTAGGCACCAGTGTGGCACTGATTGGAGAACCTCTAATGCCTAAGTCAGTTATCCTCTTTGGGATAATTTAAGGATGGAATATAGTTACCTTATCTGGACATAAGGAGGTCCTATTTATAGGTTAAGGTGAGCGACGCGTGGCTTCTTGGCTAGGCTGATGGGTAGCCATCAGGTCCTTTGGAAACATGGTTGAGAGAGATCCTTGGACTGGTCGGTTAAGCTCGGTGTAGGAATGCCTTAACGGGACTACTGGGTCAAAATCTTAAAAGAGGGTGAATTAAGATATTGACAAAATTTTGCAATTACAAATTTATCAAATAAAGCACACAAATTCACTTAGGTAATATATCAAACACAAGACAATCAATAATAGCAAGTATAGTAAAGTAGAGATAGAGGAGAAGAGGACAAATGATTTTTAGGTGGTTTTGCCTTGGCCACATCCACAGCCTATGGATGCTCCCCTTAGGACTTCAATTACTCTGATGTGTTGTGTTTTTGTGTGTGTTTACATTGTTATTTGTCTATATTTTGGAGGTGTATTAAGCTTAAATAGTTGCATTAGTGTAGTACTTATGCTAGATATAGACTTAAGTGTATACAACTGTATATAGTTGAGTTTAAAAGGTAAATGCTATATTAATGGCTTGTTTTGGATATTATAGGTGAGATTGAGGATTGTTTGGAGATCAACGAAGATGGAGATGGTTTGGTCAAGGAGTGGAAGCATAATTGAGGATGAAAGTGGAAGAAAATCAAGTTTGGAGGCTTTCGGACAAAGACTAAAGCAACGGGAAGCAAAACAGAGCCAAAAGAGAGCAAATAGGCACTACCGGAGCACTGGCTTTAGAGTACCGGTGCACCAGCTGACTATTTCGCCAAAAACAGAGAACAAGCTACTATTACTGGAATAAAGGCCCCTTGGTACCGGTGCTCTGGTAGTTGTAGAAATTGGCTATATAAGCCTGCTTTTGGCCATTTTATGTGACAACAAGACATATTCTTTCATACCCATCTCCCAAACCTTAATTCCCCTCTCACCAACCTCTAAAACACACACACTCTCACACTTTTCACCTAGATTCAAGCTTGTAATTAGGGTTTAACACTTGTAATTGCAAGATCAAGACAAGGATTTCAAGAGCAAAGCTAAGCATGAAAGGGAGGTTTATTTTTCTTCTTTTATACTTAGTTTTCTCTATTCTAGAATAGATCTTTTATGGGTGATTAAAGCTTGTATTATGGGTTGATTGAGTACTACTTTGATATGAGATTTTGATGGTTTAATATATTTTTTTTCCTTTAATGCTTCAATGGCTACTTACATACATGTCTATGTGTTTGTTGATATGTCTAGGTGAAAGAACATATATACTTAAAGGCTTGATTGCTATTTAACACTTCTAAATCATTGTATGAGCATGTCTAGGTGTTTATGTAGTGATTCCATGAAGTGGGTCTTGTAGCTATGCATGTCTATGCGTTTTTCCATACCTTAATATCAATTTAGCTCCTATGACATACATGTTGGATTCTAATGCGTAAGTTGGTATGACCGAAATAAGTCTAAGTGTTTAGGACTAGAATATGCTTTATATTCATTCGTACCATGCTCGAGAATATGTATGATGTGCTTTATTATCAAATCTTGCTTGCGTGATGCTATGATTAGTGGTTCTTCGCTAGTAATTAGGCCTAGTTTAGTCTCCTTGAGCTTTAAACCCAGCCAATAGGTGTTGGGCTAGCTAAATTGACCTCAGGAAGCCTAGTTCTTGGCTTTAAACCCAGTCAATGAGTTAGAACCAAGGGTAAGACCAATTATCATCACCTAGGAATGTAATTAGCTAATTCGTGCCCTAGTTAGTAAGGACCACGCTATACTTTTAGGTAACCAGCACCTAGGGATAGACCCGCACCAAGTCTAGGGATTATAGGAGGGGTTGATTAGATTCCTAGCTTAGAGCACCCTTCTTAGAGAAAACCATCAAAGTTAGTCCCATAGCAAAGTTAGTACCCAAATCACCCATAGTTAAGTAGATTTCACCCGTTGCTCTATTTCTTGTGTTAACTCCCTTTTTACTTGCTTGTTATCTCTTACCTTTATTTTATTTAGTTTATTTAAAATAGTTTAATTTACTTTGAGCTCCCTTCACATCTAAAACAACCAAAAATAATTCTTAGTTTAGCTTGTATTCTTTATAGCTTTCTATGACACACACTTAGCTTTCATTCTCCATTTCCTGCCTCCCTGAGAGATCGACCCTGCTTTTGCACATTAGACTACATGATTTGTGCACTTGTAGGCTTTTAGTTAAGGCTTACTACTTAATTATCGAAGAGAAGCATCAAGTTTTGGCGCCGTTGCTGGGGAGGCACGATGGTTTGTTTGCTTTGCTTGTGTGTTTTAGCTAGTTAGTTGCTTTGTTTTTACTTCTTTTGCTTAGTTTGTTTTGTAGTTGTTATCTTGTGTTTACTTTTGTTTCCTAGGAGTAGTTTACTTTCTTGTTTTAGTGACTTTAGGATTGTGTTTTGTTTGTTGTAGTTTTAGGATGTGTGAAGTTTCAGGGGTTGCAAGAAGTGAAAGGAGATTAGATTTAGTATTGTATGCTTGGTAGGCATTCTCTTCGGAATCCTCTAGTTCCTTTACACCCCGAGCCCGAGTGAATTGTTTATCACTTTAGAAACTTAGGAAAACTTTTAGGAGAAATGGCAATCCCACTAATCCTTCTCCTATTCCCTCTATGTATCCTGTTCCTCCACATGAGCACCCATGTGCATAAGAGCCCCTTAGGCCAGACCCAACCATAGACGATGAGCCCACGCTTAGGCAATTCTTTCTCCCCAGTGCCTTCGAGCCTAACTTGGCTATCCATATTCTGGGGTTGGGGGATGCTAATTTCGAAATTAAGCATAGCATGTTAGCGATGCTCCCTTCCTTTTATGGGAGGAGCAACGAGAGCCCCTTGGACCACATCAGAGATTTTGTAGAGATAAGTTCCACTCTTCCCTTTCCCAACGTGTCTCAAGAAGTCATTCGCCTTAAGTTGTTCCCATTTTCCCTTAAGGATAAGGCTAGGTCATGCTATCATTCTTTACCTAGTGGCTACATTACATCTTGGGATGAGCTTCAATCTAGGTTTTATCAAAAGTTCTTTCCCATAACTAAGACCGCCGACCTTAAGGCTCCCAATATGACCTTCTCCCAACATGACTTAGAGACTTTACATGAGGCTTGGGAGAGGTTCAATTAACTTCTTAGGCAATGTCCACACCACTGGTATAGCATTTATGACCTTCTTCAATATTTCTTTAGAGGATTAAATGAGAAAAATAAAATGATGGTGAATGCCGGATCCGGTGGTGGATTCTATAATTTGAGACCGAATGAAGCTTGGGATAAAATGGATTTGTTGGCCGAGAACTCTTTTCAAAACACTGCTATGGATAGGTCTAGTTAAGGAACCAATAGAAGAGGTGTTCATGAGGTAGGGTTTCTTTCGATTTGCCCATTGAGGTTAGAGCATTGACGCATAAACTTGACAATTCATCACTTTGAGCCTTTCTTCATAAGGTCATAGGACTAGTTCCATAGGTTCATCCCCCATTCGATCAGTGGTTGAAGTATGTGCATTGTGTTCTGAGTCTAATTACGAGATCGTAGCTTGCCCCTTAGCACTGCAGTTTCTTGAGTTCATTCAAGAGCGAGTCTACGCGATACTGGGGTACTCACGAGAATACAATCCTTACTCAAACACATATAATCTAGGTTGAAGGGACAACCTAAAATTTTCATAGCGCTAGGGTCAGTTTTGAGTCTTTCCATCCCCAGTCCTAGGCCTTATTCCAGCAGAGACCTCGTCTTGCTAATCTTCTAGGGTTTCATAATGAGAACCAGGCTAGACTCCCTAGTGTTTCTCAGTCGTAGGAACTCCTTGTATCACCTATCCCATCCCTTCCCGCAGAGTCTGCACTTGTTCTATAGTCTTTTCACCATGAGAGAGTAGGCCTTTTGATGCAGATTATTCAACAAAATCAACAACAAATTGCTAGGATGGAGGCACAATTAAGGCAGCTTGATAGCCAAATAAGCACTAGAGACCCTGGGAAATTGCTTTCCCAGCCAGAGGTTAACCCTAGAATGCAGTCCTATTCCTCCTCTGACCCCACTAATCCCCATCTAGCCTAGGCTAAGGCTGTCACCACTCTTAGGAGTGGTAGGATAGTGGACAATGGGATAGGGGTTGAATATGCAGAGCCTGCATCTAGTGGTCCTTCTAAGTCTAGATAGCCTAGCCATAGCCCTGTTAAGAGAAATCATAGAGAGAGTTCTGCTAAGAGAGTTGAACCCACTAGATACCATGGAGAGAGTACTTCCCGCCCATATCAGGAGGAAAAAGAGCCTATTATTGATTCCCATGAGTCTAGGGGTATTGAGCCTAGAGTTCCTTATTCTTCTGCCTTAGAGAAGCCTTCACCTAATGAGGATACTAGGTTTCTTAGAGTCTTAGAGCATCTCAAAGACCTAAAGGTCAATCTTCCTTTGATAGATGTAGTCCGTTCTATCCCCTCCTACTCCAAGTCTTTCAAAGACCTCAGTGCAAGGAAACGTAGGACATCAACCATGTCGAAGAAGGTGAAGCTCACAAAGAAGGTGAGTAGTATTTGTACTTTAGGCCTTCTGACCAAGATGAGCGTCCCCTGAGCTTTCACTATTCCTTGTAGGATTCGAAAGATCTAGATTAATCACACTTTACTAAACTTAGGGTCCAGTGTGAACCTCATTCCCTAATTAGTCTACCAGCAGCTAGGTATAGAAAACTTGTCCCCCATGCATGTTCCCTTTAGCTAGTTGTTCGATTTGAGAGGAGACCTAAGGGAGTAGTAGAAGATGTGCTAGTTTAGGTAGGAGAGTTTGTGTACCCTGTAGATTTCATAATGCTTGATATAAATGTGGGTCATGACTCTAGGAATTCCACTCCTATTCTCTTAGGTCGCCTCTTTCTCGCTACCACAGATGTTGTCATTCATTATAGGTTGGGGCTGTTAGAAATGAAATTTGGGAATTTGAGGTCTTCCATGAAAGTGGTAGAGGCAGTGAACAAGGTTAGTATAGGTGGAGAAGATGATGAGGAAGATTGCTTTATGGTCAAGGTGATAGACCCATTTGTTGAGGGCAATGTTGAGGAGTCCATGATCAAGAATGATGAATTGAGAAAGCTTAAGGGCATCTTACCTAACCTTGATCGAGAGAACTTTGTGCAGGGAAGTGTAACACCTATTTCTAGGGATGGTAATTATAGGCTTAATGAGCCCGTTGAGGTTAATTTTTTGGATCTTGATATGAGAGGCATGGACTACTATGATTGCACACATAGGATTAATCTTGAAGGAGGAGATGAAAATAGAGGTTTTAAGGTGCATGTGATGGAATCTTGTATTGATAAATGTGGTTGTGAGAAGATATCCGCTGGCGATGAATTTGTTGAAGCATTTGACGAGATATTAGCTAGAGTGGATTTGGAGACACCCATTAAGGAGAGCATCATGTCTATCTTTGATTCTAGGCTTGATGGGTCCATTGGAGTTTTAGGTTTTGATGTTGGAGTAAATGATCAATACATGAAGACCTTTAAAGAGGAGATTCAGGAACTAGAGATCATCATATATAGGTCCTTAGCTGTTTTTGATGAATCCTTATTGGAACCTTCTTCTAAACTCTCTACTAGGGAATTACTTGATGAGGTGAACCGTTTCTTGGATAAACACGAGTCGGCCCTTAGTGAGAGTGAGCCTATGACCTTTACTTTTGATTCTTTCTATTCCGAGCCCATTCCTTTTTGCTCTCCCTTTGATTTCATCTTATCCAATCCCATTTTATTTGATGATTCTTTCCTCCTTCCTCCTATTAAGTCTTTCCCTAGTGAGCACATTTTTATGCCATCCCATTTGAAGCACATTCATGCAGGGCTTGCTCATACTCCCCCCATTCTTTATGCTTTACATGCTTCATTAACCCATAGGCACGGCGTGTTGGTAGCCCTTGATCATCAAAAGAAAGCAATATGATAGTTAATGGTGGAAACTAAGCTTGCTAGGATAGGATTGGAGAAGAACAAGGGACTTAGATCTTTAGATTTTCCATGCCCTAAGACATCTTGGAGCATTCTTCTTCTATACTTGATGTGTTGCGTTTCTTATTTATCCCTTTTCATGTGTGCTTAAAAAGGATTATGATGTGCATGATTTGATTGATCTTATACCACATGATCTTTTTTCTTCTAAGTTGTGCCTTGATAGGTTTGTATGCCGATCTGTGCTCAAGGACTACAAGCATCATTGGCCCTAACATTACCGCCCAGCAAGGAGACACCCTAGAGATTTAGTGATGAGTTGATGATTGCCTAGTTGATGACGTTGTGGTTAGCGCTACTAGGAGATAACCTAGGTTAAATTTTTGCAAATTTGCACTTGCTCATTTTCTTTTCTTCCATTTTCTTTCTTTTTCTTTCACCCACACCAAAGTGTTGAATCTTGATCCTTTGTCCCATAAGATACATTGTTGCTTATTATTGCACATGCCAATGCGAGTTTGCATAGGAAATGCCACTAACCTTGTTTCTTTGTGAGTGTCTGTGAATTTTAAGTCACAGGGTTAGTAGTATGGTGATTTATCATTGGCATAGAGAGCTTTGAAGACAATGCAAGGTTGTATCTATCCTTTCTCCACTTGTTTCCTATGTTTCTACACCATCACCACCACCCTTACTTGTTTTGTAATGCCAATTTGCTTGTTTATGTGCTTTGCTCTATTTGCTTGAGGACAAGCAAAGTTTAGGTTTGGGGTTGTAGTGGTATGGTCTTATTGTTTTTATGTTTTCTTAGGGTAGATTGCATTATTTGGTTAAAAATAGGGAAAATTTTTCAAATTTTAATGCATGAAGAGTTGTTTATTTCTTGGTTGACCATTGTGTTGGCTATTGTGATTTACTCTATTGATTGGTGAATATGAGTAGAATTATGGGGAAGTGAATGGAGTGGATTGAAAATCGAGTTTTAGATGGGATGCCCTTGAAAGTTGTGGGGAGTGAGGACCTTTAAGAATGCCCTTTGTAGCCACCCCATAGATTGGTAGGAAAAAGTGAAGAAGAAAAGGGTTGTTGATGTAAATACCCCTTCCTTGATTGGTTCTTTTTGATATGCCTTAGCCTTTCCTTTTCCTTTCTTTCTATGCAATGCAAAGAATGAAAAATTCAACAAAAAATTGAAAAAGGAAAACACGGTGCAAAAAGATGAGGAAAGAAGTTGAAAAATTAAAAAAAATGGAAAGGAGAAAAAGCCAAAGGCACCAAAAAGTTTGTGAATAAGTGCATAAGTGACGCAATGTCAACTTAGCACATGATATCATCTTTGTAGATATGTGAATAAGGCTTTTATAAGCCATTAAATTTGTATATTCTCTCATCTTGTCTTTGAGGCTTTATGCAAGTTAAGGAGGCCATGTTAGTTGAGGGGGAATGAAATAGCAACATCCCGAGTGCGTGAGTTAGAATCCTAGGCTTGTGGTGGATTGGCTACTTAGGAAATTTCCACGAGGAACGAGGCCCCTTATGAGTACAGGGATGATCCGAAGAGACTTAGGGATCTCTCCACAATAGAAATGCCTCCTTCATGCTTCTTAGACTAACCTTGATAATGAGTCAATCCCTTAGGTAACCCTTTGCATTGGCTTTAGGAATAAACTTAAGATTGGGTTAGCTTGGGGACAAGCAAGGAGAAGATTTGGGGGTATTGAAGTATTGTGTTTTCGTGTGTGTTTGAATTGTTATTTGTCTTATTTTGGAGGTGTATTAAGCTTAAATAATTGCATTAGTGTAGTACTTGTGCTAGATATAGACTTAAGCGTATACAACTATATATAGTTGAGTTTAAAAGGTAAATGCTACATTAATGGCTTGTTTTGGATATTATAGGTGAGATTGAGGATTATATGGAGATCAACGAAGATGGAGATGGTTTAGGCAAGGAGTGGAAGCATAACTGAAGATGAAAGTGCAAGAAAATCAAGTTTGGAGGCTTCCAGACAAAGACTAAACCAACCGAAAGCAAAACGAAGGCAAAAGAGAGCAAATAGGCACTACCGGAGCACTGGCTTCAGAGTACCGGTGCATCGGCTGACTATTCTACCAAAAACAGAGAGCAAGCTTCTACTACCAGAATAGAGGCCCCTTGGTACCGATGCTCCGGTTAAGTGTTCCAGTAGTCACAGAAATTGGCTATATAAGCCCGCTTTTGGCCATTTTATTTAACAACAAGACATATTCTTTCACACCCATCTCCTAAACCTTAATTCCCTTCTCATTAACCTCTAACACACACACACTCACACACTTTTCGCCTAGATTTAGGCTTGTAGTTAGGGTTTAACACTTGTAATTGCGAGATTAAGACAAGGATTTCAAGAGCAAAGCTAAGCATGAAAGGGAGGTTTATCTTTCTTCTTTTATACTTAGTTTTCTCCATTCTAGAATAGATCTTTTGTGGGTTATTGAAACTTGTATTATGGGTTGATTGAGTACTACTTTTCTATGAGATTTTGATGGTTTAATATATTTTTTTTCCTTTAATGCTTCAATGGCTACTTACATACATGTCTATGTGTTTGTTGATATGTCTAGGTGAAAGAACATATATACTTAAAGGCTTGATTGCTATTTAACACTTCTAAATCATTGTATGAGCATGTCTAGGTGTTTATGTAGTGATTCCATGAAGTGGGTCTTGTAGCTATGCATGTCTATGCGTTTTTCCATACCTTAATATCAATTTAGCTCCTATGACATACATGTTGGATTCTAATGCGTAAGTTGGTATGACCTAAATATGTCTAAGTTTTTAGGACTAGAATATGCTTTATATTCAATCATGCCATGCTCGAGAACATGTATGATGTGCTTTATTATCAAATCCTGCTTGTGTGATGCTATGATTGGTGGTTCTTCATTAGTAATTAGTCCTAGTTTAGTCTCCTTTGGCTTTAACCAATAGGAGTCAAGCTAGCTTAATTGACCTCAGGAAGCCTAGTTCTTGGCTTTAAACCTAGCCAATGAGATAGAACCTAGGTAAGACCAATTATCATCACCTAGGAACGTAATTAGCTAGTCTGTGCCCTAGTTCATAAGGACTACGCTATACTTCTAGGTAGCTAGCACCTAGGGATAAACCCACACTGAGTCTAGGGATTGTAGGAGAGGTTGATTAGATTCCTAGCTTAGAGCACCCTTCTTAGAGAAAACCATCAAAGTTAGTCCCATAGCAAAGTTAGTATCCAAATCACCCATAGTTAATCAGATTTCACCCATTGCCCTATTTCTTGTGTTAATTCCCTTTTTACTTGCTTGTTCTCTCTTACCTTTATTTTATTTACTTTGTTTAGAATAGTTTAATTTACTTTGAGCTCCCTTCACATCTAAAACAACCAAAAAGGATTCTTAGTTTAGCTTGTTTTCTTTCTAGCTTACTAGGACACACACTTAGCTTTAATTCTCCATTTCCTGCCTCCCTGAGGGATCGACCTTGCTTTTGCACATTAGACTACATGACCTGTGTGCTTGCAGGCTTTTAATTAAGGCTTAGTGGTTAATTAGCGAAGAAAAGCATCAAACTCCACTATGATGCTTCTTCAAAGCTTGGTGAAGCACAAACCAAGTTTACACCTCTTTGAAACCAAACTTTAAAGAACCCAAGAGACCTTCTCTTTTGGATTTTCCTACACTCTTCATAAGCTCAATATATATATATCTCTCAAGATTTTCTAGCTCTAAGAGTGTGTATGTAACTTGAATTCGAAGGAAAAATAGAGAAATATAATACAAAACTTCAATATGCATGTGTAGTAATTTATGGCTCTTGACTGCTCAAAGTATATAACAAGTTATAGCTCTTGATTTCTAAGTAATAAATGATATTAAAGAGATTTGCAATCTTGGATCCTTGTATTGAATGTTTGTGAAGTTTATTTAAAGAGGTTTTGAAGAGTTAGGACATGGTAGTAAGAAATTTGGAGAAAAATGGTTGCACAACAGATATAAACGGCTATATCATTTAATGTTGTAGAGCCAAGGTCAGTCGGCCGAGGGTGCAACTGGCCTTGTCCCTGGGCTCTTTGACATAGGTCGATCGCTAGGTCGATCGACAGGCCTGATCTCCAAACTTGGTCAGTAGCCAATCTTTCAGAGGTCGGGCTCCTGGGCGTGAGGACGGGCTACAGGGTGCCAGGTTGAGTGACCACTCCAGAGTTTGATTGTGTCCAAGGAAGCTCAATTTTAGAACTTTAAGCTCCATTTATACGTCTCTTTGAGTCTAAAGAAATATGACATTGTAACAACATTTCAAAGAGATTGTAAGGCCTTTTGAAATCCTAGTAAAGAATTTTAAAAAAAGTTTAAGTCTTTTTGAAAAGCATTTGGCAATCAAGATACACTAGATTGAAGTTTAAATAATGTAATAGAAGAATGTAATGTAATGAAATCATGTTAAAGCTATAATATTCTATTTCTAAGGCATTGACAAAAGAGCACATAAGTCAATACCCTTTATGATGCCTCATCTCCTTATGACTTTATATTCATCTTCTTCTATCTTGATCTCTTCAAATCTTGAATAATTTAATCCAATCTTGATGAATTCTTCTTATGCACTTCAACATGGCTTAGTTCCAAGACTTCCAATCACCTAACTCAAGAATATTCTCAATACGAGCTTAAAATACAATTAACAATTTATTAACTACAATTTGCATCAATAAAAACAATATAATTTCAATATTAAGCCAACAATCTCCCCCATTTCATGATGATAAATTATTCCTAGAAAATGAATGTAGGATCAATAATATTACATGTGGTCTATCCTAGTCCATATTTTCAAAAATTTAACTAAGAGAATATGATAGGAAAGCAAGATAACCACATAACACACAAAAGAACATGCTAAAGAACACATAGAACATAACTAGTATTGCATAATATGTAAAGCTAACCTCTTGAAGCGTGGAACATTTGGTGAAGCGACAACTGTCACAAACTAAACTTTGTTCTTGCTCACGAACAAGGCCAACAAAAATATTTAACTATAAGGGTGTTGCTATAGGAACTCCCTAGTCTTCTTCTCTAAGATTGAAGAGACTTATCTTAAGAGAATAGTCTCTTGTGTGGGAAGAAGCAAAAATAATATGCTTTTGAAAATTTAGAGCAAAAACTATACAATAAGTGTGTACTATGTGCTGTAGTATTCTCTTGCCCTAATGGAAGAGATCAACTACAAATTTTTTTATGTTAGAAATGGTTTAGGGTCTTGGCTATTTATAGGAAAAGTTTGGCACCTAAACCTTGTAAACTTTGCATGTCAAAAACTTTTTCCTTGTAGTAAATAGTTGTCACATGTCTTGAAGTTACTTGTACAATTTGAATTCTTCTTATAGTAACTTTCGAGCACATGTCTTGGAAGACTTGGGCCAAGCCCACAATCCAAGCCTAACATATAGTCTATAATCCATGTGGAGGCCCAAGCCCAATAAGAAACCATCCAAGCCCAATTAGGTTATTTTGGACTCTACAGAAAGCCTAGACCCACCTCAAAGCATTGGTCCAAAAAGGCTACTATCACAGTATGAAATTTGCTCCTTCAAGATTACTTTCTCAAAGTCATTCAATTAGGGAAGCGACCTAATAGACACAATTAACCTTGGCTTTCAAAAATAATAAAAAATGTCCTTATCCAATTTAGGAGACATAATAATTATTTTTAACTCCGATATATTCCATCATTGGATTAAAGTTGCACTTCAAGAATAGTTGCCATTATCCAAAATCTTATCATAAAAGAATGTGAACTTTGTCTTTGACCTACTAAATAATTGACCATAATACTTCTCTATGTATACCCGTAGCTAAAGTTGATCTTTTGGCCTTTGCACTATCATCTCCATAGCTACATCTTGCACATTGGGTCCTTGTCCTATTACCAATCATCCTTGGTCATGGATCTCTTGATTCTTGGGAGCGACCCGTTAGTAATATAACAGATACACCTCTAGAGATGTATCACTAGATTTAGGTTTGAATGATTAATTTGGACTATCCCAAAGGGGCACATAGATTATTTATTGCATATAATGTTCCAATTAATTAAAACTTATTACTTAATGCACAAGGCTATTGATAAAGTAAAATCTCACCCATAGTGAATCAAAGTATCAAACCCTAACTTCATTAGTTGATCTATATATGCTCAAGATTAAGAGTAATGATCATTTAGTAGTAGTGAGTATCTTGTTTTCTTTCGTTGATAGCATGCCTTTTGAAAAACATACTCACAATGGTATTGTCCAATATGTGACACACGTACTATTGAGACAAGTCCGAAAAGTCCTCCAATGACCTAGGTAGATCACCCTCAACGAGGAGACTTGCTCAATATGACCTTATCCTGGTAGAGTGCCCATCACTATCAGATGGTTATGGACTCAATTTATGACATGACTAAGTCTAGACATAGACCTACTGTAGATCCAGCCTCACTTCTTACCCAAGTTATTGGTTCAAGTCAAAGGGCCTTTACACATACATCAATAAAATATACTAGAGATAATATGTAAGAAACTCATAATACTATTCAATAAAATGATTATACATTGTTTCATATCCAAAATGTCATATACAAGTGAGCTTTAGGGCATACTAATCCAACAATCTCCTACTTGCACTAAAGATCACTTCTGCAAAGCCTAATACCCAAGGACTTTGAATGTATGGCAAACGCTTTCTCTGGAAGAGTCTTAGTGAATGGGTCCGCCAAGTTTTTCGCTGAAGCTATCTTTTCAAATACTATATCTCCTCTATGGATAAAATCACTGATCAAATGATATTTTCGTTCAATGTGTTTACCCTTCTTGTGATTTCTAGGCTCTTTGCACTTTGAAACAGTACCATTGTTATCATAATACAATGTTATTGGTCTCTGATCAGCCGGCACAACTTCTAGGTCCATAAGGAATTTTCTTAGCTGTACTACCTCTTTTGTAGCCTTAGATACTGCTATATACTCAGCCTCCATGGTAGAGTCAACAATACAATTTTGGTTCACACTTATCCATGACATAGCTCCTTTTAACAGAATAAAGACATACCTAGAAGTGGACATCCTGGAGTCTCTGTTAGATTGGAAATTCGAGTCTGTATAGGCTAATGGCGTAAGATCATTTGCACAGTATTTTAGCACATAATCCTTAGTCCCTTGCAGGAACTTAAATATATGCTTAACCGCGATTCATTGTGCCAGTCCAAGGTTTGACTAATATCTACTAACCATGCCAACAGCAAAGCAGATCTCTGATCTAGTACATAACATAGCATGCATGAGGCTTCCAACTGCCCAAGCATAAGGAACTTGTTTCATGCTCTCTATCTCCTCAGGTGTTTTAGGACATTGATCTTGAGATAGATAAACTCCATGTCTAAAAGATAATAAGGCCTTTTTAGAATTTTTCATGTTAAACTTGACCAATATCTTCTCAATAAATAAAGCTTGAGATTGGGCTAGCCTTCTCTTTTTACGATCTTGCATAAACTTGATCCCTAAAACATAACTAGCTTATCCTAAATCCTTCATTTGAAATTGATTAGAAAACCAAACCTTGATGGATGATAACATTCCCACATCATTTCAAATTAGCAGGATGTCATCCACATACAAAACCAAGAAAGCTATAGCATTTCCATTACGCCTCTTATACACGCAAAGTTCATCAATATTAACCATAAGATTTAATTGCTAGATCAAATTTGATGTTCCATGCTCTAGATGTCTGCTTTAGTCCATAAATGGATTTCTTCAGCTTGCATAATATATGTTCTTGGCCTTTAGCAGTGTATCTATCTAGTTGTGTTATATAAATGGTCTTGTCAAGCTCTGCATTAAGAAATGCTGTCTTGACATCCATTTGTCCTATCTCGTAATCATAATGACATGCGATGGCGAGAAGTATCCTAATGGATTTAAGTATGAATACTAGTGAGAAAGTTTCCTCATGATCGATCCCTTCTTTCTGAGTATAACCTTTTGCCACCAACCTTACTTTAAATGTTTCAACCTTTTCTTCAACTCCTCTTTTTCTCTTGTACACCTATTTTCATTTACAAGATCCTAGACTTTGTTAGAATACATAGATTATAATTTTGAATCCATTGTCTTATGCCATTAGTCGACATCTATATTGGAAACTACTTCATCATAACTAGTGGGATCCTCTACCTGATCCTCTGAAGAAGTCTAAAAAGATTCTCCATAGTATCTATTAGAAGGTCTAGATGTCTTCCCGCTATGACAAGGCTATGATATATTTGATGTAATATGCTGTTCTTTTTCATCCATAATTACCATAGGTGTTATTGGAAATTTTTGTGAAATCTCCTCTAGAACAACTTTAGAATTTGGTGTTTTCTAGATCATATCATCATTCTCTAAGTATCAAGCATAAGTGCTTATAAACACCTTATGCTCATTTGGATTATAAAATATCCCACCTCTAGTTTCGCTAGGATATCTAATAAAATAACACAATTCAGATCTTGGTTCCAATTTTGAAGCATTGTTATTTAGTACATAAGCTGGACAACACCAAATGTGGAGATGATTTAAACTAGGTTTACCCCCAACCCATATTTCTTGTGGTGTCCTAGATACTGATTTAGATGGTACCAAGTTCAAGATGTATGCTGCTGTCTCAAGGGCATATCTCCAAAAAGATAAAAGTAATGATGTATGCCTCATCATTGACCTAACCATATCTAATAGGGTACAGTTTCTTTTCTCTGCTACACCATTTTGCTGAAGAGTCCTTGGTATAGTCAACCGAGACACAATCTCCTCTTGTATAAGGTACTCCCAGAACTCACCCGAAAGGTATTTGCCACCTCGATCAGGCCGAAGGGCTTTGATACGTTTATCTAATTTCCTCTTTGCCTCAGCCTTGAATTCCTTGAATTTTTCAAAGGATTCAGACTTACGTCACATCAAATATACATATCTATATCTAAAGTAATCATCAGTAAAAGTAATGAAACACTCATAACCCCCTCTTGCTGGTTTGCTCATAGGACCACACACATTAGTGTGAAACAATTCTAATACTTCCTTGGCCATTTCTTCTTTAGAATAAAATTACCATTTGGTCATCTTTCCTTTGAGGCAAGATTCAAACGGAGGTAGATCTTCGAGATCTAATGAGCTAAGATGCCCATCCACGACTGATCTCCGAATTCATGTTAGACTAATTTGTCCTAAACGTAGGTGCCAAAGATAAGTATCATTAGTTGAAGAAACCTTCCTTTTCTAGGAATTAGTTTGTTCTACATTATACAGTGAGTTTGCAAAAGGTTTCATATAGAACAAGTTATCATGCATGCTACCAGAATAGATAATATTTCCATCTCTACTGATATCAACACCAGGATGAAAATTAATGCAAAAACCATCTAATATTAATTTTGAAACAGAAATAAGATTTTTACATACATTCAGAACATAATAAACATTCTTAAAAAATAACTTACTGTTACATGAAAAATTTAAACATATTCCTCCAACTGCAGCAACCATACTTTTGCTCCATTGCCTATCTTTAGAGCAAATTCCCCTTTAGCTAGTTCCTTCATTTCCTGAAATTAATGCAAAGAATTGCAAATATGGTTAGTGGCTCCAGAGTCTACAATCCAAGAATTAGTAGAATCAACCACTAAACAAGTTTCAATGTAAAACAAAAGAGGTGTACCTATTTGCCAAGTACTTCAGGCAATCCTTTTTCCAGTGCCCCTTTAGCCTATACTTAAAGCATTTGTCTTTGGGCTTTACACCTATTAATTATTTAAGCTGTTCACCATTTCTCTTCTTCTGCCCTTGACCACGTTTCTGCTTCCCTTTTCCTTTGAAATTTCTCCCTTTCGGGTTAAGTCTAGAAGACGATGCTTAGACAATACTTACATGGCCTTTACTTTTCATTATGGCTTCTATAGCTAGGAGCTCTTTCATCAATTCTATCATATCCATGTCCATCTTGCCCATGTTATAATTAAGTTTGAATTGGGTGTAAGGCAGTGGTAGAGTCTACAAAATTATGTCTACCTTCGACTGTTCATCTATGTTTGCCCCTAGGATCTCGATAGTATTGAAGTAATCCATCATTTTGAGCACATGCTCTTTGACAGATGCTCCTTCTGCCATCTTTTGGTTCATAATTTGTCTCAGAGTACCTAACTTGGTGGGCTAACTCTTATCAACAAACATATAAGATAAGGAGGTCATGATTTCTTTTGTAGTTTCCATATGCTGATAATTGCTCTACAAAATATCTGACGTAGAAGCCATCATATGGCACTTGGCCATTTTGTGTCAGCATCTTTCTGGGGTTGAGAAGAGTTTGCCCTCACAATAGGACAAGGAGTAGTTAGGACATACTAGTACTTTTCTACGGCGAGTACTATGTCCAAGTTTCATTCCCAGTCCACAAAATTTGGTCTAGTGAGCTTACGCTCTTCGAGAATTATAGTTGGTGAACTGAAGGAAGACATTTTTTCTAGATAATAATATAATCATAATTAATTTTTGAGTATGGAATTGATGCATACATAATATGTATGCTATTTTTGGCAATAAAACATGCAAGCACTTTTACATCATTTGCCTTTCAGTAGATTTTACCCTTAAACTACTTGATGTAATAGTGTCTTAGTGTCCTCACAAGAACCCCACCGATGGGATGGTCGAAGTCATGAATGCTAAGTTAAACACCACCGATTATTTGAATTGACAATTATTCGAATATGATCCAATTGAATAATTCAATCAATGTTTTGTTTGGCTTCTTAAATTCGGTAGCAAAACACTATCGATGGGATAGCCAAACCAACCATTTAAGTTGAGTGTATACCCATTCCTTATGTTCATTCCTTATAATATTCTTGATTTAAGCCCTCCAATGGGTTAGTGACTTTAATCAATGTTACGTTAAACGATCTTTAGTGAAGAACTCTACTGTTGGGATGGCCAAACTCTCTAACACCCTTTTGAACAAACATGTTAAATTCACCTTGCTAAATCTAGGTAAAGTGTCACCCTCCAATGAAGAAGTTAATGACATTTACCTTTTGCGTGAATCGAATATGTAAGCCGTGGGTATTTTAGTCGCCTCTCCCACTTAATATTTTAACTTAAGGGTTTCCTCTATTTTTGGTATTTTTTCTTTGTTTTAGATCTAAATATGCTTTGGATTTGCGAAACACTTTGATTTTTGCAAATCCCTTTTGTGTTACTAAAACATTGCAATACCATGATAGATTATTTACCTAAATTTGGGTATATGGACCCTTAAGTTGGCATAATGTAAATCTCATGTTAAGTTATTCATTTTTGGTCATTAGATTGCATGGCATCTTTAGAAATAATTGCTTACAAATATCCTATTTAAGCCAATTTGATTTAGATGAACTTAACTATTTGAGAATTTGCACATAGGGTTGGCCAATATTTTATAAACCCTAATGAGTGGACATGTTTCTAGGTGGTAATCATATTTATGTTTATGCAAATATGATCAAAACGTATATCAATGCAATATAAACAACCTCCAAAATATGTTAGAATCCCTCTTTGATGGCTTCTTGCAATTCACAATGCAAAAGCACAAAACAGTAGCATTTCTTGAATATTTTACTTCTGCCTCCTCTTGCACTTTTCTCTTGGTTGGGAAATTACACAAGAAAATACTTTACTAATGCTAATATAGACTTATAACCATAAAAGAAACATTAGAAGAATATCAAAACATCCTATGCTTCTTCCAAATGAAGCTACAAGAAACCACAAAGATCTATACATGAAATCGCCTATGGCCAAGCTTAGTTGACCGTACATAATGTTTTATCATGCTTACATATGAACCATCAAAGGGGTTTTCTATCACTTGCACATATAAGCATAAAACCACAACTATACGCAACATAAGTGATCGCTATCTCGCGGCACAAGCCTAAATAGACCGCAACTACACGGGTTGCGTGTAGCACAGTGTATGCGAGTGCGGGGTTGAATCCACGGGGAGGCCTAACGTGAGTAGTGTTCTAAGCTAAGCGTGTCCTGAAGAGCTATGTGTTGGGACCTAAATTACACTCTTTTTTGGGATTTTTGGTTTGAAGGGAGCTCGGAAAGGTAAAGCTAATCTAAGGACAAGGAAATAAAAGATTTGTATATATGATGGGGGAATCAAGTGATCTAAAAGGAATCAAACGTCGAAAATGGATGGGGGACTAAGGTGATTACGTCTTGTGTATGGTGATTACTACATCTTTCTATGTTTACTTGATGGATTATACTAAGTGCTCTATCTAGACCTATAATTAGCCTCTTAATTGGCACCCTAAGCCTCAGTGCGAGTCCGTCCCTAGATGGCAATGCATAGCAATACGACATGGTCTTTCTGGCTTAGGAATTAGGGCTAGTTAATAAGGTTCTAGGTGAGTGTAGATCGATCTAACCCTAACACTTAGTTCTCTAATATGTTCCCCAATTTGACCCTAGGACTCGGTGTGAGTCTGTCCCTAAGCTTCGCCCCACTTAGAGCTACGGTGTGGTCATTATGAACCTAGGGTGTTAGGGTGGACTAACTAGCCTTTCTAAGTGAATTAAGGTCAACTAAACCTATTTGGATTCCTATTGGCTGGATTTAAAGCCAAAGGGGACTCAACCTAGGCTAGTTACAAGTTGTGCACCATCGATCATATTACATTAGCGGGTATTAACATTTAAGTGCAAAGCAAACACATCTAGGTCATGGAATTTGAGAATACTCCAGAATATTCTACTACTAAACGCATAAACGTGCTTAGATTACACCACAATTTAAGCTATAGAACCTGACATGTATGCAATAGAAGCTATTCATGCTATTAAGTATGCAAAGACACATAGACATGTATATAAGCACACCCACTTCATGTAATCATCACAAAAATACATAGACATGCTCGCATAATGATTTAGAAATGGTTAATAGCATAATGGGCTTCAATATACATATGCTACATCATTGAAGCATTTCAACAAACACATAGACATGTATGTAAAATAGCCTTTGAAATCCTAAGCATAAAACATATATACATAAATCCATCAAGTTACCATTAATAAAAAGTATTAATCAATCCATAAATAAAATAATAATCACCCTACATAGCTCTAATCGTACTTATTTAGACTTAGGATAAAAGAGAGATACCTTTTTACCCATAGCCAAGTTTTACAATCCATGAGCTATGCTGCTAATCCTAGTATTTGATCCTCTTAGATCTTTGATTCCAAGTGTTAAATGTATTTAGAAGTGAGTGTGTGAGGTGATCTTTGTTGGATTTTGGATTTAGGGAAATGGGTGTTTGATTTGGGTGTTGTTTTCCTTCAAAAGTGGCTAAAAAGTGGCTTAAATAGAGCTGTTAATGCGTCCAGCCAGGGGCTCAGCCGTTCGACTGGCTTTGGGGCTAAGTCATCCGGTCAAAATTGGCCCAAATTCTAATTTGTCTGGTTGACCTAGCTGGTCGACTTAGCCGGTCGACCGGCCTTGACAGAAGCTTAACCGACCTTGATAGTAAAATGTTCATATCTTGCTTGTTTTGGCTCCGATTCGCCCACCATTTTTTTCTATGGCTTTGTATCACCGTGGGGGATCTCCCAAGCCATCTTTTGCACCCTAAAACATTTCCAAAATTTGTCCATGTCCTTTTTGGTTGCAAGCTCCGAATTAAGCTCCCGTTGCGCTCGGTGTCGCCCAATTTCTCCTTCCTTCGCTCGGCCACTTCCAAATGCACTTTTCTTTATTCCTTTATGTCCAAAACACCCTTAGCTTTTCTCCACACACTAATCACCCTCAATTAAGCTCTAATTATCTTCTCGAATCCACCTGAAACAAGCAATAAACCTGCATTAGTGTATCATTTAAGTCTTAACTTCAACTATGAACATGTAAACCCTAATATGTACAAGTATCACCTAATGCTATACTAATACATTAAATGAAGCTCAAAACACCTTTAAACAAGTATATACATGCAATACATAAACACACAAAATAAACACATCAACAAGATTTCCTAATCTTGCCACCCATAAGACAACTAACATACTTATACAAATACAATGTTTTTGCATAGTCTAAGCATGTTATGTGAGCCTAAGTTCCAATACCAACTGTAGGGTCAATAATATTACATGTGGTCTACCTTAGTCCATATTTTCAAAAATTTAACTAAGAAAACATGATAGGAAAGCAAAATAACCATATAACACACACAAGAACATGCATAAGCACATATAAAACATAACTAGAATTGCATAATATGTAAAACTAGCCTTTTGAAGTGTGGGGCCTTTGGTGAAGTTAAAACCATCACGAACTTTGTTCCCACTCACTAACAAGGCCACTAAAAATATTTAACTATATGGGTGTTACTATAGGCAACTCCTTAGTCTTCTTCCCTATGATTGAAGAGACTTATCTTGAGATAATAGCCTCTTATGTGGCAAGAAGCAAAAACAATATGCTCTTGAAAATCTAGAGCAAAAACCAGACAATAAGTGTTTACTATGTGTTATAGCATTTTCTCGCCAAAATGGAAGAGTTTAACTACGAAATTTTTTTTGACGCTTGAAATGCTTTGAGGTCTTGCCTATTGATAGGAAAAGTTTGGTGATCGCTATCTCGGGGCACAAGCGAAAATAGGCCACAAGCACACGGGTCACGTGTAGCACATAGTGTGTGAGTGCGGGGTTGAATCCACGGGAAGACCTAATGTGAGTGGTGTTCTAAGCTAAGCATGTCCTAGAGAGCCACATGTTGGGATCCTAACTACAATCTTTTTGGTTTTCTTTTTTTTTTTTGTGATTGAATGGAGCTTGAAAAACATAAACCTAAACTAGGAACAAGGAAATAAAAGGCCGTGTGTATGTGTGATGGGGGAATCAAGCAATCAAAGAGGATTCTAACACATGGAAATGGGGGACTAGGGTGATTACGTCTTGTAAATGGGTGATTACTACTTCTTGTTAGGGTTACTTGATGGATTAAAATAGGTTGCTCTCATCTAGATTCCTAATTAACCTCCTAATTACATCCTAAGCCTCAGTGCATGTCCGTCCCTAGGCACGTCAACCTAGAGCTACGGCGTGGTCTTTATGACTTAGGGTCATAGGGGTAGCTAATTAGAATTCTAGCTGGCTTAGATCAATCTAACCCTAGCGTCTAAACTATTGGCTAGATTTAAAGCTAAGACCTAGTTTGTCTAAGGTCAACTAACCTACCCTAAAACCTATTAGCTGGATTTAAAGCTAAGGGAGACTGAACCTAGGCTAGCCATTACTGATGCACTATCAATCATCATCACATTAGCGGGTATTAACGTTTGAGCGCAAAGCAAACACATCTAGGGCATGGTGTTCAAGAATATTATGGGGTATTCCACTACTAAGCACATAGACATACTTAGATTACACCAATTTAAGTAATGGCACCCGAGATATATGCAATAGAAGCTATTTATGATATTAAGTATGCAAACACACACATAAACATGTATATAAGCATACCCATTTCATGTAATCACCATACAAACACATAGACATGCTAGCATAATGATTTAGAGATGGTTAATAGCATAATAGATATCAATATATATAAGCTACATCATTGAGGCATTTCTACAAACACATAGACATGTATGTAAATTTACCATAGAAACCCTAAGCACAAAGCATATATACATAGATCTATGAAGTACCCATAACAATAATGTAATAGTCAATCCATAATATAAGAGCAAATCACCCTATATAGCTTTAATAAACATACATTTACTTAGGATAAAAGAGAGACAAAAAAGCTACCTTTTTATCCAAAGCCATATCTTTACAATCCAAGAGCTAATGCCTAAATCCTTCTGTTTGATCCTTCTAAGATGCTTGATTCCAAAGGGCTTTTGTGTATGGAAGAGTGTGTGAGAGGTGGGAGATAAGAGTATTAGGGTTTTAGGAGATGGATGTGAAAGAATCTAACTTATTGTTCCACAAAATGGCCAAAAGTGGGCTTATATAGCCAATTTTTGCTACTACTAGAACACTTAACTGAAGCACTGGTACCAAGGGGCCTTTATTTTGGTAGTAAAAGCTAGATCTCTATTTTGGCAGAATAGAGAGGCAGTGCACCGGAACTTTGAAGCCAGTGTTCCGGTAATGCCTATTTGCTCTCTTTTGGCTTTGTTTTAGCTCTGTTTTGCTTCATGTTGCTTTGGACTTTTTCCAGAAGCCTTCAATCTTGCTTTTCTTCTACTTTTCATCCTTAAGATCTTCTTCAATTCTTGCCACACCATCTCCATCTTTGTTCAGCTCAAGACATTCCTCAAACTCACCTAAAACACAAAATAAGTGCACTTTAGTTTAGCATTTATACTTTAAGCTCAACTATAGACACCTAAAGCTTAATATGCTCAAGTATGATATAAATGCTATACTAATACACCTTAAAGCACACAAAACACCTCAAAATAGATCTAGAGATACAATGCAAAATCACACACGAAACCAGCACATCATTTGGCACCTAAACCTTATAAACTTTCCATGTGGGAAACTTTTTCCTTATAGTAAATATTTACCACATGTCTTGAAGTTACTTGTACAATTTGAATTCTTAGTAACTTTTTGGCCCATGTCTTGGAAAACTTGGGGCAAGCCCACAATCCAAGCCCAACACATAGTCCATAATCCATGTGGAGGCCTAAGCCCAATAAGAAACTATCTAAGACTAATTAGGTTATCTTGGACTCTAAAGAAAGTCCAAACCTAACTCAAAGCTTTAGCCCAAATAGGCTACAATCACAATATGGAATTTGCTCTTTCAAGATTATTTTCTCAAAGCCATTCAACTAGGAAAGAGACCAAGAAGACACAATTGACCTTGGCTTCCAACAATAATAAAAAAAAGTCCTTGCCTGATCAAGGTGACATAATAATTATTTTTAACTCTGATTTGTTCCACCATAAGATCAAAGTTGCACTCCAAGAATAATTGTCATTCCCCAAAAGCTTATGGAACTTTGTCTTTGACCTACTAAGTAACTGACCATAATACTCCTCCATGTATACTCATAGCTAAAGTTGGTCATTTGGCCTTTGTACTATCACCTCCTTAGCTATATCTTGTACATTGGGTCTTTGTCCTATTACCAATCATCCTTGGTCATGGATCTCTTCATTCTTAGGAGTGGTCGACAAGCCCATATAGCCGATACACCTTCAGAGATGTATCACTAGATCTAGATTCGAATGATTAATTTAGACAATCTTAATGAGACAATAGATTCTCCATTGCAAATACATGTTCCAACTAATTAGAACTTAGAACTCAACGCATAAAGTTGTTGATCCTAATAAAGTAAGATCTTATCCACATTGAATCAAAGTATCAAACTCTAACTTCATTAGTTCATCCATATATGCTCAAGATTAAGAGCAATGATCATTTAGTAGCAGTGAGTATCTTGTTTTTTTTTTCTTTGATAGCATGTCTTTTGAAAAACATACTCACAGTTATCCTGTCCAATACGTGACACACGTACTATTGAGACAAGTCCAGAATGTCCTTCAATAACCTTAGTAGATCACCCTCAACGAGAAGACTCACTCAATATAACCTTATCCTGGTAGAATGCCCAATACTACTACATGATTATGGACTCAATTTATGACATGACTAAGTCTAGTAGAATGCCCAATACTACTACATGATTATGGACTCAATTTATGACATGACTAAGTCTAGACTTAGACTTACTGTGCGTCTAGCCTCACTACATACCCAAGTCATTAAGTCTAGACTTAGACTTACTGTGCGTCTAGCCTCACTACATACCCAAGTCATTAGTTCAAATGAAAGAGCCTTTATACATATATCATTAAAACATATCGGAGATAATATGCAAGAAATTGATGATGCCATTCAATAAAATTATTATACATTGTTTTATATCCACAATGTTGTATACAAGTGAGCTTTAGGGCATACTAATCCCAACAATGAAGTCCAAAAATTTGACTCCCCCTTAATCTATGCACATATAGGCATTTCTCAATCAATCATATTAACCATTGGGTGATGTAGCAAAGATGCTTCCTCTTTCAATTTCAATCTATACATATATGACTATTTATATTATCAAAGCATCTCAAAAAGATGCCCTACCTTTCAATTTCAATCTTTTCACATATAACTATTTATATTATCAAAGCATCTCAACCAAGCCTAGCAAAACAACCAAGCACAACATATAACAAGCATAACATATATCTTCTCCCCCTTTGGCATCATCAAAAACAATAAAAGAATAAGGGACAAGATAGCAAAGCAATAAACTACTTAAGTACCAAAATATCATAAAGTCATAACCATCATCAAGAAACTAAGCTAAAGTAATAACTAAAGTAAAATATCGTCATTGAAGACGAAGCTAAGACTAAAGTGGCATGATATGGAAATAAAATGCAAGAGTGCTCGAATGCAAAATTCTAAAATAAGTGCAATGTTTTTTCAAAAACATATGGTCCCCAAGAGTCAAGTATCACGGTCCTGAAGTACTTGGCGAAGTCGTATTTCATCTCTTCATAGGAGTTCTCAAACTCTCCCAATCTTGTGTTCATTTGGCCCAAGATAGTGTGCATATGTTCCTAATTCTTACGCAGTTGCTCAATGCTAGTATTTAAAGTCTTCATTTGGGATAGAATTTAGCAAGAGCAGATGGTCCATCCCATTAAGCACTTGAACCTCCTTCTTGCACTACTAAACTCAATCCTGCTCCTCTACTATCTCATCCCTTCATATTTGCTCAACATGCCAAGATTCTAAAGATACAAGCAAGGCCCCTCTAATTTCTTCTTGGACATAACCAGACCTTATATTTTGTTCATTAATAGGTTCTTCTACATCAACTCCTTGTTACTCAACTGGCTCATCTTCCTTCATGGCATCCATATCAGCTTTTACTCACTTTATCCCTTCCTGGTGCCTCAAGACCCATAACAGGATTAAAGAATGTGGTCTCATCCTTAGTATGTTGCTTGATTTGATTCTTTACATGCTTATTCAACCTCAATTATTGATCCTCTCAATTGGCTTTCCATTATAACAATATATGCCCATTTGAATTATATAAGAAATATCAAATTTCCAAGTAAAGTTTGTAGGAGCATTATCAAAAGGCACTTCAAAGTGGCAAAAATTCTGAATAAGAGTCATTTTGTACACTAATTTGTTTAGTGGAGCCATTTTCTTACCCTTAGTGTCTCCACCACACATATGAACCATATGACACAACATAATAAAAGCCAAATCCATATGAATTTTATTATAAAGCATGCACATAATATAGGCCTCCCTGTAATTAATTCTACCATCGTTGGTCTTATAGCAAATTATCACCTCACTCAAAATGTGTAACATAATCCTTTCTCTAGGAGCAAGTTGCATACAATTTGGTGTGACATTTCTAATTGGTACAGAAGCAACTCCTTGCCAAATAAAATTTTCTACCTCAGTTATGACATCTTTGTTAATTGCAAACCAACCTTGAGCACTATATTCACTATGTTGTGACCAAGGAAATCCAAATATTAACCTAAGATCGATCTCTCTAATCTCAAAGGTTTTTCCATTTACTTTGCTTTTTATGTGCATGTTACGAGTGTCAATCACTCTTAAATTTTTCTAGAACTCTCTAACCATTCTTTCATGCACATTACAATTCAAATGCACAAACATACTCCAACATTGAAAATCAAAAAATCCTATAGCCCTAGTTCCTCCAAAATCTCCATCAACTAAATATTTCCCATACATAATGCTTTGAGAATTGATGGTACCTCTTTGTGCTCCTATATTTGGTGGTGGTTAATGATGCCTAGCCCTCTCCTCGTTCCTGTTCCGGATGATATTCTTGGGGGTGCCATGATTTGTGAATCTTGAGAAATTTTTGTGTATAAAGATTGAAAACCAAATGGGTTTGATGATTTTGATGAACAAGGTGAAAGATAATGGTGAAAATTTAAGTTTTTGAACATGGGTTTTATGATTCAGGGGTAAGGGTTTTGAGAGAGTTTAAGAGATTTTGAGAAAAAATGAATAGAATGGGGTAATACCTTACTTTTAGAGGCTTTTTTCTGTAGAAGCCAGTCGACCAAGTCCCTATTTAGGGCGACCGATTGATTGACCGGGCCTGGGCAATAAGCCCCGCACCCAATGGTGGTCACCTGGGCGGGGAACAGGCTGGGCGACCGACCCTAACCAGTAGCCAAAATAATTGCACCTAATCCTACCCTATCCAAGTCGAGCAATTTGCAGGGCATCCAACTACCCAAATTTACCTGAAAAATGGGATTTTTGTCCTGGGAACATCATTTTAAAGCTATTTTTGCCCAAATAATGCAATATTTTTTCATGAAAAAAATAATTTAGCCACAATTTTGCATTCTAATTTCTCTCATCATCTTACAAATTGATCTTCATGCAAAGGTTTAGTAAAAATATCCGCAACTTGATGCAATGTATCAACAAATTCAAGCACAATATCGCATTTTTGCACGTGATCTCTAATAAAATGGTGCCTAATCTCGATATGCTTAATTCTATAGTGTTGAAAGGGATTCTTGGTGAGATTTATGGCATTATTATTATCACAATAAAAGGGAACATGATCATAATGCAATTTATAATAAACTAAATTTTGTTTCATCTATAAAATTTGAGCCACACAACTTCCTGTAGAAAAATATTTAGCTTCGATAGTAGAAACTACTGTACCATTTTTCTTTCTACAAGACCAAGACACTAAAGAATGTCCTAGAAATTGACAAGTTCCACTAGTGGTCTTATGATCCACTTTGCAACCAGCATAATCAGCATTCGGAAAGCCACATACGTCAAAAGAAGTTCATTTTGTATACCAAAGTCCTCAATTGCAATTTCCTTTAAGGTATCTAATGATTCTTTTTATGACAGCTAAGTGTGTTTTCTTAAAATTGGATTGAAATCTAGCATATAAACATACATCAAACATAATATCTAGCCTAGAAGCTGTCAAGTAAAATAGGCTACCGATCATACTTCTATATTTCTTCTAATCCATCGGCTTACTCTTTTCATCCTTGTTTAAATTTGTTAAAGGACTTATCAGGGTTCCAATCTCCTTGGCATCCTCAAGCCTAAACTTCTTGATGACGTCCTTCGTGTACTTGGTTTGATTGATGAAGATGCCCTCCTTTGTTCGCTTAATTTGGAGTTTAAGGAAGAATGTCAACTCTCCTATCATGTTCATTTCAAACTCCCTATGCATACACTTAGAGAAAATCTCACACAAAGCAATATTAGTGGCACCAAAGATTATATCATCCACATAAATTTGTACAAGTAGAATATCTTTGCCTTCTCTTTTAATAAACAAAGTGGCATCAAGTTTTCCTCTTTCAAAACCACTTTCTACAAGAAATCCACTAAGTCTTTCATACCAAGCCCTAGGGGCTTGTTTTAAACCATACAAACCTTTTCTAGTTTGAAAACATGGTTTGGAAAACAAAGATCTTCAAAACCGAGAGGTTGCTCAACATATACCTCCTCTTCAATAAAACCATTTAAAAAAGTACTCTTGACATCCATTTGATAAAGTTTAAAATCCATATAACATGCAAATGCAAATAACATACGGATGAACTCAAGTCTAGCTACGGGGGCATAGGTCTCATCATAGTGAATACCTTCTTCTTGATTATACCATTGAACTACAAGTCTAGCCTTGTTCCTAGTTACTATACTGGTCTCATCCAATTTGTTTATAAAAATACCCATTTAATTCTAATTATCGAATGGTCTTTAGGTCTTTCAACTAGTTTCCAAACCTTGTTTCTCTCAAATTGATTAAGTTCTTCTTGCATAGCTATTGTCCAATTCTCATCAAGTAAAGCTTCTTTAACATTCTTAGGCTTTATATGAGAGATAAAAGCATAATGTTTACGAAAAGCATTAATATTACGCCTAGTTCTTACGCCTTGTGAACGATCACTAAGAATTTAATCTTAAGGGTGGTTTCGGACAAATTTCCAACTCTTTGGGAACTCTTCATTAGTCTCCTTCTTTTCCAAAATGGTGATTTGTTTTGAGCATTGTCCGTTATCCTTCTATGATTGAGACTTTTCTCCTTGAAGTTTATTTTCTTGCTTAGTTGGAATTTCTTTTCCTTTTGAGGATTGATCTTCAAGAGTAGTCTTCTCCAAGAGATAACCTACATCATCAATTTTCTTTCTCAGTACAAAAGGATTAGTCTCATCAAATGTAACATGCATTGGTTCTTTCACAACAAGAGTTTTTTTATTATAAACTCTACAAGCTTTACTCTTAGTAGAATATCCTAGGAATATACCTTACTGTTCAAGATAAAGCATTTACAACTAAACACTTTAACATAAGAGATTTTGGGGGTTTTTCCATGCCAAAGTTCTTATAGAGTTTTGTTTAGAATGGGTCTAATTAAAACTCTATTCAGCACATAACATATAGTGTTTATGGCTTCATTCCAAAAATATGTTGGCAAGTTGTGTTCTTTTAACATGGTTCTTTCCATTTCTTATAATGTACTATTCTTCATCTCTATTACCCTATTTTGTTGAGGAGTCTGAAGGGCCAAAAAGTTGTGCTCAATGCCATGCTCATCACAAATTTGCATAAAAGTTAAGCTTTGTTTCCATTTCTCTATTCCATCATCTACGGTAAGTCCCCAAACGGCCAAAAGTGATATACTTAATTTTTTTTAATTTTCTTTTTCTACTAATATCTATTAATTGCTCTTAATTCTCAAGTCTAAAAATTTCAACTTAGCTGCTCAAGCTATGTTCAACTTCAACAAAAGATGAAGATCAATCAACTAAGCAAAAGCAAAATAGGTAACATTCTTAATTTAATTTATAATTTTATACGTCCTTATTTAGTTATTTAAATATTTACTTTTACTAATATAGTTAAGGATTTTGTAAAATTCAATTTGTATACCCTAATTATGTTGAGTAATATGCATACCAAATAACGATAAGACTTTATCAGTCTTGATTAAGAAGCATTAACACTAAATAGATACAAAAAATTCAACCTTAAACTATTACATTTACTTAGTTACTTGTTTGTATGCTTAAGCATTGAGCAACATGTTTAGCAAATAGTGATAGTCAATATGATTCCTTAACTTTATTTTTATGTGATTTTATTTTTAATTTGAGCAATTTAATTTACAATTATCACATTACATTTTTATTTATTTTCTTATGAAATTCTAAATAAATTTTCTAGTTAGTAAATTGAAAAAATTTAGGAAACCATGGGGAAGAACAAAAGAATTTATGCTTTTATTTTTTGTGAAGAGAACTTTCCAAAATTTAGAAGCCAATCTTTCAACCCAAGAAAAATTGATCACTCTTTTATGAAGAATTCAACTTTCAACATTTAAAATCTTCAACATGAATCACCCATCATTGGGGACTCAATTCTTCGACATCATTCATATAAAGCTCCTCAAATTATCATAAGAAGTTGATATTTCATCTTTAGAACGTGATCCTGGAAAACGTCTAAATATATAGGATTACCCTATCAACCAACAAGATGAAATTCAGAGAACTTATATTAAAGATGGACCTTATTAGTTTATCCTTTTAATAAGAATAATGTCAGTTTCAAGCTTCATGGTTCAAGTTATTTTCTAAATAGTTGGAACATTCTTCAACTAAAGATGCAGCCTTTTGTCTTCCTTGCTATCTTTTAAATAAACCAATTGGGCATCCTGGTTATGGTGCCTTTACAATTGATAGATTTCGTGCATGGAAAAAGGCAAATAATGGGGAAATTTGTGTTTTTCTATGCCATGTGGGAAAGCATCCTAATTCATTGCAGAGAATTGTTGTGAAAGGGGATAAGGATCTTGCAAATCAAGATTAACATATTGAAAAGATTATTGACGAGCAATCATCTCAACAAATTGAAAATAACCATCTACGGTTAAAAGCTTCCTTTGATGTTGCTTTAAGAGGACATAATGAAAGCTCCACTTCAAGAAATAAAGGTAACTTTATTGAACTCATCAAACTTTTAGCTTCTTAGAGTGAAAAATGAAAGCAGTTGTATTAGAAAATGCTCCTCAAAATTCATCTTACATGTCTCCTCAAGTTCAAAAGGAGATTTTACAAGTAATATCTAGTAAGATATGAAATGCAGTCCATGATGAGATTGGTGATGCAAAACTTTGCATTATAGTTGATGAGGCTCGTGATGAATCAAAGAACAAACAAATGGCCAATGTTTTGAGATTTGTCGACAAGGGTGGTTATGTACGATAGTTTTTTCCTGATCTAATTCATGTCCCTCATACTACTCTTTGACTTTGAAAGAGGAAATTTGAATGCTCTTACATGACACAATTTCAACACAAAAGACATTCGAGGTCAAGAATATGATGGATTAAGTAATACACGGCAGAATTGGGTATAGACTACAAGTTTCATTTTTGAGTCGTTGCACATATGCTTTTTATATTCATTGTTTTGCTTGTCGACTGCAACTAGCTTTGGTTGCAGCATCTAGAGACGTAATTCCAGTCCATCAGTTTTTTTTCCAAATTGACACTTTTTACTAATGTTGTAACTTCCTCTTCAAAAGGGCATGGTCAACTACAAGCTGCTCAAATTGCTCAAGTTGAAGAATTGATTGCTAGATATGAACTTGAAACTGGTAAAAGGTTAAATCAAGTTGGCAACATTAAGCAAGCTGTTGATACTCGATGGAGTCCTCATTTAAACTCTGTCAGAAGCTTATCAATTATGTTTGAAGCAACTTGTTCAGTTTTGAAGACCATAATTTCTGAAGGAAGCACTTATAGCCAAAGGGGTGATATAGATTATGCTTATAACGCCATTACTTTATTTTAAATTGTTTTCATTATGCATCTCATGAAGGAGGTTCTCCATGTTACTGATGAGCTTTTCCAAGTATTACAATGCAAGTCTCAAGATATAGTAAATGCAATGCATTTAGTACAAGTACGAAAGTGTTAGTCCAAAGAATGAAAGTGGATGGGATCATTTCATTGGAAGTGTAAATTTGTTTTGTAGGAAACATGAAATTGATATTCTCGATATGAATGCTCATTATGGTCGAGGTAGAACTCACAAGCAAAGAGATCCAATTACATTTGAGCATTATTTTTGAGTTAGTGTCTTCATTGCCAGTGTAGACTCACAATTGCAAGAATTGAATTTCATATTTAAAGAAGATATGATGGAGTTGCTGATTCATAGATCTTCTTTAGATCCCAGGGATATATTTAAGTCATTTGAAATTAATAATATTTGTAACCTTACAAATAAGTTTTATCTTGAAGATTTCACGAAGCAAGAAAGATTACATTTGAGATACCAGTTGGAACATTTTCAACTTGATATTTGGCTTCACTCTAAAATGCAAAAAATATTAGCTATCCCATAATTGTGTAAGTACTTGGTGAAATCAGGGAAGTCAATCATTTATCCTTTTATTGATAGATTGATTAGACTTGTGTTAACTCTTCCAGTCTCAACTGCTACTTTTGGGCGCTTTCTCAACTATGAGTCCTATAAAGACTAGGCTTTGTAGAAAGATTATAGATAAATTTCTTGCAAATTCTTTAATTACGTATATTGAGAAAGAGCTAGTCCAGAAGTTTGATGTTGATTCTATAATTGATGATTTTTATGTTATAAAAGAGTGATGGGTGTAATTGAGCATGCCAAGGGCAAAGGTTTGATGTATAAACATCCAGTGTATAAATTTTTGGGATCAATAGATGAACATCTTAAGATGTTGAAGAGCAATACGTAGATATATTATATATCTAACTTTTGGGATTCACGGTTTAAGAATAGTTATATTTTGTATGTAATCAAATATATTTAGAAAACATGATACATGTTTTGGTATTTTTGATATATCATACATATATTGTAATTGTTGAATGTGGCCCATATTCTTGGGCAACAAGAACAGAAAATTATCTTATGTGTACATTACCTTATTAGCTTATTATCTTTCTATCACATAATTAATTAGTTGCCTTTTCTGCTTAATAGGTTTTAGGAAACATTTGCACTATAAATATGTGGCAATACTCATTGTGTTATGTGAGTGAGAGAAATAAGAGTGAGTCTTGTAATATTTGCTGATCGATAATAAATTGTTCTCTGTTGCCCGTGGACGTAAGCTTTAAGGCTGAACCACGTAATTCTCTTATATCTGTTTTCTTCTCATGTTCTTTATGTTTGCATGGTTTTCCCTAACAAACTGGTATCTAGAGCTTAGGTACTAATCTGCTACGAGAGAGAGAAAGAGAAAAAAAAACCTCTGAAATATTTTTTGTAAAACCAAACAAAAGTCCTGTAAAGCCAAAATAAACCTCAAGCCAAACAGAGCCTTTAAACAAGTTGTGTTGGGTCTTGTTTGAAACCACTTGCCGGAGTAGCCAAATCTTTGAAGCTTGGTATCATCATGTTCGTTGTCGCAAAAGGAACTCAACAATGCTTGTCTCATGGACTTTGGTGCTCGAAAAAGGTATTGACGAAGAGGAAAAAGAACGTCGGCAACGAGGTCGCTGTGACATTTCGGTGGTTTTCGCAATAGAGAAGCGGTGGTTTGCTGCTCGACGTTCAACGAGGATCATTTTGGTGCTATTGAAGTGTGATTTGGTGACTAAATGAGTGAGATACCATTAAAGGAAAAGCTTGGAGGTTGTGGTTTTCCAAAGCTTGGTGACGGTGATTTTTGACAAGCAAATTGGAGATTGAAAGGTCCAAGCAAGGTCATCGGTCAGCGGCAAACCTATCAACAACGTTGGTGTCTGCGTCAGTGGCTTATGGCACGTGATTACATCGGGTCAGGACACAAGGTTGTTGGCTTGTTCGGAGCTTGAGAAGCGGGTGAAGAAGACAAAGGAATTGGGTCTTGGGTTTTGTTATCGGGTCGGGTTTGGTTTGCCTTTAGCTGGACCGGGTTTGCTTGTTTTTGGTTTTGGGTTGGTGGAGTAAGAGTTTGGATCAGGTTGAAGGGGCTTTGGGTCTTTGGATTTTTTTTTAATTTGGATTGGGTCTGGGTAGTGGCCTTGTCCAATTTTGTCAAGGGCTTGGGTCTTGGGTTAATTTATTTATTTTTGTTGGGCTTGGGTGTTTTTTAAAAAATTAAAATATATATTTCTTTGGGCTTGGGCTTTGGGTATAGCTTAAAACCAGCGTTGACCAGGGTTGACTAGATTTGACTTTGACTGTTGACCATTGACCGAGGGTAGATTGGGTTTGACCATAGCCTTACCCCACGTTTTTTGACGTGCTGAGTCCGATTTTGGGGTCTATTTTCCAGATTCTGCTCTGAAATGCGTGTTTAAGGATGGTGTTGACTTTGACCAGGGGTGTTCCTAAGGTTTTTCAATGTGCTGAATCCGTTTTTGCTGTCTGTTGAGCCAAATTCAATGCCAAAGTGCGAGTTTTGAGCAAACAAAGATGTCGTCCACAGGTGGAAAGTTTGAAATCGAGAAGTTTGATGGGAGAGTGAGTTTCAGTCTATGGAGGATCAAATTCAAGGCATTTATAACAATGCAAGGACTTTAGCAAGTCATTGAAAAAGTAATCCCAGAAGAGACGAAACCTGCAGCGAGCCAAGAACTTGTAGCGAAAGCCTTAAGCGCGATACACATGTCTGTGACAACTAAAGTATTGCTGGAGATCGCTGAGAAGACAACAGCAGTTGAGGCTTGGAATACTTTGGTGGAATTGTATGCATCTAAATCTCTCACAAATCGCCTCTACCTGAAAAAGCGATTGTATCACTTAGAATGAAAGAAGGTACCTCACTAAAACAACACCTTGATGAGTTTACCTCTTGTTTTATTGCTTTGAAGGATGTGGGTGTTAAAATTGATAACGAAGACCAAGCTATAATCCTATTATGCTCTTTACTACCTTCTTATATGAACTTTGTGGACACTATGTTGTATAGGAGGGATAAAATTACCTTTGAAGATGTGATTACTTTATTAAAATTGAAGAATTTTCAAACACATATTCTGGGACATAGAGAAGAAGTTCATGGGGAGGGTTTAATGAGTAGAAGGAGATCGGAGAATAGAAGGGGTTCTTCAAGTAGAAAGAAAGCAAGTCAAGGTCAAAATCAAGAGCAAGAAAACTACACTATTTCGAGTGTGGTAAAAAAGGTCACATTAAGAAAGAACATCCAAAATTGAAAAAGGGAAAGAAAAAGGTGGAGAATTCAGCCAATGTGGTAAAAAGTGTTGATAGTGATGGGGAGAACTCGAGCAGTACTGGGGATGTTTTGATTGTGAGCGCATCACAGTGGCATAATCAATGGATTCTTGATAATGGTGCAACATTCCATATGTGTCCTACGCGTGACTAGTTCTCTTCTTATTCTAAAAGAGAAGGGAAAGTCTTTCTAAGCAATGATCTTTCATTGAAGGTGGATCAAATGGACATCGAAAATATTAAGATTTTTGATGGTATTATAAGATTTCTCTAGTGTTGGCATGCATCGAAGCTAAAGAAAAGCGTGATTTCTCTTGGGCGTTTGGATTCTCATGGGTACAAATTCCGAAGTGAGAATGGCGTCTTAAAGGTGACCAAAGGTGCAATTGTGCTCTTGAAAGGGAACTTAACTGGCGGCTTATATGTTTTTCAAGGTAGTATGGTTATAGGTGTTGTAGCTATTGGATTCAAGGAGAGTGATAATGATACCATATAGTTATGGCACAAAAGGTTGGGCCATATGAGCGAGAGAGGGCTGACCTAACTGAGCAAGAGGGATTTGCTTTGTGGACAAAGAACTAGAAAGCTTGAATTCTATGAGCATTGCGTCTTTGGAAACCAAACCAAGGTAAAGTTCAGCAAGGGGCAGGAGAATACCAAAGGTATACTTGATTACATTCATTCTGATCTTGGGGTCCAAATAAAGTTCCTTCCAAGAAAAGTGCCACGTATTACATCACTTTCATTGATGCATACTCCCGGATGGTGTAGGTATACTTCTTGAAAACTAAAGATGAGGCGTTTCCAACATTTGTCGAGTGGAAGACGCTAATTGAGAAGCAGACTGGTAAACAAATCAAGCATCTTAGGACTAACAATGGGTTGGAATACTGCAATAAAGAGTTTGATGAGTTCTGCAGGAAACATGGTTTTGTGAGACACCACACATATGTAGGGATACCACAACAGAATAGAGTTACTGAACGCATAAATAGAACTCTAGTAGAGAGAGCTCGTTGTATGCTCTCCCATTCTAGCTTGAGTCAAGACTTTTAGGCTGAAGCCATTAGTACAGCGTGCTACTTGGTGAATATGTCTCCATCCAAAGCTATTGAATTGAAAACTCCTTTTGAGTTATGGTCCGGTAAGCCTGCTGACTACTCTCGATTGAGGGTGTTCGGTTGCCCTACATATGCTCATGTGAAGGATAGCAAGTTGGAGCCGAGAGCAAAGAAATGCATATTCCTAGGCTATGCATCCGAGAGGAAAGGTTACAGGTTGTGATACACATATCCAAAGTCTCCAGGTTTCCTTGTCTGCAGGGATGTCAAGTTCAATGAGTCTGCTTCATTAGACTAAGAAAAGAAGAAAGTGGAAGCTGGTTTAGACCATGGTGTCAAAGAGCAGGTGGAGGTATTTGTTGATGTTTCAAATGTTCTATCTAGTAGTAGTTGCAGTCTAATTCAGTCGACTCAACCAATTGAGATGCATAATCAAAATGTGCCTGAACAACAGAAGTACAGCATTGCTACTAGGCGGTAAAAGAAACAAATTAATGAGCCTTAAAGGTATGGATGCGCTAATCTTGTTGCTTATGCTTTGACTATTACTGAAACAATTGAAGGACGTGAACCGAATTTGTACAAAGAGACTATATCTAGAAAAGATTCTGCTTAGTGGGTAGGTGCCATGAGTGAGGAGATTGAGTCTCTTCAGAAGAATCAAACATGGAAGCTCGTTGAATTGTCTGAGGGATAGCGAGTTGTCAGTTGCAAATGGGTTTACAAGAAAAAAGAAGGTACTCCAAGGGTTAAGAGTCCTCGATATAAGGCACGGTTGGTAGCAAAAGGCCATACACAAAGGGAGGGTGTTGACTTTAATGAAGTATTCTCTCCGGTTGTGAAGCATACTTCCATCAGAGTTTTATTTGCCTTGGTTGCTCTTCATGACTTAGGGCTTGAGCAGCTAGATGTGAAAATGACATTTTTATATGGTGATCTTGAAGAGCAGATTTATGTGAGTCAACTGGAAGGGCATGTAGTTCTTGGTAAGGAGAACCATGTTTGTAAACGAAAGAAGTCCTTGTATGGGTTGAAGTAGTTGCCTCGGTAATGGTACAAGAAATTTGACACATTCACGGTAGGTGCTGGATACACAAGGAGTGCCTATGACAGTTGTGTGTATCTCAAGAAGTTTCTAGATGGTTCGTTTGTTTACTTGTTGTTGTATGTTGATGATATGCTTATTGCTGCTAAAAGCATGTCTGCCATCGACGAATTAAAGAAGTAGCTGGGTGATGAGTTTGAGATGAAGGATCTTGATTCTTGGCATGGAGATTCATAGGGATAGAAACGTTGGGAAGCTGTTGTTGTCTCAACAGAGTTATATTGAGAAGGTGCTAGAGCGTTTCTGGATGCATAAAGCTAAGCCTGTGAGTGTGCCGCTTGCTACTCATTTCAAGTTGTCTGTAGATTTGTCACATAAAACCGAGGAGGAGATGGAGCATATGTCTCATGTTCCATACTTGAATGCTGTTGGTAGCTTGATGTATGCTATGGTGTGCACTTGTCCAGACATTTCACATGCAGTTAGTATTGTGAGCAGGAATATGGCATCACCTGGGAAAGCACACTAGGAGGCAGTGAAATGGATAATAAGATACTTGCGTGGCACTGCGAATGTAGGTTTACTATTTAGCAAGATGAATGGAGATTGCATGAGGTTGGTGGGTTATTGTGATTCAAACTTTGTGGACGACCTTGATAAGAGAAGATCACTGACGGCTTACGTGTTTACGCTCTCTGGGCGTGCTATCAGTTGAAAAGTGACATTACAGTCTACTATGGCATTGTCGACTACTGAGGCGGAGTACATGGCGATTGCAAAAGCTGTGAAGGAGGCCATGTGGTTACAAGGCCTGGTTCGTGATCTTGGACTGCAGCAAGATAAAAGTATAGTCTTTTGAGATAACCAGAGTGCAATCCATCTGACGAAGAATCAGATTTATCATGAGAGGACTAAACACATTGATATCATATATCACTTTATTAGAGATGTTATATCACAAGGGATCATATCGGTGCAGAAGATATCTACCCATGAAAATCCAGCAAATATGTTGACCAAGGTGGTTCCAGTCAGCAAGTTCAAGTATTGCTTGGACTTGGTTGCTATTTGCCATGTGGAGCATTGAGCCCTTAGGGGCAGTTGGCAGCAAGGATGATGGTGTTTGATTGGAGCGAGTACGTGCCAAGGTGGAGATCTGTTGAATGTGGTCCGTATTCTTGGGCAACAAAAATAGAAAATTACCTTATGTGCAGATTACCTTATTAGCATATTACCTTTCTAACACATAATTAATTAGTTGTCTTTTCTACTTAATAGGTTTTAGGAAACCTTTGCATTATAAATATGTGACAATACTTATTGTGTTATGTGAGTAAGCGAAACCAGAGTGAGTCTTATAATATTTGCTAATTAATAATAAATTGTTCTCTGTTGCCCATGGACATAGGCTGTAAGGCCGAACCACGTAATTCTCTTGTGTCCGTTTTCTTCTCGTGTTCTTCTTGTTTGCATGTTTTTCCCCAACAGTAATCTTACGATTAATGAAAAATGTTATAAAATATACTATTATAAAATTTTCATAATATTTACTTGTTTAGTTTCTAAGTGAGATTTCTCCAAGTTTCGTTCCCCCAGCCTTAAATTCCTGGATCCGCCACTATATGTGTAGGATCGATATTATTAAGTGTGGGGTATCCTAGTCCATATTTTCTAAATTATAACTAAGAAAACATGCTAGGAAAATAAAATAACCACATTACACACACAAGAACATGCTCAAGAACATATAGAATATAACTAATGCTTGCAAAAATATATAAAGCTAACCTCTTGAAGCGTGGAGCCTTTGATGAAGCTAAAACCGGTTACAAGCTTTGTTCCCGTTCACGAACAAGGCCACCAAAATTTGCTATAAGAGTGTCACAATAAGCAACTCCCTACTCTTCTTCCCTATGATGAAAGAGACTTATCTTGAGAGAATAGCCTCTTGTGTGGGAAGAAGCAAAGTAATATGCTCTTGAAAAACTAGAGCAAAAATCACACAATAAGTGTGTACTATGTGTTGTAGTATTTTCTTGCCAAAAGGAAGAAATCAACTACAAAGTGGAATGCATAAAAGGTGTAGGGTCTTGTCTATTTATAGAGAGAACCTTGGCATCTAAAGTTGCTAAACTTTCAATGTGGGAGAAAATTTCCATGTAGTATTTCCTTTTTGAAATTTGTCAATCTTGTCTTGGAAGACTTGTGCAAGTTGTCCACTTGTTTTTGTAGTATTTTGCAAGTTGTCCACTTGTCTTGGAAGACTTAGGCCAAGCCCATTATCCAAGTCCAACACATAGTCCATAATCCATGTGGAGGCCCAAGCTTAATAGGAAACCATCCTAGCCCAATTAGGTTATCTTGGACTCTAAAGAAAGCCCAAACCCAATTTCAAGCTTTGGCCCAATAAGGCTACTACCACAATATGGAATTTGCTCTTTCAAGATTACTCTCTCAAAGTCATTTCAACTAGGGAAGGGACCAAGAAGACACAATTATCATTGGCTTCCAAAAATAATTAAAAATATCCTTGCCCGATCTAGGCAACATAATAATTATTTTTAACTTCGATCTATTCCACCATAAGATCAAAGTTGCACTCCAAGAATAATTGTCATTACCCAAAAGCTTATCACAAAAGAATGTGAACTTTGTCTTTGACCTACTAAATAACTGACCATAATGCCCCTCTATGTATACCCACAGCTAAGATCGGTCCTTTGGCCTGTGTACTATCACCTCCTTAGCTGTATCTTTTTTTCCGTTGGGTTTCTTGTCCTATTGCCAACCATCCTTGGTCATGGAATCTCTTGATCTCGGGAGCGACCCTCAAGCCATATGACCGACACACCTATAAAGGTAGTATCACTAGATCTAGATTCGGATGACAAATTTCGACAATCCCAAAGGGGGCACATAGATTCCATTTTTGCATATGCATGTTCTAATTAATTAGAACTTAGCACTCAATGCACAAGGCTGTTGATCCTAATAAAATAAGATCTCACCCACAGTGAATCAAAGTACTAAACCCTAACTTCATTAGTTCATCCACATATACTCAAGATTAAGAGCAATGATCATTTAGTAGTAGTGAGTGTCTTGTTTTCTTTCTTTGATAGTACGTCGCTAGAAAACATACTCACAATGGTCCTATCCAATACGTGACACACGTACTATTGAGACAAATCCAGAAAGTCCTCCAATGACCTAGGTAAATCACCCTCAAAGAGGAACCTTATCAAAGTAGAGTGCCCAACACTACTATTTGGTTATGGATTCAATTTATGACGTGACTAAATCTAGACTTGAACCTACTGTGCGTCCAGCCTCACTGCGCACCCAAGTCATTAGTGCAAGTCAAAGGACCTTCATACATGCATCGATAAAACATAACAGATTATATGTAAGAAACTCATAATGCCATTTAACAAAAATATGATTATACATTGTTTCATATCCAAAATGTCATGTACAAGTGAGCTTTAGGGCATACTAATCCTAACAATCTCCCACTTGCACTAAAGATTACTTCTGCAAAGCCTAACACCCAAAGACTCTAAATGTGTGGCAAACACTTTCTCTGAAAGAGTCTTAGTAAATGGAGTGCGGTTTTCTGCTGAAGCTATCTTGTCAACTACTACATCTCCTCTTTGGATAAACTCACGAATCAAATGATATTTCCGTTCAATGTGTTTACCCTTTTGTGATTCTGGGCTCTTTGCCTTTGTGAAACAGCACCGTTGTTGTCGCAATACAACGTTATTGGTCCGTGAGCTGCTGCACAATCTCTAGGTCTAACAGAACTTTCTTAGCCATCTTTGCCTCTTTGTGACCTCGGATCTGCTACATACTCGGCCTCCATGGTAGAGTCAGCAATACAATTTTGCTTCACACTTCTCCATGAAATAACTCCTCGACAGAGTGAAAACATATCCAGTAGACTTTCTGGAATCTCTGTCGGACTGGAAATCCGAGTCTGTATAGGCTAATGGTGTTAGATCATCTGCATGGTATTCTAGCACATAATCCTTTGTTCCTTGCAGGAATTTGAATATATGCTTAACCGCGACCCAATGTGCCAGTCCAAGGTTTGACTGATATCTACTAACCATGCCAACAAAGAAAGCGGATATCCGGTCTAGTACATAACATGGCATACATGAGACTTCCAAGCTGAAGCATAAGGAACTCGCTTCATGCTCTCTATCTCCTCAGTGTTTTAGGACATTGATCCGAGATAGATAAACTCCATGTCTAGAAGGTAACAAGGCCTTCTTAGAGTTTTGCATGTTAAACGACTAATATCTTCTCAATAAATGAAGCTTGAGATAGGGCTAGCCTTACATTCTTACGATCTCGCATAAGCTTGATGCCTAGAACATAACTAGCTTCTCCTAAATCCTTCATTTGAAATTGAGTAAAAAGCCAAACCTTTATGGATGATAGCATCCCCACATCATTTCCAATTAGTAGGATATCATCCACATACAGAACCAAAAAAGCTATAACATTTCCATTACACCTTTTTACACGCAAGGTTCATCAATATTTTGATCAAAACCATAAGATTTAATTACGATCAAATTTGATGTTCCATGCTCTAGATGCCTGTTTTAATCCATAAATGGACTTCTTTAATTTACAAACCATATGTTCCTGGCCTTTAGCAATGTATCCATCTGGTTGTGTCATGTAAATGGTCTCGTCAAGTTCCCCATTAAGAAAGGCTGTCTTGACGTCCATTTGCCATATCTCGTAGTCATAATGACAAGCGATGGCAAGAAATATCCTGATGGATTTAAGCATGGCTACTGGTGAGAAAGTTTTCTCATAATCGATCCCTTCTTTCTGAGTATAACCTTTCGCCACCAACCTTGCTTTAAAGGTTTCAACTTTTCCATCAACTCCTCTTTTCTCTTGTAGACCCATTTGCACCCTATAGGTTTTACCCCTTCAGGTGCAACTACAAGATCCCAGACTTTGTTAGAATACATAGATTCTAACTCTAAATCCATTGCCTTATGCCATTTGTCGGCATCTATGTCGGAAACTACTTCATCATAACTTACGGGATCCACCACCTGATTCTCTGAAGAAGTCTGAAAGGACTCTCCATAGTATCTATCAGGAGGCTTGGATATTCTCCCACTATGACGATGCTCCGATATATTAGGTGTAATATGTTGTTCTTTTTCATTCACAGTTACCACAGGTGTTACTGGAGATTCTTGTGAAATCTCATCTAGAACAACTTCAGAATCTGGTGTTTTTTTTGGACCATTTCATCATTCTCTAAGTATCTAGCATGGGTGCTTATAAACACCTTTTGCTCCTTAGGATTATAAAAGATCCCACCTCTGGTTCCCTTAGGATATCCAATGAAATAGCATAACTCGGATCTTGGTTCCAATTTTGAAGCATTACTATTAAGTACATAAGCTGGACAACCCCAAATGTGGAGATGATTTAGACTAGGCTTACGCCACCCACATTTCTTGAGGTGTCCTAGGTACTGATTTGGATGGTACCAAGTTCAAGATGTATGCATTGTTTCAATGGCATACCCCAAAAGATAAAGGTAATGATGCATGACTCATCATTGACCTAACCATATCCAATAAGTACGATTTCTTCTCTCTGCTACACCATTTCTTTGAGGAGTCCTCAGTGATCCAATCGAGACACTATCCCTTCTTGTGTAAGATAGTCTCTAAACTCACCTGAGAGGTATTCGCCACCTCGATCAGACCGAAGGGCTTTGATATGTTTATCTAATTTCCGCTCTGCCTCAGCTTTGAACTCTTTGAATTTCTCAAAGGATTCAGACTTGCGTCGCATTAGATATACATATCCATACCTAGAGTAATCATCAGTAAAAGTAATGAAATACTCATAACCTCCTCGTGCTGGTTTGCTCATAGGACCACACACATCAGTGTGAACCAATTCCAATACTTCTTTGGCCCTTTCTCCTTTAGAGACAAGATTTGAGACAAGATTCACACGGAGGTAGATCTTCGAGATCTAATGAGCTAAGATGCCCATCCTCGACTAATCTCCGAATTCGCTTTAGACTGATATGTCCTAAGCGTAGGTGCCAAAGATATGTATCATTGGTCGAAGAAACCTTTCTTTTTCGGGAATTAGTTTGTTCTATATTATGCGGTGAGTTTGTAATAGGTTTAATATAGAACAAGTTATCATGCATGCTACCGGAACAAATAATATTTCCATCTCTCGATATCAACACGAATGGAAATTAATGCAAAAACCCTCTAATATTAATTGCGAAAGCAGAGATAAGGTTTTTACGTACATATCCGAACATAATAAACATTGTTCAAAAATATCTTCCTATTACAGGAAAATTTAAGCACATTCCTCCTACTGCAGCAGCCCATACTTTTGCTCCATTACCCAACCTCAGAGCAAACTCCCCTTTAGCTAGTTCCTTCATTTCCTGAAACCAATGCAAAGAATTGCAAATATGGTTAGTGGCTCCAGAGTCTACAATCCAAGAATCAGTAGAATCAACCAGTAAGCAAGTTTCAATGTAGAATAAAAGAGGTGTACCTTTCTGGCCTCGAGCCAAGTACTTCGGGCTATTCTTTTTCGAGTGTCTTTTTAGGATTCATTTAAAGCATTTGCCCTTGGGCTTTTCACCTGTTAACTGCCTGGGCTGTTCACCACTTTTCTTCTTTTTCCCTTGACCACGTTTTGCTTCCCTTTCCTTTGAACTTTCTCTCTTTGGGTTAAGTCCAGTGGATGCTTGAACCATATTTATGTGGCCTTTATTTTTCATTATAGCTTTTGCAGCTAGGAGCTCTTTCATTAATTCCGTCATATCCATGTTCATCTTACTCATATTATAATTAAGCTTGAACTGAGTATAAGATGACGGTAGAGTCTCCAAAATCATGTCTACCTTTGATTGTTCATCTATGTTTGCTCCTAGGATCTCAGCAGTATTGAAGCAATCCATCATTTTGAGCATATGCTCCCTGACAGATGCTCCTTCTACCATCCTTTGATTCATAATTTCTCTAAGAGCACCTTGCCTTGCGGGCCTACTCTTATCAGCAAACATACGAGACAATGAGGTCATGATTTCTTTTGCAGTTTCCATATGATGATGCTTGCTCTGCAAAATATCTGACATAGAAGCCATCATATAGCACTTGGCCATACGATTGGCTTTCTGTCATTTTGCCTCAGCATCTTCTGGTTTGGAAGAGTTAGCCCTCACAACAGGACAAGGAGTTGTTAGGACATACTTGTACTCTTCTGCGATGAGTACTATGTCTAAGTTTCGTTCGATCCACAAAATTCGGTCCAGTGAGCTTGTGCTCTTTGAGAATTGTAGCTAATGGATTGAACGAAGACATTTTTTCTGGATACAACAATATAATCATAATTAATTTATGAGTACAAAATTGATGCATGTATAATATGTATGCTATCTTTGGAAATAAAACATACGAGTACTTTTTACATCATTTGCCTTTGAGCAGATCAACCCTTTAAACTACTCGATGTAACAGTGTCTCAACATCCTCATAAGAACTCCACCAATGGGATGGCCGAACTTATGAATGTTAAGTTAAGTGCCTCCACTTATTTGAATTAAAAATTGTCTGGATATGATCCAATTGAATAATTCAATCACTATTTTGTTTGGCTTCTTAAATCCGGTAGCGAACTCTATCGATAGGATAGCCGAACCTACCATTTAAGTTGAGTGTACACCCATTCCTAATGTTTATTCCCCAAAACATTCTTGATTTAAGCCCTCCGATAGGGTAGTGACTTTAATCAATGTTACGTATGGCGATCTTTAGTGAAGAACTCCATCTATGGGATGGCCGAACTTACTAACACCCTTTTGAATAAACATTTTATGTTTCACCTTGTTAAATCTAGACAAAATGTCACCTTCCGTTGGGGAAGTTAATGACATTTATCACTAACGTGAATTGGATATGGAAAGCTGTGGGGTATTTCCAGTCCCTCTCCCACTCAATATTTTAACTTAAGGGTTTCCTTTGATATTCTTGCTTTTTTAGATCTAAACACATTTTGGATATATGTAAATCCCTTTGTGTTACTAAAACATTGCAATATCACAATAGATCTCTTACCTATATCTGGGTGCATAGACCCCTAGGTTGATATATATACATGTAAATCTCAAGTTAAGTTCTTTTAATGTTGTCATGAGATCTCATGGCATCTTTAGACATAGCCACTTGTAATTCTCTTGTCTAAGCCATTCTCATAAACTTAACTATCTTTGAGAATCAACTCATATGTATGACTAATTTTTATAAACCCTAATGAGTGGACATATTTCTAGGTGGCAATCATGCTAATGCAAATATGTTAAAACCATATATCAATGCATTATAAATATCCACCAAAAATATGTTAGAAGCCTCTTTGATGGCTCCTGTAATCTTCAACAAAACAACACACATAGTAGTTTTTACGCCTCGGTAGTCGACCGCCAATAAGAGCCGGTCGACCGGCTCCAATTGCTTTAGGAATTTTTTTTTTTTTTTGCTCTCTGGAGTAGCCGGTCGACCGGTTAAGTCCACCCGGTCGTCCGCTTGCTTACTGTAGAGTATTCCTATATGCTGTTTTTCTTGTTTTTCTCCTTGGTCTTCAAAGATTACAATAATACACTTTGCAATTGCTAATACAAGCTTCATAAAGAAACATTACAAGGATATCAAAACATCCTATGCTTCTTTTAAATGAAACTAAAAGCAATAACCAGAAATATTTTATACATGAAATCGCCTATGGCCAAGCTTTGTTGACCGTACACGAAAATCTCTCATGCATACATACGAACCATCAAGGGGATTTTATATTACCTGCACATACAAGCATAAAACCACAAGTATATGCAACACAAGATTTCCTAATCTTGCCACTCACAAGATGACTAATATATATTTATGTAAATACAATATTCTTGCATAGTCTAAGCATGTTGTGTGTGAGCCTAAGCTCTGATACCAATTGGAGGATCGATATTATTAAGTGTGGGGTATCCTAGTCCATATTTTCTAAATTATAACTAAGAAAACATGCTAGGAAAATAAAATAACCACATTACACACACAAGAACATGCTCAAGAACATATAGAATATAACTAATGCTTGCAAAAATATATAAAGCTAACCTCTTGAAGCGTGGAGCCTTTGATGAAGCTAAAACCGGTTACAAGCTTTGTTCCCGTTCACGAACAAGGCCACCAAAATTTGCTATAAGAGTGTCACAATAAGCAACTCCCTACTCTTCTTCCCTATGATGAAAGAGACTTATCTTGAGAGAATAGCCTCTTGTGTGGGAAGAAGCAAAGTAATATGCTCTTGAAAAACTAGAGCAAAAATCACACAATAAGTGTGTACTATGTGTTGTAGTATTTTCTTGCCAAAAAGGAAGAAATCAACTACAAAGTGGAATGCATAAAAGGTATAGGGTCTTGTCTATTTATAGAGAGAACCTTGGCATCTAAAGTTGCTAAACTTTCAATGTGGGAGAAAATTTCCATGTAGTATTTCCTTTTTGAAACTTGTCAATCTTGTCTTGGAAGACTTGTGCAAGTTGTCCACTTGTTTTGTAGTATTTTGCAAGTTGTCCACTTGTCTTGGAAGACTTAGGCCAAGCCCATTATCCAAGTCCAACACATAGTCCATAATCCATGTGGAGGCCCAAGCCCAATAGGAAACCATCCTAGCCCAATTAGGTTATCTTGGACTATAAAGAAAGCCCAAACCCAATTTCAAGCTTTGGCCCAATAAGGCTACTACCACAATATGGAATTTTCTCTTTCAAGATTACTCTCTCAAAGTCATTTCAACTAGGGAAGGGACCAAGAAGACACAATTATCATTGGCTTCCAAAAATAATTAAAAATATCCTTGCCCGATCTAGGCGACATAATAATTATTTTTAACTTCGATCTATTCCACCATAAGATCAAAGTTGCACTCCAAGAATAATTGTCATTACCCAAAAGCTTATCACAAAAGAATGTGAACTTTGTCTTTGACCTACTAAATAACTGACCATAATGCCCCTCTATGTATACCCACAGCTAAGATCGGTCCTTTGGCCTGTGTACTATCACCTCCTTAGCTGTATCTTTTTCCGTTGGGTTTCTTGTCCTATTGCCAACCATCCTTGGTCATGGAATCTCTTGATCTCGGGAGCGACCCTCAAGCCATATGACCGACACACCTATAAAGGTAGTATCACTAGATCTAGATTCGGATGACAAATTTCGACAATCCCAAAGGGGGCACATAGATTCCATTTTTACATATGCATGTTCTAATTAATTAGAACTTAGCACTCAATGCACAAGGCTGTTGATCCTAATAAAATAAGATCTCACCCACAGTGAATCAAAGTACTAAACCCTAACTTCATTAGTTCATCCACATATACTCAAGATTAAGAGCAATGATCATTTAGTAGTAGTGAGTGTCATGTTTTCTTTCTTTGATAGTACGTCGCTAGAAAACATACTCACAATGGTCCTATCCAATACGTGACACACGTACTATTGAGACAAATCCAGAAAGTCCTCCAATGACCTAGGTAGATCACCCTCAAAGAGGAACCTTATCAAAGTAGAGTGCCCAACACTACTATTTGGTTATGGATTCAATTTATGACGTGACTAAATCTAGACTTGAACCTACTGTGCGTCCAGCCTCACTGCGCACCCAAGTCATTAGTGCAAGTCAAAGGACCTTCATACATGCGTCGATAAAACATAACAGAGATTATATGTAAGAAACTCATAATGCCATTTAACAAAAATATGATTATACATTGTTTCATATCCAAAATGTCATGTGCAAGTGAGCTTTAGGGCATACTAATCCTAACAATATGCACTTGACATGTACGAAAGTCATCGGCAAAACACTGCATACGAGCTTAAGCTTTATCTTCACAAATGGGAGGACCGTTATGTAAAAAATATGAAAATTCAAATTGCATGTGCTGAAATTGAAAATCAAATTTAACAATTAAGAGAGAAGCCACGGAGAGGTAATAATATTTTAATTATTTTTTCTTTTCTACCTATAATTGTATATTTCTTAAGCTATTATTGGCAGAGGCTGGAATTTTGGAAATAATACCAAAAATTATGTCTTGCGCGTGCAGAACATTGCTGCATGATCTTTGTCTTTTGATCTTCTTTTTTGTTAATTTTTCTTGTTCTTGTTTCTGTTTTTTATGTCACAAGCTGTTGACAAACAACATTTTGATTGTGACCAGTTCCTTTGCCACCTCGACTTGCTTCTTCTAAAATTGTGATGACTATTGCCATTTTGTGTCTTCTTCTTTTTGCTAAATGGTTGCTTTAGAAGGAGCTTGTTTTGTCACTTTGATCTTGTTTACGAGATAAGTGACAGCTCATTCTGGAATTATAATATCCTTTTTAGGTTCAATCCTTATTTATTTACTTTGGTAGCCTCCATAATTAATTTTTTGTTTTCCTGTTTGAAAAAGTATAAGCTTTTATAACAGTTGTTTCCAACTGATTTATCTCTAACAGCTTAAGCATTTAAATTGCATTTGTGATATATGCTTGGCTAACATTAGTGATCTACTCAGATTATATGATATCAATATTAGAGGTGCAAAGTCAGAAATGTGAAATTCACTGCACAGTGATTTGTTGGTTGTCTTTAAGAAGATGATGAGTTGATTGCATTCTCCCAATTTGTGTCCAATTGATCTTTTAGGTTCTCTGAACTCGGCAATTGAAAGTTAATCTGATTCAAAATGTGGAATGACTTTCTACATTTACCAACTCCAAGCACCTAGTTTCTTCCTTCAATATTTAAGAACCGCGTTGTTAATCAGTCCTCTCAAGTATTACGTGTCTCTAGTATTGGATATGTAGCATTATACAGAATGTGGAAAATCAATATGGAGAACTACAAACAAGAGAACACCAAATCAATATGAATATAACTTGATTGCAGAAACACAGTTCTTAATTGTCGTTTCTTTGTCTTCTTTTCCTCCCATTAATAAATATGGCATGGAATTCACTCGATTGTTTTGATTCGTTAAGACTACAAACTGTGAGGGTGCAGTAGTGTGCTCACGCTTCGATGGTAGAGTTACTCGCCATTTACCAAATTCAGCATGGAGCCATAGGGCTTGTAAGCATTCAAGTGAAACTAGGGAAAATTCATCTCAGAAAGTAACTTCTAAATGCATACACCCATGAACAAATACGGATTTTTCTCATATCAATATGAGGGAACATTTAATATGAAAGGATTTTAATCCGTGCATGTCCACTTGTGGGCAAACTTACACACATAATCATGTGCTCATGTTTGACCTCCTTCGCCATCTTAGCTTTTCTTTTCTTTTCATTTTTAAGAAAAATACAAGTGTCCATTCTAGTCTTTTTTTAAAACAGAAGAAAATATCAAGATGATTGTTTTTTTCTTTTCCTATGTTTAATACTTAAGTGAGATATCTTCGATTGTTTTTTTTCTTTTTCCTATGTTTAATACTTAAGTGATCTATCGTATGGCAATTTGTGATTATTCTTGCAAGTTTTTAAAATTTTGTTGGTTCTTTTAATTGTTAACATCATTTTTTAATTTTTAATAAATTAGTAAAAAATTATTCAACTCAACCTTTTTAATCTATCACTTATATTATAAACTCTAAGTTGTCACGAAATCTCATTAAACTAAGCCTCCAATAAATAAATGCAAAATATAAAAGTGCAAAGGAAAAAAGGAAAGTTATGGCTCAACAAACTCAACAAGCCAAGGGCTAGGCTATAAACGCGTAGCTCAAACTTAATAACAACAAAAAAATGCTACTACAGGCCGGATTCGATCATAACCAAAAGAAGCAAGGGACTTTGTCCCTAAAGTGAGGAAAAGGTAAAGGCAAAATAGAGTCATCTTGCTAAAACATCAAGCCTCGTCAACCTAGAATTTTCACTCAATAGTTAGTTCTAGCCGACCCACTACATGGTTTGACTAGAACCAAAGGGGCTATTGACATGGTAAGCCTGACTAGCTTATATCCTACTAAGTACGACCTACTCGAGGGAAGCACCTTTTAGCTACATGGTTCAAGATAGTTTACGTCAAATTCAAGATTTTAGTAGGCCAAAAAAAGACTCATATTTGAATTAAACCTAAGAGTTCTAAATATAAATATATTATGCTAAGGGTATTGAGTCTGGATAAGACCAGGAGTTCTAGATTGGATAATCCCAAAGATATCCAATATGCTTACATTCTACAACTATGGCAAAGAACAAAGGCTTAAAGTTATGCAACGAGTTTGATTTGGACAAAGTCCATACTGGTAATTTCCACTACAAATATGAATTGGATGCTCATTATTGGAGTGGAATCAAGAAGGATGACCGTGTAAGAGATCAAGTAATTGAATAAAGTGGTTTAGCCATGCTTGTATGGCAACAACTAAAGGTGCTATTGATAGGGAACCGGGCTACACTCTTCTCTTAACCCGATCTGACTCAACCAGATTACCCAAATTTAGTTGCACGTGAGGTCAATCTTGATCTCAAGGTCAATCTTGATCCATAACTTCATCTTGATCCTAAACGTTCCTGACCTCAAAGGTCCACCCCTATCCCAAGGTCATTCCTGACATCCAAGGGCATTTCAATGGCATCTTGACCTCTATCAGTGTCCTCTGTCCAACATCCAGTGTGCTCTCTCCACATGCCAAATACAATAATATCAACTATAGGCCCACATGCCCCAAGCAATTTCCTATAAATATCTCTAGAGCATAACAAAGAAGGATAAGCCAGTCTATTTGCAAAAAAGGCTCAAAATATAGTGGCTTTCTCTCTCTCCCTCCCCTCTTTCTCTCTCTCGCTCTCCCGTCTCCTCTCTCTTCTTCTTTAATTTACACTTCTAGAAAATTCTTACTTACTTGACTGTTAGAGGGGTTAACATTGGACTTCCATCAATGTATAACCTTCCTTTACAGGTCTCTCGTCGCTTGAGCCATCCATGTCAAAGTAATGTCACTAGAGAAGAAGACCATTGACTACTCTCTCTGATCATTTACAAATTAGGGAAGAATTAAGGTTGTAAGTTTGTTCATGCTAACCCAACATTTGAAAAGCACGGGTTTCCAATGGAGTTTGTGGAAATTCTCAATTGAATCAAGGGGTAGATGTAGGCTACGTGCCGAGCCACTACAAATTATGCATGTGCTTTATGTTGTTGATTTCTTTGTACTTTCTTAGCTTTTGCAATTGCAACACCAACTGCAAATTTAAAAAAATTAATTGTTGTGCTATGTCAGTGTAGTGAGCCCGAGTCGCTCTATTGACCCCCTCTAAAGCCCATTTACCACCAACAATTTTGTTTTTGTTGGGTTGCACTTGTCTTTGGGCTTGCTAGTGGATTAGAGATGTCTACGATATTTTGTATGGTGGACATAGTTCTTGGGAATGTTTGGGATAGGACAATCTTGGGAAATTTGCAAAGGGTTTATAGGGAGGTACATTTTTTTGGGTTTCAAGTGATAGGTTTGATTGGGTTTAGGTTTTCATTAAATATAGGATTTAGCTGCATCACTTTTATGTTTGGTCTATTGTTTGTGGTTGGGCTTAGGTTCTGGGTGTGAAAGGTTTTAATCCGTAGGATATAATGTTTGTTATTGACCAGCTCCCAATGAAGGAAAGCGCACCGTTACACGTACTTACACCTCATTACGCTTCTTTTGTCATGACATGCTCACTTGCACATTTTGCTGTTGTACATTGGTGCAGAGTTGGTGTTACACCATCCATGCTTGAATCTCGATCTTCAAAATGTTACATCTCATTTCTATCCATTTTCTATCACTATCGTTAAGTACTCCTTATCTACTTCATCTTGTTTTTCACCATGCTGTTCTCTCCAGTTGGTAGTAGCTTCATCAAATCTGACTAGGGGTACATCATATATCATCCATGTTCCATGTTTGACCTTGTCCATGTTTGACATATCTGGTAATGCAGCTTCATCAAAATTCTTGCGGTTCTTAAATTTAGCTTCATCAAACTTCTTGCAGTTCTTAAGTTAATGACCAAGTCGCCAACAAATAGAGCAAGAGTTAGTTGATTTTTCATATTGTAATGACAACTAAACTGGACCCAAATTTCCTCTTAGAAAGATGAATCCTGGCTTTAAGTGCTCTTTAATACTATTGCCCAGAGATTGAATCCAAGAGGGGGCTAAATTAGATTATTGGCACAAATTAGCACTTAAAACTCTTAACAAGTATTTCAAGCAAAGGCACATAAAAATTTCAAAATAAGTACTTGAAATATAAAGATTATAGGGTTAACAAGATCAAACGCAGTAATTTAGAGTGGTTTGAACTCTCGAGGGCCTAATCTATTACCTAAGGTCTTCCCTTAGGGTTTCAGAAACTTCAGTAATGAACTAGCTTCTTGTTTAGTACGTTGTAGAATCGTAGAACAACAGTCACAACCCTTGCTTCACCATAAAGACCACAAGTATTAAGCCAATACTTGAGGATTTTAATCTTTCACTCTTGATAGAAGTTCCTCACAATTATGCTACCCAAGAGTAAAAAAACTCACACTCAATGTAATAATAGAGAGTTTTGGTATACAAGAACTTCTTATGAGCAAATGTATAAAGGTATTTAAACCTTCCTATGTTGCTCTAAGTAGATCAGCAATTTATGAGCTCAAGCACTAGATCAATGAATGCCAATAATATGCAATCAATGAAGATAGTAATAAATGAAGTAAGATTCCAAGAAAAAGAGTATATTAAATGCTAGAGAGCTTGAGAATATATTTTGATCAAGTTGTATTTGAGTTGGGAGGAGAGGGGTATATTTATGAGCCCAAAAAGTAAGTCTCCAAATGGTCAAATTGTAAAAACAACTCAGAGAGGTTACCGAACACTCTACCGGCCGACCCCCTTTGTGTGCTGGTAGTTCCAGTAAGCTAAAGAGCTATACTAGAACACTTTACCGGTCGGCCGCCTATGTGTTCTGGTAGAGCTAATGTACTCTCTATTTCTATTGAGCACACTACTGATAGATCACCTGTGTAGGCCGGTAGTTACACAGTTTTGTCAGAAAAGTTGCTACTTATTATAAAAAGTGCGGCCATACTCAAAAAAGTCCATAACAACTAGTTTCTCTGCAAATTTTGGTGGCTTAAGACACCTACTAATATAACATATTCTAATCTTATTAATACAATATCAACCAACTTGCAAAAACATTAAATGCTAAGTTAAAATTTGCACACAATTATGATTTTTACATATTTTGCATGGGGAAATGGTATATGTAAATTGTTTACCTATAGATACACATATATTATACAAGATAGCTCAAATATCTATAGTATAAAGCCTATACATGCACTTTTACTATAAAGCCATGTAGATAAATACATATATACATACATATGATCATATATAGTATCCAAAATATCAAGTAATATATGTAACAGTGCATGCAACTTCCAAAATGCAAAGATATGGACTTCAAAATTGTATTTTTTGCAAGAAAAGACATTTGAATACAGGGGTAAGTATGTATATACTTATAATGATAATAATAAGAAAATAGGGAGGATATTTGAACAAGTATTAAGGAGAAAAAAAGATCAAGTATAAAAAGAACAAGACTCACGATAAAAATGCATGAACAGTGCATGCAATGCATTAAGTTATTGAGCTCATATTACTTTGGTTATGTACCAAGATCAACTTAACATAAGAAGAAACAAGGAAGAGAATTATAATTACAATTTACTCAAGCTCTATGAACCATGCTCCATAACTATGCTCCATCTCTTTTCTTTGCTCAAGAATGCTACTGTGCAAGATTTCAATATGCTAATTGTAGTAGCAATTAGAGAGTAAAAACACAATTATGGCATCATAAAAATATAATTAACATAAGTAAATACTAATATAATCTCTTCAACAACCTTGGTTCTTTTATTGTAAGCCCTATATACCTTACTAGATAAGGACTAACCAAGACATATGCCATCATCAGATTTTGCATCAAATTTGCCAAGATTGTCTTTTCATTTAAGACGTAACATGCACAACCAAAAGTTTTGAAATATGAAATATTTGGTTTTCTCCCTTTCCAAAGTTCATAAGGGGTTTTGTCAAGATCTTTTCGAATGATACAACGATTTATCACATAACATGTGGTGTTGACGGCCTCGGCCCAAAAATAGCTAGGCAAATTGTTTTCACAAAGCATAGTTCTTGTCATTTCTTGTAAAGAGCGATTTTTTCTTTCAACAACTCTATTTTGTTGTGGTGTTCTTGTTGCCAATAAATTGTGAGGGATACCATTTTCATCACAAAACGATTTCAAGGTTTGGTTTGTAAATTTGGCACCTTTATCGCTTCTTATAGTAGAAATTAAATAACCTTTTTTCATTTTGAGCACATTTGCAAAACATTATGAACTCATTTGTTGTGTCATTTTTATGTGCAAGAAAAATTACCATGTAAATCTAGAAAAATCATCAACAATCACATAAGCATACAACTTACCACCGAAGCTAGTAATCTTACTGGGTCCAAACAAATCCATATGCAAAAGTTCTAATGGTCTAGTGCTAGAAATCACATTTTTGCTTTTGAAAAATTCCCTAGCTTGTTTACCAAGTTTACATGCATGACATACATTGTTACCAACATATTTGACTTTAGCCAAACCTCTAATGAGATCAAGACTAGCAAGTTTATTTGTGGAATCCACATTAGCATGACTTAGTCTCCTATGCCAAAGCCATGTATTTCCATTCATAGCACTCAAGCATTTAATATTTTGATCATACAAGTCATCAAAGTCAAAAGTATACACATTACCATGCCGTATGCCAACAAACACAATATTACCACATTTATCAACTATCTCACATAAAGAAGCTTTAAAATTAACAAATAATCCTTTATCACATAGTTGACTAATACTAAGCAATTTATGTTTCAAACCATGTACAAGTAAAACATTTTTAATACACGATTTAGATTTGTTACCAACGTCTCCAATGTCGAAGATTCTTCCTTTGGAGTTATCTCCAAAAGTAACAAATCCTGCACTCTTTTCCTTGAGTGACAAAAATTTTGATTTATCACCTGTCATAAGCCTTGAGCATTCACTATTTAGAACCATTTTCCACTATCTCTTGAGGATGCAAGGCAAAACCACATAATTTAAATCAAACATGACTTGGTACCCAAGACTTGTTGGGTCCTTGAACATTAGTTCTAGTTCACTTAAGAACCCACATTAAGTTATATTTTTTCTCACCATATTTTCTAATAAAGCATTTATGTGAAGCATATCCATTTCTACAACGATAGTTGCATGTAAATTCAGGAGCACTTAATGAAGATCCTTTTACAAAATACCTTTTGTAGTGATCATGCCTTTTTTGAAAACCTTTCATATCTTTTGGAGAATCAATCTTGGAAGTGCTTGGTTTCTTTTCAAAGAATTTTATATAAGACTTTTGCTTTGAAGATGAATCAAAACTAATCCCAGCTTTATTAGAAACACAACGTTGTTTTCCAAGCAAAACATTTAATTTTCAATTCCACTTGCAAATTTTGAAACCACATTTTCTAAATCATTGGCTTTTGCTTTCAAATCTTCATTTTCCTTTTGTAACTCAATGTTGGTTTTCTTCTTTTCTAAATTCTTTTTCAAACTCTCATTTTCCATACAAACATCATGTAATTTACTTTCAAGAGACACAAAATTTTTCTTAAGCTCCTTGTTTTTGTTAACCTTTTTCTTGAACACTACAAGCATTTCATTATACATTTCCTTTAATTCTCTATAAGAACTATTTTCATTGCAAGAGACATAGTTTGGACTTACCTCATCTTCTTTTGCCATGAGACATAGGTTGGCAACTTCTTCTTCAATGGAGTTTTCTTGTTCATCACTTGACTTTGAGTCACTCCAAGTAGCCTTCAAGGCTTTCTTTTTGAATTTCTTCTCATCTTTCTTCCTTAATGGACACATGGTTTTGAGATGTCCTAGTTTCTCACTTGGTTTTGACATGTCCTAGTTTCTTACATTTAAAACAAATTAATTCTTTACTAGTCTTACCTTTGCTTACCTCTTTTCTTTGTCCTTTCTTTGGATTGAATTTTTGTTTCCTCATGAATCTCTTAAATTTGGAGCACATTGCTATTTCATTATCATCTTCACTTTCACTTTCACTTTCACTTGTTGATTTTTCTTGTGGTGTGGCCTTGAAAGCAATAGTTTTGTTGGCATTTAGTTGTTTCTCTAACTCCTTGAGCTCCAATCCATGAGTCATATGAGTGATCCTGCAAGTTCACTCAATTGTAAGGTGTTGAGGTCCTTGGACTCCTTGATGGCTATAGTCTTTGATAGCCAAGCCATTGGTAACCTTCTCAAGAGCTTCCTTACAAGTTTGGCACCCTTATAGTTCTTGCCAAGAGACTTCAAAGAGTACACAATTTCAATAAATTGAAAAAGTTTGCTCAATATTTTCATCTGGAAGCATAGAGAACATTTCATATATATGCACAAGCATACTAATCCTAGTTTCTTTAACTTGATTGGTGGCTTCTTGAATAACCTCTAATTGATCCCATATCTCCTTAGCCGTGGTGCATCTTATAATCTTGTTGGATTTGGAAGGATCTAATGCAAGGTAAAGATAGTGACTGGCATTAGCATTCGCTTCAACTAATTTTATATCATTCTTATCCCATTCTTCTTTCGGTTTGGGGACTTTTATACCATCTACTTCTTTGGGGGGGGATACTAGGTCCATTTACTATGGTTTTCCATAAAATATAATCATTGGCTTGCAAAAATATTCTCATTCTAACTTTCCAAAATACATGGTTAGTACCATCAAAGTATGGGACTCTAGTGGTGGAGAGCCCTTAATAAACTCTATATGCCATGATCTTTAGCTCTAGACGGTTAGGTCAAAAACACAACAATGCAAATAATCACATACTTAATGCAATTAATGTGTAGAGCACTAGGCTCTGATGCCACGTGTTGCCCAGAGAATGAACCCAAGAGAGGGGGTAAATTGGATTATTGGCACAAATTATCACTTAAAACTCTTAACAAGTATTTCAAGCAAAAGCACATACAAAATTCAAAGTAAGTACTTAAAATATAAAGAGTATAGGGTCAAGAAGATCAAACGTAGCGATTTAACGTAGTTTGAACTCCCGAGGGCCTAGTCCACTACCTAAGGTCTTCCCTTAGGGTTTCGAAAACTTCACTAGTAAATTGGCTTCTTGCTTAGTACATTATAGAAGCGTAGAACAACAATCACAACCCTTGCTTCACCACAAAGACCACAAGTGTTAACCCAATACTTGAGAATTTTAACCTTTCACTCTTGATAGAAATTCCTCACAACTATGTTAACCAAGAGTAAAGAAACTCACACCTAATGTAATAGTAGAGAGTTTTGGTATACAAGAACTTCTTATGAGCAAATGTACAAAGGTATTTAAACCTTCCTATGTTGCTCTAAGTAGATAAGCAATTTATGAGCTCAAGCACTTGATCAATGAATGTCAATAATATGCAATCAATGAAGATACTAATAAATGAAGCAAGATTGCAAAAAAAAAAAAAGAGAGTATATTAAATGCTAGAGAGCTTGAGATTATGTTTTGACCAAGTTGTATCTGAATTGGGAGAAGAGAGGTATATTTATAAGCCCAAAAAGTAAGCCTTCCAATGGTCAAATTTTAAAAACAACTCAGAGGGGTTACTGGAACACGCTACCGGTCGACTCGTGGGTGTGCTGGTAGTTCTGATAAGCTAAAGAGCTCTACCAGAATGCTCTACTGGTTGACTATCTATTTGCTCCAGTAGAGCTAATGTGCTCTCTATTTCTACCAGAGTACACTACCAGTCGACTGCCAGTGTAGACTGGTAGTTGGACAAAAGCTACTACCTACTACAAAAAGTGATGCCATACTCAAAAAAGTCCATAACCACTAATTTTCTGCAGATTTTTGGAGGCTCAAGACACCTATTAATATAACATGTCTAATCTCGTTAATGCAACATTAACCAACTTGCAAAAAACATTAAATGCCGAGTTAGAACTTGCACACAATTAGGATTTTTACATATTTTGCATAGGGAAATGGTATATGTAAATTGTTTACCTATAGATACACATATATTATACAAGATAGCTCAAATATCTATAGTATAAAGCCTATACATGCACTTTTACTACAAAGCCATGTAGATAAATACATATATACATACATATGATCATATATAGTATCCAAAATATCAAGTAATATATGTAATAGTGCATGCAACTTCCAAAATGCAAAGATATGGACTTCAAAATTGTATTTTTGCAAGAAAAGACATTTGAATACAGGGTAAGTATGTATATACTTATAATGATAATAATAAGAAAATAGGGAGGATATTTGAACAAGTATTAAGGAGATAAAAAGATCAAGCATAAAAAGAATAAAACTCACGATAAAAATGCAAGAAGATTGCATGCAATGCATTAAGTTATTGAGCTCATATTACTTTGCTTGTGTACCAAGATCAACTTAACATAAGAAGAAAAGCGGAAAAGAATTATAATTACAAGTTACTCAAGCTCTATGAACCATGCTCCATCTCTTTTCTTTGCTCAAGAATGCTACTATGCAAGATTTCAATATACTAAAAGTAGTAGCAATTAGAGAGTAAAACACAATTATAGCATCATCAAAATATAATTAACATCAGTAAATACTAATATATTCAACAATACAAAACTCAACTCTAGACCTCGGGAATGACCTTTTTTTAATGCATCCTTTTTCCAATCTCTTCAAGTCGTCATAAGATGCTTGCAATTTTTCTTGCATTATCAACTGAGATATGGTCCATGGGTATTCCTTGTATCCTAATCCAAAAGTAGGTTTTTAAGGTTTGTCTCCACTAAAGTACAACTTGGTTTTTGCTGCTCAAGAAGAAAGTGGCATTTCTGAATATTCCAAGGTCTTCCATCCCATGCTTTTCTTCTATCACCTTTGGACTTGAAACCAATGAAAAAAGCATTGAATGATGTGCTTGTTATCTCAATAGGGTTGTCTGGACCCATGAGTCTTAAATGTTCATCTTGACAACATGTGTTAAAACCCTTTTGTTTGAGAGTATTTTCCTCGCTAAAGCCAAATTTTGAATCGATTTACATCCTCTTGATTGTTTAGATGAAGATCAATGGTTGTAAAATTAGATGTGGCACTGTTAAGAAAACTAGACAAGTCATCTCTAACAGTAAACGTTGATTTGGCACTAATCTTGAAAATCAAGGTGTAAAGGAAAGAAAAAGTAGTGAAGAAAAAATAGGGGTGGTAAACAAGGTTAGACAAGAACACACAACAAAAATCACAAAAGAAGACACAAAATACGATGTAAGATAGAGGAAAAAGATGAAATAAGAAGACACAAAAAACAAAGACCAATGTTTAAGATAGAAGAAAAACAAAAGGACGATACAAAAACCTAAGAAAAAGCTCTAGACTCAAGGAGAAAGAAGAAGAATTCCAACCAAATACTTAAAGAAATGATGGAGGATTTTGATTTAGCGCACAGAAAGAAGAAAGAAGCTAAATGGTGGTAGGAGCCATCACCAAGAAAGAGGTACTAGGACCTAGGGATCTATTACACTCAAGAGAGAGAGACTCGAGAGAGAAAAGGGGCTCTTTCAAGTTCAATCATTATAATATGTATCATTAATTTAAATATTTCTTTTCAAATCTTTTGGTTAATGTGTTAACCCCACCATTATTAACATTGCAATTACAAATGTGTTAACCCCACCATCATTAACATTGCAATTACAAATTCATTTAGACCAAATCAATAAGTAAAGATGCTTGAAAGAATACCTTATATGAAGCCCTAGTAATTGGAAAATTGGCCTATTTGCGCATCTATATTCATAACCATTAGGTTCAAGCAACACAGATTAACACCACCTCTCTCTTATTCTCTCCCTTCCGCCTCTCCCTCTCTTCCTTTCTCTCTTCATCTTCCTCCTCAGTTAGTTTGCTCACGCAATGCTAATCTTTCAGAGTTTTTCTCCCTTTTCCTCTTTCCTCGAACATGGGGTAGTGGCATCGTCTTTTTGTCTTGAAGTTATTGTGTTTCTCATTCAATTTTTATAGTGGTTCCTCCACTAGTCATATAGGGTTTTGAGTTATTTTGATCTCTTGACAACTCTAGTTGGAGCAATAAGCAGCCTAGTTGCATTGTTGTGTTTTGGTTGACTCTGGTATGGTACAAGTTTTTTGTGCTCCCACAACTTTCTCAATTTTCGTTTCGAAGATGTTTCTCTATTGTTCAGGAATTCCTCCTACCTTCTGGTTGTAGGCATGCAACCAAGCATGTCTGTCTATGGTCCTACCAACTGCTTGACAGATTAGATTGCTTATGCGATTATGAGTAGGTTTTTTCTTTCTATTGGAACTTGTACTAGTTTTTTAAAGCTATGCTTGTTTAAATATAATCTTTTTCTTTATTTTCTATCTTGTTTTTTTGTTGATGTCTTTGTATTCTTGTTGATATTTTTTATGTTAATATAAATTTCAACCTTGTTTTTGACCAAAAAAAAAAACCTAATAGTCGCTTAATTTTAGTTTAATACCTATTTCTCTATAACACTGCAATCCTCAACTAGATTATAACCTATGCAATACACCCAAAAAAAAGAGCATTTTTAATATTTTTATTTATTATTGATAGTCAATCATTTGAAAATTTTAATATTTGGTAAATTTTTAATATTAATTATATTTTGTCAATAAGAGATCTATAGTAATTGAATATAACATTTTAACTAGAAAAGTAAAACCCAAAAAAAAAGCATGATCGTCTAACATCGACACATAGCATAGACAAAAAAAAAAACATATACTTTCCATAATATATAGATTGAGAATAAATTCATCAAATCAGAAATTAAATGAGAAAAAATTACATGACATGATAACAAATGAAGTTGATTAATATAGCATAAACTCTCTTTTATAATAGTCAATAGGTATAGATGAAAACAAGCATACCAAATTAGTTTTCATTGTTTCTAAAACGCACATAAGTTCTCAATCTTTACAAATATATTCAAATTAATCTCCGAACTTCGAGAAAAAATACAACAACAAAAACTAATTTAAATAAGTTTTTAAATTATTGACATTTAATATAGATGTTATTGAACAATTAGAACTAATTTAATTATGTTAGCAAAACATCGAGCATCAATTTAAATATTTTAAACCAATTGAGCCTATTTTCTCTCTCTCTCTCTCTCTCTATATATATATATATATATATATATATATAAAACATTGAAGACTTGTATATAACTATACCCAGGATATAAATATATGTGTTTAAAAGCTTTATTTTGTTCACATGGGATGACAAAAGCGAAACTTTTAAGACATGAGGGGAGCATAGAAAGACGGGATTTTACAAGGTCCTTAACCCATTAACTTATTTATTTTTAGCTTATAAACAACTTTCTGCTTACAAGCACAATCTATTTATAGGCACTTAAAAATAAGCTTAGCCAAACAGGCTCTGAACATAGCAACAAAAAAGAGAGAGATCCGCAGGGATAGATTGCAACTTGATATCCAGATAAAAAACCTCGGCCTATTTAATAGCAGAAACTGAATAAGCATCATGGCTTGACAATTAAGCACATTTCAGTCTAGAAATTGGATAAGCATTATGCTTCAACAATGAAACACATTTAAGTATAGACTAGTAAATATCATTACAAGCATCCAATTCTCATGTCCCTTTGTCAGCTGGTGGCTACATCTCTTAAAGAGTTACCTTTGTGGGATGCGGCATATAATCAAGATAATGCACGAGCCAAACTAGCGCTGAAGCTGAAATGATATGGAATAGGACCCGGTATTCAGATCTTTGACAGCTTTGAAGTTGTTAACGCTCACTCCGACTCTACCCAAAATAGAATTTCCCATTTCTTTCAACTTCCCTGATCACAAATGACACCAGATGTTAGCTTCTTACCTAAATTATGATGCGGAGGATAAAACAACATTCATAAAAAAAGCAGCAATTTTTGAAGTTTTAAAATTTGGGATAAAAATAATACATAAATAGAAAGTGAAGCAGCTGAAGAAATTAACATAATCATACCAGATGGAACGTTATATGGTTAACATCATAGGCTTGTGCAGAATTTGCAAAATAGCTACATTCTCTAATCTAATAATCCGCTCCATTAATGGGTTTACAGAGGCAATCGCAGTAGATCAGTCGTAAATTTTGAAATATAACATCTGACAACCTCGTCTTGAGGAACAAAAGAAAGGGAAAACAGGAGAGGGGTGTGCTGAGAATGAGAAGGAAAATCTTGGGTTATGGCTCAAGCGCTAAGCCCAAGTCCATATTGAAATTAGAAAAGAGTCTTAATGAGAGTCAAAATTCTAGTTATGGTAAGAGTCTTAGTTATGGTAGGATTGATAGATTAAGAAATCCTTTGTCTTGGAGGACAAGGAAATCTCCTCTATAAATAGGACTCTTGTATTAGTTGAAAGGTATGTGTGTCTTGCAATAGGTTTAGGCTAAGAGAGAGAGCCATTGTTAGAACACCACGAGTCAGGGTTTAGACTTTTCTATCCGTGCAAAAAGTCCTCTTGGGTTGTAATACTCTTTTCTATTAGTGGAGTGTTTCGTGGACGTAGGCAAAGGGCCGAACCACGTTTAATTGTGGATATTCTTTTCTCGTTACTTGTTCTTTAATTCCACTACGCGAGTGTGTGTTATGCATCATAATTTCCTAACAAGTGGTATCGAGAGCTAAGTTGGAAGGAGGACGTTGGTTTGCAAAAAAAAACAAAAAAAGAAATGCCGAAAAAGAGTTAAAAAATTCACTGATATGCTATTCACATTTGGCGGCCTTCTTAGAGTCCGATCGACGATCTGTTTGTTGATGTGTGTTCGTCTCGATGAGGAGAGGAAAGCTGCTAAAATATCGTAATGATCTGACAGTCAGATTGTGAGATACAAGCAGGTCAAGTTTTGTGAGTTTGTGGTTAAACAGTCAAACAGAAGGTTTGACTAGTGTTGACCGAAGGGCTGCAAAGGTTTGACCGTGTTGACAGAGGGTATCCTCACCGTTTTTTGACGTCTTGAATCCGCTTTTGGGGTCAGTTTTGCCAAATTCTTGCTGGATTGTTAAGCTTTAGCAAATTTGTGCATAAGAATCATGACGTCGACCGGTACGAAGTTTGAAATTCTAGTGTTTGATGGGAACATGAACTTCAACTTGTGGAGGAATACTATCGAGGACCTTTTGGTGCAGCAAGGCCTTGATGAAGTGCTAGAAGAGGCGAACTGGAAGAAGTCAATGATAAGAAGTGGAAGTCCCTACAACGAAGAGCCGTAAGTACAATTCGGTTGGCGTTAGCATCGCAAATTAAATGTCAAGTGATAGATGAGATGGCGGTGAGCAATGCGTTCAACAAGTTGGAGAATATTTATGAGCCAAAGCCAATCACCAATCGATTGTGTTTGAGGACGGAGCTCTACTTGTTTAAGATAGAAGAGGGAACCGCCATCCAGGATCACATTAACAAATTCAACGAGTTAATGGTGAAGCTCATAAGTGTTAAGGAGCCTGATAAGACAATTACAAATGAAGAATAAGTGCTCGTACTACTATCTTCTTTGCTGAAGTCGTACAAGCCATTCATACAATCAATCCTCGTTGGGAAAAAGACTCTTGAGTTAAACGAAGTGACTGCGCTCTTGAGATAGAACAAGAGGATGTTAGGAAGAAGTAGTGTGCCTAGTGGAGATCAAGCATTAACTATTGAAGGTTCGAATCGAAGGAGGAGTTCTAGAAGAGGGAACTCTCGCAAACGTAGATCAAGATCAAAAAGCCGATCTCAAGATGGAGATGACGATCGAAAGTGCTACTACTGCAGAGAGAAGGACCATATCCAACCAAGATGTCCTAGATTGAGAGAAGACATGAAGAGCCTTAGAGAGTGGAGATCTAAGGGTAAGGAGAAGGTTTATGGCGAAGACTCTGCAAACCTTATTGAGGGTGATGATAGAGATAGTAGTGAGACTATTTTGATGGCGGTAAGCGGGGATGCTAATGGAGGCTCGAAAAAGAAGAAGACTGATTGGGTGTTGGATTCAATAGGAAAGTTTTACGTTTGCAATGATAGAGCTAGTTTTGACACTTTGCTTTTGAGAAAGAGGCTTGGATACATCATTGTTGGGAACATCTAGAAGATGAAGGTTACCAGCTTTGGGAGAGTTCGCCTGACGCTCAACAATGGTAGTATCAAGACTATCTCCAATGTAAGGTATGTTCCATCTTGTGTGTCCAACATAATTTCACTGGGTCAGTTGGCGTTAAGAGGGTACAAGTACATTGGTGAAGGAGACTGCTACAAAGTGTATTATGGAGAGGAGCTAGTTCTTGAAGAGAGGAAGAACAAGAAGCACGTGTGCTACTTGAAGGGATGCACCGCACTAAGAGATGAACGCGACAAGTGTAAAGAAGCTCAAGTGAAGGCTGAGAAAAAGAGAAGATTGACGTTCTCGCCTACTGTGGAGATTCTTGGAACTTCTCGCCAAGGAAGGAATTTGTTGAGTTATGGCTCAAGTGCTAAGCCCAAGTCCATACTGAAATTAGGAAAGAGTTTTAATGAGAGTCAAAATTCTAGTTATGGTAAGAGTCTTAGTTATGGTAGAATTGATAGATTAGGAAATCCTTTGTCTTAGAGGATAAGGAAATCTCCTTTATAAATAGGACTCTAGTATTAGTTGAACGATATACGTGTCTTGCAATAGGTCTAAGCTAAGAGAGAAAGCCATTATCAGAACACTGTGAGAGAGGGTTTAGACTTTTCTATCCATGCAAAAAGTCCTATTGGGTTGTATCTTTTCTATTAGTGGAATTTTTTGTTGACGTAGACAGAGGGCTGAACCACATTTAATTATGCGTATTCTTTTCTCGTTACTGGTGCTTTAATTCCACTGCGTGAGTGTGTGTTATGCGTCCTAATTTCCTAACATAAAAAAATAAATAGGATAATTAAGAGGGCAAGAAACAAAGGGGCTTCTCAAGATAAAAGTTCCCGACACCTGTCACCATGTGCTTGCTTTGCTTATGTTCTGCGTGTCTTAAACTTCCCAACATAAACTTCAACCAGAATTGACAGATTTGGCAAGGTAACTCTTTAAGTTTTTTAAACTTTGTAGAACCCGAGCAGATTTTACGCTGCTTAGAACAAATACACATCCAGACTCGATACTGACAACCAATTCTAGAACACATTGGAGGAACCTTACTACCTCTAAACTTCCCAATATAAACTTCAACTAGAACTGATAGATTTGGCAAGGCAACTCTTTAAGTTTTTTAAACTTTGTAGAACCCGACCAGATTTTACGTTGCTTAGAACAAATACACATCCAGACTCTATACTAACAACTAATTCTAGAACACATTGGAGGAACCTTACTGCCTCTAGCATTGATAATATATCAAGGGACTGTTCTGACAAGTAATCATTGCTATAATTTTGTGCCTGTTTGGTGATCCTTATTTTGGATGCTTATAAGCACTCTTAATAAGCAGGTAGGGGCTACTTTTTATTTTGGGTGCTCTATTGATCAACCTTGTTAAACTATCATATCTCTCACCATCGCCACCTATGTTGACTAATACAAAGTCCATTTGGAGATACCTTCCTGATTACCTAAAACTATTTGGTTTCTCCACCTCACCACCAACCACCCATCAAATCCCAGCCACAATCCTAATAACAACAATAATAATAATAAAACCATAGAAATCTAACCAATCATCTCTTCCTTCATCTTCTCATGCTTTTCATTAGCCAAAGGCTTCAAGCGAATGATGGTCCTCCTAGCTTGGTCATATGATGGATCGAGCTCCAAAATTTTCGTCATGTCTATAACAAAATGAAAAGGATTATAACAAATAAGATAAACAATTGAATCAAAACTTTCAGAATTGACTGATAATACAGCAGAAAGGCTAAAAAAATCCATTTGTCATGAGGACATATTCAGTTTATTACCTTGAAGACAAGTACTACAAAAACTAAAGCTCTGTTTGGCCTAGCTGTATGATTTCAGCTGTTGAGTTGTAGAGCTTTTAGCAGTAGAGCTTTGGATAGAAGTGATGTTGAATAAAAGTAGTTGATTGTTTGGCCCAGTATTTTAGAAGTTAAGCTTTCAGTTTTTTTAGGGTAATATTGCATTTTTAAAAATATAAAATAGTATTTTTGAGAAAAAATAAAGAAAAACAATATTTGACATAACATAAAAATAGCTTTTCAAAAGTCTTTTCTGAAAAGCTCCAATTTGGAGCTTTTGGTTTTTCAGCTTTTTTTAGCTTCAGCTTTTATTTAAAAGCTCTCTTAAAAATGGGCCAAACAGGTCAATTTCATCTTTTTGACTCATAGAAAGCACTTTTGAGTCTCCAAAAGCTAGGCCAAACAGACTCTAAATACATCTTTTAACAGTTGAACTTTAAATTGGATGATTAACTAACAAATGGTCTCCCTTTAAGTCTCAAAGCATCCTTAAAAAGAAAATGTCCATATGCAAGCTCAATCAAAGAAATCTTGCTTGCATGTGAAGAATCATGATGAAGACAACAAATACATAAATAGAACCCCTTAGTAAACTAAAGAAAAGGAATAAGACATAAGGATAGAGAGAAAAGGTTCTATATCTCCCCGGATCTAAAATCAACTCCCCCTCGTCTGGAAGAAGCTTCACATTTGGGCCCATAGGTGAGTCACAAGGTCGTGCACCAAGTAAACCTGTCTCACTCAACGTATCTACTGCATATTTATGTTGAGAAATAAATACCCCTTGTTTCGACTGTGCAACTTCAATACCCCAAAAAATAGTGAAGCGATCCTAAGTCTTTGGTTTGAAGTTGCTGATGAAGAATGGTCTTCAACTCATCAATCTCTTTGCTATCATCCACATACATAATCAAAAAAAGTCGTTTCCCAGATGAGCACCGACAGAACACTGAATGATCCACACTACAACGAGTCATGCCAAATTCAAGAGCTGCATACTAAAGCGTCCAAACCACACCCTCGGAGATTGCTTGAGACCATACAGAGCCTTCTTTAAATGACATACCTTCTAAGACTCTCCCTTAGCAACAAAGCCTGGCGGTTGCTCCATATACACTTCCTCATCGATATCACCATTCAGAAAAGCATTCTTGATGTCCAACTGACAAAATAACTAATGGTGAATAGTGGCCAAGGAAAGAAAAATACGCACAGAAGACATCTTAACAATTGGAGAAAAAGTGTCGCCATAATTACGTCCATACACCTGTGTTTATCTCTTAGCCACAAGCCAATCCTTCAAGTGATCCACCTGACAATCTGGTGATACCTTCACTATATACATCCATCAACAACCAACAAGAGACTTACCGGCTAGCAAATCAACTAACTCCCAAGTCCCGTTATGGTATAAAGCAGACATCTCAAGCATAGCAACTTGCCACCCGGGGTGAGCATATGCCTCTGTCACAGAATTAGGAATGGAAACAAAAGAAAGAAAAGCAACAAAGGATGTATATGAGGTGATAAAGAGGCATAAGAAATGAAGTTCGATATAGGGTACCAAGTGGTACAAGAACGAGTACCTATACGAAGAGCAATAGGCACAAGATTAGATGACTGAGCAGGAACTGGACCTAGAAGTGGCGAATCAAATGATACCAGGGTAGGTGGCAATGGATGTAGACGCATGAGTAGACTTGTAGGTCCAGTCTATCTAAACGTGTGCAATAGGGGGCAATAGAGAAATAAAACCTGGAGTTGAGATGAGGTTTGGAGCACGCGAAGGAAACTAAGACATATCAAAGATGGGCACTGGAAGCGGTAAAGCCTCGACCATAATATCAGAAGTGGTGATTGAAGGGAAAAAAGATGTGTGTTCAAAGAAGGTAACATCAACAGACACAAACCATCGATTTTAACTAAGAAGAGTAACAACAATAACCTTTTTAATGCCAAGAGTACCCAAGAAGCACACACTTGATAGACTGAGGACCTAACTTGTCTACCCCAGGGGAAAGATTGTGGACAAAGCAAACACATCCAAAAACTTGAGGAGGGAGCACATAAATAGCATCACGAGGGAACAAAATGGAGAATGGTATCTGATCACGGAGAATAGATGATGGCATACTAAAGAGAAATAGAATCATGGAGAAAATATCTGTTACTCTCACTGATTTGTGGCGGTTGCATCTTGTATATATATGGGCAAGTGGAGACTAAGGGATTAGCTATAACTAAATATGAGCGTATGACAGTTGTCATCTAAACTAACTAACAGTTAGTGTATGAATGCTACAATCCCTTGCCTGTTACATATAACATTCTCACAGTTAACTAATCTAATCAGCTAAGTATCCTAGCTACTAGTCTCCCTTATCATCCCCCCTCAAGCTGAGCAAGGCATGCCATGTGAAGCTTGGACTTGAGATGTTGAAAAACTAGTTTTGACAAATGCTTGGTAAAGAGATCTGCAACTTGTTCTATGGTGGAGATGTGAGAGATAGCCTACTGATTTGATTGAACTTGTTCTATAACAAAGTGGTAGTTAATCTCAATATGTTTTGTTCTAGCGTGACAAACAGGGTTATTTGCCAAAGCTAGGGCTGAAGCATTATCACAGAACAATGTAGGAGTAGTGATTGGTATACCCAGATCTGTAGAACATAGGTAAGCCACTTTATTTCTACTGACGTAATAGCCATGGCCCTATATTCAACTTCAGTGGATGACCTGGCCACTATTGGCTGCTTCTTAGATGTCCAAGAAATGAGGTTATGGCCTAGAAATATGCAATAGGCAGTAATTGATTTCCTATCCAAAACACTGCTAGCCCAATCTGAATCTAAACAGGCCAAAAGAGGAAAAGAACTGGGTTGCAAGAAAATGCCTTGAGAATGAGAGCCTTTAATGAATCTGAGTAGCTTCTTCAGGGCTGAAAAGTGTTGTTGACTAGGACTGTGCATAGACTAATAGAGAGTCCTCACAACAAATTAAATATCTAGCCTGGTCATGGTAAGATATTAGAGTGCTCCCACTAAGCTTCTGAACTGAGTAGGATTAGAATATGGGATTTGAGAATCCCTTATAGCAGAGGTTTTTGCCATAGTAGGTAACTCAGTGGGGTGACATTCAGCCATGCCTACTTTTTGCAATATATCTAGAGCATATTTGCTTTGATGCAATGTCAGGCCATTGGAAGAATAGTGTACTTCAATCCCCAAGAAATAAGTCAAAGAGCCTTAGTCTTTCATAGCAAACTTATAGCAAACTTCTGTTGCATTGCCTTAGTGAGAGTGTGAATAGCTTGTTGAGAAGAACCAGTGACGACTATGTTATGTACATAGACTAAAATAATTGTGATTGTAGAACCAGCCTTACAGATGAAGACAAAGCTATCTAAGGTACTGCACTTAAATCCCTAACTGATGAGCCTATCAAGAGACTTGTTAATTTGCAAACAAAATTTGGATGTGTAAGGTCCTCAAAGCCTTGGGGTTGAATCATATAGACCTCTTCATCTAGTGAGCCATGCAAAAAGGCATTAGAAACATCCAATTGCCTTAAGGTACACTTAAAAGTGATAGCTATAGTGACAACAATCCTTATGGTCTGTGGTTTTACCACAGGACTAGAGGTCTCAGTATAGTCTAGACCTTGTCGATGGAAACCTTTGGCAACTAATCTTGCCTTATACCTAGACACAATTCCATCTGCATTATATTTGATCCTATAAACCCACTTGCATCCAATTGGATGTCTAGCAGGGGGTAGAGGAACCAAAGTCCGGGTTGCTGTTTGAGTAAGGCCTCATATTCCTCTTTCATAGCTTGAATGCTATAAGGTGATGTAGTTGCTTATTTATGTGGTGTTGGTTTGTGGTTGAGGAAGCAATCTATGTATGCAAATTGTAGAGAGCAGGTTTAAGACTTCCGGTTTTTGATCTAGTGAGCATTGGGTGCTTAGAAATAGGAATTAAGGGTGAAGTAGTAGCAGTAGATTTTGCAAGGGAAGAACTCACTAAAGAAGGAATACTGATCTTGGAGTTATTAACTGAAGTTGATTGTGTGTTAGAAGATGAATTAAGTGGAGGATCAGACTGAGGTAATGATGATGATGATGAGGATGGATCAGAGGATGAGGTTTGGTTATTGGATGTCCCTGAGGAAGTAGACATGATAGAGAGTGGCTAAGAAGTCTGAGGCAGAGACATAGGAGGCTCAGGAGTACTGTCAATGTCTAGGAGTAAAGAAGTAGTTGTATGTGTTGATGAAAACCAATCCAATGTGGGATGTTCAAAAGAATGCTGTAACTGTGCAAAAGGAAAAACATGTTCTACAAACTGCGCATGCCTAGAGATGTACACTCTTTTAGTGTCAGGATCCAAGCACCTATAGCCTTTAGTAGTTGGATAGTACCTTACGAAGACACAAGGTATAGACCCTGACTGTAGTTTATGTTTTGTATAGGGTCTCAACTAGGGGTAACACAGACATCCTAGGACTTTGAGAAGAGCATAGTATGGATATTTGGAATAAAGGCATTCAAATGGTGATTTATTTGACAAAACAGGGGTGGGCTGTCTGTTTATTAGGTAATTAGCAATGGCTAATGATTTAAGCAAGAGATAATTAGGAAGATTAGCTTGAGACATGAGTGTTAAAGTAGTCTCCACCAGATGCCTGAGTTTTCTTTCAACCTAACCATTCTGTTCACGTGTGCAGGGACAGGTTGTATGGTGTAAGACTCCTAGGGACTAAAGGAAGGCATTAAATTGTGAATTGACATTTAGTTTCGTTATCAGTCCTAAACAGCTTGATCTTTACATCAAATTGTGTTTGCACTGAAAGGCAGTGTAAGCATCAGATTTGCTTTTCAAGGGATAAAACCAAGTGAATCTTGTAAAATCATCTAAAAACAATATGTAATATCTGTAGTTTTTACATGAAGGCAAAGGGGATGGACCCCAAACATCAGAGTGTACTAAGGGCCTATTTGGATTGGTTTTTTTCAAAAGCACTTTTTTTAACAGTTTTTGAAAAATATTTTTTTTAGAAGCTGAAAATTTTAGCTTCTAAAAAAAGCTGTATTTGAGCTTTTTTCAGAGTTTCAACTTTTTTGGAAACCAAATCAAATAGTTATTGCAAATTTAATGTAACTTTTTCAGGAAAAAAAGTGCTTTTTCTTGAAAAAAGCCAATCCAAACAAGCCCTAACTCAAAGAGCCTAGTAGTGATAGTTTGAGACAAAAAAAAAGGAATCTTATGAGATTTAGATACAACACAAGCATTACACACTGAACTGTCACTTGTTAATTGTACATTTAACAAGGACGACAAAGTTGAATAAAGCTTCTTAGCAGGATGTCCTAGTCTTTGATGCCATAGAACAGAGATGGAAGGAGTCTTGGAACTGCAATTGCAACTGTAACTGAGAAGTGTGGGTGACAAAGGAGTAGAATTAGTAGGACTGGAAGCTAGACTGTAGAGACCTTGCTCACAAGGGCCACTGTACTGAATCTGATGAGTAGAGTTATCCAAAATGAATACTTTTGAATTGAAAATGATTGTGCAGTTGTTATCATGAGTAAGTTTAGAGATAGACAATAAATTATGAATAACATCAATGAGTTTGTATATGAAAGTAGGAGTTGCCAACTTACCAGATCCAATACTAGTGATAGGGAGTTGAGAGTCGTTAATAATTGTGACAGTTTGATTTCCTTGATAACTAACTAACACAACAAGTTCATTAATAACAATATTCAAGAGTGGTAGCTTATACTCTAAAGCCCCCTTTAAGCTAATCTTTGGTGAAGCACTAAAGGAAGCTTGCCCTTTAGATATTCAAACTGTTAAGCAAGAAGTCCTTTAGTTAAGATATATGCAACCTGTTTTGAAGAAGATAGATAAGAGATTAACAGTTTCTTAGATACAACTTGTTCCATGATGTAGTGATAGTCCAGCTCTACATGTTTTGTTCTACCATAGAAAACAGGATTAGATGCTAAGGTTAGAGCTGATAGGTAGTTACAGGCCAGAGTTGTTACTATTGTAGGAATATGTAAGTTAGCCAATAAGTAGGATAATTAGGCTACTTCTATTGCAGTGTGTGCCATAGATCTGTACTATGCTTCTATAAAGGATCTAGCTATGGTGGATTGTTTCTTTGAGCACTAGGACACCAAATTTGTTCCAAGAAACACATAATATCCTGTGGTTGATTTCCTGTCAACTAAATTACTAGTCCAGTCACTATCTGACAAGGCATGTAAGCTCATCAATCACATTAAAGGCCTTCAGCCATGCCCTAGTCCTATTGTAAGGGAGCCTGATGGTACTTTAATTCCTAATCTTGACTATGCTATTTGGATCAACACAAATGAATATCTCAAAACCTATCTATTTGCATCAGTCACTTCTTCCATTTTTCAACACATCTGTCAACTTGAAACTTCCTCTAAGATCTGTCTTACAATTGAGAAGAGATTTCAATCTAGCAGTAGCTCATTGGTGTATCAACTCAAGCATAGAATTCAAAACATTATTAAAGGCACTAATTCTATTCAGACTTATGTAGATGAAGTGAAATCCATCTCAGATGGATTAGCCTCAGCCAATGAGCCATTGAAGAAGAAGACATTGTGTATTACATCCTTCAAGGCCTTCTTGCCCCATATGAATCTTTAAGAAACACCATTAGAGTAAGACCTGAGCCTATCTCTGTCACTAAACTTATTAATCTCCTGCCCAATGAAGAGTTAAATTTTTCTTTCAGCAACAAGCTCACTGTTACAGAAACCTCTCCTATTCCATCTACATGGACCTGCATACTACCCTCTACATAACTACAACAAATCAAAGGGGCAGAGGCAGGGGAAAAGAATATAACTCTAATAGAGGCAGAGGCCAAAGAGAATAAGGCAGAGATCAACAACAACAACCACTTGCAGCTAATACTACCTCACATCAAGGCCCTGTAATTTCTCAGATGTGGCAAACAAAATCACAATACGTTACAGTGCTGGCATAGGCTTGACATTAACAATTACTATTACGTCAAGCCTATACCAACTACACTGACTACTCAGGTCTCAACTTCTACTGCTGGACCTTCTTCTACTGCTACTTCTTGGCTCCTAGACACTAGGGCTACTACTCGTGTCACAGCTGACCCTCAACAAGTGCATCATGCCAAACCTTTCCTGGACACTCGGGCTATTACTCGTGTCACAGCTGACCCTCAACAAGTGCATCATGCCAAACTTTATCAAGGTTCAGCCTTTGTGGTGGTTGGCAATGGAGCTAACCTTCCTATCTTTAACATTGGAACTAGTATAGCATGAGAATAGAGATTGGAAATGTCATTGGTAATGTGTATTTACTCCAGTGTCCAAAACCCACGCGCCTCTAACTTGTTGATGTTCCAGTTTGAGCAGAGTATGCTTGCTTCTCCAGTTGTGGATTTGCATAACTAACATCAAACCTTTGCTAACATTCTTTTGCACTATGGTTTGGTTTCTCACAAATTTGGCAATAAATCTTTGTTATTGGTGTAGTAGGTATTTGGGCTGTAGATTGAGCAGGACTGGGCAAAATGCCTTATGAAGTGCCTGCAAGAGAAGTTTGTGAGCTTCTGCCTTTGCCTCCTCTATTTTATTGCTTACTTCTACCTCTACCTCTACCTCTGCTTATGCCTTTACCTTGTGAGGCATTGGCATACAACAGTGTGTGTGCTTCAGAGAATGAGTCAGTTAAGGTAAGTTTCTTTTTCATCTGAAAATTGAACTCTTCACTAATCAATATAGTGTTGAGTTCCGAGGCAATAATAGGAGTGAATCTAAGCCTCACACTGGGTTGGAAAGAATCATACATAAGAAGTAAGCCTCTAAGAGTATACAGAACATGATCTTTATCTCTTACAACATCATCTACAATAGCTAGATTATCATTGACATCCTTGATCTTATCCAAGTAAACTTGCATGGTTCTAGTTCCTTTTGTAATATTGAATAACCTATTCTTCAATTGATGTACATGTGACCTACTAAAGGAACTAGACCTTTGTTCTAGAGCTTGCCAAATGGCAGACGAAGTATGAAGATGAAGAATGAGAGAGAGAGAATAGCAAGTGATATAGATGCAAAAAGAGATTTTTGGAGATGTTCATCCTGATTACTCCAAGCTTCATAGGCTGGATTAACAACATTCTTACCAGTGTCATCTCTGATTGTATGAGGAGGACAAGGTCAAGTTCCTATCACATGATCAAGAAGGTGATGTGCTTTGAAGATTCTCTGCAATTGTGCTCTCCATACCATGTAATTGGAAGAATCAAGCTTGATATACACCATAGAAGTGAAATTTTGAAGCATCAACTTCACTCCAACTGGTAGATCTTCAGCGGCAGCCATTGATGAAGCTCAATTGTGCAAAAAAGTTTGAAATGAAGATGAGAATTGAAGAGAAATGCTAAGCAAAGCTAGGCAAAAGAAAAAGAGAGAGAGATTTGAGGATGAGAGAAGTTACAACTCCTTCTGAATTTGGATCACGAGTTAATCTCTCGTGAAGAAACCCTAGTGTTTCGAAAAAAAAATCTCCAAAATTGTACCTTGCTCTAGATACCATTAAGAGAAATAGAATCATGCAGAAAATATTTGTTATTCATTGATTTGTGGTAGTTACATCTTGTATATATATAGGCAAGTGGAGACTAAGGGATCAACTATAACTAACTATAAGTGTATGACATCTATCATCTAAACTAACTAATAGACAGTTATTGTACAAATGCTACAATCCCTTGCCTGTTACATATAATATTCTCACAGTTAACTAATCTAATCAACTAAGTATCCTAGCTACTAGTCTCCCTTATCACATACGGTTGATAAGATAGCGCGATGTAAAGACCGCATCATCCCAAAAATGAAGAGATACATGTCTATGGAGAAGAAGTGTATAAACCGTCTCAATGAGATGACGATTCTTCCTCTCAATAACCCCATTCTATTGTGGAGTATGTGAAAAGATGACTAGTGAAGAATGCCATGAGAAGATAAAAACAAAGAAAAAGAAGAAAAGTATTCTTTCGGATTGTCACTTTGAAGAATCCAAATACAAACCCCAAATTGTGTTCAAATTTCAACACAAAACAAGGTAAAAATATAAAACACTTCAGAACATTTTTTCATTAAAAACAACCATGTCATACAAGAATAATCATAGATAAGTGTAACAAAATAACGAAATCCAGATTTAGAGGTAATTCGATAAAGACCCCAAATATCAAAATGAACAAGAGCAAAGAGGGCAGTAGCCGGTTTATTGACTCGATTACTGAAAGAATTACAACTATGCTTGCTTAACTGATAGGACTCATAAGACAATTCTTTGATTGACCATAAACTAGGAACCATTTTCTTGAGATTAGGCAGTGAAGACTGACCAAGACAAGTGGAATAGTTCTGGTGAGGGGGCAACAACACAAGTAGTAGATTAAGGGACATCGAGATAATACAATCCTTGCTCTTCACGCCCGGTACCAATTTTTGTACCAGTTTTCAGATCCTGGATTGACACAGAGTCAGTGGTGAATGTTATAGAACAGTGAAATAATTTGGTAAGCTGAACAATAGATAAAAGATTAAAAGGAAATTTCGGAAGATACATAATAGGTGATAAGGGAATAGAAGATGTGGGGTGTGCAATACCAATTCCACGAGCAAAGGTAAAAGACCCACCTGCAAGTGTGACATTTGAGAACATACCAGGTCTAAAATTAGAGAGTAAATGGACCAGAATCATGAATCCAAGGTCTATGGTTTGGCACAGTACAAGTGATAAAAGCCGTGGATGAGCTAGCTTGGGCAAAAGAAGTGGTCGACGCAGGATGCATAGCTTGTTTGGATGCCTTAAAATGTAAGAACTTGGAGTATTCATCCCCTGTAATAGTCACTGAAGTAGGAACCGTAAAATTAGAAGGCTCGATTGAATTTGTCTGGATTGCATTAGCAACCTGAGAAGGACGACCACGAAGAGTCCAACAATTTTCTCGAACATGACCAAGTTTTATTACAATAACTACAACGAGGGCGCTAGCCATTTGAGCGACCTCCCCCTCGCCCAAAAGTACCACGACCCCCATGATCAAAGTTCTCATCACAGGTCGAGGTAGGAACGACCAAGGCAGATTGATCTTCTTGTGAACCAGAAGTCAAAGAGTGGGGATGCGCATGTTGTACTCGAGCATAAGCATCATCTAGAGTGGACAAGGTAGAACTAGATAGTAGCTAAGAACGTACAGCATCATACCGAGGATTAAGTCCGTGTAACCAGAAAATCAAGCACAAATCATCCCATTGTTGTGCAGTCACTATGGGGTCTGTACTGAGAGGGAAAAGGTCACGAAATTCAATCATGGTATTGTAAAACCGATTATAATAATTCGTCAACTCCATATCTACCTGGGCACGCAATATATAAGACACAAAATCAAACGCTTGAGTAACCTGATGAGAATATAGCAATTTAGCGGAAGTCCAAATAGCTTTACAGGTTTGGCAATTCCAAAAGCATGTTTGGATAGAATCCCCTATGGATTGCCAGAGCAAACTCACTAACTGGGCATTGACACGGTTCCAGGTACGAGCATCAACCATAGATAAATCAGGCGGGTAATCAGAGGATAGATGATCTTCTACACCTTGTCCAAGAAAACAAATTTTGACAGCCACAGACCATGACGAGTAATTCTTGCCATTCAACTTGATTGTAGTGATAGTAGGAGTGCTAGAAAAAGAGGGAACAACTGATGAAGTAGCAGCAACTTGAGTTCTTGATGACTTAACATGAGTCTCTGTTTTCTTGATAGACTGAAATTCCATGATAACAGGAAAAAAAAAAAAAGATGAATCGGATGTGCAGCAACCTACACTATAATAATGGCACTCCCAGAGGCTAATTCAACGATCAAGCAAAGGAAAAAAATCAATTTTGCATTTTTTTTGTCTCTATTCCTTGTTTTTTAAAAACCTCAAATACACTATTGGTCACAAAAAAGCATGATCAAGGAAGAATTTCGCAAAACCAACTGGACAGCTGAGATGGGCAGGTTGTCGCGACCATTCTGGTGTAAGATAGTGGCTAGCCGGAGCTCCGATGACGTCACGTGGTACATCTGACGATGACGGGGAGGACACTGCCAAGGTCGCCTAAGCACGGCGAAGCTATTGATGGGTTCAAATTTGGGAAAAAATGATGGGATTATAGCTAATCGGAGATAGCATCTAGGATTAGGGTTTTGAAATGGTTTTCTGGCGAGATTCAGGCACGGTGCCGGTGCTTCCTAGGTCGCCTAGACACGGGGAAGCTACTAGTGGTGGTTGGAGGTTAGGCAGTGGGTTATACTATATATATATATATATATATATATATATATATATATATATATATGTAGTGGAATAGTATTGTCTTGCAGACGCCTGTTTGCCCTTATCGTAGGATGAGTAGGAGGCATGTTCATTCTCACAGCATAGACGGGTGAGAGTTACTTGACTTATGCCAAGTGCTCAGAATCGGCTTGCCCATGTTTCGATAGAGTTTGAGCAGAAATAAAGGAATAGTATACATGTCTAATAAATAATTCGGTATACCAGCCGGGATCACTAGCGGGAACCTCTTGTGCATCAAGAGCTCATGGATATGCGTTAGTCCCATATGGGCTATTCTCCAATTCGGCCTTTGGTCAAACTCGCTTCCCCTTTTGCTTTATGCAGGACAAGGTTAAAAGAAAGACCAGCTTGTGCACCGAATCATGATATTAGCAAAATCACACTATCCTTTTATTTAGGATCAAACTAACTAAACACACCTTTTCAGTTCATAGGATCTTTTTGTCATGCGAGGATTTTTCGAGGAGGAAAAGAGAAAAAGAAGCGTACCTTAAATGGATTACCTTTGTTTTAGTATAGTATAGTATAATATGAGAAGGATAAATGAGAGTTAAAAAAAAAACTTTTATTGCAGAATGTATATAAAAGATCTTAGTAAATTAATGGGACCCCTATATAATAAAACCAGGAAAAATGGACAAAGACATTATAATAGTGAAGATATTAGATTAGTAAAAAAGGTTAAAGAACAAGCAAAACAACTACCTGAGTTACATTTACCTTTAGAAAGTGATTATTTGGTAGTTCAAACAGATGGGTGCAAAGAAGGATGGGGAGCAGTTTTATATTGTAAACATAATAAATATTCCCATCAAACTATAGAGAAACTATGTAGATATGCGAGTGGTAGATATAAAGAAAGTAATCAGTATTTGACTAGTTTAGATTATGAGTTATTAGCCATTATTTATACTTTAGAAAGTTTCAAAGCATTTTTGATAAGTAAACATGAATTTTGAATTGGAACAGATTGTGAAGCAGTGGTTAGATATAATAAAAACAAAGATTCTAGGTATACCAATAGATGGGTTAAATTTTTAGCAGCTTTAGGAAATTATCGTTTAGAAGGAATTGAATGGCAACATATTAAAGGAAAAGACAATCAATTGGTCGATATGTTAAGTAGAAGATTAATTGTAGCGGATTAGACAAGGCAATTGTTTTGTTTTGCAAGAATGGCATTTTCATCAGCTTGAATGTTAACAGCAAAGTGAGGGGTTTCCTTCTCATATTATACTATACTATACTAAAACAAAGGTAATCCGTTTAAGGACGCTTCTTTTTCTCTTTTAATTTTTTAATAACAAAACAACTTTAGGGACAAGGGTGAAAATCCTCGCATGACAAAAAGATCCTATGAATAGAAAAGGTGTGTTTAGTTAGTTTGATCCTAAATAAAAGGATACTGTGATTTTGCTAATATCATGATTCGGTGCACAAGCCATCTCTCTTTTAACCTTGTCCTGCATAGAGCAAAAAGGGAAGCGAGTCCGACTGGAGGATGAATTGGAGAATGGCCCATATGGGACTAACGCATGTCCATGAGCTCTTGATGCACAAGAGGTTCCCGCTAGTGATCCCGGCTGGTATACCCAACCATTTATTAAACATCTATACTATTCCTTTATTTTTGCTAGCAACTCTGTCGAAACATGGGCAAGCTGATTCTGAGCACTTGGCATGAGTCAAGTAACTCTCACCTGTCTGTGCTGTAAGAACAAACATGCCTCCTACTCATCCTACGGTAAGGGCGAACAGGCTTCCGCAAGACAATCCTGCTCCAATCCCCCAATTTTGGTATCGGAGCCTGATTATGGACTTTGTTCATAAAAGGGTAATGATCTAAACATATTCTTAGTAAAGGAGGATCGAAGTAGTCAGCGAGAAAGTAGCCCGTGAATGCTAAAATGGATTTTAACGAGTTTTGTTCTTATGTTGATTATGTTTTAGATATGATAGATTTTACTAATACTAGAATTAGAAATTATTTAGATATTGGAAATTTGTTAATGTATGTTAATCTTTTAAACAATTATATTCGTCAGTTTTTGTTGATAGATGAATTATTAGAACCTTTTAATAATATTCAAAGAAAATTTGTTCAAGATTATATAGATATAATAGACAGTCTTAATAATGAATTATACAGGTTAGATTTAGAAGCAGAATTAGAGTTAATATACGGAAATGATACTTTAGATAGTGTAAATCATGACATAAATGAAATAGATATGATAACAAGGCAATTAGAAAACATAAATTTAGATGATGATAATGAAACACTCCCACCTACTAGTCCATGTAGTTTAAGTAGTTATGAGGGTGATAGTATATATGAAACTAATATGGATAATTTATATGAATTTTAATAAAATAGAACATATAGAAAAAGAAATAAAAATAATTAGGGAAAACTTAGATTTTATAAAAGATTAGAGCTATAATAAAAAATTAGAAGTTAACCAAATTATAGAAGAAATATCAAAAAATACAAATAGGCAAACTAGAGAAATTAAAAAAGACTTCGAAAAATTTAAATTTAGAATAGAAGAATTAGGAGATAATATAGAAAAAATTGGCAGTAAAATAAATAAAGTTGAAAGTAATTTAAAACATTATTATAGCATACAGGGTTTAGAATTTAATTAATGACAACAACAGAAGATTACTACAGTAATAAGTATTATAAAGAAGCAATTAAATATAGTGAGAAGTTTTTAAGTCCACCTGAAGGATTATCTATGATTAAGGCAGGCACTCCTCCAGAGCAAACCATAATAAAACAAAATAATACTATTATAATATTACAGATAAAATTTTTAGGCAAACTAGAAAACATAGAAAGTAGAATTAATAATTTAGAGAAAGGAAAGATAATCAATAGTAATAAGTCAGGATTAGAAAATGATATAGACAAATTATCAACACAGATAAGTAAATTAAATCTAGGAAAGGGAAATTGTGAGGCCCCTCAAGAATATAATTTTCTAGTTCATGATCCGAAGAAACAACAGTGTTACAATAGGAAGAGGTACAGAAAAAGATAGGCAATGTACGGAAGGATTAGCTACAGAAACACGTAGAATAAATGAAGGAACTTTAAGTAATAAATTTAGAAATTTAATTTCTAGAAATAGACCTACACAGTTAACTTTAGATCAAGTAATAGATATAGATAGAGAAATAACAAATTTTAGACAAAATAGATTAAATTTTATTCAACCTCAAAATCTCTATGATCAAAATTCTAATTTAAATCAATCAAGATTGTTAATGCATCATAGAGAAACTCAAAATAGATGTGTAAGACAAGACATAGTTAGTGTAAGTTTAATAAATCCAGAGAGTCAACAAACTATTATTAGAGGCAATTTTAATTTGGGACATTTAGGATTAGTAGTAATAGGAATAAAAGGATTAACTAGAAAAGATATAGGAGCCAAAGTCTTTGTAGCTTTAGTAGACGATAGATTCAACAGTAAGCAAGCAATTGTAGGTGCTATAGAAGTAGATATGAATGATAATGGCCGTTTATTTTGTTGCTTTCCAGATTATGTATTAAATACTAGAGATTTTGTAAGACATTTAAAAATAAAAATTATGACGAAAGGATATGAAACCCTAATGGAAGGAAAAAATTTATTAGTATGTACATCCTTTATAGGAAAATTAACTCAAGCTAGGCAAGTTAGATTTAAATTCGATATACAAGAGACAGTAAAATTTATTACGAATAAAGGCATAAAGCTATTACCACCATATAAGGTAGATGCTCTAGAAAATGCTGGACAAGAATGGCAAATAACAAATATTTTAAATAATACACCTAGGATTACTTATACACTTCAAGATACTATGTGGTATAGAGATAATCAAGGAAGACTTTCAGTTAGATTTACCAATTATACTGAGGCAACTAGATATATAGAAGAAGAACAGTTAGAAGAACAAAATGATGAGTGAAGAAGAAGAATTAAGAGAAATAAAGAGATTAGTTAGCATAAGCAATTTAGAAGAAGTTTTATATTATTTGGGATAAAAAACTAAAATAAATAAAGACGATGATATAGAGGGTACATATGAATTAAATGAATTTGAAGTTAGGATAAAATGATTAGATTCAAAAGAAGATAAAAATACCTTTTTTAATTTAGAAAATATAGATCAAAGAAAAAATATAGAAGACTCTAGGTATAATAAAATTTTGAGGGATTTAGAAAGTTTAACAGTAACCCTCAGAATGAAAGAAGAAGAAGAAGAAGAAGATATAATAAACAAAATTTTAGATAATCTAGAATTAGAAGAAGATCAAGAAGACCTAGAAACTATAGCAACTTTAGAAAGTGAAATAAGTAATAATATTAAACGAATATTGATAGAAGATTTAGAAGAAACAACTTATGCTTTAATGGAAGAAGGAAGTAGTGTGGTACAACCAACTAGAACTCAAGAAACTAGATTTTATACTGAACAACCAGGTAATAGACCACTACACCAATATGGAAATTTACCTAGACTATTTGTAGATGCATACCCAAATCAGACTACCTATGATAAACCTAGAGGAAAACCATACCCTTTAGAAAAACCTTTTAAAATACAAAACGCAGTGGAACCGTTTATTCTAGATATTACAAGAATAGATATACAATTAAGAGATAGATATTTGCAATTATGGAAAGATGCAATAGTAGCAGATTTCATTATTAAACAAGCAGATAAAATTTTTACAGTAGAGGAAATGATTAGATACATAACACAATTCTTTGGAGAATTAGTGAAGGCTAATTGGGAAGAATGGCAACAACGCTTTCCTAATGATTTAGCGGAATTAGTAAATTTAGGGGTAAATCCATATAATTTCGTTAACACATTACATTTAATAATCATAGGAAGAAATCCTAATGCATTAGATTTAGAATTGCAAACAGAAGCAGTTAAAAAATTAGAACAAGTAAATTTATTAGGATGGAAAGATGTAAAACTATTTATGCAGGAATTCTATTATTGGGCATCTCTTAGTGGCAATGTTTGGAACGAACAGGTCATACAAAAATTCCTACATAAATTACTAGGAGCATTAGGTAGAGAAATATATGAAAAATACACTAAAGAAATAGTGAATGCAAAAGTTTCATTAGGAAGAGCAACACAAATAGTAATAGAAATATTAGTTGATAAATGTACTAATATACAAATTACTAGACAACTTAAAAATGAAACAAGTTTTTGTAAAGAAATATATACCCCACAACATTATGGTATACCTGAAAAACCTAAATATAAATATAAAAAACAATTTAGAAAAATTCCCAGAAAAACATATTATCTTAGAAAAAGTAGGGCTAGGAAACCTTTCTTAACACAAAAACATGTTAGAAAATATAATAATAGTAGAATATATAAAAATAAAACTAGATGTTATATTTGTGGAAAAGAAGATCATCTTAGTTCAAGTTGTCCTAGGCGAAAAAATTCACAAAATATTAGAGCAATGATAGTTAATAATACAAATGAAAATTTATTAGATATTGATGAAACAATTAGTGATAATGAATCTATTTATAGTATAGTATCAGTAGTAGAAGAAATAGGCGATGAAATTAGGAATAGTGATTCAAACTTTGAGGATAATGATTTTCCAGTAGAATTAGATAATTTGTTCGGTAATTTACACACATGTAATCATGTTTTTGTAAAGAAATATATACCCCACAACATTATGGTAAACCTAATTACTATTTGTGTAAAGAAATATATTACTAGTATAGAAATTACTCAACAACTTAAAAATGAAACAAGTTTTTGTAAAGAAATATATACCCCACAACATTATGGTATACCTGAAAAACCTAAATATAAATATAAAAAACAATTTAGAAAAATTCCCAGAAAAACATATTATCTTAGAAGAAGTAGGGCTAGGAAACCTTTCTTAACACAAAAACATGTTAGAAAATATAATAATAGTAGAATATATAAAAATAAAACTAGATGTTATACTTGTGGAAAAGAAGATCATCTTAGTTCAAGTTGTCCTAGGCGAAAAAATTCACAAAATATTAGAGCAATGATAGTTAATAATACAAATGAAAATTTATTAGATATTGATGAAACTATTTGTGATAATGAATCTATTTATAGTATAGTATCAGTAGTAGAAGAAAAAGGTGATGAAATTAGGAATAGTGATTTAGACTTTGAGGATAACGATTTTCCAATAGAATTAGATAATTTGTTGGGTAATTTACACACATTTAATATAAATATGTTTAAGCCATTAGATAACCGCTTAAAAGAAAAAGAAGAATGTTTACATAACTGGCAATTAGGAAAAGGATTAGAAACTAAATCTTGTTATATATGTCCTTGGTATCCAGCAATAAAAGTAAGGGCTAAATGTAATAATTGTTTAAAAGAGGCATGTATTAAATGTATAAATACTAAGTTTAATTTAGATTTAATTCCTGAATATAATAATAAAAATAAGGAACTTAAGATAGATAACAGATTAGTAGAGAAAAACATATATAGTAAAATGGAAATAATAGAGATAAAGTTATTAGAATTAGAAGAAAAACTTGAAAATCAAATAATAAAATTAGTAAATTGGAAAAAAGGAAAAGGAAAAATAGAACAAGAACCATTATTAAGACAACAAGTAACTGCAGATTTTCAACTTGAAAAATTTTGTAAAATAAAAAAAATTCTAATTTATTAACTGTTAGAATTAATTTTAAACATTATGGACGTCATATAGAAACCAATGTTATTATAGATACAAGATGCACCATAACAGCTATAGATCCCCAAATAGTAAATTTAAAACATGTTAATACTCTTAAAACTCCATTAAAAGGAATAGGATTCTCAGGAAATGTAATTCCATGCACTCAATATATAACAAATGCCCATATATCCTTCTTAACACCATGCAATACACAGACTCCTGGTAATGGATTACCAATGGCTTTTTGTTTACCAGTAAATCATAAAGAAGGCAAAATAATTTTAGGATTAAATTTTCTTTTAGATCAAAATAGTAGTATATATATTAATTCTGATTTTATTCATTTCCATCGTAACACAACCTATTCTCCTATTAACATTTCATCTCCATCAGAGTACACTCAGAAGCGTGGTGGGGAGCATATTGATAGATTGTCTTGCGGACGCCTGTTCGCCATTACTGTAGGAAGAGTAGGAGGCATGTTCATTCTCACAGCACATACGGGTGAGAGTTACTCGACTCACGCCAAGTGCTAAGAATCGGATTGCCCATGTTTCGACAGAGTTTGAGTTAAATAAAGGAATAGTATAGATGTCTAATAAATGATTGGGTGTACTAGCCGGGATCACTAGCGGAAACCTCTTGTGTATCAAGAGCTCATGGACATGCGTTAGTCCCATATGGGCCATTCTCCAATTCGGCCTCTGGTCGGACACGCTTCCCCTTTTGCTTTATGCAGGACAAGGTTAAAAGAGAGACCGGCTTGTGCACCGAATCATGATATTATCAAAATCACACTATCCTTTTATTTAGGATCAAACTAACTAAACACACCTTTTCAGTTCATAGGATCTTTTTCTCATGCGAGAATTTTTTGCCCTTATCCCTAAAGTTGTTTTGTTATTAAAAAATTAAAAGAGGAAAAGAGAAAAAGAAGCATACCTTAAACGGATTACCTTTGTTCCAGTATAGTATAGTATAATATGAGAAGGATAGATGAGAGTTAAAAAAAAACTTTTGTTGTAGAAGGAAAAGAGAATTACAAGAAAGCAAATAGAATATTTTTCAAAAGGAAACCCCTCACTTTGCTGTTAAGGAGGAGTGCCTATTTATACAAAATTTTCCTATCGTCTCTAATCTCTCTACGTCCTATCAAATAATATACATTTCTGCTTTTCAAAGTTTTCCATTACTCTTATCTTTTACATTATGGCTACTTTTTCAAAAGCCCACGTCTATCTACATTCTATGGACAGCTAAACTTCTTGTCTTTATAAAAGTAACTTTCTAGAGATTCCTTGAGTGTCTATCCTTTTGCCTGTTGTTGTGTTACTTGAATAATTGTAATATGTCTTCCACCATCTTGTTTGTCTTCCACTTTGGTTTAATCGTTGTCTTCATCTGTCTTGTCTTCTGTTACCTCCCTGCCTTTAGTGTTTGTGCCTTCTTGGTGTACTGGTCCTGGTGCTTTTGGGAGATTGTCTTGGAACCACGTTCTGAGAATATCAATAGTTTTCTTTTCTATTGCATCATGAAGTAATTTCTTTTTTATTGCCTTTTTTAATTTGCGTCTTTCTTTTGTTTGTTTATTAGGTGTTTCCAGTCTTGATGTGTCTTTACCCGATGCCGGATAGTCGGGACTAGCCGATCCTTCTCCCGATCTATGAGGATTTTTAGAAGTTTTTGGTAAACTTCCAACCATAACCGGATTTGATTTGTCTTTACCTACCACCGGTATAGTAGGACTAGCTGGTCCTTTGACCCCAGATCCAGTGGGTTGTGTAACGGACTTATATTTTTCTAAGAGTGCTTTGTATTTAGTCTGCCAGTCCGTTAAATCTAATTTAAGGGTTTGTATTTTTAGTTGGTGTTGTTGGAGAATAGTCTGAAACTGTGTTTTCTCTATGATCAATTAGTCATTGCGTTCTTTTATCGTTCTAAAATGTTTAATCATAGTCTCACAGTTGGAACACTCTGTTTGGCCTGTTTATGTATTAATGGTACAATCTGGCCTTATGAAAAAATTGTCTCCACAATGTGTTTTAAGGAGATTTATAGCTCTGTTTAATGTCTGCACTCCTTTATACCTAGATCTATTGCATCTGCCTATTCCTACTACCATTGCTTCTGTCCACTATCTGTATACGCCTGGTGTATCACCCCTGAAAACACAATAAAACTGGAATTTTTGAGTGAATCTTAATTTTAAGTAATAGCTAGTTAAAGCATTTAAAGTATTTATAAACCAGCCATTGTTTTTCTTTAAATATGATTGCCATAGGTTGTCCAAAGAGCTTGCTAGTCTTACAGTAATAAGCTTCCGGTTGAACTTTTGGTTGAAACCTGTTGCCAGCATGAATTACTTCTAAATTATTGTTGTCAAAATTTATCCTTCTTTGTCTTACTTTGGGGCCTGTTATTTCCACATAACTCAGAAATTGTACTGGGAACATATTAACTTGATTGCCTGAAGAATTATCTGATCGAGGAACTGATGAAGATGTCGTTCCTGCAAAACAAAACAATTGCCTTGTCTAATCCGCTTCAATTAATCTTCTACTTAACATATCGACCAATTGATTGTCTTTTCCTTTAATATGTTGCCATTCAATTCCTTCTAAACGATAATTTCCTAAAGCAGCCAAAAATTTAACCCATCTATTAGTATACCTAGAATCTTTATTTTTAATATATCTAACCACTGCCTCACAATCTGTTCTAATACAAAATTCATGTTTACTTATCAAAAACGCTTTGAAACTTTCTAAAGCACAAATAATGGCTAATAACTCATAATCTAAAGTAGTCAAATACTGATTACTTTTTTTATATCTAACACTCGCATATCTACATAGTTTCTCTATAGTTTGATGGGAATATTTATTATGTTTACAATATAAAACTGCTCCCCATCCTTCTTTGCACCCATCTGTTTGAACTACCAAATAATCACTTTTTAAAGGTAAATGTAACTCAGGTAGTTGTTTTACTCGTTCTTTAACCTTTTTTACTACTCTAATATCTTCACTGTTAAAATGTCTTTGTACATTTTTCCTGGTTTTATTGTATAGGGGTCCTATTAATTTACTAAGATCTTTTACATACATTCTAGCTTGGTTTAAAATTCCTAAAAAGGCTTGAATCTATTTTAATCCTTCTAATTTATCAGGAAATGCTAAAATCTTTTTAGCTATATGCTCTTGAAACTTAATTTTCCCATTTCCTATTTCCATTCCTAAAATGTTTACTTGTGTTTTAAATAATTCTACCGTCTTTTTACTAATAACTAACCCATGTTTCTCAAATAATTTAAATGCCAAATCTAAATGTCCTATATGTTCTGATTCATTCCTACTACATACTAAAATATCATCTATATATACTAAAATAAAATCATTATATTGCCTAAAAATATTGTCCATTTTTCTTTGAAAAATACTTGGTGCTGTTTTCAATCCAAAAGGCATTACTAACCACTCAAATAATCCTTCAGGTGTTGTAAACGCAGTCCATTTTATGTCTTTGGGCCACATTTTTATTTGATAATACCATGATTTACAATCAAATTTACTAAATACTTTCTTACATTGGATTTTGTTTATCAAAAAAGTTTTGTTAGGTATATTATAACTATCACCTAGAATATTATCATTTAGTCGCTTATAATTTATTACCATTATACTTTTTCCTCTAACTATTTCCGCATGATTTATAACTATAAACGCAGCTGATCTATGGGGACTACTACTGGGTCTAATTAATCCTAACTTAAGTAATTCTCCTATGTGCATTTTAAACTCCTCAGCATCCTTGGCACTACCTTCAATCTTAGCAGTTTTGATTACATAATCTGGATTTATTATTTTTAACCTACAATATATGTTTATTTAAATCCCATTTTTTAATTGGATCTTCTCCTAAAAAAGGTAATCTATCTAGAGCCTATAAAATTTCTGTCTTAGTTCTAAATTGATTTATCAAATTATAACTTACCCTTTCTTGTAAATATCCATCTTCTCCTACTTCTTCATTCTCCTCTAAAAATGCCTCATCTACTAAATCATCTTGTTCTATCATATTACAATAACAATTTTGTTTTCCTAGCTTACATACCTCACAATTATGATTATTATTACTATTAATATCAATATACTCCCTACCACGCTTCTGAGCATACTCTAATGGAGATGAAATGTTAATAGGAGAATAAGTTGTGTTACGATGGAAATGAATAAAATCAGAATTAATATATATACTACTATTTTGATCTAAAAGAAAATTTAATCCTAAAATTATTTTGCTTCTTTATGATTTACTGGTAAACAAAAAGCCATTGGTAATCCATAACTAGTAGTCTGTGTATTGCATGGCGTTAAGAAAGATATATGGGCATTTGTTATATATTGTGTGTATGAAATTACATTTCCTGAGAATCCTATTCCTTTTAATGGAGTTTTAAGAGAATTAATATGTTTTAAATTTAGTATTTGAGGATCTACAGCTGTTATGGTGCATCCCGTATCTATAATAGCATTAGTTTCTATATGACGTCCATAACGTTTAAAATTAATTCTAACAGTTAGTAAATTAGAATTTCTTTTTATTTTACAAAATTTTTCAAGTTGAAAGTCTGGAGTTACTTGTTGTATTAATAATGGTTCTTGTTCTATTTTTTCTTTTCCTTTTTTCAATTTACTAATTTTATTATCTTGATTTTCAAGTTTTTCTTCTAATTCTAATAACTTTATCTCTATTATTTCTATTTTACTATATATGTTTTTCTCTACTAATCTGTTATCTATCTTAAGTTCCTTATTTTTATTATTATATTCAAGAATTAAATCTAAATTAAACTTAGTATTTATGCATTTAATACATGCCTCTTTTAAACAATTATTACATTTGGCCCTTACTTTTATTGCTGGATACCAAGTACATATATAACAAGATTTAGTTTCTAATCCTTTTCCTAATTGCAAGTTATGTAAATATTCTTCTTGTTTTTCTAAGCTGTTATCTAATGGCTTAAACATATTTATATTACATGTGTGTAAATTACCGAACAAATTATCTAATTCTACTGGAAAATCATTATCCTCAAAGTTTGAATCACTATTCCTAATTTCATCGCCTATTTCTTCTACTACTGATACTATACTATAAATAGATTCATTATCACTAATTGTTTCATCAATATCTAATAAATTTTCATTTGTATTATTAACTATCATTACTCTAATATTTTGTGAATTTATTCGCCCAGGACAACTTGAACTAAGATGATCTTCTTTTCCACAAGTATAACATCTAATTTTATTTTTATATATTTTGTTATTATTATATTTTCTAACATGTTTTTGTGTTAACAAAGGCTTCCTAGCCCTATTTCTTCTAAGATAATATGTTTTTCTGGGAATTTTTCTAAATTGTTTTTTATATTTATATTTAGGTTTTTCAGGTATACCATAATGTTGTGGGGTATATATTTCTTTACAAAAACTTGTTTCATTTTTAAGTTGTTTAGTAATTTGTATATTAGTACATTTATCAACTAATATTTCTATTACTATTTGCATTGCTCTTCCTAATGAAACTTTTGCATTAATTATTTCTTTAGTATATTTTTCATATATTTCTCTACCTAATGCTCCTGGTAATTTATGTTGGAATTTTTGTATGACCTATTCGATCCAAACATTGCCACTAAGAGATGCCCAATAATAGAATTCTTGCATAAATAGTTTTACATCTTTCCATCCTAATAAATTTACTTGTTCTAATTTTTTAACTGCTTCTGTTTGTAATTCTAAATCTGATGTATTAGGATTTCTTCCTGTGATTATTAAATGTATTGTGTTAACAAAATTATATGGATTTACCCCTAAATTTACTAATTCCGCTAAATCATTAGGAAAGCGTTGTTGTCATTCTTCCCAATTAGCCTTCACTGATTCTCCTAAGAATTGTGTCATGTTTCTAATCATTTCTTCTACTGTAAAAATTTTATCTGCTTGTTTAATAATGAAATCTACTACTAACTGAATCTTTCCATAATTGCAAATATCTATCTCTTAATTGTATATCTATTCCTGTAATATCTAGAATAAACGGTTCTGCTGCCTTTTGTGTTTTAAAAGCTATTCTAAAGGGTATGGTTTTCCTCTAGGTCTATAACTAGGTTTATCATAGGTAGTCTGATTAGGGTATGCATCAACAAATCATCTAGGTAAATTTCCATATTGGTTTAGTGGTCTATTACTTGGTTGTTCAGTATAAAATCTAGTTTCTTGAGTTCTAGTTGGTTGTACCATACTACTTCCTTCTTCCATTAAAGCATAAGGTGTTTCTTCTGAATCTTCTATCAATATTCATTTACTATTATTACTTATTTCTCTTTCTAAAGTTGCTATAGTTTCTAGGTCTTCTTGATCTTCTTCTAATTCTAGATTATCTAAAATTTTGTTTAGTATATCTTCTTCTTCTTCTTCTACTTTCATTCTAGGAGTTACCGTTAAACTTTCTAAATCCCTCATAATTTTATTATACATAGAGTCTTCTATATTTTTTCTTTGATCTATATTTTTTAAATTAAAAAAGGCATTTTTATCTTCTTCTGAATCTACTCGTTTTATCCTAACTCCAAATTCATTTAATTCATATGTACCCTCTATATCATCGTCTTTATTTGTTTTAGTTTTTTGTCCCAAATAATATAAAACTTCTTCTAAATTGCTTATGCTAACTAATCTCTTTATTTCTTTTAATTCTTCTTCTTCACTCATCATTTTGTTCTTCTTCTAACTGTTCTTCTTCTATATATCTAGTTGCCTCAGTATAATCGGTAAATCTAATTGAAAGTCTTCCGTGATTATCTCTATACCACATACTATCTTGAGGTGTATAAGTAATCCTAGGTGTATTATTTAAAATATTTGTTATTTGCCATTCTTGTCCAGCATGTTCTAGAGCATCTACCTTATATGGTGGTAACAGCTTTATACGTTTATTCGTAATAAATTTTACTGTCTCTTGTATATCAAATTTAAATCTAACTTGGCTACCTTGAGTTAATTTTGCTATAAAGGATGTAATACTAATAAATTTTTTCCTTCCATTAGGGTTTCATATCCTTTAGTCATAATTTTTATTTTTAAATGTTTTATAAAATCTCTAGTATTTAATACATAATTTGAAGAGCAATAAAATAAACCTCCATTATCATTCATATCTACTTCTATAGCGCTTACAATTGCTTGCTCACTATTGAATCTACCGTCCATTAAAGCTACAAAGACTTTGGCTCTTATATCTTTTCTAGTTAATCCTTTTATTCCTATTACTACTAATCCCAAATGTGTCAAATTAAATTTGCCTCTAATAATAGTTTGTTGACTCTCTGGATTTATTAAACTTACACTAACTACGTCTTGTCCTACACATCTATTTTGAGTTTCTCTATAATGCATTAACAACCTTGATTGATTTAAATTAGAGTTTTGATCATAGAGATTTTAAGGCTGAATAAAATTTAATCTATTTTGTCTAAAATTTGTAATTTCTCTATCTATATCTATTACTTGATCTAAAGTTAACTGTATAGGTCTATTTCTAGAAATTAAATTTCTAAATCTATTACTTAAAGTTCCTTCATTTTTTCTATGTGTTTCTGTAGGTAATCCTTCTGTACGTTGCCGATCTTCTTCTATACCTCTTCCTATTGTAACACTATTGTTTCTTCGGATCATGAACTAGAAACTTGTATTCTTTAGGGGCCTCACAATTTCCCTTTCCTAGATTTAATTTACTTATCTGTGTTGATAATTTGTCTATATCATTTTCTAATCCTGACTTATTACTATTGATTATCTTTCCTTTCTCTAAATTATTAATTCTACTTTCTATGTTTTCTAGTTTGCCTAGAAATTTTATCTGTAATATTATAATAGTATTATTTTGTTTTATTATGGTTTGCTCTAGAGGAGTGCCTGCCTTAATCATAGATAATCCTTCAGGTGGACTTAAAAACTTCTCACTATATTTAATTGCTTCTTTATAATACTTATTACTGTAGTAATCTTCTGTTGTTGTCATTAATTAAATTCTAAACCCTGTATGCTATAATAATGTTTTAAATTACTTTCAACTTTATTTATTTTACTGCCAATTTTTTCTATATTATTTCCTAATTCTTCTATTCTAAATTTAAATTTTTCGAAGTCTTTTTTAATTTCTCTAGTTTGCCTATCTGTATTTTTTGATATTTCTTCTATAATTTGGTTAACTTCTAATTTTTTATTATAGCTCTGATCTTTTATAAAATCTAAGTTTTCCCTAATTATTTTTATTTCTTTTTCTATACGTTCTATTTTATTAAAATTCATATAAATTATCCATATTAGTTTCATATATATTATCACCCTTATAACTACTTAAACTACATGGACTAGTAGGTAGGAGTGTTTCATTATCATCATCTAAATTTATGTTTCTAATTGCCTTGTTATCATAACTATTTCATTTATGTCATGATTTAAAATCCATTTTAGCATTTACGGGCTACTTTCTCGCTAACTACTTCGATCCTCCTTTACTAAGAATATGTTTAGATCATTACCCTTTTATGAACAAAGTCCATAATCAGGCTCTAATACCAAAATTAGGGGATTGGAGCAGGATTGTCTTGCAGATGCCTGTTCGCCCTTACTGTAGGATGAGTAGGAGGCATATTCGTTCTCACAGCGTAGACGGGTGAGAGTTACTTGACTCATGCCAAGTGCTCTGAATCGGCTTGCCCATGTTTCGATAGAGTTTGAGCAGAAATAAAGGAATAGTATAGATGTCTAATAAATGATTGGGTATACCAGCCGGGATCACTAGCGGGAACCTCTTGTGCATCAAAAGCTCATAGACATGCATTAATCCCATATGGGCCATTCTCTAATTCGGCCTCTGGTCGGACTCGCTTCCCCTTTTGCTCTATGTAGGACAAGGTTAAAAGAGAGACCGGCTTGTGCACCGAATCATGATATTAGCAAAATCACACTATCCTTTTATTTAGGATCAAACTAACTAAACACACCTTTTCAGTTCATAGGATCTTTTTGTCATGCGAGGATTTTTCGCCCTTATCCCTAAAGTTGTTTTGTTACTAAAAAATTAAAGGAGGAAATGAGAAAAAGAAGCGTACCTTAAACGGATTACCTTTGTTTCAGTATAGTATAGTATAATATGAGAAGGATAGATGAGAGTTAAAAAAAACTTTTATTGCAAAAGGAAGAGAGAATTACAAGAAAGCAAATAGAATATCCTTCAAAAGGAAACCCCTCACTTTGCTATTAAGGAGGAGTACCTATTTATACAAAATTTTCCTATTGTCTTATAGCTACTTTTTCAAAAAGCCCTCGTCTATCTAAATACTATAGACGGATAAACTTCTTGTCTTTATAAAAGTAACCTTCTAGAGATTCCTTGAGTGTCTATCCTTTTGCCTGTTGTTGTGTTACTCTGATAATTGTAATATGTCTTCCACTTTGGTTTAATCGCTGTCTTCATCTGTCTTGCCTTCTGTTACCTCCTTGCCTTTAGTGTTGGTGCCTTCTTGGGTGTGGGTCCCGGTGCTTTTGGGAGATTGTCTTGGAACCACGTTCTGAGAATATCATTAGTTTTCTTTTCTATTGCATCGTGAAGTAATTTCTTTTTTATTCCCTTTTTTAATTTGCGTCTTTCTTTAGTTTGTTTATTAGGTGTTTCCGGTCTTGATGTGTCTTTACCCGATGCCGGATAGTCGAGATTAGCTGATCCTTCTCTCAATCGATGAGGATTTTCAGAAGTTTTTGGTAAACTTCCATAACCAGATTTGATTTGTCTTTACCTACAACCGGTATAGTAGGACTAGCTGGTCCTTTGACCCTGGATCCAGTGGGTTGTGTAACGAACTTATATTTTTCTAAGAGTGCTTTATATTTGGTCAGCCAGTCCGTTAAATCTAAGTCGAGGGTTAGTATTTTTAGTTGGTGTTGTTGGAGAATAGTCTGAAACTGTGTTTTCTCTATGATCAATTAGTCATTGCGTTCTTTTATCGTTCTAAAATGTTTAATCATAGTCTCACAGTTGGAACACTCTGTTTGGCCTGTTTATGTATTAATGGTACAATCTGGCCTTATGAAAAAATTGTCTCCACAATGTGTTTTAAGGAGATTTATAGCTTTGTTTAATGTCTGCACTCCTTTATACCTAGATCTATTGCATCTGCCTATTCCTACTACCATTGCTTCTGTCCACTATCTGTATACGCCTGGTGTATCACCCTTGAAAACACAATAAAACTGGAATTTTTGAGTGAATCTTAATTTTAAGTAATAGCTAGTTAAAGCATTTAAAGTATTTATAAACCAGCCATTGTTTTTCTTTAAATATGATTGCCATAGGTTGTCTGAAAGAGCTTGCTAGTCTTCTGGTAATAAGCTTCCCGGTTGAACTTTTGGTTGAAACCTGTTGCCAGCATGAATTACTTCTAAATTATTGTTGTCAAAATTTATCCTTCTTTGTCTTACTTTGGGGCCTGTTATTTCCACATAACTCAGAAATTGTACTGGGAACATATTAACTTGATTGCCTGAAGAATTATCTGATCGAGGAACTGATGAAGATGTCGTTCCTGCAAAACAAAACAATTGCCTTGTCTAATCCACTTCAATTAATCTTCTACTTAACATATCAACCAATTGATTGTCTTTTCCTTTAATATGTTGCCATTCAATTCCTTCTAAACGATAATTTCCTAAAGCAACTAAAAATTTAACCCATCTATTAGTATACCTAGAATCTTTATTTTTATTATATCTAACCACTGCCTCACAATTTGTTCTAATACAAAATTCATGTTTACTTATCAAAAATGCTTTGAAACTTTTTAAAGCATAAATAACGGCTAATAACTCATAATCTAAACTAGTCAAATACTGATTACTTTCTTTATATCTACCACTCACATATCTACATAGTTTCTCTGTAGTTTGATGGGAATATTTATTATGTTTACAATATAAAACTGCTCCCCATCCTTCTTTGCACCCATGTGTTTGAACTACCAAATAACCACTTTTTAAAGGTAAATGTAACTCAGGTAGTTGTTTTACTTGTTCTTTAACCTTTTTTACTAATCTAATATCTTCACTATTAAAATGTCTTTGTCCATTTTTCCTGGTTTTATTGTATAGGGGTCCTATTAATTTACTAAGATCTTTTATATACATTCTAGCTTGGTTTAAAATTCCTAAGAAGGCTTGAATCTGTTTTAATCCTTCTAATTTGTCAGGAATTGCTAAAATATTTTTAGCTATATGCTCTTGAAGCTTAATTTTCCCATTTCCTATTTCCATTCCTAAAAATTCTACTTGTGTTTTAAATAATTCTACCTTCTTTTTTATAATAACTAACCCATGTTTCTCAAATAATTTAAATGCCAAATCTAAATGTCCTATATGTTCTGATTCATTCCTACTACATACTAAAATATCATGTATATATACTAAAGTAAAATCATTATATTGCCTAAAAATATCGTCCATTTTTCTTTGAAAAATACTTGGTGCTATTTTTAATCCAAAAGGCATTACTAACCACTCAAATAAGCCTTCAGGTGTTGTAAATGCAGTCAATTTTATGTCTTCGGGCCACATTTTTATTTGATAATACCCTGATTTATAGTCAAATTTACTAAATACTTTCTTATCTTGGATTTTGTTTATCAAAAAAGATTTGTTAGGTATATTATAACTATCATCTCAAATATTATCATTTAATTGATTATAATTTATTATCATTCTACTTTTTCCTCTAACTATTTTCGCATGATTTCTAACTATAAACGCGGCTGTTCTATGGGGACTACTACTGGGTCTAATTAATCCTAACTTAACTAGTTCTCCTATGTGCATTTGAAAATCCTCAGCATCTTTGGCGCGAGCTTCAATGTTAGCAGTTTTGATTACATAATCTGGATTTATTATTTTTAACCTACACTATATTTTATTTAAATTCCATTTTTTAATTGGATCTTCTCCTAAAAAAGGTAATCTATCTAGAGCCTGTAAAATTTCTGTCTTAGTTCTAAATTGATTTATCAAATTAAAACTTACCCTTTCTTGTAAATATCCATCTTCTCCTACTTCTTCATTCTCCTCTAAAAATGCCTCATCTACTAAATCATCTTGTTCTATCATATTACAACAAAAATTTTGTTTTCCTAGTTTACATACCTCACATTTATCATTATTATTACTATTAATATCAATATACTCCCCACCACGCTTCTGAGCAAACTCTGATGGAGATGAAATGTTAATAGGAGAATAGGTTGTGTTACGATGGAAATGAATAAAATCAGAATTAATAGTAATTACTATTAATTACTATTATCATTAATAGTAATAAAATCAGAATTAATAGTAACTACTATTAATTACACTAAAACAACATACAGAAGAGAACAAATTTGCCAGATGAAACCTAGCTTCATCTCACCTGGCAGGGCAGCTATATGAATTTGCTAAATGGAATTCTTTTTCGTTAAACAATAACAAATTTAATGATTCAAGAATAATTGATAACCTTAAAAAACCCAATCTAAAGCATTAACGAAAAAACATGAACAATTAAAAACTAACAAAAACTCAATCTAAAGAATAGAATAAAAAAAAAAAAACTCAATACGTACCGTATCAGAATACTCTCAATAATCCTCAAATACCTTAGCAGGTTCCGCCACCATCTCTAAACTTGTTTTATCAAATTTAATGCAAACCCAGATCGCGAAGTAGAGTGAATTGTCGACAAATTGGTTTAATGTTGACAATTAATTAGGAAAAGAGAGAGCTTTTTACAATTATTGTGAGTATAAAGAGGTGTGTTTGGTTAGGGTCTTTATGTCAAAATGGCTTCTTCTTTCTTTCTTTTCAATGTTTTGCACTTTTTTGGTTTTTACTCTAAGGGGCTTGACTTGGGTTTATATAAAAGTTTGCCTCTCTTTCTTTTTTTCTTTTTCTAAAAAATAATATTTTATTTTTTAATTTTTTTTTATTTTTCTTAAATTGACGTTGAAAATGTTAAAGACTTAAAGTAGTGGTGGCTAGCTAGTAATTTTAAATCATGTAGGCTCTGCCTGTGCAAGTTCAAATCCTGCCATGTGGATTGATACGTGATATGTTCTGTGTGTATGACATATGCTCGTGTGAAAGTTGTGAAAAGTATGGGTGACTTACTCATTGACTTCACATCACTTGCCCACACACAGCAGCCTTTCGTCATCAAATTAGAAATCCGGATAGTCTGGTACCAAAGCGTGGGGAATAATCCGCAAGTCTTTATGGAGGTCTCAGGTTTGAAGGAATATGACATTAATGTGTACCACAAGCAATCCTTTGACAGTAGAGTACATACCATAGGATGCTCGGAATAGAGTCATGTTCAGTGAGCATGTCTCTACACCTCACCATGGGTCACACCGGTGTCTCCACACCCCTTGCTCATGGAGATAACCAACTCTTGTGATGCATTATAACATATGCTCAATAGAATTGATGGCATAGTATCAATTCTATCATTTGGTTACGAACTAGATTTAAGGACGACTGAGCTATCCCTCATTCACATAGCCCTATTAGGTTATCCTAACAAACAACGTCATGATTTAACAACTGAGGAGAAGATGTACGATATGACGTAAGGCCAAAAGTAAGATGATTCATGTATAAATCAGTACAAAATCTACAATAGACGACTGACTTTAGGACACTATTACTAACAATGATCTTGATAAAGGCAATAGGAATATTAAGACTAATGATGAAGAAAAGGTTTTTCTTAAGTATATAAGTGTTGATAGGATAATAGAGATTTATATAAAGCACCTTGATTTGGGTGATGTAGTTCAAAATCAAATTCAAGGTGGTGTGGATAATATCACTCAAGGGATTGAAATTGAATATGATAATGATTCCGAAACTACTGCTAAAATTGAAGATGGTTCTGTTGTTAGTGAGAAAAGTTATGACATAGAAGATGATGACACAGAGGAGAGTACTTTAGTGAATGTGATTATGGACTAAGCAAGGATAATGAATTATTTGAAGAAAATGTGGACCAAAATATTCATGATGAATTGTTTGATGAAAATGCAGATGAGGAAGGTGATTTAGTTGAATTAGATAACTTGGATAGTGTGAAAGGGTCAGATAGTGATGATAACTTCCCTATATTTAACCCTATTGTTGATATGAAGAAGGTTAAGTTTAAGTTAGCGATGATCTTCAGTTTTGCTAAAGAATTTAAAGAGGCATTGTGTTCTTATTGTATTAGGAAAGGAAAGACCAACAAAATTAAAAAAAATGATACAACTAGGGTAAAGACTGAGTGCAAGAAAGATGGTTGCAATTGGATGATATATGCAAGGAAAATGAATGGGCAGAATAGTTTTCAAGTGAAAAACTATGTGCCTAAACATTCATGGTACTGGACATGTTATAGAAGGAGTGTGAGTTTAGATTGGCTTGTAAAAATGTATCAGCACAAATTTAGAAATAACCTAAAGCTCATAGCAAAGGATTTAAAAAATGAAATGACAGTTAAACTTAAGGCTCATGTTTCCAAGAATATGACTTATAGAGCTAGGTTTGCTGTACTAAATCAGATTAATGGGGATCTTCAAGAACAATTTAAGATGTTGCAGTCCTACAGTGAAGAAATTCAAAGGACTAATCCTAATAGCACAATCATTGCGAAAATGGCTGATCAACATGACCCACTAGATCCTCAAAGATTTATGAGGATGTATATTTGATTTGATATATGCAAGAGAGGTTTTTAGGCAAGTTGTTGACCCTTTATTGGTGTTGATGGCTATCACATAAAAGCAAGACAAGAAGGGCATCTTTTAGTGGCAGTGGAAATAGATGCAAATAATAACATATATCCACTTGCATGGGCAATAGTTGAAATAGAAAACACAAGAAGCCGAAATTGGTTTTAAACCTATTGAAAGAAGACTTCAACATCGACAATGAAAATGAAATGAGAACAATCAGATGGACTTTTATGAGTGACAAATAGAAAGGATTGATTGAGGCATTTGAGCATATATTGTCGCAAGTTTTTCACTGATTTTGTGTTAGGCATTTACATGCAAATTTTAAAAGGGCAGGTCATAAAGAATAGACTCTAAAAGATGCATTATGGTTAGCAGCCACTGCAACAACTTTGCCATGGTTTGAAGCTATAATGGACAAAATGGCAACACTTGATGTAAGTGCAATGAACTAGTTCCATGATAAATCTCCTTCAAATTGGTCAAGAGCATATTTCGACCCATTTGTTAAATGTGATATGCTTTTAAATAACCTTTATGAGAGTTTCAACTCATTCACAATAGATGCAAGAGACAAGCCCATCATCACCATGCTCGAAAAAATTAGGAAATTAGTGATGACAAGAATGCAAGTGAATAGAGAAAAGACAGAGCAATGGACTGGTATATTGAGTCCCAAAATAAGGAAAACACTTGCTCAACTTAGAAGCTGGTTGTGCTTACATTCCAATCAAGGCAGATGAATTTCATTTTGAAGTAGTTGACAGCTTTCAAGATAGATGTACAGTAGATTTGCTGAATAAGACTTGTAGTTGTAAAAAGTGAGATTTAACTGGTATTCCCTGTAAACATGCATGCTTAGCATTGGCTACGAAAGGACACAATCTAAAAGAGTATATGGATGAGTATTATATAGTAGAGACATACAAAAAGATATATGAACCTACAATCATGGCATTGAATGGGCATAATTTTGCCTTTAGCTAGCTAAAAAACAGCAATGACAACAAAGATTTACTTGCATCCTCTACATGCTTGTTGTAGACATCAGCAGTAGTTGACTTATAATAATATAAGATTTCACATCAATAGATGTTGTATATCATGGAAACATATAAGTAGGGCTATTAAAACTAACATAGCCTCTATTCTTTTATGGCAAGAAAAAGCATTTGGATTCTTTTGGACTAAAAAATAAAATTAAAGAATGTGCAACATTAGTCATGCTACACCAGAAATATGGCAAAATATGCAAAAGCAAGAGGATTTGTAGGTATGACTAGAGAAACTTCAGCATCTTACTATTCACAAATCTGTTGAAAAATTAATATTACCTAGGTAAGCTCAGCTTGAAAGGCAACTAAGTACATAAAGATCCAACTATATAAAAGAACTGGAAAGGGTTAGATGCACTTTAGAGTCTATTAAATATAAACCTAGCAACATAAACAAGAAATAGAAAAGAAACATCTACCAATTGGAGTTGTATACAATGCTAAACCATATACAAAATCATAGAAAATCCATTTTCAGAAATTATTACAATCGATATAATGTTGAATCTCTACATCCTAAAAATATCACTTACTTCAACCGAGTCTGCACATTCTCATAGTAGTCATAAACATTATCTAGCAACTAAATCATACTCAACGGCAACTCAAAAATCAAATATTAGTAATAACTGCAGTCCAAAAATCACTAGCCTAGCAACAGTTTTCCACTGGTCCAGAATATCTAAAACCATGTTACTATTACCAATCCACGCACCAACCTTAGCATCACAATTTCCATAAACATACACACACCACCACAATGCTCAACACAAAGTGTTTAATCGGATAATAGGGTAGCAAGGCAAGAGGGGTCTCACAAGACTACGACTGTGAAGCATTAGTAAACGAGGGGTGAAGGTGTTGAAGTTCCCGCATTTCATATCCAAAAATAGTGGATAGCTTGGATTTAGCTTCATTGATGATGTAAGAAGCAAGCTTCCTCTGTTTGTAGTTCTCGGCAGTGATGAGTTGTGTCAATTCATCCCTCTTTATCGGACAACCTCCGTTTTGTTCCATCTTAAAAAATGTGTATCGAATCATGCTTCACACTGGATTATCTTTCTCCTATACATTTGTTGAATGTATACATACATTTATGCGCATTTATAAATGATTTATGACAATAAATTGGGATAATTAGTAGTAAAATTTTGGATTAATATTAGGCAAAAACTGACCTCTAATGATATGTCGAATTAAGAGTAATTTTCTCCAGGAGATGACATTCTGAACCAAGATTGTGAACCCTAATTTAATAATTTAATTATTCATTTACAAATTAAAATAAGATAAATAGACAAAGCACCTATACACTTAACACATATAATGAGATAATTTACATATAAATAGAGAAGAGTAGTAAGTACCTACTACAATGAGGGCTTTTACTAAAATGACAAGATTGAGGGATTTTGAGGGTTTGGTTTATTGCTTATTAGGTAGGACATAGTTTTCCCCCAAATTGGTTCCGTTCTTTTGCAGGAAAATGTGCCCAAATTAAAATTTTTGTTTGAAAATAAAATATGTTTCAATGTTTAATTATTAATGTACAAAATATTTTTTGGTGCTTATTTGTCATTGTAAAGAGTAATTTTTATGGAAGGTTTGTTTAGAGATTAATTTTATTATATAAAAAATATTATTTAAATTAAATAATTGTAGCCTATTAACTAAATACTAGTTATTGATTTTGATGATGAAAAATTTTGGTGTGCATTATTGATAAATATTATCTTTCTACTAAAAGCATCTTGTGAGTGTCAAATATCAATTGAAAAGATAAATGTTTGGAAGATGGAAGAAAATGAGTGATGAATAAATCTGTTTATCAAAGAGCTCAAATTTTTGAAGAAGAAGATGATGAGAAGTTATAAGGCGGAGAAGAGACGTCATAAGGGGTACCAAATACATTACTCCTTTTGTAAAATGCCTTAGAATTGCAAGTATTAGCTCAAATCTCTTCTTTTCATGTCACATACAATTTAAATCTTATGAACATTGCTCAAAAATGCAAAAAAATCTTATGAAAATTCTCTTTCAAAAAATGTAAAAATGATTTGAATGCATACATAGCATAAACATATGTTTTGGAATGATCCCAACCTTTGAAAAATTGTTTAAAAAGCATTCTGCGTTGATTTGGTGTTATGAAAATTTGTCAAAACTTATTGAATTGTGTTTTAGGCTTGTTTGGCTTTGCTTTACCCTTTTTGGAGTGGTCGGACAATCTCTCTAAGGCGGTAGACTGGCTGAGAAGGGAGGTTATCTGGTGAAGATAGAAAAGGAAGGGTAAAGTCAGACCAGCTACCCGATCAACCGGCTAAGGCATCCGGCCTTATCAGAAAGCAATGATGGCAAGCCAGTCAACCGAGCGAGTTGCTGTAATAAATACACTAGCCGTTTATTACCATTTAGCCCCATTTTTATTTCTTTCTTCTACCTACCAAAGCCCTAACATCAGAAACTCTTTAAATACACCTTCAAAGCTTAAAAACATCATCAATATGAGCTTGCAAAATCAGATATCATAATTCAATTGTTGAAATCTTTGAGCTTTACTTGTGAAATCTTTGAGCTTTCAAGAACTTTATTTGCTATATCTTCTTGTAAGAAGAACAAATCGATCTTACATCATTTTCACACTTTTTTTGGTTTTATACACACTCAAAAGAGCTTGAAAATATTATGAGAATATTTAGTAAGCTTTCAAGAGTGTAGGGAAATCCTAAAGAAGAAATCTCTTCGGTTCTTTGAGAAGAGGTCTCAAAGAGTTGTAAAAGTTGGTTCTTACTTCACCAAGGGTTGAAGAAGCATTTTTAGTAAAGATTATTGAAGTCCTAAGGGGAGAATCCTTGGGCGGTGGACGTAGGCTCTGCCAAACCACCAAAAAATCGTTTGTCTTCTTGCTCTACTCTCCATCTATTTTATTTACTTATATTGATAATCTTGTGTTTGATATTTTTCTTGAAAGAAATTGTTGATTTATTTGGTGAATTTTTTAAATATAAAAATTGTTATATATCTTAATTCACCCCCTTCTTAAGATATTTGCACCTACAATTTGTATAAGAGCTAGGATTCTACCTATAGTTAAACAACTAGTAGAATTACATTTAACAAATATGGAGGGAATTTTTATTAAGCAAGCATTTGCCCCCATTTGATGGAACTAACTATGCATTTTGAAAGATGAAATGAAAGTATTTATACAATCACATGATTATAAAGCTTGGAAGATTATAGAAAATGGACCTACCTTGCCTACTAAATTAGAAGGGGATAGGAGAGTGCCTAAACCCGAAAGTGAATGGAACGATGAGGATATTAAACTATTTGATTTAAATCAAAAAGCTTTACATTATTTGTTCAATGCCATGAATGCAACCGAGTTTGCAAGGGTAATGGGGTGTACTTTGGCTAAGGAACTTTAGGACCAATTAGAAGTGACCTATAAGGGGACTAGCTAAGTAAAGGAATCTAGAATTGCTATGCTTGTACATAGATATAAATTGTTGAAGATGCTTCCTAACGAAAGTGTTGAGCAAATGTTCTCCAGATTTGTTGACATTACTAATGGTTTAAAGGCACGTGGAAAATATTATTCAAATGTAGAGAAAGTAAGGAAGGTGCTAAAGAGCTTGCCATCATCATGGCAACCAAAAGTGACGGCCATCAAGGAAGCCAAAGATCTAAAAACATTAGAGCGCAAAAAGCTTATTGGGTCACTTATGACTCTTGAGCTTGAAATAAAGGATCATGAAGAGGAAGATAGAAAAATGAAGTCCATTGCACTTGTTGCTTCAAAATACACATCAAGTGAAGAAGAAGATGATCATAAGGACCCGGAGGATGAAGAGATTGCACTTTTAGCCCGAAATTTCAAGAAATTCATGAAATTTAGAAAAATGAAGAGAGAAGCATCTTCTAACAATGCCAATTGGAAGAAGAATGGAAAAGAAACTAAAGATTTCAAGAGGTCAAAGCAAACAAGAAATGACAAATTGAAGTGTTTTAATTACAACAAGTTAGGGCACATAAAAGCAAATTGCCCAAAGCTAGTAAAGAAGAAGGAAGACAAAGCACTCAAGACCACTTAGGACACCTCCGAAAGTGAAGAAGATATGGAAAAGCGACATGGGGTAGCCAACTTTTGCCTCATAGCCAATGAGGATGAGGTACAATCTTCACCTTCTCCTTCTATTTATTATTCATCTAGTGAAGAAGAGGAAGAGGAGTATGGCTTTGATGAACTAAAGGATGCATTTGCTAAATTTCATGATGATTTATCTTTAGCTTTAGCAAAAAATAAGCAAATGCATAGAAAATTAAAACTTGCATTTGATGAAAAAGAAATTTTAGAAAAGAAAAATGCTTCTCTTATTGAGAAAATTGAAATCTTGGAAAAAGAAATGACTCATATGCTGAAGATTTTGTGAAGTTTGAAAAAGAAGTTAAAGAATTGAAAAAGAAAATTGAGGATTTAAATGGCATTACTAAAAAATTTACAAATTACAAGTAGAATTTTGAAAAACTCCTTGGATGTCAAAAAATGGCCTTTGATAAAAGTGGAATTGGCTATAGATCAAACATTAACAAAAAATATTTCAAAACTTATTTTGTCAAAGCTTCTACCTCTACCTTATCCACCTCACCAAAGTCAAATATCACTTGCACATATTGTGAAAAGAAAGGACATGTATCAACTCATTGTTATTATACGAAACTTCGTGATAAAGAATCACATGTCCCATATTAGCAAAGACCTAAATGGGTTGTCAAGGCCAAAAATTGAAACTAGCGTCAAGGACCCAAGGTGTTGGGGACCCCAAAATAAAGAATTGTTTTTGAATTTCATGTGTGTAGGTATGCAATGAGAGCAAAACTAGCAAGATGAAGTGGATCTTGGATAGTGGTTGTTCCAAACACATGACGGGGAAAACAAAAGAAGGAGATGTTATTTTTGGTTACAATAGCAAAGGAAAAATAATTGGAAAAAGAAGAATTGATAATGAAAATTCTCTTGCTATATACAATATCTTACTTGTAGAGGGTCTTAAATTCAATCTACTTAGTATAAGTCAATTGTTTGATAAAGGTCATAAGGTGGTATTTCAATCCTCTAGTTGCATTGTACATGAACGTGGTAATGATAATGTGTTATTTGTAGCTAAAAAGAAATCAAAATGTCTACACAGTTGAAATTGATCAACTTGTGTGTCAATATGTTAAATGTTTATCGATTGTGGATGATAATGCTTGGTTATGGCATAGAAGATCAGGACATACTAGCATGAGCTTAGTAAATGGTTATCAAAATATGATTTAGTTAGAGACTTACCAAAACAAAAATTTGAAAAAGACGAAATTTGTGATGCTTGTCAATTAGGGAAACAACACAAGACATCTTTCAAACCCCTCAACAAAGTTTCAACTAATAGAGCATTACAATTATTACATATAGACTTATTTGGACCAATTGATATGGCTAGCTTAGGAGGTTCGACATATACCTTTGTTGTTTTAGATGACTATAATAGGTTTACATGGGTCATGTTTCTTGCACATAAAAATGATGCCTTCAATGAATTTGCAAAATTGTGTAGAAAAGTGCAAAACGAGAAAGGCTATTTTATAACTTGCATTCATAGTGATAATGGCACGGAATATGTGAACACTCTTTTTATGCATTTTTGCGATGAACATAGCATAGAAGACAAATTTTTGGCCCCTCGGACTCCTCAATAAAATGGGATAGTTGAGAGGAAGAATCGTACATTATAAGAAATGACAAAAACCATGCTAAAAGAACACAACTTGCCAAAATATTTTTGGAGTGAAGCCATAAACATTGCATGTTATGTGTATAATAGAGTTTTAATTAGCCCCATCTTAAACAAAACTCCATATGAACTATGGCATGGAAAAATGCCTAAAATTTCATACTTCAAGGTATTTGGTTGTAAATGTTTTATCCTAAATACTAAAGATCACTTGAGAAAATTTGATGCCAAATCGGATGAAGGCATATTTTTGGGATATTCCACTAAGAGCAAAGCTTATAAAGTGTATAGTAAAAGAACTCTTATTGTGGAAGAATCTATGCATGTTATATTTGATGAGCCTAACCCATTTGAGCCAAGAAAGTAAGTTGATGATTTAGGTTGCCTCTTGGAGAAGACTACACTTGAAGAGTCATCTCCAAAAGACAAAGAGATTCCAACAAAACAAGAAGATACAAAGCAAGAAGAAACGTATCAAGCCAAGAAGGAAAATGGATAATGCTCACATGAAAGCAACATTGAGATAAAAGAGACTTATGAAGATTTACCAAAGAGTTGGAAATTTGTGCAGAATCATCCTCAAGGTCAAATTCTTGGTGACCCATCTCAATGAGAAAGAACTAGACGTAACATTAATGCTTTTTGTGAACATTATGTATTTGTCTCCCATATATAACCTAAAAATGTTAAAGAGACTTTACTTGATGAAAATTGGATAATAGCCATGCAAGAGGAACTAAATCAATTTGTTAGAAATAAAGTTTGAAAACTAGTTGAAAGACCAAGAGATAGATCAGTGATTGGAACCAAATGGGTCTTTAGAAAAAACTAGATAAAGCTGGTTTAGTAACTAGGAACAAGGCTAGACTTGTTGCTCAATGATATAATCAAGAAGAAGGGATTGATTATGATGAGACCTTTGCCTCTTTAGATAGACTTAAATCCATTTCCATGTTACTTGCATTTGCATGTTACATGGATTTTAAACTCTATTAAATGGATGTCAAGAGTGCTTTTCTAAATGGCTTTATTGAAAAAGAGGTATATGTTGAACAACCTCCTAGTTTTGAAGACCTTTGCTTTCCAAATCATGTTTTTAAATTAGAAAAGGCATTTTATGGTTTAAAGCAAGCTCCTAGAGCTTGGTATGAAAGACTTAGTGGATTTCTTATGGAAAATAACTTTGAAAGAGGAGAACTTGACTCCACTTTGTTTATTAAGAGAGAAGGAAATGAAATTCTCGTTGTGCAAATTTATGTTGATGATATAATCTTTGGTGCTACTAATGTATCTTTGTGTGACAATTTTTCTAAGTGTACGCACAAGGAATTCGAGATGAGTGTGATAGGAGAATTAACTTTCTTTCTTGGACTCCAAATCAAGCAAACAAAAGAAGGCATCTTCATCAATCAAGTGAAATACACCATGAAAGTTACCAAAAAATTTGGGCTTGAAGATGCAAAGAAGATTGGGACTCCTATGAGGCCCTTAACAAAATTGGACAAGGATAAAAACGGTAAACCGGTAGATGAGAAGAAATATAGATGTATGATTAATAGCTTACTTTATTTAACTGCCTCTATGCTAGATATCATGTTTGTAGTATTCTTATGTGCTAAATTTCAATCTCATCCTAAGGAAACACATCTAATTGCTGTAAAAAGAATAATTAGATATCTTAAAGGAACTTGTAATCTATGGCGTTGGTATGCAAAAGGAACCTCATTTGACTTATGTGGATTTTTTTACACTGATTGTGCTGGATGTAAGGTAGATCATAAAAGCACTAGTGGAACTTGTCAATTCCTAGGACATTCTTTAGTGTCTTGGTCATGCAGAAAACAAAATAGTGGTGCCAGCTGTACCACCGAAGTCGAGTATATTGCAGCTGGTAGTTGTGTAGCTCAAATCTTGTGGATGAAACAAATCTTATTTGATTATGGCTTGCAATATGATCATGTTCCCATATATTGTGATAATACTATTGCAATTAATCTCACCAAAAACCCAATTTAACATTCTAGAACTAATCATATTGAGATTATGCACCATTTCATTAGAGATCATGTGCAAAATGGTGATATCATACTCGAATTTGTTGATACTTTGCATCAAGTTGCTAATATTTTTACTAAACCACTGAATAAGGATCAATTTTGTAAGATTAGAAGGGAAATTGGTATGATAAAAAGTGGTTAAATTGCATATATGTGTGTGTTTATATGGCCTGGGTATGAAAAAATATGCATATGGGCATATTCTGACCCAGCCGGTTGACCTAGCCGATCGACCGATTGAAGCTATAAAGTGCCTAGCTAAATTGAATATTTTTTTGTGCTATCTTATCTGGCCGGTAGACCAACTAAACGCAAAAAAGGCTTAAAATTGGGGGTTTCCACCCCAAAGTCTCACAATCTCTCTCAACTTCTCTAACCCTAACTCGAATTTTCTCTCAAACCCACTTTCAAATGTTCAATTTTCGACCAATTTTTCTCAAAATTCTTTCCATAATCTTAATACCCACATCAAAAAACAAACTTTTACCGATTTAATTTTTCAAAAACATCTCCAGATGATGGGGAATCTCAGAAGAAGAGATTATGGATGTGGAAGAAGAGGAAAAAGGGCAAGAACACGATTATCGTATCAAAAATCCAAGAGAAGCATACAATCTTGTGCGGTAAATTCTTGGTGGACTTAGATTTTGCTGGTACGGATGTTCTTTCATTATATCAAGATTGGTATATGTTCATGCATTTACATTGTGATGTTCAAGATAGGATAGTGATTGAATTCTATGAAAATCTTGAGGTGTGATATCGCTATTTGAGCACAAGCCTAAATAGCCCGCAAGTGCACGGGACGTGTGTAGTACAGTGTGTGCAAGTGCGGGGTCGAATCCACAGGGAGGCTACCTTAGTTTAGTCCCTATGTGCTCGGGTGCCTTAAACTAGCTACGTGCGTGTGTGTACTTACTTTAGGATGGAAGGGAGCTCGGAAAAAGGAAAATAAAAACTAATCTATGGAGGAACTTAAGGGAACCAAACTAAGAAAGGAAACACTAATAAAGAAGAAGGGGACCTAGGGTGATTGCATTGCAACAAGACTTGGGTTATGATAACAGATGATGTCTATCTAAGGCTCAGGACTTCTATTGTCGTTGTGTTGATCGGGGGCTCTCTTAACCAATACTAGTGGTTCAACCCGTTAGCTGGATTTAAAGCTAAGGGCCAATCCCTCCTAGCCTACGCAATCCGTGCTTAGAACTTATCCTCTTGGCTGGATTTAAAGCCAAGGACTAGCACCTAAACACTACGTGACATTAAAGCTCGATTAACCAACACTAACGTGGGTGAGGGATACTCTAGTCTAGGTTAACTTATCCGCTTGGCTGGATTTAAAGCCAAGGACTAGCACCTAAACTTGACTAACCATAGCATGTAACCTATTAGCTGGATTTAAAGCTAAAGCCTACTCTACTAAGCAAAGCCACGAGATTAAGCACAATCACATCACCCATATAAGTAGACAAGAGCATTTGAAGCACAAATAACACATGCATATTCACTTAGGCATTTTAACAAACACATAGACATGTTTGATTTCCAATACATAGACATATTGAATCATGCCATAAATTTATGTAAATAAACATGTATTAAGAGCCAAAGATCTACACAAATCCGTTATTCAAAGCCCTAATATAATATACAACAACAATCAACCCTAAATCTAGCAACATATTTACAAGAAATAGAGAAAGAACAAGAAGAACTTCCCTAAATTCTTGCTTCCAAATCCGTGCAAATCCTTCAAATCTTTGTTTAATGCTTCAATCCTAGCTTGGTGTGGGGTTTAGATAGTGGTTTAGGGTGTTTTGTGAAGTGGGTAAAGGGTTAGGGTTTATTAGGATTTAAGAAATAAAAGTTCCTCCCCTGAAAATGAGCTGAAACGAGCTTTTTATGGATTTCTTCAGCGCACAGCCGGTCGACCTAGCCGGTCGACCGACTCCTCTTTCTTGCTCGACCGGCTTCAATCATGATGCTCTCTGGACTAGCCGGTCGACCGCTTCTTGAAGAACTCGACCAGCTGCAAATCTTTTATTCTCTGGAGCGGTCTAGGTCGACCGGCTCTTCTTCTAAATGATCTCTTCTTTATTTCTTTTCTTCCGGTCTTCATCCGTTAGCTCATTTCTTCCTCGCATAAGCTTGATCCCTTCCAAAACACTCCTGAACAATGGAATATGACACTTAGTATAGTATTTATGCACCTAAATACATTATGTACAAATGTTAACAAATATGCATAAACTTTATACTAAGCGCACTCAATTATACTCTAAACACCGTTAAATATGCATGCAAAAACTAGATGCAAACATGCACAAATGACACACATCAACACCTCCAAACCTTCCCCTTGCTTGTCCTCAAACAAGCCCAAATGAAATCTATCCTCATGCTTTTCAAAGAGTTGCCAATTGCATTGACTTGCTATCTTTTCGCATCCAAGGGGTACAAGGGGTCATTCTTTTCATGTAAGGGCTTCCTTAGTCTTTTTCGGATCCTCCCTTTGATCACAAGGGGTCTCACACCTCTTGGGAATGTCACCAAGTAGCTAGAACCACCACAAACTTAGGATTCCAACTCACGCACTCAGGATGTTGATACTTCGTGCTCTGTCAACTAACATGGCCTCCCAATATGTACTTAGCCCCAAAGATACAAGAAAGAGAAGATACATCACAATGGCTCACATTGACGTAAGAGCCTTATCCACAATACATAAAAATAAACAAAAGAGATACTTGTGTCAAATTGACATTATGTCACTTGACACTTATTCAACATACTTCACTTTTCAATCTTTTTGTTGCCTTTTGGCTTTTCTCTTTTTCTCATTTTTTTTCGTTTTTGTTTGTTTTTTTTTTTTCAATACATAAATAGAACAAAAAGAAAGGAAAAAGAATAGGCTAAGGCAAACTAAAAGAACCAATCAAGGAATGGGCACTCATATTAACAACCCTTTAAAAACACTTTTTCCAACCAAGTTGTGGGAAAACTACAAGGTGCATTCTTAGAAATACTCACTCCCCACAGTTTTCAAAAGGATTCTCTTCAAAGTCTAGGTTATACCCTACACTCCATTTACTCCCCACAATACACCCTTATCTTCTCCAATCAAATAAGTCAATAACAAAAGCCAACTCTCCAACCAACGTGGAGATAAACTAACTCAAAATATGCAAAAAAAATGAAAAATTTGAACACATTTTAAGCAAAAAATAAGATATGGCAAGCAAATCTATCCTAAATATGATATCAACAATAAATGAACAACCATACCCCCAAACCTAAACTTTGCTTGTCCTCAAGCAAAAATCACAAAGCCACACGACAAGCAATCAACATGAAACACATATGGGGAATGAGAAGAGGGATAGATAAGGACAAGTGAAAGATGGATAGATACAACCTTGTTTCCATGTAGTCCGCAAATGCCAAAGACAATCCAATGATCTACTAGCCTCTATCTTTTGTGGAAAGCACTAATGCTCAAAAAACAAAGAAGAGATTAGAAGATATGCTATGCAAGCTCACATTGACATTTGAAATGATAAACAAGGATGTAAACACAGGGTAAGGGATTGATGCACAAATGAAGGAAAGGAGCAAGAACAAGTAAGGGAGTAAAAATCTAACCTACTAAGAATGAAAATAAACAAAAGAAATCCTAAAATATAAAAAGGTAAGATAAACAAAAGCAATCTAATCTATTATGCACAAAGCAAGAATAAGTACAAGAAAACTAATCTACTATATACAAAGGCAAAGGCAAATAAATACAAGAAAAACAAGAAAAATATGAACAAGCCTAGGGTGCCTCCTAGTAGCGCTGGATTTAACGTCTCCAGCCGGGCGCCAATGTTAGAGTAAAACATGTTTAAAGTTGTGTGGCACAAATTGCCGGATAATCATCAAAGCACAGAATATAGAAGGAAAAGGGTCATGCACTAAAGGTTGGGCCGATGAATGCATGATGCACCTCTTTTCAAGATCCCACCTTAAAATATCAAATGAGTGCGCAAGTGTGGAATGAAGCATGCTCAAACGTGAAAAATCATATCCCGCTTGCTCTTTAATTAGCCACCCCAATGCCTTCTTCTCATAATCAATGGCTAGGAACACGCTTTCCCCATAGGTCAAAGATAGGTCTAATGCATGCAACATGGGAAATGTGCTCTCTAACCCTAGATGAAAATGTTCTATGTATGAAGGCACAAACGTGAGCTCTAAAAAAGGAGACTCAATGGAATGGGAAATGGGAGTTGGAACGACATTTGGAGAAGAAGGAGTAATAATATAGGAGGTGGATGTACTACCCTCTTCTTCTCCACAAGATATAACATGATCAAACCTAGGTCGTTCTAACTCCTCACGAAGGGTGGATTCTGATGTGTGTCATTTGTGCATATTTGCATCTAGTTTTTGCATGCATATTTAAGGGTGTTTAGAGCATAATTGAGTGCGCTTAGTATAAAGTTTATGCATATTTGTTAATATTCGTACTTAATGTATTTAGGTGCATAAATACTATACTAAGTGTTATATTCCATGTTTTAGGAGTGTTTTGGAAGGGTTCAAGGGTATACGAGGAAAAAATGAGCTAACGGATGAAGACCGGAAGAAAAGAAATAAAGAAGAGAGCATTCTAATCCAGCCGGTCGGCTTAGATGAAGAGCCGGTCGACCGTCTAGTTCGACCGGCCACTCCAGAGAATAAAAGATTTAGAGCCGGTCGAGTTCTTCAAGAAGCCGGTCGACCGGCTAGGTCGACCGGCCAGTCCAGAGAGCATCAAGATTGAAGCCGGTCAAGCAAGAAAGAGGAGCCGGTCGACCTAGCGGTCGAGCAAGAAAGAGGAGCCGGTCGACCGGCTGTGCGCGGAAGAAATCTATAAAAGCTCGTTTCAGCCCAATTTCGAAGGGAGGAACTTTTATTCTTAAATCTTAATAAACCCTAACCTCGACCCAATACACAAAACACCCTAAACCACCATCTAAACCCCACACCAATCCAGGATTGAAGCATTAAACAAAGATTTGAAGGATTTGTACGGATTTGGAAGCAAGAATTTAGGGAAGTTCTTCTTGTTCTTTCTCTATTTCTTGTAAATATGTTGCTAGATTAGGCTAGATTTAGGGTTGATTGTTGTTGTATATTAGATTAGGGTTTTGAATAATGGATTTGTGTAGATCTTTGGCTCTTAATACATGTTTATTTACATAAATTTATGGCATGATTCAATATGTCTATGTATTGGAAATCAAACATGTCTATGTGTTTGTTAAAATGCCTAAGTGAATATGCATGTGTTATTTATGCTTCAAATGCTCTTATCTACTTATATGGGTGATGTGATTGTGCTTAATCTCGTGGCTTTGCTTAGTCGCCTAGGCTTTAGCTTTAAATCCAGCTAATAGGTTACATGCTATGCTTAGTCGAGTTTAGGTGCTAGTCCTTGGCTTTAAATCCAGCCAAGCGGATAAGTTAACCTAGACTAGAGTATCCCTCACCCACGTTAGTGTTGGTTAATTGAGCCTTAATGTCACGTAGTGTTTAGGTGCTAGTCCTTGGCTTTAAATCCAGCCAAGAGGATAAGTTCTAAGCACGGATTGCGTAGGCTAGAAGGAATTGGCCCTTAGCTTTAAATCCAGCTAACGGGTTGAACCACTAGTATTGGTTAGGAGAACCCCCGATCAACACAACGGCAATAGAAGTCCCGAGCCTTAGATAGACCTCATTCGTTATCATAGCCCAAGTCTTGTTGCAATGCAATCGCCCTAGGTCCCCTTCTTCTTTATTAGTGTTTCCTTCCTTAGTTTGGCTCCTTTAAGTTCCTCCATAGATTAGTTTTTATTTTCCTTTTTCCGAGCTCCCTTTCATCCCAAAGTAAGTACACACACACACGTAGCTAGTTTAAGGCACCCGAGCACATAGAGACTAAACTAAGGTAGCCTCCCTGTGGATTCGACCCTACACTTGCACACACTGTACTACACACGTCCCGTGCACTTGCGGGCTATTTAGGCTTGTGCTCAAATAGCAGTATCAAATTCGATCTTAATGGGCTCTATTTCCATCAATGAATCATCAAACATCCAAAGGGACCCATAGATCATTCTTCCAAGCACATCAATTCCTTTCTTATGTGTCTTCTTAGAGTTGCTATTCTCTTCAACATCATGATTCTTAACTCCAAGAAACTTATCATCTAAAATCTCCAAAATTGATGTCTTGTTTTCCCCAGTGGATGACTTTAAACCTTCACTAGCTACAGTCTCTTTAAATTCATCAATACATTCATCACTAGTGGGTGTCATCTCGCCATCATGCTTTTCACCAGGAGTAGGCACAAATGGAGGGGGCAATGGTGACTCAACAGATTCCTTATCATGTATGCATGAATGCTCAAGGGGAGACTGCGCGCTAAACTCCCTAAATGCCGACCGGAATGCAATTGAGTACTATCGACACAAGACTCAACCTCCAGGTGTACGGAGTGTGTGGGATGAGGAGAAAGAAAAAGCTCATGTGACTCAATGGGAGACATTGAAAGCTTAAGAGGATAGGGTACTACTTCCTCTAAAACATAATCACAAGAGTCATCAAGAACCAAGTTATCATTAAGCTCATCTTCATCCTCACTACAAGATGTTATCTCTCCATCAACCTCTTTTTCTAGTTATCTCTCCCATACATCATCATTTCCACCCCTAGTCACCTCATCGTTAGGTCTCATCTCTATCCCTTCAACTCGTTCTAAAGATATATCATCATTCTCACTCATGAGTTGCACACTCTCAACCACTCTCTCCAAGGACACACCAAAAGATTTGGTGTCTCGCTCAAACTCTCAAGTTGTTCTTGGTTAGATTGGATGAGGGATAAGAGATAGTCAAGTGTTTCCTCTTGAGAAGAAAACCTAAAAGAAGAGGGCTCAACCGAGTGAAAAGGGTAGTCATGTTGAAAATCATTTTGCACATAACCATCAAAAAACTCAGAAGAGGAATGGGTGAAAAAAGAAGGTGTTGGAGGTGGACAATCGAAACTAGAAGGCGAATGGAATAAAGAGTCATCTTGACCCCATTGTGAAAATGCATGATGTTGCTCCCTAGAATCATGATAACTAGATGTAGATGCAGGCACGGGCGTATGATTGCTAGGGGCATTGTATGCAATCGGGAATAAGAGTGGAAGGTGGGACAAGCACTAGATAAGTGAGGCACGGCTTTCACAATGATTGCAAAAACAAGAATATGCATCCCTATAGTCATGATTACTAAATGAAGATGCATGAGATGTTGCATGACTATAGGGGTTATTAGTAGCATTAGCCCTAGATGGGGAATTCTCGTGGGGACAGAAAACAGTAGAATGCATGAAACTTCCACACAAGCGACATGCATAAGGGACACGTTCGGGTGGTGGGGAAGAGGATACAAGTGACCACCAAGAAGCATTAGGATCAGTCATATTCAATGAATCACAAGTAAAACCCCTTCAAAAATCAAAAAATTTTTTTAATTTAAAAAAAAAAAAAAAATTTTTCAAAAAATGGAAAGCAAGTAAAAATAGTGCACACGCCAGCAACCAATTGCAAACACAAAAGCACACCAAGAACCAATACCGTGCCTCCCCAGAAACGGCGCCAAAAACTTGATATCGCTATTTGAGCACAAGCCTAAGTAGCCCGCAAGTGCACGGGACGTGTGTAGTACAGTGTGTGCAAGTGCGGGGTCGAATCCACAGGGAGGCTACCTTAGTTTAGTCCCTATGTGCTCGGGTGCCTTAAACTAGCTACGTGCGTGTGTGTACTTACTTTAGGATGGAAGGGAGCTCGGAAAAAGGAAAATAAAAACTAATCTATGGAGGAACTTACGGGAACCAAATTAAGGAAGGAAACACTAATAAAGAAGAAGGGGACCTAGGGTGATTGCATTGCAACAAGACTTGGGCTATGATAACAGATGATGTCTATCTAAGGCTCGGGACTTCTATTGCCGTTGTGTTGATCGGGGGCTCTCTTAACCAATACTAGTGGTTCAACCCGTTTGCTGGATTTAAAGCTAAGGGCCAATCCCTCCTAGCCTACGCAATCCGTGCTTAGAACTTATCCTCTTGGCTGGATTTAAAGCCAAGGACTAGCACCTAAACACTACGTGACATTAAAGCTCGATTAACCAACACTAACGTGGGTGAGGGATACTCTAGTCTAGGTTAACTTATCTGCTTGGCTGGATTTCAAGCCAAGGACTAGCACCTATACTCGACTAAGCATAGCATGTAACCTATTAGCTGGATTTAAAGCTAAAGCCTACTCTACTAAGCAAAGCCACGAGATTAAGCACAATCACATCACCCATAAAAGTAGAAAAGAGCATTTGAAGCACAAATAACACATGCATATTCACTTAGGCATTTTAACAAACACATAGACATGTTTGATTTCCAATACATAGACATATTGAATCAGGCCATAAATACATAGACATATTGAATCAGGCCATAAATTTATGTAAATAAACATGTATTAAGAGCCAAAGATCTACACAAATCCATTATTCAAAGCCCTAATCTAATATACAACAACAAACCCTAAATCTAGCCTAATCTAGCAACATATTTACAAGAAATAGAGAAAGAACAAGAAAAACTTCCCTAAATTCTTGCTTCCAAATCCATACAAATCCTTCAAATCTTTGTTTAATGCTTCAATCCTAGCTTGGTGTGGGGTTTAGATGGTGGTTTAGGGTGTTTTGTGAAGTGGGTAAAGGGTTAGGGTTTATTAGGATTTAAGAAATAAAAGTTCCTCCCCTGAAAATGAGCTGAAACGAGCTTTTTATGGATTTCTTCAGCGCATAGCCGGTCGACCGGCTCCTCTTTCTTGCTCAACCGGCTTCAATCATGATGCTCTCTGGACTAGCCGGTCGACCGGCTTCTTGAAGAACTCGACCGGCTTCAAATCTTTTATTCTCTGGAGTGGCCGGTCGACCTAGACGGTCGACCGGCTCTTCTTCTAAGTCGACCGGCTGGATCAGAATGATCTCTTCTTTATTTCTTTTCTTCCGGTCTTCATCCGTTAGCTCATTTCTTCCTTGCATAAGCTTGAACCCTTCCAAAACACTCCTGAAACATGGAATATAACACTTAGTATAGTATTTATACACCTAAATATATTATGTACAAATATTAACAAATATGCATAAACTTTATACTAAGCGCACTCAATTATACTCTAAACACCCTTAAATATGCATGCAAAAACTAGATGCAAACATGCACAAATTACACACATCAAGGTGCATAATAGAAGACCTAAGGTTGAGTTAAAATCAACTGTTTGCAACAAGAGTTTTATACTTAATGAGGATAAATTGCATGAAATTTTTAAAATGCCTGTTGATGTGTTTGTTTCATGTGTGATTTTGCATTGTATTTCTAATCTATTTTGAGGTGTGTTGTGCTCTATAAGGTGTATTAGCATAGCATTTATATTATGCTTGAGAAAATTAAGCTTTTGGTGTCCATAGTTGAGCTTAAAGCATAAATGCTACACTAAAGTACACTTATCTTGTATTCTAGATGAGTTTAAGGAATGTCTTGAGCTGAACAAAGATGGAGATGGCTTGGACAAGTATTGAAGAAGATTTTGAAGATGAAACATGGAAGAAAATCATGTTGGGAAGCTTCCGGACAAAGACTAAAGCAACCAGAAGCAAAACGGAGCTCAAACAAAGCCAAATGAGAGCAAATAGGCACTACCGGAGCACTGGCTTCAGAGTACTGGTGCACCGGCTCACTATTCCGCCAAAAATAGAGAGCAAGCTTCTACTATCGAAATAAAGGCCCCTTGGTACTGGTGCTCCGATTAAGTGTTCTGGTAGTCGCAGAAATTGGCTATATAAGCTCGCTTTTAGCCATTTTATAGAAGAACAAGTTGTATTCTTTCACACCTATCTCCCAAAACCCTAATCCTCTCATCTCCCACCTCTCACACACTCTTCCATACACAAAGCACTTTGGAATCAAGCCTTTAAGAGGATCAAACATAAGGATTTTGGACATATCTCTTGAATTGTAAAGATATGGCTTTGGATAAAAGGGTAGCTTCTTTGTCTCTCTTTTATCCTAAGTTAATGTATGTTTGATTAGAGCTATGTAGGGTGATTTACTCTTGTATTATGGATGATTATTACATTATTGTTTTAGGTGTTTGATGGATTTATATATATATGCTTTATGCTTAGGGCTTCAAATGCTATTTTTCATACATATCTATATGTTTGTTAAAATGCCTCAAAGAAGTTGCATATATACATTGAAATCTATTGTGCTATTAACCATTTCTAAATCATTATTCTAGCATGTCTATGTGTTTATGTGGTGATTACATGAAGTGGGTATGACTATATACATGTCTATGTGTGTGTTAGCAAACTCATTAGCATAAATAGCTTCTATTGCATACACGTCGGGTGCCATTGCTTAAATTGGTGTAATCTAAGTATGTCTATGTGCTTACTATTAGAATACCCTGGAATATTCTCGAACACCATGCCTTAGATGTGTTTGCTTTGCGCTTAACGCTAATATCTACTATTGTGATTATGATCGATAGTGCATAAGTAATGGCTAGCCTAAGTCGAGTCTCCCTTAGCTTTAAATCCAGCTAATGGGTTTTAGGATAGGTTAGTCAACCTTAGACAAACTAGGTCTTGGCTCTAAATCCTGCCAATGGTCTAGACACTAGGGTTAGATTGATCTAAGTCACCTAGAATCCTAACTAGCCAGCCCTATGGCCCTAAGTCATAAAGACCATACACCGTGGCTCTAGGGGTCAGCACCTAGGGACGAATTTGCACTGAGTCTTAGGGTGTAATTAGGAGGTTAATTAGGAGACTAGACGAGAGCAACTGAGTTTAATCCATTAAGCAACCCTAACAAGAAGTAGTAATCACCCATTTGCAAGCCATAATCACCCTATTCCCCATTTTCACGTGTTAGCATCCCCTTAGATCGCTTGATTCCTCATCACACACACACCCCACCTTTTTATTTCCTTGTTCTAAGATCAGGTTTACTTTTCTCGAGCTCCCTTTAAATCAAAAATCCCAAAAACATTGTAGTTAGGACCTCAACACGTAGCTTTTAGGATGCACTTAGCTTAGGACACCATAGATGTTAGGCCTCCCGTAGATTCAACCCCGCATTCGAACACACTTTACTACACACGTCCTGTGTGCTTGCGAGCTATTTAGGCTTATGCCATGAGATAGCAATCAAGTTCTTGGCGCCGTTGCCGGGGAGGCAACGGTTGTTTGGTTTCTTAGTTTTTGTGTGTCTTAGTACGTCACGTGTTGTTTTATCTTTTCTTTTCATGTTTTCTTTATTTTGATTAATAAAAAACAATTCAAAAAAAGTTGTTGACCATTGTGAAGAGGTTTACTTGTGTCAATTAATCAAGAATGATCCTAATGCATCATGGTGGTCACTTGTATCCTCTTCCCTACCACCCGAACATGTTTCCATTGCATGTCGCATTTGTGGAAGTTTTATGCATCCAATTGCTTTCTGTCCCCATGAAAATTCCCCACCTAGGGCTAGTGCTAACTATGACCCCTATAGTCATGCATCATCTTATGCATCTTCATTTAGAAATTATGACTATAGGAATGCATATTCTTGTTGTTGCGATCTATGTGGAAGCCGAGCTCATTGCCCTACCTTCCATCCTTATCCCTGATTGCATGCTACGCCTTATTCCCCTAGTAATCATATGCCCATCCATGCATCTTCATCCTATTATCATGATTCTAGGGAGCAACATCATGCATCTTCATATTGGCGCCAAGATGACTCTTTATATTTTCCACCTCATTGCTTTGAAAGTCCATCCTTTGCACCGTCATTTTCTACACAAACTTTCTCTGAGTTTTATAGTGGTTCAAGAACTTGATCGCTATTCATGAGCACAAGCCTAAATAGCCCGCAAGTGTACGGGACATGTGTAATACAGTGTGTGCGAGTGCGAGGTCGAATCCACAGGGAGACCTAACGTGTATGGTGTCCTAAGCTAAGTGCGTCCTAAAAGCTACGTGTTGAGGTCCTAACCATAATGTTTTTGGGGTTTTTTATTTAAAGGGAGCTTGGGAAAAGTAAACATAATATAAGAACAAGGAATTGAAAAGGTAGTGTATGTGTGTGATGGGAGAATCAAGCGATCTAAGGGGATGCTAACACGTGGAAATGGGGAATAGGGTGATTACAACTTGCAAATGGGTGATTACTACTTCTTGTTAGGGTTTCTTGATGGATTAAACTTAATTGCTCTCGTCTAGTCTCCTAATTAACCTCCTAATTACACCCTAAGACTCAGTGCGAATTCGTCTCTAAGTGTCAATCCCTAGAGCCACGGCATATGGTCTTTATAACTTAGGGCCATAGGGCTAGCTAGTTAGAATTCTATGTGACTTAGATCTATCTAACCCTAGTGTCTAGATTGTTGGCTTGATTTAAAGCCAAGACGTAGTCCGTCTAAGGTCGATTAACCCACCCTCAAACCCATTAGCTAGATTTAAAGCTAAGGGAGACTTAACCTAGGCTAGCCATTACTTATGCACCATTGATCATCATCACAATAGCAGATATTAATGTTTAAGTGCAAAGCAAACACATCTAGGGCATGGCGTTAGAGAATATTCCGAGGTATTCTAATACTAAGCACATAGACATACTTAGATTACACCAATTTAAGTAATGGCACCCAACATGTATGCAATAGAAGCTATTTATGCAATTAAGTATGCTAACACACACATAGACATGTATATAGTCATACCCACTTCATGTAATCACCACACAAACACGTAGACATGCTAGCATAATGATTTAGAAATGGTTAATAGCACAATAGACTTCAATATACATATGCAACTTATTTGAGGCATTTCTACAAACACATAGACATGTATGTAAATTTGCCAATCAAAACCCTAAGCACAAGCATATATACATAAATCCATCAAATACCCATAATAATAATGTAATAAGTATCCATAATACAAGAGTAAATCACCCTACATAGCTCTAATCAAACATACATTAACTTAGGATAAAAGAGAGACAAAGAAGCTATCCTTTTATCCAAAGCCATATCTTTACAATCCATGGGTTATGCCCAAATCCTTGTGTTTGATCTTCTTAGAGGCTTGATTCCAAAGTGCTTTCGTGTATGAAAGAGTGTGTGAGAGGTGGCAGATGAGAGGATTAGGGTTTTGGGAGATGGGTGTGAAAGAATATATCTTATTGTTATATAAAATGGCCAAAAAGGGGCTTATATAGCCAATCTCTACGACTACTGGAATACTTAACTAGAGCACCGGTACCAAAGGGCCTCTATTCCAATAGTAGAAGTTTGCTCACTATTTTTGCCAGAATGGTAAGCCAGTGCATCTGTACTCTGAAGCCAGTGCTCCGATAGTGCCTATTTGCTCTCTTTTGGCTTTGTTTTAGCTCCGTTTTGCTTCTAGTTGCTTTAGTCTTTGTTTAGAAGCATCCAATCTTGCTTTTCTTCCACTTTTCATCCTTAAGATCTTCTTCAATTCTTGCCTAAGCCATCTCCATCTTTGTTCAGCTTAAGACATTCCTCAAACTCACCTAAAACACAAGATAAGTGCACTTTAGTGTAGCATTTATGCTTTAAGCTAAACTATAGACACCTAAAGCTTAATATGCTCAAGTATAATATAAATGCTATACTAATACACTTTATAGAGCACAAAATGCCTCAAACTAGATATAGAAATACAATACAAAATCACACACAAAACCAACACATTAACACCCTCAAACCTTCTCCTTGGTTGTCCCCAAGCAAGCCCAAATCTAAGTTTACCTCTAAAGTCAATACAAAGAGTTGCCTAAGTAATTGACTCATTATCAAGGTTAGTCTAAGAAGCATGAAGGGGGCGTTTCTATTGTGGAGAGATCCCTAAATCTTGGATCCTCCCTCTACTCATAAGAGGTTTTGCTCTTGGTGGGAATTTCCCAAGTAGCCAATCCACCACAAGCCTAGGATTCTAACTCACACACTCGAGATGTTGATATTTCGTGTTCCCTCAACTAACATGGTCTTCCCAATATGCACCAAGCCTCAAAGACAAGAAGAGAGAGAATGTACAAACACAGTTGCTTATAACAAGCCTTATTCACATATCTACATAAAGGATAACTTGTGCTAAGTTGACATTATGTCACTTATGCATTTATTAACAAAACTTTTTGGTGCCTTTGGCTTTTTCTCTTTTTCATTTTTTTTTTTGGATTTTTCATGCTTTCCATTGCATTTACATAAAAACAAAGAAAAACAAAAGCTTAGATACATCAAAAAGAACTAATCAAGAAAGGGGCACTCATATCAACAACCCTTTTCAACATTTTTTCCTACCAAGCTATGGGGTGGCTACAAAGGGCATTTTTAAAGGTCCTCACTCCCCACAACTTTCAAGGGCATTCCCTGTAAAACTCGATTTTCAATCCACTTTATTCATTCCCCACAATGCAACTCATATTCACCAATCAATTAAATCAATCACAAAAGTCAACACAATGATCAACCAAGAAATAAACAACTCTATATGCATCAAAATCGAAAAATTTTCACCATTTTAAAGCACATAATGCACATCTACCCTATACAAAGCATAAAACAATAAAAGTAAACTCCCACACCCCCAAACCTAAACTTTGCTTCTCCTCAAGCAAATAGAACAATACTACTCAACAAGCAAAAAAGCAATACAAAGCAAGTAAGGGTGGTGGGGACGGGGTAGACCTTGTGCTCCTTTTGAAGCTCTTCGATGCCAATGATTAATAATTTGTCGGCTAATCCTATTTCCCAACAAATGACAAATACTCAAAGCACACGATTAGTAGCATATGCCATGCGAGCTTGCATTGGCATCATCAAATGATAAACAACGTGTATGAAGAATGGGAAATAATAGAAGTAAGGATCAAAACTTGGGAGGGTCAAAAAGAAAGAAAACAAAAAGAAAAATGGAAATCAAGGAAATTAAACAAGAAAGCAAGTATAATAATTAGAAACAAGAAAAATGAAAACAAGTAAAAGACAAGGAAAACAAGAAAAGTATACACAAGTCTAGGGTGCCTCCTAGTAGCGCTGGATTTAATGCCTCCAGCTGGGCGCTAGTGTTAGAGCAATACATGCTTAAAATTACGAGGCACAAATTGCCGAATATTCAACCAAGCATAAGCAGTAGAAGGAAAAGGGTCATGCACTATAAAATGAGGTAATGAATGCACAACACACCCTTTTTCAAGAGCCCACCCCGAAACATCAAACAAGAATGTGTGTGCAAGTGTGGAAGGTGTCATGCATAAGCGTGAAAGGTCATACCCCGCTTGCTCTCTAACTAACCACCCCATGGCCTTCTTTTCATAATCAAGAGCTGCGAACACACCCTCCCCATGAGTCAAAGATAGGTCTAATGCATGCAACATAGGAAACGTGCTTTCTAACCCTAGATGAAAATGTTCTATGCATAAAGGCACGAACGTGAGCTCTAAAGATGGAGACTCAACAGAATGGGAAAAAGGGGTTGGAATGACTCTCGAAGAAGGAAGGGCAAGGGTAAGGGATGATGAAGTACTACACTTTTCCTCTCCACAAGATATAACATGTTCAAGCTTGGGTTGCTCTAACTCCTCGTAATTTGATTTTAATGGGCTCTATTTCCATCAATGAATCATCAAACATCCAAAGAGACCCATAGATCATTTTTCCAAGCACACCAATTTCTTTTTCTTAGAGTTGCTAATGACCTCAACATAATGATTCCTAACTCTAAGAGACTCATCATTTAAAGACTCCAAAATTGATGTCTTGTTTCCCCAATGGATGACTCTAAGCTTTCACTAGCTAATGTCTCATCAAATTCATCAATATATTTATCGCTAATAGGTGTCATCTCATCATCATGCTTTTCACAAGGGGTATACACATATTGAGGGGACAACGGGAACTCAATGGATTTCAGCTCATGTATACATGAATGCTCAAGGGATGTGTGTACCATAGATTCCCTAAATGTTGACTCGAAATGCACATGAGTTCTATAATCATGAAACTCAACCTCCAAGTGTGCGAAATGTGTGGGATGATGAGAAAGAAAAGGCTCACGTGACTCAATGGAAGGCTTTGAAAGCTTAGGAGGATAGGGTACTACTTCCTCTAAAACATATTCATAAGAGTCATCAAGAACCAAATTATCATTAACCTCATCCTCATCCTCATCCTCATCCTCACTACAAGATGTTATCTCTCCATCAACCTCTCTTCTAGTTGTCTCTCCAATACATCATCATTTCCACCCCTAGTCACCTCATCGTTAGGTCTCACTCATTATAAAGGTATTTCAACATTCTCGCTCATGAGTTGCACACTCTCAACCATTCTCTTCAAGCACTCATTTAGAGATTTGGTGTCTCGCTTGAAACTCTCTAGTTCTTCTTGATTGGATCAGAGGAGAGATTGGAATTGCTCAAGCATTTGATCTAATTGCTTCAAGAATGAAGACATAACGAAAAAGGGTTCAACCGAGTGAAAATGGTAGATATCTTTATTGAAGTCACTATAAGCACAACTATCAAAAAACTCAGAGGAAGTTTGGGAAGGAAATGACGGTGCAGGAGATGGACTTTCAAAGCAATGAGGTGGAAAATATGAAGAGTCATCTTGACCCCAATATGAAGATGTATGATGTTGCTCCCTAGAATCTTGATAATAGGATGGAGATACATGCATGGGCATATGATTGCTAGGGGCATAGAGCGTAGCATGCAATCGGGGATAAGGGTGGAAGGTAGGGCAAGTATTGGAATCATGAGCTTGGCTTCCACATTGATTGCAATAACAAGAATATACATTCCTATAGTCATGATTTCTAAATGAAGATGCATGAGATGATGCACGACTATAGGGGTCATGGTTAGCACTAGCCCTAGGTGGGGAATGTTCGTGGGGATAGAAAATAGTTGGATGCATAAAACTTCCACAAATACGACATGCAATGGCAACACGTTCAGGTGGTGGGAAGAGGATACAAGTGACCACCATGATTCATTAGGATCGTTCATGATTAATTCACAATGGTCAACAACTTTTTTTGAATTTTTTTATCAATCAAAATAAAGAAAACATGAACAGAAAAGATAAAACAACACGTAACGAGCTAAGACACACAAAAACTAAGAAACCAAACAACTGTTGCCTCCCCGACAACGGCGCCAAGAACTTGATCGCTATTTGTGAGCACAAGCCTAAATAGCCCGCAAGCGTACGGGACGTGTGTAGTACAATGTGTGTGACTGCGGGGTCGAATCCACAGAGAGGCCTAACGTGTATGGTGGCCTAAGCTAAGTGCATCCTAAAAGCTACGTGTTAAGGTCCTAACCACAATGTTTTTGGTGTTTTTGATTTAAAGGGAGCTCAGGAAAAATAAACATAATCTAAGAACAAAGAAATAAAAAGGTAGTGTGTGTATGCGTGATGAGAGAATCAATCAATCTAAGGGGATGCTAACACGTGGAAATGGGGAATAGGGTGATTACGACTTGCAAATGAGTGATTACTATTTCTTGTTAGAGTTGCTTGATGGATTAAACTCGATTACTCTCCTCTAGTCTCCTAATTAAACTCCTAATTACACCCTAAGACTCAGTGCGAATCCGTCCCTAAGTGTCAACCCCTAGAGCCACGGCATATGGTCTTTATGACTTAGGGCTATAGGGCTAGCAAGTTACGATTCTAGCTGACTTAGATCTTTCTAACCCTAGCGTCTAGACCGTTGGCTGGATTTAAAGCCAAGACCTAGTCCGTCTAAGGTCGACTAACCTACCCTAAAACGCATTAGCTAGATTTAAAGCTAAGAGAGACTCGACCTAGGCTAGCCATTACTTATGCGCCATCGATCATCATCACAATAGTAGATATTAACGTTTAAGAGCAAAACAAACACATCTAGGCATGGTGCTCAAGAATATTCTGAGGTGTTCTAATACTAAGCACATAGACATACTTAGATTACACCAATTAAGCAATATCACTGGACATGTATGCAATAGAAGGTATTTATGCAATTAATTATGCTAACATACACATAGACAGGTACATAGTCATACCCACTTCATATAATCACCACACAAACACATAGACATGCTAGCATAATGATTTAGAAATGGTTAATAGCACAATAGACTTCAATATACATATGCAACTTCTTTGAGACATTTCTACAAACACATAGACATGTATGTAAATTTGCCAATCAAAACCCTACGCACAAAAATATATACATAAATCCATCAAATACCCATAATAATAATGTAATAATCATCCACAATACAAGAGTAAATTACCCTACATAGCTCTAATCAAACATACATTAACTTAGGATAAAAAAGAGACAAAGAAGGTACCCTTTTATCCAAAGCCATATCTTTACAATCCATGAGCTATGCCTAAATCCTTGTATTTGATCTTCTTAGAGGCTTGATTCCAAAGTGCTTTTGTGTATGGAAGAGTGTGTGAGAGGTCAGAGATGAGAGGATTAGGGTTTTGGGAGATGGGTGTGAAAGAATATATCTTATTGTTATATAAAATGGCCAAAAGACGGCTTATATAGCCAATCTTTGCGACTACCGAAATACTTAACTAGAGCACCGATATCAAGGGGCCTCTATTCTAGTAGTAGAAGCTTTCTCTCTATTTTTGGCAGAATAGTCAGCCGGTGCACCAGTACTCCGAAGCCAGTGCTCTGGTAGTGCCTTTTTGCTCTCTTTTGGCTTTGTTTTAGCTCCATTTGGCTTTTAGTTGCTTTAGTCTTTGTTCGAAAGCCTCCAATCTTGCTTTTCTTCCACTTTTCATTCTTAAGATCTTCTTCAATTCTTGCCTAAGCCATCTCCATCTTTGTTCAGCTCAAGACATTCCTCAAACTCACCAAAAACACAAGATAAGTGCATTTTAGTATAGCATTTATGCTTTAAGCTCAACTATAGACACATAAAGCTTAATATGCTCAAGCATGAAATAAATGCTATACTAATACACCTTATAGAGCACAAAACACCTCAAAATAGATATAGAAATAAAATGCAAAATCACACACAAAACCAACACATCAGTTGTGCTTATAGTGACCACAATCAAGATATTTACCATTTTCACGCAGTTGAACCCTCTTCCGTAATATCTTTATTCTCGGAGCAATTAGATCAAATGCTTGAGCAATCCCAATCTCTCCTCCAATCCAATCAAGAGGAACTAGAGAGTTTGAAGCGAGACACCAAATCTTTAGGTAAGTGCTTAAAGAGAATGGTTGAGAGTATGCAACTCATGAGCAAGAATGTTGAAATACCTTTAGAACGAGTTGATGGGATAAAGATAAGACCTAACGACAAGATGACTAGGGGTGGAAATGATGATGTATTGGAGAGACAACTAGAAAGAGAGGTTGATGGAGAGATAACATCTTGCAGTGAGGACGATGATGAGCTTAATGATAATTTGGTTCTTGATGACTCTTATGAATATGTTTTTGAGGAAGTAGTACCCTATTCTCCTAAGCTTTCAACGTTTTCCATTAAGTCATGTGAGCCTTTTCTTTCTCCTTATCCCACACATTCCGTGCACTTGGAGGTTGAGTCTCATGATCATAGCATTTGCATTTCAAGTCTACATTTAGGGAGTCTAGGGTACACACCTCCCTTGAGCATTCATGCATCCATGACCCAAAATCCTTTGAGTTCCCATTGTCCCCTTTATATGTGTCTACCCCGTATGAAAAGCATGATGGTGAGATGACACCCACTAGTGATGAATATATTATTGAATTTAAAGAGACTTTAGCTAGTGAAGGTTTAAAGTCATCTATTAGGGAAAACAAGACATCAATTTTGGAGATTTTAGATGATAAGTTTCTTGAAGTTAAGAATCATGAAGAGAATAGCAACTCTAAGAAGACACATAAAAAAGAAATTAGTGTGCTTGGAAGAATGATCTACGGGTCTCTTTGGATGGTTGATGAATCATTGATGGAAATAGAGCCCATTAAGATCGAATCCACCTTTCATAAGGAGTTAGAACGACCTAGGCTTGAACATGTTATATCTTATGGAGAGGAAAAGTATAGTGCTTCATCATCCCTTACCCTTGCCCTTCCTTCTCCAAGAGTCATTCCAACCCCCTTTTCCCATTCCGTTGAGTCTCCCTCTTTAGCGCTCACGTTTGTGCCTTCATGCATAGAACATTTTCATCTAGAGTTAGAAAGCACATTTCCCATGCTGCATGCATTAGACCTATCTTTGACCCATTGGGAGGGTGTGTTCCTAGCTCTTGATTATGAAAAGAAGGCCATGGGGTGGTTAGTTAGAAAGAAAGCGGGGCATGATCTTTTACGTTTATGCATGACACCTTCCACACTTGCACATTTATTCTTATTTGATGTTTTAGGGTGGGATCTTGAAAAAGGGTGCGTTATGCATTCATTACCTCATCATATAGTGCATGACCCTTTTCCTTTTACTGCTTATGCTTGGTCGAATATCCAACAATTTGTGCCTCACAATTTTAAACATGTATACTTGCTTTCTTGTTTACTTTCCTTGATTTCCATTTTTCTTTTTGTTTGCTTTCCTTTTCACCCTCCCAAGTTTTAATCCTTACTTCTATTATTTCCCATTATTCATACACCTTGCTTATCATTTGATGATGCCAATGCAAGCTCGTATGGCATATGCTACTAATCGTGTGCTTTGAGTGTTTGTCATTTGTTGACAAACAGGGTTAATAGACAAATTATTGATCATTGGCATCGAAGAGATTCAAAAGGAATACAAGGTTGTATCTATCCTTTCTCTACTTTTTCCCTCTTATCTACCCCGTCCCCACCACCTTGTCTTGCTTTGTGTTGCCTATTTGCTTGTTAAGTAGTATTGTTCTATTTGCTTGAGGACAAGCAAAGTTTAGGTTTAGGAATGTGAGAGTTTACTTTTATTGTTTTATGCTTTGCATAGGGTAGATGTGCATTATGTGCTTTAAAATGGTGAAAATTTTTCGATTTTGATGCATTTAGAGTTGTTTATTTCTTGGTTGATTCTTGTGTTGGCTTTTGTGATTGATTCAATTGATTGGTGAATATGAGTTGCATTGTAGGGAATGAATGGAGTGGATTGAAAACTGAGTTTTAGAGGGGATGCCCTTGAAAGTTGTGGGGAGTAAGGACCTTTAAGAATGCCCTTTGTAGCCACCCCATAGCTTGGTAGGAAAAAGTGTTGAAAAAGGTTGTTGATATGAGTGCCTCTTTCTTAATTGGTTCTTTTTTATGTGCCAAAACCTTTCTTTTTCTTTTTATTTTTCTTTTCTTTTCTTTTTGTGTGAATACAATGCAAAGCATGAAAAATTCAAAAAAAAATCAAAAAAGCAAAAAGGTGCAAAAATATTCAAAAAAATAAAAAAAGAGAAAAAGCCAATGGCACCAAAAAGTTTTGTGAATAAGTGCATAAGTGACACAATGTCAACTTAGCACAAGTTATCCTATATGTAGATATGTGAATATGGCTTTTTATAAGCCATTGTGTATATATATTCTCTCTCTTCTTTTCTTTTTGTAGATATGTGCATGTTGGGGAGACCATGTTAGTTGAGGGGGCATGAAATATCAACATCCCGGGTGCGTGCGTTTGGCTACTCGGGAACTTTCCATGAGGTTCGAGGCCCTTTATGAGTAGAAGGAGGATTCGAAAAGACTTGAGGATCTCTCCACAATAGGAATGCCCTCTTTATACTTCTTAAGCTAACCATGATAGCGAGTCAATTCCTTAGGCAACCCTTTGTATAGACTTTAGAGATAAACTTAGGTTTGGGCTTGCTTAGGGACAAACAAGGAGAAGGTTTGGGGGTGTTGATGTGTTGGTTTTATGTGTGATTTTGCATTGTATTTCTATATCTATTTTGAGGTGTGTTGTGCTCTATAAGGTGTATTAGTATAGCGTTTATATTATACTTGAGCATATTAAGCTTTTGATGTCTATAGTTGAGCTTAAAGCATAAATGCTACACTAAAGTACACCTATCGTGTATTCTAGGTAAGTTTGAGGAATGTCTTGAGCTGAACAAAGATGGAGATGGCTTAGGCAAGTATTGAAGAAGATTTTGAAGATGAAATGTGGAAGAAAATCATGTTGGGAAGCTTCCAGACAAAGACCAAAGCAACCAGAAGCAAAACGGTGCTAAAACGAAGCTAAAAGAGAGCAAATAGGCACTACCAGAGCACTGGCTTCAGAGTACCGATGCGCCGACGCACCGGTTGACTATTCTACGAAAAATAGAGAGCAAGCTTCTACTACTGGAATAGGGGCCCCTTGGTACCGGTGCTCCGGTTAAGTGTTCCAGTAGTCGCAGAAATTGGCTATATAAGCTCGCTTTTGGCCATTTTATAGAAGAACAAGTTGTATTCTTTCACACCCATCTCCCAAAACCCTAATCCTCTCATCTCCCACCTCTCACACACTCTTCCATACATAAAAGCACTTTGGAATCAAGCCTCTAAAAGGATCAAACACAAGGATTTGGGCATAGCTCTTGGATTGTAAAGATATGGCTTTGGATAAAAGGGTAGCTTCTTTGTCTCCCTTTTTACCTAAATTAATGTATGTTTGATTAGAGCTATGTAAGGTGATTTACTCTTGTATTATGCATGATTATTACATTATTGTTATAGGTATTTGATGGATTTATATATACATGCTTTATGCTTGGGGCTTCAAAGGCTATTTTACATACATGTCTATTTGTTTGCTAAAATGCCTCAAAAAAGTTGCATATATACATTGAAGTCTACTGTGTAATTAACCATTTCTAAATCATTATGCTAGCATGTCTATGTGTTTGTGTGGTGATTACATGAAGTGGGTATGACTACATACATGTCTATGTGTGTGTTAGCATACTTAATAGCATAAATAACTTCTATTGCATACACGTCGGGTGCCATTGCTTAAATTGGTGTAATCTAAGTATGTCTATGTGCTTAGTATTAGAATACCCCAGAATATTCTCGAACGCCATGCCCTAGATATGTTTGCTTTGCGCTTAAGCATTAATATCTGCTATTGTGATGATGATCGATGGTGCATAAGTAATGGCTACCCTAGGTCGAGTCTCCCTTAGCTTTAAATCCAGCTAATGGGTTTTAAGGTAGGTTATTCGATCTTAGACGGACTAGGTCTTGGCTTTAAATCCAGCCAATGGTCCAGACACTAGGGTTAGATCGACCTAAGTCACCTAGAATCTTAACTAGCTAGCCCTATGGCCCTAAGTCATAAAGACCATACGCCGTGGCTCTAGGGGTCGACACCTAGGGACGGATTCGCACTAAGTATTAATGTGTAATTAGGAGGTTAATTAGGAGACCAGACGAGAGCAACCGAGTTTCATCCATCAAGCAACCCTAACAAGAAGTAGTAATCACCCATTTGCAAGCCATAATCACCCTATTTCCCATTTCCACGTGTTAGCATCCCCTTAGATCGCTTGATTCCCCATGACACACACATACACACCATCTTTTTATTTCCTTGTTCTTAGATTAGGTTTACTTTTCCTGAGCTCCCTTTAAAACAAACCCCCCCCCCACAAACATTGTAGTCAGGACCTCAACACGTAGCTTTTGGGACGTACTTAGCTTAGGACACCATACACATTAGGCCTCCTCATGGATTTGACCCTACACTCGCACACACTATACTACACACGTCCCGTGCACTTGCGAGCTATTTAGGCTTGTGCCGCGAAATAGCGATCACCTGTAGAAGGAAAAGGTCATTATAATAGTTAAGGTTGGCCAAACGGAATAGAGGTTGCTGGTATATCAAGAAAAGTCATAAAATATATGTGGAAAGATGTTGGCCCCAAACATCAAGATTTGATTCTCCCATTACTAAAAGATGAAGATTCCAATAAGCGAATTGCTTTTAAGATTATTAGCGAACTAATCTTTCCTAGAAATATTAATGATGGAAAAATCCCGATCATGGACGCGTATATCTACTATAGCCTTAAACATGGAGTTAAGATAGCTTTACCTTTTCTTATCTTATAACACATGCTAACACATTAGTGGAAAAGGGGGCAGAAAAACAACTATTCCAGGATATGGTATAGCCCTCATGTACATCATTGCTCACTTTGAAATTGTCTCTAAAGCACTATTTAGAAAGTTTGCATGGAACTATGATATGCTATACATGAATTACATGGGGATTTATTGGTATAATGGTGAACCAATAAATGGAGAGACATACAAGAATTTGCCAAAAGATATCTAGGAAGCAATTAAGCTCAGAACTAGAAAAGGGACTACATTTAAGAATCCTGTTTATGGGCCTGAGGCACAACATGTTGATAAGATTCAAGAAGCTTTAGATACTGCCTTAGGAGAAGAAGAGCCAGAACAAGAAGGAGAAGCTAACATTGGTATACTAGGAACAATTCCTATGGATGTTAGTACATTTAAAGATGAAGACATGGCTCCTGAGGGGGTTACACTTAGAAGGGTAATGAGAGAATCCCAAGTACAAGAGCATATTGATGAACAGAGAAGGGTTGAAATGCAAGAAGGTGCAGGCTCTAGCTCCATGGGTCCGCGAGAAGATCCCTCAGTTTTGGCACAAATTCTCACCCAATTACAAGTCTTAAATACTGGGATGGGTGAGATAAGGACAATAATGACTAATCAATGGACTGAACTTACTCACAGGAGAGAGGACATTGATTCAGAAATAGTAGGCATGCACTCTGACATGTAGAAGTACTTCAAGGATCACCATGACCACACACCCTAATTTCATCATGATCTCTCTTATCAACTTCATTAAAATTCTTCCTGATTTCTAGGAACGCTACTTTTGCTTTACCATTTCATTAAACTAATTAACCTTTTAATGACTTATGCACTTTTTATGGATTAGTTCTTTTAATACATTAGTGCTTATAAATTATGCTTATCATGGCTTTGCTTGCATTCACTTTCCTTATTGTTGCTTATTCTTGCTTACATACATTATTGATTTTGATGATGCCAAAGGGGAAGAAGAAAAGCATAAAAGCATTAGTATATGGCTATATGGCTAGTTTGCTTGGCTTATTGAGTTTGATGGCATGAATATGTGTACGAAGCTAGTTGATAGAGCTTTTGGTTTAAAATGTGCATGAATTAGAATTGTCAGGAGGAGCATCTCCTACAACATGCTTTTACTTGAAAAATACTCATATTAAAGAAGAGAAAATTTTTTTGATCTTTGAACATTCTAGTAATAATTTGTCATCATAAAAAAGGGGAGATTGTTGACTAAATACTAGTTATTGATTTTGATGATGAAAAATTTTGATGTGCATTATTAATAAATATTATCTTTCTACTAACAACATCTTGTGAGTGTTAAATATAAATTGAAAAGATAGATGCTTGAAAGATGGAAGAAAATGAGTTATGAAGAAATCTATTTATCAAAGAGCTCAAAATTTTGAAGAAGAAGATGATGAGAAGTCATAAGACAGAGAAGAGGCGTCATAAGGGGTACCGGATACATTGCTCCTTTCGTGAAATGCCTTAGAATTGCAAGTATTAGCTTAAATCTCTTTTTTTCATGTCACACACAATTTAAATCTTATGAATATTGTCTTTCAAAAAATACAAAAATGTTTTGAATGCATACATAACATAAACATGTGTTTTGGAATGATCCCAAGCTTTGAAAAATTGTTTACAAAGCATTTTGAGTTGATTTGATGTTATGAAAAATTGTCTAAACTTATCAAATTATGTTTTAGGCTTGTTTGGCTTTGGTTCAGGCTTTCTAGAGTGACCGGACCCCCTAAGCCGGTCAACCGGCTGACCAGGGAGGTCGTCCAACCAAGACAAAAAAGAAAAGGTAAAGCCGGAACCTCTAGCCGGTCGACCGGCTAAGGCGTCCGGCCTTGTCAAAAAGCAAAGAGGCTAGGTCGATTGGCTGAGCTAGTTGCTGTAATAAATGCACTAGCCGTTTATTACCGTTCAGCCCCTTTTTTTTTATTCTTCTATCTACCAAAGCCTTAACATCAGAAACTTTTTAAATACACCTTCAAAGCTTAAAAACAGCATCAATCTAAACTCAAAATCAGATATCATCATTCAATTGCTAAAATCTTTGAGCTTTCAAGAGCTTTATTTGCTATATCTTCTTGTAAGAAGAACAAATCTATCTTACATCATTTTCACACTTTTTTTGGTTGTATATGTACTCAAAATAGGTTGAAAATATTGTGAGAACATTTAGTAAGCTTTCAAGAGTGTGGAGAAATTCTAAAGAATAAATTTCTTGGGTTCTTTTGAAAGAGATCTCAAAGAGTTGTAAAACTTGGTTCCTGCTTCTCCAAGAGTTGAAGAAGCATTTTTGGTGAAGATTGTTGAAGTCATAATGGAAGAATCCTTAGGCGGTGGACGTAGACTTGGCCAAACCACCTAAAAATCATTTGCCTTCTTGCTCTCTACTCTCTATCTATTGTATTTACTTATATTGATAATCTTGTGTTTAATATTTTGCTTGAAAGAAATTATTGTTTTATTTGGTGAATTTTTTAACTGCAAAAATTGTTATATATCTTAATTCAACCCCCCTTAAGATATTTTCACCTGCCTAGTGTTTTACATAATATTATTTATTCTTTCTCCTTTTTATCTCCTTTCTCCTGCATTTTCATCGCAGTATGGAATATTAATCTTATGTTTTTTTGGCTGCTGGAAATATTTTTATCTATTTCTAATTAAAATTTTTCATTTTATGAAAAATATTTTCAAATTAATTACATTTTAGACTACCAACAATAGAAATTGAGAAAAATATTTACGGTAAACAAAATGAGAATAGAGTTGGAGTATGCTTCTTCCCTATAAACAAAAATGATAAGGAACAATTCATAATAGCTTATACATCGATGAGATTTCTCTCTTTACCATTAGAACTCTATTTCTTCTCTTTAACCTCTTGGAAACCCGCCACCCCTCCACTACTTTGCACCACAACTAAACCCCCCATCCTCCACTTTTCAGCACCATCTTCACAAGCCTTTTCCTTGTAGCCCCAGCATCTTGAAACCCATACACTTTACCATATCCCCTTCTAAGCTCCAACACTTTCATGGCAAAGAAGAAGAAAAGCTTTTGCTCTTTGGTTCGCTCTAGTGCAAGATTGAATACTAAGCAACTAGCTAAAGATTGCTCATCTAATGCTAAAAATTAGAATGGTGCTATTGATATGGTTAGCTTAGCCTCCTCTTCTTCTCTTTTGCGAATGAAGATGTTTACTCGACCTCAAGTAAAGAAACTCAAGAAGTCTTTGATGCCCTTAAGGAAGACAAAACGTATAAGGAGCTGTAAGAAGAGCAAAGCAATGCAAAAGCTAAACTTGTAAGGAATTTGGTCTCTAGAGCTCAATCACTCTCACCACCTTCATCTAGTCACGATTATGATTGTGATTCTAAGAAAAAGTAAGCGAAAATGGAGTTTGCTCAGCACCTTTTCACAACTCCAACACGGGTCCTAATCATTGCAGCCCTCATAAGCTTGAAAATTTAAAAGGAAACAAGCTTACTTGTAACAATGAGACAATGGTGTTCTTGCCAAAGTGAGAGAAGAAGCAACTCACATTTCTTTACCCGCTAGACACATCAACAAGCTTGAACTGGTCAATGCTTAGTTAGCTAACAATGTTTGTACTTTTCTTGAAAATGGAAGTACTTTTGCTGGCAAAGTACTCGTGTAGTTCCCTATGGAAGCAATTTTGGTGCACATATTTGTTCAAAAGCCATCATGCAAAATGAGAATTTCCCTTCTCTAAGTGCACAAAATTCACATGCAAATGCTGAGATAAGTTCATGTATAGCTCAGTATTGTTTACATTCCGATGTGGCTGCCTCATCCACAAAAAATGCCACATTAGAGCTAATGCAACAAATGAAATAAGCTGATAATTTTTTCAAGAATGCTAACTCAAAAGCTCTAGATGTTAGAAATTATGAAAATGCTTGACTTTCAAGCCTTTCTAAAAAAGAAGAGAAAGGAATTGCTAAACAACTAAATGCTTGGAGCAGACCTCCAAAACTTAGGCATAAGCCACCTCCTAATGAAACCTCTCCAGATTGGGGAAATGTCTTTGTTGAACATATGGAAAATGATCTCCAATTTGTCAATGAGCTTGAAACTAAAATTGAGAAAGGAACTCAAGATATTGAGAATCTACCCAAGGATATGTATGTTGAATGTGAAGATTTTTTGTCACATTGCTTAGTTGGACAATTTCTTGGGGGCCTACCCTCTTTTTTACTTAGTAGGAACATGGTTAAGTATGAATGGTAGATGTTTCAAAAAATTGAAATCTACACTAAAGGAAAGGGACTTTTGTTTTCAAATTTGAAAAGGAGAAGTATCAATACAAAGTTGTTCAACAACTTTGGCATATCAAACATAGACCATTACTTCTTTGAAAATGGAAACCGGACCTTGAGTTTGTGAATTTGAAGTGCAACAATGTGTCAATATGGATTAAATTATGGGATGTTCCTATGAGCCTTTGGTCTAAGAAACGGTTGAGCTATATTGCCTCATTCATCGGTAAACTACAAATAGATGTTTTAACTCAACTAAGAAGATATTTAACATTTGCTAGGGTGTGTATTGAAATGAATTTGGAGGGAAATGTCTCAAATGTTGGTTATCCTAAATTGAGAAATGGCTCAACAAATAGTGTGAAAATTGAGTGTGCATGGAAGCCTCTTAAATGTACTTATTGCAAAGTTGGACATGTTGAAGAACATTACCCCTTGAAAGGTAAACCTACACCTCAACCCCATCAACAACCAAGGGGGCATAATGGTTAGTCTAGGGTGCACAAGGCCCCAAAGGGTGCCATGAAGAATTGAGAATGGTTAGCAAAAGACAAGCATCAAACAAGAATGAAAATACTCAAAATACAAGAGAAGTTGCTTCAAGATCAAAGGGTATTGAGGCCCGCTCTCAGCCAAATTCACCCAAAATGACAAACATATGGTATCTAAGATATAATTTTGCTTCCAAAAGTAATGAGACATTTTCATTCCAGTGAACTAAATAAACAAATAGTACCATTTCCATACAAAAACCAATATGGCATCCATGCATAAGCATCATTTACAAAAATCATCTTGGCCATGGTATCCACACAGAAGCATCATTTACAAAAATCATCTTGGCCATAACCATTATCTTGGTGCCTTGTCAAAAAGTTTTAGGCATCTATCATCCCTAGATAACAAAACATCACCACTAACTTAGCTTAAATATCATCTTTACAAAATACAATTGTCTTAGTAACCCAAATATAAATATCATCTTTATAGAAAAACGATTGTCTTAGTAACCCAAATGATTATAAACTTCATTGTTTAGTGCTTACTTTGGCTTTTCTTTTGTTTTTGGTTTGTTTTGTTTCTGCAACAGCTTGAAGGGAACTCAAGATGACACCACTGCTATGTGAAGGAGCTTTTATATACACACCATGTCCAATTGGAAGAAAAGGTGACCTCTTGGATTCAATTGGTGTATTCTAGACAAATAAATACATGGATTAAGTTAGAATTAAATCCACATATAGAAAGTATTCATGCAGCATCATTTAAGATAAAAGTTAAAGAAGCTTACAAGCCTAGAGATGTTAGATCTAGTTGGCCTTAGTGGAAGAAAGGCATCATTTGCTTTGGAGGCTCTCATTGATTGTGCAACCTTGGTAAAACATGTGTGGATATCATGTCCTTGCTTTAAACAAACTCTACATGTCACTTTCCTCACTTTCTTTACAAGCAACTTAGCTCTTGCAGTGGATGTCCTTACTTCATTCTCAAATAGTTGTTGCTCTTGGATATCTACATTGTCAATGGATTTTTCTGCACTAACTTGACTTATAGCACCAAAGTCATTACAAATATTCACATCAATATTAAACAGCTCCTCAAGTTTGTTTATCAGCATTTTTTGCAGGAATTTCTCCAATATTCACATCATGTGCCACCATATTCTTAAGAGCTTCACTACCCAAATTTTTTTAGTTTCTCCACTATTTTTCTAGACATTTCCGCTTGTATGGCCATACTTCTTGCAAAATGTACATCTACCTTTAAGTCCCTTTCTCCCAAGCTTATTTGCATATTTTTGCCTTTGTTGCTTAGCCTTCCTTTGCTCGTTCTCATCCAGTTCCCTTCTTCTAGCCTTGTTGGACCTTTTTGGTAGCTTAAACTACTTTGATGCATGAATTTCAAGCATTCCAATTTCTATCCACATGTTTGGTCCATTTATTGGATGGACAATTGGCTCATAAATTCTAATGTAAGCACCCTTTGTGTGACAAACATTCACATACTCCTCTGGATCAATCCCCAAGTAACACAAGGTAGTAACAACATGTGCACATGGAATACCTGAGACTTCCCATAACTTACATGAACATGTATGTTGATCTAAGTCAACCATAAACTAGTTATCCCAAAGGCATCTAATCTCAAACCTTTTCTCTCTACTATAGATGACAATCCATGGTGTACTCTCATCCTTTTCTGGTTTACTATTTTCTATACTTTTGGACAAATGAATCCCTCATACTTGGTAATCCATTCCCTCGTCACTTGTATCCTCCTCATGATGTATACCCTAATCGTCTCTAATATCACAATTATAGGCTTATCTCTAGCTTCAAGAATGGCTGAATTAAAACTCTCACACAAGTTGTTAAGAAATATGTCACACTTTGCCAAACTTCTAAAGTGAGACTTACTCCAATACCTACCAGGTTCACCAGCAAGCCAATCATATGGTCCCTCATCCAACTCTTTTAACTTAGCCATAATTGCATCAAATTTCTTCACATAAGATGCTTTGGTTGCCCTTCACATCTTTTCTTTTAGTACCAAACCACCATCACATTTCTTGAAATTGTTGTATAAGTGTCTCACAATGTCTATGCTCCACATCTGGCAACAACTCAGAAATGGCAGGAATTAGACCCTACAAAATAGAAATCAAAATACAATCATGAAATACAAGTTTTACAGCTTTCAAAAAATTTAGAAATGTTAATAAGTATAAACCTTTTGCTTGTCAGTGATGAAAATCCATCTCTTGATCAACAATCTCCAAATCTTGCACAAGTAAGTTTTGGAACCAAGTCAATGAAGACCTATTTTTTGTCTCTACAATGGCATAAACTATAGGGAATATGTAATTGTTAGCATCAATGCTAACGACTGTCAAAGTAACATTGGGATGCGGACTCTTTAAGTGGCAACCATCTAGCCCTAAGACTGGTCCAGAACCATAACAAATCCTTTTCTATATGTCTCTAAACAAATATACATTATGTGGAATCTCTACTCATTGGTCTCCTTATCCTCTATTGTTTCCAGCACAATAGTAAACCCTAGGTTTGTTCTCTCACAGTCTTTTGCATTGATCTTTGTACTCAAAGCACCTAAAGACTTGCTTTCTTGTGATATTCATACACAAATCATTGTGAACTTTTGTTTGAAAATTAGAAACATGTTCAATCTAACTACATTCAAATACCTACTGTATAATTGCTTAGATGTTTGTTATGGTTCACAACCTTTGGACACTAGTGCTTGTTGCTTAACCCTCTAATCTGAAATGCATTTCTTTCATGAAAAATTGATGCATTTAAAAACTAGCCACATGATTTTCCTTTGCAAATGGCTCTAATTCTAACTTTGTCATTTTCTACAAACATAATTTTTCTCCTATCCTTCAGCCTATGTGGTTTTATTGATTCTCTCAACTCTTCAGCATTCTTGAACCACATCCCAATTAAGAACTTGGGATCTTCCATATCAACTTCTGCCTTGAATGTTTTGTATTTGGGTTCTTCTAACTTGTTTTCATCATTTGATTCACTTTCATGACTCTTTAATTCTTCATTAGAATTAGTCTTTCCCTCACTAACACAATGGTAACCTCCCTCACTAATGCTACCGTTATCCTGGCCATTTCCCCCCAGAAACCTTCCCATTCAATCTTTGCATCGACATTGGCTTTAAATAGCTTGTCATCATCATCACTCGTACTATACAAGCGATCAGCAAAGTCAGAATCACTGCAATTGTCCTTTTCATTCTCACAAGCATTTTCATTCTCCTGTTCATCCCATAAGCATTCTCAACTTCCATTACTTCCACTTCATTCTCACGATCATTAATCTTAGTTTCAGAATCACTAGAGCTATTAAACAACTTACTGCTTTCCTTACTACTAGATGATTCAACTCTTGTATTTCATGATTCCACTTGATTGTTCAATGTTAATGGCAATATAATGTTTTGCCCTACCATATATACATCTATCACAACACTTTGGCTTGTTATTGAACACATTTCTAACACATCAATATCATGCTTTAAGAAAACCAACCCACTGTCCAAATCATATCTAGGTTTCAAGTAATAATAACTTGGAAAGTCAACATCACCAAGCTGACGAGCAATATCATCAAATATCACTAAGGAGATGTAACCGTAATAGATTCCCCTAATCAATTTAGGGCTACGATCAACATATTGCTTCTTACCTAATTCGACAAACTCATCACCATAATGAGCATTAATATCAAATGGTTTTGTACAATGGCAAAAAAAAAAAAAAAATTTAGGGTTTATACCAGAACAAGTACTGTTAAAAAAAAACACCAACATCAGTTAGCCCTGCACTTATATACATGTACATGTAATATAGACTCGTCAATATACTATCCAACAAAAAGCCACACAAAAAAAAGAAGAAAAAATGCTTCGACCACTTTTGCAGCATATAAGCTATAGGGTTATTGTCTATGAATAAGGGACACGATGTGTAAAACTCATGTAAATAACTCATACAAACAATGGACCACCATCTAAAATCACTAAAAAGATGGACTCCAAGTGTAGGGTATGGTTTTGTGAAAACGACAAAGTCGATTTCGAAAATAGCATACCCAAAACACCAAATTTGACTTACTATACTGGATATCTAGGTCCAATGAAGCCATTGATGCAGCAAAAATGAAATGTGAGTGCTCTTACTTCTGCCAATTTGGTCAAAATACGAGCATATTAAGAAACCCTAGATTTTGCCCTAAATTAAGAGCTGCTAAAGTTTTTTGTTTCTAGTTCTTTTGTTTAAGTGTAATGGAGAGCATTTACATCAGTGGCATAGACAAAATGATGATCTTTAGCCCTCAATAAAATGCCTTATCACGTGCAAAACATGTTCACTTAATGGCCGAATTTGGATGGAATATCAAATTTGGACTAATGAACTGAGGCAAACGTGAGAGAGTAAATGGTTCAATTAGAAAGATAAATGATGAAGAAGGCATTTTGCTTAAAGTTAAAGGATTGTACAAAGTATTTACCCAAAAATGAATGAATTTAATATGATGCATATTTAATTTTCCATTTACACGATGCTAATTTTTAAATTTAAAAATTAAAACAAAATTTCTTTGGAAAAACCAAATCAAGATACTAATATGATCTAAATTAAGTTGTAAAAATTACCTTTTTTGGGTGATGAATTTTTTTTTGGCTAATGATGCCAATGGTTAATTTATTCTTGGGCATTGGTCACCTTAATTGAAAGTAAAAATTTATTAACTTCTTTATAAATATTGTAACCTTTAATGCATGCAGTGTTTAGAAGTAATGTAAAAAAAGTTTAGGTAGAGTGTGAATATCTGTTATACCTAAATGTAACAAATTTGAATAAACTTGAAGTCTTTATAATGGTTCTTTATTAATGATACATTACTATTACAGTTTGCATAAGCACAAAGATCAAATTGATATAGCTACCAAAAAAAAAAAACAACTTATGTCATATTCAATGAAATTCCAAAATATGAAAACTACTATAGTCAATAAAAAAAACCAATTTATGTCATATTCAATGAATTCCAAAATATGAAAACTACTATAGTCAATAAATTGAATGGTCGTATCAACCATTAGTTTAAAATAGATGTAAATTCACCTAAAAGGTCTTACTTATAAAATTCTTAGTATATTTCACACTTAAAAAATTCACATAGCAATAAAGTAATTAATACAACAATGCTATTAAGTAAGATGCAAAATAATCAATGCAACGACACTATCAAGTAAGATGCAAAATACATATCTTTAACAATAAGAGAGTAATCTACATGTTTCATACACACAAAGACAGGAATATAGTTCATTAAGACCATAAACAATTCATATCCAGTTATATAGCTAACTTTGATCTCTAGCAAAAAGAGAGGTTTATTAAAAAGACAACATTACAGTAGCATTTTTCTACCAACAGAAAGAGATCAAGATTGCAGGTCAGCAAATTTACGAAAGGCCATTAAAGTTTTTCAGCAAACCCATTATAGGTTTCATACTAGTATCTATCTCCATAGGTTTAAAGATAAATACAACAGTATTGTTAAGTAAGATGAAAAATACATATCTTTAACAACGAAAGATCCTATACAGAGAGCAATCAACATGCTTCATGCATACAAAGACAAGAATATAATTTATTAATACCATAAACCATCCATATCCAGTTATATAGCTAACTTTGATGTCTAGTAAAAAGAAAAGTTCATTACAAAAAGCCAATATTGTAGTAATAATTTTTTACCAACAAAAAGAGATCAAGACTACAGGTTAGCAAATTTACAAAAGGCCATTAAAGCTTTCCAGCAAACTCAATGAAGGTTTTATACCAATAGTTATATTTACATAGAAAAGTTATGCAAATCTATTTACATATTTCTTTTGGAATCACATTGATGCCAAAAACTCCAACCACATTAGTTGTTTCAATTATATCCCCTATCCTTAGTCCAACTGCATCATGGAGTTGTTCCCAACCTTTTGTCAGATAGCAGGTCCCATTCTTTTGGTAACCTAGACAAATGAAGTATGTCTGGCCACCAAAAACATTTATCTGCACCTGATCAAAATCTTTTTTTCCTGAGTACTTAGTGAAGTCCCCAGTAATTGGCTAGTTCAAAATTCAAAAAAAGAAGAAAAAGTTATATCGAAACACATAAATACAATTATATTTGTAATTTTGTAGTGGTAAATAAATATATTTATGAACGTAGCATTAATTTTACTAGGTAAACCAAAACATATTTTTGGAAAGTGATATGCATTATGGCAATATTTTCATAAGATCTAGAGTCATCACTGAAATCAATTACTGATCTCCTATTCATTTCTTCATCGCTATCGATAAAGATTATGATATAATCCTCCTCCTATTAGGCTTCTTTGATAAACATAGTATTCTTATCTTCGCTTGGAGTCAACATCAAGTTGGACAACACAATATTATTTACAATCTATTCTCTTATATGATATATATTACAGAGTCCTAAAACTAAGAATTAAGCATATTTACAGAATATACATTACAATGAAGTATTGGTGGGTTAACATTGATTATATAAAAACTGATGTGTTGTGATTTTGTGTGTGTTTGCATTGTCATTTACTTATATTTTAAAGTTGTTGAGTGCTCATAATGATGTATTAGTGTCGTGCTTTTGATAGGAATAGGCTTAAGCGTGAACAAATGTGCATATTGAGTTTAAGAGATAAATTGCTACACTAATTGCTTGTTTTCAATGATTTAGGTGAACTTTGGGTTAAGATCAAGATTGGACGATGAAAGGTGATGAAGATGGGAAATGCACGGGCCTAAGAGAGAAGACCACAGGCCGAAAAGATAAAGAATAGAAGAATAAAGTCAGCCAGATGACCAAGGAAGAAGAGCCGGTCGACCGGCTAGGTCGACCGCCCACTTCAGAGAGGTGCCAAAAACAGCCGGACGACCCCCCTTCCAGAGTCGGTCGACCGGCCACTCCAGAGACCATCATTAAAAAGCCAGTCGAGTACTCCAGAGGCAGGTCGACGGTCTAGGTCGACCGGCAATTTGCTGAGAACCTATAAATAGGGCTCGATTCTGCAGAAAAAAAAAGGGAGAATTTTTTAGAGATTAACACACACTTCACACCTAAAATTCTCACACACTTAACCCTAGATCCCACCCACTTCACACACACTTTTCACACATTTCTCACTAAGAACCAAGCTTGATTTGGAGGGTTCAAACATTTTGGAATCAAGTTTGCTCAAAAGCTTTGTACAAGATTAGCTAGGATGAAATGGAAGCTTCATTATCTCTCTTTCATTCTATTTCCTATTATGATTGAGTAGACTTGTGTAGGGTGATTTAACTTATGTAATGGGTTAATTATATACTTTTATGATATGGGATATGATGGCTGAATATATATACATGTTTCGAATTGTCTTGTTTAAATGGGTATTTTCTCATTCATATCTAAGTGTTTGATAAAATGCCTAGATGAATAACATGTGTATAAATTGAAGTTTGTTTGTTATTAAACACATCTAATCCATGTTATAATCATGTCTATGTGTTTATATATGTGGATGCTATGAAGTGGGTAATGCTTTTATTCATGTCTATATGTATATTTGCATGCCTAGTAACGAGTATAACTTCAATATCACTTACGTGTTGGTTGTTAATTATTTCTAATGGTGCGAACTGAACATGACGATGTTTGGTAGTTGAATAGGTTCCGTTATTCACGCGCACCTTGGCCTTGAACATGTATGAACGCACTAGCAAGTCAAATCCTGCTGTAGTGACCTTAGAATGACGAAGTATAATTTAGGGCTAGTCTAGGCCGAGTCTCCTTTGGCTTTAAATCCAGCCAATAGGTTTCCGGATAGGTTTAGTCGACTTTAGCAACATTAGATCTTGGCTTTAAATCCAGCCAAAGGTTTTGGTATTAAGGTAGGTTCATTCTAAGCCACCTAGGAAGTTACTTAGTCACTCTTGAGGCCCTAGGTCATAAGGACCACGCCGTAGCTCTAGGAGTCGCCGCCTAGGGACGGATCGGCACCGAGTCCTAGGGGGAAATTAGGACACTAACTAGCAACCTAGTTAAGAGCACTCATGATAGTTAGCCATCATCCCTTAATCCCATAGCATTTGAGTATAGAATTTCCCATTCATAAGTCAAAGTCACCCTAATCCCTTCTCAAGTGTTAGTTCCCTCTTGACCAACTTGTGTTCCCATTTTTCATATTCATTGTTTAGTTTTATTTTCCTTTACTTAGAGCTCCCGATTATCCAAAAACCCCAAAAGGAAATATACCTGGTTTAGATCTTTCTTTTTGGCACTTTTTAGAACACCAAGCATAGAATTCACCCACATTATTCACGCCTCCCTGTGGTTCGACACCCACACTTGTACACACTATATTGCACAATTCGTACGCTTGCGGGTCTTTTAGAGCTTGCACTCGAAAGACGACACCAAAAACAAATTAGTTGTATGTGCACTTTTGTGGTTTTCCTCTTAATAATGAATCTAAATACTATAAGACCTTTATGATTTTTTTAAAAATGATTTTTCCCTAAAACAAGGATGCAAATAAACAAATAACATATAGAATCTTAGTAATACAAATTAAAAACATTGTACATAATGGCATAGTAAAGATAACCCATCTAAACATTTAACACTCACAAAATCTATTATATAACATCGAAGTGGAATAAGGACTGAAACAGAGATAAATTTGGCAAATAATAGTGAAATGGTTTACTCCAAAGCAACGGCAATTGTGATAAAATGTAATCAACACTTGAAATTTATTAAAAAAAACTCACCAATTCTTATGCAAAAAAAAAATTGCTTTAGTGACAGCGGTCGCGATGAAATACGGGAAGAGGGTGAAAGAATTATGACTATAGTAAACCTTATTTGTCCTTTTATTTGACAGATTAATCGAAATAACTTATGGTCAATATTGCAAATAATAGAAAGTTTGGGTGAAAACATAATTTGCAGAAAGTATACAAATAGGTAATTTTTGTTCATTCAATGGCAAAAAAATAGAATATTAATATGAGACCTTTTATTTTTTTAATGTAATGAATAAAAGCACTTAAATTTTTTATAATTTTTCTTACCAATATGAGTATTAGATCATAAAATAGTATTATATGTCAATAACAATATATTTAATTAGTATAATATGACATACATGTTATGAACCTTTTAAATAATAAAAACACTTAAAGTTTTTTAGATAATCATTTTGATTCTATACATTATTATTTAATATCATAAAAGAGAATTTGGAATCAATAGGAAAACGTTTCAATTAGTTTAATATGAGACAAATGACAATCATTAACCATGTAAATAATAAAAGCACTTAAGTGTTATATAATTTTAATTCAATCAAAAAAAGAGTATTTTGTATAAGAAAGAATGCATTAAAAAGGTTATAAATCATTAAAGACGTCATTTTGGTAACCATTTAAATAGTAAAAGGACTTAATATTTTTATAGTTTCACTTTTATATATTACTATAAGATCACAAAAATAAGGGCTAAGTGAGTCACTTTTGAAATAATAGATACTAACTAACACTTTATGTAAATAATAGGGACCAAAAGTGGAATTCTCCCTAATTATTAGCTAATTTAGATCTATTTAATCACAAGTAAATAATAGTATTTCTTTTGAAAATAACATTAAAAAATCCTATATTGCTCTTTTTCCCATCAAATCATTTTCTAGTTTTACTTTTTCAATTTAAACATTTCATTCAATTATTGAAAATCTCTCATAAAAACATTATCAATATCAAAAACTTATTAATAATTAAATTTTTAAAAATATATTTATATTTCAACCTCATATAAAATATAAAAATCATAATTAATAGTAAATTTTGAGCTAATGAGTTAATTAACCACCTCCTAAAACTTATACACTAAAATAATCAAGTTTGGAAAGAAATGAGGAAAATGACAAACTTATGAAATTGTGTTTTTAAAACACAATTTTGGGCCACTCCACATCAACATTGAATCAAGTATAACAAGCTGACGTGGCACGTGAAAATTGTGAGTTGAACTCACTAATACTGACGTGAGTTTAACTCACGATATCCTTTTTCTTAGAAAATTGAGTTTACTAGTATCGCTTGAGCCCATGCTTCGTAAAGTTTTATTTCTTTTTTCTAATTTATTGACTTATTTTTTTCTATAAGTTCTAATTCATTCTTAAATATAAAATTGTTCCACTAAGTAATTATTTCAAATTATATCAACTCTTAATTTTCCAAATGAGATAAAGTTGCTCAAAGGGAAAAAAAAATTTATATTAATTATACTCACTTGGCAAAAAGATAGGTGTTGATGTGGCACCTTTTTTTGAGCTTGTATCAACTCTTAATTTTCCAAATGAGATAAATTTACTCAAAGGAAAAAAACAACTTTATATTAATTCTGCTCACTTGGCAAAAAGATAGGTGCTTGGTGTGCTATTTCGGTGCAAGCCCTAAAAGACTCACAAGCATACAGATCGTGTAGCATAGTGTGTACGAGTGTGGGTGTCGAACCACAGGGAGGCGTGAATTTGTAGAAGAAATTCTATGCTAGCGTGCTCTAGAAGAAGCTTAAGAAGAAGACCTAAATTAATATGTTTTTTTTTTGTACTTTTTGGATTTTTGGGAGCTAGAGAAAAAGATGAAAGACTACACTATAAATACACTAAGGAAAAGAAGGAAAGAACTAACCTAACTTAGGGGATTGAAAGAAGGGAAAGGCGATCAGGTGACCTACACTTGCAAATGGGTGATTTAGCACCTCTATGCTATGGGATTCAGGGATTGGCTTTCTACATAAAGCTTCTAATACTAAGCAACTAACTAGTGTCCTAATTACACCTAGGACTTGGTGCAGGTCCGTCCCTAAGCGTGCACTCTTAGAGCTACGGCGTGGTGCTTATGTACTTAAGGCCATAGGAGGGGCTAGAACGCTACCTAGGTTCCCCAGAACAATCCTACCATAGTTCTTAAACCATTAGCCAGATTTAAAGTTAAGATCTAGGGTTCCTAGGGTTGACTAAGCCTATTCGAACTCCTATTAGCTGGATTTAAAGTTAAAGGGACTCGAGCTAAACTAGTCCTAACTTATGTACCATCATTCTAGGGACACTAAAGTGGGTAAATACCTAGTAAGTGAAGTCCAACATGTTCTAAGGCAAGGTGTTGTGAATATGATGTCCTATCCACGATACAAACACTAGCGAGTTTGATTTATGCCATTGAAAGCATTCAAGTATCAACATGTAGCATTGATTGAGCATGTATCTACTATAAGGCATATTTCGTACTCACATGGACATGAATAGAATCAACCCACTTTATATTATCCATAATCCCACACATAGACATGCATAATCTGAGGATTAGAAGTGTTCTATAGTAAATACAACCCAATCTATATACATACAACTCGTTCAAATATTACATCAAACACATGGACATGAATTGATATAAAGCTTCCAAAAATAAGAACAAAGTATGTATATATATATAAGCCAATAAAATCCCATGACAAAGAGTATATATATCATCCCATCACACAAGTTAGGTACCCTAAATCATCTACTAAAGCATGAAGTAAATAAGAATGAAAGATGTTATAGAAATCTCCCTTTCATCCTTGCTTGTTTGTTTCTTTACAAACTTGAGCAAATCTTTACCAAGTAATGTTTGAATCCTCCAAAATCAACTTAATTTCAAGTAGGTGTCTGTGCTAGTGTATGAATCAGAGGTAGGTGAGAATAGAGTTTTGTGTGTGAGAAATGGGTGTGTGTATAGGTCTCTGAAAATCCCCTTTTGAAAGCGAAAAAGTTGAGTTTTTATAACATCTGCTGCGCATAGCCGGTCGACCTTCTCTTCTTAACTTGTCCAGCTTTCCAAGTGATGCTCTCTAGACTGGCCGGTCAACCTAGCCAGTCAACCAGCTCTTTAGGGGAACTTAACCAACAATTTTGGGCTTCTTTCTAGAGTGGCCGATTGACTTAACCGGTCAACCAGCAATTTTTCTAGGCCAACCAGCTTCTCCAGTTGGCCTTCTGTGGTCTTTTTCTTGCACTTGACCTTCATCACACAACCCGTACCTCTTCTATCTTCATCGTCCATCCTCGCTCAAGCTCTATTTCAACCCTATAGCTTACCTAAGACACAAAATTAAGCATTTAGTATAGCATTTAACTTAGAAACTCAACTATGTACATTTGCTTACGCTTAAACCTAACTCTAGTATATGTGCTATACTAATGCATCTTTGAAAACTCAAGATACCTCTAAAATATAGGCAATTAACAGCATATATGCACATAGAAACAAAACAAATCAACACCCCCAAACCTTCTCTTTGCTTGTCCCCAAGTAAGCCCAATCTTAAGTTTATTACGAAAGCTAAAGCAATGGATTGCCTAAAGGATTGACTTGCTATCAAAGTTAGTCTAAGAAGCATAAAGGGGGGCATTCCTATTATGGAGAGATCCCCAAATCTCTTTGGATCCTCTCTCTACTCATATGGGGTCTCATTCCTCATGGGAATTTCCCAAGTAGCCAATTCGCCACAAGCCTAGGATTCTAACTCACACATTCAGGATATTGATATTTCGTGCCCCCTCAACTAACATGGCCTCCCCAATATGCACAAAGCCTCAAAGACAAGATGAGAGAATATACAAATGTAGTGGCTTATAAAAGCCTTATTCATATATCTACAAAAATTATAGCAAGTGTTAAGTTGACATTGTGTCATTTATGCATTTATTCACAAAACTTTTTGGTGCCATTGGCTTTTTCTCTTTTTCAATTTTTTTATCTTTTTGATATTTTTGCACCTTTTTGCCTCTTTCAATTTTTTTTGATTTTTCATGCTTTGCATTGTATTCACACAAAAAGAAAAGAAAAGAAAGGCTTTGGCACATCAAAAAGAACTAATCAAGGAAGAGGCATTCACATCAACAATCCTTTCTTTCAACACTCTTTCCTACCAAGCTATGGAGTGACTACAAGGGTCACTCTTAAAAGTCCTCACTCCCCAAAACTTTCAAGGGCATCTCCTCCAAGTCTTGGTTCTCTATCCACTCCATTCACTTCCCCACAATGCTACTCATATTCACTAATCAATTGACTCAACCACAATTGCCAACACAATGATCAACCAAATAAATAAACAACTCAACATGCATTAAAATTTGAAAAATTTTCACCATTTTTAACCAAAAAATGCAATCTACCCTAAGAAAACATGAAAACAATAAAACCAAACTCTCACACCCCCAAACCTAAACTTTGCTTGTCCTCAAGTAAATAGAGCAAAGCACATAAACAAGCAAATTGGCATTACAAAGCAAGTAAGTGTGGTAGGGATGGGGGTAAAAACATGGGGAACAAGTGGAGAAAGGATAGGTACAGCATTGCATTTTCTTCAAAGTTCTCCATGCCAATGATAAATCACCATACTATTAACCCTGTGACTCATAATCCAAAAACACTAAAAGAAGACAAGGTTAATAGCATTGCCTATGCATGCTTGTATTGGCATGTGCAATAATAAGCAATGGTGTATCTTAATGGACAAAGGATTAGGGTTCAACACTTTGTTGTGGGTGCAAGAAAGATAAAAGAAAGGAAAATGAAATAAGTGCAAAATCGCAAAATTGAACCTATGTTGCCTCCTAGTAGTGCTAACCATCATGCCGTCAGCAAGGTGAACACCAATTCTTTTTCAACCTCCATATATGAGATCTTGAAGCATTAAAACTTCAACATGAGCCATGCTCAGATCATATGCATGCTTTAGGCATTGCCCATTCACTATCAACTCTCGGCCATCCTTCAAGTCCTTGATCTTGACAACTCCGGAAGGGTAGGCTATCAATACTTCATATAGACCATCCCATCTTGACTTGAGCTTACCTGGAAAGAGCTTCAAACATGAGTTAAACAACCAAACATTATCGAAGGGAGACAATGATTTCTTAACAATGTGTTTATCATGAATTCTTTTCATCCTCTCCTTATAAAGCTTGGCATTTTCATACACCTCAAACCTAAGCTCTTCCAACTCCGCTAGGTCAAGCTTCATTTTTTCACCCGCTCTTGCCAAATCAAAGTTTAGGGCCTTGATTACCCAATAAGCCCTATGTTCTAGTTCTATAGGCAAGTGACAAGCTTTCCCATAAACCAATCGATACGAAGACATACAAATGGGAGCTTTAAAAGCGGTACGGTAGGCCCATAAAGCATCATTCAATCTAATAGACCAATCCTTCCTATCAGGCCTAACCGTTTTCTTTAAAATGTGGTTGATCTCCTTATTGGACACCTCTATTTGTCCACTAGTTTGCAGGTGATAAGGAGTACCTACCTTGTGGGTGACCGAATATCTTCTTACCAAGGCCTTTAAAGTCCTATGGTGAAAATGCAAACCCCCCTCACTAATCAAGACCCTAGGGACTCCAAATCTAGAGAAAATATTCTCCTTCATGAACTTCACCACTACCCTATGGTCATTAGTATGTGTGGGAATTTCCTCGACCCATTTGGATGAATAATCAATAGCCACTAAAATGTATTGGTATCCAAAGGAAGGTGGAAATAGACCCACGAAGTCTATACCCCAAACATCAAATAACTTACATGGGAGAATAGGGGATAAAGGCATCATGTTTCTCATAGAGATAGACCCAAATTGTTGACATCTAAAACACTTTTTGCAATATTCTTGGGCATTCCTAAAGAGAGTGGGCCAAAATAATCCACATTGCAAGACCTTTGTGGCGGTCTTCTTCCCACTAGAATGGTCTCCACACCTCTCATCGTGACATATACTCAACACGCTCTCAATCTCGTTCTTGGGCACACAACGGCGAATCATTTGATCTGCACACACTTTAAAAAGATAGAGATCATCCCAAAAGAAATGCCTAACTTGTGCTAGGAACCTATCTTTTTCTCTCTTCTCCTAATAGGAGGGAAAACACCCTGTGGCAAGATAATTGACAATATGAGCAAACCAAGGTGTGTGATGAGAGACAACAAATAATTGTTCATCGAGAAATGAATCACAAAAAGGAGATGGATCACTAGAAGATTCACTAACAAGATAGGAAAGGTGATCCACAACTAAATTTTCTCTATCCTTTTTATCTCGAGTCTCGACATCGAATTCTTGAAGAAGGAGCAACCACCTAATCAAGTGGAGCTTCGATTCTTTCTTAGCTAACAAATACCTCAATGCCGCATGATAGGTGTAGACAATCATTTTAGACCGTAGGATGTACGACCTAAAATTGTCAAGGGAGAAGACAATTGCTGAAAGCTCTTTTTCTTTGGTGATATAGTTCTCTTGGGCTTCATCAAGAGTCTTTCTAGCATAGTACACTACATGGGACAACTTATCTTGCCGTTGACCTAAAATAGCTCCTATTGCATAATTGGATGTGTCACACATAACCTCAAATGGGAGACTATAGTCAGGTGGCTGAATGATCGGGGATGTAGACAATAAGGATTTAAGCCTATCAAAAGCTCTAACACACTCATCATCAAACTCAAAAGAGAAATCTTGTACTGAGAGCCGAGATAAAGGGCGTGCTATATGGCTAAAATCCTTAATGAACCTACGGCAGAATCCTGCATGCCCTAGAAAAGATTTAACATCCTTGACACACTTAGGGACAAGCAACTTTTCAATTAATTCTACCTTAGCCGGGTCGACTTGAATTCCACTAGATGAGACAACATGACCCCAAAACTATTCCCTGTTGCACAATGAAGTGAGATTTTTCCCAACTCAACACTAGATTCTTCTCCACACATTGGTCTAAGACTAAAGAAAGGTGACTCAAATACTTATCAAAACTATATCCAAATACTGAGAAGTCATCCATGAAAATCTCTAAATGCTTCTTTATCATGTCACTAAAAATGGCCATCATACACCTGTAAAAAGTCGCTGGGGCATTACATAGACCGAAAAGAATCCGCCTATAGGCAAAAGTGCCATAAGGACAAGTAAAGGTGGTCTTCTTCTGGTCCTCAGGAAACATGAGGATTTGATTATACCCAGAATAGCCATCTAGAAAGTAATAGTAGCTATGCCCAGCTACTCTATCTAAGATCTGGTCTAGAAAAGGCAATAGGAAATGATCCTTTCTAGTTTTTAAGTTGGGCTTCCTATAATCAATACAAACTCTTCACTCTGTGGGAGTACATGTAGGGATAAGCTCTCCTCTCTCGTTCTCAACAACCGTGATCCCAGACTTCTTAGGGACGACTTGAATTGGGCTAGCCCACTCACTGTTGGAGATTGGATAAATAATGCCTATATCTAAAAGCTTAATGATCTCTTTTTTAACTACTTCGCTCATGTGTGGGTTTATCCTCCTTTGCAGCTCCCTAGAAGAAATAGCTCCGTCCTCAAGGTAAATACGATGCATGCAAACCAAAGGGTCTATACCTCTTAAATTATTAATTTTCTACCCTATAGCCTTCCTATGTTTCCTAAGAATCTCTAAGAAAGACCCCTCATGCTCACTAGAAAGATCAGAAGCTATGAAGACCGGAAGGGTCCTACTAGAGCCTAGGAAAGCATACTTTAAATGGTCAAGATGGGGTTTGAGCTCTCAAAAAGGACTAGGCTCAACCAAAGGGGTCTCAACCTCAACATCATCAATGAGAATATCACTAGAATCAAGATTAAAAGGATTAACCTCAAGTGACTTGTCAATCAAATGGCTCTCAACTATGGAGGTAGAAGCTACACACTTCCGCTCTAAGGTCTCTAAATCAAAGCTAGATATCAATTTCTCAAATTTTCTCAAATCTTCTCTATCGGTCATAGTTCTCTCTACAAAGTCCTCGATACAAGAATCAATCACATCAACTCTAAAGTACTCTTCCCTATCCTCTCCTCCTATACTAGCCCTATTCATAGCCTTGGCAACCTTCATAGTGGACCTTAAATTCCCAAATTTCATCTCTAGTAACCCTGACCTAGAATGAATAATAGCATTCGCAGTAGCAAGGAAGGGGCTGTTAGGATTAGTATGCCTTAAAGCTCACTTGTACATGACATTTTAGATATGAAACAATGTATAATCATATTTTTGTTAAATGGCATTATGAGTTTCTTACATATAATCTCTGTTATGTTTTATCGATGCATGTATGAAGGTCCTTTGACTTGCACTAATGACTTGGGTGCGCAGTGAGACTGGACGCACAGTAGGTCCAAGTCTAGATTTAGTCACATCATAAATTGAATCCATAACCAAATAAGTAGTGTTGGGCACTCTACTGGGATAAGGTTATATTGAGCAAGTCTCCTCTTTGAGGGTGATCTACCTAGGTCATTGGAGGACTTTCTGGATTTGTCTCAATAGTACGTGTGTCACGTATTGGATAGGACCATTGTGAGTATGTTTTCTAGCGACGTACTATCAAAGAAAGAAAACAAGACACTCACTTCTACTAAATGATCATTGCTCTTAATCTTGAGTATATGTGGATGAACTAATGAAGTTAGGGTTTAGTACTTTGATTCACTATGGGTGAGATCTTATTTTATTAGGATCAATAGCCTTGTGCATTGAGTGCTAAGTTCTAATTAATTAGAACATGCATATGCAAAATGGAATCTATGTGCCCCCTTTGGGATTGTCCAAATTTATCATCCGAATCTAGATCTAGTGATACTACCTTTATAGGTATGTCGGTCATATGGCTTGAGGGTCGCTCCCGAGATCAAGAAATTCCATGACCAAGGATGGTTGGCAATAGGACAAGAAATCCAACGGAAAAAGATACAGCTAAGGAGGTGATAGTACACAGGCCAAAGGACCGATCTTAGCTGTGGGTATACATAGAGGGGCATTATGGTTAGTTATTTAGTAGGTCAAAGACAAAGTTCACATTCTTTTGTGATAAGCTTTTGGGTAATGACAATTATTCTTGGAGTGCAACTTTGATCTTATGGTGGAATAGATCGGAGTTAAAAATAATTATTATGTCGCCTAAATCGGGCAAGGATAATTTTAATTATTTTTGGAAGCCAATGATAATTGTGTCTTCTTGGTCCCTTCCCTAGTTGAAATGACTTTGAGAGAGTAATCTTGAAAGAGCAAATTCCATATTGTGGTAGTAGCCTTATTGGGCCAAAGCTTGAAATTGGGTTTGGGCTTTCTTTAGAGTCCAAGATAACCTAATTGGGCTAGGATGGTTTCCTGGTGGGCTTGGGCCTCCACATGGATTATGGACTATGTGTTGGACTTGGATAATGGGCTTGGCCTAAGTCTTCCAAGACAAGTGGACAACTTGCAAAATACTACAAAAACAAGTGGACAACTTGCACAAGTCTTCCAAGACAAGATTGACAAGTTTCAAAAAGGAAATACTACATGGAAATTTTCTCCCACATTGAAAGTTTAGCAACTTTAGATGCCAAGGTTCTCTCTATAAATAGACAAGACCCTACACCTTTTATGTATTCCACTTTGTAGTTGATTTCTTCCTTTTTGGCAAGAAAATACTACAACACATAGTACACACTTATTGTGTGATTTTTGCTCTAGTTTTTCAAGAGCATATTACTTTGCTTCTTCCCACACAAGAGGCTATTCTCTCAAGATAAGTCTCTTTAATCATAGGGAAGAAGACTAGGGAGTTGCTTATTGTGACACCCTTATAGCAAATTTTGATGGCCTTGTTCGTGAACGGGAATAAAGCTCGTGACCGGTTTTAGCTTCATCAAAGGCCCCACGCTTCAAGAGGTTAGCTTTATATATTTTGCAAGTACTAGTTATATTCTATATATGTTCTTAAGTATGTTCTTGTGTGTGTAATGTGGATATTTTATTTTCCTAGCATGTTTTCTTAGTTATAATTTAGAAAATATGGACTAGGATACCCCACACTTAATAATATCGATCCTACAGGGGCAACCTAATAGAACGGGAGTAGAATGTCTATAGTCATGTCCCAAATCCATATCTAACACTATGAAGTCAACAAGATACACGAACTCACCTACCTAGACCATAACATCCACTATCACACCCCTAGGTCTACGCTCGAACCTATCAGCTAGCTAAAGAGTAACATGTGTAGGGACAACTCACTTAGACCTAGCTGCTAATAGATAGAGTAGGGAATGAGATTCACACTAGAGCCTAAATCTAACAAGGTGTGATTAATCTGGGTTTCTCTAATCCTACAAGGAATGGTGAAAGCTCCGGGGTCACTCATTTTGGTTGAAAGGCCCGAAATACAAATACTACTTACTTTCTCCGTAAGCCTCACCTTCTTAGGAATGTTCGATGACCCATGCTTCCTTGTACAAAGTTCCTTAAAGAACTTAGAATAGGAAGGAATGGAAAGGATCATGTCTATCAAACGAAGATTGACCTTAAGGTCCTTAAGATGCTCCAAAATCTTGAAAAACCTAGAATCCTCACTAGGTGTGGGTCTCTTTAAGGCGGATGAGAAGGGAACTCTAGGTTCAACACCTTTAGACACATGGGAATCATCAATAGACTCTTTTCCCTCCTGATGAGGGCGGGAAGTACTACTCTCTCCATGGTCTCTAGTAGGCTCAACTCTCTCTCAATAGGACCCTCTCTAGAATCCCTGTCAATAGGGCTACTATGTGGCTCTCTAAACTTGGAAGGACCACTAAGTACAGGTATTGCAAAGTCAACTCATATCCTATTATCCATCACCTTACCACTCCTAAGAGTAGTGATGGCCTTAGCCTAGGCTTGAGGGGGATAAGTGGTATCGGTGGAGGAACAAGACTGGACTCTAGGGTTTACCTCTGGCTGATAAGGCAATTTCCTGGGGTCTTTAGTGCTTAACTGTGTGGTAATCTGCCCTAACTGTGTCTCAAACTTAGCCATCTGCTGCCTATAGCTAGCCATCTCTTGCCTACTATCAACTAACTCTTGTTGCTGACTAGCTAATGCCTGCTGCTGATTCTGAATAAACTGCATTAACTTCATCACATCATTGCTAGAAGACTGGCTACTAGAAAGAGTAGGTAAAGCCTGAGGTTGAGGAGCATTAGTGAGATGATGCTAATTAAGATGATGGAAACCTGGGGGATATTGAGGATAGGGTTGCTACTGTGGTGGAGCTTGGGCAAGTGAACTAGACTCGTATTGACCTATCTCCAAGAAAATTTTGGGTTATCCTTCCAACTTGGATTATATGTGTTCGAGTGTGGATTATACTCATGAGAATAATCTTATGTGGCACACACTTACTCTTTCATGAATTCGAGAAATTAGGATGCTAACGGCCAAGCTATGGTCACATGAAATGACTCAGAACACAATGAACAAACCTCAACAACTAAAGGGGTAGCGAAAGAACCTACGGGACTAGTCTTATGATCATGAGATAAAAGAGACAATGAAATGAATTGATCTAACTTATTCATTAAAGCCTTTCCCTTAGCGGGTAAATCTAAAGAAACTCTAACCTCATTAACACTTTTCCTATTACCTCCCTGACTAGACCTTTCCATAGCAAAGTTTTGAAAAGAATTTTCGGCCATCAACTCCATTATCTCCCATGCCTCAGTCGGTCTCAAAACATAAAAACCATCACCAGAAGCGGCATTGACTATCATCCTATTTTGTGCATTTTAGCCTCAAAAGAAGTATTGCAATAGGTCTTGATTACTGTACCTATGGTGTGGACATTGTCTAAGCAGGTTCTTCAACCTATCCCAAGCCTCATGAAAAGATTTTAAGTCATGCTGGGAGAAAGTCATAATAGCAGTCATAAGGTCGGCTATCTTGGCCATGGGATAGAATTTTTGAAAGAACTTAGATTGAAGCTCAGCCCATATAGTAATGCAACCATTAGGTAAGGAATGCAACCAAGCCTCAACCTTATCCTTAAGAGAAAAAGAAAACTATCTTAGATGTATGACCTCTTGGGAGACATTGGGGACATGGAGAGTGGAACTCATCTCAACAAAATCAGTAATATGCTCTAAAGGACTCTCATTGCTTCTCTCGTAGAAGGAAGGAATCATAGCCAACATATTAGGCTTAATCTTGAAGTTTGTCTCCCCCAAACCCGGAATTTAAATGGCCAAATTAAACTCAAAGGCCTCAGGGATAAAGAATTGCCTAAGAATGGGTTCCTCATCTATAGGTGGATTCAGTCTATGGGGCTCTTGTCTAAAATAATCTTGGGCTTGATGCCCATGGTGATCATGAGATGGAATGGGGTTCATTGGGGGAATGGGAAGATTAGGAGGATGATTAGGATTGATCATCTCCTCAAGAAGATCTCTTAAATTCCTAAAATGTCTAGCAATCCTATCGAGTTCGGGATTAAGAGGAACTAGGAGATTTCTAAGGGATCTCCTACCAAGCATGCACAAACTATCCTAACTCTGGTCACTTCAACCCCCAAAAACTTCAACAATCCTACGTCTACAGCAAATAAACCACAATCCTAGAAAGTCTACTAAGAATAAAAATAAAAATAGAAGAAATGGATAAGCGAATACCAAAGTAAGATAATATAAACAAAAAGCAAGGAAAACAAATAAAGCAACTACCAAAACATACAAACAAAGAACGCAAACCACCGTGCCTCCCCGACAATGGTGCCAAGAACTTAGTGTGCTATTTCGGTGCAAGCCCTAAAAGACGCGCAAGCGTATAGATCATGTAGAATAGTGTGTACGAGTATGAGTGTCGAACCACAGGAAGCGTGAATTTGTGGAAGAAATTCTATGCTAGCATTCTCTAGAAGAAGCTTAAAAAGAAGACCTAAACTAGCATGTTTTTTTTATACTTTTTGGATTTCTGGGAGCTAAAGAAAAAGATGAAAGACTATACTATAAATGCACTAAGGAAAAGAAAGAAAGAACTAAGCTAACTTAGGGGATTGAAAGAAGGGAAAGGCGATTGGGTGACCTACACTTGCGAATGGGTGATTTAGCACCTCTATGCCATGGGATTCGGGGATTGGCTTTCTACATAAAGCTTCTAATACTAAGCAACTAACTAGTGTCCTAATTACACCTAGGACTTGGTGCATGTCCGTCCCTAAGCGTGTACTCTTAGAGCTACAGCGTGGTGCTTATGTACCTAAGGCTATAGGAGGGACTAGAATGCTACCTAAGTGCCCTAGAACAATCCTACCCTAGTTCTTAAACCATTAGCTGGATTTAAAGCTAAGACCTAGGGTTCTTAGGGTTGACTAAGCCTATTTGGACTTCTATTAACTAGATTTAAAGTTAAAGGGGACTCGACCTAGACTAATCCTAACTTATGTACCGTCATTTTAGGGACACTAAAGCGAATTAATACCTAGTAAGTGCAGCCCTACATGTTCTAAGGCAAGGTGTTGTGAATTTGACGTCTTATCCACGATACAAACACCAGCGAGTTTGATTTATGCCGTTGAAAGCATTCAAGTATCAACAGGTAGCATTGATTGAGTATGTATTCACTATAAGGCATATTTCATACTCACATGGACATGAATAGAATCAACCCACTTCATATTATCCATAATCACACACATAGACATGCATAATTTGAGGATTAGAAGTGTTCTATAGCAAATACAACCCAATCTATATACATACAACTCGTTCAAACATTACATCAAACACATAGACATGAATTGATATAAAGCTTTTAAAAATAAGAACAAAGTATGTATATATATATATATATAAGCCAATAAAATCCCATAACAAAGAGTATATATATCATCCCATCACACAAGTTAGGTACCCTAAATCATCTACTGAAGCATGAAGTAGATAAGAATGAAAGATGTTATAGAAATCTCCTCTTTCATCCTCGCTTGTTTCTTTACAAACTTGAGCAAATCTTCACCAAGTAATGTTTGAATCCTCCAAACTCAACTTAATTTCAAGTGGGTGTGTGTGTTAGTGTATGAATCAGAGGTGGGCGAGAATAGAGTTTTGTGTGTGAGAAATGGGTGTGCATATAAGTCTCTGAAAATCATCTTTTTAAAAGCTAAAAAGTCGAGTTTTTATAACATCTACTGCACACAGCCGGTCAACCTTCTCTTCTTAACTCGTCTGGCTTTCCAAGTGCTCTCTGGATTAGCTGGTCAACCTAGCCAGTTGACTAGCTCTTTAGCGGAACTCAACCAGCAATTTTGGGCTCCTCTCTAGAGTGACCGATCGACTTAACCGATCAACCAGCAATTTCTCTAGGTCGACCGGCTTCTCCAATTATCCTTCTGTGGTCTCTTTCTTGCACTTGGCCTTCATCACTCGACTCGTACCTCTTCTATCTTCATCGTCCATCCTCGCTCAATCTCTATTTTAGCCCTATAGCTCACCTAAGACACAAAATTAAGCATTTAGTATAGTATTTAACTTAGAAACTCAACTATGCACATTTGCTTACGCTTAGGTTTCTTATCATAAGATCTCTTTCCATACTCTTTTTGGCCTTCCAAACTTCTTCTGATATATTGGAGTTAGTGGTGAAACTATATTAGTCTTAGGCCACAATTTAGGCCCATTCGATGCCATGATTGCAAGTTCATATATCTTTTTGAATGTCTTTACTGTATAATACTCATCCAAATACTCTTTTAGATTGTGCCCTTTCATAGCCAATGCTGAGCATACATCTATAGGGAATCTATAGGGAATACTAGCTAAATCCCACTTTTTACAACTAAAAGTCTAATTCAACAAATCTATTGTTTTTTATCTTGAAAGCTACCAACAACTTCAAAATGAAATTCATCCACTTGATTGGAATGTAAGCACAACCAACTTTTGATAGTTGAGTGAGTGTTTTCCTTATTTTGGGACACAATATACCAGTCCATTGCTCTACCTTATCGCTATTCACTTGCATTCTTGTCATCAATAATTCCTAATTTTTTCAAGCATGGTGTATCTTGCATTTATTGTGAATGAATTGAAACTCTCATAAAGGTTACTTAAGAGCATATCACATTTAACAATTGGGTCAAAAATATGCTCTTGACCAATTTGAAGGAGATTTATCATGGAACCAGCTCATTGCACTTACATCAAGTGCTGCCATTTTCTCCATTGTAGCTTCAAACCATGGCAAAGTTGTTGTAGTGGCTGCTAACTATAATGCATCTTTTAGAGCCTAACCTCTATGACCTGCCTTTTTAAAATTTGCATGTAAATGCCTAACGCAAAGTCTGTGAAAATTGTGGCAACATCAGCTCAAATGCCTCAATCAACCCTTTCTGTTTGTCACTCATAAAAGTCCAGTCGATTGTTCTTATTTCATTTTCATTGTCGATGTTGAAGTCTTCTTTCAATAGGTTTAAATTCCATTTCCAGCTACTTGTGTTTTCTATTTCAACTATTGCCCATGCAAGTGGATATATGTTATTATTTGCATTTATTCCCACTGCCACCAAAAGATGTCCTTCTTGTGCTACTTTTATGTGACAGCTATCAACACCAATAAAGGTCTACAACCAACCCAAAAACCTCTCTTGCATGCATCGAAGCAAATATACATCCTTACAAATCTTGGAAAATCCAATGGGTCATATTGATCAACCATCTTCACATTGATTGTATTGTTAGGATTAATCCTTTGAATTTCTTCACAATAGGACCACAACATCTTAAATTGTTCTTGAAGATCCCCATTAATCTTATATAGTGTAGCAAACCTAGCTCTATAAGCCATATTCTTAGAAATGTGAGCCTTAAGTTTAACAGTCGTTTCATTTTTGAAATCCTTGGCTGTGAGTTTTGGGTTATTTTTGAATTTGTGCTGATATATTTTGCAAGCCAATCTGAACTTAGACTCCTTCTATAATATGTCCAGTAGCATGAATGTTTTGCCACATACCTTCTCACTTGAAAACTATTCTGGCCATTCATTTTTCTTGCATATATCATCCAATTGCAACCATCTTTCTTGCACTTAGTCCTTACCCTAGTAGTACCATTATTTTTTAATTTTGTTGGTCTTTCCTTTCCTAACACAATAAGAACGCAATGCCTCTTTAAATTCTTTAGCAGAACTGAAAATCACCCCAAACTTAAACTTAACCTTCTTCATATCAACAATAGTGTTAAATATAGGGCAGTTATCATCACTATCTAACCCTTTTATACTATCCAAGTCATCTAATTCAACCAAATCATCTTCCTCACCTACATTTTCATTAAACAATTCATCATGAATATTTTGGTCCACATTTTCCTCAAATAATTCATCATCCTTGCTCAGTCCATAATCACATTCACTAAAGTACTCTCTCTCTCTCTCTCTCTCTCTGTCATCATCTTCTGTGTCATAACTTTTCTCACTAACAGCAAAGCCATCTTTAATTTCAGCAGCACTTTCGGCATCATTATCATACTTAATTTCAATCCCTTGAGTGATATTATCCACACCACCTTAAATTTGATTTTGAAGTACATCACCCAAATCAAGGTACTCTATATAAATCTCTATCATTCTATCAACACTTATATATTTAAGCAAAGCCTTTGCTCCATCATTAGTCCTGATATACCTACTACCTTTATCAAGATTACTTGTGTCATATTCTCACCATCTCCTTTCTATGCCCACATTTTTCTGCCATGCTTAGGATGTCATCCATTCCAACTAGATTTTTGTTTACAAAGTCAAAATAATCAACGACACCACCTACATATTTCCTAACAGGTTTCTTAAAAAGCCCTACCATGGTGCATTTTAACAGTGTATATAGCAAAATCTGAGTTAAGATCTAGCAATGCATAAATCAAATTAGTATTCAACATAAAATTCTATCAAAAAATTGGACATAAACTTTTTCTAGAATTTGCTTTGCATTCTTCAAATTAAAAATCCAAAGTGATCGATGTGCTAAAAAATGAACAAAATAAAATATAATAAAAAATCCTTGGTGGTTCGTCACTTTATAGAGGTGATGAATGTGCTAAAACAAAGCTAAAATATAAAAAAAAATGCTCAAGTTAACAATAGCAAAGTATAGCCTCGTTATAGCTAGTATAGCAAATTTCCTCAATCTTTAACCATATAGACTCTATTATTTTAATCAAAATTGTTGCTCAATACGTATACATGCAGTTCACCATAAAGAAAATAAGAGTTCAAACAACTAGCAAACTTCAAATGACGCAAACGTGCAATATATATGTATGTATGTATTATACCAAGGGGATATTCAAGCTTGAATGAATGATTTTCAATTAGATCACAACTTCAAAAATTCCAAGAATGATTTTCAAGTATCGAGTACTTCACTTACAAAAATAAAACAATATAAGAACATTAAAACACCAAAAACATACCATAAGTTGGGCCTTTGTCCTCTTGTAGCCTTCGAATAAACGCTATTAAAGTTCACAACAATTTAAGATTAAATGAATGATCACCACTTATTAAGATTTTCAATCATTATATTAATGTGATTTTCGATCATTAGATTAATGTGAAACCTTGGTTTAGTATTTTGGATGATGATTTGTTAGGGCTTTTAGTTTTCATGTTTTGGCGAAAATATTGGAAGGGTTGTTTTTTATGCATAGCATATATCTTTTTGGTTATTCAAGGTTATTTTGGTAAGTTTAATAAATGCTCATTTTTTTCCGTTATTTTTAATGTTGGTTTAATGGAAAGGATCAATACGGTTATTTTTTTATAAATATTAAAGACTAACTTGCATTATTTTTGTAACATTTAGGACTAAATTTGGGGAAAGTTGTAAACATTGGGGACTATTTGTGAAATTTGCCCTTATTTTAGTTTGAATAAGTTTTGGATTTAGAAGAATTTTGTCAAAGCTGTTGTTGCATGACACTTTTTCATTACAAAGACGTATGCGATTAATTTGTTTTTTTTTTCTAATTTTTGATTTATTTCAAATTAAAATCTTTTTGTTGTTTTCTTGGCACTCATATGTTATTTACTTTGAATTCCTTGAAATGTTTTTTAGAGTTCTACAAAATGTTTTTGTCTCATTTCATGGATTCTTTTGGAATAGTGAAGTGTGTCTCGCAATAAAGGCCCATTTACAATTCCACGATCATTGAAAGAAGTCTTAGAGTTTAATGCTCATTTTTTAGCTTCTGACTGTTGCTCTTCATCCTTTCTTCTTTGTCTTTATTCTCCTAAATTTAGACTATGCATTTTTCTTAGGGTTTGGGCACATTGCCTTGCATTATACGTTACAACCTTCTTTGTGTGTTTCCTTCTTTACTTGGTAAGAACGTACATCCCTATTTTTACATTTATTCTGTTGATGTTGTTTAATTATAAGTGCTTGCTTGCCAAGAATTACTCAGCCTAATGTACATTTAAAGTATTATTTTACCACTTTACTTTTAGGAGTGCAAAAACATTGCAAAGATGAGGTTGATGCATATTACTGAATCTCTTTCCAATTTGAGCCACTTTGCAGTTCTTGTTCGTGGTATACCATGGTATGTAGAAGAACCATATAGTAACATTTTAGCAAAATTCTTCATGGACTACTATCCCTCAAGCTACTTATCACACCAAATGTTCTATAAGGCTAACACAATTCAGAAGCTGATGGTAAGCATCTAAGATAATCAAGGTGTAGCCTGTCATAGCAGCAGAATATATTGATTGACTTCAACGTTCAAGAGTATCACAGACAGAACTTTTGGTTGGATAAAGACGGGAGTTCCATAGATGTATATATCATAAGGTCAACTGAAACTATTAAATTTTGCGCTTGTTGGAGATCCCGTTCCTGGAGAAATAAGGAAAAAGGAAAACAACTTTTACAAAGATAATCTCTTTTCCTTTAATAAACTGAGCACATTTCTGCTGATACCTTGCCTCCACCACTATTCTCCTCATACCATGGGGGTTAGTTCTCGTTGAATTCTCAATAGCATATTCTTCGTCTCGATTTTCTTTAAAGAAGGGGAGGTGGCACTCCCTGGATATTCTTCTGAGTATTGATTAACAATGCAAAGATATGAGTGCATCAAGTTCTCATCTCCAACATGCGTGATGCTTTGAAATTCTTAGATTACATTTTTGTTTCTTATTCGTTCATTTCTTTTCATTTTCATTTTCACACAAAAACTGGTGATTTGTATGTTGGCCTACTATTTGAGCTCTTTCCTGCTCAATTTTTCATTTTCTCTTGTATCTTTCTTCTTACTAACTTGTTTATTGATACCTACATATGGTTTTCTTACTGTTGATCTTGTTTGTCTACAGGGTGATATAGAAAGGATGTGCCAGATATTCAAGTCCATGTCTCCTCAACCACACCATTGGCGAAGTTTTCGGAGTTGCGGCCTTTGCGATGGAAATGGTGCATCTTTTAGGATGCTTACAAGCGAGTCTCGAGAAAAGAGAGAGAGAGAGAGAGAGAGAGAAGTGGTTTTGGAGGTTCAAATTTGAAGGAAATGGGAATATGAACTATATGAATATAATTCTAAATTTTGAATTCTAGATACCAACTATCCTTCTATGACTAATAAACAGGTTCAACACGGATCTATTTAATACATTGTCTAACACAATAACTAAATGGACGGAAGTTCATTTTTCTGCAACTTTATATTAGTGTTTCTTGGCTAACATGTCATGTGCAGAAAGCCCTGGTATTTTCATTTGTAGAATAGTAAAAGCTACATATTTTCTGTGTTGTTTAATACATCATAGCAAATTTTTCCCTTGTTTTGCTTCTTTGAGTTAACGATGAGTAAAGTAGTCTTCCTCTTTATGCAATTTGTTAACATGACAAACCTATGTTTTTGGATTAGAGGGGATCTTAATTTTTGAAGTCAAGGTGTATGAAGTAGTCATCTTCCCTGCAGGAATATGCTGCTACTTTTGGTCTTTTCAGAATTTGCTATGCTTAGCTATCCCGGGGGCTCTTCAATCACCAAATCCCATGTTATGGGTCACAAGCCCAACTCCAGAACCATGTGAAATATATTTGTCAAACCTCTTGGTACCATATAAGATCCTTTGGATCTGCAAAATAGCCATTCTTGTAGCCTCTGTTGTGCTTGTATCTAACATGTCTTTGAAGGTGCAAGCCCTAAAAGGTCTCGCAAGCATGCAGATCGTGTAATATTGGGGTACTAATGCGGGTGTCAAACCACAGAGAGGCTATTGTTGTAAAGTGAATCCTATGCTTGGTGTCCTATAAAGTGCCGAAAAGATAACCTAGACTAAGCATATTTTTGGTGTTTTGGATTAATGGGAGCTAAGAGGGAAATGAAAGACTACACTATGAATGTAAGAAAGGAAAAATAAGAACTAAGCTAATCTAGGGGAATTAAACCTATGGGAAGGTGATAAGGTGACCTACACTTCTGAACTGGTGACTTTTGTACCTCTTTGCTATGGGTTTCAGAGATTAGCTTACTAAAGATGGCTTCTAACACTAAGCAACTAACTAGTGTCCTAATTATACCTTAGGACTCAGTGCGGGTCCGTCCCTAAGCGTGCACACTCAAAGCTACGCCGTGGTCCCTATGTACCTAAGGCCATAAGAGGGACTAAGGAGTTACTTAGGTGTCCTAGAACGATCCCACCCTAGTTCCTAAACTGTTACCTGGATTTAGAACTAAAACCTAGGGTTCCTAGGGTCGATTAAGCCTATTCCGACTCCTATTAGCTAGATTTAAAGCTAAACAAGACTCGATCTAGACTAGTCCTAACTTGTGCACCATCATTCTAGGGACACTAAAGTAGATTGGTATCTAATAGGCGGAGTCCTACATGTTTTAAGGCAAGGCATTGTGAATATGACGTCCTATCCATAATACAAACACAAGCAAGTTTGATTGATGCCATTGGAAACATTGAAGCATCAACACATAGCAATATTTGAGCATGTATTCACTATAAGACATGTTTCATACTCACATAGAGATGAATGGAGCCAACCCACTTCATATTATCCATAATCACACACATAGACATGCACAATCTAAGGATTAGAAGTGTTCTATAGCAAATATAACTCAATCTATATGCATACAACTCATTCAAGCATTACATCAAACACATGGACATGAAATGAATAAAGTCATTCAATATATATATATATATATATATATATATATATATATATATATATAAGCCAATCAAATCCCATAATAAAGAATACAAAAATCATCCCATTACACAAGCTTAGTCATTCTAATCTATCTACTCAAGCTTGAAATGGATAAGAATGAAAAAGATTATAGAAATCTCCCCTTCCATCCTTGCTTGTTTCTTTACAAACTTGAGTAATTCTTCACCAAATGATGTTTGAATCCTCCAAAATCAACTTAATTCTTGGAGGGTATGTGTGTTAGTATATGTATTGGGGGTGGGTAAAAGTAGGGTTTTGTGTGTGAGAAGTGGGTGCGTGAATAGGAGGTGAAAAGGGATCAAAATCTACTAAAAATGGGATGAAAAAGGGCTTAAAGAGTGCAGCATACACATCCAGCCGGGGGCCTCAGCCGGTCGACCGGCCCAAAGAGGGTTGCTTTCTATTTTGGAAGGGAAGTTAACCGGCCAAGTCAGAACCTTGGCTGATTTTCTCACACTGCGTCCGTTTCGCTCTGATTGCCCTTTTCTTCGCCTAGTTGCCTCCAAACACTTCTTCTAAACTTCTCCCACGTCCCAAACACCTCTAGCTTGACTCCAACATTAATTCTCCATCAATTCACGTCCCAAGCTTTTGACCTAACTTCACCAAACACGAGAAATAAGCATGCATTAGTATAGCATTTGTCTTTAAACTCAACTATGTATATTTGCTTAAGCTTAAGTCTAACTCTAGTATATGTACTATACTAATGTATCTTTTAAAGCTCAAAACACCTCTTAAACATAGGCAAATAACAACGCAAACACACACAAAAACACAACACATCAATATCATTCTTCCTTGTGTCTGTGTCTATGACTCATGGTCTTGTTCACGTTAAGAAGCTATAGAAGATACTTCCTTTCCTCACAGAATAAATTTTAAAGAGGTGTTGTATTCAATTTTGTTGGGAAAGATACTAAAAGTTTCAGTATTGCTTGTTATGGATGTTTTGTATATTATTGTTCTAGAAAACTTTCTTCTTCGAGTAAAACTATAATATTTGTTTTGTATGAATGCATCATTCTCCCTATAGACATTATAAAAGTAGTTCATGCTATAAAAAGCATAATACAATTTAGTTACAATTTCTCTAGGAATCCAAGTTATTAGTAATAGAGTTCAGTTTCTTGCCTTAAGGATTTAACATAGTAAGAAAAGAATCTAGAAACATATTCAAATTTCTTGAATTGTCATTATGCATCATTGTGACTTCATTTAGACTCTACATTTTGAATAAGTTTAGGATGTTTCTTATGTCAAATTTGCTCCATAACTTTTTGAGGTAGGGTGGTCGAAAAGTTTGTTGTGTACTTTATTTATGTGTAAATTGTTATGAATCTCACAAGAGGAAATTGCAATACTTTCTCTTTGAGTGAGATCTTGAGTTTAAATCCAATGAGAATTATACATATAGCAAAAATTGTATAAAATATGAGACACTAGACACGAAGGGAGACCGTGTGGTCTCCTACAACTAATGCTGGACACCTGAAGTTAGGCTTAGGGTAGTCCTATAACAAGAAAGCAAGACCAATTCTCATGCGCACGCACATATTGAACACAAAAAATACAGAATATATTGTTCACAATATACGTCACAACACCATATACCAGGTACTCTCATACTCATTTCATGCCTTGGCACCCATACTTTCACAACCTTCACACGAGCATATGCCATACACAAGACAACAGGATTTGAACCTGCAAGGGTAGAGCCCACATGATTTAAAATTACTAACCAGCTGCCACCACTTTAACATTTTCATCGCCAATTTAAGAAAAAGGAAAAAGTTAAAAAGAAAAATATTATTTTTTAGAAAAAGGAAAAAAGAAAAAGAGGCAAACTTTTATATAAACCCAGGTCCAGCCCCTTATATTAAAAACTAAGGGCTTGTTTTGCATCATTGCTATTTCTGGTTTTCTATTTTTGTTGATCAAAATTTGAAAACCAGATTGTTTGCTTCTGTTTTTGCCTTTTAGAAAAACAAAAACCAACAACCTATTTTTGCAACTTTGATAAACGAGGAAAAATGGTTTCCTTAGGTTGTGGCAACAGGTTTTTAAAATTTTTATTCACTTTGTGGTGAATACCTTTTAGAATTATCTTTTTAAAATTAATACAAACTCATTAATTTTTTTTAAAAAATAATGATTAAAATTAATTTTTAAATTATAATCTTAAAGAAAATAAATTAATTTTAAAATATTCTCATTATTCTTTTACAAAATATTCTCAAATATTTTTATGTTTTCTATTTAATACGAAATACTAAAATGAAAAATAAGACACAAAAATAGTTTATAAACTATGGACAACCAAAATTATTTTTAGTTTTTGTTTATAAATTCTATAATTTAACCAAACGTATTTATAATTACTGTTTTTAATTGTTGTTGATAGTTTTTTTGTTTACGATTTTAGTTTCTTTTTTTACAATTTTTGACAAACGTATTTATAATTACTGTTTTTAATTGTTGTCACAAATTTTTTGTTTACAATTTTAATTTCCGTTCTTAAAATTTTTGGCGCATTACCAAACCAGCCCTGAAAAGGACGGAACATTGAAAAGAAAGAAGCCCCTTTCACATAAAAACCCTAACCAAACACCTCTCTTTATACTCACAATAATTATAAAAAAGCTCTCTCTTATCTAATTAATTGTCAAAATTGAACCAATTTGTCGACAATTCACTCTATTTCGCGATCTGGGTTTGCGTTAAATTTGATAAAACAAGTTCAGAGATGGTGGTGGAAACTGCTGAGATATTTGAGGATTATTGAAATTTTGCAGTCTGAAACGGTACGTATTGAGTTTTTTTTTTATTCGATTCTTTAGATTGAATTTTTGTTAGTTTTTAATTGTTCATGTTTTTTCGTTAATGCTTTAGATTGGGTTTTTTAAGGTTATCAATTACTCTTGAATCGCTAAATTTTTATTGTTTAACGGAAAGGAATTCCATTTAGCATATTCATATAGCTGCCCTGCCAAGTGAGATGAAGCTAGGTTTCGTCTGGCAAATTTGTTCTCTTCTGTATGTTGTTTTAGTGTAACTAAAGAAGGGTTGTTCTTGATTTTTGTTTTCTGCTTGTTGTGTGTGTTTGTTTGTTTATTCATTTATTTATTTATATATGCTTTAATTGATGTCGCTGATTATACTTGCTTGTTCCATGGATATCATCAGCAATGGGTGTCTGTAGAGATTTTGACTTTCTGACGTTGTAATCCTTAATGGGTCTGATCCTGAATTTGTGAAAAAGAAGTATACTTTTTTATGGAATATGGGGTTGTTCTGGGTAAAATTGCCAAAAAGTTTTGTGCTTGAACTTGTATGCTATATATAATTTAATAAGCCTGAGGGTTTAGACGATTATGACGTGCAATTTCGAACAGAACGGAGGGAAGATCTTTGGTGTATTTTCTCTGAAGGGCTTGAGTCTTTTAGATAGGCATAATTATATTCATTATTTTTGTTTGATCAATGTTGGGAAGGGGAATAACAGGTTTGAATCTTATGCTTAAAGATTGATGTGAAATCTACTACATTTCTGAAGTTGATCCTTTTCTAATAATTGCTGGATCCTGTTCACCATTGCATCTCTCTTTCCGTTCTATTGTTTTTTCTTTGTTATTTTTGTCCGGCTGTTAGCAAAATGATCAACGACTGGGAAATATACAAAAGAAGGATAGTTCTCTCATGTCATTTCATCTCAAAGTAGAACATAACTAATTATGTGCTTATGATTACTGTTAAACATCCAAGATTTTGGTGAAGGTATTCTGTCCGATCTTGTAATTGTGTGATCAACAGACTGGACTGGTATTTGTAGATATATGTTATTTTTTCCTGGTTAATAGCTTTGATCAAGTAACTGACCCACTTAATTGGATAAGGCTTGGTTTGCTTTGGTTTGTTAATACCTTTGATTGTGATGAAGATCCAGAGGTAGCTTGGATAACTTGTTTAGATTATTTAAAATTAAGAAAAATTATAAGTTTGCTATGGACAATTTGTTTCAGTCTAGAGCTTCAGTATCTGGTGTGAAACATGTAATGATCAAGTCTCCAAGCCACAACCCCAGCTAACAGGCTCGAAAACCACTAGTAAAGAAGTAATTGTTTATCACTATTTTTAGTAGTGCTGTGAAATTCACTCTTCCTTGCTCTAATTTGTCTCAAACTTTTGTACAAGTATGCTTGTAGCTATCTTGATTCCCTTTAAACCTTTGCCTGTTTGTGTTTTCTACTACTAAAATCAGCCGTAGGCTCCAATTCTTTGACCAACAATCAAATGACACAATCACAAAAATGGAACACTGACTGTGCTTTCTTTTTGTTGAATAGGCATATTTAAGTCAATGAAAGCTTAGTCATCTGTTAAAGCTTTGTAAAAATATGTGATGCCAATTGTTGTGATTTTCCAAATTAGTACCTGCGTATCTGCTTGGTTGTGTATCATAAAAGAGAGAGAGCTAGACTTAAGAAGGGTTTGATGGAACACCCAGATGAGATCTCACCTGCATGGAGGTAAGAGAGGAGCGCTCTAAATAAGAATGAATTGCATTGTCGAGTCCGTATGATTGACCTCATGGAGTGGGATAAAATGGTTCGGTCTAGTTTTGTCTGCTAGACAGTATTACACAATCAAGGAATGTTTCTTAATAACTGTAGATGGTGCAGAATAAGTTCTTGTGACATTTTCTTTCTGTCAGGCCAGACATAAAAAAGAAGACTTGATATATGCATGTCAACATGTTCATGAACTTGTCATCATGTTTGCATGTGGGTGTGCATGCTGTACATAGTCCATTGAAGGTATGATGAAGATGGTCTATCAGCAAAGTTTTGAATGCTGGCTGTAATGAATTAGTGCACAAGGGTTACCTAAAATAGCAAGTAGAAGGGGAGAAAGAGAAGAATATGTGGCCTGTCTAAATATCTCCCGGAAAACTATTGAAATCTAGGAAAGCGTAGGGTAGCTAATTACCTGCTGTGTAAAATCACATAGCTGGTGCGCTAGAATATTGCATCATGGATTGAAAATGTGGTCTATTGATGACTAGAAGTCTAGAATGCTAAATCTGGCAATCGGAGCTATTTTGTACTCCATATTTTGAGTCCTTTTTGGCAATTCTAACTATTTTGCAGATTGGTGAAGAGTAGTGGAGCTCGCAAGTTTTTCCTTCAATACAAATCAATTACATGGACTCTTATCCCTGGACATGGGGTACCTTTGAACGATGTATGAAAGAGTTTGAACGATGTTTGAAAGAGGCTCTTGAAAGCTATCAAAGTAGACAATAAAATGCTGCTTCTTATGAGAAAGCCCTCTAGGGCCATTGTGCTATTATTAGCTCTTAGAACAAGGAATATGCAAGGAAGAAACAAGGACTATAAACAAAGAAAGAAATATACAAGGAAAGAACAAGGAAGCAGTCCTAATGGAGAAAATGGTGTATCCATTTTTCAGGGAACTACTCTTATTTGCATGGACTAAGAGGAAATAAGAACTCAAATTTTGAGTTAAGATTAACTTATTTCCATGTGAAATTTAACAGTTTAATACATTTTTAGGCAAAACATACAAATCATTTGATATATTTATAAACAAATCCACCTTCATTTAAATAAAACTATCAATGTTACACTATAGTAAGGTATGGTAAACAAGCATTCCCTAGCATTCAATATCTTTTACTAGGTAAGGAATTGCATTCTTGATCCTGTTATGTGATCCAGGCATATATTTAACGTAATGGATGGGTTGAGGTGGAGTGATAAGGGGTTGTGACTCGTGGGTTGTTTCACTCAGTTAGTTGATGGATGAAAATAAGTTTGGTAAACCCATTGACCCATTTTGAATTTTCAAAGATTTAATTAAAAATTTTTAAAATATTTAAAACTGAACCTTTCTTTTGGGTGTCCAAAGGAGTTGTTGCCTTTTATGGGATACACATAATGGGATACCCCATCCTTCTCTTCTGTAATGTATTTGGAGTTATCATTCTTATGGTCTTCCTCCACTTTATGTTTCTTCTCTGGGAGCCACGTCTATCTTTTTACGTGTAGCACCTGCCTCCGACATACACAATATTCTCTGGCAATTCAGTGATACACTTCTGTTAGTTTCCATGGCCTCTAGAGCAAGCAAGTTCAGGGTCTGTCTCAGGTGTTCACTGTATAGTAGTTAGAGCAACGAAGCAGGTGAAGATATTTGTGTGAAACAATGAGATGTCAAAAAGATTTTGCCTCAAGTTGATGACTAAGTTGTCTGCTGACTATGGAGCTTATTACAGACTGTCCAGGATAATCATTTTAGTTAGACACAGCAAGTCTCAAGCTAATGTTGTGAGCATTTTAATCTTTGTCCATGAAAACTAGAGAAGTTTGGGGGGTGGTAATTTAGTCTCCACTGTTCTTCAAATAAAATCAGTGGAGAAGAGAAGTAAAACTTGTTATAAAGCTCTCTTTAGGCCTCAATTTGGGCAGGATCCCCCTCACTGTCCTTCTTTGCATTGTTCTCTATTATCATTATCATTATCATTATAATCATTATTATTTTTATTTTTATTTTTATTTTATTTTCCTTCTTTCATTTATGAGCCATCTTCTTGTATGGTAATATTCAGGAAATGACATATTGAGGCTTCAGTTGACATGGACCTTTGTGAAGCACACATCAATTTGTGCACTTGTGGGATTGTTACCTTATTGTCATTCTCAGTTCTTTCTTCTTTCATTCTTTATATTTTGGTAGTGTAAGCATTGGGGTGGGAGGAGGGACAATCTTTAGGTAAAGCATACCTTCCATAAAAATTACTTTTTATAATGACAAATAAGCACCAAAAAATATTTCTTACACTGATAATTAAACATTGAAAAATATTTTATTTTCAGACAAATATTTTAATCCGGGCATATTTTCTTGCAAAAGAACGGACCCAATTTGGTGGGAAACTACGTCCTACCTGATAAGCAATAAACCAAACCCTCAAAATCCCTCAATCGTGTCGTTTTAGTAAAAGCCCTCACTATAGAAGGTACTCACTACTCTTCTCCATTTATATGTATATTATCTCATTATATATGTTAAGTGTATAGGTGCTTTGTTTATTTATCTTATTTTTAATTCGTAAATGAATAATTAAATTATTAAATTAGGGTTCACGTTCTTGTTTCAGAATGTCGTCTCCTGGCAATAATTACTCACAATTTGACATATCATTAGAGGTCAGTTTCTGCCTAATATTTATCCAAAATTTTACTACTAATTATCCAAATTTATTGTAATAAATCAGTTATATATGCACATATACATATGTATACATCCAGCAGATGTATTTGTTGTATGCGATGATACTGGATGCAGGAGAAAGATAATCTAGTGCGAAGCATGATCCGATACATACTTTTTAAGACGGAACAGAATGGAGGTTGTCCAATAAAGAGGGATGAATTGACACAACTCATCACCGCCAAGAACTACAAACAGAGGAATCTTGCTTCTTACATCATCAATGAAGCTAAATCCAAGCTATCCACCGTTTTTGGGTATGAAATGCGGGAACTTCAACGCCTCCGCCCCTCATCTGCTAACGCTTCTCAGTCACAGTCTTGTGAGACTCTTCTTGCCTTGCTGCCCTATTATCTGATTAAACACTTTTTGTGTTGAGCATTGTGGTGGTGTGTGTGTTTATGGAAATTGTGATGCTAAGGTTGGTGGGTGGATTGGTAATGGTAACGTGGTTTTAGGTATTCTGGACCAGTGGAAAAATGTTGCTAGGCTAGTGATTTGTGGACCACGATTGTTACTAATATTTGATTTGGAGTTGCCGTTTAGAATGATTTAGTTGCTAGATAATGTTTATGACTACTATGAGAATGTGTAGACTCAGCTGAAGTAGGTGATATTTTTAGGATTGTAGAGATTCAACATTATATCGATCGTAATAATGTCTGAAAATGGATTTTCTATGATTTTGTATATGGTTTAGCATTGTAGACTGCTCCAATTGGTAGACGTTTCTTTTCTATTTCTTGTTTAAGTTGCTGGGTTTATATTTAATAGACTCTGAAGTGTATGTGACCCTTTCCAGTTCTCACATATAGTTGGAGTTTTGAGTACTTAGTTGCCCTTCAAGCTGAGCTTACTTGGGTAATATTAGAATTTCTCAACAGATTGTGAATAGTAAGATGCCGAAGTTTCTTTAGTCATACCTGCAAACTGTACTGTTTTTGCATATTCTGCCATATTTCTGGTTTAGCATGACTGATGTTGCACATTCTTTAATTTTAGTTTTTAGTCCAAAGGAATCTAAACGCTTTTTGTTGCCTTAAGAGAACAGAGGCTATGGTTTTGATAGCCCTAATTATATGTTTCTGTGATGTACAGTGTCTACTGATGTGAAATCTTATATTATTATAAGTCAGCTACCTGCTGATGTCTACAGCAAGCATGTGGAGGATGCAAGTAAATCTCATATGACAGGTTTCACTTTCGTTGTCATTGCTGTTGTTCAGCTAGCTGGAGGCAAAATCTCGGAAGGTAAAATCCCTATTTTGATCATGTATCATTATATTCATTTTGCTGGCATAACTCATGAATCAATAGTCTTCACAATCAGCATGGGGAAACGAAGTGGTCGTGAACTCTACCCTCAAAGGAAATTGAACCTCATAACTAGGCTAAGCAACTTCACTTTGTTGTTTTGAAATGTTTATAGCTGATGGAAAACCTCTAACCATGTCTAGATAATCCAGGTCAGCATAAATCTAGCTGGTTTTTGCTGCGTCCATTGCAGTCTTGCTAGTGTAGCTAGTGGTGAAGATTGGGTTGAAATTAAGGAATGCAAGATATAATATTTATAAAAGGGTGAATGTCATGAGATTTTAATCTTGCCAATGCTATGTAAAGGCATTTTTATATGTGTACTTTTAGGGCCGAAAAAAGAAAAAAGGGAAAATAATTGAAAGAAAATTTAGTAACTTATTGAAGAAATGAGTCTATAATCAAATAGAAGATCACAAGAGTTCTATTTAATATATGAATAAAAAAATAAAAAAGCAGCATATTGTACAATATTTACATTATACGCAATATTAGAGAAAAAAAATGAATTTATTTAAAAATATCTTTTGTCTAATATACGCATCTCAAATTAAAACGAATTTCTTTTTAACCCAATGTATATAAGAATTGTTTGACAAAACTTGATACCATGGGCAAACATGAGTAGAACCAGAACCTCATGAGGAGTTTGAGATTTAAGTTAAAGACTCATGAGGAAAAGTGACATTATCTGAGCAATGCTTTAAAAAATTTAAAAGATCCTGTACTTCTTGTCTTGATATATCAACTTAAAAGTCAAAATTAGCCTAAGATACTAGACAACAAAATAAATGAAAGGGTAGCAAACTCAATTTCAGCTTCTAACTAATTTTTTAATACTGTATGAGAAAAGAAAATTAAAAGAATAAGGGTGACAATTGTTCCCCTTCTCATCAATGCCACTGTGTTTAGCTGCCTCAAGTTAAGGCAACCTTTTGCTGGAAGAGAGCAATGGGAGGTGAATTGCTTTTTCATGACTATATACATAAAGAGAAAGGTGGAGAAAAAGATGAGAGGGGAGAGAGAAGACAGGTGTCCACTTGGTCAAAATTTTGGAAACAGTTAATGAAAGATGGAACTCCATGACCTTTTCCTTGGATTAAAAATTTGTTTATGAGTATCATAATTTGGATCTGTTATCTGTTTCTATTTTCTTAATACAATTCCTCAATTAAATATTTCTTCGTACTCAGTTATATTCATTGTTAATGTGTAAAGAAAATCTTTGGCATCATTTGGGGCGGTTAGGATTGCTTGAAAGTGACGAAAACCATCCATTACTAGGAAATATCAAACTGGCACTGGAAAAACTTGTCCAGCAAAGGTTAGTCATCATATCAGAATGGGCTGTTTTCTATGCTAAAACAGGCAAAAATCTGTATCTTCACTGGTTTGCAGCTTTTTCTCCAATCTTTGGGATTTTCATTTACAGATATTTGCAGAAAGATAAAGTTAACTGTCCAGAAGGGAATATATTGTATTATGGGCTAGCTGAAAGGTCTCTGGATGCAGCAGTTGACAGCAAAGTAAAAGAATATATATCCCAGGTAAAGTACTTTATTTCCTTTAACTTCCAAAATTTTTCTATGCAATCTGATTTCTCTAGTGGCTGTAACCTGCACTATTGTGTTAGGTAATAGTCAATTAAGTTGATCTATTTACTTGCATAGTTTTGAACATCTTGGTAAATCATCGGATAAGGTGATAAACTTAGTAGTTACAATAGATAATTATGCCTTTAAGTTCACTGCTTGTGGGGCATAGGGTTTTACTTAATATTGGTCACCATGTTCTTCGGTATCTAGGAATATCATCAATTCATTGTTTGCATTGTCACTGGTGTTTGACTGAATATACCTTTTACTGTTACATTCTTATCAGGCTACACAATTGTTGTCCCAAGCATAGTCAGAATATCCAATGAGCTAAAATATGTAGACATCAATATTTTCAACATGTACTAATGATGTTTTGGGTGAATGACATAGATTGTTATTTGCTCAAGGTATACTTGCCAATTGTTTTGGGTGAGTGACATAATTTGCACTTTGTGATGGCAGATTGTGCAAAAAGATTTGACCTCGGTGGACGCTTAGTGGTATTAGTGCTTGCTTGGATGATTAAAGTCTGTTCACTCTATTGAGCTGCATATTTGTTTGGATGCTGGCAGAAACGAGAAGTGATTTTGAGCCATGCACAGGTCATCAGGTAGAAGAGTTTAAAAAAGAAATACTGCACGAGGTTCCTGAGGATCTGCTTTTTTTTACTCTTAAGAGAGAAGTCCTAGGAGCAACTGCTTTTGTAAATTATTGAAACTTGAAAACTATTAATATTGCCACAATGTGGCTGGCCTGAGACGACAGGCACGAGATCTGCAAATTCTGAAATAGGAACAGTGTTTGGAATCCTTGGTGGTATCGAATTTATTTTTATTTTCACAAGAATTTGTATTTACAAATGAATTTGGTTGGAACTATAAAATAGTTTTAAGTCAATTTTATCAAGGGAAAAATTCATATTATATCTCGCGATGTGAGAAAATACCATGTTACTCTTTATATTTCTAAAATTTCAGATCATCCCATTGTGTTTTTATACAATTGATTTTGATAGTCCTCTCTGTTTATTTTCCAATCAAATGTGAGCAACATGCACTGGGTAAGCAATTGGTTTAATATTTTAAAGTAATTTATTTTACATTTTGATGAAAATATCCCTTATAACACGTTAAAAACTTGTCTTTTGCTTAAGCTTCGCTCAAACGTTTCTTTGCAGCTTCATTTAGGGCTTGAGCTTCATCCAAGATATTCCAAATCAAGTTCATCTCAAGGTTAGTTGGCTTAATCCTTGCTTACGATATGTCTATGTCAATACATTTGGTGAGGTAAAGTTTAAATCTTGGGTGTAAAACATTGAAGTTTTTGGTGTAATTTTTTAGTAAAATTTGCATTTTGGGTGTATAACTTTGTTATTTGTTGGGGTAAAATAGTAGTAAAGCTTGTCAGTTTTCTTGGACTTTTTTCCTCTTTAAATGTTTTGGTTACTCCTGTAGAAGATTTAGAGAGGAAAATGTCAAGCATGAGTGGTCAAAGTTCACACCATAGCTCAAGTCACGCTTTAATAGTTGATTGCCCGATTAACATGCGTTCCAAAACTCAAAGGTGTGTTTGTGGTAACTGGTTTAACGTCAAGATTGTGTGGAGAGTTGATAGTACAAGAGGCTGATTATTTTACACATGTCCCGGTTGTGATCGTTTTAAATGGTGTTATCTTGTCAAAGTAACTTGGACACATAATCAGCAACCTCCAATGGCACCAAGGAGGGGTAATCTAATGGAAACTATGGAGGACGACGAGGAGGTCAATTATCCAATGATTCACGAAACAAGTCAAAATCGTGAAATAGAGAAGATGAAAATGTTATTGACTGGCAATTGTATATTTTCTCTAGCAATGTTCCTGATTGTTGTGATGTTGTTATTTAAAGGTTAATACGTCGTCTTAGTTATTTAGGTATCAATGAAAAGGATAATGTATCCTGGTAGATAATGGAACATTTTCATGACAATGTAAGTTTTCCATGACAATGAAGCCTCGTTTAGGTATATGTTGTGTTAGTCAAGACGCAGTATGTGTAAAAAGATTGAAAATTATGGCTCTCTGATGGTAGCAAATTATTGAGACAAATAAGCCAATAAATCCTTAACTTAAAGTTCATGAGATATTCTTGACGAGTTCATTTTCACAAAATGTGCATAAGACAATTGCATGAGTCTTGAGGAGTTCATCCTAATATAAAGTTCATAAGATATTCTTCAAGATTCTTCATTACATTCACAAAAAGTCTAAATATTTTCCCTTGAATTCTGTCACATGTTGGTATCGCTTAGTCATTTTCTCTCTGTGAGTGCATTGTTCTGAAAGCTAGTATAAACTCTCCTTCAACCTCTTTCCAGTTTGCCACTTTCCGATATATTACTCCCAGCTTCACTTGAACTTTGCCAGCAACCTGAACTACATCTTCTCTCAATGCCTCTACCTCTGCCAACACTTCTCCCTCGACCTCTCCCTCGACCGGTCGTTGCACTAGGAACACCCGTCCTTGGCCTTGGGGGTAGCTGAGTGCTAGTTCTTGTAGTCGTGGTGGATTCTTGACTGTTTGTTGTCTATGTATCCAAATGAAATCCATAAAAAGTAATTTAACTAGTATTATTATTAATAGGAATAAACTTAGGATAACTAAAAGTGTCTTACATGTTTTGCATGAGATTGTTGTTGGTCTTCATTCACAAGCTGATACCCTGAGTCTTGTCCCATTTCTTGTAACTAAAGAAGAATAACCACAAGTGCTATTCGTAGATAATAAACAAAAAGAGCAATAAAGGCATCAGTTTAACTAGATAACTAATAATGCTTTCACTTAGAGAATATTTAGGAATGTAGTTTGGGAAGTTTAATGTGAAGTAAACATAGCTTTACCTTTAAAAGTGGTGAATTTAGGTGGAATGGATTTCGATACGAGGACTTATTATGCCCTAATTGTAAGCGTCTTTTGCATGTATGTGTTAATCCTCTCCTTGTTGAAACACTTGTTTTTTGTTTCTCATCAATGCCTTTTCTCCTTACCTTCTTGGGTCTACCTGTTCTTTTGTGGACTATGGGTGGTTTCAAAGGCTCACATAAACTGTCAACATAGTCATTTATGCCAGGGACTGCCTGTATCATATGATTGTAGACTTTCATGTATATAGCTTTGGAGTAATAATGGTCAATGTAATCTTCCATATGTTTCCTATACTTGATAATACAAGCTAATGCATGAACACATGAATATTCAGTCAATGCAAACATACCACAATTACAATGTTGAGTAGACAGTTTCACAACATATTTGGTACTGTTCTGGACCACTTCATACTCCTCTTCCCCACTCCAATTTGCCCACCATGACTTGACTAAATTCTTAAGCTTCTCAATCTTTTTCATAATGTTTGGACAAATTGCACCCTCATATTTTTCCATTCCCAGTCTCTTTACTTGAACTCTTGTCATCAACTTCTCTCTTATCATCTCAAACATAGTAATCACAGGTTTATCTCTTGCTTCAAGTATATAGCTATTGAATGACTTATAGAGATTATTGGTGAGGATATCACATTTTGATGCAGTAGGAAAGTAGGCCCTAGCCCATTGTTCTGGTGGGGTTCTCCTAAGCCACTCCACGGCAGTCTTATTGTCCCTTACCTTCAGGTGTACTTTTTCAGTTAGTTTCATACACTGTTCATGTTCCCTCAAGTTTGCTGTTGAAGCTGCCTTCCAAAACAAGTCTTTCAAGTGCAAGCCTGGGTATTTCTTTTTGAAATTATGGTACATATATCTAAGACAAAATCTATGGTGAACCCCTGGATATTCCTCTGCAAACACATCTACCAAACCTTTTTTGTCTATCAGAAATGTAAGTCCATCCCTTTTCTTCAGGAATACCAATAACTTCATGCAATTGTCTTAAGAACCATGACCATGTATCTCGCCTCTTAATGGGAACTACAGCTAATGTTATTTGGAACATATTATCATTTCTATCCCTTCCTATAGCTGTCAACATCTGGCCCCCATAAGAAGACTTTAGAAAGCAACCATCTAGACTAATAATAGGCCCATAACCAGATAAAAAACCATTCTTCATAGCTGCCACACAGAAAAACATGTTCTCAAATCTTGGATCAAGTAGACTTCTATTCATAGTCAAAGTTAATATGCTCCCTGGGTTATGCAATATTACTGTAGCACAATAATCCCTTACTCTAGAGTATTGTTCATCCCAATCTCCATGTATGATTTTTAGTGCCACGTGTTTAGCTCTCAAAGCTGTTTGCTTGCTTACATTTAAATTTAACTCTATCTTAATGTATCCTATAATGTCTCTAACACTCATCCAAGGATTATCTCTAATAGATTGCTCAATTCTCTTCCCCAAATACTTGTATGTGGCATGTTTGTTATCATGATGCCATCCATAATCATGCTTACCTTTCAAAGTCTTCACACGAAAAAAGGCTCCATCCATCACTAGTGAAGCATGTATCCTCCAATCACAACCATTCTTGCACACAGTTGTAACTCGTGAATTTTCATTCTTTTTGAAGTCTAACACAACGCCATGTCTGACAGGCCAGTCCTTAAGCACTTTCCTAAATTGTGCAGCTGATTCAAATGTCATTCCAACCAAGAACTCAAAATGTTGCATGTCAACATCTTCTTTATACTTAGGAAATTGTTGACCACCATTATCATCAGGATCTGCAAGATCCTTTATGCCTTCTTCATCCTCAACATCACTACACCATCCTTCTTCACCTCGAGTCCCTGCATCAGACTTCTCTCTCTTTCTTTTTTTCAACTCCTTCCATTTCTACCTATATCACATTTTTAAACGGTCATATTTTTCTTTCAATTGTTGTCCCACATTACTATCATTAAAGATGTCATCATCACTTGAGCCTTCCATATCTTCAAGCATCCAATCATCATCATTAGAATTTGAGTCATACAATGTTTGTTCTGCTGCATGCTCGTGCTCATTTTCATCAACATACCTTGTTGCATACTCTTGCTCATTTTCATCAACATACCCTGCTGCATGCTCTTGCTCATTTTCATCAACATACCCTGCTACATGCTCTTGCTCATTTTCATCAACATACCCCTTGCTCATTTTCATCAATATACCCGGACTCATGGTCTTGCTCATTATCATCAACATGTCCTGCCTCATGTTGTTGCTCATTTTCTTGCTGATGTTCATCAACATGTCTTGCGTCCTTAGCACTACCTTTATCCCTTTCTTGCACATTATCATTGGTCCTCTCATTATATGCTACAATTTGTTTACACGCAACCATATGCCCTTCTGGATGAACCACTTGAATTGGTTCATAATTATCAACCGTGTAGAGATCCACATATGGCATGTTTTCACAGTCATTCATCAATTCTCTAATACTATTGTCATCACACAATGGTTTCACTCCATCATCCAATGATCGTTCTGCCCTCAAGTAGAAGCAGTCAAAGTTTGAAGCTGTCCCACCCATCATCTTGTGCATTTGATAAATCTTATGCATACTTGTCTCATCTAAAGAGACATTTGGAAATGTGTCTTTTCTATCGCCTTCATATTTCACATTCGGATTACTTACAAAACGACCACCAACCCATACATCAAAGTTGCAACAACCATCCACCATACCAAAATTGTCATCATCATCCATCCCGTTCAAAGCACAAAAGCAGTATAAATGGTGAGTAATATAAAAGCAATAAAAAGTAAGCAATATAAAAGCAGTAAAATATAACAGTTTACCAACATGCCTTGCAAATTTCAAATAATATATATATATATATTTGAATAGTAAAATAGAATAGTAAAATGATTCAACCTAGACACCAATAGAAACAAAAATGCACATGGAAGCAAAGTTCACGTGTGTTATCACCATCAGTATTTCCAATTTCCAATTTGGAAGCAAGAATACTTTAGAAAGCACTAACAAATGCAAAATGGACCCCAATATACAAAAGTCACGTTTCTAGTTCACTAGACAAAGACATCCCACATGCCAACATAAGTGTTATTAAATTAGGACCACCATATCAATTAAAATAAGATCCACATCATACCAAACATATATATACACATTCAATTTGCTACTCGGCCAAATAACAAACAACTTTAGTTCACTTACCTTGCAGCAGGGGTTGGGGGTGTCACCGTTGCAGTTTCATCGTCATCAGACAAGGGGTGGTTGTTTTCATCCTCGTTCGTGGCACGTGGTAGGGATCTTGTCGTCATTGTAGTAGGGGTTGGGGGTAACGTAGCGTCAGCTTCTTCATCGGATGCTTTTTGAAGTCGATGGAGATTTTGGTCGTCGTCGTTGCAGTGGGGGAGGGCGACATAATAACGAAAATTTTCAGGGAGTGAAATGTTAATGGAATGAAAGCTAAAAGAACACAAGAGTTTGGTCGCAGAGGAGTTGTTCTTCGTTCTTCGCAGCTTTGTTCTTCTCAGCTTCATCGATGAAGATTTTGATCGTCTTCGTTCTTCGTTGGAAAAAATTGATGTTAGATTTTAGGGATTTTAGATTTTGGGAATGGGTTTTACTTACAGATAGAATTTTATTTGGAATAAAATTATTACTTTATTAGATGTACAATTTTGTCATTTTAACCTCCATTTTAACGGTGTTAATGTTGAACTAACAGGAGGGAAGCATGTGATCAATTGTATAAAAACACAAGAGGGTGATTTGCAGTTTTAGAAACATAGGGGGTAATGTGGTACTTTCTCACATCACAGGGGGGTAATGTGAAATTTTTCCTTTTATCAATTTAAGTGTTCTGAATACATATAGAATTGAAATTAATATATATGTTATTTAAATATCATTTTCTTGTATTTTAAATTACTAAGTAAATATTATAAGGTATTAGTAAAATATGTAACAACTATAGTTTTGTATTAGCAAACATTTAGTTTCGATTATATAATATCTTATAAGTTAATGATTGTAGTATTCTGATGGTGTTTTACAATATAAAAATGACAAAAATCGTATTGAAATAGGATTAATGATGGCGCGTCAAACATAATGACAAGGACTTACCCAATCTATGGAGAACTCTGTTGAGAGGTAAAGGGTTGAGGTTTTGACGTGAGTTACCAGGATAAACTGGCGCTTGCCACCTTTCCCAATGTCTACCAGGGGTATCTTTAGTTCGACTCCAGAACCTGAAACTTGCCCGCGATTTTCTACAGCCTTTGAAGATTCAATGCAGTCAGGACGTCGAAGTCCCTCTACTAACCTCCTCCTCTTAGTCAATGGCTGAGAGTTAGAATCATTGGACACATATTCAACTGCCTTGATAGGCTGCAGACTCGCTGCCTTCGGGACGTTAAAGTCCCTATACTGACCTCCTTAATGGCTAAGGGTCCGAATCATCGGATACATTTCAATTGCGTCAATAGGCAACTTTGACCCCCGATCGCGACCTGGAGTTGGCTGGGAGGCAGATCTCCCTTCACGAATGACTACATCTTGTTCCAGACGTATTTGGCGTTAGCCTCTTGGCTGGTTTGGCAAGAGTTTTGGCCCCTCGACCTTGCTGACCTTGACGATGAGCCTGAAGCATTCTTCTCAACTCCTCTTGCCCTTAAGCAAACGGATGTCATTGCCTGGTAATGGTTGCAGGACAAATAAAGTGTGAGAATAATGAGTAAGGAATCTAATACAAGAAATTCAAAGAATTAAAAAGGGTCAAGTTCCCAACCTTCTCTCTCTTTATTCGAGGGCCAGTGGTGGAACTCTGGATAAAGGCAGAAGCCCTGATCTTCTTCGGAGTTTGGTAATTAAGGTATAACCCCCTGCCCATTTGCTTCAAGTCCTTAAAAGTTTTCCTTTCCCTCTTCCACAGCTCGGGAACCTCATTCAATTCTTTACTGATCTCACTTTGGGGGTCTAGCTGCGACCATTCTATGTTGATGTCTCAAGGGTTGGGGCAAGCAACAAAAACATACTTATAAAGCCATCCCTTGTAAGAGGAAGGATTCCCTTTCATTATCTTTCAATGATTTCGAGCCATCACATAGTATCACCCAAACTCCCTATTCTGCATTAACTGATGCATATATCTAAAAAGATTCTGAGTAGAGGTAAGATTGTGATCCCGAAGGTAAGATACCACTGGATGATGGTGCCTAGCTATTTGGTCATGATTGACTTGGGCAAACCCCGTAATGGTTCAAATAATCGCAAAGAAACTACGGGATTGGAAATCTTAGCCCCATGGTGAAGAAATGTTGATAAAAGCGACATCAAGGGCTTCATCAAAGACGTCAACAGTGCATGGCCTTCGGGCTAAATAGTTAAAGGACTCTTACTACCCTCACTTGCAACATCAAGTGCTTCATCATTATTGCCCTCAGCAATAGAAGCCTCTGCACCGAAGGGTCTGGCCACTTCACCATTTTGAATGGCCCCACTATCTTGTGCTACTCGATCATCCAAGGGGGCAATCTCAACATTTTCCTCAACATAGCCAAAAGCAGCGTTTAAATCAATATTTATTCCTAAATTTATCTCGACCTAAAAGTGCCTCTTTTTTAGGGTTTAGAGGATAATCCTCACTAAAGCTTTGGAGGAAAACCTCGCCAAGAGAATCAAGAATATCAAATAAAGGATACTTTGAGTTACCAAGTGTATCAAAATAGTTTATGGTGCTAAAGAGACTCTTAGGGTTCATCCTGTGAGTTTAGGGCTAGATACTGAAGAACTACCCTCTTTATTCCTAGAAACCCTAGGGCTATCGCACATCCACCTAAGGGCTCTCGAAGGATGTGGAAAAGAGCAAAACAAAACAAAGCCAACAAAGGAAAAAAGAGAGATGCATGAGCAAATCGGCATACTTGAGCAGTAAAGAGAAGACTTTCTTGAGCAAAGAAAGCCTTTGAAGCAAACGGGTGAGTGTACACCAGAGTTGGGATTGCTGAGATTGCAGAGGAAACACGTAAATGACTTTATAAGGAAAAAAGGCAAAAACCTAAAATGATCATGAAAGGCCCTTTATATAGGCCTCCATTCACTTTGCAACTCAAAATGACGCGACTGAAATGGGGGTCTCCTCTGCCAAGTTAGGAGAAAAATGCAATCATGTTTTCAGTCGCGTCAGTTCTATGAAACCCACATGTGTATGGGAACAACCAGAGAACCAAACACACATGCCAAGTTAAAAAAGAAAAGTTTGAGAAAAACAAGAACCAAATCATCAGCTGGCGCGAGACACCATTTAAAGGGGTTGCTGATAGTGGATCGGGATGCACCTGTTCCCAACCTGACCCAATTTGGTCAGACAGTAAGCATGCACAATGCCCTAATTATCGGAGCCTAATGTGCTTCCCACACAAACTGAACATTCCTACACAGACACGTGCCCTAAGTAATATTCTATAAATAGACCACTTGCACAAAAGATGAGGTGAGCTGTATTTATCCTAATTAGCAACCTGTCAATTCTCAATATTCTCTCCATAAATAGCTACCTGACTTAAGCATTAGAGAGCATTTGACCGGTACCACACCAGTGTTTAGCTCTCTTTGTTTTGCATAAACACCACCAAAGAAGAGGACCATCAACTTTATCTGATCTTTTGTTGGATCAATTGTTTCCATTGGCAAAGCCTTCTTGTCAATTTTAAGCTCACGATTCTCGTCAGAGAATGCAATGTTTTCATCTTTGGGTTCCTTGTTGTTGAAGAGCCTTGTTTTTCAAAATCATCTTTGAAAGATCTTCATATAGTTCATGGACAACATCATGTACTTTATCAATAGCAAAATTATAATCACAATCTATCACATTTCCATTATTCCTAGATGAAGTCAAAGGGTCCATATTTACCTCATCTCTAGCTATGAGAGAAACATAGTGGGTTTGTTGTTCCCTTGGTTCTGGATCTTCAGATTCATCAATAGAGCTTCCTTGATAAAATACTTCCAAGGCTAAAGACTTCTTGGGCGGGCTTATAATGACATATCCTTTTAAGTACCTTTCCACTTAGTCCACAATGAAGAATGTTGGGCAATTGAAAGTTCTTTGCTGGCATACCTCTATCCTCTTGAGTTAACTCAATTCCCCTTTTGGTAACCATAATGCCATCTTCTTTCATCCTCATTAGAATGTAGGGACAATCTTCCACTATTTCCCACAAATCATACCCAAGGGATTGAATGTTGAGTTGCATATGGGTTCGGCAATATGAGTAAGTTCACCCCATCGAATCAAGGTGGCTTGAACTATAAGAACCCTTCATCGAAAGTTGAAGAAGACCTTATTGCCACTGTAGGATCTCTTACAAAACCATTAGTCTATCTCATAAGACCAAGCTCACGATACCACTTGTAGGCGGTAAGCACGCTTTAGAGAGGTCTGGGGGATGAATAGAACCATTCAAGCTTTAACTTGCTTTTTGCACTTAGATTGAAGCTTTTGATTTTCACTCGGTACTGGGTTTAAATATGACAAAGAAAATCAAATAAGAGTGATAAATCTAAAGTATACAATGATTTATAGTGGTTTGGTATCTAACCTACATCCATTCACCAAGCATTCCAATCGAAAAATCCAACAAACTCCACTAAATATCCATGTCTTTAATAAGTTGGCTAAGCATGAACTAACTCACAACCCCTTTCTATGCCTAAATCAAGAAACCCAACTGTTTACAATAGTTTTTACAATAATGCCGTAAAATCCCAAGGCTAATATACCGACAACTAGCTTTAACAAGAGTATTTGCAAGTGATTTTACTCAAATATTTAAGCTCAAAGCTGGTAAAGAGATTTTACAATTGAATTCCTATGATTACCTCTGAATGATGTGCAAAAGTCTCATTTGGCTTTTGAATTTCAAGATACATATATACTCAATTTAAAAAGTAGCTGTCAGATGCATTTAGGGAAGCCCTGAAATCTTTTTGACTATTTAGGCATGGATAAGGTTAGGTGAGTGTACCAAGAAAACCTAGTATTGGATAAGATTTCATATCAGCTCTATTGTGGTAAAGGTCAAGATCAATCCGATTGACTAGACCGCAGTTCCGTCAGACACCTTAAAATTTCTTATTTAGTAGCCATAACACATGACCAGTCGACCGGTTAAGCTCACCCAGCACGGCCGAAAGCTAACTATCAGACGAGGTCTACATGCATCTGGTTGACTGGAATCCCTTCTTCCAACAAAGAACCTAAACTTGTCCACTTTGCACTTTAAGTTCAAAACTCCATCTTTCATAAAATTTGTGTCTTCAAAGCAACTTCTTTAACATAAAACCTTGAAAATCATGAAAAAATTTTGAAAATGTTTAAGGCATATATCATAGAATAATTGAGCTAAACTTAAGGAAAAGCACATAAGAGGGTCAACCTTACAAAGATAAATCTATGTTTGTAGCAATTTTATCTTCTGTCTCCTTCCTTATGTCACTCCTTCTTGTCAAGTCTTCTAGATTTCTATCAATTAAGCTCTTTGACTTGAAAGTCCCAAGTGAATGGCAATTAAGCTCCAAGGCACATAGGATCAACACTCTCACATGAACTTAACAAACATATTAATACATGGAAAGCACACATTGAGTTCATAGATCATCATCTCAAATCATTCATTAGTTCCAGTCAATATCTTAATCATTCATTCAACAACATTCATCTCATTGATTGACTTATCAATTATCATATCATTATCAATAACTCATCATCGAAACACATATAACACCTTATCATCAAAACATTTCTACATGATTCAATTACGCCATTCATTTCAATAATACTAACAGGATGTATAAATGCATTCAATACTCACAAAATGAAAGTTTGACTTAAGAGTTTACCAATAACTACCCTAGTGTTCACTATTTTGCATGCCTATGTTACATAATTAATTAGAATTCGAAGTGATTTATTCAAATGTTCATAATTGTACATAGCAGATACATTTGACACTCAGGTAAATTAAGGCATGAATATGAGATTTACATAATGTAACTGGGTGTTGCGCTATTCGGAGTTCACGATAAATGCATTCTGGTGTTTGTAACTTTGCATGATGGTGTTCGTACAATTAGTGATTCGTGGGGATGATTAAAGGTGTACAGCAAGTGAACAACTAGTGTTAATTGCCATAGTAGATTTACCAGTGGAACAGACTAGGCTAGGCTAGGCTAGACTTATTGCACGCCGAAAGCTTTCATCTTCTTAGGGAATATGCAATCTAGTAAAAAAATAGCTGTTTACATTGCGATGTTGATTCAACCATCTATTTTACTTTATCGAGACATCAACCTTTTCCCAGTTGTGGCTAGAGGTGGCAAACGGGCACCCGCGGGCCAACCCGACCCGTTTAGCACGGGTTATGAGGTTCCGCTAGTCTGGTCGGGTCGGGTTCATGCGGGTGCTTGCACTCCCTATCCGCACCCGCGGCCTCACGGGTTCACAAGTTCGCGGGTTTATCCACTTAATTTTCTAATATTTTAATATTATTTAAAAATAAACAAAACCAAAAAAATTAAGCAGTAATTAATAAACACTTGTGACTTGTGACCTGTTTGACCCAAAAAACTAAAAAATTAGGCACCTAAAAATAGTTAAAGTTAATGAACTAAATGCCACAAACACAATCGATAATTAAAATCTCCATTAAACACCTAATCACAAACTAACATTAACATAATAAGAACACAATTACTATAGTCTATAGCTACAATCAAAGCCTCAAATATGGTTGCTAATGCTGCAAACTATAAAGTGCAATAAGAAGAAAAAACTTAGTATTTCTAACTTTAAGCTTATATGTATTTTTTTTAAAAAAAAAGAAGACACCCGCGGGTGACCCGCCCAACCCTTGCTTTACGTTGGTCGGGTCGGGTCCACCCGTTTACCTTGCGGGTTGCAAAATATTAAATCCCAACTCTTCATTTTTTCGAGTTAAACGGGTTGATCCGTGGGTTCTGACCCGCTTTGCCACTTCTAGTTGTGGCCTGATGACTAGGGGAGGATGGTTCAGTTAAGCAGACCAAACTAAATTAATAAACAATTTGGTTTGGCTTGGCTAATTTCTACATGGTCACAGAAAAATCAATTGTCTTTTTAGATAAAAAATTGATCTGGGGTTTAGGGTAGTTGGTTTTGTTGTTGGACTTAGATTAAGTATTGATTATATTAGACAATAAGTTAGAATTTGGTCACGAGTTGGAGTTTCTGAGTTAACCCAAATATGTGATAGTGTACATGACTGTATATCAATTTAGAACCGAAAAAAAAAAAAAAAACTTCCAATAGAATAAACGTATGAATCAAAGTTTACCAATAAGTATTAAATCACAAAAAACCTCAAAACAGCTATAAACATAAACACACACAAAACCATTGCATCACTGACGTATAGCCTTTATTGCATGTTAGCTAGTAGCTTGGGAATCAACTATAATTTTATCGGAGCTTTTGGAGTGACTAATTCATACCCAAATCAGGGTTCAATAATGATTACTCACAAATATATACAAACGGATTCAGAATTTTTGTTCAATTGGAACTAATATGATTTCATATCGGAAGAATTATACATTTTACTATTTAATCTTGCCTAATCAAACTTTAAATATATAGCGAGAGCTAACATTTATCCCCCACCCGAAAGCTACTTGGGGGTTGGTTCCTATCTAACCCTACGCGTTAATTTCTCACTTTACACTCCCGATTACTTTTTAACGATATGCTAATTCCCAAATGCACAGTTACTAGGAGCCCAAAAGCCATGAAAGCCCAGCGGAAAATTCAAAGATCTTGGGACTTCAACTCTTGCAACAAGCGAATTCTTCTTTCCAATGTGCCTTGCATCCAAGACAACAAGATAGCATCTTTGTGTTGAAACCGCATACTGCAATTTTGCAAAGTCATGAGTCCATTAGAATGTGTAAAGAGCTAAAAAATATCAACCAATGCAGAATTAGAAAATAGGCTCCAATGATGGGAATAAAAAGGTTAATTATTGGCTTGTAAGCTAAAGTACAATTGGAAGCTTCTGCTTCATTAAATTGGTGCATGTATAAAAATATATTTCTTAGTATGATAAATCAAATTGGCCCCTAAATAACAATTGTGTAGTCCCTAGCACCCATACAAACCCTACAACCGTCCTCTATTATTTTACCAAGTTTTAAGATGGACTTAGAGGGTTATTTGGTGCTTATAAGCAGCAAATAGTAAAAAATATATGAGAAAGTGCTTTTTTTCCCCCTAAGCACCTAAAATAAGCAAAGCGAAACACCCTCTTAATATAGTTTTACCTAACAGCCTATTTGGTAAGCTTATTTGGGACTTATAAGTTGCAAATAGTAAAAAACATGTGAAGAGACACTTTTTGTTTTAAGAGTTTATAAGTTAAAAAATGAGCAGAACCAAATAGGCTCGAAGCAAGTTTTTGATTAAAGGAAACAAAAGAAAGTGGGGTATTGAAACTCACTTCCACCACAAGAAGGTATCCATCGTCCTCTTGATCTCCTTTTGGAATAAAAATAGGTTCACCAATGAATCTTCGCCTGCCAGCTGACCATGTATGAACAGATTTATGTGCAATATCTACTTTTACGACCGTGTCAAATGGAAATTTTGGTAGTGCTTGGCGTGAACCAGAAGAAGTTGCTGCATAAATGTATTTGTTTCTTCGACCTGTGTAATCTTGATTGATCACTGGAAAATCTGAAGCTTTACTCAATACACCTAAATCATCTAAGCAACACTTTTGGCAATTACCATCACTGTCTAACTTTATAGATACCTGCATATATAACCACGACTTACCTTACTTAGCATTAATAGATGATACGTTATTAACTTTTTGCCCAATCTTGTGCGCTCTTAGGGACTCGTTTGGATTGGCTTTTTCTAAAAAGTATTTTCTCAACAGCTTTTGAAAGAAGTGTGTTTTTGAGAAGCTAAAAAGTTTGGCTTATGGAAAAAGTTGTATTAAATTTTTTTTCAGTATTTCAACTTTTAGGGACGCCAAATCAAATAGTTATTAGAGGGTGTTTGGATTGGCTTATAAAAAAGCTATTTAAAGCACTTCTGGCTTTAAGTAATTTTTTTTATTGTCAACTTTAAGTAGTTACGTGTTTGAATAAAAGTTGTAACTATAAAAATAAGCATTTACATGTTTGATAAAGTTGGTTGAAAAGTAAGTTATATAATTAAAATAACTATTAAGGACATTAAAATAAAATTTAAAAAGGTAAATATAACATAAAAGAGTAAAGATATTTTAGTAATAAAAATAAAAAAGTAAGGATAAGATAGTAAATGATTTGGTTAAACTTGCTTTTTTTTAACGTGCTTAAAGCTAATAAAAGCTGGGGTTGGGGACTTTTTTATTTTTTACTTAAAGACACTTAAAAAAAGCACATTTTTAATTAAAATAAATACTTTCATTAGCTTAAATTAGACTTTAGGCAGGTTTGACCAGAAAAAAAGTCAAACCAAACACCCTCTTAGTGTTTTTTTTTTCCCCCCTTGAAAAGAAAAAACAATCCAAATAAGCAGCCCCAAGTAGTATTTGATAGGATCAGGAATTCTTCTTTTCCACGAAATTAAATTGAGTACCTGAACTAGGTGAGGTAATAACTTCTCTTGACCCTCATCTACATTCATGATGGAGGGGTCCAACTTACCACTTTGCCAATCATATCCTGTGGACACGAGTGAGAAAATTTATTATTTTCTAATAATCAAAATATTTCGAGATTCTTTTTTAATTAAAATACACGTACCAAACATTTTTTGGAAATTAAACCAGTGATAAGAGCAACCACTGGCTTGAATTTCAATATCTGTACTTCCATTCTCGTCTTTAACTTCAAAAGCATTCCCAACATGTAGCACCCATTGCTGTGAAGGTGATTCAATGGGGACTCTCCAGTCACGTTTTCCATTGGACTCACTATCACGAAAACGAGGCAGCAAATATATGGGAGATGTGCACTTGCTTGGATTCAATGATAATGCAGATATCATAGGAGACAAACCACAAACTGCCCTCATTGATCCTGCAAAATCATACATTTTATTTTATTTCTATTTTTACTTTTAATAAATAAGCTTGTGCATATTACAATATATATAATATAATGCCCATCCCCCATTGATTTTTTGTGAGATTTGTATTCACTTTATAATGACTTAAGTTTATTACTATTGTAATAATCCGCTTAATTATTTTAGGCTAGTTAGTTAGGGTCAAGTGTGGTGGTAGGGTAATAGTTGGGTTAGTGTTATTATAAATGGTATTAGAACAGGCTCTGGACGGTGGCTTAAGTATTTTGTGTCAGTTGGTTAAGTTCAAATATAATAACAGACTAATAGTTAAACCTAAACCATTACAAAAAAGTAATATAATATATATATGAAGTTAATAAATATAATGGGAACTTTTTGTCATGATTGAACCATTACCGCCAACATCAAGCTTGATGCGGTTGCCAAATAATATGTAGTGGGAGTCCGTAAAGGCCCAATCATGGATCATTAGGTGGTCGCGTATGTTGAATTCCTGGCTTTGCACCAACTTGAAATTGGCGTCAAACTCTGAAAAGTGATTTAAAAAAGATTAAAAATAACTCTGAAAAGTGGAAAAGATTAAACAATTAGCTTGACTATTAGCATTAGTTACTTACCATAAAAGGTGAAGTTACTTCGAGGAAGTAACATATCCTCTGCGTTGCAAGACATCATTAGAAGTCTGTCTCTGCGTTTATCAATCTTGTAATGAGACAACAATCTCTTTGGAGGCATCTTAAATACACCTGCCCCAGATTAATATACATATCAATTGATGTACAATAAAAAAGAATATTAAAATTAGGTTCAAGTGCAAAACTTTTTGAACAAATCACTTTTAACAAATTTAAACTTTGAGATAAATTATTATTTAATAATATAAAAATACATAGGGATTAAAGAATAAGTAGTTAAAATTATCTTCGTCGAGAATATAAGGTCTTGAACTGTGAAAGGATTTAGATTAAAAAAAAACCAAGAATGAAAAAAGTACATTACCGTACAGTATTGGTTTCAGGATTTCGGCAGCCACGTCCCAGAAATCACTAATTTTGGATCCTTCAAGTGGCAATTTTTTGCTGCTTTGCATGATACTAAAAGTTCCTAGAGTATCCAATCTACTGGATTCAATCTCATAAGGGTCACCACCTTCCCACAAGCAAAGCAACCTCCCAGCCCACCTGAGGACACTAGTATTTGCTACATTTTTCATGACCTTAGTGTTCCCAACCATTTTACCTCCTTTCAAAACCGAAAACGGACCGCGATGAGTAAACTGCCACTGGCCTGTAACAGGGTCGCGCTCCTCCACCTGAGCCTCGGTCTGAATGTACCTAGCCATGAACTTCACCTGTCCAGTAACACCATCAATTGCAAATGTCCTGAGATAGCCATGACCATCTAAAGGGTGCACTGTTGAGCCATGATCATCCGTGAACATTCCTGGCCCTGTCAAATAATACGTTCCTGAAGGAAAATCCGACGGGATTGCGCCCTCCACGACGCGCAGGGCGATCGGTTGTGATGTTTCCGACCGTTGTGACATGAACAAGAATTGGTAATCCCAGAAGGCGGTGACAGTGTCATCTACTTCTACGTCTAATGTTGGTATTTCATGACTTGGTGCACTAGTACTGATTGAAATGGCTCCTGGAACTGTACTACTTGGTAGTGAAATGTTATGCAAAGTTGGTAGCTTTACAGGAGAGAAAAACTTTGGTGGTATGACATGGTAAGCTTGGGCCAGCATTTTTTGGTTATGGTCGAGGAGGATGGCGATGATGCAGAAGCAGCTGGCTTCATATTATATATGCCACGCGTTTCGGGACTGTGCATGTTTTTTTCTTCTCTCCTTTTTTTTTATTTATTCTTTTTCTTTTTGTTAAATCTTCACCCCAACGAATTAAACTCAAACCTCACAACTGGGATAATCCCAACCATTTGAGATATCCTTAATTCCGTCAAGACTTTGCATGTTGAAGTGATTAGTACTTCACATAAATTTGGTATAGCCTTATTTATTTATTGTACTAATAACACGCACTTTCACATACAAACATAAGTTACTTTGTTTTTAATTCTTACATTAATATACAATCTAAGTGCAAGCATGATCTATTTCTAATCCTTGCAAATATGCAAATTTAATATTTTAAAATAAGTGACAGTAAAGTTCGAGCACAATTTCAAAATTATCTCTAATGGGCGGCAATTAGTACTTTCAAAGCCGAGATCTTTCAATTTTTGGATATTATGTTAGAGTTACTCTCGCCTTTAAAAGTCTAAATTTGTACAAAAAATATTTATGCATTTATTTCTTTTTATTAATAATGGTGGTGCTAGATGACAGCCATGAGCTTTTTGTTTTTATATACTACTTCTTTCCCATCAGTATTAGTCATATGCTACACACTTTTGTCAAATCATGTACATTTCCAGTATGCATGGTGGGGGAATAAGTCACCATCACCATGTTAAAATTTTTATTACATGAAAAACCAATGTGGTGGGGCAATGGTGCCTCAGAATTTGGTCACATTTGCAAGTTGAGAGAACAAACACAATGATCATATATCGGAATATGCCGTTTCGTTTACTAACTCTAAAATCTGTTGGTTGCAATAAATAATTAAGCCATGACTAAAGCCAAGATGGTTCTTGCAATTTGCTTGCGTAAGCCCGATGAAAGGGAGAGCAAGAAAAGGTGTTGCAAAGCTAGTGTCACTGCAGACAAAGCTGTAGAAAATATTGTAAATATAAGGAGGATATAACTCTTGATAAATACTGACTCAACATGTTCGTGAGAGTGTTGCTAAGTTTCTATTTTGGTGAGATTTATGTCCATTTTAATTAACCCACAGTAAATAATTACAAAGAGAATGAAGATTTTACTACGGAATAATTGATGACATAAAGAAAGCATATGCAAATTAAAGGCCTTCAAGGGTTGAGAATTGGGTGATCGAATTAAGTTGTTGGATAAGGACTTGTTTTAGTATCCTCCAATAATCATAAATATTATGATTCCTGATAAATCTAAAATATTATGCACTGGAATTTGTTATTATACTATGTAATTTGTAATTGTAAGATAGAACTAATATGATGCTCATCATATCTAAAATAAGTTTCTTATTTAATGAGAAAAGAAAAAGAATATGTAGATTTCTTCACCAAGACTTCAGATATTCCTTTGAACATTCTTGATGCCAAAGTTGAATACAATATGAACGTAGCTACTAGGCCGCAAATTTGTCATCAAGGCTTCAAATATTCCAAATGAGCATTCTTGATCTAGATCTTGATGCTAAAATTGAACACCATATGACTGTTTTTGTCCACCAAACAAAAACGTCAGCCGGCCATATTCAACTATAATTATCAGTTAGTGGAAACATTGCCATTAAGAAATCAATATTCTTAGAACATTTTCTTTTCATGACATGCACACAACAATATTGTTCCTAGTATTGATCTAATGGGGCATAATAAAGAAATGATTAATTCTTGGATACCTAAAATTGTTGCTGGAATTGATACCATCAGCTTGGCGACAAGAAAGGACCACATTAGCTACCTTGGCCGTCTAATGAGGAATCTGATGATATCAGAATCAACTCCCAACCAAATGGACACTGCAAGAAACTCATATATTTTAATAGCCAAATTCATAGGAGTTTCCAATTTGGGGTTATATTGACTAATGTCCAATCAGTGTTGCTCTCAAATTATAATGTGGATCCTTCAATTCAACAATGGTGGTAGGACCATGGTTTATGCCTGAAATTAACCACCATAATGGGTAACAAAGGAAATCATGTAGTGACAAGTAGTCATATCAAAGTTTCTTTCGTGATATAATTAGGTTACAACACTTTGAAAGAGAGAAGTGAAGAAGACCGACAAAATCAGTTTCCTAAAGCCCACAGAATGGCCTTCAAATAGGCCAGCTCCAATTACTTGCCAATGGTTTTTTGTAGCCTACTAACATGGCATCTGCCAAGGACAGAATTTGTGCCATTATTGTAGTCATTGTGCAATAACTAATACGACTTCAATAATTCCTAGTGTCAGAATCTAATGTGATGGGCATCGAAACCATCAAAAAAAAAATACCAATTCTTAGCTTGCGAATTTAAATAGAGTATGTCGTGAGAAAATAGTCGAATCCATGGGGATTGGGAGATTATGAATTGCCAAATACGCCAAGTAGATTAATCAAATAAGTTACAATAAAAAAATAAAGATTTTTTACATGAAAATGCAAAATAAGTAAAGCTGTCCAATACACTAGACCACGCTGTGTGGGTAGGTAATTGGAAAGAAAAATAAAAAACATAAATAAAAATAAAATCGACTAAAACACACAATCCTAAGTTCATGTAAAACTGGAAAACCAAGAAATCAATTAGAATTAAATCTAGCTTAAGGTACTATCGCAATTTTAGTCAACGAATCTGATCCTAAATGTAAAGATGCTTCAAGCTATTTTGATAAATCTTGGCCTAACAATCTCATCTCTTCTTACTGTGTTGATAACGTTTTAAATCCCCTACGATTTCTTCCCACTATCGCCTTACCTATTAAACATTATAACCCCGAGCAATAAAATTTTAGAAAGACTTGATTCTAAAGTCAACACTCTAGCGGTAATCGCTCATTTAGATTGCATAATTACACAGGAAACCTGGTTACCACTATACCTAGATTAATTAAATTAATCTAATTGGCTACCTATTGTCATGCAATTGAATAACCACGCGTGAAATTAAACAATCACAGAATAATATTAATTCTTGAAATAATAAATACGCAAATATCGAAATAGCATGAAAGGAATAAAATAATTAGATCTCACAGAATTGAAGAACCGAAATCTTGATCAACCCTTGGCTAGAAAGAAGTTTAGAACTCCATGGACACAAAGGTGGCGCCAAAGAAGATGAAAACATGCTACTAGAAAATTATGAATAAAGTCTAGATCTCCTTGTGAATCATACATAAGCAAATATATAAGAGAAATTCCGAACTGGAGTCTTTCTCGAATAAGTAAACTCTTTAAAGCTAAGGAAAAAAAAGGTAAAAATCCTTCATAAAAGTCTTCTAGAATTAATCTTCTTCGTTTTCAAAATATGACAAGTCTTCAATGAAATTCTTTTCCAAAAGTGTTGCAAAAATATCTTTAATCTCGGTCAAACACGGTCAATCCCGCATAGCAATCACACGGCATTTTTCAAGGTAGAAAATTAATTTTTTCAGCTACAAACATGTCCAAAAGTCCCCTTGAATCCATATGTAATGCATCCAACTCCTTTTCCCAAGCATAAACATGCAAAAACACATCGAAAACACCAATTAAGGAGCATTCAATTATAGAATTAAGCACAATTAACTATGAATTAAAGGCTTATTTAGGACTTATCAAATTCCCCCACACTTAGACCATGCCTGCCCTCAAGCATGAAAACAGTTAAAAACATGAAATCCATATGCAACATTGACAAGTGTTGTTTGCCAAGTTAAATACTAGCTTTTCAAAACTTGAGAACATGTGCAAGAACAAAGCAATTGCAATTGTCTTTACAGCACCAAACTAAAGCTTACTCTCTTTTCGAAACACATGCAGTAGCTTTTTCCATGGCACACAAATTGCAAATAATATTTTAAGAGCATGCAGTACCAAGTTAACTTCACAATCAACTCAACAACTTGAGCCTTTAACAATCAACCCAACTTCAACTCTTTTCATCACAAGAAAACCTTTAACTTTAAAATTTTTTGTAGCACTTCAAACAAGAAGACTTGACTCAACCAAAAGTTTCCAAAAACCCAACTTTTTAGCAAAAGAATCCCCCCAAAAACAAACATTTTTCAACAAAAAAACATAACCACAGGTAGTATTTATCAAAAAGAATCCCATCAGAAATTTCCACTAAGTTTCAAAATAACTCAACCTTCTCACAAAGCAAAGATAGACACACAAACCCTTAAGATTCCTTCCACCACAACCTTTAAGATTACCACCACACCTATAAGTTACCCGGATAGCACCTAAACACTATGTAAATAAACCTCACACTAGTTAAAAGCACACACAAAAGATTAAAACAAAGTATGATTATGCCAATGCAAAGAAGAGAAATCAAAAGCACTGCGTCAATGTGCAATTTTCCTCAAAAAACAAGTTTGTGTGTAGGCCCAGTTGTCGGAAGGCCAGATCACTTCAATTGCTTTCATTAACTTTCATACATAACTTTCATAATTTGTCTAGAATGTCACTCAACCTTTTTACGTAACGACAAACATTTGTAATGAATGGCTCAATTACTCAGTTGGTCACAATTCTAAGTGGCTTTTAGCTCTACTCATAGTCACTTTTTTTTTCTTTTTTTTTTTTGGAAGACCAACAAAGTAAGAAGGCACTTATTTAATTTACTTCATTCATGCACCCTTTTTCACAATTTGAATAACAATTTCAGCACTTTTGTAAGAGTGATCTCAACCCCGACATAACTTTCCTAGGCAAGCACTTTTTCACAATTTTCCCACAAAAAAAAAAAATCAAGCTAAGTAACCATCAAACTCAAACTAATCATTGGCTTTCAATTTAAAGCTCAAGTTAAGATTAAGCAAGGTTCAAGCATGACGTGTTCAAAGTAACTACCAAAGGCAACTAAATACAATGGGAATGGATTTACCTCATGTACCAACTTACCGTTGCAACAAGTTTCCTGAGTATGAAGATTAGACTTTTTCCAAGAGAGATGTCAAGTTCATAAAGGAGAAAGTTGAGTAAAAGGAAAAAATGATTTTATAAAAGAGCTTTTAGAGCTTATGCTTTTAGAACTTACTAGTTTTACTCTAACTCAAAGAAACATGAAACTAAAGACATTATTATAAAATACTCAACAATTTTTTTTTTTTATCATTTTCCTAGTTTTCTCTTTTTTTTCTTTCTTTTTTTTTTTTGGTTTTATGAAAACTCAAAAAGACTAAAGAAATACTAACTAAAACACATATATTCACAAGACTCAGTATACCACATTAAAAACACATCTAAACATAAAAAAGACTCAAAATAAAGGACTAAAACGAAGCATTCCTCCCTCACACTTATCATGCATATTGTCCTTAATGTGTAAAGAAAATAAAACAATAAAATAAAATAAAGATAAAACAGAGGTAAGAAAAAGAAAAAGCAAGAGGATTTCCCTTAAGAGAGGCACGGGAGGTGGTGGAACCGGCTAGCATTCATCCAACTGAGGCCATGGCACTTAACGAGATTCATCAAATTTTTTTTGAGCTTTGATCTGCATATACAAAGAAACACACCTTCCTCTCCCTTCGAGTTAATCCAATCATGAATCAAATCAAATCAATTCTCATCTAAAAAATTGTTTGGAAGCTATGCAAATATGCATCAAGGATTTTTTTCATCTAACTCCAATTATTTATAGGCCAAAATAACACCCAAATCTTTTGAAAATAAATCTACCCAGCTTGAGTAACTCTAGTTTTTTGGAAGAGTAACATTAGATTTTGAACGAAAATGATTAAGTTTTCTACGAAAATAATTAAGAAGATTATTAATTGTGTTTAACATTTAATAGTTTAGGAACTAAAAAGGCGCCGGACACATATACCGAGGCTCAATGAACAACCTAAAATCCATTTCTTGTAGAGAGAGAGGTTAAAGGTAAAAAAGTATTACACAGGTGTTAAAAATGTATTTTCCCATGATAAACATGCCTAATTCTTGCATAAAACTGCCAGCAAAATTCATAGTAATCACAATATACAATCCCAAAGTAAGAAATCCAAACAAAATTGTCACAAAGTCCATCGACCACATTCTTGAAGTACAAAATTTCCAAAATCTCAACATGTAAAAATTTTCAAGAAATAAAAATATATAAAAAAATTTCAAAATACCTTGTTCGTTGCACAAAATCTAAAAAACAAAAGGAAATACTTCGCAAAAAATAAGAATTCGGAGCATGTGAGGTTGGGCACTTTGAAACTAGGATCTACAACACAAGGGAGCAAGTTGGGGAGCAACAGAGGCTGGGGAGGGTGCTTGGCCGCATGTCATCGGTCGTTGGTCGGCTGCCTGTAGTGGTGATGTTATTGGTGGGTTTGTGGCCTCTTGCATTCTTGGCTTCTCAGTTGCTTAGAGATGATTTTATGCTCTTTTCTTCTTCCCCATAGTTATTTGTGATGTGGGTTTAAGAGATTTGTGGTGAGTTTGATATTTGAAGTGGTAGCTATGGTGGAAGAAGGTGGTGGGTGTGGTGGTAGAGTCTTGAGGAAGAGAAAGGGAGCAAAAGTGAAAAAAAGATAAAGTTGGTTTGTCCAACTTTTATGCTTTTTTTAAAACAGCACTTGTGCATATACGTGGGCACGCCAAAACGTCTAGTGCCCAATTTTTTCAGAAGACAGCTCAAAAACTCACCAAAATTCCAAAGTAACTCTTACTTGTAAACATCAAAACTTTGCCATAATAACTTTAGACCAAAGTTAGGGATCTCAAGGAAGAAGAAGACCAAAAATAATTGATAAATCTCAAAAAAAAAAAATGAAAAAAATTCACAAAAATCCAAACCAACTAAAATACACTAGAAAACTTAAACTTAGAATTTCTAACTCTATGGGTTACCTCCCACCAGCCCCTTTGTTTAACGTCATTGGCTCGACATAGCCAATTCATCTAAGCTTTATTCGGAGGCTTTTCTGACTCAATTCTCTCACGGACAAGCTTCAAACGATGTCCATTTTCTTTGATGACTTTGTTATTACTCAAGCCTTTCACTTCAACAGCACCACAAGAAAACAATTTAGTAATAACAAGAAAACCAACCCATCTAGTCCATGGATCATCAAGAAACAATTTAAAACCAGAATGATATAAAACTTTTTGTCCAACTAAAAATTGTTTTCCATCAATAACTTTTTCTTACAAACTCTTTGTTCTTTTCCTTGCGAAATGTTGCCTTCTCACGAGCATTGTTTTTCTTCTTTTTCGACTCTTAGGGCTGCAACTTCCTATGTGCACCTCTTTTATCCACCATAGGTGGATTTAATTGGCTTCGAGTCTTCCATTGGCTTCCCTTGATTTTTCCACATGGCAATTAGTTCTTGCAAATTAGTGTTACCTACAAAAGTCTTCTTAAATTCTTTCAACTTTCCAAGAGTAAGACTTTCATAAAAGGTAACACTTAGCTTATCATCATCAACTGTTTCTAAAGCAAAGACGCAAGACACCTCACTAGGACTTTTCATGTCATTATAAACATTGAATTTAACAATGTCTTCATCAAACTTCATAGTGAGAATACCTTCGTACACATCAATTTTAGTCCTAACTGTACCAAGGAATGGTCTTTCTAGCAAAATTTGACAAGACTTAGAAGATGAATCTTCCTCTATATCAAGCACATGAAAATCAGCAAGAAAGACTAAATCATTTACTCACATTAAAACACCTTCAGGATAAACCAAAGACCTATCAGCTAATTGAATAATGGCTCCTGTTCCTTTCAAAGGTCCTACTTTTAAGGGTCCCGCATTCAAAGCAGAATAAATGGACTTAGGCATGGCATTAATGGACGCTTCTAAATAACATATAGCTTTCTTAATACATAGAGAGCTTATGTGACATGAAATAGCAAACATACCTTGGTCCTTGCACTTCGGTAGCATTCACTTTTTAAGCACAGCGGAGACATTCTCATCTACATTTATCTTTTCATTACCAGCAAGTTTCTTTTCATTCATGCACAACTCCTTAAAAAAATTCACATAGCGAGGCATTCGCTTAATCATGTCAAGTAAAGGGATATTTACCTCTAGCTTGCAAAAAAGCTCAAAAATATCCTTCTCTTTCTTCTTCTTTTTGGATTTTGCAAGTCTTTCGGGAAAAAGAAGCTTGACTGCTAGCTTCGTACCATTTTTAGGCTCTATTTCATTGTTGTTACAGCTTTTTTATCGTGTTTTGCACCCTCTTTTTTGTTTTCTTTCTTTGTTTTAGGTGCTGTCAACTTTGCGTGCCCACGCCTAGTCTAGCAGTGGCTATCTAGCAACTCGTGTTCACTTCGCAAAGTGTTTGCACATGCATTCTCCTTGGATTAACAACTGTTTGAGAAGGTAATTTACCATGGGACTCCAACCTACCCATGGATGTTGTCAATTAGCTCATTTGGTTCTCCAAATTCTTTATGTTTGCCCTCATTTCCTGTTGAAATTGTTGAGTGTTAAGAGCAAGAGATTTCACAATATCCTCAAGAGAAGTAAATGAACTTGAAGGTGTGAGCTGTAGTGGTGGGGCTAGTCGTGGCTGGAAGTACTGTGAATTTAGCGAATTAAAATTTTGTGGCCTTGCTCCATAGCTCAAGTGTGGGTGATCACTATAACTTGGATTGTATGTATTCAAAAAAGGATCATATATTTGCTGTGGTGGACTGGAAAATCCTTTAATGGCAATAACATGTTGTGGATCCTTTTTTTGGAGCATGGAACACATATCAGTTGGTTGTCCGGTCATGGCACAAATTCGTGAACTTTTTAAATTATAACACTACCATCTACAACCAAACTTTGAACAAGAGAAGTTAGTTGAATTAACTTTGAATCAAGGGAAGAAACATTTACCTCATTAAACCTTCTTGAAGGCTCTTCTCTATTCCTAAATTGTTGAGAATTTACAGCCATGATGGAAATGAAATCTCTAGCTTGTTGAGGTGTTTTGTTGATAATGGCACCTCCACTTGTAGCATTCATCATCTTTCTCACAATTACAAGTAGTCATTCAAAAAAATATTGGATAAGAGATTGTTCAGGAATCCCATGTTGGGGGCAACTTGCACAAAGTCTTTTAAATCTCTCCCAATAACCATAAAGTAACCCTGAATCTCTTTGCTTGATGAAGCAAATTTCTCTCCTAATGACCTTGGCTTTAGAAGCTGGAAAGAATTTATCAAGGAATGTTCTAGCCGTATCTCTCCAAGTAGTGATGGAACCGGATAAAAGATGGAATAACCACTCTTTCGCTGCATCGGCCAAGGAAAAACGAAATATTCTTATTTTAATTTGATCCTTTGTTACACCATTGGGTTTCATAGTTGAAAAAACTATATGGAATTCCTTGAGATGTTTATAGGGATCTTCATTCTCTAACCCACGAAAAGTGGTAAAAGACGAATTAATCCCAATTTTAGCTCAAAATTTACATTAAGCTCTGGATAAGTGACGCAAAGGGGTGTTTGATTCAAACGGACAACAGTTAATTCACGTTTATTATTTTTGGCCATCTTCTCTTCTTTTTTCGAACTCACTAGATGATTCGGACAAAGCTTGTCATATTTCGACTCGTTTCTCTAGTTGTTTCTGTAACTTTACTTCTTTTTTTCAAGCTCTTTGCGATCTTTTCAATCACTGGACCAAAATACAACTCACTTGTATGATCTGACCTAGTCATAAAAAAGCAAAAATTTTAGCACCAATCCCTAGCAACAGTGCCAAAATTTTATGGGCGTTAAAACCACCAAAAATAAAATACCAATTCTAACTTCGCGTATTTAAATGGAGTACATAGTGAGAAAAGGATTGAATCCATGGGGATTGAGAGATTATGATTTACCCAATACGCCAAGTAGATTAATCAAATAAGTTACAATAAAAAAAGGGGATTTTTTTACGTGAAAATGCAAAATAAGTAATGCTATCTAGCACACTCGACTATGTTGCGTGGGCACGTAACTTGACAGAAAAATAAAAACATAAATAAAAATAAATGCGACTAAAACACATAATCTTAAGTTCACGTAAAACTAGAAAACAAGAAATCAATGAGATTTAAATCTAGCCTAAGGTATCATCGCAATTTCAATCAACAAATCAGATCCTAGATGCAAAGATGCTTCCAACTATTTTGATAAATCAGTTATGATTATTGGCTCAGTCTAGCAACCTCATGTCTCCTTACTGTGCTGATAATGGTTTAAATCTCTTATGATTTCTCCTCACTGTCGCCTTACCTATTAGATATTCTAACCCCTGAAGATGCCCACAAAGTCTATCTAACGGCAACAATAAAACTCTAGAAATACATGATTCTAAAAGTCAACACTCTCGTGGTAATTGTTCATTTAGATTGCGTAATTACACAAGGAAACTTGGTTACCATTATACTTAGATTAATTAAATTAATCTAATTGGCTACTTATTGTCATGCTATTGAATAATTGCATGTAAAATTAAACAATCACAGGACAATATTAATTCTTGAAACAATAAATACGCAAATATCAAATAAGCATGAAAGGAATAAAACAGTTAGATCTTAAGGAATTGAAGAATCCAAATCTTGATTAATCCTACTAGAAGTTTTGAAGTCCATGGACATTGAGGTGGTGCCTAAGAAGATGAAATATGCTATTAGAAAATTATGAATAAAGTCTAGATCTCTCTATGAATCGTACATAGGAAAATATACAAGAGAAATTCCGAACTTGAGTCCTTCTCAAATAAGAAAACTCTTTAAAGCTAAGGTAAAAATCCTTAATTAAAGTCTTCTAGAATTAATCTCTTTCCTTTTCAGAATATGGCAAGTCTGCAATGAAATTCTTTTCCAAAAGTGCTGCAACAGCATCTTTAATCTTGGTCAAACACGGTCAATCCCGCGTAGCAATCGCATGACATTTTTTAAGGTGGCAGAATTAATTTTATCAACAACAAACATGCCCAAAAGTCCCTTGAATCCATATATAATGCATCCAACTCTTTTTTCCAAGCATAAACATGCAAAAATGCATCAAAAACACCAATTAAGGAGTATCCAATTCGAGAATGAATCACAATGAACTATGTATTAAAGGCTTATTTAGGACTTATCATAGCGCGACTATGAAAATGAAACAATTCTTGAGGATCTTGTCAACATTGTACAAGCTAAATGCGAAAAATACATGTATGGTTTGGTAGTGTTAGGTGGTTTTCAATATAGAGACCAAAGGCAATTTGACTTAAAATCGAATCAGGGTTTGCTTATCAAATGGGCGAAATTTTGATACTATTGCATTCCTTGTATTAAGTAGATGAGCATGGTATTTTTTCATGTCAAAAAATCAGCGTGTGGTGAATGAGAAATGAGCAACTAAAATTGGCTAGCATTAGGCGTTAATGATTCCTTGTGGCCTTGTTCCCATATCAGGAAACTAGAACAATTCTATTTATTTTATATATAGAAGCCTTTTTGGTTGATGACAATATGTAGCCAAAAGGAAAGACTTCAGACTATAGGGGTGGCCTGAGGACTACCACACATGCCCACGCCCGACCCTGGGACGCCGAGCGATTATGGCCTGGGTTTCGCTGTAGTTTAGTCTTTTTGGTCAAAATACTCACTCCAATGGATAGAAATGAATTCATAATTGAAGCACATTGGGTCATTTCTTAATTGAGAGCTCAAGCATGTTGAAATGTTTTTGGCAATTAAGTAATACAGTTGTTAGGCTATTACACATTATAGACTCTATCACTGAATGCAGTATTTAAGTAGGCCACACCCCATTTCTATTTAAACACTAGTGGTACACCTTACATAATGCAGATGATAGAATTTCCAAAAGCTTTCCTGCAAAACTTGCATAGCATAGAATAGCAAACTTACAGCCTTGTTAGTGCATTCTAGAGAGCGTTCTTCATTGCCAGGTAACAAACTCTTATGTAGTAGTAGGGATGGCAGTGGGATGAGTGACTTAGGGTACCCGGCATTAACCGATTCGATTAAAATCTAGTAAATCCGTCTTGTTAAGAGCCCAGAACAAATCCGAAATGATTAAAAATACCCATTAGGGTTTGGGATGAAATTGGGATTGACCCCGGGTACCAGCATTCCTGAACCCGATTATATATATACATATACATATATGTGTGTGTGTGTGTTGTGTGTATATAGATGTTTTACATTTATTAATTAATTATAGTTTTAAGTACAAAAGTACATATTATATACTAAAAATTAAGAAATGATTTTTACTTTCTACTAGTAGTAGGATTTGAACCCTTAACCTTTTACTCTTTAAAATTTTATCATCATTTTAATGTATTTTAGGGATATAGTTTAGATTTTTTGGGAAAATTTATTTAAATGGTTAGTTTTTTTAAAATTTAGTGATTTAATTTGGTTTCCGAGGTTGAGAACATATTTTAAATTCGGGTTTGTAACATTTCTTGTTAAAATTTTTATTTAAATTTAAAAATTTTTAATAGGGTTTGGGACGTTTCGGGTACCCGCGGGTTTGGGATGTTTCGGGAATGGGATTCTCATTTAATTTTTATCCAGGTTTGGGACGAAAACGAGATTCTCATTTAATTTCTATTTGGGTAGTGGGTTTGGGATTTCTTCATGTGCAAGGTACTTGTCCCATTGCCATCCCTATGTAGTAGTGTTACCAACATTATAAGAGGTATAACCATTACATTTACAAAGGGATATGCTTGAGCCCTATAGCCCAATGTTGGGCGCATAAATTTCTTGAGGATATCATGCACATGAGCCTTGATTAATTCTATAATTTCTGCATCTTACATTCCATTTAGTACTAAAAATTAGTAGATTTAAGACATAAAATTTTCATCTCAAATTGAGATGGATTTGAGACTGAAAATATGGACAAGATTTTCTAATAAGTTAATATATATTTGAGATGGGAATTTTTTTGTCTCAAAATTTGCAACAAGGGTTTTTTAGGCAAAATTTTTTTGTCTCAAATCCATTTTGATATAGAATTTTTTAAGTTTATTGATGCGGAAATTTTATGTCACAAATCCATTTTTTTCTTGTAGTGATTGAATTATTATAATGTTAATTTTAGTGCAATAAGATTTCTATTTGCAGTTTGCTGAATCTGTCAGAAATTCCAATTTCTTGTATTACCACTAGATATCTAACATTGTTCATTATAATTGTAAGGTACTTCTAGCAAAATTGTAATTAGCTTGTAATTTTTCTGCAATTGTGAGCTTATGATTTTTTAAAACATTGTGACTTCCTTTTGTATTCTTTTTGATGATGGGATGTATAAAGGAATAAAATAATTAACCACATGTAATAAGGTTCATAACCTAATATTTCCTTTTTATTCCCAATTTCAAATTTGACCTATCATAAAATTGAAATTAGGAAACAAGGCGACTTTCTTTACATATATCGTGATGTGTATACAATTAAGTTCTACTTGCAAGCGCACGAACGTGTACAGTATTGTGTGCACGAGAGCATGATCGACTCTACAAAGAGGCTCCTTAGTTTGGTTTTTATGTGCAAATATGCCTAAGAGAAGCCACATGCATGTGTGTGATGTATTTTGATAGAATGGAGCTCTAGGAAAAAATTGAAATAAAACTAACTTAAGGAGAAATGGGTGGTGACCACGCTAAGGAAAGGAGATACAACTAGATAGGAGAGGACTTAGTATGATTGCTTATTATAAATGGGCTCAGGACTATGGCCTTGCTTTAGGACTATCTATGCCTCAGGGACTCTAATAGTGTTGTGTTGATTAATGTTCTCTTCTACAAACTAACCAATTAGTATTATTTTAGACTAAAGGTTAGATCACCTAGGATTAACTAGTATTAGTAGCTAACCTATTAGTTTTGTTTCAGACTAAAGATTAATCACTACTAGCCTATGCAATTCTGATAGTGAGTTAACCTATTGATTTTGTTTCAGACTAAAGACTAATCCCAGCTATCACTACGTACACATTAAGCTTAATTAATCAACATGAAGATAAAGTATTCATTGATACTCTATTCTAGGGTCTAACCTATTAACTTTATTCATGCCAAAGATTATTGATACGTCGTCTTTTAAGTGCAAGCTCTAAAGACCCGCAAGTGCACAGATCGGTGTAGTAAAGTGTATGCAAGTGCGGGGTCGATTCCACAGGGAGGCTATGTTGGGAGATGGATTCTATATGTGTGTCCTAGAGTGTGCCTAAAAAGAAACCTAAACTATCTATTTTTGGGATTTTGGATTTTGGATGGTTAGGAGCTCTAGCTAAAACGAATTAAACTAAACTATGGAAATGAAAAGTGGGGGACAAGCTAATCTAGAAGAACTAACAAATGAAAAGGTGTTAGGGTGACTTCAACTTATGAATGGGTGATTCTATACTCAAATGCAATGGGATTAAAGAATGGTGGCTCACTTTAATAATTGCTCTCAACTAGGTTGCTAAATCAGTGTCTTAATTTCCCCCTAAAACTCGGTGCTAGTCCATCCCTAGGCGGCACCTCCTAGAGCTACGGCGTGGTCCTTATGACCTAAGGCCTTAAGAGTAACCAATTAGCTTCCTAGGTGACTTAGAATAAACCTACCCTAGTACCTAAATCATTGGCTGGATTTAAAGCCAAGATATAAGGTCGACTAATCCTATCCTGAATCCTATTGGCTGGATTTAAAGCCAAAGGAGACTCGGCCTAGGCTAGCCCTAAATTACTTACCGTCATTTTGAGGTCACTACAGCGAGATTTGACTTGATAGCACATTCATCCATGTTCTAGGCCAAGGTGCTCGTGAATAAAAGGATCTATTCAACCACCAAACATCGTCATGCTTGGATTACACCATTAGAAGCAATTAACAACCAACATGTATGCGTTATTGAAGTCATATTCACTACTAGGCATGCAAATATACACATAGACATGAATATAAGCATTACCCACTTTATAGCATCTACATATAAACACATAGACATGATTATAGCATGGATTAGATGTGTTTAGTAATAAATAGACTTCAATTTATGCACATGCTTCTCATTTAGGCATTTAATCAAACACTTAGACATGAATGAGAAAAAAAACCACTTAAAGAAGAAAAGCAAACATGTATATATTCAGCCATTTAATCCCATATCATAAGAGTATATAGCTAACCCATTATATAAGTTAAATCACCCTACATAAGTCTACTCAATCATAATAAGAGATAGCATGAAAGAGAGTTTATGAAGTTTCACCCTACATAAGTCTACTCAATTATAATGAGAGATAGAATGAAAGAGAATTTATGAAGCTTCCCTTTCATCCTAGCTAATCTTGTACAAAGCTCTTGAGCAACTTGAATCCAAATGTTTGAAACCCTCTAAATTCTCTTGCTTCAAGGTGATGAAATGTGTGAGAGAGTGTGTGTGATGAGGGTGAAGACTAAGGTTAAGTGTGTGTGTGTGTGTGTGATAGGTGTGTTAAGATCCTTTCTAGAATTGTCAAAAAGATTCCCTTTTTAAGTCTGAAAATCGGAATCGGCTTTTTGGTGATGCTTTCTGGAGGGGTGGTCATCCAGCTATTTTTAGCACCTCTCTGGAGTGGCCAGTTGATCGGCTTTTAGGTCGCCCGACTGACTTTCTTCCTCCATTCTTTGTCTTTCCGGCCTCCGATCTTCTCTTTTTGACCCGTACATCTCCCATCTTCATCACTTATCGTCGTTCAATCTCAATCTTAACCCAAAGTTTACTTAAATCATTGAAAACAAGCCATTAGTGTAGCAATTTGTCTCTTAAACTCAATATGTACATTTGTTTATGCTTAAGCCTGTTATTATCAAAAGCACTACACCAATGCATCTTTATGAGCACTAAATACCTCTTAAACATAGGCAAATAACAATGCAAACATACACAAAAACACAACACATCAATTATGCCTCCTAGAATTGACTAAGTACAGGAGGTAACCTATTAATGTCATTTCATGCCAAAGATACTCAACTATACTAAGCCATAGATTAAGCACAATCAATAAACATCTGAATAGTGAGATCTAAGTATTTTAAGCACAAATAATACATGTATCTCCATTTAGGCATTTTATCAAACATATTGAATGTCTAATAACGATCCTAGAACATTAAAAGCAAAACATGTATTAAAGCCATAAATATTCACAAATAAAATATCCATAGCCCTAACCCAATTTAAAATACACAATCAACTCTAAATCTAATCTAATGTCACATAGTAATTACAAGAATATAAACAAAAAGTAGAGAAACTCCCCCATATTCTTACTCCCAATCCAAGGCAAATCACTCCTAATCCTTGTTACAATCACCAATCCTAGCTTGGAATGAATAGAGAATGGTGTATGGAGGTGTGGGTGAAGTGGAAAAAGATGAGGGTTTTATTAGGGTTTTAAAAAATTTACGTTCCTCCTTTATTTTGCCTGAAACTGAGCTATTTAGAGGCTTTCTAGCGGCTTTGTTAGTGGACCCTACTAATTGACCGGTACTTAATCTTGCCTCGATTAGTGAGTTGTTAATATACCACTTATGCATATAAACTCATTATGTACATATATGAATTAATCATGCACAAATGTTACACTAATGCACTTTTGTATGCTCTAAACACCTCTAAAAATGTATACAAACAATGGTTCAAACATACATGAGCAACACCCTTAAACTTTCTCCTTACTTGTCCCCAAGCAAGCCTAACCCAAAGCTTATCCTTGCACTTTTCAAAGGGTTGCAAGTTGCATTGACTCAATGTCATTTCAGTAACAAGGGGAATAAGAGTTTGTTTCAAGGGTGTAAAAGCTATTCAAGCTTGTTTCAAGAGTGTGGAAGCTTCCCAAGCTTGTTTCAAGAAGATAGAAGCTCCCCAAGCCTTTTTTCTTCACTGTCTTAATCATAAGGGGCCTTACTTCACACTACTAAAGCTCAAAGCAAATCTACACTCTAGCCATTGATACTTTGTGCCACATTTGCACTCTAATGGTCCATTCAACATATCCTTTGCCCCTTTATTCAAGAGAACTATGAAATGAAAAGAAAGAAATACAAATGCGTTGGCTCACATTTGATGGAAAGAGCCTTATTCAGAGTACAATGAAATAACCAAAACACTTGCATCATTGTGAAAATTATTCACAAATACTTTTCTTCTTCTTTTTTTTTTGACTTTTTGCTTTTTTGCTCTTTTTCCTTTTTCCTTTCTTTTTTTTACATATTTTACTTTTTCATTTTTTTTTGCAATGACACAACACTAAGGGCTAAGGCACACTAAAAAAACCACTCAAGGAAAAGGCACTCATATCAAAACTCTTAATGCACATCAATTTCTTGCCAAAGTCGTGGGGTAACACCAAGGTACATTCACAAAGTTACTCACACCCCACAATTTTCTCAAGGATTCTTCTTGAAACTTGATTTACCATTATGCTCAGGAAACTTCCTTTAAATACACATTGCCTCCATTCAATCAAGTCAAGAACAACAACCAACTTCGCAACCAACATGAAGATAAACGACACTCAAAACAACACAAAAATAAAAAATATTCAACCAATCTTGAGAAAAACCTCACAAACCAACAAATCTACCCTATAGGTAATGTAAACATGCAAACTACCACATTGCCAAACCTATTCTTTGCTTTGTCCTCAAGCAAATGCCAAAGCAAGTGAAATCATCTTCTAACCAGCTTCTTATTATAGCCAGAAAACAACTCAAAAAGAGCATAAGAGCAACTAGAACATGATGCTATCAAAGTACACAATGACATTCAAAATGATACTCAAAGATGTATGTAAAAGCTAGAAGAGTTGGCCCAATAAAAATGATGAAAAGGAACAAGAAGCAATGAGGGGAAAGAAAATCTAAACTACTAAAAGCAAAGTCAAACTAAAAAAGCAAATTAAACTAAAGTACTCGATAACAAAAGCAAATGAAAGACAAGAAAAACAAAGAGAGTGCAAACAAGTTCTAGGTGCTTACTTGTAGTGTTGGATTTTATGCCCCTAACGAGGCATTATTATTAGAGCCAACCATGTTTAAAGTCTTTTGGTACAAATTTTTGGATAGTTATGAAAGCACAAACAACATAATGAAAAGGATAATGCAATATATAATAATGCAAAGAATAAACATAGAAGCCCTTTTCACAAGCACCTAAAAGAGGTGCAATCCCCTTTCAACCTAGATTGCAACAAGAAAAATCAATCTTGGTCTCACCAACTAAGCATCCCACGGCCTTCTGCTCATTATCTGGGGTTAACAACACTCCCTCGCAATAAGTCAATGAAAGGTCTAATACATGAAAAGTGGAGAAAGGTATGGTAGTCCTATATACACATGCTCAATGTACAAGGGCACTAAAGTAAGCTCCAAAACAAAAAGAGACTTAAAGAAGGGGAATGGGAAGTAAGGACAACATCTAAAGAAGAAGAATCACTTGTAATAGCTTTGCTGAAAGGTCAGGGATTAAGGACGTAGAAGCAGTAGACTTTTTTTTTTCTAAGATAGATGTTAAGACCATAAAAGAGACGCTCCAACTCCTCAACCTCCTCATTATGGGGAAGGACAGAAGGGGAAGGTAAACCAAATTCGAGAGAATAGTCAATGGAGCCATACAAAAGTCACTTAATTTCCTGAACCTCCTCGGATGAGATAGACACGAGTCGAGAAGATAAATTATGCTCAAATGACTCATCATTATGCAAATAGTAGCGTCAGTGGAAGTGTGTGACGCAACTTTCTTAGGATATAAAAGTAAGCTATAATCACATCTAATTTGTCCTCCAAATGTAATTGAGATGTGGAAAAGCAAAGAATTAGGCCCAAAAGACTCGATGAAAGATGGAGGCACTAGAGTATCAAAAGTAATCAACCTTATATAAGTATCACCTATTCCAATTGGAACTAGGACATAATCACACTTACCCTTTTCCTCAATATGCAAAGCGGGCTCCTCTTCAACCTCTCTCTCTATTTCTCTTCCTCGAACATCATTATTTTCACCATTAATCTCTCCATCCTTACGTCTCTCTCCTATCCCATCAACTTGGTCGAAAGCTACCTCAACACTCGTGCATTGGTCTAAATGGCTACTCACGGGTTAAATGGTTGCTCATCCTCAACTCTATTATTGAAGTGCTTGACTAGTTGAAATATTTGTTTTGCTCTCCTATCTAGTCTCTCTTGATTAGATTGAATGATTTAAGCATTAAGATGAAGCTAGGAGTCAAACATTTGTTGTAATTCAACATACAAAGTAAACCTAAAGAAAGAAGGTTCAACCGAGTAAACGTGGAAATCATTTTGATGAAAATCCTTGTAAGCATAACTTTGAGAAGACTTAGAAGAAGGATAAGTGGGAAAAGATAGTGTGGGAGATTGGTATTCAAAACTAGAATGCGTATAACAAGAAGAGTCACCTTGACCCCAAGATAAATGTGCATGATATAGCCCCCTATGGTCGCAGAAACTAGATGGAGATGCATGAATGGCGTATGACTATAAGAAGCACAAATAAAATTGGCACAAAATTTAGGGTGTTAAGGGGCAAGGAGACAAAGAGTAACATCATGTTACATCTACCACATAAAGCACAAGCAATAAAAGCATTTGGGCTGTGGAGAAAGGATACAAGTGAAATTCAAGGAACATTAGATAAATCCACATTCAATAAATGTACAAGTAAACACCCCTTATCTCTTGATATTTTTCTGATTTTCAATTTTTCAATTTTTTTGGTTTTTCAAATAAAAGAAAGCAAGAAAAGATAGAACAACATGAGCAACTAATGAAAAATACATAAACACCAAAAGACTAAAACCGTGCTATCCTATCTAGTTTCTCTAGACTTACTGTTGACCCTACCAATCAACTGGTACTTCTGACCCCCTCAAACAATAACTAAATTTTGCTTCTAGACTTAATTCCTGCATAATCTTTTCTTCTTCTCTTTCACATTTGGTTTTAGCTAGCTCATCTTTGTTAATATGTATTTCCTTTCTCAATATGCACCTACGACACAAAATATGGCATTAATGCATCATTTTATGTACCTAAACTCATCAGGCACACCCTAGCTTTGATACCACCTATTAATGGCAATGCATCTTAGATGAAGGGGTGAATAAGGTGAATTGAAACTTTTGCACTTGAATGACGTTTGAGGCTTTTTGCCAAACACTTAGTGTAGATTATAGAAAGGCAATGAATATTGGAAACTAACCAAGAAAAACTGAATACATAAGACACAAAGTGGTTCACCACAAGTTTACATCCGCTCCTCAAGTGTCCTCACTTGGGAACTTCAATCAAACTCCATTAGAATAAAATTGTAATTTTCAAAAGTTTGATTAGTACTATCTAACAATTAGTAGCACCTTTGGTTCTATCCAATCTAAGAGATTTTCTCAAAAAATCTTTTCTTTTAGCTTTTTGGTGATCTTACACTCAAAATTCAACTATGAAGAGAATAAGCACAAAAATAATTAATTGGAAAGCAGACAACTTTAAGCTTAAAAGCTAATAGAATAATGTGACAATGATATCTCTAATGATTGCCTTGATAGGTGTCCCAACTCTTGTTGTTTTGACTTGTATATTGGGTTTATATATGCACAAGATCCAAAAATAGTTGTTAGACACGTGGGCAATTTAAGTTTCTAATTTTGGAATGTTGAGTGTAGATGGATCAAGTGAATTTTAGAAAAACGACTAGTTTTGAATAAGATTTTCACATCTAGAGCCACTGGCAGTTAAGGTACTTCTCATGGAGGTTGCTTGTAAGCCTCGTCATGCAAGAACTTTAGGTTCTCTGATCAGTCCACCTAACTTCCATGCGATCGACCTGATGCCATACCCATATCTTATTCATCCATTAACTGATGGTCGAGATTAGTGACATGCGGTTACCCACATGCATCGCCCATCAGACATAATTTGCAAAAACCTTTAACTTTTGAATCAAACTTTCTCTAAGTAAAATCAATGCTTTGGAAACATTTTAATTGTCCAATATTTTAAGATGGTTTTGCAAAGAAGTTTTTATCAAGTGTGTATATAATTTTGAGCCAAGAAAGTAAGGACACACATATAAGGCATCAGGGTCCCAAACATAGAATTTCTTTGTAAGATTGCCTCTTATGTGTGGTCAAACGATCATCAAATTGAGTTATGAGAATTAACGAATGAGCTTCTTTGACCTTTGATCTTCTATGGAGCTTATACACCTATATTTTTGTTCAATAACTCAAAACAAAGAATATTATCATTTTAGGCACATGAGTCAAACATCATATAAAGAATCATCATCAGAATACATAATGCTACCATTGGTATAGATAGAGAATATTCCTCTAGAAAAGGAAGGAAGGGTATTATTATCAACAATATTAGTCCTAGGACCTTATCTTTTAAGGTTGCCATCCACCACAAATAGTATGTATAAGCAAGACACAAAAATGAGCATCTTTCATATTTTATTTTAGGTTTGCAATATTTTCACATACAACACCTAAAACACACATTAGCCTTGATTAAGGCTCAATTAAGTTTCTATTGTGCTTACCCACTAAATAGTACTTTACATTCTATTTATTGGTGATTGATCACAGAGGAGAAGATTAATTGGGGAATCTTTAGACTTGTTTTAAGCAAAGAGGCCATCAACAATGAGAAAACGCATCAGGGTGACACATTGAGCTCTCTTACTATTTTACATTGATTTATCCTGCTCATATATGTAATATGCTTGCTATTGTTACTTTCCCCTGCCTAGTTGATTTTAGTGTTTTAATAAAGTTTTAAAGTTTGGTAATCAACAAATATAGGTGTTAGCAATCTAATACAATATTAAGAAACAAATTTTTTATTTGACAAAAAATAATATTCAATTTTGAGTATTGTGAGCACTTATTTAGCTAAACTCAAATAATACAGTGTGGGTGGGGCCGGAGCCATGGTGGTGGCGAGCAGTGGTGGCCATCAACCCTCGAATTTTAAATTTTGTTCATTTATTTTTTACTTTTGTAGTTTAAAATTTTCACAAATATAAGCTTTGCCGCTTGTTACTTTGCAATGCATGTTAATGCAACTTGTTGGTCACCCTAATTATGTTTTGAAAAGGAAGCCAGGAGTTCAATTCTTGTCAACTCCTTTGATTATTTGGTTGTTTGATTTTCTTATAAGCGGCAATGCACTAACTTCGAAGAAAAAGAAAAACGTCCCAAGGCCCAACCAAGCACGTCACTCTGACATAAAAAGAAATTTGAAAAGTCATCATCTCACCCTTTGACTGTAAAAAAAGAAAAGAAATAAGGTTCTTATATAATTATAAATTATTTTATTTTTTAAATTTTTATGAACCACAGTTTTTCAATTTTTAAATTTATTAAATATTTATTTATCTCAAGCTACTTCTCACAAGTCACAAGTGCACATTAATCACCATCACAAATATTACAAAACCTATCGCCTTATGAATCAGGTCAGTATTCTTTATTTTGCTTTTAGTTGTTAACTACTTTTATTTAGACAACTCATGCTTATATATGGACATTATTGATATTTTATTTTGGTAAATTAATTAATTAATTTAATTTTTTCATTCTTGTCAGTGGAAAAATAAGGATTTTCATATTCATTATTAATTCTTTTGTCATTAATCTAGAATTCAGCATAAGGTGTGGAAATAAACTTACACTAAAGTGGGCAAATAAAATTATATTTCATCATAAAACTATTTTGTCAATGGTTAAGAAAAGGTTTAAGGGCTTCTCAAAACATGATAGACCAACCATTCGTGAGACTACTCGATCAAGCTCGTAGCGCCCGATAAGTAATTGTACAAACAAGGTAAATATAACACGTGTCCTACCCCTTGAAACTATAAATAGGACCCCTTGGTTCCAAATAAGGTAATTCACTCATTCTTACTCACCCACTTCCTTAAACTGACTCTTTTAAGCAAAATACTGACTTAGGCATTGGAGACTCTTCAGCGCCTAGTTCACTTTGTTTTGCAAGTTGAATCCACTGGCGCAGGCTTTAGAAGATTCTGTTTGGTTCTTCATGGGATTAGATTGGCGCCATTTATGGAAATCTTTGATTTGATATTCCCATTGAATCCACATGGATATTACATGTAGCCAAGCTACTGCGAGTCTCATACCAAAGAAGAATGAGTGAACCGAAATCAACCACCGAACCCTTCAACTTTAATCCATCACCCTCAATCCCAACACAACTAGCAAACAATGCCGCCTTACCCACTAGCCCAAATGGTGGTTGTAGCCAACATGTTCACCAACATCCAAAACTACAGGAGCCAAATCTTCCCTCCATAAACCCAACTATTCGCTTAACCATACATCTTCCCATTTTTAAATCCAATAACACCAACAAATGTTGAAGCCCTCGCTTACATGCAACAGCCCACACACCAACCCCTCTGGACATGCAAGAAGAGTTGTTATGTCAAGGTGACACCTCTATTAAACCCCCTACAACAACCATGACATCTATACAAATTGTTCTAAACTGTGGCTGCTTCAAACCATAAATGTGTAAGAGTTTGTCGACAGGCTGTCTCTCATAGGAAATCATTAAAAATCCAGTGCTGAGAGACTTCGTCATCCTTAAACTGTCCTACTACAATGGATTAGGCAATCTCGCTGATCATGTGCAAGTAATCAACCATAAAGTGTTGTTCCGTAATGCCACAAATACTACTCGATGTAAGGCGTTTCCTACCACATTGATGGGATTCGCCGGAACATGGTACGATGAGCAGCCATTGCATTTGATCTATTCTTTCAAGCAGTTGGCAGTTACCTTTATGAACAGATTTGTTAGCCAGAAAGTAGCCTCAAAATCGTTGAGCTCGGTTATCTGAATGAGGCAGAGGAATGACGAGATTCTTTGAGCATTCACCAAAAGATTTAATGAAGCAACCTTGCGAGTGCCTAACTTGGCCTATACAGTAGCTATGGAAGCTCTCATTCATAGAGTTAGAGATGACAAATTGGCCAATTCCTTAACAAGGAAGAAACTTACTTCTCTAAGCAACCTCAAGGCTCAAGTAGAGAAGTACATCCTAGCTAAGGATATGATCTTGTCAAAACGAGAATAGGAGAAAGAGTACGAGATAAAGAAGAGCAAGGGGAAGCAGAAGCAGTAAGAGGCACATTAAGATCAGCGTGACCCAAAGAGAAGAAGGGAAAATCTAGATATGTTCAGAAGGCGCTATGATATCTACACGCCCTTAAATGCATTCAAATGGGATGTCTTGGTAGCTATAAAGAGGAAGTGGAACGTAAAGTGGTCTGATAACATGAAGGGTAATCCTGATAAGAGGGATAAAAACAAGTATTGCCATTTCCACAAAGATCATGGTCATACCACTGATGAGTATCAAAATATGAAGGACGAGATTGAGTCATTAATTAGGAAATGGATGTTGTTGTAGTTCATTAGACGGCAAGGTGAGGCTCTAAAAGAATGCCCTCGCAGTCCTAAAAAAGGGAAGAAGGTCCTCGGCATAGTTGACATGATTTGGGGAGGACCAACAACTGGTGAGTATTCTGCCACCAAAAGGAGGATGTGCGTCTAATCTTTGCGAGTTATCGCAACAAATGAAATGAGAAGGATGGAAGACGTCAGCTTTACCAACAAGGACCTAGTCAGAATCCAGGTAAATCATAAGACCCCTTTGTTATTACAGTTATTTTCACTGATTATAAAGTGCACAGGATGCTGGTAAATACTAGTAGTGCAATTGGTGTGCTGTATTATGAGGCATTTGAATGGCTAAAGCTGGATCGAGTCTTTCTTACTCCATTAAAGCATAAGTTAATCGGCTTCTCTAGCAACGAGGCATGGGCTGAGGGGGTAGCCAACCTTCCTCTCAGCATCGGGGATGGAAGCATATATGTTGATCTCCAAGCAAACTTCATGGTGGTAAATTACCTGAGAACAATTAATGAAATTATTGGACGGGTCGCCCTAAACAAATTGGGAGCCATAATGTCCACCTACCACCAAATGGTAAAGTTCCCAACCAAAGATGGAGTGATTACAGTTAAGGGAATCAACACAACGTAAAGCATGCTATGTTACGACACTGAAGCCAAAGAATGGCCGGAAAAAGGTCAAAAGCAGGATGGTGAAGTTGCTTAAAGATGATCCTAAGAGGGGAATCCCAACTAAGAAACTCGAGGTTGTTGAGATCAGGAGACCTAACAGAAAATCCTATGTCGCAGCTAAGTAGACTGAGGAAATCCCACAAGGTATCACTCAATTCTTCACTTTAAATTTTGATATATTTGCTTGAAACCCAACTGATATGATAGGGATAGATCCGAAAGTCATCAAGCACTGCTTGAACATCAATCCTGCCTATAGACTAGTTTGACAAAAATGCCAACCCTTCAATACTGAGAAAAATCAAGCAATCCACGAAAAAATGGAAAAATTGCTTAAAGCAGGCCACATTTAGGAAATAAAATACTCGAGATGGGTTTCCAATATGGTAATGGTCAAAAAGCCAACGGGAAGTGGAGACTTTGTGTAGACTTCACTAACATGAACAAAGCATGTGCAAAGGATAGCTTCCCGTTACCAATAATTGACTATCTGGTTGGCTCGACTATAGGATTCAAGATGCTATCATTTATGGATGACTTTTTAGGCTACAACCAAATAAAGATGGCAACTATTGATCAGCTGCACACTACTTTTATAACAGATCTAGGGCTCTACTGTTAGAAGGTTATGCCTTTCGAGTTGAAAAAATGCTAGGACAACATATCAACACGTGGTGAACATGGCTTTTAAGGACCACATAGGTCAAAATATAGAAGTCTACATTGATGATATGCTCATCAAGAGTAAGCATGCATCAAACTATGTGTCCAACCCAAATAAAGCCTTCTAGACAATGAGAAGTTTTGGCATCAAATTAAATGCTGAGAAATATGCCTTCGGAGCAAGAGCAGGAAAGTTCTTGGGCTTTATGGTGACACACCGTGGCATTAAGGCCAATCCTGAAAAGATTGAGGCCATACTCAATCTCGAGCCTCTAATAACGGTACATGACATACATTTGTTGTCTAGGAAAATTGCAATACTGAGCAGATTCATGTTAAGATTGACTGATTGATTTACACCGTTCTTCAAAATTTTGCAAAATTTGAAGGATTTCAAATGGACTCCCGAGTGCCAAAAGGCATTTGAAGGGATCAAGTCCTACCTTACAAAGCCTCTGGTCCTCATCAGGCCTAAAGAAAGGGAAACATTATTGCTATATTTGTCAAACTCTAATCTAGTAGTAGTATTCGTCCTGATAAAAAACACTCAAGAAGGTCAAAGACCATTCTATTATCTTATCAAAACACCGAAAGGAGCAGAACTCAGGTGCAATAGCTTAGAAAATATATCACTTGCATTTGTAATGTCAGCTTGAAAGCTAAAACCCTATTTCGAAGCGTATCCAATCATAGCAATGACAGATTAGCCTTTATGGTAGGTATTACATATGCAAGAGTTATCAAGCCAATTACTAAAATGATCGATCAAGTTGGGGCAGTACCACATCACTTATCAACCGAGAACTGCGATCAAAGCTTACCTTAGCAAATTTTGTAGTAGAGTGCACTCAACCAGCAGAAGAAGTAATCTGAGAATAGACACTGTGTAGATGGTGGAGTAAGTAAAGTAGGTTCAAAAGTAGGAATTATGATCAGGAAACCTAATGGAACTGAGCTAATGTATGCGGTTAAGTTTGAGTTCAAGATAACGAATAATAAGGCTGAATATGAAGCTCTGTTATTGGGAATGCGATTGCTAAAAGAACTGGGGGCAAAGGCAATCAATGCCTATACTGTTTTGTAGTTAATTGAAGGATAAGTGAATATAACCTTTGGAGTTATAGATAACAAGATGAAAGCTTATCAAAAGCAGGTTGTTGAAACTATGACATCTTTTGAAAAGTTCTCGCTTCAGCAGATACTAAGAGGAAGTAACACTCAGGCCTACACTCTGTCGAAGATAGCATCTGATCGTGTCGAGTTTTATACCTACAAGCATACGGATCGTTTATGGTATAGCGGATTCGAGTGTGGGTATCGTCTCCATAGGGAGGCTACCTTAGTTTGGTCTGTTTGTGCTCAGGTGCCTAAAACTAGCTATGTGCATGTGTGTGCTTTCTTTAGGATGGAAAGGAGCTTGGAAAAGGGAAAATAAACGTAAACTATGGAGAAACTCAAAGGTGTCAAGCTAAGGAAGGAAATCTACCAAAGAAGGAGGGGACCTAAAGCGATTGCGTTGCAACTAGACTTGGGCTATGATAACGAATTAGGTCTATCTATGGCTCGGGACTTCTATTGCTATTGTGTTGATCGGGGGTCTCTAAACCAATACTAGTGGTTAAACCCGTTAGCTAGGTTTAAAGATAAGGACCAATCCCTCATAGCCTATGTAATTCTTGCTTAGAACTTATCCTCTTGGTTGAGTTTAAAGCTAAGGACTAGTACCTAAACACTACGTGATATTAAGGCTCAATTAACCAACACTAACGCAAATGAGGGATACTCTAGTCTAGGTTAACTTATCTGTTTGGCTGGGTTTAAAGCCAAGGACTAGCACCTAAACTCGACTAAGCAAAGCATGTAACCTATTGGCTAGGTTTAAAGCCAAAGCTTACTTTACTAAGCAAAGCCATGTATTAAGCACAATCACATCGCCCATATAAGAAGATAAAAACATTTGAAGCACAAATAATATAGGCAAGTTCACTTAGGCATTTTAACAAACACATAGACATGCTTGATTTTCAATACATAGACACATTAAATCATGCCATAGATTTATGTAAACAAACATGTATTAAGAGCCAATGATACACACAAATCCTTTATTCAAATCCCTAATCTAATATACAACATCAATCAACCCTAGATCTAACTCAATTACAAAGCATATTTACAAGAATAAGAAAAGGAATAAGGAACTCCCCTTCAAACCCTTGCTCAAATCCAAATCAAAACCCTTCGATCTTTTGTTACAAGCTTCAATCCTAGCTTGGTATGGGATTTAGATGGTGGTTTTGGGTGTTCATTAAAGTGGGAAAAGGGTTAGAGTTAATGGGATTTGATGAAAATTAGGTTCCTTCCCTCAAAATGAGTCAAAACCCCTAAATATAGCCTTTTTGCTGTAAAAGTCGGTCACCGGGTCGGTCTCCCAGCCTAAATTTAAGTGAGTCCGGCCAAAATTGTTGAGCTCTCTGATATAGGTCAAAAGCAGGGCTGGTCGGCCGACCTTGGGCAGGGGTGCGACTGGGTTTCAGTAATTTTGCTCATAACTTGCTTATTTTGGCTCCGATTTACGCACAATTTTTTTCTATTGCCTCGTATCGCTTTCAAGAACCTCCAAAGCCATTTTTCTTCATTTTTCCATGCTCATGAACATCTCCAAACTTTTTTCATGTTCTCTACATCTTCAACCGAGCTCAATTTCTTCTTCTGAAACACAGATGCCCGCTCGTGCTCGATTGCATCATTCTTCGTCTGAGAGTTTCCAAATGGGCTTTTCTTCATTTCTTCTCCTCAAAATCAACCCTAACTTGGCTCCTTGATTAAAGCATCATCATTTTAAGCTCAATTCCTTCTCCCAAAATGTGCCTAAAATACACAATAAGGCATTTAATGTAGCATTTATGTATTTTAACACTTATATGCACAAATATAACTAGAAGTGCACAAATGCAACCCTAAATGCACTCAATTATGCTAAACAAACCCTAGTGTATGAAAAAAATATATACAAACATATACAAATCACAGACATCAGCATCCGTCTTCAAGGAAGGCAGAGTGATCAATAATGAGAGGTACATGGGTCCTATAGTCAACATTTTGCTCATCAACATCACCGATTAAGCTAATTGGGGATGCCCAATCGTGCAGTATCTAGAACATGACACATTACCTGATGATGATCAAGAAGCCTCGAAGGTGGTGAACCTATCATCACTGCTCGTAAACCTTTAAGAGTGTTACCAGCAAGCGCAAGGGTCGCAGTAGTATAGCGTATGCGAGTGTGGGCTCGTGTCCACGATGAGGCTATCTAAGTGCTGTTCTAATGTAAAAGTGCATCTTACACTAGCTATGTGTGGTCCTTCCTATACTTTTTTGGGTTTTTGAATTGATTGGAGCTCTAATTTAAACCTAAACTAAGGGAAAATGAACTTGACTAATAGGAATGGTGGAATAAACAAGCTATGGACGTAAGGATCTACAAAGTTTTGGAAGGACTTAGGGGTGATTGCTCTTTCAGAATGGATTTGGGTTCTTTACTTTGTTTTGAGGTTATTGATGGTTTGATTACTCTAGTTGGGGGCTTAGATTACTAGGCGTACCACATCTAACTATCGGTGCAATCCTATCCCTAACTGGGCCCAATTAAAAATATAGGTTTGTCCTAGCTAGTTCTGGCTTTTGAGTCTAGTTCTAAGTCCCTTGGGTTGTTGATTAATGACCTAATAGGGAGTCTAACTTTTTTTTTTTTATGTTTGAAACTAGAGATTAAGTCTCGTAGGTCAAGAAAGTGATAGTGGTACCCTTTTAGCCATGTTTCATGCTAGAGGCGAATGCCTACTATATTAAAGGCATTAATAACATAATTAATCAACACAAATGTTGTTATAAGTAGGGCTCATGACATTCGCATGGATTAAGGCTAAGGTGACGCCACTACTATTAGCATCTAAGCACAAATTACACATGCAAACTCATAAAAGCATTTCATCAAACACCTTGACATGGTCAATCTTAAGCCATAAAAATATAAGAATAAATCATGTATAAACAACCATCACTATCTCAAAACAAGTGTTAAAATCCTTAATCCATCACAAAAATAGCAATCCTCCCTAATCTAGGGCTAATCTAACATATTATAGATAAGAATAAAGAGAAGAATATAGAGCTCCCTTATTATCCTTCCTTGCTCTTTGCAAATCTTGCTCCAAAACCCTCCAAATTCTTGTTTGATCTTCAAATCCAAGCTTGTTTGTGGATGGAATTGATGTGGCATTTTATGTGTGAGGTGGGTTTTAAGTGGATTTTTAGTTTTGGCAAGTAGGTGCGAGAAAACGTTGGTGTTCTCTTTCAAAAATGGCTGAAAATGGCTTAAATAGAGCCGTTAATGCTTCCAGCCATGGGCCTAGCCGATTGACCGGTTCTAGGGCTAAGTCATCTGACCAAAATTGGCCCAGATTCTGACCTAGGTCGACCAGCCTAGACAGAAGCTAACCGGTCTTGATAATAAAATGTTCATATCTCGCACATTTTGGCTCCGATTCGTGCACCAATTTTTTCTATGGCTTGTATCGCCATGAGGGATCTCCCAAGCCATATTTTGCACCCTAAAACATGTCTAAAATTTTTCCATGTACTTCTTAGGTTGTAAGCTCCGAATTTGGCTCACGTTGCGCTTGGTTTCACCTTGGTCGCTCCTTTCTTCGCCCGGCCACTTCCAAATGGACTTTTCTTCATTCCTTTACGTCCAAAACACCCTTGGATTTGTTCCATACTTCAAGCACCCTCAATTAAGCTCCAATTATCTTCCCAAATCACACCTTAAACAAGTAATAAATGCGCATTAGTGTAGCATTTAAGTCCTAACTTTAACTATGAACATATAAACCCTAATATGCACAATTATGACCTAAATGCTATACTAATACATTAAATGAAGCTCAAAACACCTCAAAATAAGTATATACATGCAATAAATAAACACACAAAATGAACACATCAATCACGGTTCCTCATCTTCGAAGGCCAACTATATAAATGCACTATTGGGGAACCTTTGTTGAAGTGTGTAGGCAATGCCAAAGGGGCTTTCATCATCAAAGAAATGCATGAGGGAATGTGTGGAAATCACTCTAGAGCTAGGACTTTGGCACAGAAAGCCATCTGACAGGGGTACTATTGGCCTACCATTGCAAAGATAGCTAAAAAGATTATTGAGAAGTGTGATCGATGCCAGAAGAATGCCAACATTCAACACGTGGCACATATTATCCCGAGTCCGGCGACAAGCCCTTGGCCATTTGCAAAATAGGGGCTTGACATTATTGGCCCTATGCCCATCAGGAAGGCATAAAAGAAATTCGCATCCGTGGCTGTTGACTATTTGAAGCTGACGCTGTAACAACAATAACCAACAAAGCAGCTTGGAATTTTGTATGGAGGGATATCATATGTAGGTTTCGAGTTCTGAAGAATATCAGTATAGATCATGGAAAGTAGTTCGATTCAAAATACTTCTGAGAATGCGATGTTGAATTAAAGATTGACCTGCACTTCTCCGCAGTAGCACACGCTTAGGCAAACGGGCAAGTGAAGGTCATGAACCAGGACATAATCAATGGTTTAAAGACAAAGCTTGAGGGTGCAAAAGGGTTATGCCCAAAGGTATTACCAAAAGTTTTGTCGGCTTGGACGACCATCCGTAGTAGTATTGGAGAAACTCTATTCAGAATAGTTTATGGGTCAGAAGCAATAGTACCAATAGAGATTCTATCCCCGACATTGCGAGTAAAGCACTTTGCCAAAGAGAAAAATGATGAGGTTCTAAGAATTCAGTTGGAATTACTTGATGAGGTACGGGAAGATACGTTTCTTAGGAATAAAGCACCAAAGGAAGCTTTGAAGCTTCAATTTTCAGGAAAGTCATGTTGAAGAACATCAAACTCGGAGACATGGTACTCTGCAAGCAGTATTTTGCCAAGGGCAACTTGAACAAGCTTGATGAAAATTGGGAAGGCCCTTATCGGGTAGTAAAGGTGGTTTGACCAGGAACCTTCAAGTTGGCAAGAGCCGATAGGACACTGTTCCCAAATGCATGAAACTCTGAACACTCACGAAAGTATTACATTTGATTTGATGACACAAGTCACAAATTTTATTATGTATTCCTAATATTTGATGAGTGAATGACAAATAAAAGTTCCATGCTCACTTGAGCAAAGGTATATCTTGTAAATTTTTCAATTAAGTGCTTAAGTTTATTGTCTTACCAAAGTGTAGCAATTCCTTAAAATAAACAAAACCAATACAAGGCATTGAATGAAAGAACAACTATCGTGAAACAATCAAGAAGAAATATAAAAAGACAAACCAGATTGAAAGCATACTTCAATTCATTTGGAAGAAGAAGAAATACAAATTGTTCATCAAAGACAAATAATAAAAATTGTTCAATACATCAAAGTAGAGAAAGAAAATTTATACATCATTTTCAAAGAAAAAAAAATAGACAAAACACTTAAGATACAGGGGCCATTTCATGGTCGATGATTACCAACTAGAGCTGTTGATGACCACTACCAACTGGTGCCGAGCCTTCACCGCCACCAATGCTTTCAGCATTAGCCTCGACCTTTACCATCTCTTTTGCTCCTTCAACCACAATAAAAGGTACATAAGGAGCCTTTTCCATATGAGCCTTTGCCTTTAGCAGTACTGGTTAAGGTACCTATGCTAGAGGATGGGGGACGACGTTCTCTGACCCCCCTAATGGAGGCACCGACAGTATCATCAAGTGGAGGCACAGGTGTTGTCTCATCAAGGGAATCATCGGGGAAAGACGTAGGGATCATCTCGTCAAGAATGTCATCAACTAGGGACTCCAGGGGAGAAGGAGATTCTTCTTTCAATAGCTCTAAGGCTTTCTAAGCTCCAGCCTCGATGCCGCTCTCGTATTGAACAGTGGCCTCCTCGAACAGCTGAGAAGTATACTCCATAGAAGCATTGTACTCTACAATGGCAAAGTTTTTAGCATTCTAGAGCTCCCTCTCCAGCTGAGCAATGAGGCGAGTGGCATTTTCCTTCTCTTGCTTCAGCTAAGCGATGCACCAAGCGGCCTTCTCCTTATCTTGTTGAAAACTCTCCACCTTCACGCTGAGCTTTTGAAGGGCCGTTCGCTAATGATGTGTTGGGTTCGTGTGTGATTTTGCATTGTATTTCTATATCCATTTAGAGATGTTTGGGCTTATTAGATGGCCTTGGTATAGTATTTATTCTATACTTGAGCATACAAAGACATAAGTGTATATAGTTGAGTTTATAGAAAAATGCTACACTAAGTGTTCTCGTGCTTTTAGGTGAGATTTGGAACAATGCCTAGTGATTAAAATGATGAAGATGTGATGATGAAGCCAAGAAAATGGAGTTTTGGGTGAGAAGAAAGCAAGAAGAGTGCATTTGGAAGCTCTCGGACGAAGAATGGAGAAATCGGGCGAAACTGAGCATAACGAGAGCCAAATTCAAAGCTTGCAACCAAAGAGGACATGGACCAAGTTTGATCATCTTTATAGGGTGTAGAAGATGAGGGAAAATGGGTTGAGAGATCCCCAAAAGTGGTATAAAGCCATAACAAAAAATGGTGCGCGAATCTAAACCAAAATGAGCAAGTTATGGTCAAAACACTATTTCTACCGGTCACTTCCAGGGCTTTCCCAGTCAACCAGCAAGGGGCAACCAGTAAACCCAGACAGCTCTATTTTTGGCTAGTCACCTAAGCTCTAGTGCGAGTCAACCAGCAGTGTGCTGCAATTATCTAAAGGCTCGATTTTGCTGCAATTTCATAATATTTCACCCCATATTCGCAAACCCACTTCCTAAAACCCTAAATCTGCCTAAACGCACCTCATACACACAATTCTAAATACATTTTAGCACTATAAATCAAGCCTCTAAGAGGATCAAACACAAGGATTTGGGTATAGCCCTTAGATTATAAAAATATGGCTTTGGATAAAAGGGTAGTTTCTTTGTCTCTCATTTATCCTAAGTTAAGTGTGTTTGATTAGAGCTATGTAGGGTGACTTACTCTTTTATTATGGATGATTATTACAGTATTGTTATGGGTATTTAATGGATTTATATATATAAATACTTGTACTTAGTTTTTTGATTGGCAAATTTACATTCATGTCCATGCGTTTGTATAAATGCCTCAATGATGTTACATATGTATATTGAAGTCTATTATGCTATTAACCATCTCTAAATCATTTTGCTAGCATGTTTATGTGTTTGTGTGGTGATTTCATGAAGTGGGTATTCTTATATACATGTCTATATGTGTGTTTGCATACTTAATAGCATAAATAGCTTCTATTGCATACATGTCGGGTGCCATTGCTTAAATTGGTATAATCTAAGCATGTGTATGTGTTTAATAGTAGAATATACCTGTGTATTCTCAAATGCCATGTCTTTAATGTCAATTCCCGCTATTGTGATGCGATCGATGGTGCACAACTAGTAACTAGCCTAGGTCGAGTCTCCTTTAACTTTAAATCCAGTTAATAGGAGTCCGGATAGGTTTAGTTGACCTTAATTCTCTTAGGAAGACCAATTGGTCCACCCTAATGCCCTAGGTTCATAAGGACCACGACGTAGCTCTAAGTGGGGCGAAGCTTAGGGACGGACTCGCATCGAGTCCTAGGGTTATATTAGGGATCTAATTAGAGGACTAAGTGTTAGGGTTAGATTGATCTTAATCACCTAGAACCCTATTAGCTAGCCCTAAATCCTAAGTCATAAAGACCACGTCGTACTGCTAGGCATTGCCATCTAGGGACGAACCCGCACTGAGACTTAGGGTATCAATTAGGAGGCTAATTAGAGGTCTAGACAAGAGCACCTAGTTTAATCCATCAAGCAACCCTGGCAAGACATAGAAATCACCCATAAGCAAGATGTAATCACCTTAGTTCCCATTTCCACGTGTTTGACTACCTTAGATCTCTTGATTCCCTCATTTCATACACATACATTTTATTTTCTTGTCCTTAGATTTCTCGAGCTCCCCTCAATCCTAAAACACCAAAAAGATTGTAGTTTAGCGACCCAACACATAGCCTTTTGGGACACACATAGCTTAGGACACTACTCACGTTAGGCCTCCCCATGGATTAGACTCTGCACTCGCACAAACTATATTACACACGACCCGTGCACTTGCGGGCTATTTAGGCTTATGCCGCAAGATAGCGTCCAACTGGTTGTTGATGCTTTCCCCTAGGAAGCCAATTCGTTCCTCCTTTTTATGAATCTCTGCATGTTTCCCCTTTAAAACCCACCCTATTGTTCGCAGTGCCTAGTAAACAATGGAGATTAGGGGTGCGAGCAGAAGTGACCGGGGTGGAGAGATTCTGATTCAGTATCCCAAAGTTGACCAGAGATCCCAATCATGTAGCAATAAGAGTGGTGGTCGATGGTGAAAAACGGGGGCAGAAAATGATGAAGCCCCTTGTGTACGGCGACTCGAGAGAACTTGGCGTTGTCCGAGTATGAAGACCTACTATTTTGAAGGGGGCCCTGCTGTCCTTGGAGTTGTCAAACCTCTCCTTAGCAAAATGCTTGTCCCTCTGGTCTCGATTGGGGCTCAAGCGAGGGGGTAGCCATCCTCCTAGATGACAATGCCCATAGTCGACCACCGAGCTGGGGCCCCTTGTCGGCCTGAAGAGGGGAGCAAATCGAGACAGGCTCCTTGACCTTGCAGGCGAAGGGCTCGAGCGGCTTGGTTGTCATAGCACGTAGCGAACTAGTGCTGCACCTCCTCCTGTTACGGGGTTAGTTGTCTTCTTCTTCCATCCATACCTGAAAATGTAAGAAAAACAACTAAGTTAGAAAATGCCGGATTGGATTAAACAAATGAAACATCAAAAGAAAAGACTTTGACCATATATAATCGGCCATGACAAAAACTCGGAATATAATCTAGGATCCTTGATCCTCTCGAGGGTTTGGAAATCAAGAAACAAACCCTATCCCATATCCCTTAGGGCGTTATATCCCTTTTCCTCCCTATTGGTGAGTTTAAGGGCTTGGTTGAGCATATTCTCAATCCCGTGAGTGACGTCCAACGTAGTCCACTCAAGGTTCATACCCCACAAGTTATGATAGTTGATGAAGTTGTATCTGGTGTGCCAGCCCTAGTGGGATGAGGGGTTCCTTGTAAAACTACCTGTTGGTTTTGGGCCGCAACATAGTGCCACCTTTTCTCACGATCCTGGGCCAATTAGAACATGTATCGAAAAAGACTAACAGAAGGTTTGATCCCATTTCTTCTCAGGTATGAATACCATTCAATAAGGATGGCCAAGCCATTCGGACATAGTTGGCTAGGACAAAGCCCATAGTGGTTGAGGTATTCTCGAATAAACCTCATGATTGGCAACCTTAGGCCCATGACAAAGAAGTCCTCGTAGAATGCAATCTTGTCGTCCTCTCCAGCACAGGCATATTCCAAGTTTAGACAACCTGACAACGTGGTCTTCGGGTGCCCCTCGACAAAGTCTAATATTAATCAAAATACCCTCGTCTAGTATCAGTTCCCTCTCTAAGTTATTGAAGGAGGCCCTAACTCCCGCGGCCATCGGGGCTTGCTCCATCAAAGCAACCTCATATCCTAGGCCCTTATCTTCGACAGGGATCCAAGCACTGTCATCTGGGTCATCCCGATTAGACTCCATGGTCTCCCATCTTTTCAATTAGAGGTCTACACCCATGATAGAGAAATCGACGGAGTCACTACTCTGGGCCACCTCGCCCATCTCAATGACCTAGTTATCAAAAGAAGGGATCAGTGAATCCTCAATCATCTCTTTAGGTGCGACAGTATAGCCAGAGTCTATTATGGATATCGGAATGGTCAGAAAAAATCTTTTATTAGGAGAATCTAGCAGGGAATCTTCACCGAAACTTAAGGCTAAAGCCTCTTCAAGGATAGCGGGGCTAGTAAGAGCAGAAGTGTCAGAAGTCCCTAGATTGTCAAAAATGCTCAAGAAATCCAAAGAAACCCTAACCCTAAGATTGTCGGAATTAGACACTGACAGTGAAGGTTTATTTTCGTTATTTCTAGGCAAATTAGGAGATTTTGACATCAAACGCGTAAACAACAACAAAGAAAGCACAGGGAAAAGAAGAAGGAATTTGATAAAACAAATGAGAAAGTATAAGAAGAGAAGAAGAAGATTTGGAAAGGAAAAGTCATACCTGTAAGTAAAAGGAACGTGAGAACTTAGAGTAAAGGTATTAGGCAGAACAGAGGAGACACTAGAGATGTCTTTAGTGGTGGCTGTGTGTAGAAAACAAAAAGCAAAGTGCGAAAGTAATAGAGAATAAGAGAGACATTTTTGGATAGAGGAAAAAAAATAGGCAGAAAATGAAAACAAAAGAAGTTAAAACATATTTATACTCCAAAATAAAATCATTTGAATTTCAAAAATGGTGCCAAAATGCTGGTTAGGCGAAAAGCACCATCTTTGATAGCAACTCTATCGCGCATTTTTTAGGAATGCTATTATTATAGACAGGTGCATTGGCTCGTACGATTCATGCGCGTGTGAGGAAACAAGACGATTCACTACCACGTACTAGAAGTCCAAAAATAATTATAAACCCAGATGATTGGAAAGCATTTGGCAACTTCCCGACATGTCAAGTCCTTAAATAGGGGTTATTAATATGGGATCGAGTTGTACCCGCAATGCGATAAGGGCTTCTTAGAACAGGATCGACCGACCATCCATGAGACTACCCAATGAGGGTCATAACGCCTAATAACTAGTTGTACGAATAAGGTAAGGTTGACATGTATCCTACCCCCGAAGCTATATATAGGACTCCTTGGTTCCAAATAAGGTAATTCACTCATTCTTACTCACCCACTTCCTTAAACTTACTTCTTTAAGCAAAATACTAACTTAGACATCAGAGGCTCTTCGGTTGGTACCATAATGGTGGCTTAGTACACTGTTTTGTAAGTTGAATCCACCGGAGCAGGCTTTGGAAGATTCTACTTGGTTCTTCACGGGATCATATATAATATTTTATTTTACACTCCACTATCATTTTAGAAGTAACTATTTTGTGAGTTGGAAGGCTTTTCTTTATTAATATATAGCATTTTATTTTACACTTCATTATTATTTTAGAAGTAACTATCTTGTGAGTTAGTTTGAATACTTGATTTGAATCAAGATTTGGTATAAATATTTTTCGCCACCCCTAATTAAAGTTTTTGCATCTGCCACTGATTATGGGCTATGTTCTATAAAGCAGATATTTTGGGCATGTTCATTGAGCGAGTCAAAGATGATCAAACAATTTGTAGGATTGACTGCAAGCAATTAATGAAGATGCTTGAGTGTTATTTTAAAAATTAATTTATACTTGACGAGAAATAATATTCAATTTTAAGATAGAAAAATATAGAGTAGGTATCAGTTAGGAATTAAAAATTTAGTTTACAAAATGAAGTTTCAATTGACCAAAATTAATACTCTATGTAATTTAGAAAATATATATTCTATTTTATAAAATATAATTGTGAAAACAAATTAATTGCATTAGGAAATGATTGTGAATAAAGAAATTCTTTTAGGCAATAAAATATTTCATGACATGATGACACATGATATTGTTTAAAAGGGCGTGTATTTTCTTTTATATAATACTAGAATGGCACACGTGCAATGCACCGGGTGCGAGATATTAAAATTATAGAGTTTTTGCATCTTACTAAGTAATTATTAAAACAATTATATACTATGGAATTAATAAAAAATGATGATACATATAAAGAAATGGCATAATATTAATTAAATTAAAACATTTAATATAGGAATGGAACTGAATAAATGAGGAAAACAAAAAAATAATCTAAGAATAGACATATTTAATTGATACGTAATTATGAAAAACTTGTCATATAGAGCGCTACTTGACAGCATGAAATTATAACTTATTTTGTTTTATTATATAGTATAGATATAGATACAGATATAGATGCTACATATGCAAAACTTTAATTGTTTATAACATGCATATTTGTGAATATAGTTTAACCATGTCAACAAAAAAATTGAAATTGAAATTTCAAAAAAGCAAATCTATATCAGCCATGTTAAATTTGATAAGTAAAAGAGAATAACACGACTACCAAGAAATCATACAATTAATAATATTTAATTTTGAGGTAACCTTGACTTATTTTCCTACCTTTAAAAATAACATTTTCTCTTCCAGATTAAATATCTTATTTTTCTTTTTCGATTGTCCTAATATGATGTCCATTTTCTTTAAACCAAATATTTTGTACCCTATTCTAGTGTTCAGTATACTAAACAATCTTCATCAGGGCGTGAATTCGTTCTAATACTAAAATTTGATGGTATTTGGCTAAACTTGTATGTTGGCTAGCAATGGAGTTCTATTGTTCGGTGGACAACATTGTATTTATGTATGTGTCTGTGTGTATGTATATGTATAGATATACATATACATATACATGTATATATATATATATATAAAGCTTAATTTGAACGTCTTACTCTAAACTAATTACAATGGTGGTACTTATAAGTTTCAGAGTCTCTTAATCCAATATTTAGGTTATTGTTGTTGGCCCGGTAGTTCTCTTATATGTCAATCTTAGGTTGTCAACCAATTAATAGCAATGGGACACCAATAGTCCCAAAGTGGCACTGACTTTGAGACATGCTTCGGTTGCTCTAGTCTAGCTTCAACAATGCAACCACGCTTTGCCCCTCGGTTGGGAGAATGCCACGTCCCGTTGCTAGGTTAGTCTCAATTTTGCTTCCTTTGAGATATATATTAGTATGTACCTTTTCCAATTTGCTTACAAAATAGTACTCACAGAGAGAGTTGTGTGGATCGTACATGTGGAAGGTCCATCTCTGCGATAGATGGAGAAAACCATTTGCTGAAATAGGAATCTTTCCCATGTTAGCATAACTTCTGCGGCTACAGTTTACTATGAGCAAGAGTAACAATTAAACTACAAAAATAATACTTGGTGAAGAGTCTCAAGATATTGAAGCAGCTAAAAAATTAAGTACACGACATGGTTTCTTCATGAATCAAAAAGAAGGAATACTAACCTTTTATGAGTGAAGAACAAAAATCCTAGAAATTACTTGATGTTTGATCCACAGTTTAATGAAATGAACCATAGTTTACTGTACCAGATGACAAACTTAAATTTCACAACTAAGTACCTCTTAACTTTGGTAGGTCATACACATAATAAACAAAATTAGAGGAGAAGCAAAGAGAGACAAAGTTTAGAGTTTAAGAGGAAGAACAGATATGTTCTTGTCATAAATATGTAAAAAAGAATGCTTATTTAAACTCTGTTTAGTCTAACTGTGAGAGTTCATTCGTTGAGTAGTAAAGCTTTTAACAGTAAAGTTTTGGATAAAAGTATTGTTGAATAAAAGCAGTTAATTGTATGGTCTTGTATTTTAGGAGTTCAGTTTTCAGTTGTTTTGAAGATAATATTGACTTTCGAAATATTAAAAAAAAAATACTTTTGTGGGAAAATGAAGAAAAATAAATTTTTATATGACATAAAAATAACTTTTCAAAAGCCTTTTCTAAAAAGCTCCAATTTGGAGCTTCTGATTTTTTAACTTTTCTCAACTTTAGTTTTTATTTAAAACTCTTTTAAAAATGAGATAAATAGAGCAGTTTCAGCTTTTAGACTTATAAAAAGCACTTTTGAACCTCCAAAAATTAGGCCAAACTGATTCTTATTCATATGTGTTTTGTGTGTTTATATATATAGATGTGGAGAGGGAAAATTATGGAACTATTCATAACCTCTCATGGCTTCTCTTTTACCTATTTCGCAAGGTCGGGTCGGGTCAGACCATATGGCGCCACCCAACCCAATTATCCAACAAGAACTCAAATGAGAATCAACTCTTGGTGAAGGTCGTCATTACGGAACGCTACCCATCTTGACTAATGGATGATGCATCATGAATGGTGAAAGTACTTCTTTAGCTCATGGTGATAAGAAAGTTTATTGTCTTGTTTTACTGATGGTGGAGAGAACTTTCCTACAAACCAGCAGTCTTTGAATTTTTGTTCATAACGTTTTTAAAGAGATCAATATAGTAGTGAACTTATTCACCCAATGCAATAAGAGCATCCAAATCTGTGCCCATACCAATAACTTTTCGTAAGTTTTGCTAGCTGTTTTAATTTGTTGAAGTTGATAATCTCAAAGTTATGTCAAGGAACCTAGCCATTTTTCAGCTGTTGCAACAGCTACATTCAAGATAGTGATTGAGATTGTATAACAGATGCCAAAATGCATAATCCAGCAGAAAATGATTTTATACTCAAATATTTGTATTGCTAACTTTACTGCCAAGAGTGATTATCAGAACAAAGACAATACAGAACAAGAAGATTATAACTTTAAAAGCAGAGGAAAATTCAATTCTTCTCTGCATGAGTAATATCACAGGCTTCGAAGAAGAATGCCTTCAAAAGTGATGCCAGGTCCAAATGCTAAAGCAAGTCCCCATTCTTCTGCACCATCTCTCTTCAATTCTTCCCTCATATATTCTATGACATAGAAGATGGTGTTGCTGCTAACATTCCCAAAGTCCATCAATGCCCTTCTGCTACAATCCAATTTCTCATTTCTCAATTTGAGTGTGCTTTCCAATCGGTTAAGTATGGCCGGCCCGCCAGGGTGCACAGCCCAAAACAAGTCATTGTACTGCTCTAAACCAGCCTTGGCCATTAGCTTCATGCAAAATTCTTCGATGTTATCTTCTATCTTCTGAGGAAGATCCCTGCCGAGCTTAAAATATATGCCTTCTTCTGAAAGTCGCCCGTCAATAACGTCATTCGTTCCGGGCAAGAATTGCTGGCCTGCGCAGTTGAGTTCCATGAAAGGGGATTCTTTACCAATTATTGGATCAGTGCCAACAACAACTGCCGCTGCGCCATCCCCAAAAAGTGCAGCCCCAACTAGATCATAAGGCCTTGCCTTATTAGGCGGACGAAAACCAAGAATGGTTGTCTCAGAAGTTGTCAATAGAACTCTGCTCCCTGGATTGTTTTCAGCGATGTCCTTTGCAACTCTAAGACCTGTAACACCTCCATAGCAGCCAAGAAAGTAAAGCATCACACGGTTAACGTCGCTTCTTAGGCCTAGTTCACTAGCAAGGTAAAGGTCACCGCCAGGGAGCCGAATTTCACTTGAAGAAACATAGACAATATGAGTAATGTCTTCTGTTGGCCTTCCCCATTCTTTAATGCAAGCCAGGCTTGCTTCTTTCGCCATCTCTATGACTGCTGGATTCGCTATCTCCAACCGTTGTTTAAGGGTCGGTATGCCTTCTGTCGCGAGTTCCGGATACTTGTCCAGGATCTCCTTAGACATGACGGTGTACCTTGTTTTCACAGTGGTGGTTTTGCCTACCAAATGCAAGAAAAAGAATAGCAGGTAAAATTCATGTCTTGATGATTAAAAACAAATCTAGCTAGCTTTACGCAATATACGAAAAATCAACTTTTGCTTACACAGACGCTCTAATTTCTCCCTAATGGCTGTATCTTCGCATTTCGTGTCCCGAATGTATCCTTCAACCAAGCAATCCTGAGGCACTACCTGACTCGGAAAGGCTTTGCCGATTGAAAGTACAGTTGCTTTTCCTGGAGTCGGAACGCGCCTCGTAAAATACCTGGCTGCTCCATTAGTGATCATCTCTGCCATGGCTGATTATAGAGAACTTAGATATGTATGTTCTGGTGGAATTTTAGTGCAAGTTTCATCAAGTAGCTAGCCATATATGGGGAAGCTAGTTTGTCGTTGGAGAGGGGTTGGTATCAAGGAAACCAAGCATGACTATCTACAATTACATAGTTAATAGTGAATATTAGATGCGTGATGCCTAATTATTAGATGGCAGCAATCTTTCCTTCTGAGTATTTTAGTGATCAGCTTTTATGTGTGAGAGAAATGCATGTAAAAACTAACACCAAGTTAGGTTCAACTTTAGAGGCCACATAACCAATATAGATGCTAGCTAGCCAAAAGTATGGGACTCGAATATTATATTATGATCTTGAAGTTTATAATCTTGTACAAGGAATTATGAATTTTGAAGCAAAATATTAAGTAGAGGTATTGAGCAACATTGGAGTATTAAGAGAATTAAGTTTGTAATTTCCTACTTAAAAATTAATGCGTGGAACTAAATTGAATCATCTGTATCATTTTCAAGATCTCTAAGTTAGGCAACTAAATCAAATCTTATATTATGATCTTGAAAAAGACGCGACCTATCTTAATTTTTGAATAATGGAAATTCTGCTAAATTATTCAAGAAAGTTCTTTCATTGGATAATGTTAGTTTTTGCTAGAAAAATTAAAAGAAATTATTGTGTCGTAAATAATAAAGCGAGAAGACTCCTTATATAGATACACTTTGAATGTTAATGGATTTATGTCGCATTTGAGATTAACATTTCTTTTCTAAATAAGCAAAATTTTTATTAATAAATCCAAAAAAATTAAAATTTTATTTTAAAAAAAACACTATTACCAGATTCCCAAGTTAAACCAAAAAACTAGCATCAATGTCACTTTTCTGCACATCTTCCTATTGAAGGTTTTAATCCTGAAATTGTTACCTATTGACATTTTAAACTTTACATCAAAAGAAATGGTGTTAAATAGCTGGTTCTCACTCTATGGGGAGAGCTATGGTGTCTTCTCACATTTCTTTCTCTCTATATGTAATAAACAATCGCTTCAAAATGAAATAATTTCATCGAACATTTATTGTTGGAGGATGGCTCTTACATTTGTAGGAAATCCAGGCAGTGATGGTGTCCCAAGTGTTGGTCCAACAGTACCTAACCACATCTTCATATCTCTTCCAAATACGTCTTGTGTACCTACACCTAAAAATATGATTTCTCACTAATAGAAATTAGCAAATTTAAGATGAAAATTTTGGAATGAAATGTTTCCATCTCAACTTGAGATAGATTTGAGATGAAACAAAAATGATTCTTCAAGCAAAATTTTGTAAAATTTTAGGACATAATTGAGAGGAATTTGTCACCGAAAATTTCTCTCTTGAGGCTTAAGACTGAAATATTAGGAGATAACACTTGTGACAAAAATGTTTAGACAGAATCAGTTATGAAATTTAATTTTGCCACATTTGAGACGGAATAGAGATAAATTATTGATTCAAAACAGCTTGACTACATTGACCCACTAGGTATATAAAAACAGCATTATGACTTCTAGTGCTAGTTCAACATTAGGAGAAGAAACGAGTACGACAAAACTGTAGTTGCAGAGAAAAATCTTGGACTGAACAAGAACTCAATAAAAATCACTAAACGTTTTTATTAATTCCATAAAAGAATTATATATTTTCAGTCAATGTTGACAATTAGAGGTAAAAAAAATTATCCCCTTAGAAAGTGACCAAGAAAGAATACTGTTACCTTTTGAGAACCAAAATGGTATGTTTGTTAGAAAATCTTTTCAAATCTTGAACAATCACGACAAACTGTACCTCTTATTTTGTTTGTAAAATTATTTGAATCATGCTTGAAGATAGTTCCAATACGACAAAAATTCTAGTTCAAATAATACAAATCAGAGTGTAATAAAGAAATCACAAAAAAAAAAAATGAACTTTTTGATGAAGAAGAAAGAAATCATAACAAACAAGAATGAATTTCAAATATGAAAATCATAAAAATAAACATCCCTTTTTTACTTGGTCTTGTAACAAAAATAATATAAATATTTGAATCTTTGAAAACAAGAATTGTCCCAGGTGGAACAAAGTCCAACCTTTTGAAGGAAAATTAATTACTGTTACATTAGAGTTTGAACACCTTCCTTTTTGAAGAAATATTCCTCCAAATTAGTAATGGACGCGCCTCTGCGAAACTAACTCTTTTATACAGAGAAAACCCTGACTTTTCCGGCATCTCACTTCAAACAAATTTCAAAAATGAAAACCTTCAGAGTAAAAATCACAAGGATTGAAAAAACAATTAAGAGAAAAATTGAGGTACAAAACTAACAAACCATTAATGTGTGTCAAAACTCGACAAACAAAACAAGTACCTTCTAAGTTTGACACAATTATACCAAAACTTTTAGTTGAAAAAAATGAACATTACTAAATAAAATCCTTGAGAAAATTTATAACAAAGAGAAACAACAAATGCTTGAGATTTAAGAACAAAAAGTTCTACTCGTTAAGGAAACTGAAATCAACAGTGATAGTGACTAACAACTTTTTGATCTTGAATAACCAACAAAATCAAATTAATAGAATCAAGTTTCAATGTTCAAAAAGTTATTACCCAAATCCAACACTGCCAAATCTCCAAATCAAATAACAGCAGCATTTAATTAAGTCATACACCTACCAAGCAATTTACAAATAGAATCTTGATGCCCCCACCAGATATCAAATTCCCTCAATGACAAAGCAAATGATCATTGTTGGTAATATTTACGAAAACAATAAGGAATGGAAGAAGATAAAACCATTTAAAATTTAGTTCTTGAATTTACTGGACAATCCAAAGGATAGTGGGATGATTTTCTGACTAAAAGGCAAAAATCTCAAATTATTAATTCAAAGCAAATGATCATTGTTGTTAATATTTACGAAAACAATAAAGAATGGAAGAAGATAAAACCATTTAAAATTTAGTTCTTGAATTTACTGGACAATCCAAAGGATAGTGGGATGATTTTCTGACTAAAAGGCAAAAATCTCAAATTATTAATTCAAAGCAAATGATCATTGTTGGTAATATTTACGAAAACAATAAAGAATGGAAGAAGATAAAACCATTTAAAATTTAGTTCTTGAATTTACTGGACAATCCAAATGATAGTGGGATGATTTTCTGACTAAAAGGCAAAAATCTCAAATTATTAATTCTAAAAAATTTAATGATGAAAATCAACCAATTTTTGACAATAATGGTAAAAAAAATCCAAATGGGATTGGACCTCTTGTCGATAATATCATTTACCATTTTACTAGAGATTTAATAAGACTGAGATATGAAGACATTATTATCTCTATTGTTAATAAGACTGCAATAAAACTTTGTACAAATTTTAAACTAAAAGAATAACTTAAAAAACAAAACATGATTTCCAGGCATGAATTTGGAAATTTGTGTGAATAATACATATGTATGTGTATATGATCGCGATTTATACTTGTATGTATATTTAAATAATTAATTATTAAATCATCAATCTATATATTTGTGTGTGCTTGCACGTACATTCGTGGGTATAATCAATCGATTTCTATCATTTATTTAGTGACCATATATACTAAATAGTTACATGTGTAGTAAATGATACTTATGTTTAATGAGCACATGTATCGATAAAGGAAGTGGTAAATATAGATAATGGTATTTAGGTTAATTAAGAATATTGGAGATAAAGTTAGGTGCAAGCGATAGAATATATAGGGAAATTTCTATTACGTGATAGGGATAAAATAAGGGTAAAAGTGCCTATTTATCAACATTAACTACAAAACTATCAAAAAGTTATTTTAATTTGTGATTTTGCCCTAATTAAATTTGCAAACATGTCATAGAGTAAATCATAAATAAATAAAATAAGTTTGGCCCTAATCTCATATACACACCAATTGTTTTAGAAAAATGGCCTAAATGCAAATTGGGAGTTTAGGGTTTAACATAGCTTTCCCCTGCATCTTAGATCATCTAAATTTCTTGAAAATATTCGCAAAATTACTCGTGCTTTTAATACTAACTCGCCCGGAGTACCAATGTCATAGATTATTAGGAAGCCTCACTTAAAAGATGTAGAACCTATGGTAAGAATTCATTTTCTGTGTATGACAATTTGCTTGCAAAAGCAAACATATTGATGTGCGAAAATCTATACAGCTCGGGACTTCTTTATGCTTATCTAGAATAGTTATACGTTTTAATATTCTCTTAATGTTTCATTTACGTAAACTTATGTGATGTTTGATTCTGTTGTTTTTCTTATGTTTGTTTTAGTCCTTCTTGTTCGGGGATATTTTGTGCTTTGAAAATGTTTATGCTTTATTTATTTATCTTTTGTGTTGTTGTTTTTTCTTTCTTGCTTTTTAATTTATGTTGCTATCTTTTTAAATAAAATTATATTACTGTTTTTCTAAAACATTTTTCTCAGGTTCAGGTATTGTAATTTTTTTAATCTAGTTCATTAGCAATGTCTAGGGTCTAGTTAATCTAAGGTTTTAATCAAATTTATGTTTTGTACATATAAACATTGACCATTTTTCTGTTTTTGTTTCCCCTTAAAGAAACAACATAGAAATCTCCATAGACATAATAATGCACTCAAGATATAAATGGAAGCAAAACTTCAACAATTCACTAAAGAAAGATAACTGTCTGGTAATTTAAATTTCAAAATCCAATAAACACGCACACACTCCTAAGCCTTCTACACACTTGCATACACTCCTAAGCCTTCTACACACTTGCATACACATACACACACATACACTTATCCTACATAGGGATTGTTTGAATTGACATTTTTTACATGCGCTTTTTTGTAGAACTTTTTTTTAAAGAGCTTTAAGTAGTAATAAAGGTTATTTTTTGTTTAGATTCATCCAGCTAAAAGTACTTTTTAAGTTGTAACATGTATTTAAATAAATAGAAAACTGTAGCACTTTTTTTAGACAAACCACCAAAAAGGGAAGGGAGAAGCTCTTTTAATAATTGACATTTGGATAGAAAAGCAATTGTCATAAATAAGTTGTTTTCATTTAAAAATACATGAATTGTTAGTTTTTTAATTTTTTTAGTTTATCACACATATTTAATATTTAATTTTGGAAAATAATTTTTTTTTACAAATTTAAATGTTTTGCTTTTGAAAAAAGAACTTAAATAGGACAACATGAAATCAAAAAATAAAAATTATCTCTTTTTTTTGTTGATCTATTGGTTTAGTGTGTGTTTATGCATTATATTTCTACACTTGTTTGAAGTGTTCTTGTGCTCTATTAGGTGTATTAGTATAGCATTTTATACCATACTTATGCATAGTAGGCATCAAATGTTCATACTTGAGTTTAGAACATAAAAGCTACACTAATGCGCATTTATTTCTTGTTTTAGGTAAGAATCGAAGAAGTGTTTAGAGCAAAATTTGACTATGTTTTGCATTATGATCATGTTCTTGTCTATTTTGATAATACTAGTGCTATAAATCTTACTAGTATTGAGCTTAGGCATCATTTCATTAAAGATCATGTGCAAAAATATGATCTTATTCTTGAATTTGTTGATACATTACATCAAGTTGCAAATATTTTTACAAAACCTTTGCATGAGGACCAATTTTGTAAGATTAGGAAAGATATTGGCTTGCAAATTTGTGGCTAAAATTCTTTTTCTTGATAAAAATATGAGTTTTTAAACTCAAAATAACCTTCAAAATGACATGGTGCAGCAAAAATCAACTTTTACATAATCTGGGACTACCAATCGACCTATTGGAAGTTGTCGGTCAACCAACAAAAGGCGTTAGGTAACCAGCACTGGCAGAATGGTCACTGGGGTTGCCAGATGCATAGCTAGTCGACTAACACAATTGGAAAAAAGCTTTTAAAACCCTCTTTCTCCCAAAATTCTTCATCTCCTTCATAAATTCTTAAAACCCTAACCTAAAATCTCTCAAACCGATTTTTCAATTTCCATAAAATACCACATATTGCATCAAATTAATTGCATATTCGTGTTCCCCACATCACATAGAACATTTGAGCATAAAATTTTCTTTGAAGAAATGTCAAATTAACGAGGCCAAGGACGAGTTCTCCACCACCACCACCACAACTACGCTATGCACCACCTTCGAATTGGGCTGCTAATCGTGATATGAACAAGAGCAAAATCTGATATTGGAGATGCTTGGTTGATAGGATTTAAGAGGCATCAAGATCATTGAGCTTTTAACGGGATAGGTTGATGCAAATTTACTCATTTTAGTTGTACTGTTTATGATGATGCGGTGCTTGTATTCTATTGGAATCTAGTAGAAGTTACTTAGAAACTTAAATTCAGTATTAGATCATGGGTACATGTGTTGAGATTGAACTAATGAGGAAGTGCTGAAGAAAATATTTGATTTACTTATTGAGGGAGAGGGTGAATATTATCCCAAGGGTTGGCCAAGTAAGAAAGATCATATTATACATGAGGTAATTAAATTCATCTGGCAAGGTATTAGTGATCACCCTATAACAAAATCAACACCCTTTATAAGCTCCTTTAATACAGAAAGATGGATTATGAATAACATTTTTAATGAGATACTTATGCCCCGCAAAGTGAATGATGATAGGTTGATTTTCTTGATGCATACAATATGTTCCATGTTTATGAAAAAAAGAAGGTCACTTTACCATACATCACATTACAACACATATTGCACTCAGTTGAATAAAGACAGCATATAGGGTATGTTATGCCACTCACTCATATTTTCAATCACTTTAAGGTGTCATTGTCCATTAAATCCACTCCATTCCATTGGAACTTTGAAATGGTTTACATCAATCAAATGGAAATCTATTGGTAAAATGGAAATCCCATTTCAAGGACACAATTCAAGCATTACCTTTGAATATTCAAGAGAAAATCAAGGAAAGAACCAAGAGAGGTACTACTGTTTTTCATCTTGTCTTGGCGCCAGTTCGTGATGAGGTTCAAGAGGAACTAGATCATGCTTCACAAGAAGCACAACCTAGGGAATAGGGTGTTCCTATAAATGAACCGAGAATATGTGATATCATGGTTGTTAATGAGAGTAAGGATGAGGGTGACACATAGGCTCAAATATAGCATGCGACTGTTAGGGCTTTGAGAGAATAAGCTAGGGTTGAGGAAATTCGACGTGAAGAGTTGAGGCGAGGCGTTAGATTCTAGTTTGGCACTTGGAGTGATGATTCTATTCCATCACAAATTCTAGATCAAATGATGTTGATGAATGAGCGAGTTGGTCATGTGGAGACCAAGGTTAAAGGAATATGGCATGACGTGGATGAGTTCTTTAAGGAGTACCATGCTTACCATCGTGATGATCAGCCTTGAGTCTTGAAGTCCGCACTTGCATTTTTTATGCATTCGTATTCTAGTTTTCAAACTCTCATTTCCTTTAGTTTTATCACTTTTAGCATGTTGAGCTACTTTCATGCTAGCCTTAGTTTATCTCTAGTTTAACTTTGAATGTTCTCTAGTATTAGTATTGCACTGCGATTTCCTTTGCATTTTATGCTTATGGAATTTGGTACTTTTATGGCTTTCTATTCTCTTCCCATGTTTTATTTGTTTTCATGATGCCAAAGGGGAAGAAAATATATATGCATTGATGCATTGATTGAGGGGGAGTTCTTGCTTATGACTATGCTTGATATGTTATGATTTATGTACGATCCTCGTGAATGATGTGTTGTTGGATAGTGAATTGAAATGCATATGGTGTTTCGGGAGTTTTATTAACTCCAACATACTTGCTATGCATTGATTGAGGGGGAGTCAAATTCTTTGGACTTCAACTTTGTGTGATAATTTGCCATCATCAAAAAGGGGGAGATTGTGGGTATGATTACTTAAAATTATTTGATGATCAAAATTATAGTGGAATAATTGAATGCTACTAATATACATATAGCTTGTGAGCTACATTGTTTATAATCTGATCTAGGTAATATATATATATATATATATATATATATATATATAAATTTGTATGAAAAGCAAGGATGCAATGCTTGTGACAAAAGATTTCACATCCAAAAGAAGCTCGCTTGAAACAAGAAAAGGAAGAGCTCAATAATCGTATGAAGATAAAGTCATAAGGTGGAGATAAGGTAACATAAAAGGTACCAGTATTGCTCGCTTTTGCTTGACTTTGATCATGCCTATTACAACTCTTTACTTGCTTAACTTTCATGAAAACTTTTATCAAATGCTCTTTTGAAAAATCTTGGTTGTGAATGTCAAACTATCTTGAAGGTGCTTTCTTTTTCTTAAAATTATTGAAAACCTCAAGACATTTGAAAAACTTGCTTTTGGTTTCAATCTTTGCACATGACTCGATGTTTGAAGAGTTTATGCTTGGCTAGAACCTTTGTACCTCCATAAATTGTCTTGAAACTTATTTAATAGGGTGAAAGTTGCTTTTCTGGGTGTGCTAGATGCCCCTTGCCGATCTACTAGCAAGATATCTAGGCTACTGGAGACATCAGCGAAACAAGGTAGCAAGAATATAATTTCTGGAGCTGCCGATCACCCTATGCCAGTCAACGAGCAGAACAGGTATAGTCAACAGGCATTCCAAGTGAGTTAAGCTCTCTTGCCAAACGCCCTACTGGTCGACTAGACTATCGACTGATAAAGTCTATTGCAACAAATACACTAGTCATTTTAAAACGTTGTAAGCCCTTTTTAAATACCCTTTCACCCCACATCTTTTTTACAGTAATTAAGAGCATTCAATCCATTTTCTAAGCCTATTCAAGCTTAGAAATCCTTCTTTGAGCTATAATTTGCTATATCATTCTAGCAAGAATTTGAGCCAGTCTTTGCTATATTTGATTATTAAAGTTTATAACCCTAAATTTCAAATTCCTTCAATTCATTGTATGTATACACACTCTATAAGCTAGAAATTCTTGAGAGGGACATTTGTTGAGCTAAAGAGCGTGTGAGGAAATCCTAAAGAGAGTGTGAGGAAATCCTAAAGAGTGTAACTCTCAGGTTCTCTGAAGTTGGGCGTCAAAGAGATGTACTACTTGGTTTCTGTTTCACCAAGTGTTGAAGAAGCATCTACTAGCGAAAGTGCTGAAATCTTAAGGAGAGCATCCTTAAGCGGTGGGTGTAGGAAGACCAGACCATCTAAAAATCATTTGTTTTCTTCTTCCCTCTCTTTACTTTTAGCTTACTTGCTATATTTGATTGCTAAGTGTTTGTTGAATTGCCTAAGTGAAGTTACTTACTTTGTTTGAGTATTTTTGATCCCGAAAATTAGTCAATATCTTAATTCATCTCCCTCTTAAGATATTTGGCCCTAACAAAATCTTTTGAGGTTATCTAATTATCATTAAACATGTTAAAGGCGTCTAACTTGTTTAGAACTCTACTAGGGAACAGAACTAATCTAAGAAATGCGGATAGATGTTGGGAAAGTCGATGTTGATCTGATAATTCATAACAATGGCCTATATAAATGGCGTTGCACATTGGAATAAGGTGTATTGTATCACCCACAAAAATGCATTATGCATATTCACAAAATATACCAATCCCATTCATAACTTCTATAACCTCGAACTAACTCGAGTACTGGAGGTTCTTTGGCCGATACCATAAGGTGTCAAGTATTCTCTCACTTCATCTCTTTCTTTTGTTTAGGATATTTAGCCATATGCTTTATGCACACTGGCTGAGGCGGTCAATTGATAAAAATCCTTATCAAGTATGAAAATTTTGTGTTTCTTGCTTAGTCCTTGTATAAATATACTACCCGCATCCTTATTATAATGATACAGTAGGGAGAAAAGGTTTTACCTATGAGGCCCAATCATTTCTAGTCTTGAGCCACTAGGCCAATGTTAGGCAATGCCTTCACTTTGCATATAGGTGAAACGACGTTGTGCATATTGCATCACTTTGCTTACACAGAACATAAACCAACATAAACGACGTCGTATCTTGTTTACGAGAACCTTCTCTTAGTTCTGCAATAGTCTCTTTCACTTCTCTCTTTTATGTGATACTTTTAGTAATTTCTCCAAAATTGACAGCTTTCATTGGCCTATTTAGAAGTGTCGCTTTTTTTTTTTTGTTTTTATAGAATAATTTTTCAAAATAGCCTTTTAAACAATTTTAGAAATAAAAGAACAAAAAATTTGTTTGGATTGAAGATAAAATTATTTTTCTCTTGTATTAAAAATACCATTATACCCATCTTTTTTTCTTTATATTTGATTTTTTCTCCAATATATATAGGTGTATATATATACACAAACTTATATTTACATACATTACATACAAACACACGCACATATATATTACATGTGTGTGTGCATCTGTTTGTTTGTTTTGGAAGCAAGGGGCTATGGTAGATATAAGTTACGGTGGGGTGAGGTGGGGATGCGGGTAGGTTTGTGGGGATGTATAGGGGTTGTTGGAAAGAAAAAAAATAATGAAATTGCTTTTTTAAGAACAAAATATCAAATAACAATAAGAATATATTTCTAGTTTTTTATTTTTTAAAAACATTTTAAAAATAATTTAAAAAAATAATTTTAAGAAACATCACCTTTGTCCTCTCAAACAAGTTTTTATGCATTTAGAAAAGAAAAAAATATTTCTAGGGACAGTTCCAAACAGGCGCCACATGTTTCTCCTTAATCTCAATAAGGTAATCGACCAATGCGAACGACGTCGTAGTATTCTATTTGCGAGAATCTTCTCTCGCTTCTGCTATCCTCTCTCTGGCTTCCCTCCTTTTTGCGATACTTTTAGTAATTTCTCCAAAATTGACAGCTTTCATATTTTTCTCTTTAATTTCAATAAGGTAATCGCTTTAACGTTATTTATTTTTAGGGCTTGTTTAATCAATTAATTTCGAATTTTCTGCTTAATTTTTTTTTTTGAAAAAATTAATCTTACACCCTAGGAAAGAATTTCGGTATGACTAATATTTATTACGAGCTAAATTTCTTTCTGCGTAAAAACTAATCTGTTTTGCTGCGTGGAGCTTTTGCTATTTGCCAGTTATTGCAATTTCGAGCTTCCATCATGGACAATAGAAATGAAGACGATGGAGAATCGAGCTCGCCTTTTGTGGTAATACTGCAACTCTTATTTCCTTTTTTCACTTTTTTTTTCTCTATTTTCATTTTGATTTTATTTATAGATTTGGCATCATGTTCAATTTATATATATATATATATATATATATATATATATATATATATATATTCGTGTATATATGTTTATGTAATTGGGAACTCCCATGCAATGCGTCTTCATGTTTGGGATAGTGATACTTCGCCATTGGATGTATTTAAGAGGAGCTAATGTCAATTGCACTACTAAAAGTTGTTAATTGTAACTCTGCAATTTGGGTCGCAAAATATCATCCTCAAGAAATGGCACAGTAGCTGCAAAAGAGTTAAGCTTTGCGAAAAAGGACTTGGAACTTTTGAATTTTGGATGGATGATATAGTCAGTGTTTTGTTTCAATGATAGTGTAGTGTGCTTTTTCCTTTAAATACTGTGTTCTCCATAATTGGAGGCTGTAAGCTTTCGACGCAGTGCGAGAAAAGGGTATTGTTTGGATTGTAAATTTGTGGAAGGAATATCGGTTAGTGGTTGAAATAGATTAAATGGAGGAGGGCGACAGAATATCACTTTTCCTGAGTATTAGAGATGTTAAGTGTAAAGTTCCCTGTTATATAAGTATGTATAGCGGTGTGTGTGTGCACGTGGTCAAACATGAAAAATTTGTGGTACGTTCCATTTAGATATTTGTCATCCACTATTAGTGCAGAAGTTTGCTGTTGTTTTTAGGCTCATACTGAAGGATGGAGATTAACATAGAAAAGTAAAGTTAGGGAATTAAAAGAAGCAGTTAGAGAAGGAGAGTTTGTTAAAAAATAGATTATCAGCAATGAAAAGCATATGTGCACCTATACATGGATTATCGGAGCAAAGAAATTTGTTAGGATCGTTGATTAGATCAAGCTCAAATCTTTCCTTTCTCGATAATTGCAGTTTCAATTGCTAGACACAGCATGGGGCTATGAGAATGTCCTTGTGAACGCACAGCATGTTTGTATCGCTGCCAGAGAACTCTACAGTGAGAAACATTATCCAACATTTAATTTATAGTTCTAAATTTAGGGTTTGTTTAATTGCTGAAGCCCTCAACCAAATCTAATACCTTTTTCTCATTCTCTTGGAGCCTGTTATGAGTATTCCACTGGTAGATGCACAAGGTCTCTTATGCATGTGTATTTGTGTTGGAGGTGTGTTGGAGGTCCCTTTTTATAGTATGCTGTGTGATGACACTCCATTCAGAATCTACCTTTTGTCCAGGCAAATGAGGATGCCTTCAGAAACAATGGGATTATCCCCCAGCTATTTACATCTGTGCCAGCTCTTAATGAAGCTGCTTCTTATCTTGCAGAGACAACATCATATTTCACACGCTGTTTCTCTGATTTTCCTGGTGAGCTTTTCGGCCAAGTTCTCTCTTTCTACTGCACTTGAAAGAAGATAGTTTTTCCTTCTATAATAAGACCTGTGTAAATATCATGAGTGACCCAGGAAACATTGCATAGATGCAGGCAGTATTTCCTGATCTGGATGCTAGCACGAAAGTTCTTAAGTATCTTATGTCCTTGGTTCCAATCACTTCTTTCGCTTATACTGGATTGCAGTAACGCTAGCAAAAAATGATATTGTGCATGATGCATATTGATTATAAGCATTTAGTAGAAATGCTTGCCTGTGCCTTCTTTACTGACTACTACATCTAGGTTTTAAGTTTGCTTTGTTGTTTCTCGTGGTATACATCGCTAGTTCTCCATTCTGTCAAATATATATTGCATCCATTATTAGCTAAGGTCTTCCTCTTCTCCCCTGCTTCTTCCTTCTTTGTGTATGTATTCTGTTGTTGGATGACACTTAAATAAATTAGCATCTTATCTTTGCTTAGTACATAAGCAACTATATCTGTATGTCATTATGACTTTCTTTGCAGCAGAACCTGTCCGTGAAAGATCCAATGGACAGGAAATGGAGCCATTTTCTTCAGGAGAGAGCACAGGGCTTTTGGCTAGGAATCGCATGTCTTCAAGTGGAAGTGTCTCGTCTGTTTCTCTATCATCGTCTACATCAGTTGGTGCCCCACCCGTCCACGATAGTATAACTAGGAGCTCGGCAGGAGAATCATCTCAAAGTAGTGCTCTTGTCAAGTCAGAAATTTCCAGCCAAAATGGCATTTCTATTTTCCAAGGGTATTGACCATCTAGGTGCTAACTACTAACTAGGGTGGATGTTATAATAAACTGTACATATTAGAATATATAATCCTCTCTCACATGGGAAAGTTATAGCCTCCAAGACCACATTATAAGATCTTGGACTATTCTACCTAACACCAATTGGTTATAAATAGAGCCACATGATTTTGAACATGCTATCAAAGGTGGGCCTTGATTCAGTAATGTTTATCCATGTATGACCCATTTGTCTTCTGGCCTCAGTGACTTGTTCACCTCAGTGGCAGTCCTCGGTTTCAGTTTCCATTTATCTTCTCAGTTCAATCTTGGTTATGAGTTCCCTTTTGTCTTCTTGATCTGGTTGCTTCTTCAAACCAATTTGTATTCTTTCTCTCATTGCTTCTTCAGACCAGGCCAAATGTGAGGGAACGTGTTAGGCTATTAAAATTCCTCCCACATGGAAAAATTGTATTGAAGACAATAAATGAATTTAACTAACCCATTTCTAACGGTGAAGCTTTTAAATGAGCTGGTCATTTAACATGGATAAAATGCTAATGCCATTCAATTTTCTGTAATACTTAAATTCAAAATTTTGTTATGTACGAGGAGAATCTTTGGTTTGCTTTGGTACTCTTGAACTGTCTAAAATATTATATGCTTTTAGCTGGGAGAACTAAAATCCACAAATTGATCACATTAATGTTACTTTCAGCCTTATTGAACGGGTCAGAAGGACTGTCCATGGTTCAGCTGATGACATTGGATGGCTACAACGTGCTTCTGATGTACCTCCTGTTGAGGATGGGACAGAAAGGTTTATGGAAATACTTGATGACATTAGGTATGATATTGCTGCTATTTGCTTCATATGTAAGTAGAACTTCCAACGTTCTAATGGAATGATGTATGGTGTTACATGTGTTCCTCTTTCAGGCATGGTTTACACAGGTTGCCAAACTCTGTGGTCTACTTGTTGATTCCAGGTACCAATAATTACTCATAAGTTGTCAATACTAGAAAAGATTCATTTTGCTGCTTGGCTTTGCACTGATCTCAAACTTGTTACCATGTCATAGCTCATGGAATGGTACTGAAGTACAGGGCTGATGTGTCTTATCAAATGATTTCCAAGTTATATAATGCTTTTGATTTGTTTCCACCATCATGAAGAGTGTTGTCATGGTTTCTTTCCCAAAAAATCACTGGAAGTTGGTTAGAGGTCATGCTGTGAATCATCAGTCATGTCAGTTGTTCTGCATTTTCAGTCCTAGCATCTTAATTTTTAGTCGAAATATGTTGTGGGCTTCTATATCCAAATGTGTCTGTGGATAATCCATTAGGAGCTGATCAGTCAATGTTGGGATAAAAGTCTGCATCATATCATCCTCCTGTTAGGACTAATACAAATACCGCAGATAGAGGCAATGTTGCATCCAGCATCCAATAAGATATTGGGTAATATAGAAGTTGATTTTCTGATTGCTGTCTGCAGTATGTTCTAAGTCGTGGTCTGTTACCTGCCCATCAGATTTCATACTTTCCCGGGTCAGTGTCAAATTTCAATGTTTTGATCAATTTATTGCCAATGAAACACCACATCTTGATGTTTGATGGTGAAACTTGCCTTACTCTTTTGTACCAGCGATCTTAACAACTGGGAACTACAAAATCTAAAAGTATTGTGGTATACTTGCTAAAGGTGTGGTTCATTTCTTGATAATTCACCAAGCACTCTTTGGTCTACTGACACATTCATAGTTATTAATCTGTTAGCAGTAAATGCTTCATTGTTACTTTGAAGATTCAAGTTTGCGTTATCTACTCATCAGTTTTCATTTTCTCTAGGTCTTTTCAGCAACCATGGGCCATTGTATTTTGTTAATACAAAAACAAGTTTCTCAAAAATGGGTCTTACCTGCCATATTGCCAAAATTCATAGTGAGGTACCTTTTGAAGTCTAACCTTTTGTCAGTCCTTCGGATTTTTTCGGTTTCATTCTTAATACTGAATGTAAAAATTCAGGCTTCTGTGGAAAAAAATTCCAGAGAGTTAAAAGACTACATAGAAGAAATCTATTGGGGTTCCAGAAAACGTGTCTTGCTCCTTGGACATAGTAAAGGTGGAGTAGATGCAGCTGCTGCTCTATCCATGTATTGGACTGATTTAAAGGACAAGGTTGCTGGATTGGCATTAGCACAGAGTCCCTACGGTGGTAGTCCAATAGCTTCAGATATACTTCGAGAAGGGCAGCTTGGTGATTATGTTAATATCCGTAAGCTAATGGAGATCTTGATCTGTAAAGTGGTCAAGGTAAATACTTAATTTTTGTATTTTGAGTTTTTTTGTGCAGGTAAATGGCTCACAATATTAGTCTAGATCCACTGCAGATGTATGCATAAATAAAATTTTGCTGGACTTGGATACGCACAGGTAGTTGCTATTTTACAATGTCCTACTAGACTTAACATTGAAGAAGAAATCAGCAACTCCTTATTCAGTATAGCTTGTATTTGTTGACTTCAGAACTAGTGAAGTTTTCTGGATGAAAAATGAAAATTGTGAAAGAATCTGAACGAGAAAGCTCATATTCTGACTAGATGTGTTGATTATGCATTGATTTCTCGATGTAGTGTTACAAGTTTCTTACATTGGGTTGTACTTTGTAAGTAAGCATGTTTACGCATCACCCAGAGGATGCATCGACTGCATTTTTCACGCTCTTTGACACCTATCTTTTGTACACTAATTTTATGGATCATTCATCCGTGAGATTTATCTTTGCTTTGTTGCATGCAAATATTCATTTAGTTTTCTGGTTTGAAGGGTGACATGCAAGCCTTAGAAGATTTGACATATGAGAGGAGGAAGGAATTCTTGAATAAATACCATCTACCAAGAGAACTCCCTGTTGTTTCTTTCCACACAGAAGCCAGCATCTCTCCTGCAGTTTTGGCCACATTATCTCGTGTTGCACATGCAGAACTGCCAATGTTTGCCCCACTATCTGCAGGCCAACCCACAAAATTGCCAGTGGTGATGCCTCTTGGTGCTGTGATGGCCGCATGTGCCCAGCTTCTTCAGATCAGATATGGCGAGAAAAGTGACGGGCTTGTTACCTGTCGTGATGCAGAGGTCCCTGGCTCTGTTGTAGTACGGCCGAAGCGTAAACTGGATCATGCTTGGATGGTCTATTCATCCTTGAACGATGATCTGTCGGAAGCGGATGCTTCTCAGGTGTTTGAGGCTCTTCTCACTTTGCTTGTAGAAGTTGGGCAGAAGAAGAGACATGAACTTGCGCAGAAGGATGAGTAAAGGAATTTATCTATTCCTATGTTTCAAACGAAACAATTCATTTGTTCTTTTAAAAATAGTTTAGTATTAATAAACCTGGAATTGTGATTAAGTTAGATCCATTTGTACAATTTTTCGTATCGTTGTCTGCTAGTGGTAGAAACACTGAAATGCGGATCGCAATATTCACCAAAATGATGAAAGCATTAATATACGACCATGATCCCATTCTTCAATTTCTGGGCGTCTGTCTCCTAGAAGTCATTGGTACACTTTTTTGACTCGTTGACAAAGACAATCCAATGCACACCAAACCTCTCTCTATACATGGCGGACGCAAGTTGTTTCTGCGACTTGAATTGGAACTATTGATATACTATTTCAAATTTAGGCTAATGTAATATCTGTGCTCTTAACCATCCATGTTATAAGTTTAGATGCTTATAACATGAATATAGGCTAGTACACACAACAAAAACACATACTAAGGAGAAAGACAAGAGGAAAATATAATGAGACAGAAAAATTCTCATTTCTTGGTTTTTGAAACTTTACAACATAAAGATCCTCTTTGGAGGGGGCAATACAAGAGTAATTAAATAAGATAAAAATATATAATTTCAATTCAGATCTATCTTTGTTGGATTCCTAACAATTATATCTCATATTTAGTTAATGATAAATTATATCAGTATGAATATACACAATATTGATAATTTGATAATGATTTTCTATTTAGATAATCATCTCTTGAGAGTGTGTCTTGTTAAAACCTTATTAAGAAAAAAAAAAAAAAACTCAATGGGATGAAATTCTAGTGAAGGAAAAAAAGTAAACTATTCTCATAAGTGCTTGTAACTATCTCATTGAAAATGTTTGCTAGGAAAATCTAGTGGGAGAATGCATAATTCTCCACCCTCATGAAATCAATCAAGAGTGATTTCTAAGTCAATGCATGGCAAACTAGTGCACTAGTTTCTCCAATGTTGTTGTAGGCAATGCTTTTATGAACAAATCTATTAAGTTCTCACTTGATCGAATTTGGCAAATGTCAATCTCACCTTTGTTGTTGGTTCATGTGTAAAGAAAAACTCCAGTGAGATATGCTTGGTTTTCTCAGCCTTGATGTACCTATCTTAAACTTGAGCAATTCACGCAATGTCATCTTCATACAATATAGTTGGACCCTTTTTTGCTGAAAGGTTACATTCTCTTTCAATATGTCGAGTTAAAGATCTCAACCACGCACATTTTCAGCTTGTCTCATGCGTTACAAGTATTTTAGTATGATTCGAGGAACTAATAGCAATAATTTGTTTTGTGAAGCACCGAGAAATAGTTATACCATCATATGTGAGGAGATATCTATTTTGAAATCTTCCTTAATGTGGGTTAGATGAATACTTAGCATCCACATACCTAATTAATTCAAGTTGTGTGTACTTTGAATGTAATAATTGTATGGCAATTGTTCCACGAAGATAACGAACTATATGTGTTAGGGCAAATATCTTATGGGGGTGAATTAATATATTGACTAATTTTTACAATTAAAAATACTCAATCAAAGCAAGCTATTACACTTAAGCAATTTATCAAACAAGTAAAGCACACAAGATAAATAATAGTAGAGAGAAGAGAAAGAGAGTAGAGACAACCAATTTTTAAGCGGTTTAGTGAGCCTACATCCACCGCCTAAGGATGCTCCCCTTAGAACTTCAACCTCCACTAGTGTATATACTTCTTCAAGTGTTGGTAAGCACAAAACCAACCAGTTTTTCAACTCTTTGAAGCCTAATTTCAAAGAACCCAAGAGTAACACTCTTTATGATTTCTCCACATTCTCTCAAGCTCCATAAGTGTTTCTCTAAAGAATGTCTAACTTTTAGAGTGTGTTTACAGCCATAAATAAAGAAATAAATGTGTAGGTAAGTTCAACTTCTAGTAAGTAGATGTAGCAAAATATAGCTCTTGAAGGCTCAAAGTTTCACAATAATAGCTCAAATCTCTCAATGATTTCTAAGCAATTAATGATATGAAAAGAGTTTATAAAGCTTAGATGATCTCATTTGGATGATAAGAAAGTGTATTTATAAAGGATATGAATGTTAGGGCAATGGTGGTTGAGAAAAGGGGCAAAAATAAGCTTCTAACGGCTATACAATGGCTACAACATTTAATGTTACAGAGAATGTCAGTCGCCTAGCCGGTCGACTGGCTAGGGGTCCAGCTGTAAGCCCCAACATTCTGAGGGGGCTAGTTCTCGACTAGCCGGTCGACCTGCTAGGCGGTTTGGCCACTCTAGAATGTGCCTAGAAATTGCCAAACAACTTTAAAAGCTACCTATCTTTGAATCAAAGTCTATTTGCAAGTCTAGAACATTTCAAGGAAGGTTTTTCTAGAATATTTGATGTTCAAAAACATGCTACCACATTTCTTTGAAGTTTGTCAAGATTTTATGCAATGAAATCAAGACTTCAAAGATGTAAACCAGTGCCTATAAAAATTTTATGCAAATGATGCACTGAGAATATAAAAAGATTGAGCTATTAAGGTGAACCTAAGGCTATTAACAAGAAGCATTAATCTGATACCCCTTATGCCTTGTCTCCGCCTTATGACTCCTGATCTTTTTCCTCTTCATGCTTGAACCCTATTCTTAGATTAGCATTCTTCAAATAATCATGGCTCAAGTGCAAAACTTTTCATTATTTCCAAGCACCTATCTTAGGTATGTATACAACCAAGCTCACAAGATGTTTTTAGTAATTAGGATATAATTTGCATAATCAAAATCATCATAAAAGCAATATTAACCCAACAATATGTTAATTCTAGTCCAATATCTTTGTTTTGGTATATCACTAAATCTTGCTAATAAATTTATAGAAAATGCAATATTAGGATGAATTTCATTAGACACATCCTCAATGCACCAATAGCATGAAGGTATGGTATTTTAGGACTAAGTATCTCTTTATTATCTTCTTAAGGATGAAAACGAATTCTTTCTCACGTCAAGAGATTGGGCCACCTCTACTAAAGGAATGACCTATCTTTTCACAATAAGTACATGTAACATGAGATGAGACTCTACTAACTCTTGTTGAGACATAACTTGCATATGATGTAGATACACCACTAGCAGATGAACTCTTTACAAACTTGTTTTTCAAAAATCCTTCTGACAATGATGGATCAACACTAACTCCTTCTTTTCCAAAAGATTTTTGTTGAAAACCAAGTAGAACATCAAGATTTTCTTTTTCCTTTTGTAAATTTTTCAACAACCTTTTCCAAATCATCAACTTCCTTTTTCAAATCCAAATTTTCTTGTTGTAAATACAAATTATGTGATTCAACAATCAAATCACCTTAACAAGAATCTTTGTAAATTTTGACTTCATTTTTTAAATCATGATTTTCCATTAGGCTTTTTTTGTCAATTTTGAATTCATAATTTTCATTTAATAAAGCTTTATTTTCTTCAATGGCGAAAAAGTCGAGAATCTGTACTTACCTTGTTACCGACCATGAGACAAATATGGTTAGTTACTTGCTGTCTTTCTTCTTTACCACTGAATTTATCACTTGAATTTTCTGGATAGATAGCTTCCAAAGCCTCAAAGACCTCTTGGGTGGACTTATAATGAGATATCCTTTTAAACACCTTTCTACTTAGTCCATAATAAAGAATGTTGAGCACTTGAAAATTCTTCGACACCATGGCTCTATCTTCTTGAGTGAACTCAAATTTCCCTTTTTATGACAATAGTATCATCCTCCCATTCTTATTGGAATGTAAGGACCATTTTCACCTATACTCTAGAAATCATAATCTATAGATTAAATATAGACTTCTATATGCCTTCGCCAATACGGAGAGTTCACCTCATCGAATCGAGATGGCTTGAATGGTGAGAACCCCTCATCGAAAGTAGAAGACTTGTTTGCCATCTTAGGATCTCTTACAAGATGATTAGTCTACCCCGTAAAACCAAACTCTGATACCATTTGTTGGTGGCAAATACGCTTTAGAGGGGTGAGTAAAATGATTGAGCTTTAATCACACTCTTTGCATGATGATTAAAATCTTTAAAATCTTGTCGAGTGTTGGATTTGAAATAGCTAAGCAAATCAAGTACAAATAACAAAAGAAAAGCACACACAAGATTTATAATGGTTTGGCGTTGTTGCCTAGACAATGAATCTAAGAGGGAAGATGAATTGGGTTAATGACACAAATAACTAATTAAAACTCTTTCTTAAGGATTGCTAATAGTCAATGATTGCAATGTACAAGTATATCAAAATATCAATAGTAAGAAGATCAAACGTAGCGATTTAGAGTGGTTTGGACTCACAACGGCCTAGTCCACTACCTAAGGTCTCCCTTAGGGTTTCACAGACTTCACTAGTGAATCAATTTCTTGCTTAGCACGTTGTAGAAGTGTAGAACAACAATTAGAATCCTTGCTTCACCATCAGGACCATAAGTATACACCTTATGCTTAAGGATTTCAAAACCTTTACTCTCGCAAGGATGATCTCACACCTAGTCTACAAAAGAGTGAAACACACAACCAATATAATGAACTAAAGAGTTTTGGTTACAAGACTTCTTATGAGCAAGAGCCTTTCTATATTGCTCAAAGTAGATATAAAATTTATAAGCTCAAAATAACCTAATTAATGAATGTATGATGAGCAATCGATAAATGAGAGCAATAAAAGATGGAAGCTTGTATATAAAGAGAGATTTGAATGCTATTTGATTTCCAAGAAGGCTTGGATCAAGTTGTATATGTGTTGGGGGTCAAAAGAAGTATTTATAGAGCCAAAAAGGTTAAGTCCCCAATAGGTATATTTGGAAAACAATCAAATGCAGCTATTGGTTAACCTCCTTACATGGCCTGTACTTCCAGAGAGCAAATTAGAAGAGCTAGTCGATGCTACTGGTCGACCGCCTAGCTTAGCTGCCTAGGCAAAGAACAGTTGATAGTACTAATTGACCGACTCTCCCAGCCAGTAGGTGTAGAAAAGCTGAAAAAGGTGCTGACAACTTTTTATAAAAGCAACTTTTCTACGTAAAGTGAGAGCATGCATGTTTTTGTAAGTTCTGGAAGCTCAAGACACCAACTTGCACCACTAAATCTTATCAAATAAATGCCAACCAGCCAAGCATTAAATGCAAAGGTCAAACTTACACTAAAAATAAAGATAACTTTAGATTTTGTACTTGCAAGCACATATGCGTACATAAATACATATACATGCAGGCATATATAATCTCTTCCAAGGCATGCAAGTCTATTTACATACTTAAGAGCCCATTTTATGTAGCTATAAATACACTAAGTGCTTTTTGACTACACAAAAAAAAGGAATGATATATATATGTATATATATATATATATGTATATATATGTGTGCATGTGTGTATGTGTATATATATGTGTGTGTGTGTGTGTGCCTATATATATATATATGTACACACATACGTATATGTTAGGAGGCAAATAATCTTAAGAGGAGGTGAATTAAGATTATGCTACTTTTGTGAAAATTAATTCAATTCAATGTCAATTTCAAAAACAATAAAGTAAATAAACTTCACACAAGCAATTTATCAAACAAGTTGCAAGAAATGTGAAAGCAATAGAGATAGAAAGAGAAAGGAATAGAACACACCAAATTTCTAGATGGTTCGACCAAGCCTATATCCATCGCCTAAGGATTCTCCCCTTGAGACTTCACAACAACTCCACTAGATGTCAATACGTCTTCAAGTGTTGGTGAAGCACAAAACCAACTTTGTTTACAAATCCTTGAAGCTTTCTCTCCAAAGAACAAGTGTTCCCTGTACTTAGGATTTTTCTCACACTCTTGCCAATTAAGTTTCCACTCAACTATTCTACCCAAAAGAGTGTAAAAACAACACGATGAATATTTAATATGAATTCAACTATTTCTAATCACTCAATGAAAGATAAAAGTGAAAGCTCTTATAGTGCTCAACAATGAAAAATTATAACTCAATGATTTTGCTTGAATTGTTTCTTGTAGCTTGTAGTGTTTGTTATTGAAATCAAAGGCTCAAAAGAGTTTATATAGTTGTAGAAAGGAGCCTAGGGTAGCAGCAATACGAAATCATTTAGAGGATATGAAAATCTTGCACAAAATAGGTTAAAATGGCTACTTTTATAATGTTCCTATGCCAGTCGGTCAGTGGGTTCAATTGACCAGATGCCTGCTAGCTGAGGCAGGGAATAAAAGATAATTTAGCTCACAGTTCTCATTCACCCGGTAAGCCTGCTTCTCTAGTCGATTTACCGGCTGAGGCAATTGGGTAAACTAGAAAATCCAATTTTTCTGCTCAAAACATTTTTTTTCTCAAATCAATATGAATGAAACCTTTTCTAAAGATTTCAAAGATTATTTGATTTAAAAATTTTGATATGGAAATATTCTAAGCTTTAAGGAATTTTTGAAGAAACTTTTCAAATGATTCAAAGGTTCAAGATCATGTGGAAATCTTTAAGAAATATGTATTCCAAAACTTTTTGAGACATTAGGAAAAGCCATTTTGAAAAAAATATTGAGCTATAGAATTTATTCAAGGCACAACATATAAAAGCAAGATCCGGTACCCCTTATGTCATCTTTACATCTCCTTCCTTGTATCTCCCCTTGCCTTGATCTTCCATGGATGCTATGGATAGGTTTGATCTTTATAAAACTTCCTTCACCTTCCCAATATTGCCAGATAAGATATACAAAAGAAAATTTGATTCCAACAATGTAAATCAAGTATAATTAACTCATGAAAATATCAAACCATAATCAAACTAATTTGAAATATCTCTATTCCTTTCATATATAGATCAATAAATATTTCAACCATGTTCATTCATAATCAATAGAAATTATGATTAAATATAATCAACACATTATTTTCATAATCAAAACATTAGTATAAGACACATAGAGCTAGCAATCTCCCTCTTTTTGATGATGACAAATAATATTGCAAAAATAATAATTTTTACGACTCCCCCTAAATGGATGCATATATGACTCCCCTTTAATCAAGAATGTATATCAATTTAATCATATCAAGAGTTATTAATCAAAGATGTTAGGGAAAAACATGCAACACGAAGAATATGAGAAGAAAATAGGCACATGAGATTTATGTGGTTTAGCCTTAAATTTATGTCCACAGGCAGTAAGGAACAAATTCACTATTGATCAATGAAAGTACAAGGCTCACACTCTGGTTCCTTTCTCTCACATAATACAATATCCTAGCCTCTATATATAGTACACAAGTTTCCTAAATAGTATACCACCTAAATAATGCAACACATTAATTATGCACTATTATGATAACAAGCCAATAAGATAATTTTCTATTTTTGTTGCCCAAGAATATAGGTCACAATCAACAAATCTCCACATTGGCACATATTAGCTCCAATGAACGCACCAATCACTCCTGCTGCCAAATGCCCCTAAGGGCCTAATGCTCCGTACTACAAATAGTGACCAAGTCCAATTAATGCTTGAACTTGTTGACTGGAACCACCTTGGTCATCATATCTACCAGATTCTCATGGGTAAGAAACATTCTGCATAGACACGATCCCCTGTGATACAACATCGCTAATGAAATGATACTTGACATCAATGTGTTTAGTCTTCTCATGATACATTTGATTTTTCGTCATATGAACTGCACTCTGGCTATTACAAAACACTGTCCTCTAATCTTGCTGCAGTCCAAGATCACGAACCAAGCCTTGTAGCCATATAGCCTCTTTCATAGCTTTTGTAATCGCCATGTAGTCCACCTCAATAGTCAATAATGCCACAATAGACTATAATGTTGTTTCCAGTTGATAGCAAACCTAAAGAGAGTAAACACGAAACCTGTTAGAGATCATCTCCTATCAAGATCACCGGCAAAGTTTGAGTTTGAATAACCCACCAACCCTCACGCAATCTCCAGTCATCTTGCTAAATAGCAAACCTACATTTGCAGTGCCACGCAAATATCTCATGTTCCATTTCACCGCTTCCTAGTGTGTTTTCCCAGGCAATGCCATATACCTACTTATAACACTAACTACATGTGAAATGTCAAGATGAGTGCACATCATGGCATACATCAAGCTGCCAACAACACTCGAATATGGATCACGAGACATATGCTCCACCTCCTTTTCGATTTTAGGCCACAAGTCCGCAAAAAATCAAAAATGAGCTCCAAGGGGCACACTCACAGGTTTTGCTTTATGTATCTCAAAATGCTCCAACACTTTTTCAACATGCCTCTACTGAGACAAGAACAACTTCCGAGCACTTCTATCCCTGTTAATCTCCATGCTGAGAATCTTCTTTGCTGCTCCAAGATCCTTTATCTTAAACTCATTACCCAACTGCTTGTTTAATTTTTTGATGGTCGACATGCTTTTAGTAGCAATAAGCATATCATCAATATACAACAACAAGTATACAAGCGAACAATTTGAAAGCTTCTTGAGATACACACAACTGTCATAGGCACTCATTATGTATCCAGCACTTACCATGAATGTGTCAAATCTCTTGTACAACTGACGAGGCGACTACTTCAACCCATATAAGGATTTCTTTAGTTTTCAAACATGGTTCTCCTTACCAAGGACTACATACCCCTCTGGTTGACTCATATAAATCTACTCTTCAAGATCACCATGCAAAAATATTATTTTCATATCTAACTGCTCAAGCTCTAAATCATGAAGTGCAACCAAGGCAAGTAAAACCCTGATAGAATTGTGCTTCACAACCGGAGGGAACACTTCATTGAAGTCAACACCTTCCCTTTGTGTATAGCCTTTCGCCACCAATCGCGTCTTGTATCAAGGTCCTTTAACCCCTAGAGTACCTTCCTTTTTCTTATAATCCCATTTGCAACAGACAGTTCGCTGTCCCTCAAGCAACTCAACAAGCTCCTATGTCTTATTCTTCTAAAAAGACTCAATCTCCTCATTCATGGCACTTGTCCACTCAGTAGAATCTTTTCCAGATATAGCCTCATTGTACGAATTTAGCTCATGTCCTTCAATTGTTTCAACAATAGTTAAAACATAAGCAACAAGATCAGCGTATCTATACCTTTGAGGCTCTCTGATTCGTCTCCTTTCTCACTCAGTAGCAATGCTGTACTTTTATTTTTTAGGCATATTTTGATCTTGCACCTTAGTCGGCTGAATCGACTCAATCGAATTGCTACTACTGCTAAATGGAATATCTATAACATCAGTGAATACCTCTACCTGCACTTTGACACCATGGTCTAAACCAGCTACCGCTTTCTCCTTTTCCTGGTCTAATGAAGCAAACTCATTGAATGTGACATCCCTGCAGACGAGGAAACTTGAAGACATAGGTTTTGTGTACCACAACCTGTAACCTTTCCTCTCAGACACATAGCCTAGGAATATGCATTTCTTTACCCTCGGCTTCAATTTGCCATCCTTTATGTGAGCATATACAGGGCAACCGAACACACTTAATTGAGAGTAGTCATTAGGTTTACCAGACCATAACTCAAAAGGAGTTTCGAATCCAATAGCTTTGGATGGAGACCTATTCACCAAGCAGCATGCTGTGTTAATGGGTACAGCGCAATAGTCTTGACTTAAGCCAGAATGGGAGAGCATACAACAAGCTTTCTCCACCAGAGTTCTATTCATGAATTCTACAACTCTATTCTATTGTGGTGTCTTTACATATGTGCGATGTCTCATAATGCCATGTTTCTTGCAAAACTCATCAAACTCTTTGTTGTAATATTCTAACCCATTGTCAATCCTAAGACATTTAATTTGTTTACCAGTCTACTTCTTAATCAACATCTTTCACTCAGCAAATGTTGAAAATGCCTCATCTTTAGTTTTCAAGAAGTATACCTATACCATTCGAGAGTATGCATCAATGAAAGTGATATAATACCTAGAACCCTTCTTGGAAGGGACTTTATTAGTACCCCAAAGATTAGAATAAATGTAATCAAGTGTACCTTAGGAATTCTCCTGCCCCTTGCTAAACTTACCCTGGTTTGCTTTCTAATGACAGAATACTCACAGAATTTGAGCTTTCCCATTCTTTGTCCACAAAGAAAATCCCTCCTATTTAGCTTGGTTAGCCCCCTCTCGCTCATATGGGTCAACCTTTTGTGCCATAACTACATGGTGTCAGTATCACTCTCCTCGGATGCAACAACTGTAACACCTGTAACTGTATTACCTTGAAGAACATACAGGCCACAAGTCAAGTTCCCTTTCAAGAGCACAATAGCACTTTTGGTCACATTTAAGACACCATTATCACTCCAAAATTTGTAACCATGAGAATTCAAACGCCCAAGAGAAATCAAGTTTTTCTTTAGCTCTGATACATGCCAACACTTGAGAGATCTTGTAATACCATCAAACATCTTGATATTTACGATGCCTATTGCCTTCACCTTCAACGAAAGGCCATTGCCTAGAAAGACTTTCCCTTTCTTTCCAAAATAAGAAGAGAACCAGTCATGCCTAGGACACATATAGAACGTCACACCTATATCCAGAATCCATTGATTTTGCCACTGTGATGCACTCACAAGTAGAACATCCCCGGTACTACTCGAACTCTTTCTATCACTGTCAGCATTTTCCATCAAATTTGCTGAATACTCTATCTTTTTCTTTCCTTTTTTTGGCTTTGGACATTCTTTCTTAATGTGACCCTTCTCTTTATACTCAAAACAGTGTAGTTTCCTTGCTCTTGATTTTGACCTCGAATTGCTTTTCTTTCTACCCGAAGATCCTTTTCTATTCTCCGATCTCCTCTACTTACTAAACCCTCCCAATGAACTTCCCCTCTTTGTCCCGGGATATGCATTTGAAGATCCTTTGATTTCAAGGAAGTAATCACATCCTCAAAACTAATTTTGTCCCTCTTGTACAACATAGTGTCCATCAAGTTCATATATGAAGGTAGTATGGAGTATAATAGAATAATAGCTTGATCTTTATCATCAATTTTAACACCCATGTCCTTGAAAGCAATAACATAAGAGGTAAACTCATCAAGGTATTGTTTAAGTGGCATACCTTCTTTCATTCTAAGATGATACAATCGCTTTTTCAAGTAGAGGCGATTCATGAGAGATTTTGATGCATACAATTCCACCAAAGTTCTTCCAAGCCTCAAGCACTGTCGTCTTTTTAGCAATCTCCAGCAATACTTCATTCATCACGAACATGTGTATTGCACTTAAGGCTTTTGTTTCAAATTCTTGTTTTGCTGCAGGCTTCTCCCTAGGGATCTCTTTTTTAATGACTTGCCAAAGTTATTGCATTATCATAAATGCCTTGAATCTGATCCTTCATAGACTGACACTCATTCTCTCGTCGAACTTCTCGATTTCAAACTGTTCACCTGTGGAAGACATCTTTGTTTGCTCAAAACTCACACTTCAAAATAAAATTTGTCTCAACGGGCTGAAAAAACGAATTCAGCACGTTAAAAAACCTTAGGAACACCCCCAGTCTTCTTTGGTCAACAGTGATCAAAGTCAACACCATCCCTAAACATGCACTTCAGGGCAAAATCTGGGAAAACAAAGCCCAAAAATGGACTCAGCACGTCAAAAAACGTGGGGTAAGGTTATGGTCAAACTTGGTCAACCCTCGGTCAATAGTCAACGGTCAAAGTCAGACCTAGTCAATCCTCAGTGAATGTCAGTCAATGGTGAAACCTTGTCAGATTTTTTTTTTCAAGACTAAATCTAAGCCCAAATAAAAATTCCCTTTTTTTTTTTTAAATTGTTTTGGCCTAACCTAAGCCCGAACCCAAAAAGGAAATTTATTATTTTTCTGACCTAGAACCAAAGCCCAACAATCAATTAATTAACCCAAGACCCAAGACCTAGCCTAACTGGACAAGGCCACTACTCAAGGCCCGATCCAAAAAGCACCCAAAATACCTGAACCACCCAAAACCAAACCCGACCCTGATAACCAACCCTACCGGTGAACAAAGGAACCTAACCTACAAGCCTTCTTCGTCCCTACCCACTTCTCTAAGCTCCAAACAGACAACTTGACCCCAAGCAAAATCACTCCACTAGCCCCTGAGCTCGACGACAATGGCATTGACGCACTCCTCTACGTCTGGCGACTTCAATAGCTCCTTTAATCGCCGATTTTCTCGCTAGTAAGTCCCCACCATCAACTTGCGAACCTGTGACCTCTGAGCTTCAGAAAATGCGACACTCTGCCACCCAAACACAACGCTGACGTCACCAGAATGCACTCTAGCTGACGGCGAGTTTATCAGCATCTTTCACTCATCGATTAAGCCATCGGAGCCCCCTCGCTGTCACCTCAAAATTTGAAAATTTCAAGGTCCTCTTAGATGGGGTTTTCGTCCTCTTTTTGTGCCAGGAACACCACTACCAGATTGCTCTCTTTACAAGAAACCTCTTACTAGTAAGCTTGAAGCTGTTTTGTGGCCTACAACGCGAGATCAAAAACTCCCGTGACGATGTTCTTCCTCGGCAAGCTTTTAGGCGTTGTTTGGGTTTTGCAAAAGAAATTGCTTTTGTATAAGGCCTTGTTTGGTTTTAATAATTTTGTTCAGAGTTTTGATTTTCCTTTTCCCTTGAAGTGGAATATACCCAAGCTCTAAATGCTAGTTTGTTAGGGAGAAACATGCAACATGAAGAATACAAGAAGAAAATAGGCACACGAGATTTACGTGGTTCCGTTTTAAAACCTACGTCTATGGGCAGCAGGGAACAAATTCCCTATTGATCAGCAAAAGTACATGGCTCACACTTTGGTTCCTTTCTCACACATAATACAATGTCCTAGTCCCTATTTATAGTACACAAGTTTCCTAAATAGTATACCACCAAAATAAGGCAACACATTAATTATGCACTATTATGGTAACAAGCCAACAAGGTAATCTACTATTCTTGTTGCCTAAGAATACGGGCCATAATCAACAAAAGAGAAGTATTAGAACCATAAAACTTACAAAAGTTATAGTACTAAATAGGAGTCACAAATCATAGCCTTAGAGGGATATCTTCTTTCTCTTTAGCATTATCAAAATATAAAAAGTCATAAAGACATAAATACAAAAGTTTGAACCATGGAATGCACCAGGAAGATCAATCGAGGTTCTTGCTTGAAATAAGCTCTTCAAACTTTAGCTTCTTGGTAACCAGGCTCTTTGGTTTGTTTAAGGATCCGTTAGCAAAGTCATCATCAATGATAATCAATTCTAGTTCAATGTGTTTCTTGCCTTGCTTTTGTTCTTTGATGGCACTTGATCTTGGCTTCTTTAAGGCTTCAAACCCTTTGTTGAGGAGTATTTTTCTTCATGGTTTAATTTGAGTTTATCAGAAAACAAGAATTTTGTTTTATTGTGATGGGAGGTTTTGAGGATTTTTTAGACAGGTTTAAATATTGTACATAGGTTTAGGGCAAAAAAGATATAGTAAGGAGGCAGCAAATTTGGGTTAGGAAAGGATTTCTTAAAGCTTAAGGCAGTGCAATCTGGTCAGTTGGGTCTCCTCTACTAGTCAACTGATTGAAGCAAAATGCAAAATTTTTAAAACTTGCTCAAACCAATAAGGCAAAAAAGATCTATAGATCAACCAAGTACCCTACCAACTAACCCAGAATGTTTGAAAATCATTTTTCATGCTGAAAAAATGTTTTTATGCAAATATAACACATATATAATATACTTTGCATGCCAATTTCATTATGAATCTTGCAAAATTGAACTTTATTCAAAGGTTTAGTGAAAATATCAGCAAGTTGATGTGCAGAATCAACAAATTCAAGTACAATATCACCTTTTTGAATGCAATCTCTAATAAAATGGTGCCTAATCTCAATGTGCCTAGTTCTTGAATGTCGTATAGGGTACTAGTATTGTCACAATAAATGGGCATATGATCATAAGACAATCCGTGATCAAGTAAATTTTGTTTTATCCATAATATTTGAGCGACACAACTACTCATGGCAATATATTCAGCTTCAATTATGGATGTAGCAACACTATTTTTGTTTCTTACTAGACTAAGATATCAAGAAATTACCCAAAAATTGACAAATACCACTAGTGCTTTTCCAATCTACTTTACAACCAACAAAATTAGCATAAGAAATACCATATAGATCAATAGAAGTACCTTTAGGATACCACAAACCAAGATTGCAAGTTCCTTTCAATTATCTAATTATTCATTTTATAGCAATTAAATGGGATTCCTTAGGATTGGATTAAAATCTCGCACATACACAAATAGCAAAAATATTCTTAGGTCTAGAAGTAGTTAAGTATCAAAAGTTTCTGATCATACCTTGATAGAGTTTTTCATCAATCGACTATCCGTTCTTATCCTTGTCAAGCTTAATTGAGGGGCTCATAGGAGTCCAACTTGTTTTGCTTTCTCTATTCCAAAATTTTTGATTATTTCTTTTTGTGAATTTTCCTTGGTTGATGAAACTTCATTCTTTTGTTTGTCTAATTTGTAGCTCGAAGAAAAATGTAAAGTCACCTATCATGCTCATTTCAAATTCCTTTTGCATGCATTTAGAAAAGCTTTCACATAGAGCGGCATTAGTAGCACCAAATATGATATCGTCTACATAGATTTAGACAAGTAAGATATCATGTTTATCTTTTTTGAAAACAAAGTCGAGTCTAATTTGCCTCTTTCAAAGTCATTTTCAATAGGAAAAGCAGTCAGCCTTTTGTACCAAGCTCTAGGAGTTTGTTTTAAATCATAAAAAGCTTCTTGAAGTTTGAAAATGTGATTTGGAAATTTAGTTTCTTCAAAACCTAGAGGTTGCTCAATGTAAACCTTCTCTTCAATAAATCCATTTAGAAAAATACTTTTTACATCCATTTGATGTAATTTGAAATCCATAAAGCACACAAATGCAGTAACATACAGATGGGCTCTAATCTAGCAACAGGAGCATAGGTTTCATCATAATCTGTACCTTCTTCTTGATTATAACCTTGTAAAACAAGTCTAGCTTTGTTTCTAGTTACGTTACCAAATTCGTCTACCTTATTTCTAAATACCCAGTTAGTGCCAATTATAGGATGGTCTTTAGGCCTTTCAACTAATTTCCAAACCTTGTTGCTAGAAAATTGATTTAGTTCTTCTTGTATAGCTAGTTTCCAATTTTCAGTAGTGCTTTTTTTTAACATTTTTTAGTTCTATATGAGATATAAATGCAACATGTTCATAATACGTATTAATATTACCTCTTGTCATTACACCTTTAGACAGATTACCAATTATTTGATCTTTGAGCTGATTCTTATAAATTTCTAGCTTTAATATGGATCCATATGTGTCTCTTCTTCTTTCTCCATGATGTTGTTTTCTTTTGGCTCTTGATCCTCTTCTTGAATTGAGAATTTTTTTCTCGATTATCACCATTTCGGTCATTTGGAGATTCTTGATCATTTGTGGGTTTATCTTCAGTTGATGATTTCTCCAATAGATTGTCTATATCAACGACATCCTTTCTCAATGCAAGGTGGTTGTTTCATCAAATGTGACATGCATAGATTCTTCCATGATAAGAGTTCTTTTCATATACACACAATAAGCTTTGCTTTTAGTTGAATAGACAAGAAAAATATCTTCGTCAGATTTAACATCAAATTTATGCAAATGATCTTTAGTATTTAAAACAAAACATTTACATCTAAACACTTTGAAGTATGAAATCTTGGGAGTTTTGCCATGCCAATGTTCATAGGGGGTTTTATTAAAAATGGTTTACATTAAAACTCTATTTTGTACATAACAAGTAGTGTTTATAGCTTCACTCCAGAAGTATGTAGGCAAGTTGTGCTCTTAAGCATTGTCCTTGCCATTTCTCGTAAGATTCAATTTTTCCTCTCTACTACCCCATTTTTTTAAGGAGTTTGAGGTGCCAAAAAGTTATGCTCAATACCATGTTTACCATAGAAATGCATAAAGCGAGAATTGACATATTTAGTTCCATTATCACTATGTATGTGGGTTATAAAACAACCTTTCTCATTTTGTACTTTTCTAGGCAATCTTGCAAATTCATTGAAGGCTTCATTTTTATGTGCTAGAAACATGACTCATTAAATCTAGTATAATCATCAACTACAACAAATGTATATCTAGTACCACCTAACCTAGCAACATCAGTTGGTCTAAACAAATTCATATGCAACAATTGCAAAGCCTTTCAAGTTGATACCATGTTAATTGATTTAAAAGAGGTTTTATGTTGCTTACCAAGTTGACATGCATCACAAATTTTATTCTTTTCAAATTTTAGCTTAGACAAGTCCCTAACTAGATCTTGTTTTGACAAGTTCTTATTAAACTCATACTACCATGCCTAAATCTTCTATGGTATAACCAAGAATTTTCATATTTAGTAATAAGCAAGTAACATTTTGAATGTTAGGTTTGTCAACATCTACAATGTACACATTATTATTTCTATTGGTAACAAAGATCACATCACCACTATCGCATTTATGAACAATGCAACTGGAAGCTTGAAAGAGATTTTATGACCTTTATCACATAATTGACTAAAGCTTAGTAAATTAAATTTCAAACCTTCCATAAGTAATACATTGTGTATTGTGAGGGAGTTTTTGTTACCAACACTTTCTTTTCCAATAATCTTCTATTTGTGATTGTCTCTAAAAGTAACATCTCCTCCCTTGACCTTCTTAAGTTCGTAGAATACAGAGGGATCACCTGTTATGTGCTTTGAACAACCACTATCTATAATCCATTTCTTCATATGTTTCACTTACACATTTGAAGAGAACAATAAATATTTATTTTGGTCTCGAGTTTCTTGGGTCCATGAATTTGGTATCAATTTTTGGCTTTTACAGTACCTCTATCGCATAATTTCTTAAAATAGCAAGAAGCAGAGATATGACCATCTTTTTTACAATATGTGCAAGTAATTTTGGGTTTAAAAGAGGTGGTGGTTGATGCTTTAGCATAATAGTTTTTCAAGTATTTTTGCTTAATGGAAGGTGCGTGGAGGTTGATGCTTTAGCATAATAGTTTTTTCAAGTATTTTTGTTTAATGGAGGGTGCATAGCCAACTTCACTCTTGTCAAATGCCAATTTTTGAGAGCCAAGAAGTTTTTCAAAATTTTCTTTACCATTTGTGAATCTTTCAACAATCTTATTGACATTATCATTTTTGTTTTTCAATTTCTCCATTTGAGTTTCAAGATTTCTAATGTTTTCAACAAGAGATGTATTTTTCTTTCCCAAACAAACTTTTTCATTCAAAGTAAATCTCAATTTTCTTTGTCAATTTTGTTTTTGTCTAAAGCAAGAGAAAGGTTATCATGCAGTTTTGATAATACCTCTTGTAATTTTTCAGAAGTGAATTTATTTTCTTCTTCACAAGATAAGAAGCAACTACAAAAACTAGGGGAAGAACTTACCTCATTTTCATTTGCATGACACTTACAAGGTTTGTTACTTCATGTTCTTCTTCACTTTTATCTTCACTATCAGAGGAGTCTCATGTGGCTTTGAGAGCTTTTATTTCCTTTTGCTTTGCAAGATCTGTACAGTTTGCTTTTTTGTGTCCAAGTTTATTGCAATTGAAGTATTTTGGTTCTTTATTTATATCCTTTAATGTTTTTGTTTCTTTGCCCTTCTTCCAATTGTTTGAGGAAGATTTGTTTCTCTGTTTCTTGTATTTTATGAATTTTTTGAAGTTTCTTGCAAGCAATGCTATATCTTTATTCGAATCTTCATCATCATTATCATCACCTGAGGCGTATTTTGGAGCGGCAAGAACTATTGACTTCTTCATCATTTTATCTTCTTCTTCATGAACCTTTAACTCAAGTTCATGAGTTATCCTTGACCCAATCAACTCGGTTAATGTGTATGGATTGAGATCTTTTGATTCTTTACTATAGTCACTTTTGGTTACCATGAGGATGGTAGACTTCTCAACACTTTTCTCACTATTTTTGCATTAGAATATTCGTTTTCAAGCGCCTTAAGCCTATTAATAATTTCCAAGAATCTAGAATATATTTTCTTAATATTTTCACCTTGTTCTATTTTAAACATTTCATATTTTTGAATAAGCATGCTAATTCTAAAATCTTTTACTTGGCTAGTTCCTTTATAAGTCACTTCAAGCTGATCTAATATTTCTTTAGCCGAAGTACATCTCATAATGCTAGAAAATTCAATAGCATTCAAACCAGTATACAAGGTATACATGGCTTTAGCATTGAATTCAACAAGTTTATAATCCTTCTCATCCCATTCATCTTCAGTTTCAAAATCTTTTTATCTTCTACTATTTTCATGGGATATTAGGGTCTATGTCAATAATTTTCTAGGATTTATAATCATGTGCTTCAACAAAAACTTTCATTCTCATTTTCCAAAACAAGTAATTGAAGCCATCAAATATAGGAACTTTATTAATTGACAAACCTTCAATGGTAGTAGCATTAACATTATTTGAGATATTAATTATACTAGTTGTTAAACTATGTGTAGAACCCTAACTTTTGATACCACTTGTTAGGAGGCAAATAATTTTAAGGGGGGAAGGGGGAAGTGAATTAAGATTATGCTACTTTTGCAAAAATTATTCAATTTAATGCCATTTTCAAAAACAAGAAAGTAAATGAATTTCACACAAGCAATTTATCAGACAAGTTGCAAGAAATATTAAAGCAATAGAGATAGGAAGAGAAAGGAATAGAACGCACTAGACTTTTGGGTAGTTTGGCCAAGGCTATGTCCATTGCCTAAGTATTCTTCCCTTAAGACATCACAATACCTTCACTAGATGTCAATGCTTCTTCAAATGTTAGTAAAGCACAAACCAACTTTGTTTACAAATCTTTGGAGCTTTGACTCCAAAGAACCCAAGTGGTCCCTATAATCAGGATTTACCCACACTCTTGCTAATCAAGTTTTCACACAACTATTCTAGCCCAAAAGAGTGTAAAAACAATACAATTAATATTTAAATGTATTAAGCTATTTATAATCACTCAAAGAAAACTAAAAGTGAAAGCTCTTGCAGTGCTCAAGAATGAAAAATTATAGCTCAATGATTTTGTTTGAATTGTTTCTTGTATCTTGTAGTGCTTGATATTGAGATCAAAGGTGCAAAAGAGTTTAAATAATTTTAGAAAGGAGCTTAAGGTAGCAGCGATTCTAAATCATTTAGAGGATATGAAAATCTTGCCCTAAATAGGTTAAAAAGGCTAGTTTTATAATGTTCCTGTGCCAGCCAATCGGTGGGTCTGGTCAATTGGATGCCCTGTTGGCTGAGGTAGTGAATAAAAGATAATTTAGCTCATTGTTTTGATTCACTTGGTAGGCCTACTCTTCCAATTGGTTAATCGGTTGGGGCGATCAAGTAGACTAGAAAATCCAATTTTTTTTGCTAAAAACATTTCCTTTTTCAAATCAATGTGAATGCAACCTTTTAGAGATTTCAAAGATTATTTGACTTAAAAATCTTGAAATAGAAATATTCCAAGCTTTAAGGAATTTTTGAAAAACCTTTCTAAATGACCCAAAGATACAACATCATGTGGAAATCTTCAAGAAATATGCTTTTCAAAAACTTTTTGAGAAATCAGGAAAAAAGAGCGAGATCCAAAACCCTTTATGTTACCTTTACATCACCTTCCTTGTATCTCCCAATTTCTTGATTTGCCATGGATGCTACGAATGGATTTGATCTTCATAAAGTTTCCTTCATCCTCCCAACATTGCTAAACAAGATATACGAAAGGAAATCCAATTCCAACAATATAATTCAAGTATAACTAAGTCATGAAAGTATCAAACTATAATCAATCTAATTCCAAATATCTCCATTCCATTAATATATCTCTCAATAAATATTTCAATTATATTCATGCAAAATCAATAGAAATTATGATTAAATATAATCATCACCTTATTTTTATCATCAAAACATTAATATAAGACATATAGAGCACATGCACTCATGTTTCTAGTTCAAGAAGTATATGTGAAACATACTCAAGAGTCTATATCTCATAGCTTTTAGCCAAAAACTCTACTTTTACTACATGATTTTGGTATATGCACATATTGTTAGGATTTGTATGCCCTAAAGCTCACTTGTATATAACATTTTGGATGTTAGACAATGTATAATCATTTTGTTAAATGGCATTATGAGTTCCTTACATATTATCTCTGGTATGTTTTATTATTGTATATATAAAGGTCTCTTGACTTGAACTAGTGACTTGGGTGCGCAGTGAGGCTGGATGCACAGTAGGTCCAAGTTTAGATTTAGTCACGTCATAAATTAAGTCCGTAACCGAATGGTAGTGTTGGGCACTCTACCGGAATAAGGTTATATTGAGCAAGTCTTCTCATTGAGGGTGATCTACTTAGGTCATTGGAGGACTTTCCGGATTTGTCTCAATAGTACATGAGTCACGTATTTGACAGGACCATTGTGAGTATGTTTTCTAGAGATGTACTATAAAAGAAAGAAAACAAGATACTCACTACTACTAAATGATCATTGCTCTTAATCTTGAACATATGTGGATGAACTAATGAAGTTAGGGTTTGGTACTTTGATTCACTGTGGGTGAGATCTAACTTTCTTTGGATCAATAGCCCTGTGCATTGAGTGCGAAGTTCTAATTAATTGGAACATGCATATGCAATATGAAATCTATGTGCCCCCTTTGGGATTGTCCATATTTATCATCCGAATCTAGATCTAGTGATACTACCTTTATGGGTGTATCAGTCATATGGCTTGAGGGCTGCTCCCAAGATCAAGAGATTCCATGACCAAGGATGGTTGGGAATAGGACAAGAAACTCAACGAAAAAAGATATAGTTAAGGAGGTGATAGTATACAGGTCAAATGACCGGTCTTAGCTGTGGGTATACATAGAGGGGCATTATGGTCGGTTACTTAGTAGGTCAAAGACAAAGTTCACATTCTTTTGTGATAAGCTTTTGGGTAATAGCAATTATTCTTGGAATGCAACTTTGATCTTATGGTGGAATAGATCGGAGTTAAAAATAATTATTATGTCGCCTAGATCAGGCAAGGCCATTTTTTTATTATTTTTGGAAGTCAAGGTTAATTTTGTCTTCTTGGTCCCTTCCCTAGTTGAAATGATTTTGAGAGAGTAATCTTGAAAGAGCAAATTCCATATTGTGGTAGTAGCCTTATTGGGCCAAAGCTTGGAATTGGATTTGGGCTTTCTTTGGAGTCCAAGATAACCTAATTGGGCTTGGATGGTTTCTTATTAGGCTTAGGCCTCCACATGGATTATGGACTATGTGTTGGGCTTGGATTGTGCCCTTGGCCCAATCTTCCAAGACATGTGCTAGAAAGTTACTACATGAAGAATTCAAATTGTACAAGTAACTTCCATGACATGTGGCAAGCATTTACTACTGGGAAAAAGTTTCTCACATGGAAAGTTTACAAGGTTTAGGTGCCAAACTTTTTCTATAAATAGGCAAGACCTTAAACCATTTCTAGCATCCAAAAATTTTGTAGTTGATCTCTTCCATTTTGGCAAGAGAATACTACAACACATAGTACACACTTATTGTGTGGTTTTTTGCTCTAGATTTTCAAGAGCATATTACTTTGCTTCTTCCCACACAAGAGGCTATTCTTTCAAGAAAAGTCTCTTTAACCATAGGGAAGAAGACTAGGGAGTTGCATATTGCAACACCCTTATAGTAAAATTTTTTGGTGGCCTTGTTCGTGAGGGGGAACAAAGCTCGTGATAGTTTTAGCTTCATCAAAGGCCCCACGCTTCAAGAGGTTAGCTTTACATATTTTGCAAATACTAGTTATGTTCTATATGTTCTTAAGCATGTTCTTGTGTGTGTTATGTGGTTATTTTATTTTCCTAGCATGTTTTCTTGGTAGTATTTTTGAAAATATGGACTAGGATAGACCACATGTAATATTATCGTTCCTACAATTGGTATCAGAGCTTAGGCTCACACACAACATGCTTAGACTATGGAAAAATATTGTATTTGTATAAATATGTTAGTCATCTTATGAGTGGCAAGATTAGGAAATCTTGTGTTGCATATACTTGTGGTTTTATGGTTGTATGTGCAGGTAATATAAAATCCCCTTGATGGTTCATATGTATGTATGATAGATTTTCGTGTACGGTCAACAAAGCTTGGCAATAGGCAATTTCATGTATAAATATTTATGGTTATTACTTGTAGTTTCGTTTAAAAGAAACATAGGATATTTTGATATCCTTGTAATATTTCTTTATGAAGCTTGTATTAGCGATAGCAAAGTATATTATTGTAATCTTTAAAGACCAAGGAGAAAAACAAGAAAACAACATAGAGGAATATTCTATTGGGTGAGCTTGCCGGTCGACCGGCTCAGTCTACTGGCTCCTACTGACGGACGACAGGCTGAGGCAGAAAAAGCTATTAAATGTGTTGTTTTGTAGAAGATTGCAGGAAGCCATCAAAGAGGGATTTTTAACTTTTTTTGGTAGATGTTTATAATGCATTGACATATGTTTTACCATATTTGCATAAGCATAAACATGATTACCACTTAGAAATATGCCCACTCAATAGGTTTTTAAAATTGGCCAATCCTATGTGTTAATTTCTCAGAGATAGTTAAGTTCATTTAAAAGAGATTGGCTTAGACAAGATAATTGTAAGCAATTCTGTCTAAAGATGCCATGCAATCTCATGACAAAAATGAAAAACTTAACTTGAGATTTAAAATATGACAACCTAAGGGTCCATACACCCAGATTTAGGTAAGCAATCTATTATGGTATTGCAATATTTTAGTAATACAAAGGGGATTCACAAAAACTAAAGTGTTTTGCAAATCCAAATTGTGTATAGATCTAAAACAAAAAGCAAGAATACCAAAAATAGAGAAAACCCTTATGTTAAAATATTGAGTGGGAGAGGGGACTGGAAATACCTCACTGCTTTCCATATCCGATTCATGCTAATGGTAAATGTCATTAACTTCCCCATCTGAGGGTTACACTTTGTCAAGTTTTAGCAAGGTGAATTTAAAATATTTATTCAAAAAGGGTGTTAGTGAGTTTGGCCATCTTATCGGTGGAATTCTTCACTAAAGATCGCCTCACACAGCATTGATTAAAGTCACTACCCCATCGGAGGGCTCAAATCAAGAATGTTATGGTGAATGAACATAAGGAATTGGTATACACTCGACTTAAATGGAAGGTTCAGCTATCCCATTGATAGAGTTCACTATTGGATTTAAGAAGCCAAATGAAACAGTGATTGAATTATTCAAATTAGAACATATCCAGATAATTGTCAATTCAAGTAAGCGGTGGCGCTTAACGTTCATAAGTTTGGCTATCCCATTGGTGGAGTTCTTGTGAGGACGTGGAGACACTGTTACATCGAGTAGTTTAAGGGTTAATCTACTCAAAGGCAAATGATGTAAAAGTACTTGTATGTTTTATTTCCAAAGATAGCATACATATTATACATGCATCAATTCCATACTCATAAAATAATTATGGTTATATTGTTGTATATCCAGAAAAATGTCTTCGTTCAATCCACTAGCTACAATTCTCAAAGAGCACAATCTCACTGGACCAAATTTTGTGGATTGGGAACGGAATGTGGACATAATACTTACCGCAAAAGAGTACAAGTATGTCTTAACAACTCTTTGTCCTGTTGTGAGGGCAAACTCTTTTGAAGCCCAAAATGATACTAAGGCAAAATGGCAGAAGGCCAATAGTATGGCCAAATGCTATATAATGGCTTCTATGTCAGATTCTTTGCAGAGCAAGCATCATCATATAGAAATTGCAAAAGAAATCATGACCTCACTGTCTCGTATGTTTACTGATAAGAGTAGGCCTGCATGGCAAGGTGCTCTTAGAGAAATCATGAATCAAAGAATGGCAGAAGGTGCATCTGTCAAAGAGCATATGCTCAAAATAATGGATTACTTCAATACTGCCGAGATCCTAGGGGCAAACATAGATGAACAGTCAAAGTTAGACATGATTTTGGAGACTCTACCACTGCTTTACACCCAGTTCAAGCTTAAATATAATATGGACACAATGAACATGGACATGACAGAATTAATGAAAGAGCTCCTAGCTGCAGAAGCCATAATGAAAAATAAGGGCCACGTAAACATAGTTCAAGCATCCACTTCTGGACATAACCCGAAAGGGAAAAAGTTCAAAGGAAAGGGGAAGTGAAAACGTGGTCGAGGGAAAAAAAAATAAAAATGGTGAACAACCGAAATAATTAACAGGTGAAAAGCCTAAGGGAAAATGCTTTAAGTATGGCCAAAAAAGGCACTGGAAAAGGCATTGCCTGAAGTACCTGGCGCAAGGCCAGATAGGTACACCTCTTTTGTTCTACATTGAAACCTATTTAGTGGTTGATTCTACTAATTCTTGGATTGTAGACTCTAGAGCCACTAACCATATTTGCAATTCTTTGCATTAGTTTTAGGAAATGAAGGAACTAGCTAAAGGGGAATTTGCTCTGAGGATGGGTAACGAAGCAAAAGTATGGGCTACTGCAGTGGGAGAAATGTGCTTAAATTTTCCATGTAATCGGAAGTTATTTTTGAACAACGTTTATTATGTTCCAGATGTATGTAAAAACCTTATTTCTATTTCACAATAATATTAGATGGTTTTTGCATTAATTTCCATTCTGGTGTTGATATCAATAGCGATGGAAATATTATTTGTTCTGGTAGCATTCATGATAACTTGTTCTTTATAAAACCTATTACAAACTCACTGCATAATATAGAACAAACTAATTCCCGAAAAAGGAAGGTTTCTTTGACCAATTATACTTATCTTTGGCATCTACATGACATATTAGTCTAAAGCGAATTCGGATATTAGTCGAGGATGGTCATCTTAGCTCATTAGGTCTCGAAGATCTACCTCTGTATGAATCTTGCCTCAAAGGAAAGAAGACCAAATGGTCATTTTCTTCTAAAGGAGAAAGGGCCAAAGAAGTATTGGAATTGGTTCATACCAATGTACCAATGTGTGTGGTCTTATGAGCAAACCAGCACGAGGAGGTTATGAATATTTCATTTCCTTTACTAATGATTACTCTAGGTATGGATATGTATATCTGATGCGACGCAAGTCTGAATCCTTTGAGAAATTCAAAGAGTTTGAGGCTGAAGCAGAGCGGAAATTAGATAAACGTATCAAAGCCTTTAGTTTGATCGAGGTGGTGAATGTCTTTCAAGTGAGTTTAGAGACTATCTTACACAAGAAGGGATTGTGTCTCAATTGACTGCACTAGGGACTCCCCAGGAAAATGGTGTAGTAGAGAGAAGAAATGGCACCCTATTAGATATGGTTAGGTCAATGATGATCATGCATCATTATCTTTATCTTTTTGGGGGTATGCCCTTGAGACAGCAGCATACATCTTGAACTTGGTACCATCTAAATTAGTACCTAAGACACCATAAGAAATGTGGATTGGGTGTAAGCCTAGTTTAAATCATCTCCATATTTGGGGTTGTCCAGCTTATGTACTTAATAGTAATGCTTCAAAGTTGGAACCAAGATTCGAGTTGTGCTATTTTATTGGGTATCCTAAGGGAACCAGAGGTGGGATCTTTTATAATCCTAAGGATCAAAAGGTGTTTATAAGCACCCATGCTAGTACTTAGAGAATGGTGAAATGATCGAGAAAGAACTAGATTTTGAAGTTGTTCTAGAAGAGATTTCACAAGAATCTCCAGTAACACTTGTGGTAATTGTAAATGAAAAGGAACAACATATTACGCCTAATATATCAGAGCCTCGTCATAGTGGGATGGTATGCAGGCCTCCTGATAAATACTCTAGAAAGTCCTTTCAGACTTCTTCAGAGGATCAGGTGATAAATCGCACAAGTTATGATGAAGTAGTTTCTGACATAGATGCCGACCAATGGCATAAGGCAATAGATTCAGAGTTAGAATTTACGTATTCTAACAAAGTCTGGGATCTTGCAATTACACCTGAAGGGGTAAAACCTATAGGGTGCAAATGGGTCTACAAGTGGAAAAGAGGAGTTGATGGAAAAGTTGAAACCTTTAAAGCAAGGTTGGTGGTGAAAGGTTATACTCAGAAAGAAGGGATCGATTATGAGGAAACTTTCTCACCAGTAGCCATGCTTAAATCCATCAGGATACTTCTTGCCATCGCATGTTATTATGACTATGAGATATGGCAAATGGACGTCAAGACAGCTTTTCTTAATGGAGAGCTTGACGAGACCATTTACAAGACACAGCCAGATGGATATGTTGCCAAAGGCCGGGAACATATGGTTTGTAAGTTAAAAAAATCCATTTATGGATTAAAGCAGGCATCTAGAGCATGAAACATCAAATTTGATCTTGCAATTAAATCTTATGATTTTGATCAAAATATTGATGAACCTTGTGTGTATAAGAGGCGTAATGGAAATGTTGTAGCTTTTTTGGTTCTGTATGTGGATGATATCCTACTTATTGGAAATGATGTAGGGATGTTATCATCCATCAAGGTTTGGCTTTCTACTCAATTTCAAATGAAGGATTTAGGAGAAGCTAGTTATGTTCCAGGTATCAAGCTTATGCGAGATCGTAAGAGCAGAAGGCTAGCCCTATCTCAAGCTTTATTTATTGAGAAGATATTGGTTAGGTTTAACATGCAAAACTCTAAGAAGGCCTTATTACCTTCTAGACATAGAGTTTATCTATCTCGGGATCAATGTCCTAAAACACCTGAGGAGATAGAGAGCATGAAATGAGTTCCTTATGCTTCGGCGGTTGGAAGCCTCATGTATGCCATGTTATGTACTAGACCAGATATTTGCTTTGCTGTTGGCATGGTTAGTAGATATCAGTCAAACCCTGGACTGGCATATTTGGGTTGCAGTTAAGCATATATTCAAATTCTTGCAAGGAACTAAGGATTATGTGCTGGAACACTATGCAGATGATCTAACACCATTAGCCTATACAGACTCCGATTTCCAGTCCGACAGAGATTTCAGGAAGTCTACTTCTGGATATGTTTTCACTCTGTCAGGAGGAGCTATTTCATGGAAAAGTGTGAAGCAAAATTGTATTGCTGACTCTGCCATAGAGGCCGAGTATGTAGCAGCATCTGAGGCTACGAAAGAGGCAGATGGCAAAGAAAGTTCCTTTTAGACCTAGAGGTTGTGCCAGTAGCTCACAGACCGATAACGTTATATTGCGACAACAACGGTGCTGTTTCACAGTGCAAAGAGCCCAGGAATCACAAAAAGGGTAAACATATTGAACAGAAATATCATTTGATCCGTGAGTTTATCCAAATAGGAGATGTTATAGTTGAAAAGATAGCTTCAACAGAAAACCTGGCAGACCCATTTACAAAGATTCTTCCAGAGAAAATGTTTACCACACATTTGGAGTTTATAGGTATTAGGTTGTGCAGAAGTGATCTTTAGTGCAAGTGGGAGATTGTTAGGATTAGTATGCTCTAAAACTCACTTGTATATAATATTTTGGATGTTAAATAATGTATAATCATTTTGTTAAATGGCATTATGAGTTCCTAACATATTATCTCTGGTATGTTTTATTGATGTATGTATAAAGGTCCATTGACTTGAACTAATGACTTGGGTGCATAGTGAGGCTGGACGCACAGTAGGTCCAATTCTAGATTTAGTCACATCATAAATTAAATCCGTAACCAAATGGCAGTGTTGGCCACTCTACCAGGATAAGGTTATATTGAGCAAGTCTCCTTATTGAGGGTGATCTACCTAGGTCATTGGAGGACTTTCCGAATTTGTCTCAATAGTACGTGTGTCACGTATTTGACAGGACCATTGTGAGTATGTTTTCTAGGGATGTACTATCAAAGAAAGAAAACAAGATACTCACTGCTACTAAATGATCATTGCTCTTAATCTTGAGCATATATAGATGAACTAATGAAGTTAGGGTTTGGTACTTTGATTCATTGTGGTTGAGATCTTACTTTATTAGGATCAACAGCCTTGTGCATTGACTGCTAAGTTCTAATTAATTAGAACATGCATATGCAATATGGAATCTATGCGCCCCCTTTGGGATTGTCCATATTTATCATCCGAATCTAGATCTAGTGATACTACCTTTATGGGTGTATCAGTCATATGGCTTGAGGGTCACTCCCGAGATCAAGAGATTCCATGACCAAGGGTGGTAGGGAAAAGGACAAGAAACCCAACAGAAAAAGATACAGCTAAGGAGGTGATAGTACACAGGCCAAAGGACCGGTCTTAGCTGTGGAAATACATAGAGGGGCATTATAGTCGGTTATTTAGTAGGTCAAAGACAAAGTTCACATTCTTTTGTGATAAGCTTTTGGGTAATAGCAATTACTCTTGGAGAGCAACTTTGATCTTATGGTGGAATAGATCGGAGTTAAAAATAATTATTATGTCGTCCAGATCGGGCAAGGACATTTTTTTTTATTATTTTTGGAAGCCAAGGTTAATTGTGTCTTCTTAGTCCCTTCCCTAGTTGAAATAACTTGGAGAGAGTAATCTTGAAATATCAAATTCTATATTGTGGTAGTAGCCTTATTGGGTAAAAGCTTGGAATTGGATTTGGGCTTTCTTTAGAGTCCAAGATAACCTAATTGGGCTTGGATGGTTTCTTATTAGGCTTAGGCCTCCACATGGATTATGGACTATGTGTTGGGCTTGGATTGTGCCCTTGGCCCAATCTTCCAAGACATGTGCTAGAAAGTTACTACATGAAGAATTCAAATTGTACAAGTAACTTCAATGACATGTGGCAAGCATTTACTACTGGGAAAAAGTTTCCCACATGGAAAGTTTACAAGGTTTAGCCGCCAAAATTTTTCTATAAATAGACAAGACCTTAAACCATTTCTAGCATCCAAAAATTTTGTAGTTGATCTCTTCCATTTTGGCAAGAGAATACTACAACACATAGTACACACTTATTATATGGTTTTTTGCTCTAGATTTTCAAGAGCATATTACTTTGCTTCTTCCCACACAAGAGGCTATTCTCTCAAGAAAAATCTGTTTAAACATAAGGAAGAAGACTAGAAAGTTGCATATTGCGACACCCTTATACTAAAAGTTTTTTGGTGGCCTAATTCATGAGCAGGAATAAAGCTTGTGATGATTTTAGCTTCATCAAAGACCTTACGCTTCAAGAGGTTAGCTTTACATATTTTGCAAATACTAGTTATGTTCTAGATGTTCTTAAGCATGTTCTTGTGTGTGTTATGTGGTTATTTTATTTTCCTAGCATGTTTTCTTGGTAGTATTTTGAAAATATAGACTAGGATAGACCACATGTAATATTATCGATCCTACACCTATGTACTAACATATACATACATATGTAAGAATTCAAGTAGGCTTCTAACTAGAGTTTATAAGAACATATTAGGTTATTCCAAAAACCTTTATTTAGATGGAAAAATCTATAGAGAACAAAATATGAAGCATGGTTTTGCAAAGACTAAGTTTGATACATGCTACTCTCTAAGAAGAAAAGATTATCTAATTTAAAAGCCACTATGAAACAAGTTAGAAGCAAGTAATTATGCATGCAAGGTATGCAAATGCAAATAAATACTTTGAGTTCATAAGAATACTTATGTACTAAAAGCAATTTAACAAGACTAAGAGAAAAAGGAGAAACTACACAAGTCTTCAAAAGTCTTCATAGCTCTTCAAGTATGATCCATGCTCTAAGTCTTCAAAAGCAGCTTCATCTTGCTCCTATGACTACTTTGCATGAGATATTCAGAAAATACTCCAAAGTAGTAATCGTTAGTCATTGCATCAAAAATGCAATTAGTACATCATCAAAATAAAGCAAAACAACAATAAATTCACTTGGCGCCTAGCCTATATCCATTCCTCGATCCTATCAATTGAGAATTTCAACAAACTCCCCTAAAACCTGTGATTTTCACAAGTTCACTTAGATGAACCAACTCACAATCCTTAATTCTACTTGAATCAAGTAACCCAAGTGTCTTGAAGTGTTTTTCACAACAATTTGTATATAACCCACGGCTAATCTACAACTAGCTTGATGTGTTGTGTTTTTGTATGTGTTTGTGTAGTCAATTGCCTATGTTTAAGAGGCGTTTTGAGTCTTAAGAGATGCATTAGTACAGTACACATACTAGAGTTAGGCTTAAGTGTAAGCAAATGTACATAGTTGAGTTTCTTAGTCAAATGCTATACTAAATGCTTAATTTTGTGTCTTAGATAATCAATAGGGCTAAAACGAAGCGTGAACAAGGATGAACGATAAAGATAGAAGAGGTATGGGTCGTGTGATGAAGGCTGACAGCAAGAAAAAGGAAATTCAAGGTCAGCTGGAGGAACTAGTTGACCTAGAAAATATTACCAGTCGACCAGCACTCTAGAGAGGAGCCTAAAATTACTGGTCAAGCTTCCCAAAAAATGCCGTCCAGTCCAGAGAGTATCACTCTGAATGCTGGTTGAGCTAAGCAAAGGAGCCAATCGACCGGCAGTTTGCAGCAGCTGATATAACAGCTCGATTTTCAGCCTTTAAAAAAAATTTGGAGATTATCTAGAGACCCATCACACACACACACACAAAAACAAAACCCTAGCTATACCACCTCTAACACACACACAATCACACACTTTTCACCTAGATTCAAGCTTACTTGGAGGATTCAAACACTTGGATTAAAAGCTACTCAAAGATCTTGTACAAGAATTGCTAGGATGGAAGGGGAGTCTTCTATTCTCTCTTTCATCCTCTTTTATATTATGTTTGAGTAGTTTTGTTTAGGGTGATGATACTTGTGTAATGGGTTGATTTTATGCTTCTATATTATGGGATTTAATGGCTTAATATACATACATATGCTATGTTCTTCTAGTTTCAATGGCTATTGTTCAATACATGTCTAGGTGTTTGATAATATGCCTAAGAAAGTTACAAATGTATAAATTGAAATCCATTTGCTACTAGACACCTCTAATCCACTCTATAATCATGTTTATGTGTTTGTGTGGATCTTGTGAAGTGGGTAATGCTTATATTCATGTCTATGTGTATGTTTGCATGCCTAGTAGTAAATATGACCTCAATATTGCATACATGTTTGCTCAAAAGTGCTTTTAATGGTGTAATTAGAGCACGATGATGTTTGGAAGTTCAAAAAGCCCCTTTATTTGTGAACACCTTAGCGTAGAACATGTATGAATGCACTAATAGGTCAAATCCTGCCATAGTGACCCTAGAATGACGTGGCATAATTCAAGGCTAGTCTAAATCAAGTCTCCTTTGGCTTTAAATCCAACCAATAGGTTTTTGGGTAGATTTGGTCGACCCTAGCAACATTAAGTCTTGGCTTTAAATCCAGCCAATGGTTTAGGTACTAGGGCAGGTGATGTGTTGTGATTTTGTGTGTGTTTGCATTGTCATTTACCTATATTTTAGAGGTGTTGAGTGCTCATAATGATGCATTAGTGTAGTGCTTTTGATAGGAATAGGCTTAAGCGTAAACAAATGTGCATATCAAGTTTAAGAGACAAATTGCTACACTAATTGCTTATTTTCAATGATTTAGGTGAACTTTGGGTTAAGATCGAGATTGGACGATGAAAGGTGATGAAGATGGGAAATACACGGGTCTAAGAGAGAAGACCAGAGGCCGAAAAGACAAAGAATGGAGGAAGAAAGTCAGCTAGACGACCACGAAAAAGGAGCCGGTCGACCGGCCACTCCAGAGAGGTGCCAAAAATAGCCGGATGACCACCCTTCCAGAGCCGGTCGACCGGCTAGGTCAACCGGCTACTCCAGAGAGCATCATTAAAAAAATGGTCGAGCTAGGTCCAGAGGCCAGTCGACCGTCTATATGCTGAGAACAAATAAATAGGGCCCGATTCTGTAAAAAAAAAAAAGGAGGACTTTTTGGAAGATTAACACACACTTCACACCTAAAATTCTCACACACTTAACCCTAGATCCCACCCACTTCACACACACTTTTCACACATTTCTCACTAAGAACCAAGCTTGATTTAGAGGGTTCAAACATTTTGGAATCAAGTTTGCTCAAAAGCTTTGTACAAGATTAGCTAGGATGAAAGGGAAGCTTCATTATCTCTCTTTCATTCTATTTCCAATTATGATTGAGTAGATTTGTGTAGGGTGATTTAACTTATGTAATGGATTAACTATATACTCTTATGATATGAGATATGATGTCTGTATATATATACATGTTTCGAATTGTCTTGTTCAAATGGGTATTTTCTCATTCATGTCTAAGTGTTTGATAAAATGCCTAGATGAGTAACATGTGTATAAATTGAAGTTTGTTTATTACTAAACACATCTAATCCATGTTATAATCATGTCTATGTGTTTATATGTGGATGCTATGAAGTGGGTAATGCTTTTATTCATGTCTATATGTATATTTGCATGCCTAGTAACAAGCATAAATTCAATAACACATACGTGTTGGGTGTTAATTATTTTTAATGATGTGAACTGAGCATGACGATGTTTGGTAGTTGAATAAGTTCCATTATTCACGAACACCTTGTAGGATCGATATTATTAAGTGTGGGGTATCCTAGTCGATATTTTCTAAATTATAACTAAGAAAACATGCTAGGAAAATAAAATAACCACATTACACGCACAAGAACATACTCAAGAACATATAGAATATAACTAGTGCTTGTAAAAAATATATAAAGCTAACCTCTTGAAGCGTGGGGCCTTTGATGAAGCTAAAACCGGTTATAAGCTTTGTTCCCGTTCACGAACAAGGCCACCAAAAATTTACTACAAGGGTGTCGCAATAAGCAACTCCCAAGTCTTCTTCCCTATGGTTAAAGAGACTTATCTTAAGAGAATAGCCTCTTGTGTGGGAAGAAGCAAAGTAATATGCTCTTGAAAAACTAGAGCAAAATTCACACAATAAGTGTGTACTATGTGTTGTAGTATTTTCTTGCCAAAAAGGAAGAAATCAACTACAAAGTGGAATGCATAAAAGGTGTAGGGTCTTGTCTATTTATAGAGAGAACCTTGGCACCCAAAGTTGCTAAACTTTCAATGTGGGAGAAAATTTCCATGTAGTATTTCCTTTATGTAACTTGTCAATCTTGTCTTGGAAGACTTGTGCAAGTTGTCCACTTGTTTTTGTAGTATTTTCCAAGTTGTCCACTTGTCTTGGAAGACTTAGGCCAAGCCCATTATCCAAGTCCAACACATAGTCCATAATCCATGTGGAGGCCCAAGCCCAATAAGAAACCATTCTAGCCTAATTAGGTTATTTTGGACTCTAAAGAAAGCCCAAACCCAATTTCAAGCTTTGGCCCAATAAGGCTACTACCACAATATGGAATTTTCTCTTTCAAGATTACTCTCTCAAAGTCATTTCAACTAGGGAAGGGACCAAGAAGACACAATTATCATTGGCTTCCAAAAATAAGTAAAAATATCCTTGCCCGATCTAGGCGACATAATAATTATTTTTAACTCCGATCTATTCCTCCATAAGATCAAAGTTGCACTCCAAGAATAATTGTCATTACCCAAAAGCTTATCACAAAAGAATGTGAACTTTGTCTTCGACCTACTAGATAACCGACCATAATGCCCCTCTATGTATACCCACAGCTAAGACCGGTCCTTTGGCCTGTATACTATCACCTCTTTAGCTGTATCTTTTTCTGTTGGGTTTCTTGTCCAATTGCCAACCATCTTTGGTCATGTAATCTCTTGATCTCGGGAGCGACCCTCAAGCCATATGACAGACACACCTATAAAGGTAGTATCACTAGATCTAGATTCGGATGATAAATTTGAACAATCCCAAAGGGGGCACATAGATTCCATTTTGCATATGCATGTTCTAATTAATTAGAACTTAGCACTCAATGCACAAGGTTGTTTGATCCTAATAAAATAAGATCTCACCCACAGTGAATCAAAGTACTAAACCCTAACTTCATTAGTTCATCCACATATACTCAAGATTAAGAGCAATGATCATTTAGTAGCAGTGAGTGTCTTGTTTTCTTTCTTTGATAGTACGTCTCTAGAAAACATACTCACAATGGTCCTATCCAATACGTGACACACGTACTATTGAGACAAACCTAGAAAGTCCTCCAATGACCTAGGTAGATCACCCTCAAAGAGGAGACTTGCTCAATATAACCTTATCCCAGTAGAGTGCCCAACACTACTATTTGGTTATGGATTCAATTTATGACGTGACTAAATCTAGACTTGGACCTCATCAGGCCCACTCACTACGCACCCAAGTCATTAGTGTAAGTCAAAGGACCTTCATACATGCATCGATAAAACATAACAGAGATTATATGTAAGAAACTCATAATGCCATTTAACAAAAAATATGATTATATATTGTTTCATATCCAAAATGTCATGTATAAGTGAGCTTTAGGGCATACTAATCCTAACAATCTCCCACTTGCACTAAAGATTACTTCTGCAAAGCCTAATACCCAAAGACTCTAAATGTGTGGCAAACACTTTCTCTGAAAGAGTCTTAGTAAATGGGTCTGCCAGGTTTTCCGCTGAAGCTATCTTGTCAACTACTACATCTCCTCTTTGGATAAACTCACGGATCAAATGATATTTCCGTTCAATGTGTTTACCTTTTTTGTGATTCCTGGGCTCTTTGCACTGTGAAACAGCACTGTTGTTGTCGCAATACAACGTTATTGGTCTGTGAGCTGCCGGCACAACCTCTAGGTCTAAAAGAAACTTTCTTAGCCATATCGCCTCTTTCGCAGCCTCGGATCTGCTACATACTCGGCCTCCATGGTAGAGTCAGCAATACAATTTTGCTTCACACTTCTCCATGAAATAGCTCCTCCTGACAGAGTGAAAACATATCCAGAAGTAGACTTCTTGGAATCTCTTTCGGACTGGAAATCCGAGTCTGTATAGGCTAATGGTGTTAGATCATCTGCATGGTATTCTAGCACATAATCCTTTGTTCCTTGCAGGAATTTGAATATATGCTTAACCGCGACCCCATGTGCCGGTCCAGGGTTTGACTGATATCTACTAACCATGCCAACAGCAAAGCAGATATCTGGTCTAGTACATAACATGGTTGAGACTTCCAACTACTGAAGCATAAGGAACTCGGTTCATGCTCTCTATCTCCTCAGGTGCTTTAGGACATTGATCCCGAGATAGATAAACTCCATGTCTAAAAGGTAACAAGGCCTTCTTAGAGTTTTGCATGTTAAACCTGACTAATATCTTCTCAATAAATGAAGCTTGAGATAGGGCTAGCCTTACATTCTTACGATCTCGCATAAGCTTGATGCCTAGAACATAACTAGCTTCTCCTAAATCCTTCATTTGAAATTGAGTAGAAAGCCAAACCTTGATGAATGATAACATCCCCACATCATTTCCAATTAGTAGGATATCATCCATATACAGAACCAAAAAAGCTACAACATTTCCATTACACCTTTTATACATGCAAGGTTCATCAATATTTTGATCAAAACCATAAGATTTAATTGCATGATCAAATTTGATGTTCCATGCTCTAGATGCCTTTTTTAATCCATAAATGGATTTTTTTAATTTACAAACCATATGTTCCTGGCCTTTAGCAATGTATCCATTTGGTTGTGTCATGTAAATGGTCTCATCAAGTTCCCCATTCAGAAAGGCTGTCTTGACGTCCATTTGGTATATCTCGTAGTCATAATGACAAGCGATGGCAAGAAGTATCCTGATGGATTTAGGCATGGCTACTGGTGAGAAAGTTTCCTCATAATCGATCCCTTCTTTCTGAGTATAACCTTTCACCACCAACCTTGCTTTAAAGGTTTCAACTTTTCCATCAACTCCTCTTTTTCTCTTGTAGACCCATTTGCACCCTATAAGTTTTACCCTTCAGGTGCAACTACAAGATCCCAGACTTTGTTAGAATACATAGATTCTAACTCTGAATCCATTGCCTTATGCCATTTGTCGGCATCTATGTCGAAAACTGCTTCATCATAACTTACAGGATCCATCACCTAATTCTCTGAAGAAGTCTGAAAGGACTCTCCATAGTATATATCAGGAGGCTTGGATATCCTCCCACTACGACGATGCTCCAATATATTAGATGTAATATGCTGTTCTTTTTCATTTACAGTTACCATAGGTGTTACTGGAGATTCTTGTGAAATCTCATCTAGAACAATTTTTAGAATCTGGTGTTTTCTGGACCATTTCATCATTTTCTAAGTATCTAGCATGGGTGGTTATAAACACCTTTTGCTCCTTAGGATTACAAAAGATCCCACCTCTGGTTCCCTTTGGATATCCAATGAAATAGCATAACTCGGATCTTGGTTCCAATTTTGAGGCAATATTATTAAGTACATAAACTAGACAGCCCCAAATGTGGAGATGATTTAGACTAGGCTTACGCCCAGTCCACATTTCTTGAGGTGTCCTAGGTACTGATTTAACTGGTACTAAGTTCAAGATGTATGCCGCTGTTTCAATGGCATACCCCCAAAAAGATAAAGGTAATGATGCATGACTCATCATTGATCTAACCATATCCAATAGGGTATGATTTCTTCTTTCTGCTACACCATTTTGCTGAGATGTCTCTGGTGCAGTCAACTGAGACACTATCCCTTCTTGTGTAAGATAGTCTCTGAACTCACCTGAGAGGTATTCGCCACCTCGATCAGACCGAAGGGCTTTGATATGTTTATCTAATTTTTACTCTGCCTCAGCTTTGAACTCTTTGAATTTCTCAAAGGATTCAGACTTGCGTCGCATTAGATATACGTATCCATACCTAGAGTAATCATCAGTAAAAGTAATGAAATACTCATAACCTCCTCGTGCTGGTTTGCTTATAGGACCACACACATCAGTGTGAACCAATTCCAGTACTTCTTTGGCCCTTTCTCCTTTAGAAGAAAATGACCGTTTAGTCATCTTCCCTTTGAGACAAGATTCACAAGGAGGTAGATCTTCAAGATATAATGAGCTAAGATGCCCATCCTCGACTAATCTCCGAATTCGCTTTAGGTCGATATGTCCTAAGCGTAGGTGCCAAAGATATGTATCATTGGTCGAAGAAACCTTCCTTTTTCGGGAATTAGTTTGTTCTATATTATGCAGTGAGTTTGTAATAGGTTTTATATAGAACAAGTTATTATGCATGCTACCGGAACAAATAATATTTCTATTTCTACTGATATCAACACCATAATGGAAATTAATGCAAAAACCATCTAATATTAATTGCAAAACAGAGATAAGGTTTTTACGTACATCCGGAACATAATAAACATTGTTCAAAAATATCTTCCTATTACATGGAAAATTTAAGTACATTCTTCCCACTGCAGCAGCCCATATTTTGCTCCATTACCCAACCTCAGAGCAAACTCCCCTTTAGCTAGTTCTTTCATTTCTTGAAACCAATGCAAAGAATTGCAAATATGGTTAGTGGCTCCAGAGTCTACAATCCAAGAATCAGTAGAATCAACCACTAAGCAGGTTTCAATGTAGAACAAAAGAGGTGTACCTATCTGGCCTCGAGCCAAGTACTTCGGGCAATCCTTTTTCCAGTGTCCTTTTAGGCCACATTTAAAGAATTTGCCCTTGGGCTTTTCACCTGTTAACTGCCTGGGCTGTTCACCATTTCTCTTCTTTTTCCCTTGACCACGTTTTTGCTTCCCCTTTCCTTTGAACTTTCTCCCTTTCGGGTTAAGTCCAGAAGTGGATGCTTGAACCATATTTATGTGACCTTTATTTTTCATTATGGTTTCTGCAGCTAGGAGCTTTTTCATTAATTCCGTCATATCCATGTTCATCTTGCTCATATTATAATAAAGCTTGAACTGGGTATAGGATGACGGTAGAGTCTCCAAAATCATGTCTACCTTTGATTGTTCATCTATGTTTGCTCCTAGGATCTCAGCAGTATTGAAGCAATCCATCATTTTGAGCATATGCTCCCTGACAGATGCTCCTTCTGCCATCCTTTGATTCATAATTTCTCTAAGAGCACCTTGTCTTGCGGGCCTGCTTTTATCAGCAAACATACGAGACAGTAAGGTCATGATTTCTTTTGCAATTTCCATATGATGATGCTTGCTCTGCAAAATATCTGACACAGAAGCCATCACATAGCACTTGGCCATACTATTGGCTTTCTGCCATTTTGCCTTAGCATCTTTCTGGGTTTCAGAAGAGTTAGCCCTCACAACAGGACAAGGAGTTGTTAGGACATACTTGTACTCTTCTGCGGTGAGTACTATGTCCAAGTTTCGTTCCCAGTCCACAAAATTCGGTCCAGTGAGCTTGTGCTCTTTGAGAATTGTAGCTAGTGGACTGAACGAAGACATTTTTCTGAATACAACAATATAATCACAATTATTTTATGAGTATAGAATTGATGCATATATAATATGTATGCTATCTTTGGAAATAAAACATACAAGTACTTTTACATCATTTGCCTTTGAGTAGATCAACCCTTTAAACTACTCGATGTAACAGTGTCTCAACGTCCTCATAAGAACTCCACCGATGGGATGGCCGAACTTATGAATGTTAAGTTAAGTTCCACCACTTATGTGAATTGACAATTGTCTAGATATGATCCAATTGAATAATTCAATCACTGTTTTGTTTGGCTTCTTAAATCCGATAGCGAACTCTATCGATAGGATAACCGAATCTACCATTTAAGTTGAGTGTACACCCATTCCTAATGTTTATTCCCCGAAACATTCTTGATTTAAGCCATCCGATAGGGTAGTGACTTTAATCAATGTTACGTAAGGCGATCTTTAGTTAAGAACTCCATCGATGGGATGGCCAAACTCACTAACACCCTTTTAAATAAACATTTTATGTTTCACCTTGTTAAATCTAGACAAAATGTCACTTTCCGTTAGGGAAGTTAATGACATTTATCATTAACGTGAATCGGATATGGAAAGCTGTGGGGTATTTCCAGTCCCCTCTCCCACTCAATATTTTAACTTAAGGGTTTCCTTTGATATTCTTTCTTTGTTTTAGATCTAAACACATTTTAGATTTATGTAAATCCCCTTTGTGTTACTAAAACATTGCAATATCACAATAGATCTCTTACCTAAATCTGGGTGCATAGACTCTTAGGTTGATATATATACGTGTAAATCTCAAGTTAAGTTCTTTTAATGTTGTCATGAGATCTCATGCTATCTTTAGACATAGCCGATTATAATTCTCTTGTCTAAGCCATTCTCATATACTTAACTATCTTTGAGAATCAACTCATACGTATGACTAATTTTTATAAACCCTAATGAGTGGACATATTTCTAGGTGGCAAACATGCTAATGCAAATATGTTAAAACATATATCAATGCATTATAAACATCCACCAAAATATGTTAGAATCCCTCTTTGATGGCTCCTTGTAATCTTCAACAAAAACAGCACACATAGTAGCTTTTTCTGCCTCAGCCGGTCGACCGTCAATAAGAGCCGGTCGACCGGCTCCAATTGATTCAGGAATTTTTTGCTCTCTGGAGTAGCCGGTCGACCTAGCCGGTCGACCGATTAAGTCTAGCCGGTCGTCTCGCTTGCTTACCAGGTAGAGTATTCCTTTATGCTGTTTTCTTGTTTTTTTTTTTCTTGGTCTTCAAAGATTACAATAATACACTTTGCTATTGCTAGTACAAGCTTCACAAGGATATCAAAACATCCTATGCTTCTTTTAAATGAAACTAAAAGCAATAACAAGAAATATTTTATACATGAAATCGCCTATGGCCAAGCTTTGTTGACCGTACATGAAAATCTACCATGCATACATACGAACCATAAACGGGATTTTATATTACTTGCACATACAAGCATAAAACCACAAGTATATGCAACACAAGATTTTCTAATCTTGCCACTCACAAGATGACTAATATATTTATGCAAATACAATATTCTTGCATAGTCTAAGCATGTTGTGTGTGAACCTAAGCTCTGATACCAATTGTAGGATCGATATTATTAAGTGTGGGGTATCCTAGTCCATATTTTCTAAATTATAACTAAGAAAACATGCTAGGAAAATAAAATAACCATATTACACACACAAGAACATGCTCAAGAACATATAGAATATAACTAGTGCTTGCAAAAAATATATAAAGCTAACCTCTTGAAGCGTGGGGCCTTTGATGAAGCTAAAATCAGTTACAAGCTTTGTTCCCGTTCACGAACAAGGCCACCAAAAATTTACTACAAGGGTGTCGCAATAAGCAACTCCCCAGTCTTCTTCCCTATGGTTAAATAGACTTATCTTGAGAGAATAGCCTCTTATGTGGGAAGAAGCAAAGTAATATGCTTTTGAAAAACTAGAGCAAAAATCACACAATAAGTGTGTACTATGTGTTATAGTATTTTCTTGCCAAAAAGGAAGAAATCAACTACAAAGTGGAATGCATAAAAGGTGTAGGGTCTTGTCTATTTATAGAGAGAACCTTGGCACCCAAAGTTGCTAAACTTTCAATGTTGGAGAAAATTTCCATGTAGTATTTCCTTTATGTAACTTGTCAATCTTGTCTTTGAAGACTTGTGCAAGTTGTCCACTTGTTTTTGTAGTATTTTGCAAGTTGTCCACTTGTCTTGGAAGACTTAGGCCAAGCCCATTATCCAAGTCCAACACATAGTCCATAATCCATGTGGAGGCCCAAGCCCAATAAGAAACCATCCTAGCCTAATTAGGTTATTTTGGACTCTAAAGAAAGCCCAAACCCAATTTCAAGCTTTGGCCCAGTAAGGCTACTACCACAATATGGAATTTGCTCTTTCAAGATTACTCTCTCAAAATCATTTCAACTAGGGAAGGGACCAAGAAGACACAATTATCATTGGCTTCCAAAAATAATTAAAAATATCCTTGCCCGATCTAGGCGACATAATAATTATTTTTAACTCTGATCTATTCCACCATAAGATCAAAGTTGCACTCCAAGAATAATTGTCATTACCCAAAAGCTTATCACAAAAGAATGTGAAATTTGTCTTTGACTTACTAGATAACCGACCATAATGCCCCTCTATGTATACCCACAGCTAAGACCGGTCCTTTGGCCTGTATACTATCACCTCCTTAGCTGTATCTTTTTCCGTTGGGTTTCTTGTCCAATTGCCAACCATCCTTGGTCATGGAATCTGTTGATCTCGGGAGCGACCCTCAAGCCATATGACAGACACACCTATAAAGGTAGTATCACTAGATGTAGATTCGGATGATAAATTTGGACAATCCCAAAGGGGGCATATAGATTCCATTTTGCATATGCATGTTCTAATTAATTAGAACTTAGCACTCAATGCACAAGGCTGTTGATCCTAATAAAATAAGATCTCACCCACAGTGAATCAAAGTACTAAACCCTAACTTCATTAGTTCATCCATATATACTCAAGATTAAGAGCAATGATCATTTAGTAGTAGTGAGTGTCTTGTTTTCTTTCTTTGATAGTACGCCTCTAGCAAACATACTCACAATGGTCCTATCCAATACGTGACACACGTACTATTGAGACAAACCCAAAAATTCCTCCAATGACCGAGGTAGATCACCCTCAAAGAGGAGACTTGCTCAATATAACCTTATCCTAGTAGAGTGCCCAACACTACTATTTGGTTATGGATTCAATTTATGATGTGACTAAATCTAGACTTGGACCTACTGTGCGTCTAGCCTCACTGCGCACCCAAGTCATTAGTGCAAGTCAAAGGACCTTCATACATGCATCGATAAAACATAACAGAGATTATATGTAAGAAACTCATAATGCCATTTAACAAAAATATGATTATACATTGTTTCATATCCAAAATGCCATGTATAAGTGAGCTTTAGGGCATACTAATCCTAACACACCTTGGCCTTGAACATGTATGAACGCACTAGCAAGTCAAATCCTGTTGTAATGACCTTAGAATGACGAAGTATAATTTACGGCTAGTCTAGGCTGAGTCTCCTTTGGCTTTAAATCCAACCAATAGGTTTCTGGATAGGTTTAGTCGACCTTAGCAACACTAGGTCTTGGCTTTAAATCCAGCCAAAGGTTTAGGTACTAAGGTAGGTTCATTCGAAGCCACCTAGGAAGTTAGTTAGTCACTCTTGAGGCCCTCGGTCATAAGGACCACGCCATAGCTCTAGGAGGCGCCGCCTAGGGATGGACCCGCACCGAGTCCTAGGGGGAAATTAGGACACTAACTAGCAACTTAGTTAAGAGCACTCATGATAGTTAGCCATCATCCCTTAATCCCATAGCATTTGAGTATAGAATTACCCATTCATAAGTCGAAGTCACCCTAACCCCTTCTCAAGTGTTAGTTCCCTCTTGACCAACTTGTGCTCCCATTTTTCATATTCATAGTTTAGTTTTATTTCCTTTACCTAGAGCTCCCGATAATCCAAAACCCCAAAAAAATATATCTAGTTTAGATCTTTCTTTTTGGCAGTTTCTAGAACACCAAGCATAGAATTCACCCACATTATTCACGCCTCCCTGTGGTTCGACACCCGCACTTGTTTACACTATATTGCACGATCCGTACGCTTGCGGGTCTTTTTGAGCTTGCACTCGAAAGACGACACCAAGTTCTTGGCGCCGTTGTCGGGGAGGCACGGTGATTTGCATTCTTTGCTGGTGTGTTTTGGTAGTTGCTTTTCTTACTTTCTTGCTTTTTATTTATAGTTTGTTTAGTTTTTGCTTATCTTGTTTATTGTTCATATTATCTTGCTTTGATCCTTGCTTATCTATTTCAGCCTTTGTTTTTTATTTTTTAGTAGATTTTTTTTTAGGATTGTGGATTATTTGCTATAGTTATTGGAATATTGAAGTTTTCGAGGGTGGAAGTGGTCGGAGTTAGGATAGATTGTGCATGCTTGGTAGGAGATCCCTTAGAAATCCCCTAGTTCCTCTTAATCCCAAACCTGATAGAATTGCTAGACATTTTAGGAGTTTAAGAGATCTTCTTGAGGAGATGACCGATCCCAACCATTCTCCTAATCCTACCAATCCCCCAATGAATCCCATTCCACCTCATGATCACATTGGACATCAAGCCCAAGTTCATTTTAGACGAGAGCCCCGTAGACCGGATCCACCCATAGATGAGGAACCCACTCTTAGGCAATTCTTTCTCCCCAAAGCCTTTGAGCCCAATTTGGCTATTCAAATTTCGGGTTTGGGGGAGACGAACTTCGAGATTAAGCCTAATATGTTGGCTATGCTTCTCTCCTTCTATGGGAGAAGCAATGAGAGTCCTCTAGATCATATCACTGATTTTGTTGAGATGAGTTCCACTCTCCATGTCCCCAATGTCTCTCAAGAGGTCATACGTCTAAGATTGTTTCCTTTCTCTCTTAAGGACAAGGCTAGGACTTGGTTGCATTCCTTACCCAATGGTTGCATTACTACATGGGCTGAGCTTCAATCTAAGTTCTTCCAAAAATTTTATCCCATGGCCAAGACGGCCGACCTTAGGACCGCCATTATGACTTTCTCCCAACATAACCTAGAATCTTTTCATGAGGCTTGGGAGAGGTTCAAGGATCTTCTTAGACAATGTCCACACCATGGGTACAGCAATCATGACCTAATGCAATACTTCTTTCGAGGCTTAAATGAACAAAATAGGATGATGGTCAATGTCGCCTCCGGTGGTGGCTTCTATCTTTTGAGACCGACCGAGGCATGGGAGAAAATAGAAATGATGGCTAAAAATTCTTTTCAAAATTTTGCAATGGAAAGGTCTAGTCGGGGAGGCAACAAGAGAAGTGTTAATAAGGTTGGAGTTTCTTTAGACTTACCCGCTAAGGTTGAGGCTTTGACAAATAAACTAGATCAATTCATTTCTTTGTCCATTTCATCCCAAGGTTATAGGACTAGTTCTTTAGGTTCTTCCTCCGCCCCTTTAGTTGTTGAAGTTTGTGCATTATGCTCCGAGTCATCTCATGAGACCATAGCTTGCCCTTTAGCATCCCAATTTCTTGAATTCATGAAAGAGCAAGTGTGTGCCATACAAGGTTATTCTCGTGAGTATAATCCATACTCGAACACATACAATCCGGGTTGGAGGGACAACCCAAAATTTTCTTGGAGACAGGGACAGCATGAGTCTAGTTCACATCCTCAAGTTCCACCTCAACAGCGACCCCGTCCTCAATATCCACCAAGTTTCTATCATCTTAATCAACCCCGTCTCACTAGTGCTCCTCAACCTCAGGCTTTACCTACTCCCTCTAGTAGCCAGACTCCTAGTAATGATATGATGAAGTTAATGCAGTTTATTCAGAATCAGCAGCAGGCATTAACTAGTCAGCAACAGAAGTTAGCTGACAATAGGCAACAGATGGTGAGGTTTGAGGCACAATTAGGACAGATTGCTAGTCAATTAAGCGCTAGAGACCCCGGGAAATTGCCTTCTCAGCCGGAGGTGAACCCTAGAGTCCAGTCTTGTTTCTCCACCGATACCACTTATCCCCCTCAGGCCCAGGCTAAGGCCGTCACCACTCTTAGGAGCGGTCGGGTAGTGGATAATAGGGTAGGAGTTGACTTTGCAATGTCTGCACCTAGTGGTCCTTCCGAGTCTAGAGCACCACATGGTAGCCTTGTTGAGGGAAATTCTAGAGAAGGTCCTGTTGATAGAGATGAGCCCATTAGAGATCATGGAGAGAGTAGTACTTCCCGCTCACATTGGGAGGGAAAAGAGCCTACTGATGACTCCCATGAATCTAGAGGTATAGAGCCTAGAGTTCCCTTTCCATCCGCTTTAGAGAGGCCTACACCTAGTGAGGATTCTAGGTTCTTCAAGGTTTTAGAGTATCTTAAGGACCTTCAGGTCAATCTTCCTTTGATAGATGCGATCATTTCCATCCCCTCTTATTCTAAGTTCTTTAAGGATCTTTGTACAAGGAAACGTAGGTCATCAAACATTCCTAAGAAGGTGAGGCTTACGGAGAAGGTGAGTAGTATTTGTACTTCGGGCCTTCCGCCCAAGATGAGTGACCCCGGAGCCTTCACTATTCCTTGTAGGATCCGTGAGACCCAGATTAATCATGCCTTATTAGATTTAGGATCTAGTGTGAATCTCATTCCCTACTCTGTCTATCAGCAGCTAGGTCTAGGTGAGTTGTCTCCTACACATGTTAACTCTTCAACTAGCTGATAGGTCTGAGCGTAGATCTAGGGGTGTGATAGAGGACGTTATGGTCCAGGTAGGTGAGTTTGTGTATCCTGTTGACTTCATAGTGTTAGATATGGATTCGGGACATGACTTTAGACATTTTACACCTATTCTTCTAGGTCGCCCCTTCCTTGCCACCGCAGATGCCATTATCCATTATAGGTCGGGGGTATTGGAGATGAAATTTGGGAATTTGAGATCCACTATAAAGGTTGCAGAGGCGGTGAATAGGGCTAGTATAGGAGAAGAGTGCTTTAGGGTGGATGTGATTGATTCCTGCGTTGAGGATCTTATAGAAAAGACTATGACCGATGGGGAAGAATTAAGGAAATTTGAGGAATTGATGTCTAGTTTTGATTTGGAGACCTTAGAGAGGAAATGTGTAGCTTCTACTTCCTTGATTGAGAGTCATTTGACTAATAAGTCACTTGAGGTTAATCCTTCTAGTCTCATTTCTAGTGATGTCCCCATTGATGATGTTGAGGTTAAGTCCCCCTTGGTTGAGCCTAGCCCTTCTTTAGAGCTCAAACCCTTCCCAATCATTTGAAATATGCATTCCTAGGCTCTAGTAAGACCCTTCCGATCATCATAGCTTCCAATCTTTCTAGTGAGCATAAGGAGCGTCTCTTAGAGGTCCTTAGGAAACATAGGAAGGCTATAGGGTGGAAAATTGATGATTTGAGAGGTATAGACCCTTTGGTTTGCATGCATCGTATTCACTTTGAGGATAGAGCCATTCCTTCTAGGGAAATGCAAAGGAGGCTAAACCCACATATGAGCGAAGTAGTTAAGAAAGAGATTATTAAGCTTTTAGATGCAGGCATTATTTATCTGATCTCCGATAGTGAGTGGGTTAGCCCGGTCCAAGTTGTCCCTAAGAAGTCCGGGATCACAGTTGTTGAGAATGAGAGAGGAGAGCTTATCCTTACGCGTACTCCACGGGATGGAGAGTTTGTATTGACTATAGGAAGCTCAACTCCAAAACTAGGAAGGATCATTTCCCATTGCCTTTTCTAGACCAGATCTTAGATAGAGTAGATGGGCATAGCTATTATTGTTTTCTAGATGGCTATTCGGGTTATAACCAGATTCCTGTGTTTCCCGAGGACCAGGAAAAGACCACCTTTACTTGTCCCTATGGCACTTGTGCTTATAGGAGAATGCCCTTCGGTCTTTGTAATGCCCCAGCGACTTTTCAGAGATGTATGATGGCCATTTTTAGTGACATGATCGAGAGACATTTAGAGATTTTCATGGATGATTTCTCAGTCTTTGGAGATAGCTTTGATGAGTGCTTGAGTCATCTCTCTTCAGTCTTAAACTGATGTGTGGAGAAGAATCTAGTGTTAAGTTGGGAGAAATCCCATTTCATGGTGCAACGAGGGATAGTGTTGGGTTATGTTGTATCATTTAGTGGAATTCAAGTTGACCCAGCTAAGGTAGAATTAATTGAAAAGTTACCTGTCCCTAAGTGTGTCAAGGATGTTAGATCTTTTCTAGGGCATGCAGGATTTTACCGTAGATTCATTAAAGATTTTAGTCATATTGCACGCCCCTTGTCTAGGCTCCTAGCACAAGATGTCCCTTTTGACTTTGATGATGAATGTGTTAAAGCTTTCAATGGGCTTAATCCTTATTGTCTACGTCCCTAATTATCCAGCCACCTAACTACAGTCTCCAATTTGAGGTTATGTGTGATGCATCTGATTATGCGATAGGAGCTGTTTTAGGTCAAAGGAAGGATAAGTTGCCCCATGTTATATACTATGCTAGCAAGACTCTTGATGAAGCACAAAAGAATTATACCACTATGGAAAAAGAGCTTCTAGCAATAGTTTTCTCCCTTGAAAAGTTTAGGTCATACATCCTAGGATCCAAAGTGATTGTCTACACCGATCATGCGGCATTGAAGTATTTGTTGTCTAAGAAAGAATCTAAGCCCCGCTTGATTAGGTGGTTGCTCTTCCTTCAAGAGTTTGACATAGAAATTTGAGATAAGAAGGGTAGAGAAAATTTAGTTACGGATCATCTTTCCCGTCTTGTTAGCGAGTCTTCTAGTGATCCATCTCCTTTTCATGATTTATTCCCCGATGAGCAATTGTTTGCCATCTCTCATCATGCACCTTAGTTTGCTCATATTGTCAATTATCTTGCCACAGGGCATTTTCCTTCCCATTTGGAAAAGAGAGAAAAAGATAGGTTCCTAGCACAAGTTATGCATTTCTTTTGGGAAGATCCCTATCTCTTCAAAGTGTGTGCGGATCAAATGATTCGCCAGTGTGTGCCTGAAGACGAGTTTGAGAGCGTTTTGAGCATGTGTCATGATGAGGGGTGTGGGGGTCATTTTAGTGGGAAGAAGACTGCCGCGAAGGTCTTGCAATGTGGACTATTTTGGCCCACTCTCTTTAGGGATGCCCAAGAGTATTGCAAAAAGTGTTTTAGATGTCAACAATCTGGGTCCATCTCTAGGAGAAACATGATGCCTTTATCCCCTATTCTTCCTTGTGAGTTGTTTGATGTTTGGGGTATAGACTTCATGGGTCCACCTTCCTATGGGTACCAATACATTTTAGTGGCCGTTGATTATTTGTCCAAATGGGTTGAGGCTATTCCTACACGCACTAATGACCATAGGGTAGTGGTTAAGTTTATTAAAGAAAACATTTTCTCTAGATTTGGAGTCCCTAAGGTCTTAATTAGTGATGGGGGTTTGCATTTTCGCCATAGGACTTTAGAGGCCTTGTTGAGAAGATATTCGGTCAACTATAAGGTAGCCACTCCTTATCACCCGCAAACTAGTGGACAAGTAGAGGTGTCCAATAGAGAGATTAAGCACATTTTAGAGAAAATGGTTAGGCCCGATAGAAGAGATTGGTCTATTAGGCTAAATGATGCTTTGTGGGCCTACCGTACCGCCTTTAAGACTCCATTGGTATGTCTCCATATAGATTGGTTTTTGGTAAAGCTTGTCGCTTGCCAGTAGAACTAGATCATAGAGCTTATTGGGCAATCAAAGCCCTAAATTTTGACTTGGCAAGAGCGGGTGAGAAAAGGAAGCTAGACCTAGCGGAATTGGAAGAGCTTAGATTCAAGGCGTATGAGAACGCTAAACTTTATAAGGATAGGATGAAGAGAATTCATGATAAACACATTATTAAGAAATCATTCTCTCCTTTTGATAAAGTTTGGTTGTTTAACTCACGATTGAAACTCTTTCCAGGTAAGCTTAAGACAAGATGGGATGGTCCATATGAGGTGATGATTGCCTATCCTTCCGGAGCAGTCAAGATTAAAGACTTGAAGGATGGCCAAGAGTTGACGGTGAATAGGCAACGCCTGAAGCACGCATATGATCCGAGCATGGCTTGTGTGGAGGTTTTAATGCTTCAGGACCCCATCTATGGAAGTTGAAGATGAGTTGATGTTTGCCTGGCTGACGGCTTGGTGGTTAGCGCTACTAGGAGGCAACCTAGGTTCAATTTTGCAGTTTTGCATTTGTTTCACTTTCTTTTATTTTTATTTTTTTTCTTTTATCTTTCTTGCACCCAAACCAAAGTGTTGAATCCCAATCCTTTGTCCCATAAGATACACCACTACTCATTATTGCACATGCCAATGCAAGTATGCATGGGCAATGCTACTAATCTTGTTTTCTTTGTGAATGTTTATGAATTGTGAGTCACAGGATTAGTAGTATGGTGATTTATCATTGGCATGGAAAGCTTTGAAGAAAATGCGAGGTTGTATCTATCCTTTCTCCACTTGTTCCCCATGTTTACACCCTATCCCCACCACCCTTACTTGTTTTGTAATGACGATTTGCTTGTTTTTGTGCTTTGATCTTTTTGCTTGAGGACAAGCAAAGTTTAGGTTTGGGGGTGTGGGAGTTTGGTTTTCTTGTTATATATCTTGCTTAGGGTAGATTGCATTATTATGCATTTAAAATTGGTAAAAAATTTTCAATTTTGATGCATATAGAGTCAGTTATTTCTTTGTTGATCATTGTGTTGGCTTTTATGATTGACTCTATTGATTTATGAAGATGAGATGCATTATGGGGAAATGAATAGAGTGGTTTGAAAACTAAGTCTTGGAGGGGATGCCCTTCAAAGTTGTGGGGAGTGAGAACCTTGAAAGAATAACCCCTGTAGCCACCCCATAGCTTGGTAGGAAAGAGTGTTGGAAAAGGGTTATTGATGTGAGTGCCCCTTCCTTGATTGGTTCTCGTTGATGTGCCTAAGCCTTTCTTTTTCTTCCTTTTTGTGAATACAATACAAAGAAATTGAAGTTAAAAAAAAAAGAAAAAAAATGAAAAAAAGGCAAAAAGGGGCAAAAAAATCTATGTATAAAAAAAATGAATGAAGTGAAAAAGAGGAAAAGCCAAAGGCACCAAAAAGTTAGTGAATAAGTGCATAAGTGACACAATGTCAACTTAGCACAAGTTATCATCTTTGTAGACACGTGAATAAGGCTTTTTATAAGCCATTGTGTTTGTATATTCTCTCTTCTTATCTTTGAGGCTTGGTGTATGTTAGGGAGGCCATGTTAGTTGAGGGAGCACGAAATATTAACATCCCGAGTGCGTGAGTTAGAATCCTAGGCTTGTGGTGGATTGGCAACTTGGGAAATTCCCATGAGGAACGAGACCCCTTATGAGTAGAGGGAAGATCCAAAGAGGCTTAGGGATCTCTTCACAATAGGAATGCCCCCTTTCATGTTTCTTAAACTAATCTTGATAGCGAGTCAGTTCTTTAGGCAATCCATTGTATCAACTTTAGAGATAAAATTTAAGATTGGGTTTGCTTGAGGACAAGCAAGGAGAAGGTGTTGATGTGTTGTGATTTTGTGTGTGTTTGCATTGTCATTTACCTATATTTTTGAGGTGTTGAGTACTAATAATGATGCATTAGTGTAGTGCCTTTGATAGGAATAGGCTTAAGCGTAAACAAATGTGCATATCGAGTTTAAGAGACAAATTGCTACACTAATTGCTTATTTTCAATGATTTAGGTGAACTTTGGGTTAAGATCGAGATTGGACGATGAAAGGTGATGAAGATGGGAAATGCACGGGTCTAAGAGAGAAGACCAGAGGCCGAAAAGACAAAGAATGGAGGAAGAAAGTCAGCCGGACGACCGGCTAGGTCGACCGGCCACTCCAGAGAGGTGCCAAAAATAGCCGGACGACCACCCTTCCAGGCCACTCCAGAGAGCATCATTAAAATTCTTCCTCCCTAAAGCCTTTGAGTCCAATTTGCCTATTCAAATTCTGGGTTTGGAGGAGACGAACTTTGAGACTAAGCCTAATATGTTGGCCATGCTTTCTTCCTTCTACAGGAGAAGCAACGAGAGTCCTCTAGAACATATTACTGACTTTGTTGAGATGAGTTCCACTTTCCATATCCCCAATGTCTCCTAAAAGGTCATACTTTTAAGATTGTTCCATTTCTCTCTTAAGGACAAGGCTAGGCCTTGGTTGCATTCCTTAACTAATGGTTGTATTACTACATGGGCTGAGCTTCAATCTAAGTTCTTTAAAAAATTCTATCCCATGGCCAAGACGGCCAACCTTAGGACCACCATTATGACTTTTGAACAGCATGATCTAGAATTTTTCATAAGGCTTGGGAGAGGTTGAAGGACCTGCTTAGACAATGTCCACACCACGGTACGGTAATCATGACCTATTACAGTACTTCTTTTGAGGTATAAATGAACAACATAGGATGATGGTCAATGCTGCCTTCGGTGGTGGCTTCTATCTTTTGAAATCGACTGAAGCATGGGAGAAAATGGAGTTGATGGCCAAAAATTCTTTTCAAAACTTTGCTATGGAAAGGTATAGTCATAGAGGTAACAAGACAGATGTTAGTGAGGTTGGATCTCTTTAGATTTAATCGCTAAGGTAGAGGCCTTGACAAATAAGTTAAATTAATTCATTTCCTTGTCTCTTTCATCCCACGGACATAGGACTAGTTCTGTAGGTTCTTCCTCCACCCCTTTAGTTGTTGAGGTTTATGCATTGTGTTCCAAATTGTCTTATGAGACCATAGCTTGCCCTTTAACATCCCAGTTTCCTGAATTCATGAAAGAGCAAGTATGTGCTACTCAAGGTTATTCTCATGAGTACAATTCGTACTCGAACATGTACAATCCGAGTTAGAGGGACAACCCAAAATTTTCTTGGAGGCAAGGTCAGCGTGAATCTTTTTATTCCCAACCCCAAGTCCCACTCCAGTAATGACCCCATCCTACTAATCCTCTAGGGTTTTACCATGTCAATCAACCTAGGCTTCCTAGTGCTCCTTAATTGCTAGCACTCTCTACTCCCTTTAACAGCCAGTCTCCTAGCAATGATGTGTTAAAGTTAATGCAATTTATTCAGAATCAGCAACAGACATTAGCTAGTCAACAGCAGAAGCTAACTGATAATAGGTAAGAGATGGCTAACTATAGGCAGTAGATGGCTAGGTTTGAGGCCCAACTAGGGCAAATTGCCATACAGTTGAGCACTAGAGACCTCTGAAAATTGCCTTCTCAACCAGAGATGAACCTTAGAGTCCAATCTTGTTTCTCCACCGACACGACTTATCCCTTTCAGGCCCAGGCTAAGGCCGTCACCACTCTTTGGAGCAATAGGATAGTGGATAATAGTGCAGGAGTTGACTTTGCAATGCCTACACCTAATGGTCCTTTCGAGTCTAGAGAGCCATATAGTAGCCCTATTGAGAGAGTTTTGCCTATTAGAGACCATGGAGAGAGTAGCCCTTCCCACCCCCATTGGGAAGGGAAGGAGCCCATTGATGATTCCCATGTGTCTAAAGGTGTTGCACCTAGCGTTCCCTTTCTATCCGCTTTTGAGAGGCCCACACTTAGTGAGGATTCTAGGTTTTTCAAGATCTTAGATCATCTTAAGGACCTCAAGGTTAATCTTTCTTTGATATATGCAATCCTTTCCATTCTCTCTTACTCTAAATTCTTTAAAGACCTTTGTACAAGGAAGCATAGATCATCGAACATTCCTAAGAAGGTGAGGCTTACAGAGGAAGTGAATAATATTTGTACTTCAGGCCTTTTGCCCAAGATGTGTTATCCCAAAGCTTTACTACTCCTTGTGGGATTCGTGAGACCCAGATTGATCATGCCTTGTTAGATTTACGGTCTAGTGTGAATCTCATTCCCTACTTTATCTATCAGTAGCTAGGTTTAGGTAAGTTGTTCTCCATACATGTTACACTTTAGCTAGCTAATAAGTCTGAACATAGACCTAAGTGTAGGATCGATATTATTAAGTGTGGGGTATCCTAGTCCATATTTTCTAAATTATAACTAAGAAAACAAGCTAGGAAAATAAAATATCCACATTACACACACAAGAACATGCTTAAGAACATATATAGAATATAACTAGTACTTGTAAAATATATAAAGCTAACCTCTTGAAGCATGGGGCCAATGATGAAGCTAAAACCGGTCATGAGCTTTATTCCCATTCACGAACAAGGCCACCAAAATTTACTATAAGGGTGTCACAATAAGCAACTCCCGAGTCTTCTTCCCTATGATTAAAGAGACTTATCTTGAGAGAATAGCCTCTTGTGTGGGAAGAAGCAAAGTAATATGCTCTTGAAAAACTAGAGCAAAAATCACACAATAAGTGTGTACTATGTGTTGTAGTATTTTCTTGCCAAAAAGGAAGAAATCAACTACAAAGTGGAATACATAAAAGGTGTAGGGTCTTGTCTATTTATAGAGAGAACCTTGGCATCTAAAGTTGCTAAACTTTCAATGTGGGAGAAAATTTCCATGTAGTATTTCCTTTTTGAAACTTGTCAATCTTGTCTTGAAAGACTTGTGCAAGTTGTCCACTTGTTTTGGAAGACTTAGGCCAAGCCAATTATCCAAGTCCAACACATAGTCCATAATCCATGTGGAGGCCCAAGCCCAATAGGAAACCATCCTAGCCCAATTAGGTTATCTTGGACTCTAAAGAAAGCCCAAACCCAATTTCAAGCTTTGGCCCAATAAGGCTACTACCACAATATGAAATTTGCTCTTTCAAGATTACTCTCTCAAAGTCATTTCAACTAGGAAGGGACCAAGAAGACACAATTATCATTGGCTTCCAAAAATAATTAAAATTATCCTTGCCCGATCTAGGCGACATAATAATTATTTTTAACTTCGATCTATTCCACCATAAGATCAAAGTTGCACTCCAAGAATAATTGTCATTACCCAAAAGCTTATCACAAAAGAATGTGAACTTTGTCTTTGACCTACTAAATAACTGACCATAATGCCCCTCTATGTATACCCACACTAAGATCGGTCCTTTGGCCTGTGTACTATCACCTCCTTAGCTGTATCTTTTTCCGTTGGGTTTCTTGTCCTATTGCCAACCATCGTTGGTCATGGAATCTCTTGATCTCGGGAGTGACCCTCAAGCCATATGACCGACACACCTATAAAGGTAGTATCACTTGATCTAGATTCGGATGATAAATTTGGACAATCCCAAAGGGGGCACATAGATTCCATTTTGCATATGCATGTTCTAATTAATTAGAACTTAGCACTCAATGCACAAGGCTGTTGATCCTAATAAAATAAGATCTCACCTACAGTGAATCAAAGTACTAAACCCTAACTTCATTAGTTCATCCACATGTACTCAAGATTAAGAGCAATGATCATTTAGTAGCAGTGAGTGTCTTGTTTTCTTTCTTTGATAGTATGTCGCTAGAAAACATACTCACAATGGTCCTATCCAATACGTGACACACGTACTATTGAGACAAATCCAGAAAGTCCTCCAATGACCTAGGTAGATCACCCTCAAAGAGGAGACTTGCTCAATATAACCTTATCCCGAGAGTGCCCAACACTACTTATTTGGTTATGGATTCAATTTATGATGTGACTTAATCTAGACTTGGACCTCATGCGTCCAGCCTCACTGCGCACCCAAGTCATTAGTGCAAGTCAAAGGACCTTCATACATGCATCGATAAAGCATAACAGAGATTATATGTAAGAAACTCATAATGCCATTTAACAAAAATATGATTATACATTGTTTCATATCCAAAATGTCATGTACAAGTGAGCTTTAGGGCGTACTAATCCTAACAATCTCCCACTTGCACTAAAGATTACTTCTGCGAAGCCTAATACCCAAGGACTCTAAATGTGTGGCAAACACTTTCTCTGAAAGAGTCTTAGTAAATGGGTTTGCCAGGTTTTCTGCTGAAGCTATCTTGTCAACTACTACATCTCCTCTTTGGATAAACTCATGAATCAACTGATATTTCCGTCCAATGTGTTTACCCTTTTTGTGATTCCTGGGCTCTTTGCACTGTGAAACAGCATCGTTGTTGTCGCAATACAACGTTATTGGTCTGTGAGCTGCCGGCACAATCTCTAGGTCTAACAGGAACTTTCTTAGCCATACTGCCTCTTTCGCTGCTACATACTCGGCCTCCATGGTAGAGTCAGCAATACAATTTTGCTTCACACTTCTCCATGAAATAGCTCCTCCTGACAGAGTGAAAACATATCCAGAAGTAGACTTCCTGGAATCTCTGTCAGACTGGAAATCCGAGTCTGTATAGGCTAATGGTGTTAGATCATCTGCATGGTATTCTAGCACATAATCCTTTGTTCCTTGTAGGAATTTGAATAAATGCTTAACCGCAACCTAATGTGCGATCCAGGTTTGACTGATATCTACTAACCATGCCAACAGCAAAGCAGATATCTGGTCTAGTACATAACATGGCATACATGAGACTTCCAACTGCTGAAGCATAAGGAACTCGCTTGATGCTCTCTATCTCCTCAGGTGTTTTAGGACATTGATCCCGAGATAGATAAACTCCATGTCTAGAAGGTAACAAGGCCTTCTTAGAGTTTTGCATGTTAAACCTGACTAATATCTTCTCAATAAATGAAGCTTGAGATAGGGCTAGCCTTCTGTTCTTACGATCTCGCATAAGCCTTCTCCTAAATCCTTCATTTGAAATTGAGTAGAAAGCCAAACCTTTATGGATGATAGCATCCCCACATCATTTCCAATTAGTAGGATATCATCCACATACAGAACCAAAAAAGCTATAGCATTTCCATTACACCTTTTATACACGCAAGGTTCATCAATATTTTGATCAAAACCATAAGATTTAATTACGATCAAATTTGATGTTCCATGCTCTAGATGCCTGTTTTAATCCATAAATGGACTTCTTTAATTTACAAACCATATATTCCTGGCCTTTAGCAATGTATCCATCTGGTTGTGTCATGTAAATGGTCTCGTCAAGTTCCCCATTAAGAAAGGCTGTCTTGACGTCCATTTGCCATATCTCGTAGTCATAATGACAAGCGATGGCAAGAAATATCCTGATGGATTTAAGCATGGCTACTGGTGAGAAAGTTTCCTCATAATCGTCTTTCTGAGTATAACCTTTCGCCACCAACCTTGCTTTAAAGGTTTCAACTTTTCCATCAACTCCTCTTTTTCTCTTGTAGACCCATTTGCACCCTATAGGTTTTACCCCTTCAGGTGCAACTACAAGATCCCAGACTTTGTTAGAATACATAGATTCTAACTCTGAATCCATTGCCTTATGCCATTTGTCGGCATCTATGTCGGAAACTGCTTCATCATAACTTACGGGATCCACCACCTGATTCTCTGAAGAAGTCTGAAAGGACTCTCCATAGTATCTATCAGGAGGCTTGGATATTCTCCCACTACGACGATGCTCCGATATATTAGGTGTAATATGCTGTTCTTTTTCATTCACAGTTACCACAGGTGTTACTGGAGATTCTTGTGAAATCTCATCTAGAACAACTTCAGAATCTGGTGTTTTCTGGACCATTTCATCATTCTCTAAGTATCTAGCATAGGTGCTTATAAACACCTTTTGCTCCTTAGGATTATAAAAGATCCCACCTCTGGTTCCCTTAGGATATCCAATGAAATAGCATAACTCGGATCTTGGTTCCAATTTTGAAGCATTACTATTAAGTACATAAGCTGGACAGCCCCAAATGTGGAGATGATTTAGACTAGGCTTACGCCATCCACATTTCTTGAGGTGTCCTAGGTACGATTTAGATGGTACCAAGTTCAAGATGTATGCATTGTTTCAATGGCATAACTCCAAAAGATAAAGGTAATGATGCATGACTCATCATTGACCTAACCATATCCAATAGGGTTCGATTTCTTCTCTCTGCTACACCATTTTCTTTGAGGAGTCCTGGTCGATCCAAGCGAGACACTATCCCTTCTTGTGTAAGATAGTCTCTGAACTCACCTGAGAGGTATTCGCCACCTCGATCAGACCGAAGGGCTTTGATATGTTTATCTAATTTCCGCTCTGCCTCAGCTTTGAACTCTTTGAATTTCTCAAAGGATTCAGACTTGCGTCGCATTAGATATACGTATCCATACCTAGAGTCATCATTAGTAAAAGTAATGAAATACTCATAACCTCCTCGTGCTGGTTTGCTCATAGGACCACACACATCAGTGTGAACCAATTCCAATACTTCTTTGGCCCTTTCTCCTTTAGAAGAAAATGACCGTTTAGTCATCTTCCCTTTGAGACAAGATTCACATGGAGGTAGATCTTCGAGATCTAATGAGCTAAGATGCCCATCTTCGACTAATCTCCGAATTCGCTTTAGACTGATATGTCCTAAGCGTAGGTGCCAAAGATATATATCATTGGTCGAAGAAACCTTTCTTTTTCGGGAATTAGTTTGTTCTATATTATGTAGTGAGTTTGTAATAGGTTTTATATAGAACAAATTATCATGCATGCTACCGGAACAAATAATATTTCCATCTCTACTGATATCAACACCAGAATGGAAATTAATGCAAAAACCCTCTAATATTAATTGCGAAACAGAGATAAGGTTTTTACGTACATCCGGAACATAATAAACATTGTTCAAAAATATCTTCCTATTACAGGGAAAATTTAAGCACATTCCTCCCACTGCAGCAGCCCATACTTTTGCTCCATTACCCAACCTCAGAGCAAACTCCCCTTTAGCTAGTTCCTTCATTTCCTGAAACCAATGCAAAGAATTGCAAATATGGTTAGTGGCTCCAGAGTCTACAATCCAAGAATCAGTAGAATCAACCACTAAGCAGGTTTCAATGTAGAACAAAAAAAGTGTACCTTTCTGGCCTCGAGCCAAGTACTTCGGGCAATCCTTTTTCCAGTGTCCTTTTAGGCCACATTTAAAGCATTTACCCTTGGGCTTTTCACCTGTTAACCACCTGGGCTGTTCACCACTTTTCTTCTTTTTCCCTTGACCACGTTTTTGCTTCCCCTTTCCTTTGAACTTTCTCCCTTTCGGGTTAAGTCCAGAAGTGGATGCTTGAACCATATTTATGTGGCCTTTATTTTTCATTATGGCTTCTGCAGTTAGGAGCTCTTTCATTAATTCCGTCATATCCATGTTCATCTTACTCATATTATAATTAAGCTTGAACTGCGTATAAGATGACGGTAGAGTCTCCAAATTATGTCTACCTTTGATTGTTCATCTATGTTTGCTCCTAGGATCTCAGCAGTATTGAAGCAATCCATCATTTTGAGCATATGCTCCCTGACAGATGCTCCTTCTACCATCCTTTGATTCATAATTTCTCTAAGAGCACCTTGTCTTCCGGGCCTGCTCTTATCAGCAAACATACGAGACAGTGAGGTCATGATTTCTTTTGCAGTTTCCATATGATGATGCTTGCTCTGCAAAATATCTGACATAGAAGCCATCATATAGCACTTGGCCATACTATTTGCTTTCTGCCATTTTGCCTCAGCATCTTTCTGGGTTTCAGAAGAGTTAGCCCTCACAACAGGACAAGGAGTTGTTAGGACATACTTGTACTCTTCTGCAGTGAGTACTATGTCTAGGTTTCGTTCCCAGTCCACAAAATTCGGTCCTGTGAGCTTGTGCTCTTTGAGAATTGTAGCTAGTGGACTGAACGAAGACATTTTTCTGGATACAACAATATAATCATAATTAATTTATGAGTACAAAATTGATGCATGTATAATATGTATGCTATCTTTGGAAATAAAACATACGAGTACTTTTACATCATTTGCCTTTGAGCAGATCAACCCTTTAAACTACTCGATGTAACAGTGTCTCAACATCCTCATAAGAACTCCACCGATGGGATGGTCGAACTTATGAATGTTAAGTTAAGTGCCACCACTTATTTGAATTAACAATTGTCTGGATATGATCCAATTGAATAATTCAATCATCGCTTTGTTTGGCTTCTTAAATCCGAGCGAACTCTATCAATAGGATAGCCGAACCTACCATTTAAGTTGAGTGTACACCCATTCCTAATGTTTATTCCCAAAACATTCTTGATTGAAGCCCTCCGATAGGGTAGTGACTTTAATCAATGTTACGTAAGCGATCTTTAGTGAAGAACTCCATCGATGGGATGGCGAACTTACTAACACCCTTTTGAATAAACATTTTATGTTTCACCTTGTTAAATCTAGACAAAATGGCACCTTTCGGTGGGGAAGTTAATGACATTTATCATTAACGTGAATCGGATATGGAAAGCCGTGGGGTATTTCCAGTCCCCTTTCCCACTCAATATTTTAACTTAAGGGTTTCCTTTGATATTCTTGCTTTGTTTTAGATCTAAACACATTTCAGATATATGTAAATCCCCTTTGTGTTACTAAAACATTGCAATATCACAATAGATCTCTTACCTAAATCTGGGTGCATAGACCCTTAGGTTGATATATATACATGTAAATCTCAAGTTAAGTTATTTTAATGTTGTCATGAGATCTCATGGCATCTTTAGACATAGCCGCTTATAATTCTCTTGTCTAAGCCATTCTCATAAACTTAACTATCTTTGAGAATCAACTCATATGTATGACTAATTTTTATAAACCCTAATGAGTGGACATATTTCTAGGTGGCAATCATGCTAATGCAAATATGTTAAAACATATATCAATGCATTATAAATATCCACCAAAAATATGTTAGAATCACTCTTTGATGGCTCCTGTAATCTTCAACAAAAACAGCACACATAGTAGCTTTTTACGCCTCAGCGGTCGGCCGTCAATAAGAGCGGTCGGCCGGCTCCAATTGCTTCATGAATTTTTGCTCTGAGTAGCCGGTCGACCCGACCGGTCGACCGGTTAAGTCCACCGATCGTCGACTTGCTTACCAGTGAAGAGTATTCCTATATGCTGTTTTCTTGTTTTTCTTCTTGGTCTTCAAAGATTACAATAATACACTTTGCTATTGCTAATACAAGCTTCATAAAGAAACATTACAAGGATATCAAAACATCCTATGCTTCTTTTAAATGAAATTAAAAGCAATAACCAGAAATATTTTATACATGAAATCGCCTATGGCCAAGCTTTGTTGACTGTACACGAAAATCTATCATGCATACATACGAACCATCAAGGGGATTTTATATTACCTGCACATACAAGCATAAAACCACAAGTATATGCAACATAAGATTTCCTAATCTTGCCACTCACAAGATGACTAATATATATTTATGCAAATACAATATTCTTGCATAGTCTAAGCATGTTGTGTGTGAGCCTAAGCTCTGATACCAATTGTAGGATCGATATTATTAAGTGTGGGGTATCCTAGTCCATATTTTCTAAATTATAACTAAGAAAACATGCTAGGAAAATAAAATATCCACATTACACACACAAGAACATGCTTAAGAACATATATAGAATATAACTAGTACTTGCAAAATATATAAAGCTAACCTCTTGAAGCGTGGGGCCTTTGATAAAGCTAAAATCGGTCACGAGCTTTATTCCCGTTCACGAACAAGCCACCAAAATTTGCTATAAGGGTGTCACAATAAGCAACTCCCTAGTCTTCTTCCCTATGATTAAAGAGACTTATCTTGAGAGAATAGCCTCTTGTGTGGGAAGAAGCAAAGTAATATGCTCTTGAAAAAACTAGAGCAAAAATCACATAATAAGGGTGTACTATGTGTTGTAGTATTTTCTTGCCAAAAAGGAAGAAATCAACTACAAAGTGGAATACATAAAAGGTGTAGGGTCATGTCTATTTATAGAGAGAACCTTGGCATCTAAAGTTGCTAAACTTTCAATGTGGGAGAAAATTTCCATGTAGTATTTCCTTTTTGAAACTTGTCAATCTTGTCTTGAAAGACTTGTGCAAGTTGTCCACTTGTTTTGGAAGACTTAGGCCAAGCCAATTATCCAAGTCCAACACATAGTCCATAATCCATGTGGAGGCCCAAGCCCAATAGGAAACCATCCTAGCCCAATTAGGTTATCTTGGACTCTAAAGAAAGCCCAAACTCAATTTCTAGCTTTGGCCCAATAAGGCTACTACCACAATATGGAATTTGTTCTTTCAAGATTACTCTCTCAAAGTCATTTCAACTAGGGAAGGGACCAAGAAGACACAATTATCATTGGCTTCCAAAAATAATTAAAATTATCCTTGCCCGATCTAGGCGACATAATAATTATTTTTAACTTCGATCTATTCCACCATAAGATCAAAGTTGCACTCCAAGAATAATTGTCATTACCCAAAAGCTTATCACAAAAGAATGTGAACTTTGCCTTTGACCTACTAAATAACTGACCATAATGCCCCTCTATGTATACCCACAGCTAAGATCGGTCCTTTGGCCTGTGTACTATCACCTCCTTAGCTGTATCTTTTTCCGTTGGGTTTCTTGTCCTATTGCCAACCATCGTTGGTCATGGAATCTCTTGATCTCGGGAGCGACCCTCAAGCCATATGACCGACACACCTATAAAGGTAGTATCACTAGATCTAGATTCGGATGATAAATTTGGACAATCCCAAGGGGGCACATAGATTCCATTTTGCATATGCATGTTCTAATTAATTAGAACTTAGCACTCAATGCACAAGGTGTTGATCCTAATAAAATAAGATCTCACCTCTGATGAATCAAAGTACTAAACCCTAACTTCATTAGTTCATCCACATGTACTCAAGATTAAGAGCAATGATCATTTAGTAGCAGTGAGTGTCTTGTTTTCTTTCTTTGATAGTATGTCGCTAGAAAACATACTCACAATGGTCCTATCCAATACGTGACACATGTACTATTGAGACAAATCCAGAAAGTCCTCCAATGACCTAGGTAGATCACCCTCAAAGAGGAGACTTGCTCAATATAACCTTATCCCAGTAGAGTGCCCAACACTACTTATTTGGTTATGGATTCAATTTATGATGTGACTAAATCTGGACTTGGACCTACTGTGCGTCCAGCCTCACTGCGCACCCAAGTCATTAGTGCAAGTCAAAGGACCTTCATACATACATCGATAAAACATAATAGAGATTATATGTAAGAAACTCATAATGCCATTTAACAAAAATATGATTATACATTGTTTCATATCCAAAATGTCATGTACAAGTGAGCTTTAGGGCATACTAATCCTAACACTAAGGGTGTGGTAAAGGATATTATGGTCCAGGTAGGTGAGTTCGTATACCCTGTTGACTTCATAGTGTTAGATATGGATTCGGGACATGACTCTAGACATTCTACTCTTGTTTTATTAGGTCGACCGTTCTGTGCCACCATGGATGCTATTACTCATTGTAAGTCAGAGTTATTAAAGATGAAATTTGGGAATTTAAGGTCTACCATGAAGGTTCTCGAGGCGGTGAATAGGGCTAGTATAGGAGGAGAGGATAAGAAGAGTGCTTTAAAATTGATTTGATTGATTCATGCATTGAGAACTTTGTAGAGAGAACTATGATTGATGGGGAAGAATTGAGAAAATTTGAGGATTTGTTGACCATCTTTGATTTAGACATCTTAGAGTGAAAGTGTGTGGCTTCTACCTTTTTAATTGAGAATTCTTCAATTGATAAGTCACTTGAGGTTAATCCTTCTAGTCTTGATTCTAGTGATGTTCCCATTAATAATGTTGAGGTTGAGTCTCCCTTGGTTGAGCCTAGTCCTTCTTTAGAGCTCAAACCCCTTCCCGAACATTTGAAGTATGCATTCCTAGGCCTTAGTGAGACCCTTCCAGTTATTATAGCTTCCGATCTTTCTAAGGAGCATGAGGAGCATCCCATAGGAAGGTTATAGGGTGGAAAATTGATGATTTAAAAGGAATTGACCCTTCGATTTGAATGCATCGTATTCACCTTGAGGATGGACCCATTCCTTCTAGGGAGATGCAAAGGAGGCTAAACCCACATATGAGCTAAGTAGTTAAGAAAGAGATCATTATGCTTTTAGATACAGGCATTATTTATCTGATTCTCTAATAGTAAGTGGGTTAACCAAGTTCAAGTCATCCCTAAGAAGCCTGGGATCACGGTTGTAGAAAAAGAGAGAGGAATGCTTATCCTTACGCATACTCGTATAGGTTAGAGAGTTTGTATTGACTATAGGAAGCTTAACTCCAAAACTAGAAAGGATCATTTCCCATTGCCTTTTCTAGATCAGATTTGAGATAGAGTAGCTGGGCATAGCTACTATTGCTTTCCAGATGGCTATTCTGGGTATAATCAGATCCCTGTGCTTCTTGAGGACTAGGAGAATAGTCAGTTATTCATTAAAAATTGGCATCAAAGAGCTTCAACAAGAATGCAAGGTTATATCTATCCTTTCTCCACTTGTCTACTTTTATCTACCTCATTCCCATTACCTTTACTTGCTTTTTTATGCCTATTTGCTTGTTGAATGGTATTGTTCTCTTTGTTTGAGGACAAAGCAAAGTTTGGGTTTGGGGGTGTGGGAGTTTGGTTTTATTGTTTTTTGCTTTGTTTATGGTAGATTTTCATTATGTGCTTAAAATGCTTAAATTTTTCGATATTTGTGCATGTAGAGCCATTAATCTCTTGTTGATTAAAATGTTGGCTACTGTGATTGATTTAATTGATTGGTAGAGATACGGTTGTATTGTGGGGAATGAATAGAGTAAAGAGAGAACCGAGACATAGAGGAGATGCCCTTGAAAGTTGTGAGGAATTAGTATCTCTAAGAATTCACCTTGCAGCTACCCTATGGCTTGGTTGGGAAAGTGATTAAAAGGGGTGTTGATATGAGCGCTCATTCCTCGATTGGTTCTTTTTGATGTGTCTTTGCCTTTCTTTTTCTTTTCTTCTTGCTTATGTTATGTATATGTAAAAAAATCCAAAAAAAGGGAAAAAGGCAAAATGCTTGAAAAAGCCAAAAAAATAATAATAAAAAAATGAAAAAAAACCAAAAGGCGGCAAAAGTATGAAAAAGTGAAGTTCATTGAATAAGTGCTTAAGTGACACAATGTCAACTTAGCACAATTTTCTTGTTTAGTACTTTGATGTTGTGTGAATGAGGCTCTTACATCATTTATGAGCCATTGTATTTGTGCATTCTCTCTTTCCTTCTCTTTGAGGCTTTGTACATGTTGGGGAGGCCATGTTAGCTGAGGGGGCGCAAAGTATCAACATCCTACAAGCGTGCATTAGAATGCTAGGTTTGCTATTGTTAAAGCTACTTGGGAACTTCCTATAAGGTGTGAGACCCCTAATGAGTAAGGGGAGGATCCAAAAGAGGCTTAGAGATCTCTCTACAAAAAAGTTGATCCCTTTACACTCCTTTGATTCACCATGATAGCGATTCAATCCTTTTGGCAACCCTTTGTACTAACTTTGAGATAGACTTAGTGTGTTTTAAGTGAGAAATGATGGAACGCTTGGGATGGATTGAAGATATTGATGGAGTGGCCTAGCTTGCATTGAGGCTAAAAAGAGCAAGGAAAACATGTTTAGAGGCATGCGGACAAAGCTTAGAGCAATCGGGAGCGACCGAAGCAAAACCGGCCAAGATTTGAGCACAACACTGCCCATGCCAGTCACCTACCTGTTCTTTACCGGTCAACCAGTAGAGACTCAGGCAGAGGAAGAGAGCAAATGTTTTTGCCAATCATCTAGCCCTCATCTTGTCGGTCGATCGATAGTGCTTTCAGCAACATCCTCGTGAGAAATTTATGAGCTCATTTTTAGCCATTTCTTGAGGGGAACTTTGGAGAATTTTTCACGTGCTCTCTAACCCATTTCCTTAAACATCCCTAATCCCCTCATGTCCTACCTATCACACACACTTCTAAATACATTTAGCACTTGGAATTAAGGATCTAAAAGGATTAAACACAAGATTTAGGGACTCATGCTCATGGATTGTAAAGGATTAGCTTTGGATAGATAGGTATATTACTTATTCCCTTTTTATCCCAAGTTAATATATGTATAAGTAGAGCATGTAGGGTAATTATTTCTTGTATTTTGGATTCACTATTACATTATTACTATAGGAACTTGATGGATTGATATATGCTTTGCGCTCAAATGTTGATTCTCGTTACTGTGATGATGATCAATGGTGCATAATTGATGACTAGCCTAGGCTAAGTTTCCTTAGCTTTAAATCTAGCTAACGAGTTTCAGGGTAGGTTAGTCGACTTTAGATAGACAAGGTCTTAGCTTTAAATCCAACCAATAGTCTATAAGCTAGGGATAGATCGATCGAAATCACCTAGAACCTAACTTGCTAGCCCTAATTACTAAATCATAAAGACCATATGTTATGGCCCTAGGGGCGACACCTAGGGACGGGTTCACATTGAGGCTGAGGGTATCAATTAGGAGGGTAATTGAATGTCTAAACCAGAGTAACCAAGTTTAATCCATCAAGCAACCCTAAAAAGAAGCAATAATCACCCATTTGCAAGACGTAATCACCCTAGTCCCTATTTTTGATGTTTGACTCCCCTTAAGTCACTTGATTCTTCCATCACACACATACCCCTTTTGTTTCCTTGCTCTTAAATTAGGTTTTTCCTTTCCCGAGCTCCCCTCAATTATTAAACCCAAAAACAGTGTAGGCTAAGGACCCAACACATAGCTTTTAGGATGCACATAATTTAGGACACCTCACACATTAGGCCTTCCCATGGATTCAACTTTGCACTCAAGCATACCGTGTTACACATGAATCATATGCTTTTGGGCCATTTAGGCTTGTGTCATGAGATAGTGACCACATTTCTTTTGGGAGGATCCTTATCTCTTCAAGGTTTACGTAGATCAAATGATTTGCCAGTGTGTGCCCAAGGATAAGTATGAGAGCATGTTGAGCATGTGTCATGATGAAGGTTGCAGAGGTCACTTTAGTGGTAAAAAAACTACCGCGAAGGTCTTACAAAGTGGATTCTTTTGGCCCACTCTCTTTAGGGGTGCTCAAAAGTGTAAGAAGTGCGCTAGATGTCAACAATCTAGGTCTATTTCTAGGAGAAATATGATGCCATTGTCCCTTATTCTTCAATGTGAGCTATTTGATGTTTATGGTATTAATTTCATGGGTCTATTTCCACCTTTCTTTGGGTACCAATTCATTTTAATAGCCATAGATATGTGTCCAAATGGGTTGAGGCAATTCCCATACACACTAGTGGCCATAGGGTAGTGGTTAAGTTCATTAAGGAGAACATTTTCTCTAGATTTGGAGTTAAGTGCTTCAAGTCTGTGTGTTTGCATCATATATTGTTTATGCTTTTGAGATGTTTTGTGCTTATAAAGTTGCATTAGTGTAGTACTTATGCTAGAGATATGCTTAAGCGTAGACAATTGTACATAGTTGCGTTTAAGAGATAAATGCTACACTAATTGCTTATTTTTGATGATTTAGGTGAGTCTTAGGTTGATGCCGAGCTTACATGATGGAAGGTGATAAAGATAAAAGGCGTATGGGTTAATGAGAAGAGGCTGGAAGAAAAGAAGATGAAGATTGAAGCAAAAAAAAAAGGAACTGGTTGACTCCTAGAGCCTATCGGCCGACCGGCTAGGTTGGCTAGTAAATCCAGAGAACAGAGAGGGTGAACCGGCTTGGCCAACTAGCTGACCGATATGGTGATCTAATAATTTCGGTCAGTCGGTAATTATAGAGAAAACATTTTGGAATTGGTCGACCCCCCCATCTATCAGCCAGCCAATATGGTCGACCAGTAATGACACTGGAGGTTATAAATAGGGCTCGATTTTAGCATTTTAGGATCGTCCATTCACACAAACTTCACACACTAAACCCTAACTTACTGACTTTATGCATACCTTTTCACACACTTCCCGCTTGGATTCAAGTTAGTTTGGAGGGATTCAACAACTTTTAGAGTGAAGATTTCAATAAGATTCGTACAAGAATAGCTTGGATGGAAGAGGAGTTTCTTCACTACTCTTTCATCTTATTTTCATTTATGTTTTAGTAGATTTGATTAGGGTTATTTAGCTTGTGTAATGGGTTGATTTAACGCTCTTATGTTATAGGATTTTGATGGCTTATATATATACTTACTTTGTTCTTCAAGTTTAATGGCTTTTATTCAATACATGTCTATATGTTTGATTAAATGCCTATATGAGTAGCATGTATATAAATTGAACTTCGTTTGCTACTAAACACATCTAATCCGTCTAATAATCATGTCTATGTGTTTATTTGTGGATTATATGAAGTGGATATTGCTTTGTTAATGTTTATGTGAGTAATAGCATGCTTTGTAGTGAATATATCTCCAATATTGCTTACATGTTGGCACCTAATTGCTATTAATATCGTAAATCAAACATGATGATATTTTGGTAATGAATAGGTCAACATATTCACAGCACAATAGGAGAGAACATGTAGGATTGTGCTTAGTCGACCTTAGTAACCCTAAGATCAAGAGATTCCATGACCAAGGATGGTTGGCAATAGGAGAAGAGACCCAAAAGAAAAGATGCAGCTAAGGAGGTGATAGTACACATGCCAAAGGGCCAGCCTTAGCTATGGGTATATATAGAGGGGCATTATGATCGGTTATTTAGTAGGTCAAAGACAAAGTTCACATTCTTTTGTGATACGCTTCTGGGTAACAACAATTATTCTTGAAGTCCAACTTTGATCTTATGGTGGAATAGGTCGGAGTTAAAAATAATTATTATGTCACCTAGATTGGGCAAAGACATTTTTTATTATTTTTCGAAACCAAGATTAGTTGTGTCTTCTTAGTTCCTTCCCTAGTTGAAATGACTTTGAGAGAGTAATCTTGAAAGAGCTAATCCCATGTTGTGATGGTAGCCTTATTGAGCCAAAGCTTGGAATTGGGTTTGGGCTTTTTTTAGAGTCTAAGATAACCTAATTGGGCTTGGATGGTTTCTTGGGCTTGGGCCTCCAAATGGATTGTGGACTTTGTGTTGGACTTGGATTGTGGGCTTAGCCCAATCTTTCAAGACATGTGCTAGAAAGTTACTACAAGAAGAATTTAAATTGTATAAGTAACTTCCATGACATGTGGCAAACATTTACTACAAGGAAAAAGTTTCCCACATGGAAAGTTTACAAGGTTTTGGTGCCAAAATTTTCCTATAAATAGGCAAGACCCAAAACTATTTCTAGTATCCAAAAATTTTGTAGTTGATCTCTTCCATTTTGGCAAGAGAATACTACAACACATAGTACACACTTATTGTGTGGCTTTTGCTTTAGATTTTCAAGAGCATATTACTTTGCTTCTTCCTACACAAGAGACTATTTTCTCAAAATAAGTCTCTTTAATCACAGGGAAGAAGACTAGGGAGTTGCCTATTGCAATACCCTTATAGTAAATTTTTTTGTGGCCTTATTCGCGAGCGAAAACGAAGCTGTGATGGTTATAGCTTCATCAAAGACCCTACACTTCAAGAGGTTAGCTTTACATATTTTTGCAAACACTAGTTATATTCTATATGTTCTTAAGCATGTTTTTGTATGTGTTATGTGGTTATTTTATTTTCCTTGCATGTTTTCTTGATAGAATTTTTGAAAAACCAAACTAGGATAGACCACATATAATATTATCGTTCTTACAATAAAGGCATCATGTTTCTCCTAAAGATAGACTCGGATTGTTGACATCTAGCACACTTTTTACAATACTCTTGGGTGTTACTAAAAAGAGTAGGCCAAAAAAATCCACATTGCAAGACCTTGGCGGCAGTCTTCTTTCTACTAAAATGACCTCCGTATCCATCATCATGACACATGCTCAATATGCTCTCAAACTTGTCTTCGGGTATACACCGACAAATCATTTAATCCATACACACTTTGAAAAGATAGGGATCCTCCCAAAAGAAATGTCTCGCTTGTGCTAGGAACCTATCTCTCTTTCTTCTCCTAATGGGAAGGAAAATACCTTGTGGCAAGATAATTGACAAATGTGAGCAAACCAAGGTGCGTGATGAGAGATGGAAAACAATTGCTCATCGGGAAAGGAATCACGAAAAAGAGATGGATCACTAGAAGACTCACTAACAAGACGGGAAAGGTGATCCGCTACTAAATTCCCATTAGCTTTTTTTGTCTCGGATCTCAACATCGAACTCTTGAAGAAGGAGCAACCACCTAATCAAGCGGGGCTTACATTCTTTCTTGGACAACAAATACCTCAATGTCGCATGATCAATGTAGAGAATCGCTTTGGACCCTAGGATGTACAACCTAAACTTGTCAAGGGAGAAGACAACTATTAGAAGTTCTTTTTCTGTTGTAGTATAGTTCTTTTGGGCTTTATCAAGAATCCTACTAGCATCATGCACAACATGGGGCAACTTATCCCTCCTTTGACCTAAAACGCTCCTATCACACAATCAAATGCATCACACATAATCTCGAATAGGAGACTGTTGTTAGGTGGCTGGATGATTAGGGAGGAGGAAAATAAGGATTTAAGCCTAGTAAAAGCTCTATCACACTCATCACTAAACTCAAAGGAGACATCCTATGCTAAAAGCCTAGACGGAGGTCGCGCTATATGGCTAAAATCCTTAATAAACATACAGTAGAATCCTACATTCCCTAGAAAAGATCTAACATCTTTAACACATACTTAGGAATAGGCAATTTCTCAATCAATTCTACCTTAGCTGGGTCAACTTGAATACCATTAGATGAAACTACATGACCCAAAACTATCCCTCGTTGTACCAAGAAGTGGGGCTTCTTCCAACTTAACACTAAGTTTTTCTCCACACAGTGGTCTTAGACTAAAGAGAGGTGACTCAAGCACTCATCAAAACTATCACCAAAGGCTGAGAGATCATCTATGAAAATCTCTAAATGTCTCTCAATCATGTCACTAAAAATGGCCATCATACACCTCTGGAACGTTGCTGAGGCATTAGGAAGACTGAAGGGCATCCTCCTATAGACAAAAGTGCCATAGCGATAAGTAAAAGTGGTCTTTTCTTGGTCCTCTAGAAACACAGGAATCTGATTATAACCCAAATAGTTATCTAGAAAGCAATAGTAGCTATACCCAGCTACTTTATCTAAAATCTAATCTAAAAAAGGCAAAAGGAAATGATCTTTCCTAGTTTTTAGAGTTAAGCTTCTTATAATCAATACAAACTCTCCTACCAGTAGGAGTACATGTAGAGATAAGCTCTCCCCTCTTATTTTCTACAACCATGATCCTGGACTTCTTAGAGACAACTTGGATCGAGCTAACCTACTCACTATCGAAGATCAGGTAAATAATACCTCTATCTAAAACCTTAATGATCTCTTTCTTCACTACTTCATTCTTGTGTGGGTTTAGCCTCCTTTGCATTTCCCTAAAAAAAATGACTCTATCCTCAAGATGAATATGATGCATGTAAACCAAAGGGTTCATACCTCTCAAATCATCAATTTTCCACCCTATGGCCATTCTATGTTTCCTAAGAACCTCTAAGAGATACTCCTTATGGTCACTAGAAAGATTGGAAGCTATGATAACCAGAAGGGTCTCACTTGGGCCTAAGAATGCACACTTCAAATGGCAGAGAAAGGGTTTGAGCTCTAAAGATGGGCTAGGTTCAACCAAGGGGGACTCAACCTCAATATCATCAATAGGAACATTAATAGAATCAAGAGTAGAAAGAATAAGCTCAAGTGACTTATCAATCAAAGAACTCTCAACTAAGGAGACAAAAAAGCTATACATTTTCGCTCTAAGGTCTCTAAATCAAAGCTAGTCAACAATTCTTGAAATTTTGTCAATTCTTCTCTATCAGTCGTAGTCATTTCTGCAAAGTCTTTGACACAAGAATCAATAACATCCACTCTAAAGCACTCTTCTTTAGCCTTTTCTCCTCCTACACTAGCCCTATTCATCGCCTCGGTAACCTTCATAGGGGATCTCAAATTCCCAAAATTTCATCTCTAATAGTCCCAACCAATAATGAATAAGGGCATCTGCAATAGCAAGGAAGAGGCGACAGAATAAAATAGGGGCAGAATGCCTAGAGTTAAGACCTGAATCCATATCTAATACTACGAAGTCAACAAGGTAAACGAACTCACCTACCTGAACCATAATGTCCTCTACCACGCCCCTAGGCCTATGCTCGGACCTATCAACTAGCTAAAGAGTGACATGTGTAAGGGACAACTCAACTAGACCTAGCTGCTGATAGATGTAGTAGGGAATGAGATTCACACTACATCCTAAATCTAGCACGACGTGATCAATCTGAGTCTCACAAATCCTATAACGAATGATGAAAGCTCTAGGGTCACTCATATTGACCGGAAGGCCTGAAGTACAAATACTACTCACTTTTTCCATAAGTTTCACTTTCTTAGGAATGTTCGATGACTTAGACACATGGGAATCATCAATAGGCTCCTTTCCCTCCTGATGTGGGCGGGAGGTACCACTCTCTCGATGATCTCTAATTGGCTCAACTCTCTCAATAGGACCCTCTCTAGAATTCCCCTCAACAGGGCTATAATGAGGTTCTTCAGACTCGGAAGGACTACTAAGTGTAGACACCGCATAGTCGACTCCTACTCTATTATCCACTATCCTACCACTCCTAAGGGTGGTGATAGCCTTAGCCTGGGCCTAAGAGGGATATGTGGTGTCAATGGAGGAATAAGGCTGGACTCTAGGGTTCACCTCCAGCTAAAAAGGTAATTTCCCGAGGTCTCTAATGCTTAACTACATGGCAAATTTTCCTAACTGGGTATCTACCCTAGCCTAATAGCTCTCTATCTATCGCCTACAATTGGCTAACTCCTGCTGCATTAACTAAAACATCTTCTCAATCCTATCGTCACTATTGAGCTAACCACTAAAGGGAGCAAAGAGTGTCTGTATCTGAGAAACACTAGGAAAGCCTAGGTTGATTGACATGGCAAAACCCTGCAAGATTAGCAGGATAGGGTCACTGCTAGATTGGGGCCTAGGGATGTGAACTAGACTCATGCTGACCTTATTTCTAAGAAAATTTTAGGTTATCCCTCTAACCCGAATTGTATGTCTTTGAGTATGGATTGTACTCACCAGAATAACCTTGAGTTACACGCATTTGTTTCTTCATAAATTTGGGAAATTGGGGTGCTAAAGGGAAAGCTACGGTCTCATGAGATGACTCAGAACACAATGCACATGCCTCAACTACCAAAGGGGCAGAGGAAGAACCTAGGAATTAGTCTTACGATCATGAGATGAAAGAGACAAAGAAATGAATTGGTCTAATTTATTTGTTAAGGCCACTACCTTAGAGAGCAAATCTAAAGAAACTCCCACCTCACTAATACCTCTCTTACTACCTCCTCAATTAGACCTATCCATGGCAAAGTTTTGAAAAGACTTTTTGGCCATCAACTCCATTTTCTCCCATGCCTCAAACAGTCTCAAGGTATAAAAGCCACCACCAGAGGAAGCATTGACCATCATCCTATTTTGTTCATTTAAACCTCGAAAAAAGTACTATAATAGGTCATGACTACCATACCCAGGGTATGGACACTAGCGAAGAAGGTCTTTGAATCTCTCTTAGGCCTCATGAAAAGACTCTAGATCATGTTGGGAGAAAATCATAATGGCAATCCTAAGGTCGGCCATCTTGGCCATGGGATAGAATTTCTGAAAGAACTTAGATTGAAGTTCAGCCCATGAAGTGATGCAACCATTAGATAAAGAATGAAACCAAGCCTTAGCCTTGTCCATAAGAGAAAAAGGAAACAGTCTTAGACGTATGACCACTTGGGAGACATTGGGCACATGGAGGGTACAGCTCAACAAAATCAACAATATGCTCTAGAGGACTCTCATTGCTTCTCTCATAGAAGGAAGGAAGCATGGCCAACATATTATGCTTAATCTCGAAGTTCATCTCCCTAAAACCAAAATTTGAATATCCAAATTAGGCTTAAAGCTTCGGGGAGGAAGAATTGCCTAAGAGTGAGCTCCTCATCTATAGACAGGTTTGGTTTAAAGGGTTCTTGTCTAAAATGATCATGGGCTTGGTGCCCATGTTGATCATGAGTTGGAATGGGATTCATTGGGGGAATGGGAGGATTAGGAGGATGATTGGGGTCGGCCATCTTCTCAGGAAGATCTCTTAAATTCCTAAATGTGTTGCAATCCTATCGAGTTCGGGATTAAGGGGAACTAGGGGATTTCTAAGGGATCTCCTACCAAGCATGCACAAACTATCTTAATGTTGGCCACTTCAGCCTTGAAAACTTCAACAAACCTACGTCTACAGCAAATAAGCCACAATCCTAAAAAATCTACTAAAAACAAAAGCAAAAAGAACAACTAATAAAGCTAAACAAGCTAACAAGCTAAATATGGAAAATAGACTCAAAGCTAAGAAGGAAACAAAAATGAAGATAGATAGGCAAGTACCAAAGTAAGATAATATAAACAAGAAGCAAGATAATAAAAATCTAAGCAAACTATAAAGAAAAAGCAAGGAAAACAAATAAAGCAACTACCAAAACGCACAAGCAAAGGATGTAAACCACTGTGCCTCCCGGGCAACGGTGCCAAGAACTTGGTGTGTCATTTTGGTGCAAGCCTTAAAAGACTTGTAAGCATACAGACCATGAAAACTAGCGTGTACAAGTACGGGTGTCGAACCACATGGAAGCATGAATTGTGGAAGAAATTATATGCTAGTGTGTTCTAGAAGAAGCCAAATAAAGAACTAGAACTAAACATCTTTTTGTGATTTTGAATTTTAGGGAGCAATGAGAGAGAATTACATGATAAGTGCTAGAAAGGAAGAAGACAAACAAGAACTAAGCTAATCTAAGAAATAAAATAATGGGAAGGTGATAGGGTGACTTACACTTGTGACCGGGTGACTTTATACTTCTTTGCTATGGGATTCGGGGGTTGGCTTACTAAATATGGCTTCTAATACTAAGCAACTAACTAGTGTCCTAATTACACCTTAGGACTTGATATGGGTTAGTCCCTAAGTGTGCACACTTAGAGCTATGGCGTGGTCCTTATGTACCTAAGGCCATAGGAAGGACTAAGGAGTTACTTAGATGTCCTAGAATGATCCCACCCTAGTTCTTAAACCATTAGCTGGATTTAAAGCTAAAACCTAGGGTTCTTAGGGTTGACTAAGCCTATCTGGACTACTATTAGCTGGATTTAAAGCTAAAATAGACTCGGTCTAAACTAGTCATAACTTATACACTGTCATCCTAGTGACAATGAAGCGGATTGGTACCTAATAGGCGAGGTCTTACATATTCTAAGGTGAGGCATTGTGAATATGACATCCTATCCATAATTCAAACACAAGAAAGTTGATACGCTATTTGAGCACAAGTCTAAATGGCCCACAATTGCACGGGTAGTGTGTAATACAGTGTGTACGAGTGCAGGGTCAAGTCCACAGGGAGGCCTAACATGTATGGTGTCCTAAGCCAAGCGCGTCTTAAGAGCTACATGTTGGATCCCTAAACTATGATGTTTTTGGGCTTTTTGGTTTAAAAAGGGCTCAAAAAAGATAAACCTAATCTAAAGGCGAGAAAATAAAAGATGTGTGTGTGTGACAAGGGAATCAAGTAATCTAAGGGGATGCAAACGTTGAAAATGAGGAACTAGGGTGATTATGTCCTGTTTATGGGTGATTATTATTTCTTTCTAGGGTTACTTGATGGATTTTACTAAGTGCTCTAATCTAGACCTATAATTAGCCTTCTAATTAGTACCCTAAGCCTCAATACTTGTTCGTCCCTAGGTGGCAATGCCAAGCAGTACGGCGTGGTCTTTATGACATAGGAATTATGGCTGGCCAATAAGGTTCTAGGTGAATGTAGATCGATATAACCCCAGAACTTAGTCCACTAATTACTTTCCCAATCTGACCCTAGGACTCAGTATGAGTCCGTCCCTATGCTGTGTGGTCTTTATGAACTTAGAGTGCTAGGGTGGACTAACTAGCCTTCCTAAGTGAACTAAGGTTAACTAAACCTATTTGGACTCCTATTGGCTAGATTTAAAGCCAAAGGAGACTCAACCTAGACTAGTTATAGGTTATGCACCATCGATCGCATCACAATAGTAGAAATTGACATTAAAGCGCAAAGCTTACACATCTAGGGCATGGCATTTGAGAATACTCTGGTATATTCCACTACTAAACACAAAAACATGCTTAGATTACACCAATTTAAGTAATGGCACCTGACATGTAAGCAATAGAAGCTATTTATGCTACTAAGTATGCCAACACACACATAGACATGTATATAGTTATTCCCACTTCATGTAATCACCGCACAAACATATAGACATGCTAGTGGTGTGCATCTTTCGAGTGTAAGCTCTAAAAGACCCGTAAGTGTACGGATCGTGCAATATAGTGTGCACAAGTGTGGGTGTCGAACCACAGGGAGGCATGAATTAAGTGGGTGAATTCTATGCTTGGTGTGCTCTAGAAAGTGCCAAAAAGAAAGACCTAAACTAGACATATTTTTGGGATTTTGGATTATAGGGAGCTCTACGCAAAGAAAATAAAACTAAACTATGAATATGAAAAATGGGAACACAAGTTGGTCAAGAGGGAACTAATAATTGAGAAGGGATTAGGGTGACTCGACTTATGAATGGGTAATTCTATACTCAAATGCTATGGGATTAAGGGATGATGGCTAACTATCATGAGTGCTCTTAACTAGGTTGCTAGTTAGTGTCTTAATTTTCCCCTAGGACTCGGCGCGGGTCCCTCCCTAGGCGGCGCTTCCTAAAGCTACGGCGTGGTCCTTATGACCTAGGACCTTAAGAGTGACTAACAAGCTTCCTAGGTGACTTAGAATGAACGTACCTTAGTACCTAAACCTTTGGCCGGATTTAAAGCCAAGACCTAGTGTTGCTAAGGTCGACTAAACCTATCCGGAAATCTATTGGCTGGATTTAAAGCCAAAGGAGACTCGGTCTAGACTAGCCCTAAATTACACTTCGTCATTCTAAGGTTACAATAGCAAGATTTAACCTATTAACACATTCATACATGTTCTAAGCCAACGTGTTCGCGAATAAAGGGACCTATTCGACTACCAAACATCGTCATGCTCGGATTACATCATTAGAAGCAATTAACAACCGACATGTATGAATTATTGAAGTCGTATTCACTACTAGGCATACAAATATACACATAGACATGAATATAAGCATTACCCACTTCATGGCATCCACATATAAACACATAGACATGATTATAGAATGGGTTAGATGTGTTTAGTAATAAATAGACTTCAATTTATACACATGTTACCCATTTAGGCATTTAATCAAACACTTAGACATGAATGAGAAAATAACCATTTGAACAAGAAAATCAAACATGTATATATAATCAGCCATTTAATCCCATATCATAAGAGTATATAACTAACCCATTACATAAGTAAAATCACCCTATACAAATCAACTCAATCATATTAAAAGATAGAATGAAAGAGAGTTTATGAAGCTTCCCTTTCATCCTATCTAATCTTGTACAAAGCTGTTGAGCAAACTTGAATCCAAATGTTTGAACCCTCTAAATCAAGCTTGGTTCTTAGTGAGGAATGTGTGAAAAAGTGTGTGTGAAGTGGGGTGGAATCTAGGGTTAAGTGTGTGAGAATTTTAGGTGTGAAGTGTGTGTTTTAATCCAAAAAGTCCTCCTTCTTTTCTACAGAATCGGGCCCTATTTATATGTTCTTAGGAGACGGTCAACCGGCTTCTGGACCTAGCTCGATCGGCTTTTTGATGATGCTCTCTAGACTGGCCGGTGGACCTAGCCGGTCGACCGGCTTTGGAGGGGTGGTCGTCCGGCTATTTTTGGCACCTTTCTGGAGTCTTTTTCCTTGGTCGTCCGGTTGACTTTCTTCCTCCATTCTTTGTCTTTTCGGCCTCTGGTCTTCTCTCTTAGGCCCGTGCGTCTCCCATCTTCATCACCTTTCATCGTCCAATCTTGATCTTAACCCAAAGTTCACCTAAATCATTAAAAACAAGCAATTAATGTAGCAATTTGTCTCTTAAACTCAATATATACAATTGTCTACGCTTAAGTCTATTATTATCAAAAGCACTACACTAATGCATCATTATGAGCACTTAACACCTCTTAAATATTGGTAAATGACAATGCAAACACACACAAAAACACAACACATCAACACCTCCAAACCTTCTCCTTCCTTGTCGTCAAGCAAGCCCAATCTTAAATTTATCTCTAAAGCCGATGCAATGAATTGTCTAAAGGATTGACTCTCTATCAAAGTTAGTCTAAGAAGCATGAAGGGGGCATTCCTATTGTGGAGAGATCTCCAAATCTCTTTGGATCCTCCCTCTACACATAAAGGGTCTCGTTCCTCCTGGGAATTTCCCAAGTAGCCAATCCACCACAAGCCTAGGATTCTAAGTCACGCACTCGGGATGTTGATATTTCCTGCTCCATCAACTAACATGGCCTCCCTAACATGCACCAAGCCTCAAAGACAAGAAGAGAGAATATACAAACACAATGGCTTATAAAAAGCCTTATTCACGTATCTACAAAGATGATAACTTGTGGAAAGCTGACATTGTGTCACATATGCACTTATTCACTAACTTTTTGGTGCTTTTGGCTTTTCCTCTTTTTCACTTCATTTTTTTTTAAATATTTTTGCACCTTTTTGCCTTTTTCATTTTTTTTAACTTTTAATGCTTTGTATTGTATTCACAAAAAAAAAAAAGAAAAAGAAAGGCTTAGGCACATCAACAAGAACCAATCAAGGAAGGGGCATTCACATCAACAACCCTTTTCCAACACTCTTTCCTACCAAGCTATGGGATGGCTACAAGGGTTATTCTTTCAAGGTTCTCACTCCCCACAACTTTGAAGGACATCCCCTCCAAGACTTAGTTTTCAAACCACTCTATTCATTTCCCCACAATGCCTCTCATCTTCATAAATCAATAACGTCAATCACAAAAGTCAACACAATGATCAACAAAGAAATAAATGACTCTATATGCATCAAAATTTAAAAATTTTCACCCTTTTTAAACGCATAATGCAATCTACCCTAAGCAAGATATATAACAAGAAAACCAAAATCCCACACCCCCAAACCTAAACTTTGCTTGTTCTCAAGCAAATAGATCAAAACACAAAAACAAGCAAATTGTCATTACAAAACAAGTAAGGGTGGTGGGGATAGGGTGTAAACATGGGGAACAAGTGGAGAAAGGATAGATACAACCTTGCATTTTCTTCGAAGCTTTCCATGCCAATGATAAATCACCATATTACTAATCCTGTGACTCACAATTCATAAACACTCACAAAGAAAACAAGATTAGTAGCATTACCTATGCATACTTGCATTGGCATGTGCAATAATGAGCAATGATGTATCTTATGGGACAAAGGATTGGGATTCAACACTTTGGTTTGGGTGCAAGAAAGATAAAAGAAAGAAAATAAAAAGAAAAGAAAGTGAAACAAATGCAAAACTGCAAAATTGAACCTAGGTTGCCTCCTAGTAGCGTTAACCACCATGCCGTCAGCCAGGCAAACACCAACTTTTCTTCAACTTCCATAGATAGGATCCTGAAGCATTAAAACCTCCACACGAGCCATGCTCGGATCATATGCGTGCTTCAGGCGTTGCCCATTCACCGCTAACTCTCAGCCATCCTTCAAGTCTTTAATCTTGATTGCACCGGAAGGATAGGCAACCATCACCTCATATGGACCATCCCATCTTGTCTTAAGCTTACCTGGAAAGAGTTTCAATCGTGAGTTAAACAACCAAACTTTATCAAAAAGAGAGAATAATTTCTTAATAATGTGTTTATCATGAATTCTCTTTATCCTGTCCTTATAAAATTTAGCGTTCTCATACGCTTCAAATCTTAGCTTTTCCAATTCCGCTAGGTCTAGCTTCCTTTTCTCACCCACTCTTGCCAAGTCAAAATTTAGGGCTTTGATTGCCCAATAAGCTCTACGCTCAAGTTCTACCGACAAGTGACAAGCTTTACCATAAACCAATCTATACGGAGACATACCAATAGGAGTTTTAAAGGCAGTACGGTAAGCCTATAAAGCATCATTTAGCCTAATAGACCAATCTCTCCTATTGGGCCTAACCGTTTTCTCTAAAATGTACTTGATCTCCTTATTGGACACCTCTACTTGTCCACTAGTTTGCGGGTGATAAGGAGTGGCTACCTTATGGGTGATCGAATATCTTCTCAATAAGGCCTCCAAAGTCCTATGGCGAAAATGCAAACCCCTATCACTAATTAAAACCCTAGGGACTCCAAATCTAGAGAAAATGTTCTCCCTAATAAACTTAACCACTACCCTATGGTCATTAGTGCGTGTGGAAATTGCTTCAACCCATTTGGACACATAATCAACAGCCACTAAAATGTATTGGTATCTAAAGGAAGGTGGAAATGGACCCATGAAATCTATACCTCAAACATCAAACAACTCACAAGGAAGAATAGGGGATAAAGGCATCATGTTTCTCCTAGAGATGGACCCAGATTGTTGACATCTAAAGAACTTCTTACAATATTCTTGGGCATCCCTAAAGAGAGTGGGCCAAAATAGTCCACTTTGCAAGACCTTCGCAGCAGTCTTCTTCCCACTAAAATGACCTCCACACCCCTCATCATGACACATGCTCAAAACATTCTCAAACTCGTCCTCAGGCACACACCGACGAATCATTTGATCTACACACACTTTGAAAAGATAGGGATCCTCCCAAAAGAAATGCCTAACTTGTGCTAGGAACCTATCTTTTTCTCTTTTCTCCTAATGGGAAGGAAAACGCCCTGTGGCAAAATAATTGACAATATGAGAAAACCAAGGTGTGTGATGAGAGACGGCAAACAATTGCTCATCGGGGAATGAATCATGAAAAGGAGATGGATCACTAGAAGATTCGCTAACAAGACGGGAAAGATGATCCGCAACTAAATTTTCTCTATCCTTCTTATCCCGAATTTCTATGTAAAACTCTTGAAGGGCAACCACCTAATCAAGCGGGGCTTAGATTCTTTCTTAGACAACAAATACTTCAATGCTACATGATCGGTGTAGACAATCACTTTGGACCCTAGGATGTATGACCTAAACTTGCCAAGGGAAAAGACTATTGCTAGAAGCTCTTTTTCTGTTTGGGCTTCATCAAGAGTCTTTCTAGCATAGTATACAACATGGGGCAACTTATCCTTCCTTTGACCTAAAACATCTCCTATCGCATAATCGGATGCATCACACATAACCTCAAATGGGAGACTGTAGTTAGGTGGCTGGATAATTGGGGATGTAGACAATAAGGATTTAAGCCTATTGAAAGCTCTAACACATTCATCATCAAAGTCAAAAGGGACATGTTGTGCTAAGAGCCTGGACAAGGGGCGTGCAATGTGACTAAAATCCTTAATGAATCTATGGTAAAATCCTGCATGCCCTAGAAAAGATCCAACATCCTTGACACACTTAGGGATAGGTAACTTTTCAATTAATTTTACCTTAGTTGGGTCAACTTGAATTCCATTATATGAGACAACATGACCCAATACTATCCCTCATTGCACCATGAAGTAGGATTTCTCTCAACTTAACACTAGATTCTTCTTTACACATCGGTCTAAGACTAAAGAGAGATGACTTAAGCACTCATCAAAGCTATCTCCAAAGACTGAGAAATCATCCATGAAAATCTCTAAATGCCTCTCAATTATGTAACTAAAAATGGCCATCATACATCTCTAAAAAGTCGCTGGGGCATTACAAAGACTGAAGGGCATTCTCCTATAAGCAAAAATGCCATAGGGACAAGTAAAGGTGGTCTTCTCCTGGTCCTCGGGAAGCACAGGGATCTGATTATAACCCCAATAGCCATCTAGAAAACAATAATAGCTATGCCCAGCTACTTTATCTAAGATCTGGTCTAGAAAAGGCAATGGGAAATAATCCTTCCTAGTTTTGGAGTTGAGCTTCCTATAGTCAATACAAACTCTCCATCCCGTGGGAGTACGTGTAGAGATAAGCTCTCCTCTCTCATTCTTAACAACCGTGATCCCAGACTTCTAAGGGACAACTTGGACCGGGCTAACCCACTCATTATCGGAGATCGGATAAATAATGCCTGCATCTAAAAGCTTAATGATCTCTTTCTTAACTACTTCGCTCATGTGTGGGTTTCGCCTCCTTTGCATTTCCCTAGAAGGAATGGCTCCATCCTCAAGGTGAATATGATGCATGCAAACTAAAAGGTTTATACCT